>CM019156.1:30288608-31488608 GCA_009733165.1 Naja naja | reverse complement strand
CCTGCCTCTTTCAGAACAACTGGAATTGCCTTGGAAGTGACTTCCAGATGTTTTCAGAGGGGGAGGGGCAGATGGGAGCAGGGCCAAGGCTCTGGAGATGCCCACCACCAGGGGGCAGCCTCCCTTTGGAGAGCCCCACCAAAGCAGCGCTCCTTCCCTCCCGGGTGGCACTTCCTGGCCAAACTGGCAGTGGGCCAGATAAAGAAGCCAGCCAGCTGAGGATCGCAGCCTCCCAGGGGCAGCTCAGAAAAACCAGGGGCTGTGTGTCAGTCACACCCTGAGCAGCCCAGCCCACTCCAGGAGTGGCCACCGAGGGGAGGCTTTTCATCTTTAAAGCTGTCAAGGGGCGGAAATTATTCAGAACCAGAGACTAACCACTTGCAGGACATTCAGTTTTAGCTAAAATCAAACGAAATGGCGTTTCTCCGGTCCTCTCTGGATTTTTTGTAGAAGCTACTCGTTCCAGTCCTAAAATGTCCTGTGCTCCCTTTGCAAGTTCCGGTGGGATGGAAGAGCCCCGGTAACAATGGAGGGAACAGAAGCCTTTGCTGCCCCCTTCCTCTCACCCCCAGGCCCACTCGAGTAACTTGGAGCCTCTTCCCCTGCAGGGATCCGGGTGCTGGATGGGCCCCTCACAGACAGCCTGGAGGCCATCGCCTTTAACAAGCACTATCAGATCAACGACATCTACAGTTGCAGGTTTGTGAACCTTTATCCGGTGTATTTATTTTTGTCCTGCCTTCATTGCTGCTTTATGGCTAACTCCAGGCCTCTTTCCCCCTCCTGTTTCCCCCTGGGTGGTGGGCTCCCTTGCTCTCCTGGCTCCTCCTGCAGACCTCCGAGGAAAGCAAACTCCTGCTCAGCCCCGGCTCATTCGGAGTTCCCTGCCCTTCTCCTTCTGGGGGGGGGGGCGCATGCTGAATCTCAGCCCTTGCTCTCCTTATCCCTTTAAGTGCCCCTCTCTGCCTCTTCCTCCGCAGCTGGGGCCCAGATGACGATGGCAAAACAGTGGACGGCCCCCACCAGCTGGGAAAGGTAAGAAGGAGTGCAGCCGTGGGGGGCTCTGTGCCCGAGGCTTGCAGGGAGGCAGAGCACGGGGCCCGGGTGGCCCTTGGTGGTGCCCCAGCGTCTGCAGGGCCAGACGGCTAATGAGCTTCTGCCTGCTCGGCCCTTTTCTGCCAGGCTGTCAACTGGGCAGAAGTGGGGAGGGGCGCAGTGTCTGCAGGGCTGGGAGGGGGGTTCTTGCAGCCCCCTCTCCTGAAGCGCTTGTGCTCCACAGGCCGCCCTGCAGCATGGCGTGATTGCTGGCCGGAGGGGCTTCGGCAGCATCTTCGTGGTGGCCAGCGGCAACGGGGGCCATCACAACGACAACTGCAACTATGATGGCTACGCCAACTCCATCTACACAGTCACCATTGGTAAGGGCACAGCTAGTGCTGGGGTCACTCTGCTCTCGCCTTCCTCGGGCCAGGTCCTCTCCTGCCTGGCCGTGGGGGAGGCCCAGGGGCCCCGATGGTGGTTTGGGGAGCTGTTTGCACCTTGTGCCATTCGAGAGGCAGAGTGGCTTCTAGGTTCTCCTCCCAAGATCTGGAGAGGAGCCTCGGAGCAGATTCGTGGTTCCCCTTCCCGTCGTGCTGGATTCATTGCCAGGCTGAAACCAGGCGCATGCCTGGAAACCTCCTGTCCGAGTGAGAGGCCTGGAAGGGAGCAGCATTGCCAGCCCCCAGGGAGATTTCAGATGGCCTGGAAAAGCTGACTGGCCCAGGAAGAGGCCAGGCAGCTGGCATTCGGGGGCAGGGAGGGGTTAGGATGCTCTTCCCACACAGAATTGGATTCCTGGCCCTCAAAGGCTCCTCCCTCCCTCCCTCCCTCCCTCCCAACTGTGGGTCTCTGGGCTCTCCCAAAGAGGCGTGGGCTTCGCTCTGCAGCCATAGAATAGGAGGCCAGGCTGCTGGCCCCGAGGGAGGCATATGGACTCTCGGTGGCTCTGCCCCATGGCAAGATGACCGTAGCTAGTTATGAAACATACAGAATAACCCTGAGTAACAAGGATATGCACATGGAAACGTTTATGAGAGTAGTTATGAATAATTATTTAGCCACACAGAGATACACTAAATTGAGTTAAAGTTTACTCTAAGAAGCAGCACAGTCCAATAAACAGTCCAGGTCATATACGTTTAACAGTCCAAATAATATCTAGTTACAAAGTCTTCTTACCAGGTTACCTTTGTCATTTACAGTAAACAAAGATATCAAAGTATAAGCACAGCATAAATACAACAGAGAACCTTAGATAGCAACAGAATGTCAGAGCATGCTATGATCTTTATCTCCCTCTTATGGTAATTTGCAATATAATCAACCAATCGGAATATACTATAAATCAATACAGTGATTTTGTGTTAAAGCTACAAACATACGTTGTTGGTTTATATATTGCCAACCCAACTAATTGGTGTACAGATTCCTAACAGCTAGCAATGCTGGTCCTCTGGAGAAAGAGCCAGCAAGGCCAGGTGGAAGGAATCCAGCTGGTTCCTGCAGCGCCAAGCAAGTGCCAGTCCGCCCTTGGGGTCTCTGCTCTCTGTTCCCCAGGCGCCGTGGATGAGATGGGTTACAAGCCGTTCTACGCCGAGGAGTGTGCCTCCATGCTGGCTGTGACCTTCAGCGGAGGTGACAAGTTGATGAGAAGCATTGTGAGTGGAGCCCGCTGGAGCCCCAGCCTTGCCCACCCTCCCTTAGGGCTGGGGGTGGGGAGGGGGCTTTGTTTCCTTTTGAATGCCAAGGAGGATTTCCAAGGGCCCTGCTGGCCCTTCCCAGATGGGCTGCTCTGGCGGGCAGACTTGAGCCCTCCTGGCTCCCCTCTTCCCTCTCGCCAGCCATGGGCAGAGAAAGTCCCTGCAGAGACTCCTTGAGGATCTTGACCCCTTTGTTGGCAAAGGCCCTGGCACCGGCCGCTCCCTGCAGACTCTCCTTTAGGCCACCTGGAGGACGTGGAGGAGAAAGAGCCCCCTCTTGGCTGGCGCCTTCGTGGCTGTGTCTTTTGTTGCAGCAGCTGCAGCTTTTCCTATGGGCAGCTCCGTGTCCCCTCTTTGGCCACCTTGGCAGGGACCCCTTTCTGTCGGCTTGTGGTGGATGCTGGGCCAGCTGCACAGGTCCAGCTGGACAGGCCATCCTCCCATGGGGCAGCCAAGCTGGAAGAGGAGGAGGCGGAGGCGGCCAGGGGCTCCTGCTGCCCAGTTCCTCTGGCCCAGTCATGGTCCTCCCTCTGGGAAGGCTGGTGTTTCTGCCAGGCCTCTCTGGGTGTCGGTGCTTCCTGCAGGGGAAGAATTTCTCCAGGCTTCTTGGCAGAGCAAGGGCTTGTCTGAAGATGGATTTGCAGGATCCCAATCAGGGCTCTTATCAGCTGGCCGAAGGGACAGATCCTGGGTTAGCTCGGTCCTCTTGGCAGGGGAGGGAGCCCCCCCCTCAAAAGGCAGGCTGAGTGCTCCCCACCCACCCTCATGGAGCCGCTGGGAGGAGAGGCAGGCTCTGCGGATGGAGCTCGGTTCTTTGCTGGGCCAGGCGGAGCCCTGCCAGGATTCCCCCTCTGCCCTCCTCGGGGCCCGAGCCCTGCTTGGAAGCAGCCAAATCCCCTCCCAGCAAGGAGTGGGCCAGGCAGCCTTGATCCCGGGACTCAAGGGCCAGGAGCCCCGCCCCCTTCCAGGGCATCAGGGTGGTCTTGGGGCCGGGGCTGGGGTGCCTGGCCGGAGAGACTTCTTGGCCGGCTCCCCTCCAACAGAGTTCCTGTCCCTCTGCAGGCCACGACCGACTGGGACTTGCAGAGGGGGACGGGCTGCACCGAAGGGCACACGGGCACCTCTGCTGCAGCCCCCTTGGCTGCTGGACTGATCGCACTCATGCTGCAGGTGCGCCCCTGCCTCACCTGGAGGGATGTCCAACACATCATAGTCTTCACAGCCACCAAGGTGAGCCAGCCCCACAGAGGCTCCCCCACAGCTGGCTGCCCCCTACTTCCGTGGCCTTGTGCCCAGCTGCTTCCAGATCTGTGAAGCAGGTGCCCTGGCCAGCAAAGGCGCCCTTCCCTGCTGGGTCTTCTCTAGCCACAGAATGACCGGCTCTCCCGCCACTTCCTCCCACAGTACGAAGACCACCGTGCCCGCTGGGACACCAACCAGGCTGGGCTCAGCCACAGTCACCAGCACGGGTTCGGACTACTGAATGCCTGGAGATTGGTCAACGCAGCCAAGGTGCCCCCTGCCTCCCCTGGGCTTCAGGGCCGTATTTTTTTTGGGGGGGGGGGAGTTCAATTTTGTAAGCAGGCGAGAGGCGGCCCCTCCTCCTGTCCGGCTTGGCCCTTCCAGGAAAAAGGTGATAGGCTGCCTCCCTGAAGCCATGGCTGACAGGAGCCCTGCAGGACGGCTGCATTTGTGTCCCTGGGCAGCCCGGCTTCCGTTGCTGCTTTCACATGGGCATGAGGGCTGGTCTGCAGAGGCTGGCTGCGGGGCGGGGCAGGAAAGCCGAGTCCTCTCTCCTTCTTCTGCCAGGTCTGGGAGTCTGTCCCTTACCTGGCCTCCTACGCCAGCCCCCTCCTGAGGGAGAAGAGAGCCATCCCGCTGGAGCCGGGGCAGCTGGAAGTCACCTGGAACGGTCTGTGCAGGGGGGAGGCACAGAGGGGGCAGCTTGGGAACCGGGACCCTGCCCATTTTGGTGGAGGGCTGGCCGGCCTCTGCCTGCTGCAGGAGAGGGGCAGGGGCTGGGGGCAGGCCGGCCGGCCGGCCCAGGGCAGGGACCCAAAGGAGGCTGCTGGAGGGCGGTTGAAGCTGAGATGCTCAGCCCTGCCAGCGGGGGTGGCGAGGGCCCAGGGCTGCAGCCGGCTGTCCATTTTAGGCAATGCTGCAGCTTCTGTTTGGCCTCGCTCCATCCAGGCCTTTCCCCAGGCTGAGCCTCCCTCACCGGGTGGGCTCCCTGCCAGTCCATGGAGGTGGATCCCTCCTGCAACTGGCTTGGCATCTGCTTGGCACCAGAGGAGCCTGGGAACCCAGTGGCCTCCCCAGCAGGCAAGGAGAGCCGCCAGCTGGGAGCACTGGACGGAATTGGCCAGCCGGCCAGCCGTCTGCTCACCCTAGTCCCTTTGGCCAGGGCTGGGGGTCTGGCTCCCCTCTGCCCCTGGGAGCTTCCCCTGCAGGCCTTGCTGTCCAGGGGAGGCTTTGCCCTACAAGGAAGGATGGGGGCAGGAGCGCTGGGAAAGGCCAAATCTGGGGGCAGGGATGCTCCAAGCTTCAGTGCTGCAACCCACAGCAACCCCCTCCCCTGCTGAGGGGAAGGGTCTCTGGAAGGAATGGGGGGAAGAGTTCCTGCCGGCAGTGTGGGTCCAACCTGGTCTGGAGGCCGCAGACGCTCTTCTCCCGGGTTGCTCCCCAGCAGCTGCCGAAGGGTCAGCCGCAGTCCCTGTGGATCGATCCTGCCCCTCGTTAAAAGTGCTCTTTTGGTGGGGCTCTGTGTGTGAGTGGTGGACAGAGAAACGGCGGCGATGAAGGCTGCCTGCACTGCTGGGTCCTCCTGACCCCTCGGTTGGGGGGCCTTTGCAGACCCAGCATTTCTGCCCCTCCCCTGCCCCCCCCAGTGACTGAAGCCGACCTGGAGCCATCGGGGTTGAGGACGCTGGAGCACGTGGCCGTGACGGTGAGCATCACCCACCCACGCCGTGGCAACCTGGAGATCCACCTCCTGTGCCCCAGCGGCATGGACTCCCTGGTGGGGACAGCGCGCAGCATGGACTCGTGAGTCTCTCGGGGGCAGGAGCCAAGGGGGCCCGCGGTCCGGCAGCTGCCGTGTCTCCCAGGCAGGTGGAGGGTGGCCAGGCTCAAGGGGGCGGAGGCCTCCCCCCAGCTTCTCTGCCTCCCCCCACAGAGACCCCACCGGCTTTGTGGACTGGACCTTCTCCACGGTGCGCTGCTGGGGCGAGGAGGCCCGGGGCACCTACCGACTGACCATCCGCGACATGGGTGAGTCTCCTGCCCCCCCGCCTGAGCAGTGGGGAAGTTGGGGGGAGCTCTCCCTCGTGCTCTGAGCCCCCCGCCTCCTCCTCCTCCTCCAGGCGACCAGTCGCTGAGGCCAGGCAGGCTGGACCAGTGGCAGCTGAGCCTCTACGGCTCCTCGTGGGCCCCTCCGCAGATCCAGGAGCGGCAGAGGTCAGAGGGACGGGATGGGGGCAGAGCGGGGGGGCTCCAGGGGCAGGCCGAGGGGGTGGGGGGCACAGGGAGTGTGCAGCATGAAGGGAGAAGCAGCCGGCCTTGCACCTCCCCACGCCCAGCACCAGCTGTGCAACACCTGGGCCACCCAGGAGGGAGCCGTCCTGGGCAGGGCCGGCACTGCTTTGCCCTCTGGCAGCTCCTCTTGCACGACAGGCGTCAAATGAGGATTCTTGGTGTGGCTTGCTGAAGGCGGGACTTCCTGGCAGGGGGGCAGGAGGGGGCCCTTGTCCCCATGGTGATCAGCGCCACCCCCCTCTGCAGGCTGCTGGAGAAGGCGATGAGCGGCCAGTTCCTGGACGGGGACTTCGCCTTGCCATGCCCCCCCGGCCTCCAGATCCCCGAGCAGCAGCCCTACGGCCCCACGGCCAACACACTCAAGGTGACCACGCCCTTCCCGCTGGGCAGGGGGCGGAGGGAGACCCCGAGTGGTTGCCACTTGGGGGAGCCCACGCTTTGCCTAAGCCTCTGCCACTCCCCCCCAGACCCTGATGCTGCTGGGGTGCTTTGCCGTCTTCTGGACCTTCTACTACATGCTGGAAGGGCTGCTGACCTGCGACATCGCAGCCTTCAACCTCCCAGGCCGCAGCAGCCGCTGGGCCTCCAAGGGCCCCGAAGGAGGAGCGCTGATGGAGGACACGGTGCCCCTGTGCAAGGAAGCCGAGGCCGGAGCCCAGCAACCGTCCCCGGGCAGGCGAGACCTGGAGGAGGGCTGGGGATCTGCAGGCCCCCACTGGGGAGAGGACTGCTAAACCTCCTGGAGCAGGAGCAGTCTACCTCGGCCGTGGCTTGCTGAGCATGCTAGGGCTGCCTCTCTGCTCTGTGCTCTGGAGATCAGCCGAGAGGCCTCCCAGCAGCTTGGCTTTTCTCTTTGCCCCCCAAGGGGGGCAGTTCCAGAGGGGCTTTCTGGGGCCCAGCCGGGTGGTGCAGGGGCAACGAGAGCAGTTCCAGCCCAAGGACAAGAGACCGTGGCCTGCAGAGGCGAGGGGCTGCTGCTGGCCAGAAGGGGGCTGGGGCTGTGACCCAGGGCTCCTCCTCGCCCACGGCTTGGCAGGTCCTGGTTCTGCTAACCCGCTGCCTAATCTTGCACTCTGCACTGGCTGGCTGTGCCCGCTGCCTCCTGCGCTTGCCGTGGGTCTTTCTGGGGCCTTACCTTCCTCTCCCAAGGCCGCCCTCAAGCTGGACGACGTTATTTTGGTTTTTCTGGCTTTGGATGAGCAGCAGCCACCAGACTTCTTCTTTTGCACTTTTCCAAAATAAACGGTTGTTGAAAATCCAGCCCTGCTGCTGCTCTCTCTGCACCAGGAGCCGCCCTGGTCCTCCCCCTCCCCCCACCTCCTCCTGAGGGGGCTGGAAAGGGGCTTCGGGCCATCTCTAGCTCGCTTCCCCCTCGCCCCTTGACTGGCCCGTCAGTGTCCCTTCCTCTGCTGAGCAGGGGGCTAGGCAGCCCTTGGCCTGGTTTGCCACACTCTGCGGGTCCAGGGGAGGAGGAGGAGAAACTCAGATGGTAGCCAAGGAACCTAAAATATTCAGTTTTTAATCTAATGAATAACCCAAAAAAAGTACAAAACAGTAGCTTTGTTCTGCGCCCCTGGCGGACTTTGTCAGGAGAGGCTCCTTGGGCAACTTCAGCAAAGTTCGGTTCTGCGGTTGGGAGAAGCCTTCCGGCAGCCCCAGGGGGCATGCCGGGGCCAAAGCAGGCCGGGAGGGTTGTGTGATGGCTGGGTGAAGCGGGCAGCATGCAGAGGCCAGCGGCTCTGGAGCAGCTTGGCTGCCTGGCCGGCCGTTGCTATGCAGCAGCAGCAGCAGCGCAAGTCTTTGGGCACGGTGCCCCTTCTGGGAGCTGCTTAGGGGGCACAGTGGGGAAGCTCCCTGTGGACACCCCTGGCAGCGGCAGTGGGGCAGAGCTTGCCAGGCTGTTAGCAAGAGCGGGAAGACCGGCCAGCTTGGGGGGGGCAGCACAGCAGCTGGACTGGGCTTAGCTGATGATCTGCCGGGGCCGGCCGTAGCCCGTCATGCCTGCCTGCGACGCCCCTTTGTTGGAGCCCATCTGTAAGCCGATCACGTTCTTGCCCTCCTTCAGCTGGCTGTCGGAGAAGTCCCGCTTGTTCTCCTGGGACTTCCTGGGGAGGGAAAAGGGTGGGGATGGAGTCTTGGGCATTGGCCACTCTCCCTGGCAAGCCCTCGTGCTGTGCCCAGCGGGCCGAGGCTCTGCTTTCCCTGAAGGCAGCCTCTGCCACTGGAAGTCGAGGGGCAATGGCTCCCCACAGAGGCAAACACAACAGGCACCAGCAGAGCCAATGGGCCTTGGGCGTATCTGCCGCCACTTACTTCATGAACCACGAGGGGTCCCCCTGGTAATGCCCATCGTTCTTGGTCACAGCCAGGTTGCCCAAGGCCATGAGGGTCCGCTGGACGGCTGCCATGTCCTTGGCTGGAGGGAAAAGCGGAGCTGGGCTGAGAACGGAGCCCCGCTTGGGAGTCTGCTCCCCTCCCCTGCCAGTCTTTAAGGGGGGACGTTGGAGGCTGAGCCCCCCCCCGGCCCCCAGTCTGACCAGGAAAGGGGTCCCCGTCTCCTCTGAACACAATGGGCTCCCGCCTGGCCCCAGCCTTTCTGGGACAAGGAGGCGACCGCGAATTCTGGCTCTGGAGCAACGGCACAAGCTGCCCACCTTCAAAGAGATCGACTGTCTGGAACATGTCTGTCTTCACCACCCCGTAATCCTCGGCTGCCTTCAGGAAGTGGGAGATCTGCTCCATCTGCTTGAAGACCATGCTGGGGGGCGGATCCGGGATCTTCACGGGCTTGGAGCCGCTGGGATAGAGGCTGTTGATGAGCCTCCCAAGGATCTGCCGAGGGAGAAGGCCACCTGCAACTCCTGCCAGGGCTGGGCCTGGCCTCCACGCCCCCCTCCCCCGAGCCCCGCCCTGGCTGGCCGAGGAGCTGCAACACTCACCGTGCCGTTCTTCAGCCAGACTTGGAAGCCCAGCCTCCCTCGCTCGGGGCGCCCCACCTCGGCCCCACACTGGGCCAACACCCACTCGACCAGGCGCTCCTCTAGCTCGTCATCGTACTTCTTCTCGATCTTGGCCTGGACGTCTCTGCTCAGCCCAAAGGAGGGGCCCTTGTTTGCCATGTCCGCAGGACGGTCTGGGGGAGGCAGCAGGTGATGGAGGCAGCTGGGCTGCTCTGCCGGTGGTCGAAAAACACCGGGAGGGAAGGCAGGCAAGACAATGGGCGGCCACTCAGGCTCCCATCGGTCCCCCCCAGACCTCCCCCATGGCTGTTAGGCAGGGTGGGGCACAAGGAAGCGAAACTGCCTGCCTAACCTGCCCACTTCCTCTTACTCCATTCCACCCAGACGTTTCACAAGGGCTGCTTGGCTGCTCCAGGCCAGCAGTTCGGTCGGCTCCCCTCTTTGCCAGTTAGCTGAAGACGACACAGCTGGATGATCTCTTCCCCCCCCCCAATCACCTTTTGGCACCTTTTCCTAATCTGGCAGCAACCAAAGGAGGCAGTTCTGTGCCAAGATCCTGCAGTCTTCCGTCCTTGTGTCCCACTGACAAGCCCTTCCTTCAGGCAAGGAGGCTGGCAGTGTTTCTGCCTCAGAAGCCCGAGGTCCAGAGGGCTGCGCAGCCCCAGGCAAGCGGGGGTGGGGGGCGCTCCCACATCCAGCCCAGGATGGGTGGAACAGGTGTTGCCCAGTCCAGCTGTCCTCATGCGCAAACCGGGAACAAGGGGCACACCACTGCCATCCTCCGTGTGCCCAGCCCAGCTGCTCTTGGGCCTGCTCGACCCAGCCTGCCTGCCTGCCTTCCCTCTCTCCGGTCCAGGACCAAATCTCCAGGCACTTCCAGTCGCCAGCCCCACCCTGGGCCCATTGAGACAAACGCCAGGGTGGTGGCGGCTGCTTGGCAAATTCTGCGCCCCCTCTGCCCCCGTTCTCTGGCTTCTGTTCATAGGCTCCATTTCCCCAAAGCCTTGCGGGAATCCCACCCCCTCCATCGCCTGGCCAGGGCAGCCGGACAGCAGCAAGCCTAAGCACATCCCAGGGATGTTTGGCAGACCCAAAGGAAAGGCCCCCACCCAGGACCCTCTGCCCTCCTTCACCTGCCTACGAAGGCAGCGTTTTCCCAGCGGTTCTGCTGCTTCCTCCGGGCTTTCCAGCGGCCCCCACCCCCCCTGCCAGGGCACACACTCGATTTGGACCAGGGAAGGATGGATCAGTCCCAGCCCAGCTTTTCACTACAGTCTTGGCTCCCCCCCCCCGCTCTGCCCTCCTCGGGAACTCTTCCAGATGGCCTCCCAGCCCCCCCCCAGCAAAGTAAGGGGTCCAGACACCCCCAAAGCAGCTCCTGCCGAGTGGGCTAGAGAGGCACTTACAGCTGTGGAGGCTCCCGAGATGCTGCTCTGCCAGGACTGGGCAGCCCCAGGAGAGGGGCTAAAAGGCTCCGGCCCTCCGGCCCGTGACATCACTGCCCCTCCCCCTCCTCGGTGGCTGAAGCTGCGCACCATATTTGGGGAAAGACTCCAAAGTCGAGCAGAGTTCTTGCCCGGAGACATTCTCGGCATGCCTGAGTCCCAGCGGATGCTCCTCGGCCTGGGCTGGCCCTGCACAGCCTCTCCTTTTTAGGCAGAGCTCTTCCCAGCCACACGGGCCAGTCCTGACCTCACGCCTGCCTCCTGGATGAGGTCACTCAGGAGGCGTTTCGGGGTGCAGAGGGAGGGAGGAAGGGAGGGCCCCCCAGGGCAGCCACTGGGGCTCTACTGCGCCCTCCCCCTCCAGACAAGGTGGGCCCTCCTGCCTGGCAGACGGAGAGGAACTGGGGGTTGAGCTGATGTCCCTGCACCTCAGGGGAGCCCGTGCTTGAGGGAGGCCCCCTCCCCACCTCGCAGCCGCCGCCCCCCCCTTCCCCCCAGCCTCCACATCCAATGAAAGCCAGGCCAGGCCAGGCCAGCTTTTATCGCAGCAGCTGCAGAGAACAAAATGCCGATTTTCTTTAACAGTGTTTTATACCAAGAACCATTTTTTCAAAGGAAAACCGTCTCAGCCACAATCCAAAACCAGAAAGGGACAAACACGGAGGGAAAGCCTGATCCTTGAATGGGGAAAGAGGAGCACTCGGCCCCCTGCAATGGCCCTTCTGATCTTCCCCTGCCCCCTCCCGGCAGCCCCTGCACCATGGGGACTACCTGCAGAAGCCTCCCCCCAGGGAACCAGGCTGGCTTGTTTGGGGGCCACGACTACAGAAGCGCCCCAGGGGCTGCTCAGCTGCGCAGAGGAGACCCACTGGCTTGTTTCCTCTCCATGGGCAGTGACTACATGGCAACCAGTGGGCAGCAGCAGGAGGAGGAGGCACCCGCTGCCCGGACAATACTGCGGCTGCTGCCAGTAGGCGGGGGGGGGGAACCACGTGGCCGTTACTCCCTGCTTGGCAACGAAGGCAGCCACATCTCGGAGGGGGGAGGCCCTTTTGGAGGCCGAGTCAGTTTCCAAGGGCTGTCCCACTGAAGGGGAGCCCAGCTGTTCCGCTTGCAGCCTCTCCCCAGAGTTGCGGGCAATGCAGAGGCAACCCTGCCGGCATCGGAGCCCTTTGCCCTGGCTGGCTCCGCCCTTGGAGGCTCCTTCCCCTTCCGCAGACTCTTTGGATGCACTGGTGAGTGGGGAGCCCACAGCTGCGGCCCCAGCACCGCCAGCAGGAGCCCCGTCCGGTGAGCCATGCCGGCCTCCCTGCCACGGAGTCTCCGGGCACCTCAGAAGACGTAAATCTTGTCACGCTGGACGCAGTCGAGGTCGTCGTCCAAAGTCAGCAGGACCTGCACAAAGAGACAGTGCCATCAGATGCCCCTGGAGGGGGAGGTGGGGGGGTCAATGCTGGGCAGTCCCTCCGCTTCGATCTGGACGCCTTACGAGTCCCCCCAGAGCATATCTCCAACAGCACCCCCTCCTTCCCCCCCAGGCTCTAGCCAAGTGGTGTCCCACTCCAGAGCGCTCGGCTACTTGACCCCAGGGCCACTTCCTCCGTGTCGCCACCTTCCTCCAAGGCTCCTGCCTAAAGCACCCGAGTGGCCCTGCAGGCCTGCGACGGCCATAGAAAGAGACCAGGGTCTGGGCTGGGGGGCAGGATATGTGCCCCACCCCTGGCTGGGAAAGGGGCTGGCTGCTGCAGGCCCTGGAAATGCCAGTCCGGCCCAAGCTCTGGGCCCAGAACCACCCCTCACAGCACCAGGGAAGGGGCCCCTCCAGCTCTGGCTCCATAGGCTCTGGCCCAGCCAAGCCAGCTGCAGAGGCGTACCAGGAAGGAGCCAAACATGGCAATGGAGGACAGGAAGTGCCAGACGTCGTGGTCGTCGAAGAAGCCCAGCAGGACACAGTCGCGGTTGTGCTCTCGGGACTCGGCCGGGGTTTTCTGTGGAGGGCAGTGAGCAGCTGGGCAGCTCGGGGGCAGCAGGCTGGAGCAGCCCCCTCCCAACAGACGGGGGGGGCAAGCACAGGGCAGGCCGGCTGCTCAGCAGGGGTTGAGAAGCAGGTGCAACCGCCAGGCGAGAGCCCAGCCAATGGGGCAGGGGGTCAGACCAAGCCCCCTGAGGAGGAAGCCCAGCTCTGCCTTGCCTGGGGGCCCCCCACCCCCCTGCGGTGGCCGAGAGAGGCTGTAGCCATGCCCCCACTGGCCTGGGTAGGCTCACCTGCCAGGTGCTGAGGCCCTGGAAGAAGAAGAAGAGGGCAAAGCCCCACACCACGGAGGTGAAGACAATGCAGAGCAGTGAGACCGGCAGCAGGCGCTCCCCACTCCGGAGCTGCAGGGAAGGGAGGGGTCAGGGGGGCCATCGGGGGGGGGGCTGTCCCGGAGAGGCCCCACCCCCATGCAGAGGGAGGAGGCACCTTCATGATGATGTAGAAGGCGGAGTAGAGGAGCAGGTTACAGATCCCGATGGCCAGCAGGTAGGAGGCGAAGTCGTTGGGGCGCATAATCAGCCCGTAGGCCGCCCTGGGGAGAGGAAGTGGGTCGCTGAGGCCCCAAAGCAGCCACCAGGCCAACCACCAGCCCTCCCAGGGGGCCCCGGGAGCATCGGGAGGGATCCCCAGGGGGTTTCGGGGCCCCAAAGCAGCCTCGAGACCCTCCCCTAAAGCGGCTGCTTGAGCCCCAGGCCTTCTCTGGCCCAGTGGGTGGGGCGGGGTTGCTGCTGCTCACTCACAGAGACCAGTTGATGAGGTTCCCCATGACCAGCAGCACCATCCGATCCTGCGGACAGAAGCAACCGGGGGGGGCGGGGGGAGATTGGTGAGGCCTCCAGGAATTGAGATTCCTTCCGGGAGCACCCAGAAGAGGGAGGGGCCACCCCCCCTCTCACCATGTACATGGGCCCGCTGCACTGCCGGATGCAGTCGGTGTACAGCACGTGGAAGATCCGGCGCCAGGTGCCAGAATCTGGGGGAGAGGGAGACGCTGAAGGCCCCCAGAGAGGGCAGGGGGGCCCTGCACCCCGGCTGTCATTGGCAGCCCTCCTCGTGGGCAGAGCTCACAGGCGGGGACCCCCCGACTGCACCCGCTCACCCAGTTTCCAGCGGCCCATGTAGTACAGCTGGGTGCTGAGCAGCAGTGTGGCGAGGATGTGGATAACCGAGAAAACGATCCAGAAGGCCGTGTTGCCTTTGCCAAAGACCTGGGGGGGCCAGAGAGCCCTTCAGCGGCAGGGGCCTGAAAGGGGCCGGGGGGCTCTCCCCTCGAACGCTCCTCCTCCCGCAGGAAGGAACACAGCGCCTTCCTCCCGTGGGTCTGTTTCTGTGTGCGTGTGTGTGTGTGTGTGTGAGATCCCAGGGGAGGCACAGTTCCTGCCCAGCTCAGCAGACTTTTAGGGGCTCCTCCTCTCGGGGGAAGCTGGGGCTCCTGGCGCCTCTCTCCCTCCCCCTCCCCCTCCCCCAAAGGATTAACACGGGGGACTGTGCTCACTCACCACCCCCACAACCGAGAAGAAGATGATGACGGCCAGGCAGGCGTAGGCACTGTAGGCACTGGCATTGATGTCCGGGTGCCTCTTCTGGTACAGCTTCAGCATGCAGAGCCCGGCAATCATGTACATGAAGGAGGTGTCTGCCACCGAAGAGCCACGGCTGAGTCCAGGCCCAGCCTGGGCGGAGACAGGGGCTCCTCCTCAGGCCGCCCACCCAGGGACCACGCAGGGAGCCACTCACCAAACTGGAAGTTGGTGTAGTTGGGGCAGACGTGGTAGCAGGCGCTCAGCAGGCCCTCCATCATGAGGGCGGTGCCCATGGCATAGAAGAGGCCAAAGTGTTTGGGGATGCCGCACTCCTGCAAAGGGACCCCCCCACGTCTGAGAAAGGAACCCTCTCCCACCTCGTGGATGGGGTGGGGGCGCTGCTCACCAGAGCCTGGAAGTCGTTGCGCATCAAGGCCCGGTTGTAGCCGATCTCGCGCTGCAGGATGATGAGCAGAAAGAGGAGGCCGAGGAGGACGTAGCCCAGGTTGCTCAGGATGTTGTTGAAGGCGCTGGAGGGGCGGGAGGGTGGCGTCAGGCCCCAGAGGCCCGGAGGGGCAGGGCAGGGCCCCCCCTCCCAGCTCCTACCTGAGGTTGCTCAGAGGGTGGGCACAGAGGAAGTTGTAGTAGCAGATGTCCTGGTTCCCAGTCACGTTCACCACCTGCAGGGGGCAAAGGAGGATCTGGCCAGGGGCTCCGGGGGGGGGGGGTGCTCGAGCCAAGGGGGCCTGGGGGCAGTGCTGCCAGGGGAAGGTCAGGGGCTGCGTTACCGTCTGGTAGGTGATGACCAGCTGGACGACCGGCAGGGCGTAGAAAACAGCAATCGTGGCAATATTCCTGCAGCGAAGGGGGGGAAGGAGGAGGCCAGGTTGTCCATTAAAGACCCTGGTCAATGACCCTGTGCAGCCAGGGGGGGGGGCTCTGTGGGGGACGTACAGCCAGCCCCACCCAACTTCCTCACCAAAAGTAAATCTGGTATTTCTTCCGCAATACTCGCTTGTCTTTGCGGGCCAGATCCGCCACACAGAGGAACTTCTGCAAGACACACCAGCATCCCCTGGCTGAGCTTCGGCCTCATGAGGAGGCACCCAGTCCCCTCGTCCCCCCCCCGGAAGCCTCCCCCTGCAGAACCCCAACCCGGCAGCGACTCCCATGGGGCACCTCCCCTGCCGCCACCCAGGAAGAGGCTCCTGCAGGTACTGAAGTTGCCCCCGAGCTCAACGCCCCCTGCAACTTGCTCTTCGCTCAGCCCTTTCCAAATTTCACAGAGGCCCGAGGCCCCACTGCCTCCGGAGCCCTTCTCAGCCTGCTGATGCAGGCAGGACGTGCCCAGGCGCCGTGCAAGCTGCCCTCCCAGGCCCTGCAGGGTCCCCCCTCAGAGGGCCAAGGGACCCGCAGCTCTCCTGCCCCCCCTCAAAGGAGCCGCGGTTTCTGCTGGGCTTTGCGGCTGCAGCCCCCCCAGGGGGAGGGGAGGAGGAGGCAGTGTTGGGCAGCGGGAGCAGTGCCCCGTCTCGGTCATCTTCCTAATCTACGGGCATCGCCGCCCGCAGCCCCAGAGCTCCCCCTGGGCAACCTTGGTGCGAATGACGTTCTTGTCCGACTCAATGTCGGCCAGCGTGTCGTAATCATCCTCCTCCACGGAGCTGAGTGAGTCAAGCCGGGGGCGCCCCACCATGTTCTCCAGGGAGCGGTCTGGAGAGGGTGAAAACCAGCGTTACGGTGAAGGTTGGGGGTTCTGAAGGTGCCAGTCAGCCTGTGCCACCCAATTACCGATGGAACTGACTGGAGCCTGCTGGCAGTCGGCCTGTCTGGACGTTGAGTGGGCAGGAGGCCCGAGGAGAGACAGCGCCCAACAGCAGCCCCCCACCCCCCAAGCACCCTCGCCCTGCTGATTAGAAGCCATGCAACCCCCCCTCCCCACGCGGGGGGAGGGAACCATCATGCAAACTGCCCCCCCGAGCTTTCTGAGGGGCTGCATTTCCTCAAGTGCAGGCGGCTCAGAGGCCGGACGTCCAGGACTCGGGAAGATGGGGCTCCCTCCCTGGCCACAGGAGCAGCCCCTCAGGAGGCCCCCATTCATTGAGGGAAAGGGGGGCCTGGCCTCCCACCGCCGGTGCCCTTGCCAGCCAAGCAGCCCCTGGGCCAGGTCTACCCATGCCAGGCCCTGAGGGAAGTCACTTGGCGGATGCCCTGGGCTTCCAAAGCTGTTCTGCAGCCGTTCCCTCTTCCCTGGGGGGCAGAAGGGCCCCCAGAGACCCTTGCGGAAAGAGCCTGGAGCAGAGCATGTGCAGAGAACAGGCGTTGCCCCACTGACGGAAGGAAGGGAGAGGCGCGCCCCTCGCCGCTCCCTATTCTTTCCAGTCACGGCCTATATTGCCAAGCTCAGAAATACTTCGAAGGGACTATTTCTTCTCTGCAGAGCCCCGGATAGAGAGACCTGGCCCACTGCTGGCCAAGGGGAACCACCAGGCCAGGCAAGGGGCACAGGAAGGGGATGCCAGGCGGACAGGGAGGCCAGTCTCTCTACCCATTGCAAAGGCTGCCCAGTGTCTCTGCCGCTGCTGGCACACATCTTGCCCTTGAGGAAAAAGGAAAGAGTTACGCGAAGGGGCCAACCCTGTCCAGCCAGGCCCGTTTGGAAGCGCAGCCCAGACCCATCATCCCTTTGGAGGGGCCCCACATGCATGCAGGAGGCAGTCAGGCGAGAGGAAGCACCCCGAGGGCCAGCGTGCCAGCTACGTGCCTCACCAGCGTAATTGGAAGAGGCCTCCGTGGAAAGCAGGCTGTCCGTGACATTCTCGCTGCTGGCAGCCGACCCGGTGTCTGCTGGGGGGGGGAGCGAGGGAGCCCCCAGGTGAGTCGCCAGCCAGGTAGGGGGAAAAGCCACCTGTCGGGCCCAGGCGACAGCAGAGGAAAGGGCCCCCACCCCAACAGACAGGACCCCCCCTCCTCTGTCCAGCTGGGGGGCTGGGACTCACCAAAGGACCCATAACTCTGACTGCCGAGAGGAGGGTGTCTCTGGAAGGAATCCGGGGGCTCCTGGGGATTCCCTGCAATGAAAGAGCCACAACCCAGCTTGAAAACAGGGGCGCCCCATCATGGACCCCGTGCCTGGCTGGCCTTGGACCGGCCAGCCCATCCGTAGGGGAGCTCCAAGAATGGCAGCTCGGGGCTCTGCATCCAATCTCAGGGCCTGCCCAAGTGGAAGTGGGTTCTCCCCCAGCACAGGAAGCAAGAGAAGTGGAATGGGGGGGGGTTGACTGCTTACCAAGGAGAGAAGCTTGGTGTGGAGCAGCATTCCAGAAGAAAGGAAGGAGGGAAGGGGGGATGGATGGAAGGAGGGAAGGATAGATGGATGGATGGAAGGAGGGAAGGAAGTTTTTTATAACCTAAGGTAGCTGCGTGATGCGAGAGAGACGCAAGCCATCATTCTGAGACATGGCGCTAAACCCTCCAGTCTCTGCATGCCGGTTCCCAGCCTAAGACTATCAAAATCTAAGTGTTTCGTCCGGTCACATGCACAACCAGCAACTGGGTCCTTGCAGCCCCTGGACCGCATTTTCTGCATGTGGTGCAAACCCACCATGAATTGTGGAGCTGCCCGTGAGGCTGATTCAGCACTGGAGCTCCAGCAACTGAGGGCTGGTCCCTGCAAGAGTCAGACCCCAACTGGATTTCAGCAAGCACCCTCGCTGCTCCCCACCGGGACTCCGCCAAAGGCCTGCAGCTGCCACCCCAAGCAGAAGCCGGACAGAAGGACAGGCCCACTCCTGGCCGCAGACCCGCCCTCCTGACGCCCCCAGCCCCCGCCTACCTCGCACGCCCCCATCAGAACAGGGTGTGTCCACAGCACTCAGGAACTGGAGCTGCCGCTGCCTCCGCTTCTGGCGCCTGTTGAGCAAGGGAACCCCCTGAAAAGACATGCGGCTGCCTTCCCTGGAAGGTCCCCTATGTGGGCCCGCATCCCTCTCCTCCCGGGAAGAAGCGGGCCTTGGGTGGCATGAACGCTCTTGCCCTAAAGGCTCTCTTGCCCTGCCTTCCCATTCAGCCCTGCCACCAAGCCAGGGCAGAGCCACCTCCTCTGCCGTGACCAAGCCTCCGCGGCCAAGGAAAACGGGGCCCACGACAGCAAGGGGGGCAGGAGAGGCAGCGCCCAAGCTGGGAGAGGAGCCCCGACAGGCAGACTCACCGCCAGTTCTCCCAGCAGGCGATGAGCACCGTCAGGACGTAGAAGGACAAGAAGACGCCCAGGCAGAAGAGAATCCCGTCCACGTAGGCCTCGGCTGCAGAGGAGCCGGAGAGATGGCCTCACGCAGCTGGCAGGCCTGGCTAGGAAGCCCCTTTGGGGGGCCAAGGGCTGCCGGCCCTCCTCCCTTCCCCTCCCCGCGGCTTTCCTCGCAGCCTCTTGGCCGCTCTCAGCCGCTGCCCACAACTCCAAGGTTCCTGGAGATTCACCCCCGCCCGCCAGGCCCTGGACTGCCTGCTCCTCGGGTCTACCGGGGAGCCAGCTCCAAGTCAGGAGGAGTCAGGCAGGCAGCTGCTCCCCTTCCTTCTCCACCGGGGGAATGTGCAGCCGAGGTGCTTGCTTACAGCTGACAGCAGGGGTCACCACGACGTCCAAGGTTTTCTGACGGTTGCCTTGGTCCACGGGCTCATCATCTGGAAGGCACAAAGGCCCAAATCAACTCGCCTGGAGAAGAGCCCAGCCGCAGGTCCCCTTTGCTGGCGATGGTGCAGAGCCTGGATCGCGGCCTGACCCCAAGGGCCCTTCTTTCCTTCAACCAGTCCCTTCCTTGCTAATCACCAGGGGCTTCCTGGAGGCCCTCAAGCCCTGAGCTCAGGTGAGCTCAGCCAAGCCACCTTCTTGCCCCAGAGATGGGATGCTGGGCTAGCTGTAAAAGTGGAGGCCAGGAGGCAGAACGACTCTGGACTTCTGGGGTCTCTCAAAAACCTTTCCAGTCTGGCCAGATGTTACAGCAGAACGGACTGCCCTCTTGCCTCTCCACGACTTCCTGGTCTCAACCCCCTTATTCCGATGTGCACATCCGAAGGGGGGTCAGGGGAAGCAGCCCTGGAACACAGCCCCACGGGCTGGCTCCCAGATCCCTCACGGGCCAGGGGCCATTGTGCCTGGAAGCCTTCCTGGCCCTTCCTGCCAGTTAGCTGACGAGGCCTCCCTGACAGGAGCTGAACCCACAAACAGACCTCAGTCCAGCCCCCCCCCCCAGATACCTTTGGAAAGGGGGTAGTAGTGTAGGGGACCCCCACAAGCTTCGTCTTCGGTCTTCACTACCACGACCACGTAGAAACTGTGGCTGGGGAAATCCTTCTTCTGCAAAAAAACAAGGAATGGAGAAAATCTCTGACTGAAGATCAGAAATAAGGCTGATCTTCAGACCCCAAACTGGGCAGCTGGAGGCTCCTTGTTCGCCCCTCAGGTGTCCTGGTTTCTACTCCCTAGCCGTTGTGTTACACTCAACACCCGGACGGATCCTCCAGAGACCTGAATTTGTGGCTCAAGATGGCTCCTTCAGAAGCCAAGGCAAGATGGGCCACTCAGACCAACCGATACCAGCACCAATGCCGGCTAACTGATGTCTGTGATAGCCCAGGTAACAGGAGGGCTGACGCGGGTCTGACTGGCAAAGGTCCCAGCCAATCAGTTGTACCTGCACCGTGATGGCTGCCTTCTTGGTCATGGTCTGGTATGTGCCAATGAAAGCCACGTTGTTGTCCAGGTCGTAGACAGGACACTGGACAGCAAGAAAGCAAGCAAGCGAAGGGCAATCAGCCTCTTGGGCCAAAGGAGGCCTGGAGCCTCCTGTGTCCTATAAGCAACCCCTCCTTCCACCTCACTGACCAGAATGTCCTGGACGGAAATGACCGAACAAGGGAAGGCTGTGGATGAGGTCACTTTAATGATGGCAGAGTCCACCCCCTCCGGGAACTCGTACTTGAAGTACTGTGGGTCAAGGAAAAAGAGGAAACCAGGACCCTGGGTGGTGATCCATTCCTTTCTTGGGGCAGCAATCCAACCTGCTGGGCCTTCTCCGCCTGCCAATTGTAGTGGCTCCCTGAGGGCCCTTCTTGAGGCTGGGAAGTTTCTTTGGGTACCTCATCAGGGAAGCCAAGCAACCAAATAGCCTCATCTTGCCTGGGAACCCCAGCAGGTGCTGCGAGGGCAGCAGCAGAATCCCAGCAAAGGGGCTGCAGCTGGGCAAGGGGGGGGGGCTGGCATGAGGACCACAGAAAGGCCTGTCCAAGCGTTGGGGTGAGAGGGACACAACCTCCACTTTGACAGCCAGGCCCAGAACTCAGAGGTGCCCAGGGCTTGGCTGGGGGGCGGGGTCTTCTTCCCATCCAGGCACCCCCCTGCCCACTGGGCAACCTACCTGTGGCTGGGCTGCTGTGGCGTTGAAAGTGAAGGGCTCACCTGTCCTGCAGGAAGAAAGACCAGCAGGGGCAGCGGTTGGGACTGGCAGGGCTGCCAAAGATGGGCCCCACTGACCACCTGCCCCTCGGCTCAGAGACCCTGCCAGGAAGAGAAGCGGCTGCTGCTGCTGCCTGCTTGGCTGGGCGTTTTGCATGCAGGGCTTCTGGGGCTGCGCACGGAGAATCTCCCAGCCTTGCAGGGCCCAGCCCTGCTCTCCACCCACCTCCACTCCGGCCCTCCCCGTGGCCGGGACCCTTGCCACACCTTTGCCCTTTGCCTGGCACCGTCAGCCCGGCTCACCTGAGTACAAAATTCTCCACGCGGGAGACCCGCAGCTGGTAAGAGGCGTTGGTGGCCGAGAGGGTGGAGACGTCCACGAAGAAAAACTGGGTCTCCACCTCGCTCTTGGTCGGCGGCTGGCACAGAGTGCGGCTGACATCTTGGTACCGATACTTCCTCTGGAACCTGCGTGGAGGGAGGAGCTGCTGCTGTGGGCATCGGGAGGGGGGGGCTTCCCGGGAGGGGCCACCGAGCGCTGGGGGTTCCCGCAAAGCAGCCGCCTTCCCTCCTTTCCTGAGGGGCAGCTGGAGGGCCAGGCGGGGCCAGGACGCTGCCTCAGACGCCCAAGACCGGGCGGGGAAGGGCGGCAGCTGTTTACCCCAGCGGGCTCTCCCGGCAGGGCCGTCCCGTCGGAGGAGCCCCAGCAGGGCGTGGAGGGCAGGATACTCACAGGCCCCGGAGGATTAAGGGCACTTGGAAGGAGACCACCGCTTCCTTCTGCCGCACCACGAAGAGCACCGGCCTCTCCTTCTGCTCGGACAGCACGTTCACCGACACCCGGACGCCCTCCGTCTGCGGGGCGACGTGAGGGACTCAGGCCCAGCCGCCCCGGCCAAGGGAACCCCGGCCACAGAGCCCGCCAGGCAGGCAGGCGGAGCCGAGCACCGCTCCCGGGACCAGCTGGCAGGCGCGGGGCAAAGGTCGGAGCGGCAGGCCGGAGAGAGCAAAAGGAGCCTCGCCTCACGGGCAACTCCTGCTCTCGGGGCCGGGCTCCCGCTTCGGGAGGCGTCGCCGCCGCCGCCGCTTCCTGCCGCCCGAGGTGCCAGCGCGTCGGGTGGGCCCGGCCACGCGGGGCCCGGATTGAGCGCCGGGGCCGAGCAGAGGGGGGCGGCGGGGCAGCCGGACCGGACGGGCGGCTCCTCACCCGATTCCGCGAGACGCTGTGGTTGAAGGCGTAGATGTTGAGCAGCTGCTCGTTCACGGCGTCGCCGTAGAGCTGCTCGAAGGCCGCCTCCTTCTGCACCACGCGCTTCTCGGCCGGCCCGGCCGCGGCCCCTGCCAGGGGGGGCAGCAGCGGCGGCAGCAGCAGCAGCAGCAGCAGCGGCGCCCTCAGCATGGCCGGCGGGGTCGTCAGCCGCGGGGACGGGCGCTCCGCTCGTCTGGGCGGCGCCGCCGAGGCCGCGTCCTTTAAAAGGAGGCGGGCGAGGGCGGGCCGCGTCGGCGGCGGAGGAGGGGCGGTCGACCTGCCCGCCCCAGCCAGCCGGAGCGGCGCGCTCGGGAGTCCGGCGGATGGGCAGCCGCGAAAATACCCCTGCCTCTCCCCACCCCCCAAAGAGACGCTGACAAGGCCGTGGATGGAACATGAATCTTTATATGGAAACACGCACTGAACCAATGAGCTCCGCCGATCATCCCTGCCGCTTAGCCAGAGCAGATTCGACCCTGGGGCGCCACTGATTGGGACGGGCTGAGCGACTGCTGCACCCCAAAGGCAAGGCAGGCTTCTCCCCTCTGCCAGCCCCTTCCCACATGCAGGTTACATAAGGAAAAGGCAACCCTGCCTTCATCTACACTCCCACCTGCTGCAAAAAAGAGGAAGTAGGCAATGCTCATACATCACAGGACACACAAGATTCGGGGTGCAGTACACGAGATGAGAGGAACTCCAAGGAAAAGCCCAGGAAGAGGAGGAGACTGGTTATATAAGCAAGTGGTGCTCCTGGGCCGGCAGATGAGCCAGCCTGAATCCTCAATGACTGTGAGGGGCAGGACCTGCGGGGTGTAAGGAAGCAGCAGAATAGAGATTGCTGGTCCCAAGGATGCAGCAGGGACCTCAAGGGGACTCTGGTGAGGCTGCCAATCACATGGGGGACACGGAGCTTTCTTAGTGTTGGGATCAAGTCCCCATGTGAGGACACTGGCCACAGGCAGCTGGCAAAGGCCTGGGTGCAAGAGAAGCCACAGCTGGGAAATGACTCCCAATTGGCCAAGCAAAGTGCAAGCAACAGGCCGGGCGTATCTCTGCAGGAAAGCAGCAAGGTGCCACTAAGACGGGCCCTGCCCACTCCAATCCCAAGGTGCCAACACGGAGCACTTCAGGAGAAGCGGGTTCTCTGGGAATTCTTTTGGCAGAGCAAAGCCTTGTGCTTTTGTCAAGCTGAAGCTTGTGCTGGGAGATGCAAAGGAAAAGATGGCCGGCTGGAAGACATGCATGGTCAAGAGCTCATCCCTGAACCAAGAAGTCTTCTCAGAACAAGTCTAAAGCCAACTGGGTAAAGGGTGACCTTCCAGGGGCTACAGCTGGGGTGGCCTACGGGGAAGGGGGAGGAGGAGGGAAATTATCTGGGTGGTCACACACTGCATTCCTTGCACTGCATTCTCAGGTATCAAACCATGCTTGGGGAACTGGGGGAGCAGATCCTTGCCCATCACTCACTCGGGTAAAAAGGGGTGAAGTATCTTTCATCTTCACTGCCTGTTTAGGGATAAAATCGTTCTCCCACAATCTCACTTATTAACTAAGACTGAAAGTTCTTCCCAGAAAAATCTCTCCCAAGTACAAACTGAGGCATTTATGCTTAAGAAACTTTTTCTAAAAACTTCGCATTGCACCAGGCCCAGAGAAAGAGGCTCCCCTTCATGAGGGGCCTATATCCTGGGCCTCACTTGCATGAGTAAAATACAAGCCTGACCCAAAAACAGAAAGGGAGGCCCTGGGACTGCAAAGGTCAGGCCTTGCCAGGCGGAAGGAGGGTGGGTTGGGGTGCAATGGAACAACCACTTGCGTCTTGCTCTTAAAAGTGAGCATTCTGCAGCAACCTAGCAAGAAGCAGCAGCGTCGGTTAATCTGGATGGAAACGAGCAGACAGACTGCAAGGCCTTGGACAAGGTGAGTGTGTTGCACCAACACACCAGAGGCAAGTTTTTCTGATGCCGACCACCTCCCATCCCGTTCCCAGTAAGGGAATCGCATCCTTTTTAACAAAAGAAATGAAATAGCCAAGTTAACTGTGTTCACTCACTCAACACATAATTGTTCACATGTATCCAATTGTCACAGGTAGCTGTTTCCTGTTCTGGTTTGCCAGTTTGCCAAAGCAAGAAAGCAGCTAATATCACTTAAAACAAAAACCCAAATCCAGTAAATATAAAAACTCTTCAAACAATTCCAACTTTTCAGGAAGCAGCTACTGTTCAGTCCAGGGAGTGGAATGTGAATGCGACCAATGAGTTTAGGCCTTTCAGCGCTGTGGACAGGCTGGACACGGAGGCAGGAATGGGAAGGAGAGCCAGCAGGTCGCTGACCACTATGCTTGCCACGCCATGAGCGAGAAACGGCTCAGGGGAGAGACCTTGTTCCCCTTAGAAGGGCCAAGTGAAGAAAGAGGCCCTGGGACATCTTTGCCCAGCCACCCTCCGCCTCCCTTTCCAGTGCTAAACACAACACCCAGTAACATTCAACAATGGAAAGCACGTCGAGCGAGGATTCCGTAGTGCCATGGAAAAAAGAACCGGGCTGATGGCGCTGGGGATGGGGTGGGACTGGGGAGAGGGCTGTCAGGCCAGAGTTGCCTGTTTCTCTTCTGGGGTTTCCTCCAGCAGCTGCATGATGAGTTCATGGAGGGGTTTGCAGATCCTTGTGTAGCCAGCACCCGTTAGGTGCAGGAAATCGAACATGTCGTGGCATGAAATGGTGCCATCCGAGTGCACAAAGCCTCCACCCACATCCAGCAGCTGGACTCCAGCTAGCTTTGGCAGGGAGGTCTTCAAGAGCTGGTTCACCTTGGAATTCTTCTGCCGCAGGGGGTTCGGCTTCTCGCCTCGAGGGAGCAGGCCCTTGAACAAGGGAAGGGAAAACAGCAGGTTAGCAGGCTATCCCATCCTTAGGGAGAGCTCACCCCCAACCCCGGGCCTAGCCTCACTCTGTCCGCTGTCTGGACATGGACACACACGGCCTCTCTGGCAAGCTGAGACCTTTGTCCTGTCTTTCAGAAGCATCTGTTGTCTTCTGGTCCTAGATTTTAGTTCTGCATTTAACACAATTCTTCCACATTGACTAGTGTCTAACCTTCTGGACCTTGGACTTTATTCAGTTTGCCTTTGGATTATGGATTTCCTGTCTGGCCGCTCAGAGAGGGTCAGATTAGGTACATACCTCTTCAGCCCTTATTCTTAACACTGGTACACCACAGAGTTGCGTGTTGAGTCCCTTATTCTATACTCTTTATGTGCATGACTGCATTCCACTCATGCTAGTAATACTATTACTAAATTTACAGATGATACAATAGTGGTGGGACTTATCTCCAGGGGGGATGAGTCTGCCTACTGAGATGAGGTGGACCAACGGTTGCTTTCGTGGCATGGAGACAATAAGTTGGTCCCCAACACCAGTAAGACCAAGGAGCTTATAGTGGACTATAGAAGGAACAGATCAGACATCCACCCCTTGATTATCAATGGAGACTGAGTGAAGCAAGTGGCCAGTTTTATGTTTCTGGGTGTTACCCTAAAAGAGGACCTGACCTGGGGTGCTCACATCCAGCCCTGGTCAAAAGGGCCCAGCAGAGATTATACTAACTGAGGCTTCTCAGAAAACAACAACTGAATGAAAAACTGCTGGTGACTTTCTACCACTGCACCACAGAGAGTATTTTAACTTACTGCACCTCTGTATGGTTTGCCAATTGCATAGTGGCAGATAGGAAAGCACTCCAGAGGGTTAATGTCACTGCCCAGAAGATCACTGGTTGCCCTCTCCCCTCTTTGCAAGTCCTGCTGCCTTAAGAAAGTTCAAAACATTCTCTAAGATCCATCTCATCCTGGGAACCCTTTTTTTGAACTAGTACCATCTGGCAGACGGTACAGAATAATAAAAACAAGGACAAATAGGCTGAAAAACAGCTTCTATCCCAGGGAAGCAGCTCTTTTAAATTCTACTGTATAGTGCAGTGTTGGGGGTTTTCGGTTCAATGTGTGGAGTGTGAAGGATGTGTGTTTGTGTTTATTTTCATGGTCATGATGTGCACTGAAGATGGTGCTTGATTTCGTTGTATGAGGTGCAATGACAATAAAGTAAACTAAACTAAAATGTCTCCCAAACTCCCACAGGTGCATTTTCGGCCTTTCCAAAATCAGTATATGAAGAAGTATACTATCATTTGTCGCTCTTATGTAAAGCTTTTTCAGGACCATCTCAGAGTTGCCTTTGTGAAGTTATCCAGATGCTTACAAAAATTAAGCTGTCATAAACAATGATTGTCTGAGGCTTCCAGTTCCCTTCCTCAGCCAAGGTAATGCTTCTCCAAAGGATTTTCTGTACCCCAGTTCTTCTTATGATACTTCCCTTCCACCCGATTAAAAAAAAACACGTTACAAAAACATACAAATGCACCAAAGATGCTACTCTTACTTACCAATACAATAATCTTAGCTTGGGGCTGCCGGGTATTGATCAGTCTCACAATGGCTTCTATTCCACCAGCTACTTCCTCTGCTGTGTTTTCATGGTTATTTGTTCCAACCCAAACAACAACGACCTGCGATTGAAGGACCAGAAAGTGACAAAATTTCCTCTGCATTACCTGGCTGCAGAGGAAAAGGAAACATCGCATGCTGCCCACATTTCAGTGCCCAGAGGACATGGGAGTCAGCAGCTTTCCGCTCCCTTGCCAGTCACAGATATCAATCAGTCTGTGAATGTAATAGTTCTGAATTAAAATAACACAGAAATGCTTTGGGTATTACAAAACCTAGCAAAGGGCAGTCTGTGTGAGTTGGGGGGTGAGAGGGAGGAGAGAGAGGATGAAGAGAATATTACAGGAGGTTTCTTGTTCTTTCTCACAACTACAGGCACCCTACCTTGGGCTTAATATTTTCTAGTTCACCGTTCTTCAGTCTCCACAAAACATGTCCTGTAGTGTCTCCACCAATCCCAAAATTCAGTGCATGTAACGGTGAAAAAAGTTCTCGCCATATCTGCAATGATGAATTTTAGGAATTATCCTTGAACAAAGGCAGAGGATTTCAGGAATAATTATCGATATAGTTAAGCATTCAGAGGTTGACTGGATTTTATTCAGGCTGAAGCAAAAAGTCCATCCTGGGTCATCTGCAATTCAGATAAGGATGGGCAACACTTAAAGCATCTCCTGATCATCTTTTGACATCCTTTGATGTCACCAAATTCTCTGGACTGGGAATGGAATTGGTTTGTCTTTGGAAAACCTCCCAAGCCCATTCCCACTATGCTAACACAACTAACACCGCAAAAAACAACCAAATGATTGTGAGATCCAGCCATGATGCCATCTGTGAGATTTTCGGATGCTGCATTGTCCCCCAGGGCCAGATGTTGCCACTGAGGTGGCACCTGGTGTGCCCTAACTGCTTGTGCATCCTCCTCTTACAAAGGCTTGCAAACATGCCTTCAGGGTAAGAACCTTTTCAACATGATAGTCCGCTAGTATTTCGCCTCATGAGCTTCAAGGAACAGCCTCCCTAAGGCAGCTTCACTGGAGTGAGCCTCGGCCGGCTCTTCTCCAATCAGAACCACCCAACATTTTCCACTGAAAATCCAAGTTTATTCATTGAAATTTTATTGTTTATTCCTGATCGATTTAAAGCTGATGAACAGAAGAGGCGGAAGGCTACTGCATGGTGGCCAATGACCAATTGTAGGACATTAGGAGAAAGGCCCCTAAAGGGACCGGGAGGCCTGGAGCGCTTCCGAGGGGAGGGGAGGGAGCGCCGCCTACCTCGTATTGCTGCAGCAACTGGACCATGGAGTCGCCCACGAACAGCACGTCGGGCTCCTTGTCCTTGCAGTCCAAGACGAAGCGGTTATGCTGCAGGGAAGGAGGCGAGCAGCGTGAAGCCACCGGCGGCTCCTCCGCTTCCCCACGCCGGCCCTCTCCCCCGGGCGACGGGCACGAAACGGGCGAGCGGGAAGGCGACGCGGCCCGCCCCGGGGGAGTTCCGGGCGGCGGCGAGGCTCACCTGGGACATCCACCGGTCGTCGCCCTGCACGTCTTCCGCGATGTGGGCCGTGGCCGCCGGGTTGGCGTCCCCTTGGCTCATCCGGTCCCTGCCGAGAGAGAGGAGGAGGAGGAGGAGAAGGGGCGTGGGCGGGGGGGTTTCCCTCCGCCGCCCCGCCCGTCGCCATGGGAACCAGCCGCCCAGGGCCCCGCCGCGCGGGAGGCTCGGCGGAAGCGGCCCGCAGGGGGTCCGCGTCCCCCGCCCGCCCCGCACTCACGCTGCCGGCGACTGCGGCTGCCCCCGCGCCTCCATGGCGGCTCCTCGGCGACGATGCGCTCCGCCTGCTCGGCCTTCCCTCAGCCTCCCCGCCGCTCCGACGGGCGTGCCCCTCCCCCGCTCCGGCCGCCACACAGCGCGCCTGCGCGATGACCCGCTTCCTCCCTCTCAGCAGCTCTGGCCGGAAGTCCTGCCCCCCGGCTGCCTGGCGCCTCCCCGTTCTCCTAGCGGGCGCCGCTCGCGGGCTTTTTTCGCCGGCGCCCTCTTGGGGGCGGAGTCTCACCCGGTGACGTCAGTCGGCCTCCAGGCGGCGCCCCGGAGCTGCCGGCCACGTGGATTTGGCGCCGCTGGGGAGAACTCTGTGGCGGCGCTGGTGGACCCGTTGCTGAGCGAGGACCGGCGTCCGGACGGAGGCCCGCAGGCTGAGCGGCACAGCCCGAGGAGATGGCTGTTGACGGTGGGATCTGGGCCTCGCTGGAGGTCATTAGTCCCAGCCGCCAGAAAGGGCGCATTCTTGCCAGGTCTTGGCCAGAGGCCGGCGCCGCTTCCCGCCTCAGGAGAGCCAAACCTTCCGGGACCTGGATTTCGGGAGCTCCGAAGCGGCCCCCGATGCGGCGCGTCCGCTTGTGGCCAAACGGCAGTGGGGAGCTGTGGGTGCAAATCGGAGGGAAGCGCCTTACTTCCCCACTGCCTGGTCCCGGTTCAGCCTGGGCAGCAACGAGATACGAGCCCGTTTCTTCAGCACCCCAAAGCTTCCTGGCAACGAAGGATTTTCGTGTAATGGACAATAAATATTTGAAACCCACTAAGTTGGGCCTGGTTACCCGACTTTGAAAATTTCTTAGGGATCCGAAATAACTGACATTTTAAAATTGGAAACCGTGTAGTGTTAACCATTGGATGATCATCAGTCTAAAGTCCCAAAGCAAAAATATGTTTAACTGTAGTTTTGTGAAGGAATTAGCTGTACAGTTGCCATGCTTTCCTTCCGTTCAAAGCATCTCATCTTTTCCTATTAAGAGCATATTCCTTGGTGCTGATACCCTTCATGCACTTGCTGCTTAAAGAACCAAATTCCTTTTTATCTCTTGATGCTTAGAGACTTGCATGTTAACACCCTTGATTATTCTCTGGCTGGGGCCTCTCTTCCTTTGCCAGAAGAGGTGCCCACCCTAAGTAGCTAAGAACCAGCTGCTTGTCACTGTAGCAATAATATTGAGAGCCAAAGATTTTCAAGCTAGAGATATCAGGTGTTTGACAAGCATTGCTGCAAGGCTGATAAGCTGTGGGAAAGGAGAGAAAGTGAAATATTTAGGGAGTAGAAGATGAAACTACCCTCTTATTAGCACAGAACATTAGCTACTCTCATTCCTTCCCCCAGATAAAATGCCTTGCCTTTCTATTGAATTTGAGCCAGAGAGGCTGAGGCCATTTGGTTTTCAACAATAATTCCTTGTTGGGCATTTTTGAGGTCAGAACAAAACAAGGCGCAGATGACTGAATAAAGGAAGGTGGTGGTGTAATGGGAATAGCCAAATAAAGCAACAGCACAGAATATGCTTTTTTACTTGAAACCCACAAAAGGTCAGGTTAGCCATCTAAGTATGAGAATTCCTTCCTCCCCTCCAAGCAAGGATTACCCTTTGATTCTCTTTTCAACAGGTAACTCCACACCTGTTCTTTGCTTTCAGGGGAGATGATGCTCCAGTGTTGTCACTGGCAACCACTGGACTGCTGGAGACTAATTCAGCTGTTTCCCTAGGCAACAGTTGGAAGGGAGCAGTCTTGGTAAAAGATGCAGGCCACAGATCTCTACATGGAGCAGACCCATCAGCCAGCTGCAGTCAAGCACTTTAACTGGGAGTGATGCACATCTCATGCAGCTTCTCCTTTTGATGTTGCCAACATGGTCCACATCTATAAACATTTGGACTAACTGGCAAATTAATGAGTGGTCAACATTTGTGATAGATTAGAACTGTCATTACCATGTATTTAGCTCTCAAATTCTGGAAGCAGTGAGAATAGCTTTTTCTGTGGCTGGGTCAAGATCATTTGGTAGCTATTAGTAGAAGAAACAATGATGAAGAAGAGGAGGAATATAAAATGGAAAGTTATCCTCTTGTCTTTTGAAGATCTGATTTTAAAAAAAGGAGAAATATGTTTATCTTGTGAATCGCATTCTTACCTTTAAATTTTGCCTCCATCAGACCAGATCAACTCTCTCCTCAAACATTCATACAAGGGGAAGGTTATCAACAGCCCTAGTGAAACAGTGATTAGTAGCACTGCAGGCAAACTGCCCACAGACTGAAATCTGACCCAGAGTGGCTCAAGGTTGATTCAGACTTTCATCTTTCCAAGGATGGTAGAGTACTGTAAAGCACTGTGGGCCATTATAGAAGTCTAAATGTTACTAATGTTGATAGCTATTTTATGAGATCTTATGTAGGGTGCCCCAAATGGCTGCTCTTCTTCGTTGAACAGGATCCAGTTGGGGATGGGACCTTATGATAACGACATATGGAATATCTAATCTCACTGCAGCTACTCTTCTAAGGAGCTCAAATATGGAACTCCTCTTCCTCACACCTGTTGCTTGCAGAATTCCATAGGAGCCTTAGCTATGCTTCAGCAGACACAAACCTGGTCTAGCCAACCTTCTGCAACCAAAGAGATGCCTGGGGCCAGTTCCCAAGAACATGAAGCAACAGCAATTATCATTTGGCTGTGCTAGCAATTCACACCAAGACCTATTTTGCTTTTCCTGTTGGTTAAAACATTACTACTTAATAAACCACCAACTACTGGAGTACCTCAGTGATGAGGAAAACATAATTTAAAATGTACAAGCAGAAAAATTAACATCAACAATTATGATAAATCAGAGTCTGTTTATAATGTATATTTAAGGTCTTTTAAACAGCTACCAAAGAGGCCAACTTCCTCAACTTTAGGGAGTGGATTTTAAAGAACTGGGACACTGGAATACAGTACTGCAACTAATTTCCATTGTCAGCCATATCCTTTATGAAGTTGCTCAGAACCTGGGATGTGTAAACAAGGTTTTCCAGGTAAATATTTCAGGTCTTCTTTTTATGAATGCTAGCCAGCGTGGCCACTGGCAAGGTCCTGGAAGCGTTTTAGTCAAGAACTCTAGAGGGCACAAAGTTCTTCCCAGCTCTTGCTGAGGAATCCCAGGTGGGAAGTTGCTTCTCAATTCGAGTTTCCAGCTTCAATCCAGGGCGGCACAGTGCCTTCTGAGACCACAACCCAGTATGCTGACTCAGGTTTGTCCAAGCTTTTAAGACTGACAGCAAATTGTTCTAGTCCCGAGGCCCTCTGAAAATCCCCATCTATGGAAGATCAGGAAGTTATTATTTCTGGTTGGGACTCATGAAGAATTCATCCAAATTCATCTAGTCTGCATCCATCTAAACTTTCTATGCTAATGTAAGGGCTTCCTACTTTCGTCACACAAGAACAACAACAGAGAGGTAGTTCCCACGATGTGCTGAAAAGTGCGGCTGCCAGTGGCAACCTTCTGCAGAGGAATCAAATGATAGCTGCAGGATTCCTCTTAATTCTACCTAAACGTTATTTTAAAACTGCTCCCGGAGCTTTTCCATATTTGTCGTACAACCTTTTCCTTTGCTTGGTTTAACCTCCCCTTTCAATTCATATGATACACGACTGCATTCAGGGAGCTGCCAGGATCTTCATTTGGCTCGAAAAATGCCTCCTTAGGCATTGGCTCCATTTTCTGCCACTGGTTCCCTTTCTGACAAAAAGCCGGGCGCTTCTTCCTCCTCGCCTGGCTTCGCTCGAGCGGCTTTCCTCCGTCCTGCTCCCTCCTGTCGTCCCCCGACAGCGGCTGCTGGAGGCTGCCCGGCCCCCTCGTGCCTTTGCGGGCGCCTTTCCTGAGACTGCCCGGCGCCCAAAGGCAAGTGGCTGAAGCCTCCCTCTGCCAGGGCGAGGCTGCCCGGCACCGACTTCGAATTGACCGCGCTGGAGGCCTCAGGCCTCTGCCTTGAACGGAGCAAACGGGCTGGGAAGGAGCCCGGGAGCTCAACAAGGCATGGGACAGCGAGCCAGGCGAATAAACCTCTGCAGGCAAAGAACGCTCGGGCAGCAGCCTCAGCGCTGCAGCTCCTCCCCGCTGGCTATGGCGGCGGCGGCGACCCCGCCCCTGTGCGGATGAGCTCACGCGGTGCCGCAGCTCCGGGAGGAGGAGGAGGAGGAGGAGGCGGCGGCGGCGGCGGCGCGGGGGGAGGGTCGGCGTCGGCTCCTTCAGGGTAAGATGGCGGCGGCTGCGGTGTCCGGCGGCGCCGGGGCCTCGCTCCCCTCCGGGCCCCGCGCGCATCGGCTACTACGAGATCGAGCGCACCATCGGCAAGGGCAACTTCGCCGTCGTCAAGCTGGCCACGCACCTCGTCACTCGCGTCAAGGTGAGCCGGCCGCGCCTGCCCCTCGCCCGGCCCTCGGCTCCGCTCCGCCGCGCTACGCGAGTCCGAGGCCTTGCAAGCGGCCCGCCGGCCGGAGGAGGGGGGTGGTGTCTGGCGGCGGAGCCCCGTCCGGCTCCGGATCGGGAGGGCGGCCGCTGCGGCTGCGGGGTGCGCTCGGACGAGCAGGCCCCGCCGCGGCTCCCTCCCCGGCCGCGCTCTTCCGCCTTTGCCCGGGGATTCGCGTTCCCCGCCGAGCGCCCCGGTTCTGAGGTGGCTCTCCGAAGCGCGCCTGAACCGGCGGGTACGCTTCATTTGCCTTGACCTTCCGCGAGAGGCGGGGGCTTCGGGGGAGGGTCTCCGCGGCATCTCCCCTGCCCCGGCCGCCTCCAGCCATCCCTGCCCGGAGAAGCGCCCGCTTTCCGCCTGCCTCCCAGGGCCTTCCTGCCGAGGGGAGCCGGGCTCGGGTAGAAAGGGCTCTCGGGGCTGGCAGCTAAGCCGGGCGCCCAGCGGCTGCGGGAGGAGGGCCGGGGCCTGTGCCGGGTCGCCCGGGGCCCGGGAGGGGGCGAGCACTTGCCGGCGAGTTCCCGGTTCCGGATGCAGAGATGGTTTTGCCTTTGCCGGATCCTATGGGCCAGGAGATCCAGGGTGAATCTGGTCCAGAATTCCATTGCGGTCAGGGGAGCGTACTGGCTCCCTTAGCCGGCTCTCTCGCTGCTTGCCTTGGCCAGGGGCAGCGGAGAGCGGCTGCCCAATCTGGAGCGATCCCACACGGGAGTCTTTGGGGTGATCCGACAGAACCAGCAGGTCTCCTGCGTGCTGAGGCTTTGCTTCTATTCAGGGCAGGGAGCAGGCAAGGTCGTTGTTGTGATCCTAAGCTTTGAGGGCAGTCAGGTCGGGCGGAGGGAGCCTCTTCACTTCTTTGATTCAATGGTGCCGGTAGGGGGGCCTGTGAAGCCTGCTTGGCCTGGAACAGCATCCTCCAGAGGTCCCTGTGGCTCCCACCCAGGTGACTCGGAAGACTTGGCTGCTCTCCCTGTGGGAGCCCTTGTAGGGTGTTGCTTTGGCTGTGGAGAGAGTGTCTTCTGGACATGTATGATCTACATTTTTATTTGCTGTTGGTTTTGGTTACAGGTCACTATTTTGTGGCATCAACGTTCTTGGAAGTTTACCTTGTGGTGATTCTTTTGTTCTTTTGGAATGTATCTAGATTAGGGAAGCTTACTCTTACAATATTTTAAACCAGCTACTTGCATCAGAAAAAAAATTTCTTCCTGTGTTTAGGATCCTTGGTAAAGAAATATAGTGGTTTGTGGGATCGGAGACATTGACTGGCATCTGAAATGCATCCTGAACCTGATTAAGTTCTACTCCTGAGTGGAGAGGAGTCATTGCCCATTAAAAGCCTGGCCCCTGATCACTTTGAAAAATGGGCACTTCTCCAGACAAAAACTCTTTATTCTCTCCATTTCTTTGGTCCTTGAAGTTCAGCTACATTTCTGAAGGGGACCGTGATAAGCAAAAGGTGGTTTATGGAGAATTTCTCTAGTTTCTATGTTCAGTGGTCTTTACTGGAGTTGGTCCCTGTAGTGATTCAGAGAGTGCAGACTGGCTTCAAACAGATGTAGAAACAAATGCATGACTGTTTACATGTTCCACCAGAGAGTTTGAATGGTGTGGGGTTAGATTTGGAGTAGGAAGAAGGTCATTATGGGGAACACCCCTCCCAAGGGCTGCTAACCACTCTGACAGGAATCCTGCCTGCAGCCGGGCTTAGCTGCCTCAGGTAGACAAGAGAGGTTTATGGGGCATTTTTAAGAAAGAACTGGAACCCTGGGACGTTCTTTGAAAAATGCACTTCAATTTTATAATAATGTTTTTTTCAGTAGTTTGAAAGTAGTAGAAGTTTATTTTATGCGTGTTATCTGAAATATTTTAATATTTAATATCCTGTTCTTCAGAAGAAAGAACTTTCACAGAATCAACAGAGGTTAATAAAGTGATGTGCCCTATTTTCCTTCTCAAAGTTTCAAAGACAGCACAAAAAGGAGGAGGACTGGAATAATAATGAATTTGGAATTAGGTTTTAGCTTTAAGATTTTTGGAAATGTCTGACTATGATAAAGAAAATCATGAGAGAATCCAAAGGTTGCTTATCAAAATAGATGACTGTTTTATGAGACAAATATAGCAATTGGCACCAACCGTCAGAAGGGCTGCTGGCATTCAAGAGCCAGAGAGTGAGGATCTAAAGAAGCCGCCCTCCTCCTCCTCCTCCTCCTCCTCCTCCTCCTCTTCTTCTTCTTCTTCTTCTTCCTCCTCCCCCACCCAGGGCAAAGGAAAGGGCGTGGGATGGAGAGAGGCTTACCCACCATACCAATATCCAGCAGGCCCTTGAATGCCAACTCTTTTGGGGGCAGATGCTTTTATGCTTTTCTTTTGAAATCTCGCTGGCAACAGGAGTGCCCTGCGGATGCCCAAGTCCCTCCCTGTGTGCCCTGGCTCAGAGGCCAGAGTGCAGACTTCCAAGGGTCCTGTGGTGGGGAGACAAACAGAATGCCCCTGCCCCCGTTTACCCTTGCCTGTTGCTATCGGTGTGGCTGTTTAGTGGGTGTGCATGAAGGACCGGGCATGCTCTTTCTTGGCTGGAGCCATTCTCCTCCAGCTGTTCTGCTCCGTTCTTCGAAAGGCCAAGTGAGCCTCGTCTGATGTCCCTGCAGTGGACTCCTCCCTCCCTCCCTCCCTCCCTCCCTCCCAGTCATTTGGGAAAGGAGAGCAGAGTTTTCTCATCCTTGAGATGAGCAAGAGAAAGATGTCACTGATCGGCTGAACAATCTGCAGTGGGCTTTGGCTCCAGGCACCTGGTGGCTGAAGTGGGAGAGCTTGCCCTTCAGGACCTTTCCCTTGATGGCTTTGCACCTGCCAAGAGTGGAAGTATAAATAAGACATTGGGGTTTTGTTTTTGTTTTGGATAATTCTACATGTTTTGTGGCTACTTTGCTGAAAGGACAGCCTGTCTGTCTGGGGAGCCTTTCGTAGGCTCTTCCAGGGAAAGGCACCCCCTCCCCCCCGCTGAATCTGATAGGGCTTCCGCCTGCAGGGCCTCCTAAAGGCCCCCTCTAGGATGGAGGCATGCAGCGCAGGGCAGATTGGCTGTTCGGCTGACTGCTTGGCTGGTGGGCATGAACGGAAGCGTCATCCCCTCTGGCTCTTCTGCTCCTCCTAGGCGTGTCAGAGGGACTCTCCTGCCTCCTGAACCAGGCACTCTGGCAGCTCCTTCAGGTTGCCCTTGGTTTCGGATCTGACCTCCCCCGCCTGCTGAAAACCTTCTGCTTTCCAGTCCTGTGGAGGATCTTTCTGCCATGGATTAGAAGCCCCCTTCTTTAGCAGCACCCCTGGGGCTTGTGGTTTCGCCAGGAATCTGGATAGGTTTGCAAGAGAATCTCTGTAGAGGAGGAGGGAGCTTAAGCGCATGGGGAAAGAAGCAGAGAGTGGCTGCCAGCTTCTTCACTCAGTGATTCCCTGGGTGCTTTTTGAGTGATGGAAGGATGTATTAAATACATTTTGGCTATTAACTACTTTATCTGGGCTCTGAATAATTGTTTAGCTGAAAGAATGTTGTGGGTATAAGTATTCTCTGGAAGTGCTAAATCTATCCAGTGCAGTTCAGTTGATGGAATAGCTCCTACTTTGTACTCGAGGACCCTGAAAACTGTGGTGTAAAGTTATAGGCTGCTGAAGGTTCTCTGGAGGAGCCTGTCATTTTCACTGGCATGGCGAGAAGAGGCTCAGCATCATGGGTCTTTTGCTTAGCCTTCCTGATCTTGGAGTCTCCGTGCTCGTCAGCGGTTGTTATTGTCCTCCACAGAACAAGAGCGATACTGTAAGGTTTTCACCAAGTCTAAGGAAAGACCAAAAGGCACTTCAGCTAGTATTTTATTTAGTGTTATTCTTTATTGCTCTTGGCATAAATAACGGAAGGAAGGAGAGGAGAAGAAAGAGAAGAAGCTAAGAAGGACAAGCAAGATACCTACAGGAGAACGTTGTCCTGGGTGCAGATTTTTGGAACAATCACCCTGGGACACCAGGGAAGCATTGCTGCTGTTTTCGAGTTACATAAAGCCCTCCAAGCTGAATGCGGCTTCTGGTGAGTTCAGGTCCATGTACTTTTCTTGGGAATAACAAGGAATTGACTTGCCATGGTCCCCGCTTCCCCCCCAGGCCTAGGCTGCAGTCCTGGGATTTCCCAGTAATCTCCATCCAAGCACTAATCTGGTCCATCCCTGCTAAGCCTTTATATCTTACTCCTAAAACTCTTCACTGAGTGACTGCCTAGTTGGCAGCTCAGTATCTAGGAGGTATATCCAAGGCCGTTTAGATATTCTATATGTTAATTCTCACGAATGGGATCAGTCTAAGCTATGGTAGCATGCGCCTGCACCTGGGCTGAAGAGGTACATCTTTGAAATCTCAACTGTGTGGCCTAAGCAGGACATTGCACATACGTTTATTTGAAAGCAGACAGGGCTGCTCTTTAGGAGTTGGCTGGTCAAACTGGAGGAATTTGCGGGTGCTCTTACGCTTTGACTGCACAACTAGGAAACAAGTTACACTTTTCTTGCAATCCTGAGAGTAGCGTTTAATTGCTGAGTGGCTGTTATGGTGACCTCTGCCCACATTCACTTATTTGTCTGCAATACTGATTTACAACTGGTTGTGGAGGTTTTTGAGGGTATGAATGTCTGTGTGAGCTAAAGTCTCTATTTAAAAGCAGATAAATACATCCCTTCTCCCAAGAAACTGCAGTGGACATAACTGGGGAAAAGAAAGGCTGTTTTCATGACCCTTTGTCTTCTTTTGGGAAGAGAGTGTTTGCCAATTTAGTAGAGAGTGTAGTTTCACTTGATATTCCTTGAGATATATCTGTGGGTTGACCATAGGCCACCCACATGCTTCATCAGCAAAGGGATTTTTGCTTCACCAAGTATTGTTGTGAGGAAGTCTATTGGAGGAAATTAGTAAATTTGCTTGAGAAGGGAATAGTACCTTGATTTATACTGAAGGGTGTGTGTAACTGTGGAACAAACTATTTTGTGAAATCTGTGTCAAAGTGGCACCCAGAAAACCGGAGTGCTTTAGATTTTGATGAGGGCAAACTTGAGTTTAAGTCCCGTGGACTGAGATCTTTTCATTTAGGTTGGTGGGTGAAATTTGTAGCCTGCTACATCTGGAGGCCCTGAGGCTGCAGAAAGAGGACAGGTGCTGAAGCAGCAATGAGTCTCAGGCACCTGGAACCACAAAGTGCCAGTCAAGCCAGGAAACTGCGTGGACTGCAAAACAAATGCCTCCCAGCTTTCACCATGGCAACGAGGGTACCTGTGACTCGGGGAGGAGAGGAAAAATCAGACAGGGTAAGTTGGGAGGGGGAGGCAAGATGGGAGACTGGTATAGTTTTGAAATTGCTTTCACAGCCAGAATCTCCTGCATGAGATGCAGCACTTTATGCTCTGGGATACGGAGGATTCGGAATGGGATGAGTTGTGCAGGGAGAAAGAATGTAGAAAAAAACATATGTAGCCACCGTGAACAATGGCAAAGAGGGAATTATGATCCAGAATGTCTAGTGGCACCAAATTGGATAAGTCTTACAATATAATGGATGGAAGAGACGATGGGCAAAATCCAGCTCTACTCCCTGCCGTACTTCCTTGACAATGGCGATCCAACATCTGTTTAAACAATGCCGGGACAGGAGAATATCTGTGGAGAGACATCCAGATCATGGTTGTCTCAGAAGTGTTTTTCAAAAGGCAGCCGGACTCTTTTGTTTCCTTGAGAAAGGCATTTTGCTCCTCATCTAAGAAGCATCTTCAATTCTGAATGAAGAAGCTTCTTGGGTAAGAAGTGAAACATCTTCTTGAAGGAAAAAAACCAAAGTCTGGGACAGCAGACTCCTCGACCGCCACTCAGGACAGGCTCCTGTTGCTAGGAAGGTCTCCCTGATAGCCAGTTACAAGCGGCTTTCCTATCATTTAAAGGCAGCTTCTTGCATTGTCTTCTGCAATGGCACTGAAGAAACAGGCCCCCTTGTCTCTCTGACAGCCCTTCAAAACCTCCCTGCAGTCTTCTCTTCTTTGGGCTAAACATACCTCATGTTTCCCCCCAGTTCCTACCATAGTTCTTCTCTCCACCCCCAAGACTTTCTCCAGCTTCTTGAAGTCTTTTTCAGAAGCAGATGGAAATTGAGGATGCTGTGATAAATACAGAATACTGATTGCATTTCTTGGATGCAGCCTACGATTATACTTGCCTTGTTTGCAGCTGCATCATGCTTTGGCTTATGTCTTCATCTTTTATTTATGTCATCATGTTCATCATATTTTGATTCACCAAGACACACAGATCATTTGATACGTATCGCTTCCCCATCCAAAGGAAGGTCTTCACCTTTGTCTCTGCTGGAATTCTTCCTTTTGGTATCTTCTCACTGTGGGGCCCAGGAAGATCCTGAAACTTGATCCTGGCCTCTAATGTGTTTGCTATTATTCTTCTCTTCTTGTCTACCATAAATTTAATAATCATACTTTCTAATTTTGAAGAGAGCAGGACCTAGAACAGAGCTCTGTGGTATGCCACTCGACACCCTTTTTTCCATTTGACCAAGAACTCTTGGGGGGGGTGTACGTGTGCGTGTATGTGAGGTATGATTTGTGCAACCAGTTCTAAATCTGCCCAATGGCAGCAGAGTCCAGCCCACATTGTGCTGTTTTGTTTCTTAGGATTTCAAAGGAGACCTCTCAGGTGCATTGCTGAACTTGTGATTATATCCCCAACATTCTTTTGGTCAACTAACAGGTTACTCTGTCTGAAAAGCGGATCAGCTTGTTTGGCATGTCTTGTGCTTTTTTTTAAAAAATAAACATACGCTGGCTTGTGCTAAGCAGTGTGGTCTTTTTAAAATATTCACAAACTGACGGCTTTGGAGGCTTGTCCAATTCCTGCACCAAGCTGCCTTGTCCCTCGTGGCCCTTGGCCCTCTTCTCCCCGCTTCCGAACGTAGGTAGCAGGTCTGCCTTCTGCTCCCTGGGTGGGCAGCGGGCTCTTCTTCTGGGGGTCTTCAGGGAGGACAGAAAGGAGCTGACATCCACACGCAGGTCACGACACTTCAGTCTGGTGGATTCAAAGTCCATTTGGGTTGGCTAGGAGTTCTTTAGCCATTTTGGCACTTAGCTTGGTTTGCTGCTGCAAGTGGCCAGTTGCTCTGTTCTGGCCTCCCTGAAGAGGGTTCTCCTTTGGGGAGAAATCCAACACAAAGTAGGAATCGAGGCACTTTGTCCTTTCTCGGCCACCTGTTGCTGTACGACTGTCTGCTCCGGACAGAAGGCCCCTCCCTTCCTTACTATTGCCACCCCTCCCCCCCCTTTTCATTACACTTCATTTCCCTTGCACGCCTTTTCTCCTTTTGTGCATCAACCTTTATTTCTTCCTTAGTGATCCCAGCCATCTTTTTAGGCCTGCACCTGAGCAGCGGTTCCCCAAGCTTTCCCCTCCTTGCTTTTTTTCACCTGGTGGCAGGGATCTGTGATTGTGCTTCCATGGCAGTAACATGCTTTGGAGACACTTCGAACCCTTTTGCATTTTCCTCTGCCTGAGGATTCTGTCCTGCCTCCTGGGACTTCTTCAGAGCTTGTTGAAAAGGGCTCTTCCGAAGTAGTAGAGTGTTCAAGGACAACCACATTCCAATTTCGTTGGCTGCAATATTTGGGAACTCCAAGGTGATCAGAGGACTTTCTCCCAAGGTTCCTGTTGTTTTTACTTGCCCAGTCAGCTCTTCCCAGCTAGGACAGCAAACCTCCTTGTCTTTTCTTTGGTGTTCTGGGAAATGTTAACAGTTAGCAAGACTGAGGCCTCCCTAGTCCAACATCCTTACCACTCCCCCACACCGGCTCTTATCTAATAGTTCCAAGAATCCACTCTGAACACTTTCCCAAATGTTCTGAATTTGTGTGTGTGTGTGTGTGTGTGTGCGCGTGCGCTAATTATTCTGAGACTGTTCAGCCTTTTGTTTCCCCAGTCTGCAACCTACGGAGGAACCAGAAACCACTTCAGTACCTGATTGTTTGGTGATAATTCTCATCAATGGCAAGACTTTTTACTCAGCTAACACCTCCGTGATCCCTGACAGGTGGATTTATGGCTGGTTTGAAGTGATTCTCAGACTGTTCCTTAACAAAGCGGAGGGATTGAGATAGCAGAGGGCTGTCTCGTCTTGGAACTTGTGTTCTTGGGAGGGATTTTGTTCAGCCTTGTGGATGGTACAGTTTTACAGTTTTACTGCCTGGTTACTATCTGCTTGGGACCACCAGACAATTTCAGACTGGAAGCAAAAAATACTTTCCCAAAGAAGGTGATTTGGGATTGTTATTAAGAAAATGACATCATGTGGCCATGAAATCACTAGGAACTGAGCTTTGTCTTTCTTTTAACCTTACAAAACCTGTGATTATCCCCTACCTCCAAATACCCCCAAAAATTCAAAATGACATTGGTAAGAACAGGAAACAACCTGATATTGACAAAAGATTGGTGTAAGATATTTCATTTCTGCAGGCAAGTAATGAAATGCATAGGTATTGGGTGAAGGAAAGCCAGTTCCAATTATTTTGCGAGTAGTGGCCCTCCTCAATTCTAGGAATCTATAGGAGAAATATCTTTGTCTTATTTCTCTGCAAATTTGAAAGGATGTTACTGTTCAGCCCGGCTGATGGGATGAGGGAGCAGGCTGTGTGAAGTATAGATCTATATAAAGGGATAGGCTGTCAGTGCACCACACTAAAGTGTGTTACGTTGGCCCAGATAATGTACATGATCCAAGGCAGCCCTGGAGTTGGCGGGTGCCTTCATTCCTCTTCAGAGAGAGAATGGTGGTGGTGGTGATCCACTGCATTCATGGTCCTCATTGCCATGGTTGACTGAGGAAGCCGGAGTGGTCTGACTCCAGACAGTCACCCAGCCATAAAGAAGCAAAAGGTGCCTGGTATGGCGTGAGGCAGGCTCTAGGTGCAGTGGCGTCCTCCTGGCTGTACTAACCACTGCCTGAACTGCTGGAGCTGGATAACAAAAGTCTGATTCTTTCAGCTGGCTGAAATGCCCTTGGCTTCTCTTGCAGCGAACCAGCCGCTGAGGGGCGCCTTGCCTTGGCAGCACATCATTCCCTGCTGCCACACTCTCCCTTCTCTCTAAGAAGTCGGGGCAGGCACCAGGCCCCCTGCCGCTCCTCCAGAGGGAAGGGAAGACCCCCCTGGTCGTGGGGGGAAAGGGAGTTCTTTAGTAAGTGAATGGCGAAGTCAGCCGAAAAGAAAGTCCTGAGTCCCTTGCCGGGAGATAACCTCTTATCTGGTGTCCCTTGTAGGTCCCCTGGTCCCCTCATAACAGCTGAGCTGGATGCAAACCTGATTCCACAGCAACCAACACACCCCAAAGACCTTGGTGTGGGGAGTGTCTTTTCCCAGACTCTTCCCTGCAGGGAGCCATTTGTGGTCTGGCAAAATGATTTCCTGAAAAAGAAAGCCATTTAAAGACCGGGAAGCAACCTGGGAAGCACTGCAAGGGTGGGTGGAAGCGGAGGTGGCTTGCAAGGGCTGACAGATATGGAGTGTAGGTTTGTCCCCTTTGTACACCTGGCTTTATTTTGGTCAGACGACGTAGTATGACTGCAGACGTTGAAACCACCAGGCACTGCGCTGGTCTCCCCCTTTAAGTTAAACCCAGCCGGGTTGTACGACGGAGGGCTCAGGGCTTCTTACCCCACACAGGGGAGTTTCACGTGACCTTCCTCAGTAGCACAAGAGAGGGATGTGGCACTGGCTAAAGAGCCACCGGCCCCATTGCCTCCTTCCTGGTCAATTGGATCCGCGGCTGTGCACAGCAAGCCTCCTGACCGTCTCTGGAGCCCGCAGTTCTCCTCAGGGCCATCCGCGTCAGGATGCTGCCCAGGGGTTTCTGCACAGCAGAGCCGGGGAAGTGATGCTTGTGTGGGACCGAAGCCCCATGGAGCCCAGTGGAATGCCTGAAGCCGCATTCCGAGGACTGTGGGCATCTTATGCTCTTTTCCACTTGTGGCTTTGGCCTGGGATGCTTTTCTGATGAGCTTGTGCAATTTCTGTAGTTTCACCCTATTCAAGTCGCAACAGGAACCAGCAATTTGGGAGTGTCAAGATCCTGCATTTCGGCCAGTTGCAGATGTTTTTAATTTTGACAAAAGGCTGGTTGGCCGGAGGAGGCCGCAGTGGGGACTCTCCATCTCTCAGTGCTAGTCGCCAGATGAGAGGGGGCCTGCGGAAGGTGAGTGTGCAAGGATCTCTCCAAGGACGGTTACTAACACTGAAAAAGGGATCCGTGCACCTTTTGGGGAGAGGGCCTCCTGCATTTGCCACCCATAATCAGTAGTTGGGCATTTAAACCTGGAGCAGGTGCCAGTTCAGGTGTTTTCTAGCCCTCGTCTCCGTTTGTGATTATCACAGAGGTTGTCCAGCCCCCACAATGCATAAGCCAAAGGCAGGGACTCCCTGGCTCCCCAGGTATGCCTTGGGCCCCAAACCTCCCCCAGCCCAGGCTGCAGGGTCAGCTGTCAAGAAGGGCGAGACCACCAGCCTGCCTGCTCCGGGGGGCTACAGAGAGCGGGTCCCCCATCACGTCTGCTACCTCCTTCCCTACTGTAGAATGTGATCCCCCTGGGTTTGGAGATCCTATTGGCCTAAATTAGCTCGCTTCTCCCCCCGCATCATGAGGCTCACCAACAGCTCCCTCCCTCCGAGAGAGAGAGAGAATAGGTGGTGCTTTGACTGCTCTCCCTTCTCCATGCTTCCCTCCTCCCTCCCAGCAGTGAACATGGTTTATGAAACGGGCAAGGAAGATGGAAGTGTAACATTGGGGGAACTTCTTTCTGTTAAGTTTTTTCCATTTGGGGAAGACCTTTTAATATTGTACCAACTAGTCAGACGCCCTTATCATTTCTTGTGCTATTGGAAATTGAGAAGGGATTAAAAAAATTGTACACTTTTGGAACAAACACCTTTAAAAACCTAAGTGATTAAAATGTATGGGTAATAAGGATAGTATACACTGAGGTGGCTGCTTTCTTTGGTTGGTGTGTTAAACCTCCCCCTCCCCCCCAATCCACAGAACTTCAGCGTCCCCCCCACCCCCCCCATCAGCGTTAGCAAAGTTTTAACAGTGGGAAAACCAAACTTCTCAATCCAGAGAGACAAGAATGCAGTTTCAAGTAGTTAAAGCTTGGTCACAGCTGAAAGGATGGTTTAAAAATGCAGAGCCAGTAATTTGACCTGTTTAGTAATAATACAAACAAGAGGAAGTCTTCATGGATCCATGGAATAATTGCCTAGCGTTGCAGTCAGAGTAGCAAGCTAACACCTGGCATTTAATTTCACTCCAGAGACCGGGGGAAGAGCCGTATTTGAAAACAGACCATTTTAGCTCTGTGTCTGCAGCGGCAGGAGCTGGAATGGGAGGCCTTGCAATTAAGCAGCCTCTCCTGGGAGGTTATCTAACATCTTGTCCGATTCACGGAGGTCAACAGCCATACTCCTCTGGTGACTGCAAGGTCTGTGCCTGGCTGTGTTTGGGTTTGAGTGTGCTTGCGTGTACCAAAACACTCGCCCTGTGAATAGAGGCAGAGTCTCTGCGTCCCAGCTTCTCTTATCTGTCTGTCTGTCTGTCTGTCTGTCTGTCTGTCTGTCTGTGTGCTTCAGACAAAACACACGATAAGGAGGGAGCCGTTTTCCAGGGGGCCCGGGGCTGGGACCCACAAGGTCAGGTGTGCTGCAGTTTTAGTTTGCACCACTGGGCAGTGAGGTTGAGACTGACCTCTGTTCTGCTTGGTGGGTCTTCTCCCTTCCTGGCTCTTTGGCCAATCCCCCATTCTCCAGTGCTATGGCGGCGGCGGGACCAGTTGGAAATGGGGGTTGTTTGCTGTGTTCTAGGCATCTCCCACCTCTATAGCATGGATGGGTAGATTCAGCACTTTAATCTCCTGGGTTTTCCATTGCAGTGATGGGAGCATTCCTGCCAAATGAATCATTGTTACTGTATAGGAGCTTTTCCTGTAAACACGTGTATTTTTATCAAAACCTCATACAGTGGCAATTTTTAGCCTGTATCCTGGGCTGCTGTATTGGCTCAAATAGAGGGCAAATGGAGGTGGTGTGTGTGTGGGGGGGGGGGTACAGCCTGCCACTCAGTTCTCCTGCGTATGGCAGGGCTGAGGCACCTTCCCTTCCCCAGGACTTTCTTGAGACTGAAATGATGCTTCCTGCCCTCAGGCGCACCACAGGCAGTCAGGCCCCTTTCTTGAACAAACAAGGCCAAACATTCATGGCAGCGGGGTGGATGTGAAGTCCTGGCTGATAAGAGGATTGCTGCAGGAACTTGGAGCTGGCCCTGCTCCTTTTGGCTGGCTGCCTGCTTGGGTGGTTCTGATAAAGGAATATTTCAGCTGAGGGAAAGAGGGAAGGGAGAGCTCTTTGTTTAACCTTGAAATGAAGCTCAGTTTTGTACATGGGTCTGAATCAGACAGCTTGGCACCGAGCAGCACTGCCAAACATTCTCCTGTACCCTCTGTCAGTCCAGTGCAGGGAAGTCTTATTGTGTCATGGACCGGTCTGGCTTCAGCTTTCAGGCAATGTAGAACTGCAAGAACAGCCGGTGGTCCTGGAATGGCCAAAGCAGAGAGGGCAGCAGCTGAGACCATGGATGAGGCCTCTCCAAAGGGAACCTGACGCTGTTCCTGCAGAGGTTTGTGGATCTGCAGTCTCCAGGCTGGCCTCAAAAGCCTTGGAAATGAAGTCCAACAATTGGAAGGATTTGTTTTAGCCAACCATTCAACCTTCATCCTTTTCTAAGTGGTGTCCATTCTGTCTAATGTGTGGTTTGCAAGGACTTTGCACGCAAGTTGCCCAGCACTGAGCCCTGAGGCACTCGACTTGTTCAGGTTAATGTGGAGCCATAGATGAGAGGCCAGGCCTGGCAACTTGTCTGCTTTTCAAAAATGCCCAGAGGGTTGTTCTCAAATAACCTCGGCCTCCTTTTCCTTCTGCTCTTCCTGTTTTTCCTTTTCCAGGTCGGAAGAACCCTCAGATCCACCGTTTGCTGCTCCGTGGCTCTAGATATAAACAAGGAGAGGGAAGGAAAGGATGCTAAGCAGAACAAAAATGCTCTTGAATGCCTGTGCTTACAACCACTTTGAGGCCCCAAGCTGGTTGGAAGGTGGAAGGAAGCCTGATCCAGGGAGGGAGGGCAAGCGCAACCTAGGCGTGCACGTGTGTGCTTGTGTCAGATATCCCACAAGTTGTGTCCTTAAAGTCCAAGCAATCTTTGGGAGGTGACTCTTCAGTGGGGAGAGTTTTTGCAGAGGGTCAGCTGTGTGGTCCTCAGCTCCTCCTGAGAGCCTGGCTTTTGCCCTGGGAAAGGGGCTCTTCTGCCAGGAGCAGCTGGGCCTGATGCAATAGCTCTGGTGGTCAGGACAGCTCAGCCGAGCAAGCAAGCAAGCGAGCGTCCCTGGGAAGGTCTCTCGCCCTCTGGGGCCTCCCGCCTTGCCCTGCCCGGAGAGGAAGGCCTTTCTCTGCTGCAGAGCAGACACTGTCTGTCTGAGGGCTGGTCTCAGAGGAGGAGCTGGCTTCAAATGGTGAAGGAGAAGGAAGGCTGACTTGCAGTGGAGAAACGCAGCTTCTCCTGGGCTAAAGGGGAAGCTCAAGGATATGGTGAGGAATGGATTGCCAGGGACTCTTTGCTTTTGTGGTTGCTGGCCACTTTTTCTGGCCCCGGGATTATCCATCCTGGAATTGTCTCTCTGATTGGAGGCCCCATTTTGCCTCCCCTGAGCTCTGGTGAGCGGGTGGGTGGCTTTTCCGTCTGCAGCTTCAGTCTTTCCTCTCTCTGGAGGACAGAAGGAGGCATCCCAGGGAGTGAGTTGGGATGAGGAGAAGTTTGGTGGCCTGGGCTTCCTGCAGGCTCCCTCATTCAATCTCCTCAGCATCTTCCGGCGGGTGGGGGGATGGGGGGCAGTGGGGGCATCTACCTCGCTCTCGTGCAACTCTACCCACTGTGACGATTGTAGAAGACCTTTGCTAATTGGCTGAGTGCCTGCCCAGCACTGAGCATCCCAGGAAGAGAGCTAAGCTGCAAGGCAGGAAGATCTTGTCTTCTTGGTGGGCTACGCTTTGGGAGCCTGCAATATTTGGAAAGGGAAACTGAGATATGAAGAGCATCTTCGGAGCTTCTAGCCGTCTCCTTTCAGTACTGCAAAGTGGGTCCTGCCCCAGGGAATGCAACCCTAGTGCTGCAATGAAAATGCAGGCATGTGGCGAAGTGCCAGGCAGGGACCAGCCTTCCTGGTGCCCCTGGGCCAAAGGCTGGCCTTTTGCAGTTCAGTTCCAGAGCAGTTGTGGGAGAGGTTTCCTGCAGAGCTGCAAATCCACGCATCAGCCGTCCTTATCTTTTGGCGCTCTAGATCCGAAGCACAGCTCCACCAGAAGGAACTACTCTGTTTTTTCAGTGGTAGGAATTGCCACCGTTTTAACTTCTTGGGAGTTAAACCCACAAAAAGCATGGAGCCTCCTTGTCCTTTTCTGACATGGCACCCCTTGGAACTATGGAGCCCTTGGAAATTCTCTTCCTAAAATAGAGTAATAAACAAAGTAACTGTTTCCAGAATAATTGCATTCCAAGCTGTTTTGGTTCAGACAGAAACACCTTTTGTTTTAAGCAAGGAAGAATAATTATGGCTAGTGGTTGACAGGCATGGCAATGGAGTTGGTAGTTCACAATCCCTGGGCAGCTCAGAGGCTGCTTCCTAAACGCTGGCACTGAAGGGAGCAGGGTGAGGGGGGCAGGCTTGGCTCAGAGGATGGGACAGGCCCCTTGCCCATGTTAGGAACGCTGGTCAAAGGAGCAGGAAGTTGGCGGATATGAGCTCTTCCTATAAACAAGGTCCTCAAAGTGTCGCCTTCAGCAGAAACTCTGTTAATCTTTTTCTCTGACTTGTTGGCTCAGTTAGACAGTAGCTTGTGGAATCCCCAAATATGAGGCTCAGTCATACCAGCTTGCTTGTGACTGTCATTTCTCTTGCTCGGTTGGTGTGATGTGTGACCCATTATCCCATTCTGGTCTATGCAAACTAGGCCACTGTGGCCTACTCCAAAAGATGCTTAAGGTGGCACAGGGCTTCCGTGGCAGGTTCTGGCCAAGAACCACATCAGGCCAGAAGGCTGAAATAAAATGCTGTCCTCACAAGCGTGATGAAGGTCCTGGGCCTCCAGCTTCCCTGAGAATGCCTGGCAGAGGGTAGTTTCCAGGCGTTTTCTGGCTGATACTGGCCGGCCTTGACCGTATCGCCTTCATCAGGGTGTGCTACTGACTGTAAAAAATGTGTAGTCCCACTCCTTACAGGATAAGAGTGTTACTTGTGGATGTATTCTGCCTGGGAACATGGTGACTTCAAACTCGGCATGGACTTGTGAGAAACTACAGTTCATTCTCAATGCAGGACACATCAAAACAGAAGTGAGACTTTTGAGAGGAAGAAAATGACAACTGCAACATTGCATCTGCCCTTTGGTTAAGCTGTGTAGTCTGCTTGTCAGTTGTGGATGTGAAAGAAATGAGTGAGGTTGGGATTTTAGTCCGAAATAGTCTTAATTCACTCTGCTCATTTCGGTCCCTGCTGTCTGGACCCCATGAGTCTGGGCCAGCATGTCTTCGGAGACATGCATTGCAAGGGGACCTTTGGAAACCAGCATGTTAGTTAAAAATGGATGCCTGTCGAAAGTGACCTCTGCATGTCCCATCCCTGAGCCTTTGGGGACCAAGGCCTGCATTCATCTGCCCAGAGCAAGGTGGAGGTTTGGCATAGAATGATGAAAAATTGGGAAAACTGAGCTGGGCTCCTATAAGAACTAAGTGGGAAAGAGCCTGCTCTTCTTTTCCTGCAGCTGAAGGCATCCTTGGAAGCAAGACATGGGGAGATGGGGGGAAGGTGCCACCTCCAGTTTAAAGGGGGCCTTTTGGAAGCCTCTGCAGATAACCGAAGGCTCCCCAAGAAGTTGCCGTGCAGATTATGTCACCCAAATTCGCCTCTGCTTCTCCCTGGTTTCCATGGGAACTGCTGGCTTGATTGCTGCAAATGGCATAGAAAATGCTTGTCAGAAGTTGAAACGTTCCAGATCCCCCACAGTAGCTCACATCCTCCAAGGTAATTTGGGTCCTAAAACCCAACTGAAATTGACCTGGCCAAGAGCACCTTCCTTCCCTTGGCCCAGCCAGGGGTGGGGTGAGGTGCTCAGACTCACCCCTGGTTGAATGGGCTCCTGAGAAGACTTTCTCCCAGACGTCCAATTTGTATCCTGAGAAGAAGTGAACCGGAAACAGAGTATGGGAACTTCAGTCTCTATTGAGACTTTCAAGAAGAGATTGGACTCCCATCTGTCAGAAATGGTACTTGGCAGGGGTTTGGACTAGATGACCTACAAGGTCCCTTCCAACTCTGATTATCTGTTATCAGTAAGTAAAGGTCCCTGAACAAACATGACAGAGTGGAAGAAATAAAACATGTATCAGCAGAGTGCTTTGCAAAATAATCACTGGAGAAGTTAATAAAGATCAACCTTAAAATTAAATACATCAGAAACAGGAAACCAGATAGGGAATAGCTTGAAGACACTGTATTATTCATCATGCCTGAATGATTATTTTCAAAATGGGAATCCAAAGAGGCAAATAGCAATCATGCCGAGCGACATTCTGAATTCTAAAACACATATCGACCCATTGAAAACCAACAGATTGCCATGTCCAGATCCTATATAGCCATATGCAGAGCCAGTCAAATGTGCAAAGTGCACGTAAGGTAGCCAGGGTGATGCTAATTTTAAAAATGGACCCAGGGGAGTCCAGAAAGTTAGACTGGTCACCGCAAGGTTGTTATGAATAAATGAGTGAAAATAATTATTAAAGACAAAGTGCCAACCTTATAGATTTAGAAATATTGCCAACGAATCTACCTTTCTTCTATGAAGAACATTTCAGAGTTCTTTGAGAATTCTTTCTGTGTGGATGATTGTGTATATGTTGCTTATATTTCAGAAAGCCTCTGGCAAATCTTTATTCAGATATTTATTTGTTTATTTATTTATAATTGGACTTATATGCCGCCCCCTCTCCGCAAGGACTCGGGGCGGCTCACAATTAAAACACAGTACATCAATCAATAAATATTTAAAACAAAATTAGATCAATCAATAAGCCCAATCGCTAAAACCCATTAAAATACTTAAAAAACCCCAGGAGGTCAGTATCTAAATATCTTTTAGCACAGTTAACTGTAATGTGATAGTTCTTCTGTGGAACAATAGCTGATTGAAAAAATTGAGTATAAATGATAATTCTTACATTGAAGGTTTATGATGTCTGCCTTCAATACTTCCTATGGATGTTTGCAAACTATCAGGAGGTAGAACAAGGTGACCGAGTTTCCTGAGAACATAAGAATATTTGTGGCTCTCAGTAAAAAGAAGAGCGTCAGAAAGTTCTCTCTCTAAACTAGGGGAGTAAAATGGGAATAGAAAAGGTGGTTTAGAATAAGCAAGTACAAATGGATGCACATTGGCATAAACATTCCTAAGTTCAGTTAAAAGCCTGGTATTTTCTGGACTGGCAGGGATACAGAAAGAGGCTGGTTGGGAAGCATTGGCCCAACCTGTTGAGGTGTCCTGTTTCCTGTTTGGATCTTTGTGACAGTGACAGCAGCTCAGAGCCTGTCTGTAGATCAGCCACGCTTCCCTCTTGACATACTACAGCTTTTCTCCTCACACCTCAAAAGGATTATAGAAAACATGTAGAAGAGGCCAGCCAAAATAATACCGGAACTAGAACAAACCCATTAAGGGAGGTTTTTTCCTTCCTCTCTTGTAATATAACTAGGATTTGGAAACATTTGTGAGATTCGGTGATGGGAAATTTATGAAAATGAGTTGCTTTCTCATACAGTAAAAACTCTAAAATTACTACTAGTAACAAAACATCCGGAGGCTTATTGTTACCATTGGAAATTGCAAATATGCCATTTGCTAGGAAAGTGTAACTAACTGCCTTCAGGAGGCTCCTGCCTGTTCAGCCTGAGCACGTCAGTTGTGAGAACGGGGTCGGCCTTGGAATTCTTCGTGTCATCATTACAATATATATTCATTTAAAAAAATGTCTTTCCGGGAAGGAACTTTTCCGTGAAGATGGTGCTGCTCCTTTTTTCTAGCTTCAGTGTTTAAAAGATGCTATGCTTTTGCACGTGTATATGTACAGACAGGACAGGGAAGGAGATTTTGGTCCAGATGGCCAAACCGACAAGAGATTCTTGCTCAACCCATGTCAATTAAACAAACCATTATATTATGAACATGCTTCTGCCCCCTGGCTTCCTCTTCAGACCAGGGGAAGAAGCTTCAGGGTGAGCTGTTAGCAGGCTCTGCCAGCCACCCCATTTTCTGGCTCAAGCGGAGCAAAAGGAGCGACTAGATGCAGTGACAAATTCCTCTGGAAGGGATTGCCAATTGGGGAACAAGCCAAGGCATCCCACGCGTTCTCTTCCTGGAAGCAGTCCAGTTTAACCCTGGTGGGGCTTTGGGAGGTGCCAGCTAAATCCCTGTCGCTCGGGAGCACACCCTGGGATGCGTCCCGGCTTGTACATCTGAAGGGTGGCCCGTCCTTCAGCCGGCTGAGCAAGAAGAGGAGGCATCGCAAGCAAAGGCTGTGTCTGGCTTGAGATGAATCATTCTCCCGAGGTGAGGATGAAAATGCTTTTGATCATCCAAGTGGAGACAGGATAGAAGTAGGCCAGGAGCACACAGCAGAGCCAGCCAGACTCTATAGGGGACAATCCATGCACCACAAAGAGTGGAGAGTGGATACACCACATAGATCGGGCCTCTGGCTGTGATGTGGTTGGAAAAAAAGTCCAGATGTCAAACCTTCCAAGAACACCTGGGGATTATGTATAAACAAACCACTGCAGAACAGCTCTAATGCATGCCGTTGTCAGGTTAAATGCCATCATCTCCATGAGGTAATAGCGCAGTGTCAAAAAAACAGTTAAAAACAAAGCTTCCTTTGGGTAGTGGAATTGTTGCCTAATAAGAACAAAAGGGAACACATATCCTTCAATATGCATAAACAATACAAGAAGACAATAGATTTTAAAAAGGTTGCTGAAAGATCTACATTTCTTCTGCAAAGAATGTTTCCGAAGTCTTTGAGAATTCTCAGGAAGGGATTTTGAGGAGCGCAGCATTAATATTTCCAAGCCACCCAATAAAGCTGAATTCCTTGGAAGAAGAAGCCAGCTAGAGAGGTGGCTGGACCTTTGGATGACAAGGAATTAAAGATGGACATACGTGTGCATGTGTTTGGACTCTGTGTGTGTGTGTGTGTGTGTGTGTGTGTATACGTACATGTGTGTACCCAGTATGTATAGCAATACAAAGCTGCAAAATGCATGTCATTTTCGGGCAAGGAGTCGTGATGACACGGAAGGACTTGGTTGGGGGTCAGGGGTTGGTGGGAGAGGCCCTCTGTTAATGCGTGGCAAAGGAAAAAGCATCAGAGCAGGGCTTGGGACTCCCAGATGGGGAGGCAGGCACCCAGCAATTATGCCGCTGAGTCCTCTTGGCCACCAGGCAGCCTCCTTCGGGACTGCCAAGGGGGGCACCTGGTGTTGGGGATGGGGAGTGCAGGGCTGGGACAAACTGGCCTTGGTTTACGGGATTGCCAAAAGAGGTTTCAGTCCATGTTGGCCTTGGCTAGCAGAACCCAGAGGAGACCCCAAGGAGGCCTTCAGTGACATCAGCGGTTTGTCAGTCCTCCTCCTGGCAAATCCAGATTGACACCACTTAGTACGTAACACGCCAGTCTCCAAGGATTAGCCCAAGGTTGAGCAGAGGCTGCTGATCCTTCCATTTTCCCGAGCTCTCTTCCCAGGCTATACCTAGGGTGACCCCAGGCGTAGGCAGCTTGCTTTGTCATGCCCTGCCCTTTGGCCCAGGAGCCCGGCCTGGGGGAACCTGGGCCCCGGGTTCAGGCCAGCAGGACCATTTCAGGGGCTTTTGGATGCTGGGCTCTTGAGGCCTAGCTGCTGCTTTGGCAAGCTGGGACTCCTGGGCTGCTAAGCAACTTTGTGTGGCATTTTGGCTCCTCACTGACGCTGTGCCAGTGCACAGCAGCTGCCCTGGGCTCCGTTGGCACCTCTTGCCAAGTGATCTAAGAGCCACGTTCATGGAGAGATGGGCTATCCTGTGGCTGGCAGACTGGTTGTCCTGCTTGGCACCAAGGTGGCTCCTGCTTCAGAGGAAAGTGCAGAGGCTACTCGGTGGCTTCACAGCCTCTGTTTAACGAGTGCGCATTATGTTTATTACATTATTTGATCACTGAAGGTTTGGCAGCTTTGCACAGTTGAACGTGGTTAGATTTTAGTTTGGCTTTGTTTTGGCAGTTGTGTCATACACGCTCACTTGATTTTTGTGAAATATGCTTTCTCACAAGTGATTCAATGCTGCCTCTCTTCCATCCCAGCCCTGTTCAGTCGTTGCTGCCTCTAATCTCCAAAGTGGGCGACTTTTGCAGCTTTCATGACACTGATAACCGCCAAGCTTTTGAGTTCCCAAGAGCTTCTTCTCTGAATTATCCGCAACCTTTTCCAGGAACTCTTCAGGGTCGCTTTCCCCGTTTTCCTCCCCTCTTTAAGAAGGTCCATTTAAGTTTCTCATTCCGCCTTTGTGATAAGTTAACTGAAACAAATTCCTTGATAGGACCATGAATGAGATTTGGACATTTTAATCCTATTTTACCAGAGTTGACAGACTGTCAAGAGAGACAACGCATTCCACTCCTTCATGCATCTTAAAAGTGGTTCCCTCCACCCCCTTCCCCTGGGCCTTCCTAGTCGGTAGGTAAGACGATCCACGTGCCTGAGCCACTCTGTGCGTGGAAGAAGAAACAGATCCCTCCCTCCCTCCCTCCCTCCCTCCCTCCCTCCCTCCTTCCTTCCTTCCTTCCTTCCTTCCTTCCTTCCTTCCTTCCTTGTTCAGGGCTGTATCCCTGGGAGGTGGCTTCCGTCTCCCCACCCACGTGCCGCCAGGAATGCTTGGGGACATGTATGGGAAAGCAGCTTGGAGAACAGAACACTCTTGGTTGGCTCATCCTCTGCTCTCCGGGTGGTTTGTGTTTCCTGGATGGAAGGGCTTGAGTCACCCTCCGCTTAATGCCGAGCTGCAGGCAGCCTCCCCTCCAAGGAGAGCTTTGCTGAGCAGCTGCGCCCGGCAGAAGAGCCTGCTTGCCAACTCCAGGGGTTTTGCCTCGGGGAGGCAGCTTGGCTCAGCAGATAACCCAGAGGGTGCCCTTCCAGGACGGAGGGAGGGAAGGAGGTTTGCTTCACACACAGACCCCCACTTTTCCCCTGCCCCTCCTTGATGCCCTGGGGGTTGAAATTGCTGCAAAAGAAGATGGGTCACCAGGAGGCAGCGTGAAGAGCAGCAGTTGTGCTGCCTGGGAAGGGAGAGAAAGCGGGGGGCTGAGGGGCAGCACTCGGAATGAGAGGAGGGGTCTCACCAGCCAGGGAGCAGCAGCCACGCAGGGAAGGCATCCACAGGTATGGATGGCCCTTCTGTGAGTGCCAGGCAGGACAGCAGGGGTGGTCAGCATCTCCTTCTCTCTGCCCTGCCCCGCCAGTCCCTTTGGGTGTTCATCATTTCAAGACAAAGGCCCTCATGCACAATGTCTATTTCCAAGGCTCCTAGCACAGCTTTGAGGAGAAGCCATACGGGGCCTCTAAGGGCCAGAATGGCTGGGCTGGGCCCCCCAAGAGGCCTTGGGACCTTTTTGCAGGAGACCGAACCCAGGCAGAAAGGGAGTGGGGGGGGGAGACATTCCGTGTGTATGTATGTATGATATAGGTCTGTGTAAAATGCAGGACACAATATGTGGGGCTGCCCAGACCACCACTCAGATCTCCAAATTGCCATCCATTCTCCCTGGGAGCCTTTTATGCCCCAGCGCACCGTTTCCCGGCATGCCGAGATTGGACCACGGCAGAGAGATAGGCATGCTACCATTTGGCTGAGACTGTCATTGATTGCTGGATATTAAGTTTAAATCCCGTGATGTAAAATGCATAGATTTAGTCAAGTTTGTCCTGTAGAACTCAGGTCAGGAAGAACCCCAACTGGTCTGTGCTCAGTCCCAGCAAAGGCACCCAAAGGTGGTTAGATTGTTTACAGTTCTTTGGAGGCCTGTTTGGATGTGACGCAGAGGGGAGGACAGTTCTGGCTGTGCTCATTTCCTGGGCTGGCAGTGGGAAGGAAGGCGATGCCTTTGCAGGAGACCTGAGTGGGTCATTCCTGCTGTGGAGGTGTCAGTGGTGCCACCTGTTGGCTGCCCACGCAAAGACAGGGAGCAGGTGGCTGGGCCACGTTGGCTCCAGTGCCCTGTTGCTGACCATTCTGGGAAGGCTCAGGGTGATGTTTGTAGATGCAGCATTGCCAAGATGGACACGGTTCAAAGAAGCGGGCATACACTTGAATTAAACAGCGTGTCAAAAACCTGGAACCGCCTTGCTGTGTGGAAGAAATGGAGGCATTGAGCCTGGAGGAGGACAGCAAAGCAGATTCTTCAGCGTTGTGATGCCAGCCCACGATCGACCGTCTCGGATTGCTGCTTAGGAGCACCTGTCTATGAACTGGCTGCCAGTCCAGTGGGAAGATGCATCCGTGGTATCCCCGGAGTCAGAGTTTCAAGAGGCGCCTGACCACTGGACTGAAGGATTTCCTTTCCTTTCCTTCTCTTCTGCTGCTGTTTGGACAAGAGAGAAGGCGGGCTGTAAATCAGATACGGATAGGTCATGAAGCAAAATCACGTTAGAGGGGCCTCCATTTCCAAACCCTCCGCCCAGAAAGCTTTAATATTAGTCAGGGTGTCAACCACCCGGTGGCTCCCTCAGGGATGGTCTCCTGTCTTTTTTTAAAGCACCAGCAAAGCTTGTTAAGTGACTTCCAGAGGTGGAAGCACACCTGCTGAACCCCAGAGCTTTCCTGGAGGGGCTCCAGGCCCTGCATCCCCTGGGTGCAAACCTTCCACCTTTGCGGTCTTATTCTCGTGCGCTGAACCTTCTTAGGGTAGGAGGGAGAGTTTCCCCACAAAACAAGTTTCCCCCCAGCTTTGTTCTCCCTTCTCCTGCTTTCCCTCCAGTGAGCAGAGCTGCCCTCTGTTCTTGGGTTTGCAGGACAACAGCTCGTTTGGAGGAAAGGACCCCTCTTCCCCTGAAAAGAGCCACGGAACCATGAAAGCCCTGAGCAGGGAGGCCAGAGAGATTATCTGCCAGTCCGGGACGGCCACTGAAAGGGGCTTAAGGAGGCAGAAAGCTGGTGGTAAAACATTTTGCTGCCTGAGCAGAGAGTTCCTGTCCTTCTTGCTCCCAGCATTTGCACCAGGAAAGTGGCACAGATTTGGGTTGCATGTGGAATTGCGATCACCATGGTGACAGATACCCAGGCAGGAAAGTAGGTGGCTTCAAACACCGGAGTGAAGGTCTCAGCAAGGATCTGCTGGGATAGGGTGGAACAGATCCCGTGGGGAACGGTAGAGAAAGCAGCAATGGTGACCGAGCAGTCTGGAGAACAGCCCGCAGTGTCATTCACGGTGATTCCTCTCATGGATTCCCGTCCCACAGCTGCCCACAGAGTTGTTGCTAGGCTGGACAACTCGGATTTGCAGAACTTGGATCATGGGCCTTTCAGAATATATTTACTCCTTTTATGTTATGTTGGATCTCAGCTCTCCTTTGGGAACTCAGGACAATGCACCTTGTACTTACTCTTCCCTTGCGAGGTAGGCTGGGCTGAGACAGGGAGCATCAGTAGAAGAAAAGTAAGCCCTTGGCAGCCCCTCTCCTGCAGACGGCTGTTCTGCAGAGCCCACCCTTGGAAGTGGGGGGCGCAAGGCTTGTCTGTTGACACCAGAGGCAGGAAGGATGCCTGGCCTTGTTCGAACTCTTCAGCTAACCCATAACGCCTCCTTCTGACGTCCCCATTTCTAAACCGATTGCTGTATGGATTTTTTTTGCAGTTGAAAGTAGCTCCACCAGATGGAACTCTTGGCTAGGTCAGTCTTGCTTTCTGAATGTTTTGGATTAAAAATGATATGCTTGAGCAGAGAAGAGCTTTATTTGATGATCTGTGTTACCTTCCATTGTGAAAACAATGCCTTCGAGAGTGTCTGGGGTGTTTACAGGGTCTATTTGCTATTCTCACTCAAACGAGGAAGGTTAATTGCCACAGGACACCCCCCCCCAGCCCCTGCTCTGATTCCTGCATTAGCTTTCACACATAAGGTGGTTTTCTTGTTAGCGGTTCAAATTAGTATTTGAATTGGGCCACTTTGACTAGTTCAGAATGCTTGGCTTTATGGATGAATGCAACCAATTTGCACAACCTTCCTCAAATTAGTAAATTCCTGGAAAGCCACCATTCAGAGCACAGTTTATAGAAAGTTGCTGTCATACCTATTGGGGTTTTTGGCCCCACCTTGACAAGTTATTCAGAGTTAGAAATAAATCATTCAGTTCAATAGACTGGTCATTTTTCTTGCTCTCTGGTAGCTTTATGCTCTCAGAGTGACTCAGGCGGCCAGGAACAGCAATTCTTCTGCTCCACCTGCTCATTCTGGGTTTAATAACTACTCTCATTTTTGCCCTTTCAGGTGGCAATAAAGATCATTGACAAGACTCAGCTGGATGAAGAGAACCTCAAGAAGATTTTTCGGGAAGTGCAGATTATGAAGATGCTGTGCCACCCGCATATCATCAGATTGTATCAGGTCTGCCGGCTGAGTAACTGAGACGGGGACAGGCAGCATGTTGGTAAAGACTTTGGGGGGTGGGCAGGAGGTGCCTCCAACCTTCGGGCTCCTTTTGATCCAAAGGAGTCCTCTGCGGGTCATGGGGGGGGGGGAAGGGGGGTTCTTGGAATCTGCAAGTCTTCCTGGGCCTTTTGGCTCCCACAATCAATAGGCTGATTCCAATGAATCCAATGATTTCAGAGTAAAACACTTTTGGTGAATGCCATAAAAGGTAACCGTAAAGCATCTGTGGAGCCTTTGGTGCCTCTCCCATGGGGAATCCTGAGAGGACAGACAGACAGACACGCACACAAACCAAGAAGAAACCAGATTAGCAGAGGCTGTTGTGTCCTGAGCCTGTCCATATCAGCGGCTTTTCTGTCCTTGTGCAGGTCATGGAGACGGAGCGAATGATTTATCTGGTAACGGAGTATGCAAGTGGAGGGGAGATCTTTGGTAAGAATGTTGTTTGCCTTATTCAACCAAAATATACTTGGTGAAGTCCAGTACATAAAATAGCTGCCGGCCCTTTTGCTTACCTTTTGGCTGATGCTCTTTGGTCTTGGAAGTTTCCACAGCTGCATAATTGCTGTGGAAACAAGATTGGGGAGCTCTGGTGCACTTGGATAAAAGAAAAGGGAGAGGGGATCATTCTGAGGGCGCTTTTGTCATAACAAAGTACTCAACATGTGAAGGCTTGGGAAAAGGGACAGCCCGTGCAGGAGGTTGGCCTTCGGGGCAGGTCAGCTGCCAACGAAGCTAGAAGTTTCCCTGGGCAACCCAGCCAGACCCCCTGGGCTGCCCTGCTGAGTTTCCCAGAGGACTAGAAACCACCTGGGAAGCCAGGTTAGGTGCAAGGAGGGGGCCATCCAGGCCAGTTCCTTCCTTGGGCAGATTTCCTTCTAACAGGAGGGAGTTGCAGTGGCTACGGAAGAGCCAAGGAGCCTTCGGCTGATCTGCAGAGACCCCAGCCAGAGCCTTTATGACCCAAAGGGGCCCCTTCCTTTCTGGGGCTGCAGCCATGCTTGCCTTTGTGGGTTACTGCCCTGCATTCCAAAAAGCAGGCAGGGCCAGATCAAAAGCTAAAATTTAAACATAATTAAAATATATTCCAGTCAGACCCGTTTGATGCCAGCGTTTGAATGATCCAAACTGTTAAGCAGCCTTGGGGCTGTGGGCCAAGAGCCTCCCACTGGGGACCTTCCTCTGATAGGAGAGAACCCTTGGCTACAGCTTGGCCTTGCCCGTCTTTCCCTTGAGGCTGCGCTGTGGCCGACTTGGGAGGAGACGTGCTGAACTTCACAAGCACAGTTTAGCCCACCAGCAGCTTTGGCCGGCAGTCACGCCGCGTCTCCTTCCACAGGTGGCCTCACCCATTTGCCCCCCAGGTCACTTCCTTGCATGTCCCATCAGTCACTCGCCCAGAATAGCCTTCTCACCGGTTCCATCCCTCCCGCGTCTCCTTCAGATCACCTGGTGGCTCACGGACGAATGGCCGAAAAGGAGGCTCGGAAGAAGTTTAAGCAGATAGTAGCAGCTGTGCACTTCTGCCACTGTCACCATATTGTCCACAGAGACCTGAAGGCTGAGAATTTGCTTCTGGATGCAAATCTGAACATCAAAATAGCAGGTGATCCATTGTAACTCGGACTTTCAAAAGATTTCCTGGCAAAACAGTCGGCCCCTTCGTGGACTGGCAGGCTAAGAAACTTCAGAAAAGGAGAATGGGGGTTAGTGCACAGACCTCGCCACAGAGGCTGCAAGGTGGGGTTTGCATGGAATGGCTGCACTTCCCGAGGACACGTAGTTATTTAGCCTGGCTGGAGCAGGAAGATCTAAGAGGCTCTCCAGACTCGACCATATTACACTGGCAAATTCGATTCAGCACAAGCCAAGTGGAAGTCACTTTGGGGCAATGGGGTCTGGATCCCCAGCTCCTGTCAGGGGACGGGTCTCGAGGGCTGTGCTGGAGAGTTGTGTGGGAACCAGTGGCCACGCAGGTGTGGCTCTGCGTGCTGCTGTCCCTGGCTTCCCCTGGACGCCCACCTGCTCTTGGGCTGTTGTGCAGGACAATAGGCAAAACAGGCAGTTTGGTGGGGAATCACCAGCCCTCCCTCCCTCCCTCCCTCCCCCTCCCTTCCTTCCTTCTCTTCCAGATTTTGGATTCAGTAATATCTTCACTCCTGGTCAGCTACTGAAGACCTGGTGTGGAAGTCCCCCTTACGCAGCCCCTGAACTTTTTGAAGGGAAGGAGTATGACGGGCCGAAAGTGGACATCTGGGTAAGTGGCAGAGACATCGGAGTGGTCAAATGGGCCTCACTGGGTTCCAGAAGCCAGCATTCAGAGTGGGAATCTTGGCCTTGGCCTTTGTGGAGGTGGCCTCCTCTGGCCAGTGGGCCTCCTTCTGCGAGGCCTCCCTTCCCGCTGCCCTACAAAGGGGACTCGGGGCCTCTTCTTTTGCAGAGCCTTGGGGTGGTGCTCTATGTGCTGGTGTGTGGGGCCCTGCCCTTCGATGGCAGCACGCTGCAGAACCTGCGGGCGAGGGTGCTGAGCGGGAAGTTCCGCATCCCGTTCTTCATGTCAACAGGTACGGAGCAGGGCTGGATGCCGGCCGGGCCCAACTAGCAGGGTGTTTTGGGGGTGGGGTGCGTGCAGACGAGCCCCGGACGAACCGCCTTCTGCTTCCTGGTGTCCATTGGATGAAGCAGCAGAGCCCTGGAAAGCTTGCGCCCTCACACTGCCCCCCTCACCCACTTCTCAGACCACGGAGCTGCCCCTTTGCTTGCAGAAAGAGGCCGCTGCCTTTGCTTCCTCCAGGATACTAACGGGCGGCAATGGAAAGCTCTTTATTGGGCCAGGTGCCCGGCTGTTCTTTGGTGCCTTTTGCATCAGTGGGAAAGTCAGGCGGTGACTGCGGCCAGTTCCTGGGTTCCAAACTTCTGCTTGCATTGAGGACCCCCTGCCTGGCCCAGAGCCTCCCCGGCTCTGCAGCCTCAGGTGGGAAAGAGGCAGCAGGCCCTGGTGAGTTTTCCTGACGCTTTTCAGTTTTGGGGGAAGTGCAACGCTAGGAAGGACCGACTTGGGGAAATGTGAAAGCAGATTGTTTGGATGCAAGCGTGAAAAGCCCCCATGAGGCTCCCCTGCCTGCCTCTCCCCCTGCCCATAAGAAAGGGAATCGAGCCTCCCCTGCCTTTCCTCCTCCTGTGAGCAGGAAGCCTTCACCTACCATTCAGTGGGCGGCGTTGAGTCCTGCCTGCTGCAGAACTGGCTTAAAACGATTTCCTGTGGTCTGATTGATTAGAGCCTGTATGTATGTCTTGATGCCTGAGAAAGGAACGCAAGGGAGGGCCCAGGGCCAGGCCAGGGAATGTTCCAGCAGGGCTCAGTTTTGGAACAACGGTGCTCTCACCCACAAGGAACCTTCAGCACACAAGCCCTGAGCAGCCATGCGGCTTCCATTGTCCACCTGATTCCTGCCAGGAAGGAGATTGTCCAACTGGGGGGCTGGTGGCTCTTGGTCTTCTGGTTTCCACTTCTGGAGCCTTCCTGGGCCCATCAGATGAACCCCAGTGCTGGCCCCTCTGTGCGGGCCACAGAGTCTCCTAGGTCTCGAAGAGGGCAAGAGAGGAGCAGGTGGAGGGTCGGTGGTGGGCCGTTTCAAAAGGGCCTTCCTTCTGCGTGGCCCTGGCGGCAGGGCATTGAACCCCTTTCTTGGGGCCTGCAGCACCCCACTTTGGCCGTGGGGTCCTGGTGGCGAAGGGGCTCGGGGTGCCTGCCCTTTGCAGTGGGACCAACCAGGCCCTGAGGACTGCATCAAGCCACAGATCCAAGGGCAAAGGAGGGACCCCGGAGTGCAGGTCCTCATCCCAGCCGCTCTCTTGCAGAGTGTGAACACTTGATCCGCCACATGCTGGTGCTGGAGCCGAGCAAGCGGCTCTCCATGGAGCAGATCTGCAAGCACAAGTGGATGAAGCTGGGGGAGGCCGACCCCGACTTCAGTACAGTGAGTCCATGCATTTCCCTGGCTTTCAGGAGAGGGTTGTGTGTGACAGCAGGGCAGGCTGGGCAGGCCGGGTCAGCCTCAAGGTGGGGCCAGCCCTAGAGCAGAGGCACTTCCGGAGCCTCCCCACAAAGGGCGGGAGGGAGGGAGGGAAGGGGCTGGTTCCCTGCCAGCCTTGCTCTCTCAGCTCTGGACTGGGTCTTCTTTCTGGGGTGGGGAATGATGCCCTGCTCAGCCAACTCATAGGCAGCCACCCCCCCTCCCTTTGAGCCTCCTCTGTCCTTTTTCTGGTGGGAACAAGCAGCCCTGAACAAGTTCTCCGCTTCCCAGTTGATTGCAGAATGTCAGCAGCTGAAAGCTGAGAGGCAGCTGGAGCCCCTGAACGAGGAGGTGCTGCTGGCCATGGCAGAGATGGGGCTGGATAAGGAGCGCACCCTGCAGGTACCAAGGCCCCTGGCCCTTCGGGGACCTCTGGGCACCCTGTGGGGGTGGGGAAGAGTGACGTGAGGCTTTTGTGCCCCCCAGTCACTGAGGACCGAGGCCTACGACCACTACAGTGCAATCTACAGCCTTCTCTGCGATCGCCAGAAGAGGCATAAAACCCTGCGCACGTCGGCCCTGCCCAGCCTCCCCCGGACTCTGGCCTTTCCGGCACCTGCCAGTCTCCAGGTCAGTCTTGGGGCAGGGGTGGCTCCACTGCTGGGCGGGCAGCCAGCCAGCGTAGAGCCCAGAGAGGGGGCCCCGTCCCTGCCTCACAGCCCCTGTGGGGCTTTTGCCTGGGCGCTTCCGGTGAACTGGGCACGGCTGTCTTGGTCTGGCTGTCGGACGGACAGGACAGCTGTGGCTGGGCTCCTCGGGGCGCCTTCTGCCCTCGGCCTGAGGACCTGCCAAGCTCTGGGCAGGGCTGCTGTGTGGCCCAGCCATAGGAAGGCAAGCGGGCCTCATGCAGGGTTCCCTGTGGGGATTCCTTTTCTCCCCAGCTGGAAGGGCTGCTCCCTACCCGCCTTCTCCACCCAAGAGGCAGCCCCCTGACCGTCCTTCTAACTGGAGTTCTTAGAAGCTTCTTTCCTGGGTGGTTCCCAGGCCAGGCTGAGGCCTCCCGGGGCCTCCCCCACCCCTCTGAGCAAAGCAGCCACGGTGCTGGTAGAGGTCCTGGTGGAGGGAGCGGGTGTGGACGCTGGGCCAAGGCAGCTCTTGGTGGCAGAGCAGGCGGGCTGGGCCCTCCTCATCCAGGGCAGCGTTCAGTGCTTGGGTGTGGCTCTGCTTTGCAGGCAGAACCTGCTGGCAACCCAGTGAGCCTCAGTGTCCCCCAAGTGCAGCTCATCAACCCAGACAACCAGATCGTGGAGGTAAGGGCCTTTCCTCCCAGGGCTGCTTCTTGGGGCCTCCCCTTCCCCTTCCGGAGGCTCGGGCATTCCTGCTTCTGGGGCCTTGCTCTTACAGACGGATGGCACCATGAACCTGGACAGCGACGAGGGAGAGGAGCCCTCTCCCGAAGCTCTGGTCCGCTACCTCTCCATGCGCAGGCACACCGTTGGGGTGGCTGATCCTCGGTGAGCTTTACTGCCGCCCCCCCCCCCGCTCCCCCAGTCCCTTCGGAGTAACAGGGGGGTCTATTCGCGGGGCTGCTCCTCCGCCCCTCCCCCAGCACTTTGGCCAAGAAGCCAAAGTGGGAGCCCCAGGCAGCTCCGGGTGTCCAAGCGCTGGTCTCTTCCTTTGGGCAGCACGGAGGTGATGGAGGACCTGCAGAAGCTGCTCCCGGGCTTCCCGCGAATCGCCCCACAGGCCCCCTTCCTGCAGGTGGCCCTCAATGTGAACATGGCAGCCAACATGCTTCCCATGCAGCACCTGCAGCCGACCGGCCAGTTGGAGTACAAGGTACCCTTCCCTTCCCCTGCGTGCCTCAGCCGGGCAGGCGGCTGCTGAGGAGGGGGCCAGCCGTGAGAGAAAGCTTTGTTGCAGGAGCAGTCTCTGCTGCAGCCGCCAACGCTGCAGCTGCTGAATGGGATGGGGCCGCTGGGGCGCAGGGCCTCCGACGGGGGAGCCAACATCCAGCTACACGCCCAGCAGCTCCTGAAGCGTCCCCGAGGCCCGTCTCCCCTTGTCACCATGACACCCGTAAGCCCCGGTTTTCTAAGGGACGCCTCTCCGTAGGTGGCTGTGGCCGGGAGCCCCCTTCTGGGCGGAGGAGGCCTCGGAATTGGCTTTCCGCCCTGCTCCCCCAGCCTGGGTCCCGGGGAGGGCAGGTGGGCCTTGGTGTTGCCGTCCGTCCTGTTTCCTGAGCCCCTGGTGGTGAGGCTCCCTTGATGGGTGAGCCGTTTCCTCCTCCTGCTCCTGCTCTTGGGGGACGCAGCCAGTGATCTTGTCTCCCTTCAGGCAGTGCCTGCTGTAACCCCCGTGGATGAGGAGAGCTCGGACGGGGAGCCAGACCAGGAAGCCGTGCAGAGGTAACGCTCCCCCTGCCTCCCAGGGGCTTCCGCTTGCTTTTGCTTCCCTGGGAGCTGTGGGGTTCTGCTGCCTGGACCTACCCTCCTCTCGCTCACTAACCTCTTTGCGCTGACCGGAGGGGAGGGGCGGCCTTCTGTAAGTAGAGCACCCAGCACTTGCCTTGCTGGTGCCCAGCGGCTTCCTTTCCTGCAGCCAGTTTGCCTTTCCCCCCAACACCCGTCTTGGGGCTTCTGCGCTGGGAAAGGCCGGCAGCGGCCTTGGCTGCCGACTCCCAGAGGTCGGGGTATTAGGATGTGTGGTAGAAACGAGAGTCGCTGGTTGAGATGAGCAGCCATAGAAATCAAATGAATAGGTAATAACTCCCCCGCCCCCCGCCAGCCTGGCTGCACTTTAAAGGTGCAGTAGCATTTGAGAGCCCCCCGCCCGAGTCCTTGGGAAGTCCTTCAGGTGCTACAAGGTTGGGTATCGGTTGGATTGCAGCACCTCGGCACGTCCTGCTGAGCCTCTCCTGCAATAAGAGCGGTGGGGCACCTGGCCGGCCGGACTCCCAGGCCCCATGGCCCAGGCTCGGGGGGGAGCGGCTCCTTGGGAAGTGAGGCTGCTCTTCCCCCGTGGGAGCAGAGGACGGGAAGGGAAAGCCGGGGTGCCATTAGAGCACGAAGGAACCCTTTGGACGGCCCCTCGGCCGCCACTGTGCCAGAGGCTGCCTGGTGAGCAGAGGAGGGGATGGCCCTTCCGGGGAGGCTGCTTAAAGACTACCTGAGTGCAGAGCGGGGCCACCAGAGTGGATGCTGTGGCCCAGGGGAGCGCAACCTGCCCGGGAACTCCAGCAGAGAAGGATGGGCTCTCGCCTCTTGCTCTTGAAGAATGGAGGCAGCCTGGAGGCGCTTCTTCCAACACTTCCGTAGAAGGGGTGTTGGCACGTTCACCCCCCCACAGGGGTCCTCTCAGATTCGTTTTTAAAATCTCCCACGAGAATTTGCAAGCCCTGGGCAATTTTTAACTAAGAAATGAGGATTTTGGATGGCTCCTGTGGCATCATGGAAAGGCGCCTCCTGCTGGCCGAACATGCTGGTGAGCCCAGTCCTAAGTGGCAAGGTGGCAAATGGCTCTTCCCTTCTTCTGTGCCCTGAGCAGTGCGCCTTCCCTCCCTCGCTCAGCCAGGCATTGAGCCCTCTGGCCTCTGCTCTCCCCCGGCTCCTTTCGGGTGATCATCCCAGGCCAGGTGGCTGCTCTGGAGGGGGCCCTTCTGCCCCACCTGAACCTGACGGCCTAGAGAGGTAGCTTAGGGTGGGCTCTCCTGCTGCTGTTGGGCAAGGCTGCTCCCCAGAGGCTCAGGGCAGAAAATGGCCCTCTTCACCCCCAACATGGCTGGGGCAGCAGGGCTGGCTTGCGTGGTAGCTACGGATGCCCTGCAAACTCTCCTGCTTCTTCCTGGGCCACCTGGGTGGGGGGGTGCGAGTGTGCGCATGGCCGTGTGGTCGCTGTTGTTGTGCTCCTCATAGCTGCCTTGCCTGGGTGCCCTTCCTTTGTCCCTAAGTAGCCTTTGATATGTCCTCTTCAGCGAAGGGGGAAAGCCAGCCTGGGCAGGCAGGCAGGCAGGCACACAGGCCCTTTCAAGCAGTCCCCTGTCTGGGGTGGGTTCCTGCTTTCCTTACGGGTCAGAGGTTGGCATCCCGGCGAGTTCTTTGCAAACCTGGCCATTGCTGGCCAGCAGCCTCCTTTCAGCCCGGCCCCACCTGCAGCCTTAGGAGTGGGCCAGGCGCTCCGGAGGCAGCCCCCCTCGCCCGGTTTTGGTTTGTTCCTTCCAGCTCAGCAGCGGACAGGCTGCCTTGATGGCGTCCTTGTGCCAGGCTGAAAGGCTGGGCCCAAAGGATCCTTTGGGCCCATCAGCCCTTGAACCCTGCTGATGGGGGCCCCATTAGGGGGTTCTCCTGCCAGGCTCGCCCTTCCTTGGGGCGGCCCAGCGCGGGTGCTGAAGTAGCCCTCCTTGCCCCTCTTCCCTCCTGGGTGAGCCTGCTTGCAACTCCGCCTGCTTGGCTAAATTCTCTGGCCCTTCTGCTTTCTCCGGAGTGGGGCTGTGCCAGAAATGGCCGACCTCTGGCTCTCTTTCTCTGCCTCTCTGCGGCCCCCTCCCTCATACCAGGCTCTAGAGAGGTGGGCAAGAGGCTGCCCCCCCTCTGCTGCTGCTGCTGCTGCTGCTGCTGCTGCTGCTGCTGCCCACCTGCCTTCAGGAGGTCCCGGGCACTGCCCTTCCTCCAGAGGGGTCCCACTCATCTCCTCTGCTCCTGCTTGTTGCAGATACTTGGCCAATAGGTCCAAGAGGCACACCCTGGCCATGACCAACCCCACGGCGGAAATCCCGCCCGACTTGCAGAGGCAGCTCGGACAGCAGCCCTTCCGCTCCCGGGCCCCACACCTGGCGCCTGACCAGCACCGGTGAGTAGCGGCACTGGACGCTTGGGAAACTGCCCTCTCTAGAGTGTGCCCAGGTGCCTGCAGCTCAAGTCAGTGGCCCCTCGAGTTCCCTGCCCCCCTCGGGCCTCGCAGGGCGGCTGTCCATGCTGAGCCCCTCCGCGTAGCAGAGGTGGGGGCTTTGTTGCCCCCCCCAAGGCAGCTTGGTGGGCCACCTGCCAACCCTCCGGGCCTTGGTGGATCCAGGGTGGAGTTGGAAGGCCGCAACCTCAGCAACAGCAACAGCAGCTTGACAGCCTCTGATTTGTGAGCAGGACGGGGGACGCGGCCAGAGCAGCCAACCTCCTCCTGCTGCGCTTGTGCTGACAGAGGGGCTGCCTCTCCATGGGCATCCTGGGAGAGCGACCTCTGAGCCTTGTGCATGTCAACAACTCCCCTGTTTGCACTAGAGTGGCCTCCTGGCCTGCAGTTCTGGGGGGGCGGGGCGGGGGGAGAGGTAGCAGCTGACCGTTGAAATGTCACCTTGAAACGCTGAGATACGTGGTGAAGTGACACCTCCGCCTGGGAGGCTGCAAAAGTCCCTTCGCTCGCTGGGAAGACCGGCAGGAGGGGCTCTGCTGCCTCTCCCGCTCCTCTCCGCTTGCCCCCACTGTGCCCCCTCCCCTCCCCCCATATCTCCCTGGGGGTCTCCCTGGGCTCAGCGTGATGTCACCGGGGGAGCAGGTGGACTCTGAGCCAGCTGGGGCCACCTGGGTGCCACGCTGGAAGCCGAGCCAAAGGGCAGAGATAAGAGTCCACCCCTTCTGTGACTCAGCTGGGCCGCTCTTGTCCCTCCCTCTGCTCTGCTGGGCCCCAGGAAGCCAGGAAGGGCCGCCTGGGCTCCCGGGCTCAGCTTCCCAAAAGCCTTTGTGGAGGGCTCACTTCTGGGCCCCCGACAGCCACAGCCTTTGCCTTGCTGCAGAGCGGGGGATGGGGAGCTGCGTGGGGACGTTGGCATGCAGGGCTCCCAGGCACTGGCAGACTACTTGACACCGCCCATCATTGAGCTGGGGGGAGGGAGGGGGTTGCCTGGAATTCTGTGGCCCAAGAGGCCCCTGCTGTGGAGCCAAGCCTTGTTCCTCAGGAGATGCAAAGGGAGGACAAGGCCGGCCCCTTCCTCCCCCTTCCCTGCAGTGTCCTGGAGCTGGCCTGCCAAGGGTGGGGGATCTGGACTGAGGGGCCTCCCTGAAGCCCTGGGCCAGGCAGCTCTGCCTGCATGGCTTTGACAGGGAGGGGAGATGCCCACCCACAGAATGGAGGTCTTGGGTAGGGTCTGCCTCTCCCTCCCTCCCTGCTCCCCTCCCCTCAGTCAGTTCGGCTTAAGGGCTTCTTTCCAAACGGCGCCCCTCACCCAGATTCCTGCAGCACTGGCAGTGGGCCCAAGGCGGGAGAGCCAGCGAGACAAGGAGCCCAAAGCCCAGGCTAAGCGCCGCTATTCCAGAGGAGTCCCAGGAGGAGGGCCCCTCCTGCCACCCAGGGGCCGCCGGAGGAAGCCCCTTCCTGCAGAGGGAGGCTGAGGCCATGGGGCCGGTGGAGGGGGTGGGCAGGGCCCTGTTGCCAAGGATCTGTCCAAGGGAGCCAGGGGCACGTCCAGCACTGCCTGGGCAGAAAGAGAGGGCCTGACCTCCGTGGCCGGGGCTGGGTTTGCCTCCCGCCTTGGGTTGGGCAAAGGTGCAGAGCTGAGTCTGCCCAAAGGCTGCGGGGAGAGCGGGGCATGCTGGCCCAGGAACAGCATCTCCCCTTGAAGCTCCTCCGTTCAGCTGCCCTCCTGCAGGGCCTCCCAGGGGAAGGCCCTGGCCTCTCCCTCCCTCCCTCCCAGCAGTCCTCTCTGGGCCTTGCGGGTCTTAGCCCGGGCTCTGAGAAACCCTGGGCCTTGCTGGCTAAGAAGGTCCATCAGCCCCAGTGGACGGGATCCACCCACCTGGAGCCTGGATCCCTCATCCCTCTGGAGAGGACTTGTTCCAGGCCTTTCTGCTCTGCCAGCCCTGCCCCCTGCGTGGACCTTGGCATCCGTCTCAGCCCCTTGCAATGTGTGAACGGTGATCAGGCTCCTTCCTCTTGGACTTCAGATGGGCGTTAAATCCGTAGCAGCCTTTCTGGGCTCCTGGGACGAAGAAGCTCCTGCTGCCAAGGCCACCTGCCCTTGGCCTGTCCTGGAGAGGGCAGGGCATCAGGGGCAGGGGGCCCTCCAGCTCCTCCCCTCCTCTGCGGCTGCTCCCTCCATGTCCTTGGGAGTTCAGGAGACGGCCAGAAAGGCCGTGAAGCCAGAGCGCTGCCCCCAGCCCCCCGCACATGGCTTTGGAGTCTGGAGGGGGGGCTGTTTCTCACTGCCATGAGTTGCTCTGGCCAATCAGAGATGAGTCGGGTAGGTTTGGCCAGCAGCCAGACTGGATCCCTCTGTCCCAAGGGGCTCCTGTTCTGTTGGGGGTGGCAGTGGAGGGGCAGAGGCTGGACTTTGGGCAAATGGCCCTGGGGTCAAGCTGCTCCTCCTAGCCTCCCCCTCCCCCTCTGTGTATCCCCAGCTACATCTACAAGGACTCGAACACGCTGCACCTCCCCACGGAGCGCTTCTCCCCAGTGCGCCGTTTCTCGGATGGGGCGGCCAGCATCCAGGCCTTCAAGGCGCAGCTGGAGAAGATGGGCAACCACAGCAGCATCAAGCAGCTCCAGCAGGTAGAGGGCCCAGACGGGGCAGCCACGTGGGTGGTTGGCCTGCAGGGCAGCCTTTGGTCCCTTTTCTCGCTCTTCGGCCCGGAATCTTCCGTGCTGCTCAGAGCCCAGGTTTTGGGAACACAGCGCTCCTTTCCCCCTGGAGAGCTGCCAGCTTTCGGTTCAGGGTCCCAGGCACCGGCTGCTGGTGCAGCTCTCTGGCCGCCCTCGGCCAAGGAAGCTGCTGGACACTTCAGTGGGCCCCCACTCTGGCAGGCAGCTCCGAGGGTGCTTGCGGGTGAGCGAGGGTGGCAGGGATGCCACTTGAGGCGAGGCTCTGCGGGCAGAGTGGGGCAGCTTGTCTGAGAGGGGGCGCTGACTCCGGCCTGCCATTCTGGGCAATGCTGGTGGGTTGCCCAGCTGCCCCCTCCCCCGAGGCCAGGCCTGCTGCAGCCCCTCCTCCCTGGCTGAGCCTCCGGTGGGGGGGGGCTTCTTTCAGGAGTGTGAGCAGCTGCAGAAGATGTACGGGGGCCACATGGACGAGAGGACTCGGGAGAAGACGCAGCAGCAGCACATCTTGTACCAGCAGGAACAGCACCACCAGATCCTCCAGCAGCAGATCCAGGTTGGGGAGGGGGGCAGAACCTCCTCCCGCCCACCCTTTCGGGCTCCCTCTGGGCATCGTCAGAGCTGGCTGCCCTGCGGGTATCCGGGCTGAATCCCAGGGCAGCTGTGACGCAGGGGCAGCTCTCCTTTCGCCTGTTGCTGGTGGGGGGGGGGGTGCTGACCGCATTCCCCTCTGCCCTTCCTCCTCTGCCCCGGCACAGGACTGCATCCGTCCGCCACAGCCTTCCCCCCCACTGCAAGCGGCAAGTGAGAACCAGCCGGCTCTGCTCACTCACCAGCTCCAGAGGTAAGCCAAGCCTCGGCCCGGCCTGCCTTCTGGGGGCCCCAGGAGGCCTTCTGGCCCTTCTCCCCACACCTCCTTCCTGCAAGGGAACCCAGGGCCTTCTGGGGCAGCTGCAGGAGAGGCCTCTGGAAAGGCCCGGCTCTTGCTCAGATCTCGGGGGAGGGAAGGAGAAGGCAGGCTCCCTTTTGGGAGGCAAAACTAAAGCTGAGCCTGGAGCAGTTGAGGGAAAAAACCACCTTTCATCTCCTGGGCCTGGACTTACGGCTGGAACATCAGCAGGTGGTAGCCCAGGTGTGAGGCCACCATCAGGCTGAACCCTGCATGGAAATTCCGGGGATGGGTGACTCTTGGCCTGGAGGGCCCGGCTGGGAGCGGCTGGACTTGACGGCCGGGGCTTCGGTCCCAGCAGGGCCCGGCTTCCCTGCTCTCAGGTCCAGGCGTTCTGCTGGGGGATGGAAGGTCCCAGGGCTGGCCAGCCAGAGACGGGGAGGGCAGGCTCTCGCTGCACCTTCCTGAGACTCCGGGGGACTCTGTGCCTGGTTCTTCTTTTGTGTCCCTAGATTACAGATCCAGCCCTCCAGCCCACCCCCCAGCCACCCCAGCAACCACCTCTTCAAGCAGACGGACAGCAGCCCCCCGCCTGTCAGCAGCAGCATGCTCCAGACCCACGGTAGGTGTCGGCTGGTGAGCAGCCAGGCAGGATTCAGGCTTGCCCCACGGAGCGTCTCTGCTGCCCAGGGAGGGCCAGGGGTCTCTGGGGGGGAAGGTGAGGGCCAGGAGCCGCTCGCCAGGAGGGCTCTGCTCTTTGCAGGTGCAGCCTCCCAGACCCCGTTCCAGGGGGGGACGCCATCGCCTCCGCCTGCACATGGCAGCATCTTCCAGCAGCCTGGGAACCGCTCCCCACCCCCGAGCCTGGCCTTGCCCTGCCTGGGCCTGCAGCAGCCGGGGCAGCCCGTCCCTCTCCCGATGCAGGAGCCTGGCGACCTCATGGGCAGCAGCCTTCGGCAGGGCGGGCGGGGCTTGCCCCTGGCCCCCAGTGCCAGTCCGCTGCAGATGCACCACCGTGCCAGTCTGATGGCCTCCCTGACCTACGGGCACCGGCCCCTCTCCAAGCAGCTCAGCGCAGACAGCGCCGAGTCCTCCCACAGGTATGGCCCTGCCGGCTAGCCGAGGGCAGGGGAGGGCCGCCACTCCTGGCTTGGCCCTGGAGGCTACGATTGGGCGGGCCTCCCCCCTCCGCTTGGCCTGGACAGCCACCCAGGTGGGCCCCCCCCTGACCTGGCCCCCCGGGGGCTCCCTCCTCCCTCTTGGCAGGTACCCGTCCACCGCAGGCTACCCCCAGGCGCACCTGCACCCCCAGCTCTTCCCGGAGCCCCCCCGCGTCTCTCCAAGCAGCTTCGTCCCCGCGGCCCCGGCCGGCTTCCCTGCGGCCCCCGGGCTGAAGGTGCCGCTCCTGGAGCAGTTCCCAGGCTTCCCCCAGAGCAGCCAGCAGCAGCAGCAGCAGCAGCACTACGCGGCCTCCGCCCTGCACCAGGCCCTGCTCTCCCCGACGCCCCCAGACTACAGCCGGCGCCAGCAAGTGCCCCCCATCCTGCAGGGGCTGCTTTCCCCCCGCCACTCGCTGGCCGGCCACCTGGACCTGCGGCTGCCCCAGGCGGAGGTGGCCCAGCTGATCAAGCGGCGGCAGCAGCAGCAGCAGCAGCAGCAGGAGTTCCAGCAGGAGCTGTTCCGGCAGATGAGCCAGGGGGAGGCGGGACAGGGGCTGCCCAGCCTGGCCCAGAAACTCTCCGACCGGCCTCCCCTGGCTTTGCCTTACCAGAACGCTGACCCTTACCAGCCCCACGCCGGCCCCCAGCCCCTCCTGAAAGTCAGGGGGCAGGATGGCGTCTCGCCCATCTCGGGGCCGGCATGGATCTGACCCCCGCCCGCCCTGCTGCACTCGGAGAGCATGGAGGAGGAGGAGGCAGAGGAGGCGGACTGCTTGTGCCAGGGGCCCCGGGACCCTTTCCCAGGCCACAAGACCAAAGGCTGCCCCGAGGCACGGCTCCTCCTGAGCGTGGGGGGGCCTGGGGACTCGGACTCTTTGTTTGGGCCTGCCAAGGGTGAGCCAGAGCTGGGAGCCCACCTGTACCGGCCCCAGACCGTCTCCCCCTTCTGTCGGAGCGAAGTGCCCTGCTCAGGTAAGGCCGGCCTGAGCCCCCCTCCAGGGCGCTTGGTGGGCAGAAAAGCCCCCTCCTGTCTTCTCAGCCGAGGGGGTAAGGCAGCCCCAGCTTTCTCTCCAGGAGGAGGGCAGTGCCTCTCAGGCCATGGCAGCCCCAGCACTGCCCAGCACTGGGTGGGGGTGGGGGGGATGGGAGCTGGATTTGGGGCCCTGGAAGAGCAGCAGCAGGTAAGGGGCGGGGGCCGTTCTAGGAGCTGCTGCAGTTATGTGGAGGTCAGGCCAAGCGAGGGCCAGCCTGGGGGTGGGGGCAGACTGAGGGCGTGGCAAGGTCTCCTATCAAGCAGGCTGCCTGACTGATTGTCATGGGGGGAGTGGGGGAGTGCTTTGGGATGAAGGGCAGATGCCCCGACCGTGGCCAGGAGCGGAAGGAGAGCCCAGGAAAGGCTCCTTGGCTGGCCCAGGAGGCGGCCTTTCCTGTGCCCTGGCTGAGCTGGGCTCGTGGGGCCGAAGATCAGGCTGGCTGGGAGACTGTCCTGGGCTGTTGACCGCTTTGGCCCTCCTGCCTGTCCCTGCAGATCCCATGGTCACCGGTGGCCAGGAGAGGGCCTCGCCCAGGCAGGTGGAGATGGCCGATGCAGAGGGACTCACGGCGTACCCAGCGAGGAGGATCCCTGGCGCGCATCCCAGGCCCCGGCCCCTGCAGAGGCACCACACCATCCAGAACAGCGACGATGCCTACGTGCGTTGGGGGCGGGAGAGCCTGGCTGGGGCATTGCCCGGGCCCCTTGCCTGGGCCCTGAGTGGGGGGTGGGGGGGTGGCTGGGTGCATTCCCCTCTCTTATCCGCCTCCCCCCCAGCCTCTCAGTGCCCCCTTTGCTGGCTGCTGCAGGTGCAACTGGACCCTTTGCTGGGCATGAGCCTGATGGCAGGGAAAGCACTTAGTTCTGCCCGGATGGCCGATGCGGTTTTCAGCCAGACCTCCCTGGTGGGCAGCCAGACCCTCCCCGAGGGAGAGAGGAGGGGTGAGTGCCAGGCACACCATGCAGGGGGGCCTCGGGGGGGCTTCTGCTTGTGGCCCGGGAGGGCAGCCCGCCCCCCCTTCGGCCTTGGAGGTGCTGGGTGGCAGCTGAGCCCTCCCTGGGCTTCCTTTTCCTCTCCCCCCACAGACGGTGGGGAACACCTGGAAGGCCAGGAGCAGCCCGGCTTGGGGGAGGGCAGCCAGCATCTCAACGCCTCCTGCTACCCCTCCACCTGTGTCACCGACGTCCTGCTGAGCTACCGGCACGCGGAGCTTCCCTTCGGGGTGGAGCAAGCCGGGGTGTAGCAAGGCGATGGCAGCCGTGAGTGCGCGTCCTATGCAGCAGCAGCAGCAGCAGGAGGGAGGGGGCCCCTCCTTGGGGGAGGGAGGGGGGCCGGGGGGCCCAAGAGCTCAGCCCTCCGAGCCCAAGGGGAGGCTGCAGGGGCTGGCCTCCGCTGCCGCAGGGGTTGTGCCTTTAAGGGCCGTCGGGTTGCAGTGCCAGCCCCGCTGCTCACACTGCCCTTCCTGGCCTTGTTGCCTCGGCAGGTTGGGCACCGCTCCGCAGTGAGAAGGTCCATTTCACACCGACAGTATCTTGCAGCCTTGCACCAAACAGCCATCGCATTTCTCTGGGAAGGAAGGAAACCTCATGGCGGTGGTGGCTCTTCCTGCTCCTCCTCCTCCTCCTCCTCCTCCTCCTCCTCGTTGGTCCAAGAGCGCGCTTGTCCCTTTCGGATGTTCGTCATGGCCATATCTGCCTGTGATGCCAGCTGTTCCGGAAGCGCCAACCGCCCCTCCGGGGGCTGCCAACATGGACTGACCACAACCACGAGGGCAGCAGGCGCCTCCCTGGCCTCGCTGGAGCCAGCAATAAGCAGACTGTGGGACTGGGCCTTTCCAGGGACCGAGGAGGGGCTGGGCTGGGCTGGGGCTGTCTTCATGCCTGCCTGCCTTCTGTTGCTCGACACCCCCAAAAACCCCTCCAGATTCAGGCTCTCCCCCTCCCCCCCCCCGGTCCCCTCCCGGCCGCGGTGCAATATTGCTTTTGTGTCTCATTTATTGACTTTTCTGTGTTTGGATTTTGTCATTGTGCTTAAACATCCTTTTTTTCTCTTTTTGTACCTCTTTTCCATTCATATCATGTGCTCTCTTTCCTCCTTTAGTTTAATTCTGAGAAAGTTTGGTTCTTGTTTTTTAACTTGTTTCCCTCCAGATCATGTAGGAATTTGTTTTGGTAAACTTTTTGGTATTATTATTATTATTATTATTAATATTAATAAATTAATTCAGACTGCCTTCCTGCCCCCGGCCGTGCTGCTTGACCCCCGCTCCCTGCCCTTGTCTCGGCTCTTCCCCGGGCCTGGCATTTGGGCTGCGGCCTGCCCTGCCCTCTGGGGGAGCCCCCCTTTTGGGGACTGGCCGGGCGAAGGGCCTCTTGGGTGCCTCAGAGGGCCTGGCACCCTCTTCCTGCCTTTGGGGGCCTTCGGAAGCTCCCCCCCCCCGAGAATCCCTGTTACTGACTCTTTGGGAGAGTCTTTTTAAAGGGCAGCCTTCCTGCAGCTCTCCAGATGGGACGGCCGGAAGCGCAGGATCCCTCGGAGGGCTGATCCTTTGGCTGAGCCCCCCGCCCCTCCCTTGGGGAGCCCCTGGTCTTCTCCTCTGGGCCGGGTCAGAGGCCTCCTGTTTACATTACCTGGGAGGTGACAGCAGCGCCCCCCCCCCCAGCCCTATTCCAACAGGCCGGGCGGGGCTGTTTTGCAGTATCCCATTTTTGTTTGTTTTCAGTTTTGGTTTTTTTTAATTGTTGCTTTGTATTGTATAATCAGTACTTACAGTATATGTTGAATGTATAACATTGCTATTATTTCTGTTTTGGGGAAATGTCCAGAGTATTTCTCTCATTTATGTTGGACTAAAACAAGAACCCCTACACACACACACACACACGCACACACACACACACACAGAGGCCCCCCAGGTTTTTCAGTCAATTCTTAGTTCCGTTTTGGGTGGGTGGGCGTTTGCAACTAGTTGTTCAAATAAACCCTCGATTCTGATTGGCTCTCAGTTCTGGTCTGGCTCCTCTCTTGCTGCTGTTGGAGAAGCTGCTCCCCAGCCCAGCGCCCCCCCTCCTTGGGGGGGGGGATGTTCAGGGCATCCATGGGGCTGGCTGCAATGCTGCAGGTGAAGCTCCGCCCCTTTGACTTTGGTCACACCCTGCAGGGGCTCCTTTGCCCAAGAGCCCCACCATGAGCCTCTTGCCGGGAGAAACAGGCTGTAAGGGAGCTGCTTTTTAAAGGGATGGTCTCCCCCAAGGTGACTTCTGTGGCTCTTGGGGTTTGGGCCAGGCCTCCGTTCGTTAGATGAAAGGCTGGTCCACTTGGAGCCTGCAGGGTTTGGCCACTGACCCGACAGGGCCAAGCTCTTCCTTGCCAGCTCAGCGCAAGAAGCCTCCGTCCGAGCTCTGGGCAATGGCCAGCCAGAGAGCAGCCCTCGAGCGAGGAGGAGGAGGAGGAGGAGCCAGGCTCCTGCCCCTGTTTGCATGGGTGGGGGGTCCCTCTTTCTCCTGCCACAGACCTGGCAGCCTTTGCCAGCTCCAAGCTTTGGCCTGAGCTGCGCCCACGGCCTCTGGGCCCCTGCCAGGCCTCCTCGCTGGGCATCTGGGCAGCTCCTTCCCTGTAGGGCCCCCTTTCCAGGGGAGGCGGTCCAAAGGGGCCTCTGAGGCTGCTCTGGGTGCCCAGCCTTCCGCTTGCTCAGGGCAGCAGCTCCCATGGGCAAAAAGGAGCTTGGCCCCATTTCGCCCAGTGGAGCAGTCGGGGGAGACCTGATCTGGAATCTGGAGCAGCCGTTCTTCAGCTCCCTTGCCTTTGCTGGTGGCAGAAGGGAGGGTGTCCCTCCTCCACCCCCGACCTGCCTATGGGTTGCAGGCTGGGAGAAGAACAGAGCAGCAGGCCCTGCGTGACCCCAGTGGCTTCTCCGGAAATCTGGCTGTGGCAGAGCCCCCCATCCCCCATGTGGCTTGCTCCCTCTACGTGAATTGAAGGCAGGAGCCCCCCCTCCATCCCAGGTGTGGAAGGGCAGCCGTGGTGCGGACAGCCTCCTTCAGGCTGGGCTGGGCTTGCCCAGGGTGTTTGGTTTCCTCACGGCTGAATCTGGCACCTCCAGGAATAGCTTCGATGGGAGAAGGAAGCCAACAGGAGTGCCGGCCTTTGCTGGCTTCTCATGCAGCCCAACTGAGCTGATCCTGCACGAGTTGTTAGGCCTGGTTAGAAAGGGAAACCAGCTCATGCCCTCATGCCCACAAAAGGGTTTGCAGAGGCCCCGGGTGAGTCCTTTCAGGGGGTGGGTCTCTGTGAAACCGCCCTTCCATCCAGAACTTTTGGAGTGGGTCTTCTCTGCTGGGGTGTGTGTTGATTTGCCAGTCCGCCTCTCTGACACTGGTGCACCATTCCTCTCTGCTCCCTGCACTTGGGAGTCTGCCCAGGTGGGCCACTGCTCTGCTGCTTAGGGCAGAAGGGGCCCACAAAGGGCCTGGCCGTGGTAGGGGAGGAAAGCTGGCTTGGCCTCTGGTCTTGCCCCAAATTTGGGGTGAACCCGGCCTCCCATCAGTTTGCCTGGAGAGTGAGAGCATCCCATGGCTGGAAGGCCCTGCCGGCCACTAAGCCTCCGCCAAGAGCCCAAGGCCCTCAGCCTGTTTACTGCAGCTGCTCCTGGCCGATGAGTGCCCGCTTGGGGTCCATCGGCCAGCTGGGTATGCAACTTGGCCCCAAGCCCAGCCCAGCTCTTGGCCTGATCCCAGCTTGATCCCTTGTCCCTGGTTCTCCTGCCTGGGGATGTGTTTGATCCTTGAACTCTTAAGCGCCACATAGTCATAGCTCAGGAGTGAATTCCCTGTTTATAGCTACTGCTTATCTCCAGCAATAAACAACCCAGCTGGTATAAAAAGCCTCCACCAACTGCACGCAGCAAAGACCACGGAAGACACCTGAGCGGCTGGTAAGATGCAGGCAGCTGCTGGGCTTGCCTTCGCTGCTCTTTCTGCTGGCCCCTCTGCCCAATCCCTTTGCCGGCAAGGGGCTGGCAGGGAAGAAGGGTGAGGGGACGCTTGCTCTGGGGGGACTGCTTGGGGTCTGTTGGGCTGAGATGGTGCCTGGGCATTAAAAGCCATCCTGTGCCCCTCCAACTCAGCCTAATTCCTTCGGGCCGCTGCCCATGCCGGGAGATGGCCCTGTGGGTCTGGGCAGAGCCGGGGTGGGAGGGCTTCTCTTTCCCAACGGCTTTTCTCGCTCCCAGGGTGGAACGTAGTCCAGGATGCAGAGCCTCAGTCTTGCCCTGGCTGTCCTGCTCCTTACAGGTGAGTGTCTGGGCAGAGGAGCTGTCAGCTGGGCTGGGCTGGGGATGAGAGCCGTTGCTTCTGCTGGGGGCTCCAGGGCTGCCTTTGCGTAGTCGGGAAGGGAGCGTCCTCCGCCTGGGCTGAGCCTGCTCCGCCTTGCCCTACAGGAGCCCAGGCCCGCTACTTCTGGCAGCATGATGACCCCCAGCAGACCCGCCTGGAACGCCTGCAGGAAGTGGGCCAGGAGTACCTGCAGTCGGCCAAGGAGGCAGTCCAGCAAGCCGTTGCCCAGCTCGACGAGACTGCCGTGGCCCAGGAGCTGCAGTGAGTAGTGCCTTGCACCTGGTTGGGGGGATGGAGATGGAAGGCAGGGGTGTGGAGGGGAGGAGGGTCCCTGGCCCATCCCCAACCACCTCTGGGGTCCCCGCTGACAGACAAGGGCCAAGCTGGTGGGCCCAGGAGAGGATGCCAGCAGTGTTTGTTTTGGAAGATAAAAAGAATAGGAAACTCCAACGAAGAAGCCACAAACAACAAAGCCAAAAGGATCTGAAGAGGGAAGAGAAAACACAATCCCAGAGGGGGCACCAGTCTGAGGGAGAAGCACAAGCCTCTTTGGGCTCTGGGCTCAGGATGCCCACACTGATTGGCAGGCAGGCAGGGCAAGGGGACAGAATGTGCACCACTCCGTTGCTGGAGGCCCTGCCAGGTGGCCCACGGGGCTGTCCATACCCTGGACAAAACACAGCCTTAAAACAGCCAAGCCAAGGTGAAGCTGGCTTCTGTGCCCCCCTTCCCCCTGCCTTTGGGGCAGTTTCGCACCTCCTGCCTCCAGCATCTTTGAGTGGTTAAGGCAACCTGAGAGAGGCTGGTGGCGTCTCCTGGGCTCCTCTTAAATGCGGCTTCCATGTTTGTGCTACTGCGAGAGATCACACGAGGAGCGAGTTTCTTGCAATGCTTGGGCTGAGCAAGGGATTAACACTCCAAATCAGTTGATTTTCAGAGGTGGTTTGTATATGCTTTGAATTCGATCCACCTTCCAAATACAATGTATAAACTGAAACATAAGTTAAGTAAATGGGGTGGCCGGCTTTCCAGATTATTTCAGAGATGCTCTGCCTGAACAGCAGCCAACCAACAATTCATTTTTCTATGCAAAATCAGTGGCTCGATGTATTTTTAAAAAATATGATGAGAAATGCATCTCTCATGATTTAAAACTGAAACTAATTCACCGGGCAATATATTTTCAGCTCTACTTCCCTCCTCTAAGAGCCTTGAAAAAAGCAATGGACCTTAATTTCCTAGCAATCACTATCACACATTGAGGGCCCTTTTCTCTTATACTCTCTATTCATTTGAGCAATTTCACTAAAACAGTGTGATTAAAAAAAACCCAAATGAAAATAGTTTTTTTGAACTTTGATGTTCTTGTTAGGAGTTGTTGGTTTTATTCTGTTGTACCCTGGGGAGAATCTAGAGAGGGAGGTGGGAAAAAATGGTAGATAGGTGACCTCATCTGTGGACCACCACAAGCATGAGCCAGCGATGTGCTGCAGCTGCCAAAAAGGCCAATGCAGTTCTGGGCTGCTTCAACAGAGGGACAGCATCAAGATTACAAGAAGTGATTTTGTACAGCTTTGTGCCACACCGATAAGACCATGGTAGGACCAGTGCGCCCAGTTCTGGCCATCATGACGCAGAAAAGATGCAGAGGCCTTAGAAAGAGTGTGAAGAAGAGCAAGGAAGAAGAGGCCGTAAAAGGGTCCGGAGACTAAATTGTATGAACAGTTGAGGGAGCTGCTGATGTCTAACTTACAGGACAGGAGGATTGTGGGGAGGGGCACAATAACTGTCTTCCAGGACTTGAAATTGGGATTGGACTAGAAGACCTCAAAGGCCCCTTCTGGTCGTAGGATTCTATGTTTTATTGGTTATAATGTCATTTTCTTCAGCCAGATCAACTTCCCACCCTGCCGTCCAACAAAATATGTATTTTGATTCCCCCCCTTGTTTTCCCAAATGCGCTGGGCATTGTGGGGGCAGCTTCTCTGTCCTCTGCAGCCTCTGACTCGGCTGTTGCTCTGTTGCAGATTGAACCTGGAGCGGAAGCTGGAAGCCTTAGCCATTGTGCTGCAAGAGATCCAGGGGCAGGTGGTCCCTGGGATGCGAGAGCTGAGTACCGAACTGCAGACGGCCTGGCAGAACATGAAGGAAGAACTGAGCAAGGACGTGCAGGGGGTCAGGGCCGAGATCCAGCCCTTGGTGCAAAAGCTCCGGGAGAACGTGCAGCAGGACGCCACCGCCTACTTTCAGCAGCTGAGAACCATCTCCCAGGAGGTCAACCAGATGGCCCAGGAGAAGCTGAGGCCGATGGCCGAGGAGCTCCGGGACAAGATGCGAAGCCACGTGGAAGAGTTCCGCAAGGACGCCACTCCCTACGTCACGAAGGTGGAGCAGCTGATCCAGGAGAAGGTCAAGGTGCTGGAGCAGAGCACCGCGACCGAGCTCACCGCGTTGCAGACCCAGCTGCAGCAGCAAGTGAGCGAAGTGCAGCAGAAATTCGGGCCCATCTGGGAAGCGGCCCAGGAAGAGATGCTCAGCGTAGTGCAGGCCATCGAGTTCTGGTTTAAGGCCGACGGAGATGAGGAGCAGGAGGTGCAGCAGCAGAGCTCCTAGAGGCCCTGAGTGGGTGCCCCCACCCCCGATCAGCACTGCCTCCCCCCCAGGGTCCTAGTGATGCATCCTAGCGGCTGAGGAGGCTGGCAGTTCCTTTCGAAGACAGCAGGAGGCCAGAACCCTCCCCCACCCCGGTCTGGCTGCCAGTCTCGTGTCCCCTCCCTAGACTTTCTTCTCTTCTTCTTCTTTTGTGCCAAATAAAAAAAAAACCCGGTGATACACAAATGATCTCTGTGTCCACTTGCAGGATAGGGGCGGGGGGGGGGGACCTGGGTGGTGACAGACTCAGGGTTCAGCTCACTCAAAGCTCCTCCTTGCCTCTTTGGCAGCTGGGAGGAGATGGGAAGGATGCTTCCTCCCCACCTTTAGTCCCAAGGGAGCGTGGGGGTGGGGTGACCCTCAGGCTCCTTGGAAGGGGGACGCTTGTGGCACAGGGTGGCTCCCCCCCCCCGGAAGATGGTCTTCCCCCATAGGTCAGTCCATGCGTGGCGTTAGGGGGGCAATGTCGGGAGCAAATGGTTGCTTTGGAATGCAGCCACTTTGGGGTTGGCAGGACCAGGAGAGGTTTTTGGGCCAGAGCCAAAGTGCCTGAAGGCAGCATGTGGGGTCCCCCAGGACCATGCTTCTCCCTGGGCCCACACCAGGCTGGTGTCTTATGGGACTCCGGGACCCTGGGCAGAGCCTTCCCTGCTTCCCGCTCCACAAGATGGGCACCCCCACCCGGCCAGGGCTCAGCAGGGGCATGTTTTGGGACACACCTCTGCTCTTGTGACTATAGTCTGCAGACAAGGAGGAACCATGGAAGCCCCGCCCCTCACGCCCCTCCGAAATCCTTGTGGGGCTCCTGCTGGTGGAGGAATCGCGCACAGAAAGAAAGCCAAGCATGCAACTGTTCCACTAGTTTTAATGAGGAAAATTCCACACGAGAGAGAAGCCAGAAAGGGGGAGGGGTCTTGGGGGGGGAGTAGAAGAGCTGGGATCCCAGGAGTAGGGAGAGCTGCCCCTGCTCCTGAGGACGGCTAGGGTGGCCATTGCTCCGTTGGGCTCCTGGGTGTGGAATGGGGCTCCAGACTCATGCTGGATTTCTCTCCAGCAAGTTTCCAACTTGAGCCTTTAGTTGTTCAATCGCTTTCAGGGTGCGTTCAATGCTAGACTCTACCAGTTCCCTGGAGAGAGTTAAGGTGGGGTGAGAAGGGGAGAAAAGCGAGTTCAGGGAACAGAATCCCCCGCCTCCCATGAGAGGCCCTGTTGGGCTGGATGCGCCCTGAGCCCAAAGGGCGTCTCTGCAGCTGCAAAGATTCAGGGGCTAGGAGCAGAATTTACACGGTCAGCCAGCCGATTGCCCTTGCTGGCCAAAGCAAGGCTTTCTACAAAACGAGAATCCGGTCACAGTCTTGACCAATTGGGGGGCAGCCTGGAGGTGCAGGGACAGGCGCCCCGGTTCTCTGGAAGCCACACAGGCAACGTGATCCACGACTGGCTCTCCAGCAGCCAGCTCTGCCCTCCGGGGACTTCATGCCCAGCCACATCGCTCACAGGAGGAGTAGCCCCCGAGGGCCGTGCAGCGCCTGCGTTCTCCTCCTCACCCGCAAAATGCCAGAGAGCCCCCCCCCCCAGACTCACCTCATTTGCTGGTAAACGGCCGTTGTTTGGAAAGTGGCGACACGCTCTTGTGCCTTCTGGACAAGGCCCTGGAAACGGCTCCTCGGCGTCTCCTGGTCTTCCTCCGCGCCTGGGGACCAAGGGAGGGAAGCCTGAGGATCTCGCCAGGGAGGGGCAGGGCAAGAGCCCGGCAAGAGCAAGGCGCCTCCCCCGCTCTCGGAGCACCCGGGAGCCCCACTGCCGGGGCCCCAGCTCGGCTCCCTTGCCGGGGCACCCTCTTACGTGCAACGGTGGCCAGCAGCGCCAGCAGCGCCAGCAGCAGCAGAAGCGGGACTCTCATCTTCCCTCGGGGGTCCTGTGTCGGGAAAAGGGGCCGTCACTGGCCTGGACGGGGTCTGCTGTTACTGGGAGGGAGCGGACGCGGCTCTTGGGCCCTTGGCTCCTCTAGGGCGGGGGTCTTTCCAGAGAACGGGCAAGAAGGGGAAGGGAGCCAGGCGGGGCCTGGGCTGGTCAGCGAGGGGCACAGCTGGCGGGTGGGGCGCCGGGCTCGGTGCCCTCCAGGCCTTAGCCAGGCAGGGGTCGCAGCGCCCTCCCCTCTCCCCTCAGTCGGAAAGTCTTCCGCGGTTGCCCCAACGAATGCGGAGGCTCCTCGCCCACCTTTTCTCCAGGAGCTGAAAGCGACGCTTGTCCTTCAACCCGAAACAGCGGCCCTGCGAGGTAGGCTGAGAGCGAGAGAGAGCGAGACGGGCTCAGACCCTCCTAGGGAGACGCGACTGCCGTTCTCCCGGCCCGCCGCCTGCCCGTCCGCCCCGTGGGACCCGCCCGCGAAGTGCGGAGAGCGCCCCGCTGCCTGCCGCCCCTTCTCACCTTCTGGCTGGGCTTCCCCGAGGAGCTGTCCGGACTGGCGAAGGGGCGGCCGCAGCTCCCCCTTTATACCCTCCTCCATCCCCCCCCCCGGGGCTGCGCGGTCAAAGTTCTGCGGAGGGGGGTTTGGGAGGGGCCGGGCCAGGCCAGGGGGGCTTCCGTCCCTCCGGCCCCCATTTGCTGTGTTTGCCGTGCGGTCGCCTCTGCTGGGGTTAGGAAATTCACCCGCCAGCCCTGCACCCGCCCTCGGCCAGAACTGCTGGTCTGGCAGAGCCCCGGGTTGGGCATTGGGGGCAGGGGCCTCGTCTCGTGCCACCTTCTCCTCTTTGCTGGACGGGGCATCTTGGAGCCCAACATGGTAGCCCAGCTGGACTGGCCAGGGAAATGTGATACCAGTGATGGCCGCTGTGAAAGAAATACGGGCCCCCTTCCCATGCCCGCCTCAGTGGGGCTGGGGGCCCCAAACTGTTTCCCGTTGCTCCCAGGGCTCCTGCTGATTTTCTGGGGGTCTCCTTCCCAAGCGATGCCACGGGTATGCCTGGGCGGGGGAGGGGAGTGTGGGGCATCTCACAACCTGGAGACCACCTTCTCTTCTACCATCTCCTGATTTGGGGCTTCACAGCCAGTTGGCAGTCTGTGAAGAAGGTCCCAGGGCTTGTTTGGAGTCTCTCTTGGGAAGCACTGTGTGTGTGTGTGTGTGGAGGGGGGAGAGGCTCAATAAACCTGCCCCTCCAGTCCTTGCTGGGACAGGCTGATGTGTTTCTGGGCCAGCTCTTCTTTTGGGGAGACTTTGGAAATCAGGGTACAAAAACAAGGGATCCAAACCCACCCGGCTAGCATACTTCTCTGGGGAGACTGTCGTCTCAGGGGGACATGGGGGGCTTGGCCCAGATTGGGGTGGGGTTGTTGTCAGTGCAAAGTCAGGGCCTCTGCCCGGGGTGGCTTCCCAAAACAAGCCAGAGGGTCCAGCTCCTTTCTCTCCCTGCAGCCACAGGTCTTTCCTGGCCAGGGCAGCCCTGGCTCCTAGCTAGAGACTCTTCCTTTCCACAGGCTCTTCAGGGCTCCCACCCAACCCAGCACCCTCTGGCAACCTGTGGCCACTCAGCACCAATGGGATCATCTTTGAACCCTGCAGGTTGTTGTTGGCCACTGCCCCTTCTTCCTGCACAACAGCCCTGCCTCACCTTGGACTGTGACCGCCAGATAACACAGCCAGGCCAGCCAGGGGTCAGTTAAACAAATCATTTCTACACCCCAGGAGGAGCCTTCAAGTCCACACAGCGTGCACCTCTCTGCTGCCTGTTTCAGTCCCGGGGTGGGGGGGGGGAAGAGGCACCCTGCACACGCTCAGCAGCAAGAGCAGAGGGGCACCTTCCATCTCTAGACCTGATTTCTGTCCTGTTCCAAGAAGCACCCACTCAAGAGAGCCCCCCAGGCCTGCTTGTCAGACAAGTGCAATATTGACTCCCTTGGACCCAGGTGCCAGGAGGCCCGGGCTTTGGCCAGTGCCTTCCACAGGGTAGCAAGTGGCCAAGAGAAGTGAGGCCGAGAGATGGAGGGTCCAAGGAGTGGGTGCGGGGAGGCTCCCTGCTTTTGGAACTGTGGTTGGCATCGTGGTGGTGGGCCTGGCATGGGGAGCCCGGGTGGAAGACCGGTGGGAGGAGAGGGAGGAGGCCCCTGGGAGGGCCTTGGAAGGCCAGCATTTGTGAGCCTGAGGGGCCGCTACTGCCTTCACCCCAAGCTGGACCTGGAGAGCCAATTCTTCCCCATGTTCCATCAGCTGCCCTGTTTGGCTGGCAGGGTTGGAGAGCGAAGCTTTTCACCTACTGAAAATGGGCTGGATCAGGGCCCCAAAGGGGTAGAACAGCCGGGCCTCTGGCTTAGGCCATAAAACCCCACCGAACCACTTGCCCAAGTGACTGGAAGGCTCTTGCGCTGGTTGCAGAGGCTCCGTGAAAGACACTCTTTCTGCAGGAAGCCTCCACCCGCTTAGAGTCTCCAGGGTGGTTGTCATTCGATTGTGTTGTGTGAGCCAGAAGGGTCTTTGGATCCTCCTCCTTTCCTCTCCCACGGCAGATGAGAGGGCAAGGGAGTGGGGGGCCACTGGCTCAGTCGTGGGGAGTGTGCTTTGGCATGTTGTAGTCTTGGAAGCCTTGAGTGCAGGCAGGATGACATTCTGGGGAGGCTCTTGAGCTCCATGCAGAGCCAGCCTAGCAGACCTTGGCCAGGGGCCCCGGGCCCCTCAGCTGCAGCCTGGCTGGGTGTCTGATGTGTCTCTCCAGAGGGACAGCCCCACAACCCCTGTGGCTAGGCCCCTTTGCTCATGGAGGGCGGGGGGCAGAAGAGTGTGTGAAAATGGCTCAGATCGTCTGTTCCCATTGAGGACTCCTGGCCTGCTCCTCCCCCTCCCCCCATGCAGAAGGGCCTCCAGGTCTGGAAGGGTTTCAGGAGAGAATCCAGTTGAACCTCCTTCTCCTCTACTAGGTGGCTCCCATTCCTGACCATTTACCATTATTATTATTATACCATTACATTTATGATCAGCAGCAGCCGAAAAAGCTAATGCAATCAAGAGCCAGTGAGGTACTAATACTGCTCTACAAAGCCTTAGTAACGCCACACCTAGAGTTCTGCATCCAGTTTTGGTCACCACACTATAAAAAAGAGGTTGAGACTCTAGAAAAAGTGCAGAGAAGAGCAACCAGGATGATGAGGGGTCTGGAGACTAAAACATATGAAGAACGGTTGCAGGAACTGGGCCTGGCTAGTCTAGTGAAGAGAAGAACCAGGGGAAAAAGGAGAGCATCTTCCAATATTTGAGGGGCTGCCACAGTGAGGAAGGGGTCAAGCTATTTTCCAAGGCACCTGGAGGCCAGACAAGGAATAATGGGTGGAAACTGAAACAAGGAGAGATGTAAACCTGGAACTAAGAAGAAACTTTCTGACAGTGAGAACGATCAACCCATGAACAGAAGTTGCCTTTGGAAGTTGTGGGAGCTTCATCCCTGGAGGCTTTCAAGAAGAGACTGGACTGCCATCTATCAGAAATGGTTTAGGGTCTCCTGCTTGGGCGGGGGGTTGGACTAGATGACCTACAAGATCCCTTCCAACTCTGTTCATCTGTTATCTGTTGATCACTGCAAGAATCTCGCTCTTTCCTCTCCTGCTCTCCCAACCTTAGACCTGGCCAGGTTGTGCTGTCTTCTCCCTGCTGGCAGAGGCTGGGGCACCGGGCAAGAATTCTGCTGTGGAGCTGCAGATAACCAGCAACCTTGTGGCCATGCAGGCCTCCACGTCATGTTCCTGCTAAAGTCCAAGAGCTCAAGGAGGTGTCACTGGCCTGCGTGGATGCAAGACGACACCGTCCCCAGGAATATAAGTACAGAGTGGCTGCCAGGCAGAGCTGCAGAAGCCTCTCTGGAGAAGGTGAGCCCTGGCTGCAAATGGGGAGCTGCTCTCCGGCCCCTCGGGAGGCCCAGGGGGCCAGGCAAGCCGCATGCTTGGGATTCTGGGTGGGGGTGCTTTTTTCGGGCAAGAGGTGGGCTGGGCGAGGCTGGCGTTGCCTCTGTCCCTCTCTCCTCACTGCAGCTGGCCCCCTGGCATTGGCTCTGGCCCCCCCTTGGGGAATTGGCTCCTGGCTCCCCTTACCTTGGCCCAGGGGAGCCCAAAACCCTCGCTGAGGTGATGGCTGCAGGACTAGAGCCAACACCAAGCACCGGCCTGGGGTGAAGGGCTGCCATGAGGAGGGGTCACCACTGCCTCTCCTCCACAGGTCTGTTCCTGACAGGACTTTGGCCGCCGTTTCCTGCCAGCCACCATGTCTCTGAAGGCAGCCGCTTTCCTCCTCGGACTCTTAGTTGCCACCACAGGTATCGGGATCTCCTTACCTTCACCTTTCAATTGCAGTCAGCCTTAGTTCCTCCACCCTTCCTCTGGCTTTCTCTGGCCCAGGTGGTTCTGCTAATCGGCTGCCTCCAGAAGGCAGAGAGAGGTTGGGTCAAAGGCATCCAGGGATGCTGCCTGGCTCAGATCTACAGGCGGAGATGGGGAGGCTTCGGGAAGGATGGGAAGAAGTGTGGCTTGGGGGTGGTGCACTGGAGGCCCTAAACTGCCAGCAGCAGCAGCAGAAGTGGCCCCTTTGAATGAGGTGGCTGGAAAGGGTGCCTGGTCCCTTGAAGAGGCCTGGGTGACCCAGAGAGGTGGCCCTCAGGACTGACTTCTCTCTCCTCATCCCTGCAGGGGCCCAAGACAGCCCCTCTCCCCAACCGCTGACTGATGTGGTCTGGCAGTACTTCAGCCAGCTGAGCAGCAACGCCGAGGAGGCCCTGAGACAGGCCCAGCAGTCGGACATCGTCAAGCAGTTCACGTGAGTTGCCCATAGAGCCGAGGCTTCAAACCCTTTCAAAGCAGGCAGCAGCTTCTCCTGCCTTAAGATGGGGGAGGCCCACCTGCGCAGGTGTAGCTCCCATAGGATAGAATCAGGCAAAGAGGGACAAGGCCTGATTTCCGTCCCCCTTTTCTCCCAGGGTCCTGCTCCAGGACCACCTCTCGGCCATCAACCCCTACACTGAGGAAACGCAGAACAAACTGATCCAGTACATCACACAGCTGCACACCCAGATAAGCGAAGAAGCAGAAAAGCTAAAGGAGAAACTCAAGGCAGAGCTGGAGCAGCTGCAGACGGACATCGCTCCCTTCGCGGTGGATGTCCAGAACCAGGTGGCCACGACTGCCCAGAACCTGAAAACCCAGCTGGTGCCCTACGTCGAGCAGCTGCAAGCCACGACAGACATCCTGGCCACCCAAACCAGCCAGAAACTGGTGTCCTTAGTGCAGGAGCTGCAGGCCCGGGTGAAGGAGAACGTGGGTGACCAAGCCGCCCTCTCCCCCTACCTCCAGAGGCTCCAGCAGACTGTCAACCAGCAGGTGGAGGACATCAAGTTGCAGCTGGGTCCTTTTCCGGCAGAGCTGAAGGCCAAGGTGGACCAGGCGGTGGGAGACCTGCACAGGCACCTGTCCCAATATGCCCAGACCACGCCGGAGCAGCTGAGGCGGCAGCTGGAAGAGCTTTCCTTCCAGGTGGGAAAGAGCACCGAGGCCTTCCGGGACAAGCTCCAGGGAGAAGCCGAGCAGTTGCGGGGACGGCTGGAGACGCTTCTGCAGGAAGACCCGGCGTCCCACCTGGACAGGCTGAAGGAGGACATCGGGCAGCAGATTGAGGAGTTCCGTCAGCAAGTGGGGTCCTACGGGGAGCGCTTCAACCTCCTGGTGGTGGAAAAGGTGCAGAAGCTGGGCCAGAGGCTGCAGCCCCACGCCAGCGGGGCGGAGGACTACCTGAGCTTCTTGGAGAAGGAAGTCAAGGAGAAGATCGAGGCCTTCACGGACAGCCTCCAGCAGACTGAGGAGCGCCTCCTTCCCATCCCGGAGGAAGAATGAACGAGGGGAGCCTAGCAACTCTTCCAGGGGACCCCGAGGCTTTGTTGCTTGAAATAAAAGAACTGCTCAGCCACCCTACAGGCTCTGTCTCTTGTGCGGGGGGGGGGAGGTTCAGGAGCGGCCTGGCGGGGGGACCAAGAGGGAGCGGGGCTTGGGGGAATGGGCTCTCCACCAGGTTTTATTGATCCTTCAGCTGCACAGGGCTGCCCGTCCCATGCAAAAGGGACTCTGGGTGGCACACAATAAAACATCATCTGCACATATGAATAGAGGTTTAAAAGCATTTTAAAAGAGAAAGCAGAGCTAAATAACCACAGCCTGACAGCATAGTAAGCCTTGCAGCAGCAGCCCAGTCTCGGGACGACCAGGCCGCAAGTGACTGTGGGGCACAGACCCTACCCAAGAAGGTGTGCCAAGGCCCTGCGGGCACCCCAGGTCGTGCATGCAGCACCCGCCCAGCGCCAAGGACGGCAGTGGCCTTGAACCGGCAGGCCTGCCCGAGGGAGGGAGGGGGCTTCATTCCCACCGCCCGGCCCTTTCTCAGCAGGTGGCCCCTTCCCTGGACCCCCTGGCCACTCCTTGCCGGCTTCCCGCCATGGCCTCCGGGGCCACGCGAAGGGCTAGGGCTGCTGTATAGACAGATAGAAGATAGAATTCTTAGAATCATAAGGTACATCACTTAATGATAGTCATAGGGTACAATAAGCAATCAATTCATACTAGGAAACAGGCAATATAAATAGTAAGGATACAAGCGACAAAGTTAAAGTCATACAGTCACAAGTGGGAGGGGATGGGCGATAAGGAGTGATGAGAAGTTAATAGTAATAGTAATGCAGACTTTGTAATAGTAGAACAGTGTTGAGGGAATTATTTGTTTAGCAGAGGGATGATGGCGTCGGGGAAAAAAGTCCCCTTGTGTCTAGCGGTACTGGTGTGCAGTGCCATATAGCGTCGTTTTGAGGGTAAGAGTTGGAACAGTGTGTCAGGGGTGTGAAGGGTCTGTAGATATTTTCACAGCCCTCTTTTGGACTCGTGCAGTAGACAGGTCCTCGATGGAAGGCACGTTGGTAGCCATTGTTTTTTCTGCAGGCCGGATCACTCGCTGGAGTCTGGGTCTGTCCTGTTGGGTTGCAGAGCTTGGGTGAGTCCAGACGAGGAACCCCGCGCTCCCCTTTGGGGACCCTCTTATGGGACGGAGGCCGAGGCTCTGGGGACGGCGCAGGGGAGGGGAGCCCAGACGCTCCGGGGCAGGAAGCGCCGGGACGGGGCCCGGGGGGCGGCTGGCCGCCTTCCCAGATCTTGGGGGAGTTGCCCCAGGCAAGGCGGGCCGGCTCCTTCCCCGAAGCCCCCGAGGGCAGCGCCAGGAGCAGCGGGGGAGACGTACCAGGGAGGGAAGCAGGAGTGAAGGGGGGAGGCCCGAGCGACCGGTCGGCGGGGCTGCTTCCCCCACGGGCTGCGGAGCCGCTGTCTGGAGTGGCCGACTGTCTCTTGCTTGAGCGGGGGCTGGACTAGAAGACCTCCAAGGCCCCTTCCAAGCCTGTCCTTCTGCATCCCGGGCGGAAGGGCCCGGGCGACCCCCGCTCAAGCAAGAGACCCCCACCCTCTCCGTGAGGGAGGGAGCAGCGCCCGCGGGCCGCCTCTTGGCGCTCAGGGCCAGGGCGCCAAGGGGAAGGCGGGGCGCCCGAGGGTGACGTCACGGGGCAACCGCGTTCTCCTTCCGCCGGAAGCGGAAGCCGCGCGGGGGCTGCGGGCGGCATGGCGGCGGCGGGGGTGGCGGCGACGGGGGGCCCGTTCCGGCCGCTGAGCGCCGACGACGAGGAACAGCTGCCGACCGAGTTGGAGTCGCTGTGCATGGCCTGCTTCCGCCGGGTGAGGGCGCGGCGCGGGGCGGCGCCGGGCGGGGCGGCGGGGCTCCTGTGGGCGCGGCGGTGCCGGGGATCCCGGCCGGTGCTCAGCCTCTCCCTCCCCGCAGGGCGCCACGCGGCTCCTGCTGACCCGCATCCCCTTCTTCCGGGAGGTCATCGTCGGCTCCTTCGCCTGCGGCAGCTGTGGCTGGAGCAACGCGGAGATCCAGTCGGCCGGCCGCATCCAGGCGCGCGGTGTCCGCTACGCGCTGGCCGTCCGCAACCGGCAGGTGGGCGCGCTGGGGGGGCGCGCTCCGGACACGCCCCGCCCCCAAAAGGAGGGGGAGTGCCGGTCTCGGGCAGCGGACGGGGGAGTCCGGGAGGCGCCTGTTCCCCTCCGGGGATCCTGGGGGGGGGCGGTGTTGCCCGAGGAGAGCGGCGCGCGGCGGGGCCGCTTCCTCAAGAGGAGCCTCTCCTGACCGCCCTCCTCCTCCTCCCTCCTCCGCAGGACCTGAACAGGGCGGTGGTGAAGACGGACTGCGCCACCGCTGGAGTCCCGGAGCTCCACTTCGAAATCCCGGCTTTCTCTCAGAAGGGAGGTGGGTGGAGGCCCTGCTGGAACCTCTTGGGGCGGGGCGGGGGGGGGGGCGGCGGCATGGAGATGTCTGTAACTGTGGGCTGTGGCTTCCTTTTGGGCCGAGGAGGGGAGCAACGGCTCCTTTGCAAGCTGGGCTCCCTTCTGGCTCCAAGGACGGGGCTGAGCTCCTGCTCCTTGTGGTTATTTTCCCAGGCCAATTGGAATTGGGGCACAAGGGGGGGATGAGGACGTGGGGTTAGGCAAGGGCGAGAATGCCTGCTGTGCGCGTTGCCATCTTTTGGGGGGTGGGGGTGAAGCTGCAGCCTCCTTTCTGATCGCTGGCTTCCCAGAGGATCTGGTTGTTGGCAGGGTGCCATATTAGTTTGGGGAGTTTTTTTTTCATAGGAATTATTTTCCTTGTCTGGGTGGGAGAAATTTGTGATTGGATGCATGGAGTAATCGGGGCTGTGTTCCCCCCTTTCCCTCCCATCAGTTCTTACAACCCTGGAAGGGATCCTGGACAGAGCAATAGCAGGACTGGAGCAGGATCAGCCTGACCGCAGAGTAAGCTGTTCGAAGGAATCTGGGAAAAGAGGGGGGCACTTTCCTCACATGCGGCAACATTCTAGCTTGGCATTTGGCTGTGTTAATTGCAGGTGGGCTTCCTGCTATCTGGGCAAAAAAACCCAACCAACCCTGGTGGCTGTTCTAGAACAGGGGTCCCCAACCTCTGGTCCGTGGACCGGCACCGGTCCGTGGCATGCCAGAAACTGAGCCGTGCAAACAAGCGAAGCCCCCTCCACGGAATGCAGGCGGCACACAACACCAGGGCCCCTCCGGTCCGTGGAAAAACCTCTATGCACGGAATGGCCCCTGGTGCCCAAAAGGTTGGGGGCCGCTGTTCTCGGCCACCCTGTTCCTAAGTCAGTTACTGGGGCTTGAAGGGCCCCTCGGGAAGTGAAATGGGGAGGATGGTCTTCTGCCTGTTTCCACATGGCCAGCTGCAGTTCTGACAGCTCCACCTGGGAGGAATTGCAAAGAGTTCTGCGGCAGCCTTAAATATTTCACGGTGAAAGTGCTTGTGGGCCTGGGCCGGCTTGGTCTTATTTGGTGGGGACAGCATGCAGTCGCTTGGTCCAGAAAACGAACTAAGGCAGCCCTGGTGGTTTTGACTGGTGCCTTAAGGTTCGTGCTGCAGAATTGCGTTTCTGGGGGGACAGTCCCAGCTCAGAGCCTAGAAGAGCCCTGTGTCCCTCACTTCCACTGGGGAAGCAAGTCAGGTGTTTCTGCTTTTTTTGGCCATAGAAAGTGGACACTGAAGTGGCAGGAAAGATCGATGAATTCATCTCTAAGTTGAAAGGCCTGAAGGAAGTGGAGTCGGCTTTCACTTTTGTAAGTTCCCTTGGGGTGCTGAGAGGAGCCTCCGCCTGCAGGCATTGTTAATCCTGGCAAAAGGGTGATTTTGGTGGCCCCTCTCCCCCTCCAGATTCTTGACGATCCTTCGGGAAACAGCTTTGTGGAGAACCCTCGTGCCCCGCAGAAGGACGATGCCCTGGACGTCACCCATTACAGGAGGACAGCCCAGCAGGCAGCTCTGCTTGGACTAGAGGTAGCGGGGAGGGCTTGGGAAGGTCTTGCATGTGAGCTCTGTTGCAAGCCCTGAGGGTCTGCATGCCAAAAACTTATGGACCCCCCTGTTTTGTCCCCCCCCTCTCCCCAGGAAGAGGAGGAGGACCCAGCCGGCTCTGCAGAGGATCTGAGGAACGAGGTGAGCGGGCAGTGAAGCGGCTGGCAGTTGGGTGGCTGAGATCCCCTTTGGATCGGTCCAGTCCGGAGCAGAGGAGCCTCAGGGTGGCTTCTCTTCTACCAGGTACTGCAGTTTAGCACCAACTGTCCTGAGTGCAATGCTCCGGCCAGCACAAACATGAAGCTGGTGCGTATCCTTTGAGTCTGCAGGGGACACTGCTCGCCTGCACTGCTCCTGTGACGGGGGGCCCCACTGTGCACGGCCCTGGTGTGCGCCCTGGCTCCTGGAGGGCAGAAGGAGCTGGCGGGGCTCCTCCTCTGCACCCAGGGTAACGCGTGGGGCGTGGAGCAAGCGGGCTGGGCAGCGAGTGAGGCTGAGGCGTCTGCATGGTGCAGTTTCCCTTTACTGCTTCTCCTCAGAGATTCCCCACTTCAAGGAAGTCATTATCATGGCTACAACCTGCGAGGCCTGTGGGCACAGAACAAACGAGGTTGGTCTTTCCATCCTGGAAGGCGGGTGCTGAGGGGCTCCACCCGCGTTGCTGCTTGACACCCTCCTCTTTCCCGCAGGTGAAATCCGGGGGAGGCATCGAGCCTTTGGGTACCAAGATGACCCTTCACGTGACGGGCCCCGCAGACATGACAAGGGACGTTCTGAAGGTGACCCTCTTTCCTATCAGGCACTTTCTGTAACGGCCACAGCCAGCCTCTCCCAGAAACAAACAATGTCCTCTTTGTTTGCAGTCAGAAACCTGCATGATAGAGATTCCAGAACTGGAGTTTGAGTTAGGGATGGGAGCTCTGGGCGGAAAATTCACCACTCTAGAAGGGTTGCTGAAGGACATTCAGGCTCTGGTGAGTGGACTTGAGCGATGAAATAGGAGGTCTGTCTTCAACGGAAGGAACTGGAGTTCAGCTGACACAGTAGAGGGAGTGTGAAGGCCTCGGCCTTGGGCAGAGCCGCTCTTGCCTTTTGACTTGGGGCATCTGGGCAGAAGGCAGAGGACTGACTGGGGGGTCTTGGGGGGGCGGCTGCTGATCAGAGAGGCGAGGCCTTCGGGTGGCCTGGGAGAGTGGGACTTGAAGGCGTTGCCTCTGCCGTTTCTCCGGCAGGTGGAGAAGAACCCTTTCAGCCTGGGGGATGGCTCTTGCCCTGACAGAGCAGAGAAACTGCGTGTGTTTGGGAGGAAGCTGCAGCAGGTAGGCCGCCTTTGCGTCCCGCCCGTGCTGCCAGGGTCAGCCCCCCTGCAGGCCCATTGCGGGAGGGAGGGTGAGCCTTGCATTTCGCAGGTGATGTTTTCTATGGTCAGACGGAGAGAGCTTTCCTTGCCCTTCCTTTTTCTGCCAGATTGTAGATGGGCAGATGAAGGTGCATCTTGTTCTGGATGATCCTGCAGGAAACAGTTACCTTCAGGTAATGCAAATCAGTGCAAATAACATGGGAGGAAGAGGGAAAGGGCCAGCAGGTTTTAAAAGAGGTGTTGGGTATTTTGTTTGAAAGTGCAACGACTTCCTGTTTCCTGGAATGGCTCAGTGAAGGGCAACCATAGGTTTATACCTGGCCTTGGGGCTTCCAAGCACCTTCTGTTATGGAATGTCCCTCTGGGCAGGATGTAGGAAGAGGCTGTAAAGTCTGCCCCTCTCTGGTGAAATTGTTTGGCTTTCAATGTTGAACTGTTGGATAGTGGCATTCTTCTGGCATTGTTTGGACACTTTGGCCAGTGTTGGGTTGGGGGAGGCTGACCTTTGTATTTCCAGGGAAGATGCATGAAGGGGCTGAAGGACACTTTTCATGTTATCCCGTTGTGCATATTTTTAATAATGGTATAGATGATTCCTAGCATGTTTGATTTTGGCTTTTTATAAACCCCAATCCTGTTCCTAAAAGGAATCCTACCAGATTTGGGCAAAAGACTGCAAACCCTAGGGATTTATTGCATGCATGCAGCTGCCTCATAGGTCTTGTCTTTGCACTTCCAGAATCTGTATGCTCCTGAAGAAGATCCGGAGTTGTGTGTGGAGCGATACGAGAGGCGGTTTGAACAGAACGAGGAGCTGGGCCTGAATGACATGAAAACAGAAGGCTACGAGGCAGAGGTTTCTTCTCCTCTGTAGCCCAGCTGGCATGCTGGGGACTGTGTGGAAAGTAATAATAGTCCATCGGGTTTGAAGCTTTTGTCGACCACTTTTCTTTGGCAAGCAGCCACTTGTAGTCATGTCAAGATTGACTCTGCCCAACACATGGAAGCCAGGCTGGCCGGACTCAGCTATTAAAACTGAAGCAGGGAAGTCGGTGTCCTTGTCTTGAAGTGAAATGGAAGGGTTCTGCTGGGGGTCCAGGGTGAAGCGGTGACTTCTGGCTTCCTGCCTTTTTCCTCATGAGCCCACGCGGGCAACCCTTCTCTCTCTCAAGACTTCGCAAGCTGCCCTTGTACTACCAAGAGCCATGCTGGTAATTGCCTCCAACTCCCCTGTAGCCTGCTGGGGCCAGTGATGGATTCGGGGGTTGTAGCAACTGGGAGCCCTACAACACGAGAGGTTGGCAATGTCCTGGCTTGGCCCTGGGCCCTTAACAATGTCAATACTGGAATGATAAAAATTATACCTAACCAAGAAAAGCAACAGATCAATAAGCAACCCCCCCTCTGATGCCAATCTCTAATCCTTCAGAAACCAAGGCCCCGGGACAAGGGTGGGGATTCCGCTTGCTTTCTAAACCCAAGCGAGGTGGTTAGGGCTGGGCAGACTTCTAGCTGGAGAGCATTGTGGGGCTCCCATAGCGAATCATCTTCCAGGTTGCCTTTCCCCAGCCACTTGGAGGATGTGGGGGAACCCCTCCGCTGACTAGCTCATGGCACAGAGGAAAGGAGTGGCTCCATCCAATTTCAAGTCAAGCAACGGGTGTTTGGATCGCTAAAACGGTTCGGATTTTGGGGGCCAACATGGTGGGAGAGCTCCCCTGATTCCAGGGGCTTTGCTGCAGGTCTGGCTTGCATTTTTTGCTCCCAGTTTAAGAAGATGAGGGGCTGTTGGCGTTGGCCATAAGGGTGGTAGTAGCTTCAGAGCAGGGAAATTGGAACTGGACCCTCAGGTTTGAGAGCGGCTAGATAGCAGGGCCTGGGGAGAGGCAGTGGGAGCTGCTTCTTGGGGTAGGCCGGCACCTTGAGAGGCAGACTGAGCTCTGTTGCAGGGGGAATATTGCCAACTCACTGGCAGCGACGGGCATAATTAAGCCTGCTCACCACTCTGGGCAACTCGCAACAATCAAAAGAAATTATGAAAGAACGAAAGAGCTCCCAGGATGCGGAGAGGTCGCTGGCAGCCACGGGCCCCGCAAGGGGGCGACATTGTGACCCGGAGACGACCACAGAGAGGAGCTTGAGGCTTCGGCTCGACGGCTGCCTTGCTTCCGCCTCCGGGTCCCCAGAGAAGATGGCGGCGGCCTCCAGCCTCTCGAAGGCCGAGTACTTGCGGCGGCGTTACCTGGAGGGCGACGATGCGGAGGCGGGCAAGAAGCGGCGGCGGAAGAAGAGGGCGGCGGCGGCGGGGGGCCGGTGAGTGAATTTGGCCTTGCGGGCCTCCGGTCTTCCTGGGCGTCCCTCGAGGCCGGCGGGCATCTGCCCGGGCCGGGGATCCCGGTGGGCGCCACGAAGAGGCGAGGAGCTCGGAGGGTCGGTCTCCCTGCGCGGCCCCGGCAGACGGGCCGCTTGGCCGCCTCCGGGCAGCTGAGTCCCGGCGGGAGCTCCCCGTGCGTAGGCTGGCCGTCCTGCAGGCCCTTCCGGCCGGGCGGGGAGGATCCGGCCAGGCGCCCGCGGGCTTCTCCTTCCTCCGAGCGTGGCGCGTCGGGGAGCGAGGCTGAATCGGTGCCGAAGGGGCTCCTTTTCCCGCCCGCAGGATGCGTATCGTGGACGACGACGACGTGAGCTGGAAGAGCAGGCCCGCCGAGGAGCGGGAGGCGGAGGAGGCGGGGGACGAGAGCGACCTGCCCGTGGTGAGTAGCGGGGCGGCCGGAGCCTCGCCCGGCCTTTCCTTGCTGGTTGCCTGCAGCGCAGATGGTTCCAAGGCCTCTTCCATGGTCAAATGCCAAAGCAAAGCGACCAGTCAAGGCAGCAGCCAAGGAGTGGAAACGGTTGGACTGGCTGCCGGATCCAGTCAGGCTCGGTCTTCGGGACCAGAGATTTTGCCTTCTGAGCTGGAGCCGATCCTCGGGGAATTGTTGGACTGGTTGTCTGGTAGGAGGATTTTTAGCCGTGCAGGAAAAAACCCTCCCGTCTTATCTGTTGTTTGTAGGTGGCTGAATTTATCGATGAACGGCCAGATGAAGTTAAGTGGATGGAAACTTTCCGAACAAGTAACAAATGGAAGTTACTAGGAGGTTAGCAGTTTGGAGCTTCTCTGAGAGAAGGGTTTCCTTGTGCGTGAGATACTTGAGCTGGATTTACTGCATGCATCCTTTCCCTAAGCCAGGCTTTGAGCTCAGGTAGTGCTGGCTGAAAAGGCATTTTAAAAGGTGAAAGCTGGAATGGTTTGGAAAGAAAATCGTGGAACGGAACGATAAACACTACTGAATGTGTAGTTCTTTTACATCTGAAGAAAGGAAATTAGGTGCTTGTAGAATTAATTCTCCATGCCTAGCCTTGTATGAGGGATTTAACACAATGTCTGGTTTGCTTCTCTAAAGAAGATGCTGTTTGTTGAAAACAGGAATTTTCCTCTGTAGGATATTTAGAAGACCCAAAAGTGGGAAAGTAGATATTGTTTAAGTTCCACATTTTACTTTCCTTTGAAAAAAAAAAACATTAAAAATGAAATGCTTTTTCATCCTGGAAATCAGCTTTCTTCAGAAACAAATTTGGTGCCCTCCAGATCTCCAGGGCTTTGCTTGCTCTTTAGGAGTTCTATAAGTTGTAATTTCTACATTTTGGGAAACAGCCATATGGAGAGAGAGATTCATAGATGTTAGGGATGCGTTGGGTATTAAGAAGGCTTTGTTTTTTTTTTTAAAGACCAAGATGAAGAGCCACAGTTATTTGGATGTTCTGCGACAACCACATCAATAAGCAGGTGAGATGTGGGAACATTAATTCTGGCTATATCTATTGCTTGTAATTAATCGAGAATATTTGTAACTCATGATTTTATTTCTTGGAGAGTTTTACAATATTTTGGAGTAAACCTTTACCAGATTAATTGCATTGATTACTGATTGGAGACTTTTTCATTTTGTGCAGAAGCAGTTACTTCAGGCAGTTGTGGGTGGAATAAATGGGAGCAGCACTTTTTTTTTAAATATAAAAAGTTTTATTATTTTCCAAAAAACAAACAAGACAAACAAACATACAATACATAAACCAATCTCAATTTTTTAAATACACAACTGCTGAATTTCTGCACTATCCAATCCATTGATTCAGTGAAGTTTCTAAAACAAAAATCCACTGGGAACGAGCTTTCTATTTCCAGTGGTTTATTTAATTTATTTTAAATTTATTTAATTGTATTATTTGTACTTGTTTTCAGGATTTCTTTGGAAGGTGTTTAGTAGGAGATGCCAAGTAACATTCAGGCAGCGGTTGGACTGTCTTCTATTAAGAATGCCTTAATTTGGATCTCTGCACTGGGCATGTTTTGAGTTCTCAGAACTCAGTGGCTCTGTCTACTTTTAATTTTGTGGTTCTTAGGATTTGGCTTAGGATGAAAAACTTGTGTTGCTTGATGTTATATGCTACTGCCAGAGTGCTGAATAAGCCAGAGAATTCTTGAATCAGGAGAATTTTCCACCAAGGTTCTTGTTCAGTACCCAGACAAGGACCAAAAATATATAAAACTATCTTGCAACACAATGCTAGTTGAAAGTTGGTATATTTGTTAGAAACTTAGATTGTTGCTTCTGTTATCTTACTCAGTTCAGAAACCTCCAGAACAAATGAAAAAAAGCATTTGTTGGACCAGTCCCCACCTAGGAGGAACCGTCATGCCCAGCCTGATCTGTCCCCTAGAAGGGAGCCTTCAGCAGGAGGCCCAAATCGTGTCAAAGGCTTGAGTGGAAGCCAATGTGAATTGTTCTCAGGCGAACGCTCAGCCGGCCAGAAGTATAAGGGGGCTGCGGCAGCTGCTGTGTCTCTGCCTTGCAAGAAAGCATCTCGTGCTGAGGGAGACTTGCTGCTGTCTCAGAAGGGGCTGCTACCCAGAAGTGAGTAGCCCTGTGCTAAAGTACCTCCCATAGTTTGGGGTGTGAGTTGTCCGAACCCCTCAGTGATACCTTGGCAACTATCAGCTGTCCTTGGTGATGCATTCTGAAAACACTTCTTTTTCTTCATGGATTTTTCAGGCAACCTGCAGCCCCAGCCAACAGCAGCATCAGCAAGGAAGCGACAGAGACATGATTCGGAATGCAGTTCTGGCTCTTCTCCAACAAGGAGGAGAGCTCAAGCCAGCTCGGATTCGGACCTTTCGCCACCACGGGTCATTGGCCAGCCAGGCACACGGCGACCAAATTCTCCTTCTGATCTCTCTCCCTCTCGAAGGAATCGGCATAAATCTTCAGATTCGGACTTATCTCCTCCCCGAAGAGGAGCAGGCCGCAAGTCCAGGAGCCCCTCTAGGGTCCTGCCACGTCATCAGACCACAGAGTCCAACGGGAGCAGCCAGAGGGTGAGGCTTCGGCTTCCAGCAAGGACCTGAGATGTGCTGCGGTGCCCAGTTGGGGGGAGAAAGCCTTGCTCCAGCTGAGACTGCCAGGAGGCTGTTCCCTGAATGAATTATTTATGGGACATGCCTCTCATGCTGATTCCACCTTGTGTGTTCCTCAGATGCTGTCAGGGGGCAAAGCTGGCTTGGTATCAGCTGATCTGTTGAGAAGGGAGCAGCAGGAACGTAAGAAGGCTGGCAGGAGCAACAATAGCAAACATCTGGAGGGTGAGAATTTCTACAAAACCCTGAAGTTGCATGGCGCATCCATAGCACAGGCTTCTGGGCTTCTGCCCAGCTTTTCCCAGACAGAACCTGGTCCAGGTGGCCAGTTGGTTGGAGGTTCAGGGCAGAGGTGGACTGATTTTAGAGGCTTCCACATTGTGTTCGCATTATTAAGTCCTGTGGCTTCCTTCTTGAGATTCTCTGGGGAATCAAGTGTTGCCATTCAGCTCTGTTTCTATCCCTCTTCTCTTCCCTGCCATGGTTTTGCTGTGGCTGCAGGAATCTGTAGTGGAAGAAAAAGAGGAAAAGAGAGCTCCATCTGGAAGCATCCTTACCTGCGTGGCTGCTTTTGAATGCTCTCATGTCCGTTTCCCCTTCAGATGAATCTCGGCATGCAAAGACAGTTTTCCGGGATGAGATGGGCCGGAAGAGGGACCTGAGGCAGGAGCGGATGGAGCAGCGCAAGAGAGCAGAAGAGAAGTCTGAGCGAGACGAGCAGTACGCCAAGTGGGGGAAAGGGTGAGATAGCAGCTCCTGCGCTTCAGCCCGGCAGCCCTGGGAAAAGGGCCTGAGGGCTTTCACAGCCTGGGTGGGCTTCTGGCAGGAATCTCTTAAGGGGTTTTTGACAAGGACCTGCCACTGAACTGTCTTTGGATGGGAGACTGAAGTGGAACTTGAGGCTTCCTGTGTGTCGCTGTGCTCTCTTGCTACGTTGCGGTCCACAACTACGTTGTGTAGTGGTTTTGAGAGTAGTGGCATTCTGTGTCTCCTGCCGCCTCATGACGTGAACCCCGTGTCCTTTCCAGCCTGGCACAGAGCAGGCAGCAGCAGCAAAACGTGGACGATGCAGTGAAGGAGATGCAGAAGCCCCTGGCGAGGTACATCGACGACCAGGACTTGGATCAGATGCTGCGGGAGCAGGAGCGAGAAGGAGACCCCATGGCCGACTTCATGAGGAAGAAGAAGGCGGCGGCCAAGGAGAGGCAAGGCACCAAAGGTCAGCAGCCTCAGTCTGGCAACTGCAGGGAGAAACTATCAAAAGGAGCAGCCAGTGTAGAAATAGTGACCAAAAGGTTGTAGGGAAGAAGGTCTGGCTGTGACTGGGGGAAATCGCCCCCCAATTTGTTGCATTTCACTTACAAGAGAATTGCCGGTAGACATCCGAGAGAGGCGAATGCAGAAAAAGACATTTGCTAATCTCATCACATTTTTTTGCTCCCTGGTTGGTTTTTCTAGCTTACCGCAGTGATGGCACCTGCCTCTTGCCCAGGCATGTAGTACCATCAGTAAACCATCTCTAATACTTCCCTGTATCTTGGGTCTGTGTTGCTAACGTGCCTGATTTCTTGTAAGGGAAAAAAAAAAGAAAGAATGAACCTCCATTGTTTGTTTCCTTCCTTTTCCTCCAGAAAAGCCAAAATATAATGGGCCAGCACCCCCGCTGAACAGGTTTAACATCTGGCCAGGCTATCGCTGGGATGGAGTAGACAGGTAAGTCGTTCTCTCTGACAGGATGAGGATCCCTCAGTTCTGTGCCCCAAAGACCAGTAGGAAGGTCCCAGGCCTCTCCTTGCAGGGTTGACTCATGGCTACAGGTTTTCTTCTTCTTAAGGGACAGCCTTGCCCTAACCTCAATCCTAACCCTGGAGGCACTGGTTGGGTATGTACATAAACAGGGAGTAAATCCTTCACTCACGGGCCCTGGTGATGTTATCCAGTTGGGTAATAAAATGTCTGTGAGCAAACCACCAGCCGCACAGAACACCAAGGACTCCACGATGCAGCCTCGTATTCCTTTTGCCTTTTCTCCAGGAACCTGAGAGACAGCAGGGTTTCTATGTAGCTTTAGGAGGGCCTCTCTGGATGGGAGTTGCCTTTCCTCCCGCAGACCTGGGGGGTGCTGAGGCTGTCATACAAGCCAGTTTGTTCCCCCCAAAACTATGCCTCGTCCCATCTGGCAGCGGTTACCACCTTTTGCTTCTGCAGGTCCAACGGTTTTGAGAAGAAGCGCTTTGCCAGGATAGCAAGTAAAAAGGCGACCCAGGAACTCGCGTACAAGTGGAGTGTGGAGGACATGTGAACACCGGGGCCAGGCCGGGACACAAGATGCTCAAAGGCCCCTCAGAAGCGGGATGCGTCCTCCAACCAGAGTTCACCTCCTAGAACCTGCAGGAGAGCCTCTGTGCCCAGCGCGGCTTCCTAGGAGCCCTGGAATGCGGCAGGCCTTTGAAGGAGCCCCAAGAGCTGTTGGGGCGGAGCCCCCCCGTCTGTTGGTCCAGCTGAAAGGCAGAACTCGCAGGGCAGGGGAGGATGCTGCAACTGCTGTGCCTCTTGTCCCAGAGGCCAGGTGTTTGGGGGAGAGGAGATAAACGGCTCTCCTCCTCAGGGCTCTGCGTCTGCCTGGACACGTTGCTGCCGTTGGACCGTTGGGTTGTGTAGCTTTCACCGTTTCGGTCTCTTGGGTACTTGCAGGGCATCCCTGGAGCGGTGGGGCAGTCGGTTTCTTCCACGAGTTCCCCTTAAAGGACTTGCTGGCATGGTGGCCAAACCAGAAGAGGCTGGTTGGAAAATCTCTTCGCGCTGCTTCTGCAGCGACAATCCGGAGGCTGCTCTGAGGATCCCTGCAAGCGGCAGAGAAGTGCAAAGGGCGTCAATAGGGAAAGCAGCAGCTGCGGCACTCCGGGTCCCTTCCCAGGTTTCCAGTATTTGCTGCCATTTAAGCAGACAGTTTGTCAATAACAGGTTTCTCTTTTCCCAACTCTGCGCCTGGGTTTGTTTTTGAAACTTGTGACTTCTGAGCCATTGAACTGGGGGGGGGGCGGCGCATTGTCCCTGTGCCCCATGGCTGTGCATGTGGGGGCAGTCTCCCATCCACGGCTGCTGGGAGGGTGAGGGCTGCAGGGCAAGGAGGGGAGGGGAGGGCCCTTTGCTGGGCGGGGGCTTGTCTCCAGCTGCTGCTGAGGCAACGGCACCATTTGGAGAATGGCCCAGGAACATGGGTCCCCACGGATCAGCCGCAGGAGTGGGAGCTTCTGTCCTTCCCTGTTGTGGCCAACCCAAGCAAGCGAATCATTAGGCAAACGAGGCAGAGGGGAAAATGGACAATAATTGGACGAGTTACGCGCTATTGCAAACGTCCTTTGTGTATGATTTGTCTGCAGAGCACCAGTGTGTGTGTGTGTGTGTGTGTGTGTGGGGTCTGATGCAGCCAGCTTTGCCATCCCTTAGTACAGTTTAATTAAGGGATTGGAGCAAAAGTGGCAGGCAGGACGGGAGAGGAGAGCACGCCTTGCGCCTACTTACCTGGGGATTCAAGGGAAGGGCTGGGAAAGTGGGAAGCCCCAGAAGGGGGTCCTTGGCTCCCTCCTGTTTCCCTGTTAATTCCAACCCCGCCCTTCCATCATTTGACTGTTTTATAGTTTGGACAGGAAGCTGGACGATGGTGCTGATAATAAGCTTAAACTGAGTCATAAGCTTACGTGGCACATCGTGCATGTTGGGGACCAGCAATTAAGCCTCGCACATCATAATGAGAGTTTTGTTGATGAGCTCCTGGGTGATGTGTTTAGTTAGGATTTAGGGCTTAGCTTTCGGTGTGCTCAGTAGCCCCCCCATCTTCACTCCCCCCCAGCAGAAACTTGCCGGACAGGTCGAGTGAGAGGTGGATGGAGGGTTGGGTCAGGGTTGGTTCCACCGCCTGCCTGGCCGTGACCAGGTCTCGCCCTGGGTGGGAGGACAACGAGAGGGAGTTGCTGCTCCTCTGCTTGGCACCAGGCCAAGCCATCTTGGCCTGGAAGCCATCTTTAAAGGAAAAGCTGGAGGTGAACTACAATTCCCAGCCTCCCATGTTGCCTGTGCAATGCATCCTGGGAGCTGGAGTCATGGCACCTCTGGAGGACGCCTGGGCAAGGGAGGCAGATGCTCATGCCGTTCTGAGAGGGCCCCCACGCCGGAGGAGGAGCCCGTTTCTGTGGCATGCCCTGCGCGGGTGCCCAAGTTACCCATGGCTGAAGCACTGGGGCTGTCCTGGTTCCTCTGCCAATGGCTCTCCCTGGCCTTTGCCCTACACCTGAGGGGCAGGAGCCCGGCTTCAATGCCCTGTCCTGCTTGGCAGGGTCTCCTCTGCCTCTCCTGCTGCTGGTGTGGCCAGAGGCCCTGCTCAGAGGGAGCTGCCAGCTGGGGCTCTAATTAAATTAACCACCCTGGTGCTTTTTGCTCCTTCATGGATGAACCTTGTTTTAACTCCAGAGTCTCAGATGGGAGGAAATATTAAGACCCAGTAGAACAACCACATCTGGATGAGAGGGCTTTAAAAATGCCACGTGGCAAAATGAATCTTTTTGGTTTGCACTTTGCATAATGAAGTGATGGGAGTTGTTGCCATTTCTATTTAGAAATCTGGATTAAATCGGCAGTGGGCGGATTCAAATTGAGCCTCTGATGATGCCTGGATGCCCTTTCCATTAGGAGGTGAAGCACCCCAGGGAAATCCCCCCCCCTTGTATAAAAGGCAGCTCGGAGTTTGGCACAGGGGACCCCCCCTCTTTTCTGGGCTGTTGGCTAATCATTACTCACCCGGTGGGCCAAGCCTGGTTAGGGAGGGCGGGGGAGGGGAGCCCATGGGGCCAGCCGGGGGAGATCTCCGTGACCAGCTCAGTCGTGGTCCCAGAGGGCTGCAGTTCATGGAGCAGCCATCAGGTGGCAGCAGCAAGCCTCAGGCCCAGGCCCAGGTTCCCCTTTACTTCCTCCAGGTGTTCCCTGCTTGCTCGGTCTGGTGGCAGGCGGCAGGTGGAGGGCTTCCCTCCAGCAGGAGAAGGCCTCCCTGCTACACCTGAGGCGGTGCATTGCAAAACCCTTTTCCTCCTGCAAGGCTGACTTTATGTTACGGAGGGAAATCTGGTTGCTCAGCTCTTCAGAACCACCTTCCTTGCTCCACCTGCTACTACGCGGTTTCTCTACAGAAGACGTCCAATCAGGAGAAAAAAAGCTTGTTTATACCGAACCCGAGTGGCGGCCTTTTGCTGGCCCTCTTCTCCCTTTTCCTTCCCCCGTTTCTGCCCTTCCCAGTGGTGTCTCTGCACCTCCCTCCTCCCACAAGGAATCTTGGAAAGCTTCGGAGAGAATAAAAGTGCTTAGTTAGACCTGGAACTTACTATATGTTGTAGCTCCTCCTGTTTCCTCTTCCGATGCTGTTAGGGAGCAGCAGAGAAGATGCGCCAGCCAGGAATGTTTTCTTTGCACCCCTCTCCCCCTGCACCCTCAACATGCCCTCTGCAGGGAGTGTTGGTGACATGCAGCAGACTATTTCTCATGAAGAAATAGTCTTCAGTGCAGAGGGGGTTCAGCCCAGCGCAGAGGGGAGGGCATCCTGCTGCTCCCTGCAATCCTTTTAAACAAAGAGGCTTTTATAAGTCACACTCCGGTGAATAATAGGGAGAAAAGAAAGGGAAAGGAAGCCCCCAGCTGGCCTCAAGGAGCTTAAGAGAATTGGGGGGGGGCATTGATGGAGTGCTGCATTTTCAATTACAGGCACCTCTGATAATTAAGTGCTAATAACCTGCTTAATGCAGGATGCTCCTTCTCCTGGCCATCTCCTCTCAGGGTTAAAGACGTCGCAGGCAAAGGAGGGTGGGGTGGAGGAAGATCCACAGAGCTGCACTTGAGATGGGAAGCAAGGCAAACCAGCCCTCCAGGGCCTTTTGGCACCGCCTTGGAAAGCCTGAGCACCCCAACAGCGGCAGCCCTTTGCCGGCCTGTCTCCCCGCTTTCAGTGTCTTCCCCAGCTCTGCGTCCCTCTGCATCGCTCCCTCCGCAAGACACTTCCGGCCTGCTCAGAGCCAAGGAATCTAGGAAAGCTCCGGAGATGGAGAAATGGCCGCAGAAGGAGGGATTTTGCAGCCATTTACGTGGCTCTCCCTCCAGAAACTTCCAAGGAACCCCGAGTGTCCAACCACAAGGAGGGGAGGCCCATTGCTCCCCAGGCAATTCCTCCAGCTGGACACACCCTCTGCGCTGTCCTTGGGCCATAAGGGTCGCTTCCTCGGTGACCCGGCCGCGTTTCATCTGGTTGTTGCAGGTACGTCACCCTCCTTTCCTTTCCAAATTGGCCATTCCCAGCTGGGATGAAGGACGGGATTTCTGTGTGGACCGACAATCGTTTGCTCATCCCAAAGGCTGCTTCCCATTTTAATAGCCCTTTTCTCGTAGTGGGTGATTTCTTTGGGGCTTTCTGTTCCCTCCCTGCCTCCTCCCCTTTGTGTGTGTGTGTTGTGTGTGTGTGTAAATGAATGTGTGCTGTACAAGCAGCCAAAGTTCTGTGGTGTCACCAGCCGGCTTGACCGCCTGGTAGCTCCCCTTCATTCCAGGTCATCTCCGAGTGCTTTTCTCCCACTGCTCGCTGTTCTTCGCTCTCCGTCTGTCGCTCTCAGGTCCTGCTCCATAAAGATTCTCTTCCACATTTGCCCCGGAGACTCTGCTTCTTCACTTTGAGAGGCTGGTGGCCTCGTGGATTCCCTGCCCGCCTCCTTGCTGACACTCCTGTCAGTCCGTGAGACAGACAGACAGCCTGCTGATGCTTTGTGATGATTTCATCTTCAATCACGCTTTCCACCATTTACCCTGAACAAGTGTTAAGCTAAATAAATCCCCATTTCGGTTCATTAAGACCTTTCAGCTGTCTACCATCTGGGAAATGGACTGGTTTGGCTCACATTTCTTCCCTCTGCCATTAATTCTGTTCTAGCTCCGAACAGGCAGGCTGATGACTGCCCCCCCCTTCCCCCTGGCTGGCCAGAGAGTGTCCTCCACGCCCCGCCCTCCTGCTCCCTTCCCTCCTGCCGGCTGCTCTGCAAGGCTGACTTTCTTTGGTTTGCCCTGCTTAAGTTCTTAAGGCAAACAGTCGTGTAATGCATCTCCTAATGAAACTGTTTAGAGTAATTAATTATGTATCAGCCTTGTTTGCATGCCTGCTGCAGCTCTCGTTGCCTCAGGCGAGGCTCTGATCCGTCAAAGGCTAAGTGGGAGATAAATAATGAAATCACAAAGCCGCCAGGGTGGAAATCAACACTTCCCAGGGAAAGGCAAGTAGGGAAGAGGTCACCTTTAGCAGCCGCATCTCGGCTTCCAACCCAACTTTCTTAAGGGTCTGAACCATAAGGGGCTTCCCTTCTGGCACCCACCTTCTCCTTACAGCCCCTCTGGAGAGAGGCTGCTGAAAATGTGGGGATCCTGCTGTGGATCCTGCCCCCCAAGACCCCTGACCACAGCCCAGTAGCCTCCAGAGCAACCTGTGCCCCCCCCCCAGCTTGTCCCTCCTTGCTTCCACTGCAGCGGTGGGCGCCAGGGTCAGCCTCCCCCGGATGGGCAGGAAAGAGGCCACAGTAAAAGGAGCCACCACCTGCTCAGGTGGAGAGCGCCATGACCGGCCTACATGGGCTTGGAGCACCAGAAAAGCTGCTGCTTCTCCTTCTGGGGCAGAAGATCCCCTCTGGGCCTCCTGGGTGAATTTTTGGGGTGCAGGTGGATGGTGTGGCCCATCGCTGCTCGTGGCGATTTATAGAGGTATGTGCATACCAGTCATGCAGGGAAGGTGATGATTTACATTTGGAAAAGGAGAAATATAGAGAAGGAACCATTGGGCATTGGTTGGGGAAGAGTTCCTCCTTGCCTGGTTGCCAAGGAGCCCCTCTCTCGGGGAGAGATGCCTTGAGACCCCTCTGGCCCTGCATTTGCTGCTGTTCCCCAAGCAGTAGAGGCCCCCTCGGGCCACATGCGTGGAAGGTGCGACGGGGTGGCTGTGAGCAGCTTCAGGCCTCGGCTGTCATCCTTCCTGCTCGAGGCCCATTCATACACGCGAGGCATAGAATTCAATAAAGCTCATTAGCCTAACGCTGGACAGATAAGGCGCATGCTGAGACGGTGCTGTTTCCAGCACCAAGGCTCTGCCACAGCTGGATAATTGCTTCAAAGCCAGCACAGGGTGCATTGATGCATTGACAATGGAAGAGCTGAGACCCAGCAGACGGGGGAAATGGAGGAAGGGGCCAGAGGGATGTTCCTCCCCCGTGAAGACCTCATCTGCATAAATGAAGCTGGGCTGGCCAGGTGGAGCTGACCAGAACCCGCACTTGGAAGCAGGATGGTTGGCAAGCCCCCTTTCGAAGTCGGTCTGTTTCTCGTCACGAGATGCTTGCGTACGAAGACTGATGGGGCTCACTTAGGCTCCTCCGGCGCATTGCCCTGCAGCCAAACAATGACTTGGTCAGGTGTGTCCTGCCACTCTCTTGAGCACCCAGCCATCCTGACTGTGAAAGATGGACAGCAAGAAGTTAGCCAAGTGATGCTTCTCCAGAATGAAATTCATGAAACTTCAGGGAGGCTCTGAAGGGCAATCTTGAAATTCTTTTGGTTGTCCTCCCGTGGGCTTCCTGCCCTAAGAGAGGCCGGTGATTTTGGTCTTGCCTGCCTCCTTGGACTTCCCCCTCAGGTCATCAGGCTTCACAGCCACCATGTTGGAAATAATCTGTCCGATGAGCAACTTTTCATAGCTTTGGATCAAGGCTGACTAAGTTTAACCCGGGGGTGAGAGGGAGGGAGGGAGGGAGGAGGAGAGAGAGAGAGAGAGAGAGAGAGAGAGAGAGAGAGAGATGCCTTCACTTCCCAGGGTGCAGAGGCAGCTCCTCAAGAGATTGGCTGGAAGCCCCTTTGGGCTCTGGACATTGCGGTGCTTCCGTGGTCACCAGGTTGGAAGGCGGGTTTGGACCAGAGGAGAGTCAGTCTAAGTTAGGAGACAGCTGAGGCAGGAAGAGTGGTCCATGTCATACGACTAGTAAATAAACACAAAGCCTCTTGATTTGTGTTATCAGAGTTTATCTTTCCTATTAACGGCTTTCTAAATTGGTGGCACTGGAGCAAAGAAACCCAATCTGAACTTCAAGCGGGCCTGATTATGACTGTAATAACCTTGGCTAATAAGAATATGATGTGGGCCCCATATCTATTTTGAATATAATCAATCCATTTTCTCCAGTCCCGAATATACCTTTCTTGTGATTGTTCTTTCAGGTAAGCTGATATCTTTGCCATTTCTGCTTCAAAATAGATATGGGACTAAAAAGTTTCAAATAGCTTATGAATGAAGATTAGAAGCTAAGAAGCTATGTTAAGGAGATATGTTGTTATTATTATTTTAGTCTGTATTAAGGGAGTTAAAGTGCAGAAGGGGGTATAAGTGTTTATAGTTTGTTAGCATATGTTTGAATAAGATTGCCAGATATAACACCCTGTATTTTACTCTGGGAAGTCCGGGGGGGCGGGGGTGAGGGAGGGGTGGGTGGGGAGGGGGGGGGCTTATTGTTTAAAAAAATGTCCTGTTTGTAAAACTTTTCAATTAAAAAAAAAGAATATGATGTGGGCTTAGCCTGAGAAAGAAAACTCATTTCTCATTAGCTCTTCGATTAATTACTCTCCGTACTTTCCTAGCGGGACCCCTTCAGAACTGCCTCACCCTGTGATGTGAAGAATGAGGCTGATCTTACCTTCAGCGTTTCCCTCCGTGAAGTTTCAATTAGTCTCTTGTCAGCCAGAGGCTTTGGTTCTTTTCCTGCAGCTGTCCTGAATGCTCTGAATGGAGAAGGCCGGGAGGAGGCCCCTCTCTCTGGGTGGAGGGCCCACCCACCTCAGAGGGCAGCTCCAAGGCTGTCGGCAGAGTTGTATGGCTTTTTACGGCTTCTTCTTGGTTGGCAGGCAGGGAAGGCTTTCTGGGGTCAAGGATGGAGGCCACCAGGCTGGTCAGGCTTCCAGAACTCTTCGCTGCAAAGCCTCAGGAGCATTTGGGGCGTGTCCAGAAGCTGCTCAAACTTCTGCTCCGTTTAGTGCAACTGCAGCTCTTTGGTGCTTCCCGTGCCATGTTTCAGCCCCCGCCCAGAAATGGCGATTGTCACCCCAGTTCCATCCAGCAGCTTCATTCTAGACAGGGGATCTCCAGCTGCGGCAAAGATGAGAGATCTGAGCTGGGCCTCAGCAGGCTTCTTCAGCAGGGCTTGTCTGAAGCAGCGTTATGGGCATTTTAGTCCTCTGGATGTTTTCCTCTCTGCTACGAAGCAAGAATGACACCTGATGGCCAGTGAAGGGAGAGCAACGTTTTCCTCCTCTCCTCCCGCAAAGTGGAGAGCCCAGAGGGGGCAGCTGGAATCCCTGAATCCCAGACAGGTGGAAGGGACCAGGTTGGGGGTGGAGCAGAAAGTCGTGCCTTTCTTCCACAGCTGACCAACACCTGGCGCTGCTGGATGGAAGTTGGTGGTCAGCTGGAAATGGACCAGTTCGTGGAATTGACTCCTCCGGCCCCTCTGGGGAAGCAGAGACGTTGCCAGATGTGACCAGATGTGGTAACCAGGCTGAAAAGTCACAATAAATGGATTTGCTGGAACAAAGCGCCACTTGCCTCTGGGGCTGATAGACGGCCATGACTGGGAACTCGCCATCCTCCCTTGAGGGGATGGCAATTGAGGGCCTGAGAATGGCAGGAGGGTCGTTTTTCACCTCTCAGTGCTTCAGTACTTTTTTCTTACAATTCTTTGCCAGTGACTCTGCTGATTGTTTTCTTCCGGGAGTCCCAGCCCTGCATCGCATCTCTCTTTAACCTCTGAGTCTGCCTGCCGCCCCTGTTCCACCTTTCGCTTTGCCTGCAACCCTCCCAGCCTCCGAAGTTGCGTGTGTGGTGACCTGTCACCCTTGCAAAGTTGTTGATGTTGATGTGTTGGCTGTGCAGTCAAAGGGACAGTGGAAGGGAAACAAGGGGGGCTGCAGGGGGTCAAAGAGCGACAGGGACTTGGGCAGCCTAAGGGCTTCCTGTGCCGGGTGAAGTTCTTGGGGCCGAGAGGAATCCCTGCCATGGGCAAAGCGGGCACTTTCCAGGTTCATGAACCTTTGGGCATTTGTGCAGCACTGAGGAGTCAGCTGCCCTCTGCCGCCGGCTAGTGAAACAGGGCAGCCTGATCCCTGTGGCCGTTTTTGGGGTGGTTCCTTAGGGGCCAATTTCATGGGGAATTTGCTGCCCTCAGCTGCTTCCCTTTGTGGGGCTGCTTGGGGGGCTTGTCAGAAGCCCACCTTTGCTATATGCAGCAGCCCCATGGAAAGGGAGCTCTGCCACCCTGTGCGTCTGCAAGGGTGCAAAGAGGCCGGTGGTTGTGTCTCTGGAGCACTTTGGCCTCTTGTCTGCCTTCACCAGCATCACAATGATGCCCTCTAGTTTGTGCTGCTCCTCTATCTCCCCCCCCCCCATCTGCTGCTTTCAGCCTCTGTTTTGGTCCCTTTTGATGTCCTCTGATGGGGTCAGTAGCATCACGGGATGCTGCAACAAAAGTCTCTCTGGTTAAATGGATAAATGGGGCTTCCTTGCAGGCATCTCCGCTGCTCCCTGTTATCTGTGTGGCACACAAGCGATTGTGAACTCGGCAGAAGGAGCCACGGGGGGAGAGGGAGGAATTCTCCGCCATGCCGGAGCTGATGTGGGGTCAACAAGCCCACCAGAGCAGGAGGACAGCAAGGATGTGGCTGCTTTTATCCATCTCTTTTTTCAAGAAGCAAAACAGGCTCCCCAAGGCTGGCTGGAATGGAGAGGAGTGCCAGGTGGGCCCTTAAGAGGCCCTCAACGCCTGAGAATGGAGAGCCCCTTTACCTTCTCAGAGGCCAAGCAAAGGCAGTCCCAGGAATGCATTTCCCCCCTTTTCCTGAGAGGCCCAGGGAAGCCCCCCCCTTGAAGAAAAAGCCTGGGTGGAGGAGGGGGAGGTGGTTGGCAGCTGGGACCCTCCTGCTGGCCTCCGCTGCCTCTGCCTCTGTCCGTGGTGCTGAAAGCAGGAGCGATGGCTGAGTTTAGGCTTCCATCCTGCTGCTTGGATCAAAGCAGACACTTTAATCTATCCAGCAACAACTCGAGGATTAAAAAGTTGCTGGCAAATCAGAGCCTCAAATTGGTGCGAGAGAGCCGCTTGTCAGTTGACGAATCATCTTATAAAGGAAGCGCTGCGTGGCCTCAGTTGGCAGGCCGCTTCTCTGCCTGGTTCCAGGCAAGCTTTGCCATCATTTCCCCCAATTGCACCCATTCATAAGCAATTTCATATTGAGCTGCTAAGATCCCCCAGCAGGGAGTCATAGCAGGAGGTGAGCAAGTGCTCCTTTCAGCCACTTCCACGTCCCTCTGTCACTTGCAGTTTGTTCCCTCTTGAGCTGAAGCCCCAGTGATAGGCCCTCCAATCAGTGATCGCCAGCTCTTCGGTTGTCTAGGGTTTTTTGGGCGGGGGGGGGTTTGCTTTTTTTTTTGCCATTTGCAATACATTCCCTCTCTTCTTGGTTTGCAAAGGAAAGACCTGTAACCCATTATGTTCCTGAGTGTTCCCTGTGTGTGTTTGGAAAGGAATACGCTGCAAAGGCCTAGTGAGAGAACACCAGTCCTCCCAACAACTGAGTCGGTTGCGTGAAGATCAGTTGGCATCCAAGATGATGCAAAGGGTTGGCAGAACCCATGGAGAATCCCTCAATGGGTGCCGGACAAGTCCATTGTTGGTCCTGGCCACAGAATGGCTGCAAGGGGCCACCTGGTGGAGGAACAGCTTCTCAGGAGAAATAGGGGCCTCAGGGGCTCAAGGGAGAGTGTCCTGTCGCTTCCCATTTTGGCCTCAAAACAAGTAGCCTTTGGTTGAGTGGTACTAACAGCCATCCAGTAACTGCATTCACATGCAATATTGGTTTAAGAATGTCTGGATGCAGCTAGAGGACTTGAAAAAAAAACTTGGTTCAGTTTAATCCTTTGAATTTGGCCCATTTAATTAGTTTTCAGTTTAGTGAGTTGGTTGAACTCAAAAAACTTGGTGAACTTCCATGGCTGAGAGGAATCCTGGAGCTGCCAAGGTCTCCCAATTTTTCTTCCCTTTTTCAGCATTTAAGTAGCAAGAGGAAACATGTTTTTAATACCCGAACATATGGTTTTTAACTATCTCTATATACTAATGGATATATTTTATGATTGCTGTTTTAAGCCTGGCAATTTAATTGCATAGTCCTGTAGAACTTTGCGAACTGCCTGGCAGGATATAAATATTTGAGTTAAATAAGTAGGAAGTTCTCACAAAGCATTCGGCTCAAGCCTCCAAGGAGCCACAGCGCAGAGGGATCCGTCTGGCTGGGCTGCGCAGAAGCGGCAAAGTTTTACCCGCTGCCGTGCTTGGCTTCTCCAGGGAATGTCTGCCGGGAAGAGAGATGGGAAGAGGCTCTGCCTGAGAGCTGCTTCTAGTTTGGGTCTCCTCACATGGCCTTAGAGGGCTGTTTGCTCAGTTGCAATGCAGTTGTTGGCCTTAGCCCATGCTGGCCCAGCCCCCTTCCTTTATAGCTGGAAGCTATTTGGAAATAGTGGCTGAAGGTCACTCCCGGCTAGCCCTGAGGCTCGGTGCTTGACCCGCTGCCCTCCACAGGCTGACTCCAAAGCTCTTCTTCTCCCACCGAAGGCGCTGGCTTTTATTTGCCAAGAAGATGTTTATTTTTCATACAGAGTCATTCCTAATTCATTGGCAAAGAACTCTTTCTAGTCCCCATGTGACTGGAAAGCAAAACTGCCCAGGTTTTGGTGGTGCTGAGTTTGTGGGACTCTGTGCACACTCACCGGTGTATGCGAGGCAGACATTTTATGATTGCACCATCTGGCTCTTAAAAAATAATTAGCATGTGGCCAGGTAATTGCTGATGGGCAGTTTGCATCTTGGCTGTGGATTTAGACAGATTCCAAGGCAGAAAGCACATCTTGTTGGTCATCATGAAGGGAGAAAGGAGGAAAGGCAGAATCCCAAATGGGCAGAGCGGGACGGAGCTTCTCCATCTCTGGTAAGACAGAGCCTGGTCTGGGGCTCCCCCTCAGTGCCCCCGCCCAATCTAGCCCTTCCAGCCATGTTCCCTTGCCTCGGCTTTCTCGCAGGCCTCCCTCTGGGCCCGGAGGCTCTGAAGAGCAACTCTGCCTTTCCACTTTGTGAAGAGTCGGCAGCCCCGAAGACAAAGCAAAGAGCAAAGCTGGGGGGAGGGAAGGGGGGGCTTGCAGAGAGACCCAGGTTCATGCTGCCCAGCCCAGGGTGATGATGGGTGACCATCGCATCGCGACCCTTGTGCTCCTGCTGCTCCTCCGGACGATTCATAGGATGGTTCCATCGAATGGGATAGATGAGTTGGCTCAAAGCAGAGTTCTTCATTTGACAGCAGCAGCTGCTTCTTTGAAAACGTCCATCTCATTTCCAAAGGGGTTGGGCCTTTTCCTGTCAGAACCCCCCCCCCCTCCTGAGATGGGGGGATGGGAGTAAAGAAAGTGGGATTTTTGCTTCAGTCGGTTTCATTTGTGACCAGGTTAATATGGGGAATAAAAAATTAAAAACTCCTCAACAATGGAATTTAGCCAGTCAAAACTCTTCCGATGCACCTTTGCTTTGTCTTTTGAAATGCCTGCCTGCCTTTGGCTGCCATTCCTCCCACTGACCTTCCTGTTTGGGGCAGAATCCCCACTGCCCGCCTGGCAGCAGCCGGGGTCTTTGGGAGGGGCGGAGGGGAGAAGAGCGAAAGGCCTGGAGCAGACATGACTCCCCTGCACCCGCCCCACCCCCAGCAGCAGAATCTGGCTCCTGTCCCTTTCGCAGGCCAGGGGCTGCATGCCTTCTGACCCAGAGCTCCTCCGGTGGGGCCTCTGCCTGCCTTACGGTCAGAGCAAACGCCATGGCAGGTGGCTTATTTCCACAAATGGCTTCTGCTCTGAAGCCGCTCTCCCCAAACCTCCAGTTGCCTTGGAAACCAGTGCTGGGGTGGCAGTTCCACAGTCCAACTCTGGGTGGAAGCAGCCGGGCTGGGTGGGCTGGGCAAGGATGCAGGCCAGTCTCCAAGGACCTACCTATTGGCTGGAAGAGCAGCAGGAGCCCTGAGAGCCATGCCCCAGCCGAGGGGAGGGCTGGCTTCAGCTGTTCTCCACTGGGGAGCCACGGAGGTCCTTCCTGGGATGGAGTCAAGCGGCCCTGTGGAGGAGACATACAGGCCTCCAGAACAAGCGAGCCTCACCCAAGAACCCTCCCCCCACGCGGCTGGGCTCTGAAGCCTTGTGCTCCATGGGTGGCAGTCATGACCCTTCCTCCAAAGAGTTTACTCCAGGCTCCTTGCTCAGTGCAGGAACTCCACCCCCCTTGAGGCTTGCGTTTCATTCTCTCGTGCCTCTTCCTGCTGCATCACCTCCTGTTCTTGGCGCTCTCTGCCCTCCTCAGTACCCAAGTGCCAAGCAGGGTGATGAGTTATTCCCCTATACACTCTGTTTGGAAGCAAATGCACATCATATATACCTCTGACAAGTTATGATTCTCCCGTATCAGAATGTGGGCCCATCAGTGGAGCTGCCTCACCACTGCTTCTACAGCCAAGCCAGAGGCAGCACTGGGGGCCCTCCTGCCTTTCCCAGATGGGGCATTTCCCTGGAGTTCCAAGACACCAGGTAGGCGAGGGGAAGTAGGCTGAGGTGGGGTGTTAGAACAAGAGTCTCTGCAGGCCTGTGAGGGTGGTGGGGGGAGAGGCACCTGGACTGTGTGGAGCGGACAGAGTCCTAGGACCTGCCCAGAAGAGACTTGCTGGCATCAGCCAGAAGCCATCAGTGGTCGATCTTTAGAAGCTTCAGATAACACATGGTTGGAAAGGGGTTTTTGCTCAGCAGCCAACTACCCCTCATTATACTCTGCCCTGTTGGCTTTCTTCCTTTTGTCTGGAGTCATCCCTGGGTCATTCAGGGTCTTGGGATGGTTGATGGGCTCCACCTTTGCTTATTACAGAAGGGCCTCCTTTAGTGGAGAACGTCCTTGATCCATAGCTCAGTTACCTTCTCACTGGGTGCCCCATGAAGACAAGGACAATGACCCAAGGGAGACCAAGATTCCTCACTTCAACTGTGACCACTGGGCCACCTTGCAAAGCCTGGAGAAACGTCTGCCAGGGGAGGGTGGGATGTGGCCTCCCTCTCTGTGCCAAGCAGACCCAGGCCAGCCCTGTCTCTGCTGGGAGTCCAGGCTATGCAGGGCGTCTCATCTTCCCCACTGGCAGGTTAGACAAGAGAGGAGGCTTGGATAAAGATTGGTGCACAGATCAGTGAGCAAAGAGTTCTCTCCCGCTCCCTGTAATGACATCCCGGATTCTGAAATGAAGCTCAGTGGGGGGCCAATTTTGCACTGAGTCCAGACAAGCCGCTTTGCACCTGGCCAGCTTCAGCAGCTCTCGCCCTTTGGTGAAGGCAGCTGGGGTGCCAAGAAAGCACAGCATCGATGCTTTGGGAAGCCTTCCCCTCCCCCATCAGGCTTGGCTGGTAATGCCCAGTCCTGGCCTCAGATCTACTGATCTGCCCACCCATTTCATTTCTGCTTCCTGCTCTTACCCCTGCAGGGCCCCTGCCCGGCCTTCCGGACAAAGCATTTCAGCTTCTGCTCTGTTTAAATGGGGACCTCCGCTGTGCTCCAAAAGAGGGACTTGGGGGCGGGTGTAGGGGAGTTTTGTGCAACAAATGGAAAGGGAGGTTCTGGGTCTCCGTTCTGGTGGGATCTTCTGTCTCCCACCAGGAAGCACAAGAGTGTTTCCGCAGACAGAGGATTTTGCTGGGGCTTCTCACCTACATGAGAGGACAGTCGGCCTCTCCACCCTGCAGAGGGTCTCCATGCTGTTGCACGTGGCCTTGAAAAGCTGGAGGAAACTTCCATTGTTTGGTTTCCCCGGGCCCACAGAGAGGGCCTGTAACTTGGCCCCATCGGCTGCCGGAAGCAAAGGAGAAGTGGAGGGAGGAGGATGGCAAAGGGCCGAGCAGATCTTGGGCTGAATGGCCTGACTATTGGGGTTCAGTCTTGCTCTTAGAGGTGAACAAAGTGGGCTTAGAGATGATCCATCGCAGGGGGAGGTGCGAAGGGTGCAGTTCCTGAGCATCTGGAGGGATGTCTGAAAATCATGTGGGGGAAGCAGGTGGCTCTTGGGGTGGGAGAGTGGGAAGAGCGTCTCACTGGCCAGCTGTGGCCAAAGCAAGTGCCCCCTTCCTCCTCCTCAGGTTGTGTCTGAGAATTGGGAAGAAATGAAGAGCAGCTTGTAAAGCATTGGCCGGTGTGTGTGTGTGTGTGGGGGGGGGGCAGGGGAAGGCAGCTGTCACTGGCTCTTCTAACTGCCCAGCCTGGAGCCTTCAAGGAGACCCAGAGGGGCCGAACGTTCAGGCAACAGCAAAGCTGACCGACAACCACTGTCCTGTCGGGCAGAGGTGGGTTAGAGGCCGAGAAGCCCCCTCACTGCCAGCAAATGTTATGCTGGGAGAGGCCTTTGCAGCCTCAGCCCGGCTTCTGAAGGCAGCCAGCAGAGGTGGACCTGCAGACAGTCACAGGATTTTGGTGAGCACCTGGTCACGCTGGGCATGGAAAAGAGATCCCATCATTTCTCATTTTCTCTCTTGCTGCAGAAGCCGCAACAGCCACAAAGGCAACAGCTGGCCTTGTGGCCACCACAGCATCACAACCATCACACAAGTCTGAATCGCAGAAAGTGGGGAGGGGGATCCTGGAGGAACGGGAGAGGCCGGGTCATGGCGCTTCCTGGCCCAAATCCTCCAGCATTTCAAAGGCTCAGATTGATTTGAAGAAATTTACAGGCGGACTTTTGTGGCAGATAAAACAGTTTGCTTATTTCACACTTGTGTAGCCACCTGCTACGTACTGTTTGTTCGGTTTCAGATTCTTTAATTAAAATCAACATAAAACAGATTGAAAACATCCCAAGAAGAGAACCGCTTGATTTGCTGGGGGATATTGCTGAAGATGTGCCAAAGTGGTTAAGGAAAAAGCCACTGCTATCATCTGTGGCAGTGCCTGCTGAGTGGGCTTTTCGGCCGCTGAAGCCCCCTGGCTCACCCTTGGGGATCTGTGCTGTACTGGCAGGCGCTGAGAAAGCCTCGCCTGGGTCCCAGCCTGGCCTCCCTGCTCACGGGGGTGGGCGGGGGTGGGCGCTTCCTCCTCCTCCTCCAGCCCCACCCTGGCTGGCATGTGGCATCCTTGCCCAACACTCGGTTGGGATGCTGGGCTTGTGAGACCAACACAGGAGCCAAGCAGGGAGCAAGCCCTCCATACCTTGTGATGTTGTGCACTGCTGTTCAAGAATGCCTTTGGAAAACATCCCAGTGTGGGGTTAGAGTTGATCTCTCCTTTTGTGATGACTTGTCTATTGATTTGTACTACAGGGGGATGTTCTTACTCTGCACTTCCTTGTGACTGAGTTCATGGGATATATTTCGGCAAAGGGGATTCCCTCCCTCCCTCCCTCCAACATGACTCCTCCTGGGACAATCCAGCCAGGGCTCTGGCCTCCTGCCCATGTGCAGATCGCCTGCCATGCTCTGTTCATGGCAGGGGTGGCCTGCCCTCTTCCCTTGTATGCAGAAGCCGGTGGCTTCCTCCTTGCCTGCCCCTCCTGCTCCAAGCCAGTTCCTTGGAGCCGGTTCCTGGGAGTTTTCCAGCCAGTCCCTGCTCCTGCACTGGGTGCTGGGCTGCTTTTGTGGAGCTGATTAGAGGCCCCCTCAACAAACATCAAAGCTCCAATTAACACGGCCGCTTGCAACCCTCTTGCAGAACTCTGATAAGAATAGAATTTTCACTTGGAAAATGGATTTTTATTTAGTTGTCTGTACATTTCAGTAAATGACCTGCATGGTACAGCGGCAGAGAGACTCTGGGGACAATTAGGGGCCTCATTGGGAGCCGGTTATCTGAAGGAAACAGGCACACACAGCTCTTTAGCTCTCTAATGTCCTGGTAGGAGGGTAAACCAAATTAAAAACAGCCTCTTTTCACCCCCACTGGAATCTGAAGCAGGAGCCTCATCCTCCCCCCCCCCCAGGCTCTCCCTTGTCTCTGGGGCAGTTTCTCTTCCTTGAAACCTTTTGGTCCATGTCTGTGGACTGAAGAAGAGAGAAGCAAAGCAGGGGAAAGACTTGGAAATGCCCACTTGTCTGTGTCTGGAGAGACCCCTGGCTTTGGGACACCCCAGAAGCTTCCGCTGTGGAATGCCCTGAAAACACACGACAAGACGGGCCCATCGCTGGGCGGAAGCTGTGCATGAAGGAGGGGTGGGAGGGGGTGGGAGGGTGTGCAGGCCAGGAAAGGTTTTCTCTGCTGCTGCTGCGCATGGGGCTTCCATTCACAACTGGGGCTTCCACACCAGCAAATGAAATCCAGCCGCATCCTGGTTTCTAGGCGTCGGCAAGGCTCCCTTTCCAACATTTGAGCAGGGAGCAGGCCAGATTCCGGAGGGAAGAGATCTTTGGCTGCAGGCGAAGTGAGTCTCCAGAACTTGTTTTTTAAGCCATGTGGGTCTCCTGCTCTGCAAAACATGATGTTCTTGGCAAGGGACCTGGGGACCTGGTGGGCTCTGAGCCTGCTGCCCTTCTGCCAGGGGGACTCTCGATCACAGCCCTCTGCCAACAGCAGCATCTGTTCAGGGGAAAGTCCTGGAGGTGATGAAGTAGCAACAGTTCAGCCCAAACCGTTCTGAACACCCAGGACAAAATCAGTCCACCTTGGGCAAGACAGGTGGAAATCTGTAAATGCCCGGGCCGGTGTGCCACAAAACCATCCCCACAGCAAACAAGCCCCTGTCAGTCAAAGCTTTTGCCAGGGTGCAATGCTGGTTGCCCCGATGGGCAGAAGGGAGCGGGCAACTGCACTGGCTGCCCTCTTGCTGGAGGAAAAGGGGTCTGAGTGCCACCCGGTGCTGAGGGGAGAGACTCCGTGGCCCAACCAAAGCGGCTTTGCAGCAGCAGAGAGCTGGGCGAGGAGAGCCGCCAGTGAGCAGCCCAAGGCCGGCTGCTCCCCCTCCAAGGCCGGCTGGAACAACAATAATGAACGCGCAGAGCTGCAAGTTAATATGGAGCCAGACAAGTGTTTTAATAATGGGGAAGGTTAGAAAAATCCCTCTCCAGGCTTCAGCACAACCTCTCGCCAGCTGTTTGGGAGACCCAAAGTACCATGACTGCCTATTGATTCAATTATTCTCTACAATGTAATTCTCTGCATTTATGTGATAGCAACAAACAGAGTTGAAAGACATACAAAAATAAATGATCTGAAAGTTAATATGGCTGAATGAGCAGCGCTGAATAAGAGGACTCCGCAGTTTGGTTTTTCCATTGTGTAATCAACAGCGTGCAAAACAATGTCCTAACTTTCTCCAGGGAGCCTGGAGAAGACCTGGGCGAATGGATCACTATGGAAATTAATTGAATTCATGGAATTCACATCGTTGGAGTAATTGATGCTTCTCATAATCACCTCCAGGTTAGGAGCGTTTAAGGGAATGGCATGGATTCCAAAAAACGGAGATGGAGAGGCAGACGGGCCTCCCTTCTGGAATTGTGCTGCTGAAGGCTGCCTTGGTCCAGGCAAGGGGTTGATGCCCAGCCATGGCGCCCGGCCTCTGGACTCCGCCACCCAAAGAAACAGCCCGCCTGTCTGTCCAGGCCCCCAGGAGGGGAAGCATGGTCTCCGGGTGGAAGACTCCTTGCTGTGAGCAAAAATGGGTGGCAGGGACTTTGGGCCTGGGGAGGGCTGGAGGGGCTGTCTCAGTGACAGGCTGGTCTTCCCGCATGACTGAGATTCATCTTTATTTATGGAGGGGCAGGATTTACACGGCTGCCCATCTTGTGACACGCAGCTCTGGGCGGCTCACCTGTTGGGCATGAACTGGATGCTTTTGGCCCCAAACGGTTGCAAGAAGGCAGATTGGGGCTCCTCCAGAAGGGGCTCCCTCCCTTGAGAGATCATGGACCCAACCTCAGGCTGCTCTGAAGTCCACAAGAGACCCCCATTGGCCGCTATGTGCACCTGATTCAACAAAGCCCTCAAATCCTTGCTTTGCTCAATCCATGGGGTTGAGAGGCATCGGGGCTCCCCTAGACGCCGTCTGAGGCTGATCTTGGCTATGACAACAGGCTGACACAGGCGCCCAAAGTCAAGAGCCAGCCTGCCCCCTATGCACCCACCTCCTCTAGCTCCCTTCTGCCAGTGACATGTTGAGGGGGCTGCCCTGTACCCGAGTAACAGCACCCCCTTCTTTCAAATGCAGCATCTGCCCATGTGCAGAGGAAGCAGATGGGAAATATGGGTGGAAGCAAACATTCCCGTTTCAGGAAGGGGCTTCCCCCTCTTTGCTGCCCCTTGACTGTTGAGGCACATTAGTCATGCTGTCAAAAGATGGCAGTGCAGCATTGCTCAGTGCCCGGGAAAGAGAGGCGGGTTGGAAGGGTGGCAGGAAGGAGGGAGAGGGCGCAAGCAGAGGGCGGCCTTTCTGGCTGCCCCCTCTGAGCTCCACTGGGAAAACAAGGGGGGCCTGGCAGCCTCTCCCTGGGCACGCACTGCACCCCCTCTTTTGACAAAGGGGCCGTGAAGCTTGGAAGGGGGGGCAGCACAACCGACTCTGGCTGGCTCAGTCTGCCGGAAGGGGTTTTGCCAACCCTGTAAAGCAGTCAGGAGTTTAGCCCCCTCCTTCAAGAATGGGGGGGGGCAGCTTAGGCTTCTTCCTGTTGGGTGAAGGCCTGTCTCAAGGCTCCTTGTGGAAATCCCCTGATGGGATGTGGGGGGGTTTGCTGAACCTCAGGGAGCCAGAAGTGGCCACGATGAACCTATGCCAAGTACTGAGAGCGGCTGTGGGGCCAGGGTGGCCCTTGCTGAAGAAGGGCCCCCCACCTCCCCTGCGTCTTCCTTGGCTTTGGGCCCTTCTCTGCTCAGCTGCTGACTCTCCTCCCAGCCTCGTGAGAGAGAAAGACCTACCTTTGCCTTTGGAGAGACGAGATCTCCCTGGGGCCACTGAGGCAGGAACCCCAGGGCCCCCTTCCAAAGTGGATGAGCTTCAAGAGCGGGGGGGGGGAATGAAGGCAAAGCTGTGGATCCCCAACCCACCTTGGTCTTGCTCCAACAGCCTCTTAGCTGAGTGGAGGGGGATTTAGTGTGTTGTGGACACACTACAAAGAGGATCAGCTGACTTGAGTCAACTAACTCCAAGGGGGCTGCATTTGGCTCAGGTAGGCCCAGCCCTGTGCAGGATCAACCCCCGCCCCGCTACTCATGCCCCAGAGAAATCGGCCTCCAGTCAGCTGCCCCACTTTGCCTCCAAGGCCACTGAGAAGAAGAGGGGACGGCTGCGGCAGAAGGAAGGCAACTGGACTCCCTGCCAGAGCGTGGCAGCTGAGAATATCCCTCCCAGGAAGCCAGCCTGGGTTGGGGGTGGGGGATGGGACCAGAAGCAGGCCAGCCCTTTCCTGCAAAAACATAGGTGGTCTTCAGGGATTGTGTGGTTTCACCCAGTTAGTGAGCCTGGCAAAATGCCCAGGGTGCAGATGTGGCTGGACTGGTGGCTGAACCGGGTGTGGAGCAGAAAAAGTAAAGGATAAACAACCTGCTAGTCAAAAGCAGTAAGACTGGGCTGTGTAAAATGGGTGCTGGGGTTTCTTTTTTGTGTGGAGGGGCTCCATGAAATAAGAAACCAATTGCTTTGATCTTGTAAGCTGCCCAGAGTCCCTTGAGTGAGATGAACACCATCCTGCAGCCACTTGGCACGACGGGGCAGCTGCTTCCCAGCGACTGGAGGCTCCGGGCTGGAGCTGCGTCATTCCACCTTCTTGGTACCTGAAGCAATCCGGGTTGAAGATAATTTGAACCAGTGTTTGCCTGAGAATTTCTCCCACCCGAGACATGACATCTTTTTGGCAGGCTTGTCAGAGAGAAAATCCACGGTGCTCTGAATTGCAGAAGGGCTGCTTGTGATGGGCATTGCCCACCAACCCACCTCCCCCGGTCTCTCTGCCTAGAAACAGGCAGGCAATTGGGAGCTGTCTCCCTTCTCGATGGTCTTTGCCTGCTGAATATACTAATTGGCTCATCTGTGCAAAACTCCTGCCGAGAGAGACAAATCGCTCGGTAGCTTTCGCTCAGTGCACAGGTAAGTGAATTCCTCGCTCAGGTTACTTGTTTCATGGGAAAAAAAGGTCATCGGCAGGGCTTTCATTAAAGCAGGGGCTCCATGAAATAAGGCGAGGATGCACTGCAGAGACCAAACGCTCCGGTCTTCTGGGGATGACCTCGGGGTTCCCTCTTCCTCTCCTGCCCAGGCTGGTGGCACCTCCTTGTGCCACAGCCAGGGAGGCGGGGAGCATCATGGTTGCCATGGCAATGGTGCTCCTAGAGCAGATGCTGCTGATGCCCAGTTGTCCTTGGCTGTGCTCCAGGCAGAAGGATGGACGGGCAGGTGTAGCCCAGAATGATACATTGCCATCGCTTTGCTCCCCGCCCCCCGTGCTCTAACTTGTTAGGCTGGGTGAGTGGCTCTAGCCGGGCCTGACAGACTCCCAGGGTTGTTCAGCTGGAAACTGGTGATTAAGTACCCCATAATAATGGTGCTTGGATTTTCATGGTCCTGTTGGGAAGAGCCAAAGCAGCAGCGACTGTAGTCCATGCCAGGCTGCTGGTTGAGTGCCTGGCCTCCTCGCTGGGGTGTAGGTGCCCTGCTTGCTGCAGGTGGTTTCCACAAGCGGGCAGGCTGGGGCCAAACAGCTGCAGCAAGGCGCCTTCCAGCAGATGGACAGCTCAAAAACAACAGCTGCTTCCCTTAGAGGAGGAAGCTGCAAAATACCTGCAAGCAGGAATTGGCAGAATCCCAGGTTTTGTCCAGATGACAGAGATTTACTTGTGTAGGAAGCATCAGGAGCCGCCCTTTTGCCCAAAACAGGAACCGCATGGAGCAGAATAGACCGTAGCCAGGGGACCAAATGGGCTAAAACACTCCAGGCCCCCACGAGGACACAGGATACCCAGGGCCACCTTGGGCCTTGGTGGCCAAGAAGTGCAAAGCATTCCCTCCAGTCTGCATAAACATTTTTTATAATTTTAAAATGTTTTTAATATTTGTTAATAATTCGTTTGGCCCCGGATCTCCGCTCCTTTCGCTGAGACCTGAAGACCTGGCTGTTTCAGCAAGCCGGCCTGGATTGACCATGGGGGGCGGGTGATTTTATATTATTGGTATAACTGTAATTTTAATTGTTTTTAATGCAGTTTTGTAATTTAGACTTGTCTTGTTTAATATCTTTTTATTGTATATATGGGTCTTTTTATCTGTTCACCGCCCTGAGTCCTCTGGGAGAAGGGCGGCATACAAGTCTAATAAAATAAATAAATAAATAAATAAATAATGACAATGATTTTGGATACTTCTTGTTTTAGTTTTATTGTATGCCACGCAGAGACATCCGCTTGTGTGGTGGGCAGCTCTATAAATAAAATAAAATAAAATAAAATAAAATAAAATAAAATAAAATAAAATAAAATAAAATAAAATAAAATAAAATATCTGGACTCATTTGCACACGAAGCTGAAGTGGCCATTTTGCTGTGCTTGGATCCTTTCCTGGCCAGGAGAAGCTCGTGGGGCAGGCCTTGGCCTCAGGGGTCTGTGCAGGCTGCAGAATCGGTGGGGCTGCATCATGACCAGGAAGGAGGCACTTTGGGCTTGGTAAATCCAGGCTGCTAATGCCCACCAAGCCCTCATCCGAAAGGGGATGAGAAAGGTAGGTGCTGCACCCCAGGGGAGCACCAAGAAGCTGCTTATCTTCTGCACCCCACATTTGGACGACTGCATTCAGAGCAAGCAGAAGAGACCCCTCCCCCTGGATCCGATTCTCTCTATCTTCAGCAAACACACGTCTTGTTTTTCCTCCTCACTGAGCCCCAGGGTGGCTCCCCAAGAAAACCAACACCCTGGGCATGTGCCATTTCTGCCGGCATTTCCAAGAGCACACGGGAGGGTTGTGATTGAGCTGAAAGGAGTGGCTTTGCTTCCCTCGTTTCCAACACTCGGTGCGAAGGGAAATGAGATCCTAAATGATGGTTGTGGAAAAGTCCTGCCATCGAGGTGAACCGAGGGTGGCTGTGGTGGATGCAGCTCCAGGCTCACAAGAGTTTCCCAATGCTCCATGAAAGAGAGAACAAGGGAATCCCCTCTGAAGGGGCTGCTCCTATCTTCCATCACCACCACCCCCGCCTGGAGGGGGGAGGCCCATGGTTGCAGGTGGAAGGGCATCCCCAACAGGCCTGCGGAAGCCCAGAGTGTTCTTAGTAACCTTCTTGCCTGTTCTAATCTCACCGGTTAGAACTGAAGCAGCTGCCGCTTTAGACTTCAGCAGACTCTCATTACTTCCCTCTCATGACTTGTGTTGCCTACCAAGAAGGAGCAGAAAACTCTGCCTCTGCGAGATCGATGCAGCCTCAGGCCAGCTGATGGTTCTGGGCCTTTCGAGGGTGCTGAGCAACTCACCCATCTTCCCCTAGCAAAACTCAGCTCCAGAAGGCCTGCCTGGGTTTGGCTCACGTCCCTTAGGTCCACCTTACTTTCAGCACCCTGGACAGCGCATGCACCCAAAGTGCAGGGAATCAAAGCCTCCCCCACACTTCTCCAGCTAGCTTGATTCTCCCTACAGCCCAGGCTGGCTCAGTCTACTTGCCCACCACCCTTTGCCTACCAGAGTGGTGGGTGGCCAGACGGCTGGGGCCCTGGCAAGGAAAGGAGGGGTCTGGGGGGTCTGACCTATTCATGGCCACTCTTTGACCCAAGCATTTTTTCCTGGTGGCTTTGGAGGAAGAGTTGGAAGGCAAGATATTTCCCTTATAAAGCTGTATGGGGGTGTCAGTGATGGAGAAAGAGGCTGGGTGGTGGACTGAGCCCCTGGCCTTCTTGCTTCAAAGGTTTAGAATTAGACAGAGTTCTACCACCCTACTTTCCTGGTGGTCATGGGAGGGGGGGAGATTCCTAAGCCTCTTGGGCTGTGACCCAGACAGCAAGGTGGTTATTGGCCCTCATGTGCCACCAACAGGGTCTTGACCACAACAGGCTGTAGGCAAAAGTGCCCACCCTCAAGCATGGTAACCAGCACTCAGCTATCTTGTTAACTATGGTGATTTCCAGTTTTCAAAGATATACTACTGCTGAAAGTGGAGGCTTTATTTAACTACAAAGGTGCCCCTTCTGTGCATCCTCCTAAGGGACCGTCTACTCAGCAGTGCTGACTCTCCAGGTGGGAGAGTGGGGAAACCAGTGAGCCCCACGGAGTGGCTGTGGGAACAGATTCAATAAGGGAGCCCCAAAATTCTATCATTCCCAAGCAATATAATAAGCCCGCAAATACTCCCATTTATCCCCTGGAGTTTTTCCCCTGAGAGCTGTAATCTTGCATCTTCTACAGTGATGGATTAGTGAGAGGGAGACTCGGCTGGGGAATAAAAGTCCACAACGTGTAGTTTTTGACGTGTTATTATTCAGTTTTATCTTGAGCTGTGCCATCCCAACCCATTACTCATATCCAAGGGGGAAAGGAAGGGGCTCCCAACAGCCTTCACCCCTCTTCAAAGCAGGCAATGGGGGGTCTGGTGCCCTCGGTCACTCCTGTATTCTGGGGGGGGGGCTTCTCTCCTCTTGGGACCTCCCATAAACATTATAGCAGCTGGGAAGGAGCTGGCTTTCATAGGCAGACCTTCCCCAGGTTTGCTGTTCCTTTAAGTCCAGGCAGGGGGTCAACAGCTACTTTAAAACTCCCAAACCAGAACAGACTGAAGCTGCCTTTCATTCTGGAGCTTTTCCTGCCCTTTCTCCAAGCAGCCGTGAATGAAGTGGGAGATCAGGCTATTTGGCATCCCCTGAGCATCCTTTCAGGATTGGCAACCCACCTCCTGTGTTGATGTTTGGTGGCCAATTCTGCATTTGCAGCTGAGCACAAGACAAAGGGCCCATTGGGAGCCACAAGAGGCGGTGAAGCAGCCACGCAGGGCACGGGGGCCGCTGGGGGCGATGGTGCCCAGGGGGGCCCTTACCACCATTTGCCTCTTTGCCTGTAAAGATGTGGCTTTTTCAGAAAACCCAGGAGGCCAAAAGAGGCCCCCACTTCGCAGGACGGAGCAAGTGGGCCATGGGGCTGCAGGGCCAGGAGGAGCCTCGCTGGGCTGCTGTTTGGGCGGTTCTGCCCTTCGCCAAGTGAGAGGAGCAGAAAACTCTCATGCTGGATCCCAACAGGCAACCACGGAAAAGCGAGAAGTTCAGGCTGGAGGTGCAGAAGAGGAGAAAGAGGAGCGAGGTTGGCTTATTCACCGGGGAAACCATCCAAGGGCTTCTCTGCTTGCTTTCAGGCGGCAGAAATGGGCTTTCATGGAAGGGTGGAAAAGGCCAGAGGGCTCTGTGGAAGAGAAAGACAGGCAGGTGGCCCTTCACTTACAGCCACTCATTTAACAGCGATTCAAAATTACAAGGGCGCTGGGAAAAACGAAGCTACGACTGTTGCAGCATCCCCCCCCGGGGCCCCCTAGAGATCCTCCAGAGCCCCACACTTTCCTTCTCTTTCCCCCTATGAACTTCTTCCCTTTCTCTGCCTTCCCTCCTTGAAGGGCATCTGGGAGCCCAGAAGGGCGCATGTCCTCTGGGGCAGCTCAGTTTTGCTCACATGTCTTTGGGGAGATTCTGCCGAGAAGTTTTGGAAAGCCCAATTCTCTGTGCCAGAGAGGGCCCTCCTGAAGGGCTGCCTGGCACCCCAGGGACCCCCAGAGCCCATGGACAGCAGCCCTCCAGGCCATGCAGAGGCTCACCCAGAGCCTGCCTGCCTGCCTGCCTGCCTTCAGGACCCCCTTGCCCTCCCCTCCTTCCCCTCTTCCAGCTGCTCCTCCTGTGCTCCTGCTAAAGTTTACATGATGGCTGCAATTAGCCCAACAACAAAGCCTCTGTTTGACTACCCCTGTCCAAATTTGTTTAGGTCCAGCTGGAATTGGTGCTGGGCAAACGGCTTTGTGTTTATCCTCCACACTAATGAAGAGCTAACGAATGCGGCTGCCCATTAATAATGGGAGAAGTGATGGTGTTTGCAGAAGGACTCTGTGCCACATGTTCTCCCCTCAGGCATGGGCAGGACGCACTTCCTCCATGGGGCCGTTTCCTTCTCTCTGCTCCTAGAGAGAAACCAACCACCTGCATCCCTTTTATGGGCACAAAGACCATTTCATCTCTCTGGCAGAAATCTTTCTGCAGGGATGCCTTCTGCAAGAGTGAACTTTTCAGCCACAGATTGTGGGTCCAAATTATGGAACATTTAATTATGTAGCCAAATTAGCCAAGCTTTAGGGTTTCTCCCCCTCCCCCAAGAATGCTGTTTATGAGAAGGAGTTAGGCATGTGAGTCTCAAGTAGGGTGCCAGCAGCCAGTTCCTGGCCTGGTCAGGTCCTCTCAGGAAACAGGGAAGGACACAGATTGTGGGTCTAAGAACCCTCTGGCCCCCTGCTGCTGGCTGGGCCCTGAAGAATGGGATTCCCAGTGCAGCTGGTCATTTGGGTCATTGCTTGCTTGGGTCCAGCCAGATTAATGGCAGAACATGGCAGCACCTCTGCTGGTCAGGACATTTGCTATTCCAGCCTAAACAGCTTCCCACATTTTCCTATTTTTAATTGGTTTCTACTTTTCTGTTTCCTATTTCCAGAAGTTATGGGGACCTTGAGAATATCAGAAGAGAATGTGGGGTTGGATCAAGCCAAGAAACACACGCAGCCCAGGCCCTGTGGCTCTGGGGCTGATCGGATGTGTTTGGGAGCTCCTAGGCCCAGATGGGGTGTTGCCCCCTTCCCTGTTGTGTTGCCCTTGAAGGGCTGATGCCCATCACCTGGTTTTCTGGGCGTCCTGGCACTGCACTGGTTTTCTAGACTTTGCAAGTGCCCCTGAGGATGGGCTGGCTGGAGAAGGATTGCAAGGTCAATGGGACTTCAGGACTGTTCCTAGGGAACCTCTAGAAGAAGCCTCCTTTCCCAGGCTCTGCTAGCTGTGGTGGGTGAAGGCGGGGGGGGTTGTCTCTACCTTGTCAGTTTTGTTTCCAGCGATGGGTTGCAGAACTGCCAGAAGCTGCTAAGATTTCTAATTAAGATGGAAGAAAACAACACAGGCTATTTCCAAACCGTTCCTGCTGGAGTTTAATTTGATTTCCCTCTTTTTGTCTCAGGGCTGTTTAATTTCTAGATTAGCCAACGTGGCCTCTGAGCACAGGCTGCCCCACTGCGGGTCTCCTCCAGCCAGGCTCTGGCCTTCGCTCCAAGGGGAAGGAGGCAAGCTGGGCCAGGAAGCCGCCTCAGAAGAGCCGAACCCAAATCTGGCCCCAAATCTTAATGGAGAGGCCCAGCCGGTGGCTTACAGTTATTCTGGGATGGGGGTGGGGGCCAGCTGAGCTGCTCAGGTGAGGACCATCCTTCTCATCTTTTGGAGATGGTCACTGGCAGGATTGCAGATGTCCCAGTGAACGAGAGATTGGGATCCACGTTGATGGAATTCTTAGGCTGACATCCTACCTCCTAAGACGATCTTGCCAAACGATTGAATTGCTTTACGACATTTGTTTCTTTTTATCCGTTCATTTGTTAGATTTTGGGGCTGCCTTTCCTCTAGGAACCCCAGGCGGTCCAACCATTTGAGGGTGTCCTTCAAGAACCCCAAGCATGGTTCTACGCCTGAAGAGCCCCAGCCAGGGTTCCAATGGTTGTGTGGTGGTCCCTCCTCTTAGTCAGCAGCTGATATTTATTTATTTATTTATTTATTTATTTATTAATGGGACTTATATGCCGCCCCATCTCCGAAGACTCGGGGCGGCTTACAAATAAAACAACAGCAACAATAAATAATTTAAAAGCAAATTAAACTAAAATAAGCCCCATTACAATTACAATACACCCATAAAATCCCTTAAAACTATCCCATAAAACCATCCCATCCCAGAAAATCACAACCCGGATTGGTTAAACAACCAGGTCTTCAAGTCATGGCGGAAGGTAATACCTATAATACCTAAAGCTACTTAAGCCACCCCCACCCCAAAGGGAGGCAGCCCTGGGGCCTCCAGCTCCTGGCACCAGACCAATAAAAACCGCACGAGAGCATTTTGGAGGAGAAGGACTGGATGGGACGCGGCTTCTTTCATCAGAACAATTTTGGAGTGTCGGCTGGGCCAAGACCCATTGGCTTCCCTTCCAGAGTCAGCCTTCTTCAATCTTGAACTGCTAAGGGAAGAGGCTTAGGGCCCCCACCCTGGGGAAATACTGCAAGTGTGAAGTGCTCCTCCCAGGCAAAGCGGGAGGATCACCTTTGCCCATCACAAACAGGAGAGAGAGGGGGAGCCTGGCCTGGCCATCTGCCTCCAAGGGTGCCAGCAGAAGTGGGCCAGCGGGGCTCTTCCATTGGCTTGTTGCCTTCCCACCTTCCCACCTCTCAGTTAGAGAGCGAGAGAGAGCGAGAGATGGGGGGTGATTGATGGCCCCATCCCGCTTCTCCGTCCCACCTGAATGGAGTGAGACACATTGATGGATCTTCCTCATCATCAGGATTTGCTGGCAGGGCCAGGAAGCGCATCTGCCAGGCCATTTGGGGCTCCTGAGGGAGCCATTTGCTCAGGAGGGGCAGGGGAGGGGCAAGGCCAGAGGCGCCCAGTCTGGCGAAAAGGGGGCTCAACCAGATGCAGCTTTACCCCCAACTAGAGAGTGAGGAGGGCGGAGGCACCAGCTGCCAGCCAGGTCATGGGAGCTCAGAGCTCATCTGGGCAAAACCGCCTGGAGGTGGCATCTCCAGGGTCTCCTAAAGTCCTTGCAGTTTTCTTAGCAGAGAAGATTTCCTTTGCCTTCTCCTGGGACATTCTTCCATTTCCGGTGGGGTTTCCCTGCGCTGCCTCATCTCCGTTCTCCCCAGGATCAAACCTGCAGAGCTTCCTTGAGATCAGCCAGGATCTATCAGGTGCAGCCACCTCCCCTATTTGGCCCTCGGCCCACTCATTGCCTGGCCCTCGGCTAGCCTGTGCCCGTGCTTTGAAAAGGCCCCACTGGCTAACAGCAAGATCCCAGGTTGCTGCCCCATATTCCAGAGCCAGGATTATGGGAACTGCTTCCGGGAGGAAGGTCCACTGTGCTTCTGGGCTGGAGCAGCCAAGGTTTTTGCAAATCCAGCCCTGGAGTAGCAGACTCCAGAGCCCTCTGCTTCTCTCCCCATCTCTCTCTCTATGATATCAGGCCTCCTACAACTGTGTTCCTTCCTCCTTTTAATTAAGTGCTAAATATAGATCTTAATTAAGGTGCTGATGAATTTAATTTAGAGCAGCGGTGCTGCTTTAATGCACAGAGCCTGGTGCCTTGTTTGGGTAATGTTGAATACCAGCTAAACGTGCACTTTCTGCGTTGCCCCCGTAAATAATTCCCTTGCAAATCCTCTCCGATACGTCGCCGACACTAATCCGTTTCCTCCTACAGAATATTCATGAATGCCAACCGGCCTCCTTCCCACCCAGCAGCCTTTAATGCTCGCCTCCAAGCAGTTTGCCCGGTTCCCCCATCAGAAGGAGCAAAGGAGCTGAGCTCTTGGGACTGGCGTGGCTGGGGGGCCAAAGGACTTGGGAGGGGGTGGAGGGCTGCTGTGAGGAGAGGGTGCCTCTGCTGGGCAGGGGAGAGAGGCGGGAGAGGCTGCGGAGTCGGCCCTGCAGGTCCACCTGGACCCTCACATTCGCCAGAGGCTCTGGGGACCCAGTGCTGGGACGTTGGTCAAGGGTGGGACATGCACCTCCCACCTCTGAGCCATGAAGTGGGAAGAGCATCGAGTGGCTGATGAAACTCTACCCCCACCCTCCATTTTGCCTCCTCCCTTCCCGGCCTCGGCCCAGACTTCGCATTGTGAGGCTAAAGCAGGATCCGAGCACCTCTCTGAACCCGAAGCCCCTCCCTCAAAAGAGCCATTTTGTTCCTGGCTAGCAGAGTCAGGCCTCGTTGTCCGCAATATCTGCGAGCAATTTCTGAGCTAAATTAGAGCTGAATTGCAATGCAGGCAGACGGGTGGAGAAGCTGGGTCGGTGGTCCAGCTGGGAGCGGCTGGGCGGGCAGGAGAAAGGCAGCTGCCTGTTGGATAAACCCCCTGCTGACCCCCCGACCCCCATTTCCAGGCAGAACGAATGAAGGAGAGGCAGGCTGGCCTTGGCCTTTGGATGCTGCCTTCCAGGGCTTGGCTCTTAGCCCCCCTAAACCAGGAGAAAGTGGAGGGGGTTGTGCTCATCCCCCAAGGCTCCACTTTCCCTGGATGTGGCTGGACACTGGAAGAATTGGGGGGGGGGCGGCTTTTCCTCTTGCAGAAAGTTAACCTGTGGAACTTGCTGCCACAAGAGAAAGTGAGAGCTGGTTGGGGAATTCTGGGAGGTGAAATCCCTACATCTTAAACTTGCCAAATTTGAGAAATTTGAGTTGGAGTAAGGGCCCCCCTTTCTGCCGCCCCCTTCCCCCTCCCCCCTGACTGCAAGCAAGGGGGGCAAGGCACTACAGCTTCTCTTAGGCGGTGCTCCAGGAGGGCTGAAGGCACGGAAGAAGAGAGTTGGTGGGCTCAATCCCTTGCTATGGGGGAAGGAGAAGCCCCCTCCCTCCAGGGGAGAGGGTGTCCATGCAGCACCCTGGCTCTGCTGCCCCCCTTCTGGGAAGGTGGCTGTTGGGGGGAGGTCTCTGCAAGGGGGCACAGCCTTTGCGACCGCTGCCCCTCCCCTCAGTTGCCGCCCCCGTCTGTTCCTTCCTGCTCTCTCAGTGGCCATTTGGGTGGTCCACCCCTGGCTAACTTGGCACGGCTGCTGCCTGCTTCATCCTGCCTGGGTTACAGGGAGGCCAGACCCGAAAGGAAGCCACCTCCAAGGACTTTGTGTGTGTGTGTGTGTGTGTGCTTTAAAGGACGTCGTGGGATTTATTTTTTGAGTCCCTAAAAGCAGCAGATAAAGGGGAAATCCAACCCAACTGTTAGTCTATCAGCGTTTGCAAAATGCCTTTTGTTCACTCCCCCCAACCACTAACCACAGATCAAGGGCTGCCGGGATGAGCTCTGAATGCAGTGCTGTGTTCCTGACACATTTGTTGGTGGTTTCCTTTCTTCTCGGTTTTCTCTCATCTTCAGTGGAGACCCTGCCTCCTCTAACAGCACCTCCCAATCCCAGTCCAGGCCCCATGGCAGGCAGTGGGGGGAGGAGGAGGAGGAGGAGGAAGAGGCCACCAGCTGCTCTGCAAGGCACTTCCAAGTGCCCGGAAGCCACCAATAAGAGGCACTTGGATTTAGTCTCTGAGGACAGCTGGGGGGTTCAGGGGGCACCCATTGTCCAGCCCTTCCCACCTTCCTGTACGTACCAGGGTGCTTCCCTGCCCAGGTGGCATGATTGTTTTGGACGCTGCTCTGAGCATTGCCTGACTGCAGCTTTGCTCCCAGCGAGGCAGGGAAGAAACTTTTAACAGTCCAGTTCTCTTCTTTTCCATCATTTTATACTGGTAGAATTTGTAAAGATTGCAGAAATGCCGAACTGTTGAGATCGTTTTAGCTTTTAGGACATGAAATAGTTTGTTGCAGTCAATATCTTTTTGGCCTGTCATTTGAAATTTCCATGCTGATTTTGATTGTGCTTTTTATTATATTTTAATCAGTCTCACACTGCTGTGTTGCCTAGAGAATTTACTTTAGGAGGTGACTAATATATATATATATATATAAAATAAAATAACAAATTAGCATTCTGTCTGTTCCTGGGCAAAATAACTAATTGCTGCCATTCTAGGCCTGTTTACTCAAAAGTAAACCCTTCTGGAATCTGTTAGTATGCACAGAATTGAACACCTCTTCTGTGCTTCAGTGTTAATGGCTTTATATGTTTACAGTTAGTTTTTATAACTTTTTGTCTAAACATTATAAAATATCTTAAAAGTAAATCTACCTAGACCTTAGGCACCCAATAAAATATTTCCAGAAATCACACAGGCCAGCAGTGTATACACAAGACCAGTTGGGAAAAAAGTCATCCTCATATAAGAGTTCCATGTGTTGTCATATTTTTGTGTTCTCGACGTCGACAGATGCCTTTCTTTGCAAACCACAGAGTCACCAACGTAACCTTGTTTTAATCTGGAGTTCAGATTAAAGGGAGGAGAAAGATGAGGCCCATTGAACACTTTGCCCAAGTCATCCAAACCGGAATGAACGAGAAACACGGCCGTCTAGATTTTAAGTCCTCTGCTCATTCCACACTTTGCTCCTTCGGCTGAAAGTTGCTCAGTTTATACTCCTTAAATCAAGCATAAGCTTGTCGTGAACAAAAGTACTGGATTGATTTGCATCTGTGGCTGATCAGATTTCACCTACATGGAAGCATCCTTACAATCTCTTGCCACTCCTAACCCAAGAGCTTGGAAGCGCACTCTGTTTCTTCCTGGGGAGTCCCACTGCCCATGTTTCAAGGGGGGAGATGCCCGGGGGGGGGAGGTGGCTGGGGCTCAAGCTGGCCTGGCTGTTGCTCTCACATTGAAGGCTGCTGGAGGTTCAATTATTCTTGCAACGATCACAGTTTATCCGCTCTTCGGATCCGTGGCCCAGCAACATTATTTCTCCACTCCAGGCTGCAGCTGGAGGCCCCCCCAATTAATCCAGCCACGGCTCCAGGGTAGTGGACGGTGGCGTGAAATTTCCCTGCCTCTCCAACACGCCCAGGTTTCTTTTCAACCTTAACAACATGTGTCACCACATTTCACAATGAATTTAGCTGTCATTCATGTTTCATTAGGGTAAGTGCCTTAAAAACAGATTAGAGACTCAGCTAATTTACTCATTAGTAAAAGGAAATTAGCCATTTGAGATCTACTCTAATAAAATTAGCCGGGTGACAAATGCTTTGTTGCTGTGTTTATTAGATTACCATGCCTGCTGCATTTTAAAGGCATCACTAAGCCTTTGGCAGCATTGCCATTTCTCCCTTTTGAGATCTGCTTCTGGATTTCCCTTCACCAAACAGGAGAATTGTCCAGAAGGACATCGCTGAAAACTCTGTTGAGCGAGAAAGAGCTGCTGGCTTGTACAACTTCGCTCCCCAGGCAACCTTGAGGTCTGGTGCCTGCTTTGCTCCTGCTGTGAGTTGAGTCGGGTGGGTCCTGTAGCCAATTGACTTGATCCCTCTTGGACACCCTTAAGGGCCAGCAACATTCCTGCCACCATCCTGATGCCTGCCTGGCAGAAGCTGCAGTTGGGCTGCGATTGCAACTGAGTCAGAAGAAGAACCCCAGGTGTGGTCACATGTGGAGGGCATGAAAGGTCTCTGGAGATGCCTGGCTTTGTCCCCAGCTGGCACTGTAGGAAGACCAGCGAGCACCGGGCAAGGCATTGACTCCCACAGCTGCCACGGAGCCCTGCTCCCCTCCTTGTCTGCGAGCAGAAGAGAAGGAAGACCTTCCATGTGCCAGGAGCAACGCCGTGAACCTGCCAGGTCCAAAAACAGTTTGCAAGAAAAGCTTTACTGTTGGGCTGCAGCCAGGAAGCTCCTGCTTCAGGGACCCGGACCAGAGAGGCTCATCTGGTTCTGGCAGCCCCAACCTCTTGCAAGCACTCCCAGAGCTGTGGCAGAGCCCCAGCTTTGGGGTGGGAGGTCTCCTGCATCCCCGCTCTGAGAGGAAACCAGGAATTGCCCAACCAGTCGTTCTTCTCCAGGAGATGAATAGAAAAATATGGCAGTTTTAAAAGAATCTTGCAGTTTGGTGTTGATGGGACTCATTCAAACAGGGATTACTTTCCTTGGGCCCAATCTGTGGAACAAGCAGATTGCACGAGGGAGAGAAGTGACCAGGCAGAACCTTTGGGCCCCCTGTCCCATGGCTGAGCAGAAACTTCAGCCAGGCTCCCAGGGTGGGTTGATGGAGGGCTCTGTCCAGGGGCCTGGCCCCCCCACTTGGTTGCTCTAGGCTCAGCTTGGGGGGTGTCAAGGACCCTGTCTGTTTCCTGCAGGTCTTTTTAAGGTGGGGGGTGGGGCTCAAGGGGCGGGGTTCCATTCAGACTATAACATTGTAATTAACATTATCCGATGGATCAGCAGTTTTCATTCGGGCAGCAAAATTAGCCTGCTCAAATCCAGTGGGAGATGCTCTTCCGTATTTTCGTTTCCCCCTCACAGCAGATTCTGGGCTCCTGACTTATCGGAAGAAGAGCGATGACCCTCACAAAAAGCATGCTGAGCAAAAGGGGGGCAGCTGGGATGGAGGGGGGCACCAGTACAGGTGACTAGCTTTGATGCTGGGGGTCCCCCAGAGCAAAGGGGAGCTCCGAGGGGCCACAGAACTCATATTTGGGGTTGAATCCAATGCCCAGCCCTGCTGAGGGCAACGGTGCTGGCTGGGAGGGGCATTTTGGTGCCTTTCTGGCCGCCTTGAGCTGGTTCGCCAGGGAGACGGTCAGCTCCATTTCCTGGCTCCATTTGGTCCTGGAACAAATCACCGTCTTGGATAGCAGCTGATGTGTTTATCCCAGGGGATATGACTCTGAATATTAGGATGTCAAAACCAGGCACATTTGCAATATGTTACTGTCAAAAAGGAAATAAAAAGGGAGTTTGGCTTATTTAATTAGTGCAAGAGCCTGCTCAAGGAAGAGCCAAAAAAGAAGAAGAAGAAGAAAAGGAAGGAAAGAGTACAAAACAACAAGAACAACCCCAAAGGGGAGCAAAAGAGAGGCAGCTGAGCCCTTTCCTGGGCGCCTCCAGTGCCACTGGGACTGCAAGCCAAAGAGGCAGCTGGTGATTCCTGTGCCCACAATGCCTGGAGCACGTGGGAGGCTGCCAGACATGGGGACTTGCCTGGTGGGGCTGGGGCCAGGGGGAAGACCTTGCCTCCCTGCAAGGAGTCCGGAAGCCTCTCCTTCATCCAGAAGACCAGCCTAGACTGGGTTTATCCCAGGGAGGGGATCCCTCTGCAAAGAGGGGGCAGGTTCTGAGTCCTCACCTGTTGGGGGGGGAGGTTTCTTGGAATGCATCTTGGCTCCTGCTGGAGGAGGAAATCAGGGGGTCTTTGGGGTGTGGGAGAGGGCCCTGCTTCCCCATCCAGCCCTGCAAAGGTGCACCAAGCTCTGCAGGCAAAAGAAAACACCCTTCCTTCCAGGACCTTCGGTTGCAAACCTCTTGCTGAAGGTGAGGCCAGATTCTGCGTGGGTGGATTCCAAGGATCTGCTGGCATTGGACCCAGAGATCTGCTTCTCCCACCCAGGCAGGCCTCTGCTGAAGTGTGTAGACCCCTTCCCCCATTTAAGTCCTGCTGCCAGCCCGGGTTGAGAGAAGGAAGGAAAAAAATCCATTAGGCGGCACTGCTGGAATGATTGGCAGCAAAGGAAGGGCTACTTTCTCTCCATGGCAATCACACCGCCCTCCCCTCCCCATTCAGTGCCCTTCCAGCCTCCCTGGGGCTCTAGGTCTCCTGGGGGGCTGTGTGCAGATTCCTGCTGGGCAGCAAAAGCCTTGGGCCCCAGGCCCCAATTTGGCCTGGCCAGCTCAAAGGCTGGAGGGTCAAGATCCGCCGTGTCTACTTCTGGGGCGGCCCCAGAGCTTTTCCTGGGATCTGCTGGGAAGAGGAGGAGGGCTGGCTGGGTGGAGGAGACCCTTCTGCCCCCCTCCCCCAAAGAGAGAAGGCACTGCTGGCTCCTGAAGCAGCCGGTCCCCTTGCCCAGGAGACAGGAGATTGGCCAGCCCCTTCCTGCCCTTCTCCACCCCGGGGGGGGGGGCCCTTCCTTGGGAACCAGCCTCTCCCTCCTTTGCTCCGCTCTTCCGGGGGTGGGGTGGGTGGAATGTGTAATGGATTTTGACACGTTTCATTGAAATATAACAAAATATTTGCATGGAATTATTAGATAAATGAGAGCTGACTGGTGTCAGAGGTTCTCATTTGCCAAATGTGAGGTGAACATGCATTTAGAATGAAGGAAAAGGAAAAGTTAAGTTTATCACCCGCTCAGCCCAAACAAAGGTTTTGCAAGCAAAGGATCCTCTCTCCAACCTGGTGGGGGGTGGGGGGTGAGCAGGGGGGCTGCCTCCTCCACCCACCCACCTCCACTGGCCTCAATGTAGCAGATCCCGAAGCATTTTAGTCGGGGCTGCATCAGGGTTTCTGCTCTCGGCCCCATTTGCCCCAAAGTTTCCTCCATGATGCTGCCTGGTATTATACTGACCGAGAATGGAGTGGAATGGGATGGAATAGGAAACAGAGTGGAAAGGGACCTTGGAGGTCTTCTAGTCCAACTCCCTGCTCAAGCAGAAACCCGATACAATAGCAGACAAATAGTGCTCCAGTCTCTTCTTTAAAATTTCTCCTGTTGGAGCATCCACAACTTCTGGAGGCGAGTCGTTCCACTGATGAACTGTGCTGACTCTCAGGAAATTCCTCCTCAGTTCCAGGTTGCTTCCCTCCTTGATGAATCTCCACCCGTTGCTTCTTGCCCTGCCTTGTGGGGCTTCGGAGAACAGCTTGGCCCCTCTTCTTCTTTGTGGCAACCCCGAGACCTTGGAAGACGGCTCTCATGGGCCCCCAGTCCCTCTTTTGTCTAGATTAACCAAACCCAGATCCTGCAACCGCTCTTCATATGTTTTAGCCTCCAGTCCCCTCATCCTCTTGGTTGCTCTTCTCTGCATGCCACATTTGGAAAAAACCAGTATGGAGGTCAATCATATTGGGGGTAGCATAAACTTACCAAGGGTTAGACCAAGTCTAAGGATAGCTTGAGAAATATTGGCTGCATTCCATGAGGAATAAATCAGAGGCCTCCATTAAGTCAAGGGGCTGCCTTGAGGGAGCTGGGAAGTGTATGAACACACACAATTAATACATAGAAAAGTACTGGAAATCCATTTTTGACCGTATTGCAGTTTGGCTCCGGGGTTTCCAGGACCGAAATGTAATTTTTTCCCCACTTCCTCTGCAGCACGGATTGTTCGGCTATAATGTCTCTACCCCCTGCACTCTTCACATGCTCCATCATCCCTTCCCAGCATCCCATCCTGTCTATAGGATGTTCTTGCAAGTGGTGCTGCTTTGGGCCGAGGCGAGATTCCTCCCCAACCCTGGTGACCATCTGGACGGCAACCGCCCCTGCAGAAACCCCCCCCCCAATCCAGGCCTGCCTTTATGGCCCCTCCCCTGACATAAAAGCAGACTGCGGGGAAGGCACCAAAACCTGCATTGCAGATGAGAGGCAGGGAAATTAATACTGCAACTGTAATAGTTCTAATGAGCAGCTGTGCATGGACTAATTAGCCCCAAGCCCTCCCCCTCCTCTCCAGCTTCTGCAGCACTCGGAATTTCTCTTCCCAGGCACCCTTCTTCACGAGCCAGCACTCAAACTGGGGCTAGCAAACGAGGAAGGGCCTCCTCTGTCCCCCTGGCTCAGACACGGCCACGTTTGCCTGGCCAACAAGTGCCAGGCACGGGAGGAACTGGAGGCAGATGCCCGACTGAGAAATGGGGGCTGCCCATGGTAGAGACCCCAACCTCTGGAAGGAGGTGCAGCCCGTTGGGCCGGAGCAGTTCGATCCAGCAAGCAGAGCAGGGGTGGAGTGCACCAGTCAGCCTCTTGCTGGCTTTGGCCCAGCCATGCAAGGAGCTGGGGAAACCCTGACTTAAGGGGCTGAAAAGGGACCTTCTCAGGCTCTGGTTCTGCAACCTGCCTCTGGGAATGGAGGTCAGGCAGGAGAGGGGCTTCTGCACTTGCCTTCTGCCCTCCTGACCTCATGGGGTCTGGAGAAGAGACAGCCTGGGTGGGGGGAGGGGGGGCGGAAGGAAGCCCTGCTGGATGGGCAGCCAGGCCTTCCTTCTTCCCAACCCTTCCTTCCTCGCTGCAGATGCTTAAAGGAGGGAAGGAGCCAGCTGAAGGAGCTTCTCCCAAGAAAAAACCCAGGAAGTCCAGTTGCCTCTTGAAAAAAGCACCTTTGGGACAACCATGGCCTGGAGGATGGAGAATCTCCATAGACGGCTGGCTGGAAGTGGGGGGTCCCTTTGGGGGTGGGACAAGGACCGTGCTTTCCATACTTAAAATAACTTGCACCCAGAGAAAAACAGAGGAAAAGATCTGCAATGCCACCCTTTTGTTTTGCCTCTGCAAAAATACTTGGATGCTGTGAAATACCTAAAGGAACCATTCCTGCTCTGCAAAAAGGCTGAGGTCTTTTTCTAGCTGAAGCTGAAAAGGAGAAGGCCACCGAGGCCAGGCGAGACCCCACGCCTAAAGGTCAGAGAAAGCCCATTAGCATGCTGGTCCATTGCAAGAGGCCCTTATGGCCTAAAACAGCTTTCTGGAAACACAATGGAAATAACTTTCTAAATGACCACAGCAGAGTGAGTGACGTGCCCTTCTTGAGCTAAACAAAATCAAAGTCAAATCTTTTAAAAATACATGAGCAACACATCCTTTTGGCGTTTCATTATGCAAATGCAGCCGGCCAGCGGGGCTCAAATTAGTCCTTGCCTGCAAAAAGGACTTGATTTTGCTTCTTGTTTTGGCCAAAGACAGCTGTGCGGGCGATTGCCAGGGAGGTTCTCCTCCTTCCTCCCGGTCTCTTCTCTTTTTAACGTCTCACCTGAATTGAAAATAACACACCTTCCCGCTTGGATGACAAGAAGAGGAGCTTAGAGGAAGGAGGACAGGCCAGAAGGACCTCGGAGAGGCTGCAACCCCTCCACAGTCCCACCATGGCTTTCTGGATGCAACTGTTGAGCCTTGGAGTCCTTCCTGAGGGACTCACTACCACAAGAAGTGCTGGCAGCCACTAGACTAGAGGGCTGGGCTGGCTTTCAAACAGGGGCTCTTCCCTAGAGCCAGGCAGGCAGCACTTTGCTTTGGCCCCCTCACACACTGGGGTTGACCGGAGGAGCCTCGCCTGCTCACCTCCCCCCTCCTGCCACTGGCCATCTGGCAGTCGTGTTACCCACCTGCTTCCCAGGTGGATCTTTTCCGACTTTTGCCAGCTGAGTGCTCCCAGCGGCTCCATACAGAGGTGCCCGCAGACTGGCTGAGGGACCTCCTCTGTCTGCCATCTAGGTTCCCACTCACTGGACAACTGGTCCACCAAACCCCAGCTGGGCACAGAAGGAAAATGCTGGATTGACCAGTGAAATGGTGATTTTTGCCTCTTCTTTTAAGCAAATGTAACTGACCGGTGTTCAGCCAGTTTCCCCTTCCAGTCCAAGTGAGGAGAACAAGGGCAAAAGAAGGCTACCTGGACAAGAGGTGAGACCATCTCTGCTGGCTCTGGGTGTGATTTAATGCACACCCGTCCTTTGCTCTGAGCCGCCTTTGGAGGTGCAAAAACACAATCCAGGCGTTACCTGGGGTTTGGGCCACCACTTTAAAAAGTGAGTTCTTAAACTGTAGTTGAGGGAAACAAGCCATGAAGTTGGTGCTCCCACCTTGTCCCCAGTGGCAAGAATCCACCACCGTTTCTGGGACTTTTTTATGCTTCCTGCTGCCTCAAGAGATCTGGAGAGCTGCCTTCCGTTTGTTCCTTTACCCCATTTGTAAAGCTGCCCATCTCAGTGTGCATCTGTTGCAACGTCGTAGCTGAGAAATCATCCGAATGTGGCTTCCTAAATTCCATGTTAATTGCAGCATCCTTGCTAACTGCTTCTCTCTTTTCCATTGTCCTTGGGTCTAATGAGTGACTTCCGCACGATGTGTACGATGTGAGTGTTGTACACAGGTTATTAATCTTCCACCGGAGCAATTACATCAGCTCCAAATTCCTCGTGGCCGGTTCCTCACATGGTCCCTTCTTATCCAGTTAGCAATTTCAGATCTGCATTAAGACTTCCAGAATCAATTTTCAGCTGATTTTGTGCTGCAAAAAATTGCCATGGCTGGATCTGTGCTGCTAATTGAACACAAGCACTTGATGTTTTAGCAGTAATTAGAGATGGTAATTATTACCAAATCTCTCTCTCTCCCCCCCAACTAAGTGTTGCTCTGGACCTGTCAAAATGACATGCAAGCCAAATCAATCTTAATAACGCTGATATTCCAGAGCTGCTCCTTGCAACCTTCCTCCCAAAGGCCAGCAAGGAGCTGGCTCGGCTGGGGTCCAGCACCCATGGCCCACCGTAGGACACGTGGGCTGCCGCCAGAAGAACCTTGGCCTTTCTGAGCTCAGGAGCAATTAAAGGGGCAGAATCCCAATGCCAGAAGGTAGAGAATGTGTGTGAGACAAGGATCCAAGTGCTTCAAGGAATAACCATGTGGACACACAGGTGCCTATGCACACTTCCCTGCATGCCCTGAAGCATCCTGGCCTTGCCCAAGTGGTCTGGTGCATGCAAACCATCCCAGCCTTGCAGGATGCCCATGGAAGAGGCCCCAGCTGCCCTCCCCTTGTTCCCATGGAAATGGAGGCGAGGATGCAGCCGGGAGAGAGGCTGGCTCCCTGGGGCCGTCTCTGAAGCACTATTCAAATGGACACAAATAAAATAAAGAAGCAGACCAGAGCCAGCCCACCTCCAGAAATCCATCTCGGCTGCACAAAGAAGAGCCGGGCTGTTTCCTCCCCACTGCCTCCCGCCTGCCCCCCTCTTGCCTTTCTTCAGGGAGAAATGGAAATGTAATCAGATCAGTTTGGAGAGTGCAAAGAGAAAATCAGTTTTAATAAAGCCAAAAGGAAATGCAAAGCAGCTGTTTGAGATGGAAATTGTGTTAAATAGACACCTCTTTAGGAAGAAGGAGATCCAGGGATGTTTATCAAGGAGGTGCAGAGGTGCCGGCCTGTTTCTTTTCATTGGCAGCTTTTCAAGCGCAGATGTGATTAGACTCACCAAAGGGATGGTCGGTGGACGGAAGGAAGAGCGTGCGAACCGGGCTGAGCAGGGGCCGGGCCTTCCGGGGGCTGGGATGGGGGCTGTTTATTAGAAGGCACAGGGCTCTTATCTCTCACTTGTTTGAGGGGGGGCACCTTCCAGCAAGGCCTTAATTTAACTCTTGAGTGCAGAGCCCCGGGCCCTTTGTGGCAAGGGAGCGTCGTCTTTGTTTACGGTGGGCTCGCTCCTGAGGAATCTCGGGGGGGGGTGCAGCTCTGGTTCAGGCTGGTTTAGAGGCAGCACCCATGGCTCCCCCACCCTTGCCACTTTCTGGGCCTGGAGGGGGGAGAATAGCTTTCTGCCACGCCCCCACATGCCTTTCTTGGGCAGGGGGCTTTTTCCACCTGCCACACCTTAACCAGAAGTCTGGGGTGGTCTTGGGGGTCTCACTGCTTCCATTCCTGGCAAAAAGAGCCTTGTCTGTGTTTGGAAGCAGCTATTGGGCGAGATGCTGGTTGATAAGCCCTACCCAGCTGTGTTTGTAAGGCAGAGAAAATGTGTCTGTTTTTCAAAGGCATGGCTTTGAGGGCTATTGTAATTCTCCCTTTTCCAGGAGTGAGATTTTGCAAAATGAAAAGAGACCCTAACCCTTCCCTGCTCAACCCTCAGAAAGTCCTTTGATGAAAGGAGGAAAAAGGCTGGGACAGAGGCCACTGCCATGGGGCTCCCTCCCTCTGGCAGTGGGCAGGGTGCACGGCTAACATTTCTGGGGAACACCTGAGGCTTGCGTATGTGTATGGGTGTGTGTGCATGCACACTGAACGTTTGGGGTTGTGTTAGGCCTCTGCAACAACTTTGTGGCAGGTTTTCTAGATCTCATCCCTGGTAACAAGGGCAGGAAAGACCCAGAGGCTGGGAGTCTTTGGGGTTCAGGTGGGCTCCCCCAGTTTGGGACACAGGTGCTTCTCCTGGCCTCGCTGCTAGTTTTGGCTTGCTGTTTCTGCCGAAAGCCTCTTAAGAAGAGGGTCGCTCTGGTTAGCTTGGTTTGAGCAGGCCAGCTGTGGATGCCTTTTCTGCGGAGACCCAGTCCCAACTGCCAGCCTACTTCCCAGGCGGGCTGGCTGAGAGTGAGGGGCTGCTGGGGGCTCCTGCTGAATCCTCATCACCAGATCCTTTGGCTGTTCCTCCTGTTGGGGCTTTGAGCTCGCCAGGAAGGCAGGCGTGCCTCTCTTCGCCTGAGGCCAGGAGGCCGCTGAACCAGGAACAGCCATTGCCGACGGGGTGAGGACGTCTGAAAACGAGGCTGTTTTCCTCCTTGTTCCCTTAGCAGGTGTCTGGCTGGGGCAGCACAAATCCATCCTCCTGAGCCTGATCAGTTCATGTTGAGAAACTGCCAGCAAGAACAGCCAATTGAAGCGGGTTGGGTGGGAAGTGGGAGGCTCCGCTTGCAGTTCCTTCCTTCTCAGGGACCATCACCAACCCATTCAAGAAGGAGAGATCCTTCCCCAGAGACCCAGTCACAGTTCAGGTGACCTATGTGCCGAAGGGGTCTGAGTCAGCAGTGGGATCCTACCTTTTCCACTACCGGTTCGCTGAAGTTAGGTGATCGGCACCTAACACACACACACAGATTGCCCCACACCAGCTGAGGCCTGCAGCGCCAATCAGCCGAGAGGGTAAAGAAGAGAAAAGCTCAGGGCAGGTGGGAGGAACGATCCTGCACTTTTCTTTCTCCTCTCAGCTGATTGTGGAGGCTTTTATTTTACTACTGGTTCAGCCGAACTGCTCTGAACCGGTAGCATACCACCACTGGTCTAAGTTGCTCCTTACGGCAGGACTCTCCAACCTCGGCAACTTTAAGCCTGGAGGACTTCAACTCCTGGGAGTTGAAGTCCTCCAGGCTTAAAGTTGCCAAGGTTGGAGAGTCCTGGCTTAGGGACACACCGGGGAAGGGGCTTGGCATCTGCACCCAGAAGCAGCCCCCTCCAGCGTTCTTAGATGGTGGAATGTAGCCTGGAGTTGCAGGGGGGAGGGGCTCAGCCCAGCTGGCAATGTCTGCTGGGCAGGAAGAGAGCAAGGTCAGGTCCTCCTTAGCAATTCACAGAGTATATCTGTAATTATTGCAGATAATTGCTTTAGACGGGTGAGATTCCTTTTGTGGGCGAGCAGCAATAAAGGAACTGCTCAGAACTAACTCCATTTGTCATTCTTGGTTCTTTGGGCCTGACATAAAATATACCAAATCCTAAGCTAACTGAGGGCTGGATTTGCATAGCATATCCCACATCTCCATGAAGCAGAGTTAACTCTAGCCAAGCTTAGCAAAGTGTTTGAATGGAGGTTGAGAGCCAAACCTCTGATTTGGAGAAGTTGTTCCAAGGTAGAATTTTGCAAAGGTTCCCCAAATGTGATTCATCCTGCCATCTTTATCATAGCAGCAAAGACCCCCAACCAGGGTTTCTGAGTGAGCTGAACCCCTCTTGCAGAAGTTGTGCTTGGTCCCAACATTGTGTGCAGGGCCTTGTTTCCAGACTTCCTCCACTTGTTGAGGAGAAGGGAGGTGCGGGATGACTCCACTGTCCAGGAAGCAATGCTAATTTTCTTTTGAAGCCCACCCTGTGATGACATGGACAAGCCACGGGCGAAGGGAGACCCTCTCCCTTCCTCCCCCTTCATCCGGCCCCACACCAGCTTTAATTAGTTGTCAAAATTAGTGTTGGTGGCAAGAGGTCCTGATGTGTCAATGCTGCAAGGACTCCATTTCATCTCCAACTTGACATTAAACTTTAATAGTCTCAAGGACAAGAAGCCAGCAGATAGAAGACATAATGAGATAAAGCAAAGTTTCTCTGACAGCAAATTTGATCACAAATGGGCTCTGAGATTGCTTCTTTGATATAAATGAAACATAATTCATCTTCCCCTGCCTTGGATGGTCTTTAAGTCCTTCTCTAATATGACAAGTGCCAGGGTGGCAAGAGGGAATGGGCACTCGGAGACCTCTGCCTGCTCCTCTTGCGTGGCATCAAAGAGGGAGAAGGCACCAGGAAGCCAACAAGGCTGTAGCTTTTGTCCCAGAACTTCAGCTCCAGCCCGTAGCCTACGAAGCTTCACAAGGATGCGGTTGTGCCTTGAATAGCTGCCAAGAGTTGCAGTGACCATGTGAAACTTCCAGGGCCTGAAGCAATCACAGCCACGGCGCTTGTGCTTTCTGAAGGCCTTGAGTTGGCCAGAGGGAAGACAAAGCATGAGCTGTGATTGTCTTATGTTCTTCAGCCACATGGAGGACATGAGAAGAATCTCAGGGCCAGATAAGACCAGGACTTCTCGAATCGCGGTTCCTGTGTTCCGTAGCACCTTCGGCTCCCAGTCCTCCCCCACTGAACCCCTCCCCCCACAACTGGAATTGAAATATGGCGACCAGGAGTGAGAGATTTGTACGGATCTCAGAGTGTTTCCACTTGTGACTTAGCCCTTCTCGGAATGGCTGAATCCCCATTTAAGATCACGGGAATTGTTGTCCCTGAGACTCCCTGGCACTGAAGGACAAAGTTTAGCTCTGTAAATGCCCTGAATCTTTGCCCATTAATTTCAGTGATGGCCCTGAGTTCTAGCAATGTGTGGGATGCTAGAAAAGTCCTGCCCTGTCCGTGTTTTCCACATCCTGGTGACTTGGTCTCTTTCTGAGTTTCTGCTTAATGTCCAGCATCTCTCCAGGAATGAACACATCCCTGACCTCCAGCTTTGGGGCTTCTTCCAGGCGAGTGGAACTGGCAACCTAAATGGCCGGTGGAGGGGTCTGGCCAGAGCAGCTTCTGTGGGCTTTGCTGGAAGAGCCCCCCCAAAATGCCTGGAGCCCCCAGTCCTGGAAGGCCCCCAGCTCAGGGCAGGGTCATCTTTCTCTGCCATGGACCCCTTGGAGGGCCTGGGAAAGCTACGAACCTCTTCTCAGAAATACATATTTAAACATGTTACATGAAATTCACAGATCTAGATTGTATTACAAAGGAAACCAATTATGTTCAAATACAAGGTTACAAATATTAAAAATAACACACATGTAATGTAAGTGCTTCTTTATTCATCCATTAAACCAATATCTAGACAATACCCACTTTTTAAGGGATGATCATTTTAGACAATGCAATTTATTGAAGTTAACCAACATTTTTGGAATCCAGAGGCCATAAATTACTTGGCTGTCTACCTTTGTTACTGAATGAAAAACCAAGTTTCAGTTGGAGGTCAGTGACAACCCAGAGGCCAATACTGTTCCCAGCCAAGTTTATACCCCGCCCCCTAAAATCTACCTGGGACCCAAGGCATTTGTGGAGCCCAGGTTAAGACCCGCCCCCTGGCAAAGTCTGTGCCCCACTGGGCTGGCTTAATCACAGGAGGCCCCCTCCAGCCGGGTCTCAGCCGATGCACATGGGCTTCCAGGCAAACCTGCCAGCCAGCTGCTCCTCCCAGTCTGGAGCCCCCTCGGCTTCTCGCTCAAAGCCCCCAGGAGGAGGCCTGAGACCGGGTGCCCTGACACGGTAATGATAATGGATTCATTTGGCAACTGCGTCCTGAACCTCTGATTATCTTTGTCATCAGAATTAATGTAATGCCATGTTACGTCTCCCTCCCCTCCCTCCTGCTTGGCCTCCCCTCCTCTTTCTCATTACGGCCTCTTGCAAAGGGGTGACAGCCTCCTAATGGCCAGCATGTTATGGGAATGACAATAATCCTTCATAATCGCTTGACCTTTTCAAAGAGCTCCTTGCGCCGGGTGGAGACGGGCCCGGCTCCCGGTTCCAGGGTGGGCGATGGATGGCCTCCTGGCAGGCAGGAGCATGGGGGGGGGGCACTCACCACCTCTTGGACAGCTGTTGGCAGATGCCCAGATGCCAATCAAGGCAGGGAAGGGTTTCCAGGCACAAACCTCTCTGCAAGGCCCATCTGACGATTTTCTACTGAAGGAGGGCAGGGAGAGTATGGCATTTTGGAAACAGTGGGGTGAGGGCAGAATTTGGTGTGTGTGTGTGTGTGTGTGTGTCAGAGAGAGGGAAGTGGGGGACACATTTATGGCTTAATAAAAAGTACAAAGTATCAAACATAACTCCAAATTATGTGAGGACATCAAAAGCAAAGTTAATGTGAATTTTAAAAACAATTAACCACGAAGCGCTTGGTGTGAGAGAGCCATCACTGCCATCTTCTAGATGCTGGGGTGGAGGGGGCAAATGCAGCCCCTGAGAACTGGGCAGGAGGAGGTCCTGTTCTTCCCCTGGCAGTCGGGCTGGCATCCCCCACAGGCCCCCTTCCACTGACCCCAGCAGCAGGAGGGTCAGGGCGGAGGGGGCCTGGTCTAAGCTGGAGGGCTTGAAAAGTTGTGCCAGCACTACCTGGAGGGCAGTTGGCCAGAAGGTTTTTGCCTAAACCACCCCGTTTTGGCTACTGATTTTCATTTCACTTCATTTCAAGGTGATGCCCCATCACAGGAGATCAGGGTGAGCCCCCATGAAGGCTGAGCCCCAGAAACACCCCCAGCACAACACCCACCTTGCTTGCCCCAATCTCTTTCGTGGGCAGGCAGGGGCCGGCCAGACAGCCCCTCCAGCCCCAACTCTCAGTTACGGCCATGGCCGGATTAATCTTGCAGGGACACTCAATAACTCAAAGATGGTTCCAGCCAAGCTGATGGACCACCTCTCTCCTCCTCCTCCTCCTCCTCCTCCTCCTCCTCCTCCTCCTCCTCCTCCTCCTCCTCCAACCCTCGTCTTCCATGCTCCTGAAATAAAACACACACCCCAAAGACTTCCCAGTGCAAGAGCCACATACTCAGAATTAGATTATTCTCTTTGAGACCACCGTGAGACTCTCCTATTTGCCCAGGCAATTTAAATGACCAGTATTATCTGCAGGCAGGGTAGTTACAGCTCTCAATTGCATTATTGATTTCCTCCTCCTTACAGTTTTCATAATATGCTTGTTTTTCTGTGGACTTTTTTGTCTGTTTAACCCAGGCAACCTGCCCCGGTATCCCTTTTAAGAGAAAGTGGTAAATTGTTTGTGAATTTTAACATAAAAACCACAATGTATTAATTAGCTGACTCCACTTCAAAGCTCAGTGTGATGTAAGCTGTCCAGATAAATTAATTGAAGATGAGAACTACATCTTAATAAACCAACAACAGAGAATGGAGGTGCAACTAGACAGGTAATCCCACAAGCCCACCCAAAGCCGCATTCCACCTGTGAATGGATCCCTGATGACCTCTTGAGGGTGTCCGCAGGGCATGGGGTCAAGTCCAGGGGACAACTGCAGTGTGGTAGATCCATGGCTGCCACAGAAGAGGATCGGGTCAAAGCAGGCAGGGCTTCCTCCGTGCTGCCATCTTGCCTTCTGACTCCACCCTGAGCAAATCCTGCCCCTCCTGTCTTGGCTGCTTTTGGTCTTGTGGCGTTTTCTGGTCTTCTCCTCTGGCTTCTCCCTGGAGGCTGCTTGGGAATCATCTCCCCCTCCATGGAATGGGGCAGCCAAGGCACCTCCTTGCCGTGAAAGGGAGGCCAAGAGGAGGGGAACTTTCTCGAGGGCCTCCCTGAAGGGGCTGCATGAGGAGGGGACGACAGGGAGCCTTTCGGTTGGGACGGTCAAACGGAATGGTGGGAAGGGAGCAACACCTGGTCACCTTGACAGCCCCGAAGGCAGGTAAGCTGCCCGGCCTCCCCGCATCCAGCGCTTCCTCTCTGCCTGCATGGCGAGGCCAGCATTAGTACTCCTTTTAAAGGAATCTTGGGAAAAATAGGAGCTGTTCCACAAATAACATGAACTGAGGATGTTGCTCTCTTCCTCTCCAGGGGAAGATCCCGATACAGGCAGGTCATACACGGAAGTTGTGCAATGAGATCCAGGTGCAAAGAGCTAACAAGTGAAGGCCAGCCACGAAGAGTCCTATGCAAGGAGGCCAGGGGGCTGCCAGCCACCTGCCCTGCCCCCAGTTGCGCTGCCAATGGGTGAAGGCGAGAAGCTTGGGGCCCCCTTTGGCAGACTTAGACCAGTAGGCCCTGCTGCCCCCTCTCCCCCTTCCTACCCTGGCAGGGGCTGCCCCTCCCAGGAAGACATTGCCAAGAGCTGCTGAGGGTGGGGGCAGAAGAGTCAGCTGCTGGAGGGGCCAACTCTGCTCAGAGCACAGGAGGTGAGTTGGGTGGAGCAGAAAACAAGCACACCTTGGAATGGATGTAACACTCAGTGCATTTTCCTAATTAGCAAGACAGGCTTGATTTATTAGTTAATTAACAAAGACACATGTGTGATGAGATGGCTGAGTTTATGCAGAGGGATGATTGACAGGTTGATTGACTCTGGCTGGGAAGAAAGTTTAAATATTCTTTTGAAATAAAAGTTTACTTTGGACAAACTTCTTGCTCTTTCTTTTCATTTTAAGCACCTGGTCAAAAGCAAACACCTGCCTTCCAAAGGCATTGTGTGTCTGTGCGGTGTGTATGGGGGAGCACATGCCAGATTGCAACACCTCCCACTTCTAGGATTTTGGTAGAAAACTTTCTAGTTGGACCCTCACATGCCACCCATCAAGACTGAAGGACAAGATAGCATCAAATGACACCAGGAGAACAAGTGTCGCCGCCCCTAAAAAAACAGACACCAACATCAGCTGTACTTTGGCCCCCAGTCGGTCCTTCTTGGATCAGATCTAGCTGCAGTCCATTTCCATTGATTGGTCACGAATCATGCTGACCACTGATCTAAGCCCTGTGCAATAGTCCAAAAAAGCCACGGGTGGAGAAAGTGTGGGGAAGACCTGGAAGCGCATTGCTCCAAAGCCTCTGCCAGTGCCCACAGAATGAGACCCCCCCTTCCTAGCCATCTCTTTGCCCTCTCGTGTCTTTTCACAGAGGAGGGGGGCTGGGGGGGCTGGCTGGCAACAGCAGTTTTTGTTGAAAATCCCCATTTATGTGTGCGATGCCAACGCGGTTTCTGTAACAAAGGGAACAGTTGTGTGTCTTGCTTGCAGCTTAACGTCTCTGCTGGTGCAGTTTGTTCCCTGCCTGGAGGCCCTGCAGACGGAGGAGGCCGGAATGGATCGGATGACAGGCTGTTTGGCCTGGGATTACTTCACATGCTTCCCTTTACTAGTCTGAAATCTCCGTTATTTTTCCTGCCCTGAATATGGAAACCTACATTAGCTGTTCATTAAAGCACAATCTCCCCATCCTGTAATCTCTAAGCAAACGAAGCTACATTGTCCACCTTGCATTGGAATGAAACTGTGGTGGGAGAGTCCACAGCAGCTGCTTGAGGAAGAGACCATCCCCAAAGCTCTCCTTGAACCTCGGGGTCCCCTCCTCCCCAGGATCCTGGAAAGGGACAGGTTGGCTCATCAGGGAATAGGGCTTGCTGGGGGCATTGGGTCCCATGCCAGGCTCCAGTCGAGGGATGGCTGCTCTGCCTCAGCCAGTGGGAGACCTGCCCAAGAATCAGCTTTGCAGGCAACTGTGGCCTGTCCCCTCCCTGCGGATGGGCCTGGGAGGAAGGTTTCCCACTGGGCAGCCATTCCAAGGCTCCCACTTCAAAGGATGTGCCAGGACGGAGGAGCAGGAAGGGAGAATTGCCTCAGGACGGGCGAATGGCGTCCTTGTTGGCAGCTCACAGATATTCTATGCGCTGCAGCCAAGGGTAGCCACCTGCCCAACAGTTCTCCACAAGGAGTGCCAGGCCCTTTCCAGGAGGGAGGAAGAGCTCCTGGAGGGGGAGGGCAAGGGAGGGGGTTACCAAGTTCTCTCTTGCTCCTTTTCCCAAGAGTCGATCCTATTTTCTCCTTGGGCTCAATCGTGGCCCTCCCTCCATCACCCTTGCTCACCTGGCTGCACAAAAGCAGGTAACTCCATTAAGTGTGATGTGAGCAGATTTGCCAAGTGAGCTTTATGTCTGGGGTGGCTGGTATCCAAATTACGCCTAGCCAGTAAAGCTGCCTGGCAGCCTTTGTGCCGAAGGCGAGAGGCTTGCTGGGGACAGAGGACTGTGTGCAAGTGGCTCCTGTACCTATTTCTTCTCTTTACCATATTCTTTCTTTTCTGCACCTGCCACTCTTTGTTTTTATTCTTCGAGCTTTCTTTTCACTTGAAGTGGTTTCACTGTTGTAATCGTCATCTTTAATGAAAAGATAACAGAAGGAAAGGATTGGTGGACAAATGGCCAGCCGGGGTTGGGAGGGGAAGCCCTCCCCACGAACACGGTCTGCTCCCGGCTCCCCTTCGCTCTTCTGCCTGGCTCCTGGTCTCCACTGACGCCGGCCACGTTGGTTGGGCAGTGCTCTGGCTTTGTCGGTCTCCTCCTCCTCCTCCTCCTCCTCGTTTCTCCTTCTCTCTCCGTAGAGCATCTTAGACTCCGCCTGTTTGGCCTTCGCTATGGAGACCTACCAGGTGGTTGCAGGGCTCCAGCAGAGGGGGCTGCCCCTAGCAGAGCACTGGGTGGTGGGAGGTGGCAGGACGGGCACAGCCACAGCCAGAGGAGAGAAGGGCAGGTCTCCGGAGCCCCTTTGCCCCTCTCTGCCAGCCCCGGGAGGAACAAGCAATCCCCCCTGGTCAGAAGAGCCCCCCAATCTTTCATGGGAATAGAACATGGAGAGAATGGCTGGTGAAAGGGGGCAGTATGCCCTGCTCGAATTGATCAGGCTGGGTTGCCTGATCCAGGCTTCCTGGGAACTCTGGTAGGGAGATCTACTGGGGGCTTGGGGTGGGAAGGGATCCTTCCAGGGGCTGCAGGGGGGTCTCCTGCAGCTGGTAGGAACCCAAGAGCAGCCCTTCCAGGCGTGAGCTGCTGTCTAAGGGAAGAGGGCACATCTGGGTTACCATATGGTGCTGTTAGGTTAGATAACATTTGGTAAATTGATATTACGCTAGAATTTTATTGTTGTTTGCTTGTGTGTACTAAGCTGAGGTGCTATGTAAAAAGACTGCTGTGACTTGTGGCTGCCCCAGCAACTCCGGGAGCCCCTTGGTGGGAGGGTGAGAAGACCGCCCCCTTACTCCAGGAGAGAGCAGCTGCCCCCTGGGATTCCCAAAGGGGGCACCTCTGCCTTCCTGGGTGGGCTCTTAACAGCAGGTGCCACCAATGTCTGTGTGGGGGACTGAGACCATTAGGGGACGCTGCCTGCAGATCCCTGGCCAGGACTGGTGGGAGCTGTCCAAGCAGAGCAGGCTCAGGGCTCGGTCCCTCTGGCCCTTTCCTTCCACTCCTTCCTCTGCATCCTCCTGCTTCTTTGCAAGCTGCCGAAATGATGGCAGACGGCAATGCATATTTAACTGCTATTTACATTCAACAATGTCTCTGTGTGGTTCTGTTTTCTTTCCCAAACACTGTAATTCCTCCAGGCATCTGGCTGGTGTGACTTGGAAGCATGCTGGAGAGAACAGCCGAGGTGAAGCTGGATGCACCTGGCACTTTGCCACGGCTGGCTCCCAGGCCCTTTTGAGCCCCTGCCAGGCTGTGCATCATGGGCCTCCTGGTCTTTAAGGGGCGTACTTCCTTCCTCTGTATACTTGTTGGGAAATGGGCTTCTTGCTGTTCCCAGGCCCATCACTGACTCATTTCTAGTAAATTATGGAGGATTTACCAGAAATTTTAAATGGAAGCTCCTTAAAGGAGACCAGGGCATAGCATGCTCAGTTAGGATTCAGAAAAGCCGCGAATGATGAGCCAGGGTCACCCCAAATCATGTTACTAATTGACGACGGGTGGCTACATGAGAGAGGCCATTGTGGCATGAAGCCCTCCGGTTCAGGCCAGTGGGACAGAAAGGAACTTGTACTTATGACAAGCTGCCATCTTGGGCTCCAGGCAGTCCATGAGCAGGTGGCTTTTTGGCAGCTGTCAGCTTGGTGCCTTTACTTCTGGTGGCTACATGCAGGACAGCTTGGTAGCTATATCTGGACTCTTTAGCTGGGACCTCCCAGAGCCCTGTTTTTTCCGTGTAGGAGCCATGGTGGCACAGTGGTTGGAATGCAGTATTGCAGGCTAACTCTGCCCACAGCCTGGAGTTCGATCCTGATTGGCTCAAGACGGACTCAGCCTTCCGTCCTTCCAAGGTGGGTAAACTGAGGATCCAGATTGTTGGGGGCAAGAGGCTGACTCAGTCAACCGCTTAGAGAGGGCTGGGAAGCACTGTGGGGTGGTATATAAGTCTGAGAGCTGAGTGCTAGTATTCTGGGTTGGCATCTTGGGCAAGGTGTTGCCCTTCCCTGTCCAAGCTCAGGGTTTGTAACCCCATCTGCACTGATTCTGGAATACTGATATTCGGATGCCGCCTTCGCCTCAGGATGGCTCCAACTTCTCAGCCTCCCCAGCAGGTGCTTGCTTGCCATTGTTATTCCAAACACCGAGGCACAGTAATTACCCATAATTACTGGTAGGCTTTGGTCCAGTGACTATCTATACTTAACGCCCCCAATGAAATTTCCATGAAGGAATACAAGACCTGCTTCATAAACAGCCTGGGCATTTAGCAGGCGTTGCTCATTAGAAGAAGCCCTTCTCCTCATTAAGGTCTCAGCCTTCCGAGGGATTGTTTTGGACTCTGCCCATGATGCTGTGCCGAAGGGGTGGCCCTTGGGCATGTGCAGACTGCCCTTCCAGGAAAGTGGTAGTGACCCCTGAAGTAGGATCAGCAACACAGAGTCCAAGGAGAGAAGGAGCAAAATGTCTAAGGAGAGAAGGTGGTTCTATCATGAAGCAGCAAGAACCATTGGTGATGCTTTGAACATCAACTCTTCTTGTGGAGCTTGTCCTGCTGCTGCCAGGAGGCCTCTCCCCATTGCAGAGTTCAAGGCTGGGGTTGCTTAGCACTAATGTGCCCGACCTGATTCACCAGGAGAGCTTCTGGGCTAGGAGTGGCCAGAGATGGTGGAGAAACCAGCATCTTCCAAGCCCGAGTCGCATCTCCACTGACACACTTACTTTTTAATGACTGATTTGGGCTTCACTTGTGGCTGCCCAGAGCTCGGGATCAGGCCTCTTGTGCTGATGTCACCTGCTTTTCCCAAAGACATCATTCTGCACCAATGGGCCAGAAGGTTTGTGCAAGGCCATTAGAAAGCACATCAAGTACCTCCTGGTCTTTTCCAGCTCCCTTCAGTCTCTCGCATGCATGGCAGTTTGGTGTGAAACCCTGCAGCATGTGGAGCTCTATGTTTCCTCCCCAGGCCCCCTTCTGAGCCTGTAAGGTTGGCTTCAGCTTAAGCTTTGCACACATGGGCAGGATGGTGCTGCCCACCTGCTGCCCATCTCCAGGGAAAAGGCTGGCAGGACATTCAAGAATGGCCTGATGTCAACACAGTACCGCATTTTCTAAATTTCTGGTGGAACCACCTTCTCACATTGGTGGAAGAGAGAGAAGAGAGGGGAACTTCATGGAGAAACGACTGAATTCCCTCTGAGGGTGCAGGGATCCCCCCCAAAGAAGACTCCTCCATTAGGCTGTGTTTGCATGACAAGGGCGACCCTGATTCTCTCCCCTGATAAATTGTCCTGGATCCACTGGGTTGTGGCACTGTCACTGGCAATCCAGGAACAACCAGTGGCTGAAGACATTTTCTAAGGGACTCGTCCTTGGGCTGAGTTTGATCCCAGTCTGAGCCTGGGTGCTGTCTTGGCTGCTCCGATTCTTTCTTGGATCTTCCACCTGACTACAGAGGGAGCCAAACCATTAATATTGCTCCTCTTATTTCTTAAATATAAAATGAGTCAGGAAGATGTTGGTGTCACACATGTACAAATGCCGCTCAATGCAGGAAGTTGCATTTCTTCATGCTACGCGGAGGTTTCCTGGCTTCCTTTCAATTAGCAAAGGTCTGAGGAAAGGAAGGCACAAGTTCCTCTCCTTTCTCTTCCAAAGGGGTCCTTTGGAGCAAACATCGTGGCAGCGGTGGGGAGGGGGCTCTCTGCCCCCATCGAGAGGAAGAAAATTTCCTTGGTAGCTGCTTCTCCCAAAGTCCAGGCGGTGGACCACAGAGGAGGGCTGGGCCAGGGTCTCCCCTGCCTCCCGACAGGCTGGGAGACGGAGCACATATCACAGAGGGTCAGCCTGTCGGAGGAGGAAGTAAATACTGAAAGTATATATTTAAAAAGTATTTATTTAAGGAAAGCGGAAAGGGTACTTGTAGGTTTGTGGGGTATGTGTGTGTGGGGTGTGTGGATAAAAGCTTAGACACTATTGGAACCCTTCTTAAAGAACGGCACCCCATCCTCTGATTTCCTGTGGCTGCCTTTGGCAATACATGGGGAGTCTGATGGAGATAAGTAGAGACAGATACTATATACTGTGTGTGTGTGTGTAAGAGAGAGAGGGGGTGGGAGAGAGAGCACTGAGGCATAGACACCAGAGTAATTTCTTCTTTCCTGTGCTTTATCTCAGTTTTCCATTGAAAAAAGGAGTGCAAAACTGGCGTTAATGTTGTTGGGTCATCACTCATCAGAGCATTGTGCTCTCTAGGCAGGGTAACTTTAATCCACTGATTTTATCAAGATTCTCCTTGTAGGTGTTGCTTAAAAAATTATATGTATTTTTGCAGTCTCTTTTCTGCCTGAATTGGAGGCTTTTAAGAAAACATTCCTTTCCCCTCGTCTGCTGCTCAGTGATTGCTACGCTGCACATGTCTGTACTTCCCATTCTCCTTTGGTGACATCTCTTTGCAAGTCAGTTTTCAAAGAGGAGAAACTCCCTCCACCACCAGCCTCCCCTTTTGAAGGTTGGTATGAAACTTTAATTATAGTGGTACTATCTAACAAAGGGAAGAAAGGAAGGGATCATTCCACCTTGGGGAAAAACTGGAAACAAAATGTTCCTGTAAAATACCAGGTTGGTGAAATCCCTGTAAATACTGCAATACAGGCTGGTGGGCTCAAGGAGTCCCAAGGTGCCTTGGGCAAAGGGACTGACCAGGAAGGGCCATTTCCCTCTGACACCTCCCGTCTCCCTTCTTCTCAGAAGAGGTGGACCAGGGGACAGGCTGGCACCCCAGAACAGCACCTCACGGGGTCCCCCTTTTGGTCTGTCCGGGGTGAGAAGAAGGGCTAGAGAGGCCACATTCACATTTGAGGTGGTCCCATCTCTGGACAGCAACTTCTGACAACTGGAAGGTCACTTGGTTGGAGTAGAAGACCCTCAAAGTCCCTTCCAGCCCTATGGCTCCATTCTGTGGTTGGGCCAGGGCTGGCTGTGGGATCGAGATGCCCACACAGTCGTGGATGGGTCACGGCTCCTCAGCTTCAGCAGACATCATGAGCTGCCCTAAAGATAAGAATTTATTTGTATACAAACAGAACCATCCTCAGCAGAAAGGAGAAAGCAGTGGGATCTGTCTTCCCACCCCCACCTTTGTGCCCCCCCCGGCTTTGTTGTTGGGGCTGCAGTAGCCCCTCCCTCGCCGCAGAGCAGGAGAAAGAGAGTTGTAGCAATTGGATGACACGTCTGGCATCTCATGCCCCAGAGAGGGAGGAAAATAATTGCAGGCTGGCTGGTGGTGTGGCATTTCTCACTCAGAGAGACCCAGGGTGTTGGCTCGGTGGATCCTGGAACACACAAAGAATTCCAGAAGCCTAGGAAGATGAGCTGCAGCAGAAGTTTAAGCCACGAGAGAAGGAACCTCTAAAAATGGGGCTGAGAAGAAGCACGCTGCTCACAAATTCCTTCCTGAGAGACACAGTAGATGTTCTTAATACTGGTTTTTTTTTTAAAATCCAGAGGTTGCATCAATGAAATCTCATATGGATGCCAAAATATGCACAATAAACCAAAAGTATGACTTAGAAATGTTGGCCAAAGTCAACCCAGAATGACCATGGGAAGCAGCATCTGGGCTATTTCAATTGAGGAGGTGGGCTTTGATAGTTCTGAATGGGCTCTAAGGAACCAAGAGAGTAGCTGGGAGTTGACCAAGGCAGGATTCACTCTTGGCAGCTTAAGCTCCTCGTGGCAAGAGCAACTAGACTGGAAGTTTTTAGGAAGGGTGAGGCAGCCAAGCCAGCAGTCAAGGATGGATTGGGAACAGCTTCATTTTAGGAGATAATGTGACTCAGTTTAGTGGGGATCTCAGGTTGCTTTCTGAGACTATGCATCCTCTGATGGAATGGCCTTGGAGAGCAGTCCCCTGACTTAGATTCCTCCATGCAGATGCATTTCTCCAAAATGTGAAGCTGCTCAGCAACCTCTTCAAGTTTCTCCAGGGTCCTCTCTCTTGGGGTGAGTGGTCTCCAGGTACATGACTGTCATGATTTTTGTCTTGAATGTCCACTTGAAGAACGTCCCTTGGCTGAAGCCTTCCTGCCCCGGTGCTCCTTGCCCCTGTGGGGAGCTTAGCCCAGAAAGGACCATGCAGCCTTGTAGCTGGATTCTGGATGCTTCCTACAGAGTTCTGAGGATCCCCTTTGGATGCTGGCATTCAGTCAGGCTTCCATGATCAGCTTGATCTCTTCCGTAGAGCCATGGGTGGGAGACTCCCCTCTCACCTCACCGGTGTGTGTGTGCTCCAGGAGATGACCCTTCTGCCATCTCCTTCCCTGTCTTCTCTTCACACAACACAACACACAGATACACACAGAATTGTTTGAGGGGAGCTGAGACTAGGAGCAGGTGAGTATCTACCATGAATGTTTACCTGAAAAGAAACGTAATAATTCAGCTGCAATATGGAAGACTGGACTTGGGGTGAGAGAGCAAAAAGGAACGAAGGAGGCAAGGTTTTGATGCCTGCCCTTCTTCTGAGACGCGGAAGAATATTTATTCAGAAAGGTCTTCCTTTGTGGCAGAGGCAGGCCTGAACTTCCCAGGGCAAGGCTGGGCTCTGGGCTCTCCCAGCGCCTCTAAACCAAAGGCATTCAGGCGTTCAGTGCAGCAGGAAGAATAAACCTACATTCTCTTCGTCTTCCCTGCCCAAATTTCCATAGAGGTGCAAAAAATGCACCTCCTTGCAAACCTTGGGCTGCTTCTACCTTTATGACATGCACTGCAGATGATTCAAATAGTCAACAACAGAAAAATTCCAACCAGCAAACCCCCCTGAATACACAATATGGACCCAATCAAATGTTAGTTAAAAGAACACCAGAAACCTATAGGAACTAAACTTCACCATTAGTATCACTAAACCCCTGCTCCTTCAGAAGAACTTAAAGTGCCAGGAAGAGCAGAAAAGACTTGGAAGTTCTTTCCACATTGTCTGGTGGGGAGCAAATCACTTGTCCTGCCCTTCGGCGATTGTCTCCTGAATTTCACATTGAGGGTCTGCCTTGTGGAAAGGCCTAATCCTCCCTCAGACGAAGCCATGAAGTCTCCAAAGGACACATCCTAGTTTGTTCCCCTCCTTCAGAAGATTGAGATTGGGCCTGGAGTGGTTGGAATACACAGACCTTCTACCCTCCCAGCCTAGAGATTGGTGACAAGAAAAGGCTGTGTTTTCAACCACGGCAGACTTGAGCCTTGCACAAAAACCTTCCCAGTTTTGGAATTTGATAATGAGGATTTATCAACTCTTTGAGCTCATAGCCATGCAGGGACTGTGCCCCTTCCTGAACCGGAGGGCCTAAATCAAAGCTGACAGAGGAAGCTCTGGTGCAGACATTCAGAAGCAGAGCAGTTCTGGCCAAGCCATCTTCAATCTCCACCTGATGCTCAGGGCGACACTCAGCCAGAATTGTGACTTGGTAATCACCATAGAAACGTCACTTTGTTTCCAAGAGTGGGGATGAAAAAAAGAGAACAAAAGCGAAAGATAAAGTGTTCCTTGTGCTGCCAATGAATGGAGAGGCCAGGCGATCGGTTTCCTTGGCCACCATTCCTTTCTCTGTTGCTCCACCCGTTCCTCTTTCTGAGCCGATTTGGCCTTACTCTGCCTGCCTGACCCACAGCAGAGAAACAAAGCAGCCCCCTCAGATTCCGGGCTTGCCTGGAGAAACTCTGTGCCACCAGCCACCCACAGCAGCAACGCCGAGGCCAAGGACCAGGAAGGCTCCAGCACTCTGATTTGCCGCGTCCTTTGAAGGCCTCCTCAGAAGTCGTCCTGTGTTCATTGGGCTTTGTGTTCCAGCCGGCTCAAGAGGGCAGCTGATGAATGGGAAGTGCTTCTGAGGAGAGCTAGGAGGCTTAGTGAGTGGGCAGGAATGTTCAGCCGGAGGCAGGAAGACAAGGAAGCAGCCCACCACGGAAGCCACCTCGGCTCAGAAGTCCCAATGTCATCGTTTCAAACTGGGCCTCTTTCCAAGAGAGCCTGCTTAGGATTTCAGCCCGTAGGAGATACGTTGGCAGGTTTCTGTACATATTATCTTTTTTCAAAGGTGTTACAAAAAGGGAGAAGAAAAGCTCCTGATTCATGCTATTTGCAATGGCGAGTGTTTTGAACAGCAGAGAAAATGCATATGAATGGCTGCCTGCTGAACACCTCGCGTAAGGCCAGCTGCAAAATATTATGTCTCTGCGTGTCTGGGGTAGAATATTGTACCTGTCCTTCTTTTGAAGCTGACGTTCCTTTATCTTAGCAAATGCCCTGGGAAGAACAGAGAATGCAGCTTCAGTGATAATGATGAAAGGAGATGGAGAATAAGGCTATCAATAATCAGTAGTCACAGTGGTTGTATTTTATCTTCCGGTAATAGAGTCAACAGACCTCTCAAAGCAAACTGATGGGAATGTGTGTGCGTGAGGATGTTGTTGCTGCACACTCACTTCCTGCCGGTGGGTTTTTCAAAGCATCCGATTCCATCAGATCCTCTTGTGTATCTTCTTGGCATCTTCTGAATGTGGACTTGGTGGTTCTGCCCTCCAGCAGAGAAGCACCAGGTTCAAAGCAGCGTCTTCCAGAGGCATTTTGTGGTGCAGGGCATCTTCTGTTTGGGAAATGGAGCTGGGCAAGAGATGATCCCAAATTGACCAGTTCAGGCTCCAGATTTACCAACTTGGAGGGGCAGCATGAAGACCTGGAGCCAGGTGGGGTGGGGGCTGGGGACTCATGCTGCCACCCTCCCACCTGCTGGTTTCTAATTAGCAGAAGCTCCTTGTGCCATTGGCTTCATTGGCCGGCTTGGCCTGGCTCTCTAAGGATGTCCTTGGCTGGCCCTTCCATGGGATTCAGGCCTTTGTCCTTCTGCAAAGGCTGCTGTATGGGGCCATGATGATGAGTGGGTTCAAGGCGCTGTGTTTGTACTGTCCTCCTGCTGCTGCTGTGGTTGTTTTGCTCCAAAGCATGAAATCTGATGATTGCTTCCACCAGCATCTGTTGGGTTGTGGTGGAGAAGGCAATGGAGGTAGGGCTGGTAGAGACTAACAGACTCCTGTTCCTCTCATGCCAGGCACTTGGGAAGAGGCCCAGGGTAGTCCAGAAGGGTTCCTTTTGACCAGAGGAAATCCACTTCTTTGGCAACCTGGGCCTCATCTGGCACCGGGCAGTGGAGAAATCACCTTTCCACTTCATGCAGTCATGCTTATGACCTTCACTTTGACCATGGACTTGCACATGGCTGCTATTTACAAACAGGCAGCTGGTGGGTTATGCTTCCCACATGGGCTTGGATGGTAGCTGGAGAGAAAAATGCAGGGACTCCTGTCCTATTGGTTTCCCTCCCAATCTGTGAAGCAACATTTCCCAATATCCCTTTGGCACCACCGATGGTGCCTCCAACTGATAAGAGGAGCTGTGAAAGAGGAACAACTGGCCATGCCTGGCTGTGTCCTGTATGATTGGCAATTATGCCTCGTTCTTAGGGGTTCATGAGCTGAGGTCTCCCTGGGTCAAGCATTGGCCGCATCGCTAACTGGCTTATGGAGTTAATAGAGTGGAGTGGAGGGAGTGATAAGTCTTTGACTATAGGTGGATTTTGGCATTGAGGACCACCTGGATCAGTCTGGGGCCAGCCTGGCTGCCTGTCTTGGCTGCCTCCCTGCCCAGCTGTCGGCTTGTCCCCCGAGATCAAAGGCGCTTGGCCACAGCAGGCTGGTGGGTGGTGAGCAGCAGGTGGTCACAAAGCCCCTCCTGTCACTCTGCACTGTGGCTGTTCTTTGATGGATGGATGGAGCCCTTCTTGTGTCTTCCAGCCACAACCCATGCCATCCTGAGGCCCGGCTGGGAGAGTGTTGTTTCAAGGACTTGTTTATCTTGCTCCATTCAGGGGTTTGTGGAAAGATCTCAATCAGGAGGGGGGGCTTTTAACAGGGCTCTGAAAGTGCCCCCTGCCTTTGAAGGGGCAGCTGAAGGCTTATCTTTCCAGGGGATGCAGCAGAAATCAGGGGTGGGCAGGAGCACGGAAGGGATGCCAGGCCAGTTCGGCCTCGGAGATGATGGGCAAAGGGAGCAGAAGTGCCATTGGCCAGGGGGCTTTGGGTGGCTCTGACGCCATGCCCAGCTCCCTCTGGACTCCTTGAGCTGCTCAGGGGTCTTGTTGCCATGCGATTAGCTGCCCCTTTCATCCAGGCAGACTTTCCCTGATCAAAGGCAATGGTTGCTTCCAATGTACGTTGTAGAGTTGCAGGCAGAGGGATGGGAATGCAGAGCTGGGAGTTATAATGCGAGTTGGGGGGAAATGGAGAACGTCCTTCTCTGATTGCCCTCCTGCCTCCCCAGCTCAGCCCCTGCCTCCCTCCAAGTCTCTCCACATTATCTCCCCATAAATTGTTTATGAAAGCCAGCACTGCTTTCTCAAGGTGAGGCGGACGATCCGGAAGGCAAATATATAAATCTAAGCAGCTCTCGGAGCCCAGAGAAACGGGCTGGGGGGAGTCTTTCTGTGCCCCCCCCACAGATCAGAGAGGCCTGGCAATCTCCTCTTGGTGTCTCTCTCCTGCCTGATGTACTTTGATGGGAGCTTGCATTAACTGGGGTGGCCGGTAAGTCTATTTACAGCAGACGACGCCTTCGGTGTGTTTGTGTGAGATGCTGCAGCCCGAGATTAGTTAAATTGGAAATAAATTGGTTGTTAAATAAAAAACCTCTCCAGATGTGACAGTGATGAATGAGGGAGGCAAAGGGGAGGGAGGGGGAGGGAGGAGGGTCGATCCTTCTGCTACTGCAAAATCCTGGCTCCACTCGCCGGAGAGCCAGCAAAATGTCCTCTGTCCCCCTGGAGGTGGAGAGGAGGGGCTGGGAATTGGGGGCCCTGGTGGTCTGAGGGACTGAGACTTGCCCCACACGTCACCCAGCATCCTGGCCCCATCTTGACCCATGTGGGGGCAGCACCTGCCTTCTGCCGCTCTCCCCTCTGGACGACCCAAGGAGCGGAGCAGATCAAAGTTCTTCCCTGCTCCGTCCAGACCTGTTCCTGAAGATGTCCCTGGCTGGCTGGTAGTTCACTCTGGTTCTCTCCATGTGAAGAAGCTTCCCTCCAGGCAGAGGCTGGGCCAGGAGGGGCTCCCGCCCTTCAGCAGCTCCAAGCCTCCCAGTTGAACTCCATGGACTGTTGAGGATGAGGACCAGCGGAAGGTCCTGTCGCAGGAGCCCTGAGGCCAAAGGCTGGGCTGGGGGCTCCCTTCAGCCAGAATCCCAGCAGGCTTAAGGAACTCTGGGAGGATGGAGGTTCATCTCTTTCCACTTTCTTGTGCAGCGAAGCTCCCTGAAGCCTTGGGGGGAAATGGAGAGGCCCTTCTCTGATTGCCCTCAGGAAGGGGGCATGTGGGGCAGGACCTCCAGATTCTGGTTCCTGTTCCCTGTCACCATCAATGATGCAGAATCCCTTCTCCTGCTAAAATCATCTCTGGATGGGCTCTTCGGTTGCTTTTAGTGTTAGAGGGCAGAAGGTGATTTAACTGTTTCCTTCTAAATCATTTTCTCCATGTTACTTTTCCTGCCCCGCATAAAGTGCTGGAAAGCACAAGGGAGGAAAAGGAGGTTTCCTTCTAGAAAAGCCAGAGACGGTGGAAGCCCCAGGTCTGAGTCTTCTGTGCCACCACCACAAGACGGGAGGTTTTGAACCCCGTGCTGGCCAGCCAGAGGTGACCGGGCTCCCAAAGTCACCCAAGACCCTCCTGGTGCCCACAGTCCCAGTTGGAGACCCTCTCCCTCCCCCCTCTGCCATGGCTCCTCTTCCCTCCCTGGGCTTACTTATATAATATCCTGTAATTATATCAGAATAACTGGCTCCCACTAATTAGAGGGTGATTATGTTTCATAGCAACAAAATGAATACTTCCCAATTAACTCTTTGAGTTTATAATATGGAAGGCAAAAACCTTGTTTTCCCTCTTGTATTTTTTAAAGAGAATTAAATCACTCTAACGAAGCCCTCATTGTCTTGCATGTAAACAAAATCATTAATTGGTTAATGCTTACTATGCAAGTTAAACAGCCCTCCCCAGCTGAACTACTAGAGAAAATGCTCCTGTTTTGTTTTGGAGCACTCAGAATAATGAAAGGCAGCCCTCTAACTCTTCATGCCCAACCTGTGCCCCGTCTGTAAAACTGCCCTAAAAAAAGATGGAGCAGGAACGTGCTGGGGAGCCTGATGGGCGCCATCTTGTCAGGACCAGCACAGCTGTTATGCCCAGCTCCGTTTGTTGTGCTGGGGCCATTTTCTGAAAGGTTGCCATGTCTCGGGCTGACCATGTCCAGGTCACTTTTCCAGGGTCTTGTGGTTCGAGCGCCTGGGCTGGCAGGGTGGGCATTGACCAGGGTGTAGCTGGCCAAGGGCTGGATCAGGGACTGGCACCTTCGTCTCCTGGACAGCAGGCATTAGCAGATGCCCTGAGTCATCCTTAGAGCTTAAAGCCTTTGTCTTTCTCTTGATATCTATAGTCAGCCTGACAGCAAAGGCTCTCTTAGTAGCTTACAGGAGCACAGAAAGAAAAGAGAAAAAGAGAAGTATACTCATAGACTAATTGCTGATATTAGAGGTTTGTGTGAATTCAAATATTTGTAGACATTCATTCCATTTCTAGTCCGGAGTCATGATGGAATTGTACTCAGTGGTTCACCGAGTGGGAGGAGCCCTGGGCACCTCCAAGAAAAAGAGGTTGATGGACTGATGCTTGTGAAAAGCCCCTTGACCCATGGCGAGTACAACCAGTCCACCAGCACAGGTGTGTATCACTATCTAGCAACCTATATAACCATTACTGTCCCTGCCCAAGGAATTCCTGTCATGATCCAGTGAAGGGGGTCAGTTATAAACCAGCTTCCTGGAACTGAGATGCCAGGTGCAGCGATGAGTGAAAGCGACCCTTTCATGCTCACCTTTGCCTAGAAAGGGGCCTAGTGAAGGTCAGTCTGGAGCCTGGAGTGAGTTCAGCCATGGCCAGGGGGTCTGAGCACTGGAGAAAGCTCTGAGCCTCATTTGCACATCAATCGGCCTCCATTCTGAAGACCAGAACGATGGAACAAAACCTTGTTGATCCATGATAGGGATGGAGTGAATGACAAACCCACCAACCTTTGCTTGGCAAGCTTTAGATTTGGACTCTCTCCAGGTTGGGGAGCAAGTTTTACCCCTCAAAGTAATCTTTTCTTCTGCTTCTCCTTCTTTTTACACCTTGCTTAAAGGAAAGGACGCCAACAGTTCTTGGTGGCTGCAAGCTTTTCAGCAGCTCTTATTAAATGCTTCATCCCATTCTGACAAGAACTTCAGGGCTCACTTAGAATTGGGAAGGTCAAGCACCGATTGAAAAGCAGAACTTGGCTCATTAAATTAGAACAGGTGGTGTGGATGGGGTAGTTTGTCTTCAGCCGTTCTTCCGTCTCATTAAATGGGGCTTGCAAAAGGCTCACCACTTGTGTTGGGGCTGCTCTGGGATGGGAGGGGCTTCCTCCAGCTTCTCTCCAGGGGAAGGCAGGAACAGGACGCTTGGCTAGATTTACTCAACTAGATCTAGGCTGAACTTTTGCTGTTGGGCCAAAGGAGAGTGTGTGTGTGTGTGTGTGTGTGTGTGTGTGTGTGTATATATATATATATATATATATATATATATATATATGTAGGTCTTGGTGTATTCGGGTCTTGTCCGTGTAAGATCTTACACGGACAAGACCTGAATACACCAAGACCTACATATATATATATATATATATATATATATATATATATATATATATATATATATACTTGGTGTACCTACATACCTTTACCTGTGAAAATCTACGAAAACAAATATGTCATATATATATATATATATATATATATATATATATATATATATATACTGTGTTTCCCGAAAATAACACTGTCTTATATTTTTTTTGGCTCCCAAAAACACACTAGGTCTTATTTTCGAGATAGGTCTTATATATTTATGGTGCTAAATAGTGGGTGTGAGTGTGTGTGTGGGGTGTTTCGCGGGTGCATGGTTGCTCCCTGAAAAGTCTTCCTGGAACTGGAGATTTACACTAGGTCTTATTTTCGGGGTAGGTCTTATATTAGGGCAGGTTTAGAAAATAGTGCTAGGTCTTACTTTCGGGGTAGGTCTTATTTTCGGGGGAACACGGTATATGTCAAGAAGCAATAACACAGCCAACAACACAGCCAACCAATCAGCAAACATCAGCCAACACAGCCAACAACACAGCCAACCAATCAGCAAACATCAATTCCATCAACCAATCAAGAAGTGACAACACAGCCAACAACACAGCCAACCAACCTGCTTACAACAGAGCCAGCACACCACACACCCCCTCCAGTATTTATAGAGAGAAGGCAGCTCAGATCACACTTTGCTGGCACAAGCACAAAGCCGAAGACACCAGCCTGAAGATGGCGAGTGGGATCTCATTGAAATGTCGCCAAGATACTCTCAATCTTACACGGGACAAGACCTGAATACACCAAGACACACACACACACACACACACACAAACCCTATAAAAGCAACAGTCATTTAAAAATATCTCTCTCTCCCTCCCTCCCTCTCCCCCCTCTCTCTCACATAACTAATACTCCTTCCTCTTCTTTTACTCCCAACAACAACCCTGTGAGGTGGCTTGGGCTGACTGGCTCAAAATCACCCAACCTGCCAATCAAGGTGGACTTGCCTGCTTCCCGAGCCTGGGGCATCTGCAGGGAGTGGGTTGAAAAACCAAGATGATGGCCACATTATGTGACTGAGCCCTTTTATTGCTCATGATTCAGGCACATAAAGTCTAAACAAAACAAAAGATAAACTGGTCACAGTCCATGAAATTATGGACTGTCCTCAGTGTCTCAGCTTTCTGGAGCAATCTCCCCCAGAAGGCCTTTTTTAGTACTGCTAACAGCTTTTTGAAAAACACTTTTTTACTCTCGTCCCCAGAGTGGGGTTTCTCCCATGTAGGTGATGATGGTAGAGTTAAATTGATACAAAAACCCAGCCAGAATTGATGAACAACAATAATTCCTTCTCATTCCCTCTTGCTCAGAATCTTAAGACAACTCTTACTTGAACAAATCTCGCCTTTTGTCCTTTTAAATCTCCCTTTGTTTCAGCTGTTTTAATAGTGTACAGTAGATTTTATGGGTTAATGTGGAATGTCGTTTCTTCCTTCACTCAGAATTGATGGAGACACAGCAATTTCTTCAATTAAATACTGAAATGAAAAGCTGTAGATCTCCTTTAGCGTTGTACTGAGCAACACATTTCATTTCCCCGGCCATTAAGGGGAAGGGGGTGGGGTGGGGGAGAGAAGCCAGAAAGGGGCTTTGGGCCCCAGGAGAGGCAAGATCCGGACTCAGCCGCAGCCCAGTTTCTTGGGACTTAACATCCCAATTCCTGCTTACCAAGATCAGACCTTGGAGAGCTCAATTTGCTGTCCTTAGTCCTGATCTAAAAGACTCCCTGAGAGCAATCCGTCTCTGGATGCAATGGAAGGTAATCATTGCTTCAGACACCTATTGAGGCCGTATATATTTTGAGAAATCTGCGCAGTCATTGATGCTGAAATGATGCCACTGATTCCTCTTTCTAGAGCTGCTGGGAAGATTTGCAGCAGAGACTTCTGGTCTCTCGGCCTCCCTCCAGAGGCCCAACTTTCATTAAAACATTGGCCACCAACCATTCCTTTTATTTTGGGTCCCAGGACCACAGGATGAGGTTGATCCACAGGCACATTAAAGAGAAACATGGCACAATCCTGCAGTTCCCTAAACACTTATGGAGTGAATCATTTCCCTGGCGTCATCGATTTGGGCCTTTGAGCCTGAGGTTCCTCCTTAGAGGAGCAGGCGGGAGAAGGCAGGAGGCTTGGTTGGAATGGCCTTCGAGAGGGGAGGAGGAGGAGGAGCCCCTTGGCTCTGGGAGCACAGGGAGCAGAGGCTGCTATTCCGCAGGTGCAAGGTAGGGCACTGGTCAGCAATATGGCCTGCTCTGCCTGGCATCTCCAGCTTTCCCTCAACTAAGTGGAAGCCCCGGAAGAAGGTCACCGAGAGAGAGAGAGAGGGGGGATCTTAGATGGCGACAGTCACAGCTTGCAGCCCCTGGCTAGAAGTGCATGCCCCAAACAACTGAAAGGAAGGGGCTGCCTGCCCTCTATTGTATGGGTTGCTGGACCCAAAGGGCCATCTTCTACGGTCTGCAAAGAAGATTTGAGATGAAGACATGCCTTTGGCCCCTAAATCCATCAAAGGCCCATTTTGCTTCCTGAAAGGAAAGATGAAACACCCCCCACCCAAAACAAAGGCTCCGTGGCCACGTTCGGTGCTCAGGAGCACTGGAGAGGCAGGCCCGGGTGGGCATGCGTGTCCTCCAGGTATCACCCCAAAAGGAAGGGATGACAGGCAGGCAGGGCATATGAGAGGTGGGTAGGAACGCCAAGGATGGGTTACGGCCCTGAATGATTGCCCTTCCTGGGAAGGTGGCCTGCCTGGGACAGTGTGAGGCTGAGCTGTAGAAATGCTTGGCCCCAATATGGACAATATTTTTGGCCAGGGAAGGTATCAGCTCTCGGGCAGCCCCAGAAGGGCAGCCATGGGCCCCGCTGGGTCTGTCTGCATCTCAGGGCAGAGGGACAACTGTCGGAAGCCCTCGACTGGGCTGTGTGTTCAGCAGCCACACTGCAGGCATCAATCCTTTTCACGTGGAAAGGACAGGGACTGTTCCTTGTTGATAACACAGCTGCTATTATTGTACAATACAACAAAACTGACAATAGGCACAACAAACATTCTTCAAATACACGAGGTGTTTGCTTTATTTTTGCAGTTTACCCTGAAATGCAGCCAAGAGATGATGCTTGCTGGCTCTCCTTTTTCAGACTCTTCTCTCCCTGCTTGCCTTTGTCCACAAAAGCGCACGGCGCTTCTTACCACCTCCCAGGATGGCCAGGGGATGATTGCAAGACATCTGTGGATTGTTGCAAGGGGTGGTCCTCCCTCTGAAGTCCTTGTGCTCCTGTGGCCCAGGTGGCCTCCTGCCACCCAGAGCCTTTGGGGGCTGCCTCCCTCCTTCCCCGGGGAACAGCCTCCCTGTCTCATGGCAGACGCACTGCCAGGGCTGAGTGATGGAAGGGCCTGGCCTCTGCTGGACCCTGGGGGAGTCTTCCAAGTACTGCCCTTGGGGGCCCCACTGCGTGTTTCCCCTTAGCTAGAGGTGCACCAGTAAAATGATGGAGAGAGAAATTGGTGTGTGGATGAATAAGGTACAGAAAGCAATCCTGCTGGCCAACTGGTTGCATGAGAAGTTCCAGGGTGGAATGGCGGGGGCATCCCAACCTCACCTCCATGAGCAAAAGCTGCAAGTTGGCTCTAGCAAGAGGGAGACACTGCCTAAAGATGGGCATTGCAAAAAGGATCAGGACCTTGAGTAAATTTAGCCTTGGTTCCTGTCTCTATCAGGGAAATGGAGCCACTGCCTCTTGGTCCAGGAGGAGGAAGGGAATGGCAGTGACCGCTTGCTACGAATGGGACTTCTGGCAGCCGTGGTGGGGGGTTCCTACCCAGGCTGAGATTCGCTCTTGCCATTCTCCACCATCAATGCCCCACAAAGACTGGGGTGGGGTGCGGCTTAGCTTGGTGGCAGGCCATTCAACCAATGAGGAGGTTAAGAGCAGAACTTCCCTCCCCCAATAGTTCCAGGAGGGCATCGGCTGACCAGCTGCCTTGGGGGCCTGGGAGTCACCCTCCCCTCGCCTGGTTTGCAGATGACAAATGGGAATCCTGACGGAGTCAGGCCTGATTGCATATCTCTGGTTCCCGGGGCGCTCCAGATTCACAGCCTGGCCACGTTGCCACGGAGCTCTCATCGATCATGCTTAAGCAGGCTCCCGTTATTGGCTGTGGCCCCCTCTGGCAATCGAGCATTTAGTGGGATAAATAGATATACTCCCAGTGACATGCACACTAAGGGAAAAGACAAAGAAGGCAGCCAGGAGGGAGCAGGGGGGGGGGCACCAGAAACACTGCCCCACAGTAGCAAGGGCAGCAGGGCCGGTCCTCCTCCTGCAAGGCCTGGGGGCTGAGGGGGCTGTTCTCTTTCCCTGGCCTGGCTCATTCCCAGCTCAGCACCCTCTGGGGTTTCCCCAGCACTAGATCAAAGAGCAGACTAGGGGGGCCTCTTGAGCTCCGGAAGGCTGGAGCCAGCCAGCCCACCTGCAGTTTGAGCTGCCTCCGGGCCTTGCCAGGTGGGGAAGTCAGAGTAGGGCCTGATCCAGGCAGCCACCAAGGCAGGTTTTTCACCTGGGGGGGGGCGGGGTTCATGGAATAGCGCAGTTTGAGTGCTGCGATTCTCAAACGTTTCCATGATTTGCTTCAGCTGTTTCTGCTGCTCCACTGGGGCTCCACCAACCCCAGCCCCAGAGGTCTTGGCCATTGAGCCTTGCCTTGGAAAGGGAAAGTGGGGGAAGCATCTGGAGTCCAAGGGGAGGCTGGCGATTGGCCCTCAATGGCCCCTTGTGTAGGCCTGTGGAGGGGGCAGGTGCCTCATCCATAGCAGGTGGGCTTCCCCCAATTTCCTCCTGCAAGCCTGGGGAGCCTTTGGGGATGGGGACGAGAGGAGGTGGGTTATAACTGGCAGACCTTTTGTTGGAGGGGGGGTTCCTCCCAAAACCTCATTTGGAGGCCCTGAGTGCCTCCAGCGCCTGTCCTGGAAACGCCAGTGCCTGAGTGGTCAATTGAAAAAGGCGCCTGCCACAGCTAACATGACAGGCGATGTGCATAACTGCCTGTAATCTTCCTCAGACGTCCAATTGCTCCAATCTGACTCCATTGAGTAGAAAGAGGCTGCGATTATCCAGAGATCCGTCTGTCACCAGCATTACAAATGGAGGCTGACACATCGCTCAGGCACGGAGCACCTTGCTTATTAAAGCACATCTTTTGTTGTCTTCGGCAAAGGCTTGGGAAGGTGTGCAGGAAATGATTATGGATGTTTGGGGAGAAGTGGGGGGCCTGGGGAGCCTCCCCAACCATCCTGACAGGGCTCAGATCCCCTTGGACTTGATGGTGTGGGAGAAAAAGAGGGCTGGCCCCATCAGGGTCTTAGGAGCAGAAAGGGGGCATGGGGGGGGGGTCTGGCAGCCCCCTTCAGAGGCCGCCTGTCAGCCCTGCAAGGCTGGTACCACAAGCAACCCCAGAATTCTACTTTATTGCTTTGGCTCCAACAGCAAACCTTGAGGGTGTCTCTTTCCCTCCCACTTATACTCAAGAGAGTCAAGGTGGGCGAATCTTGAGTTTCTTTCTCATGTGTTCTCATATTCCTGGGCTCAACTGATATTTTGCAACAGTTGCTGCATATTTTTTTTCCCCAAGAGTGACTCTTCCACCTCCCCTCCCCCTCAAAAAAAGGCCAATAGAAGGGAATCCAGAGAATGGAAAGGAAGGAGAGGGGAGGGGAAAGGCTGCCGAGGACCCTACAAGGATCAAGGCATCCCAGGTTCCACAACAGAGAAAGGCATATCTGGTTTTCTTCTGAAGTTGCATCTTTCTGTGGCGGCACCTACTGCCAATTTGCCACTGGCTATGAGAAGAACTGGAAGCTGGAATAATTTATCCACGGGGAACCACAGGAGCACACTTGGGTCTAGCAGTAGGTAGGATTTAAAAAAAGAATTCTCTGATGTATCCTCTTTCTCTGTTACTTAAAATGATTCTGTCTTTCTCTGTCCCTTAGATATAATTCTGAAATAACTGATTCAAAGTTACATCAAAAGGATTTAACTTCTCTCTCCTCACCCCTGCCTGCCTCTACCCCAGATCTTTTGCAAATCTAAATACCCATGGTTTATCCTTCCAGTATATTTCTAGGTAATCCATTTTTTTTGAGGGACCAAAGGGAAAAAAGAAAGAAAATGAATAAATGCCACATGCTTTTCTTTGCTCTTTCATCTCAGGGAAACTGTTGGGGGCTGGGAGTCCTGAAGACGACACACTCTCCTTTTTGCAAAGCAGGATTGTTGGTTGGTGCCCCATCCTGCAAAGAAGAGAAGTCACTTCAATTGGCTGAGTAGCCTGGCCAGAAGGCCTCTCACTGAGGGCTTGGACAGATGAGTAAGAAGTTCTCCAACACACTTCCTGCTTCTCCAAACCAGATCAGGCTGCTCCACTGAATGAGGTTTGATGGCCACATCCTTCCATCTAAGGGTCTTGCCATTACAATGGTGGGCCCCTGTCCCTGCTTGCTGCTCCAGACTCCAGTGCAGATGGAGCCAAGTCTTGGTCATTCAACTAGTGAGAAGGTGAGGTCTCAGCACAGACACATCCCTAATCCTTGGGAATCACCAGAATGTCTGGCCAGCATCCCGTTCTCAAGAGCTGGGCTCTACATTCCAAGTGTCACCATATGGTGGCACAGACTGGACTTGGGAAGGATGCCAAGTTCTACCCATGGAAGATGCTGCTGTGTTGGTGATGGTTGATGACCAGTGATGTAGAAATCTAGTTGATTCATCCTGGCACCCTCTGTGCACTAACAGACTGCTGGGAAAGAGATTTCCAGGAACATGTGTGGGACTTTCCATTTAATTAGGGTCAAATGAATTAGGCCACCCCAGAAGTCAGTGTGGAATTTATTAAGTGACCTCTGAGCAAGTGTGAAAAAGCAATTGCTTGTGATTAAGTTTACCTCACAACTTATTAAATGGTGTGTACCACCTAGCTTGCAAGAGAAGTTTTTAATTTGTTTATTCACCCATAAGGGATGCATTTAAGGAATGTTTTCAAGACCAAAGGTTGAAAGCAGATTTTGATATGCCATGTTCAACAATAAAAATTCAAACACTGACATGTAAGACACCCTCATTTTCTTGCAAAGAATTGAGACGTTATTAGTGTTGCAAAAGCAAGCTGGGATTCTAAAATTATTTCAGAATCCCAAATTAAAGACCCCCCCTCCAGATATTCTGGGGAAAAAGCCCCACGTTGACAGAATTTGAGCCTAACTTTGGATGAATGAAGTAGAAATGCCCCCCAAATCACATCTGGATGGAAGCTGTAACTGCAGAAGAGCCCAAAGACTTTTTCTTCCCGAAGAACTCTGAGGTAGCCCCCCAGTGACTTCTCCTGTTAGCTTCAAGAGGGGGAGGGAAGAGCCCCCATCTTGGACTGAAGTTCTGCTTTGCTTCTCATCCAAAAGCCGTGTCCAACAAGCACCGCTGGTTTCTTGTTTGATCATCAACGTGGTTTCAATTCAAGCTAGTTTCCCTGACTAACTTCCTTTGAGGTTTATTTGTTGTATGTCTTTAATTTGCTTGCATCCCTTGTCACATCCCATCAACCAGGGCCTGCGGCCCAAGACCCACAACCCACAGCGGCCCTTGTGAGCCCATCCATGCAGTACTAATGCAGGAGGAGCCTTGATCCCTCAGAGGGTCGGGAGCCTCCCCCTAGAAGCACCCCATGAGCATACACAAGAGTGGAGGCAGCTGCAGGCAGTCTGGCACTCCACTTCCTTCTGGTTTGGGGATGCTGGAAAGCTCCCCTGGACAGGAGGGAGGCTGGGGTCCTGAGTCATTAAAACAGAGTCCCCTTGCCCAACAACCCTGCACAGAATTAACACTAAGTGCTTTTCACAGGTCATGCCAAGAAAAGAAGGAAGGCACTAACATGGCAACATCCATATTTTAAGGTAAATCTTTTGAAGGCAAAATTAATGTTGGTGCCTCCTCTGGGCTTCTTGCCTGTGCGTCTCTTGTCCTTGCCTCTCAAAAATGAGTTTCTGCAAACATGATATTATTCATTAGGCATCTAAGAAAGGGATAAATAAGTGTCTCTTCCCATCTAGGATCTTCCGTTCTTCATTTAGCCAAAGATGCTGTTTATTTCTCTGGAGGACAAGGAGCTAATCAGATCTTGTAATGCAGACAGGCAAGCAAGGCTCGCTGGGGGCAGGGAGAAGAAGACTGGGGAGAGCAGGGTGCAGTGCCTGGATGGACCCAGTGACCCTGAAGGCGGCCTGGTCCATGAGGGTCAAAGGGCTCATTGAGGACAATTAAAAACGGAGCACCCCACACTTCCCTACAGGTGGCACCAGCCACTTGAGGGCAAGGGAAGTCCGTGGGAGGGTTGCAGGGTTGTGGTTCTGATCCAGCCACACCAGGAAGCAGGCCCTGATTTGAGATGTGGGGTGGGGTGCTACATGGGTCAATGCAGGCTCACTGGGGCACCATTTGGAAGGACAAATGGCTTGGGTGATTCTAGATCTTCTGGAATCTTTCTGGAGCTGATCCAAAGGAAAATTTTGCTTCTGTCTGAGGCCATATAAGTGATAAACTCATCTATGAGGCAACCATGTTGGTACCTTGATATCAAAACAGGGTCTTTCACGAATTCTTCCTGTTTCTAGTCTACCCACTTTCAAATTATTAGCCTGAAAACCTGGGGGACCCGTTTTGGAGGTACACTGGCCACAGCTTCCACCTGCTAGTGTGCTGGTTGCTACTCCCGGGTGTCGCGGTGATGAAAGAGTTGGAGTTGGATCTACTCAGGGCAGAGAGCATCCTCTGCCACAGATACCGATGGCTGGGTCTAGGCCAGTCCTTCTTTCTCAGCCCAACCTGAGGGCAACACCTGGGCACCGTTGGGAAAAAGGTGAAATAGAAATCTTAACCATAAATAAAGGCATACCTGATACAGGAGCTCATCTTCACCCATAGGGCTGACAAAATACCTCCTGTTCCTATGGAGATATGAAGTTGGAATTGGTAGCACACAATGAATTTTGTAATATTCTGTAATTTTCCATTCTGAAAGTAAAAGCTTGTACGACCTTAAAAGCAAGTGAAATTATGCATTCCACATGTCAAGCAGATAGAAAACTGCTTCAGAATGGTTAAACAATACACAGCCTCTAGATTCTATTTTATTCTGTTCTGTTCTATTCTGCTCTGTTCTCTGTTCTGCTCCGTTCTATTCTTTGAATATCTGTATCTATATCTACATATATAGCTATACCTTCATCATAATAAAAAAGAACTAGGGGAAGCACATGAAATAAGCAGCAACATATTCAAAGGATAAAATTCACAAAGGAAGACGAAAACAGCAAGACACTGTCCTTCCTGGATATCCTCATCAGCAGAGGCAAATTAGAAATTCAAGTCTCTTGAACAACAACCCACTCTAAGCAAGTGCTCCATTACTAAAGTAACAGTCCAGCCTCCCACAAGAGGAGCTGGGTAAGAACATTATTCAGATGACCCAAAGGTGCTTTTTACAAGAGGCAACTGGACTTTCTGGTTTTTGTTTGAAGATGTTTCGCTTCTCATCCAAGAAGCTTCTTCAGCCCTGACTGGATGATGTGGAAATCAGAACGGAAGCAGCTTCTTGGATGGGAAGCGAAACATCTTCAAAGAAAAACCAGAAAGTCCAGTTGCCTCTTGAAAAAGCACCTTTGGGACAACCAGGACCTGGGTTGACTGAGAATCTCCACTGACGTTATTCAGATGAGCACAAACGCACCACAGCAACCAGAAAAAAGAAACAGAGTGCCTCTACAAACAAAATGGGTATCCACACAACTTTTTCAAAAAGTGCCTGGCCACTTAAAGCATGTGCAGACATCAGAGGCTTTAATTCTGTGCCTGGTTACCTGGTAAATAAGTGGGCCTTACTTCTGAGTCAACGTGCATGATGCTTCTTGAAAAAGCACTCATCCAGATATATCAAAATACGAAGGTGAAATTGGAACTCCCTCCCTCCCTCTCTGGACTGCCTTTTGGCTCAGGGACAGAGACAGTCAGAGCCTGGTGAATGAGACGCAGGGCCACGATTGTCAATTCTCGCAGAGTATAAAGTGCAATTAGAGCATCAAGGCTGTGACCTTGTCAGGCAGGGAGGCTGGATTTACAGTGCCAAAGGGACCGAGGAGCAGCTCCAACATTGTGCAAAGGTTCACACCAGAGTATAGGTCACCCACTTTGTGCAAATTAAAGGAGACCCTAAGATCAGGATTGTCATGGTGAGCTGGATTTATGATGGCAAATGTAAAAAAATCTCTAATAAGGGAAAGGGGTGAAGAGGGGGTGCTAAATCACACCAAAGTGCTGGAGTGGAGATATGGAGAAACCAAGGCCCAGGGCTTGAGTGGCGATGAGCCAATGAAGAACATTCTGGAGGCTGGGGAGGAATTGTTAGAAACAGAAATGATAGCACATTCTCTGCTTAAACATGGCTTACACGAGCCAAGATTGTGATTGTGTCACAAGGGGCTTTGGTTAGATTGTGCTGCCACTTCTCCTTGGATGCTGCACCTGGGCCAGAATATTGGCTTGCGAGTTGCCTTGTTGTGAGCAACTTCAGTACATCCTGGTCCCAGTTTTTATGTTCTTGCTATTCTCTTTGGTATCAAGCCAGCACTCCAAAGATAAGAAATTTTGCAACTTCTGTAACATCTGCTGTGTCCACAGAGCAAGGGAAATGAGACCTCTTCCTGGAAGAACTTCTTGTGTTGAATATGGCTGGTGTCTGAGCCCATCTCTTGAGCTTCCCGATGCTTCCTGGCTCTGTTATATTTGAAGCCCTTTTAATTACCTTCTCCGGAGACTCAGGTAAATTCAGGCTCAGCAATAGCCTTCATTCATATGCCTGCTTATTACTAAGGGGAGCTTATTGCCCCAACAATCTTGGGTCCTCAATTTACCTAAGATGGAAGGCTGAGTCAACCTGAGCCTGGTGGGATTTGAGCCTACAGTAATTGTAGACAGCTGGAGAGCAGAACAGCCTGAGCCACCAAAGCTCTTTAATCTCTGGCAGGTAAATTCAGGATGTGGCGATTGGGGACAGGTACTAAATCTCACTGGTCCAATGAGCCAGGCAAGAGAAAAGAAGGCAGGTTTATTTGAAATTCCTTTCAGTTGAACATTGTCAATCTTTCCCTTTATGGATGTATTGCAGTGATGACAAGATGATTAAGCATGTAAATAAGAATGACTCACCCGCTTAGTTTTCATTATATCTGGCTAGAAGCTTCTGCTGGGCCCTTCAGACAGGCATTCCAAGCCAGGAGCCAACCTGTAGGTACAGCCCAGGCATCCGTGGGGTGGTAAAAAATGTGGAGGCAGCCCAACTGAGCTCCAACCCTTTTTAACATGCACACAAAAATGGGCAGGTTTCCATCAAGTGATCCTGGCTATCCCAATTGGTTTTCTAACCCTCTCCCTGCCCCCCGGAGCAGACACAGTGCTGAGCCCCTGGCCTGGGCCTCTTATCCCACATGCAACCCCAAACAAGGCTCTGGGGTCGAGGGGCAGGTGGGGAGGGCAGCCTTCGGGCGATGGGCAGAAGAGGGTGCCCAGCGACCTTCGTTCTGGATCCTGCAGAGCTCCATGCCAGCACCTGTTTCTCGAAGGACTGGCACAGCTGTGGAGGAGGCCAATCCCTTTCCAGGGATTTAAGCCTCCTGCAGCCTCTGAAGTTTCCTTTTATTCCTGTGGGTGATTCAGAGGCTTCTCTGTTTCTCATGTGCAAGGAATGTTCAAGTGGAAAAACCTCTTCAAGAAGACTGACTCAGACAAATCAGCATTTTCCCAAGGTTTAAGTTGAGAGTTCAGTTCCCTTACTATCCTCTGTGGGTCCAGTTTTACCAACCCATTTCACCGCCACTCAAGTGGTCTGGCAGCCTTCTAGAAATGCAGCAGCTTGCTTTGGAAAGAGGTGGAGGCGCCCATGACTGTTAAGGCAAAGCTAACACAACGTGGTAGATGCACACAGTGTGTGTGCCACAAAGGTTGTTTCTGCTCTGCAGATCTTTGCTCTTTGCCATCACCGTTGCTTTCAAATGGCAATCACCTTCTCTTCCTTTAAAGCACAACAAATGAAGACCTTGGCAAGGAAATGAAATAAATGATTTATGGTAGCCTTATGTATCAAGTGACAAAGTTAATATCATGGTGACTTTTTCTGGTCGTGAGTTCAAAGCTAAAGTAGAGAATGAAGCCATTAGCAGAGCACGGACTGCAGCCTCTTTAAGTAGGGAGGCCCAAAACTCACACCTCTGTGCATAACTCTGGTTGCCTCCCCTAGGACTGAGGCTAATCCCTACCACTCGTAGCAACTACTTAGGTGCAGTGAGAGAGGAAGTGCAATAGTGCCCAGACACTATTAGGTAGTGCTAAGGAAAAAGTTGACATTCACACGGGTGAAATCCAGAGGCCACAGAGTTCAACCTCTTCTCAAACGTAGCTTATTTTTATTGTATTTTGCACCATTCTGGAAAATGTACCTACTTTTTTTTTAAAGAAAAGGGGAACTAATTAATTGGAGGAGTGACACATTTATTCCTAATGATACATAATTGCTCTCCTGCTGTGTTTCTCCACTGGGATTGCAGCCCTGAGATACCATGACTCTGCTGAAGGTTTAGTGAGGAAGAGAAAGCAGACAGGAGGAGAAGCTGGAGCTGTCCCAGGAACCCCTGGATCTTCCACACCACCTTCCGTCTTGCTGTGGTGCTCCAGGTATTCTACTGAACATCAGTAGCTCTTGGAGCAGGGTTGGTGGTGGTTGCGCTGCCCAGCGGCCATCTTTGGCTTCTCCAGCCTGCGCACTGCAGAGCCCGGCTTTCCTCCTGCTTTCTTTCAGGTGGGGGATCCGATTCCTCTCCTCAGCCCAGCTATTCTGGGGTTGCCTGGACCAGAAGAGGACTATGACCTCCCAGGCCATTAAACCTCAACTGCCTGCTCTTTCTGGAGGGCTTCTTGCTTTGGTCTTCATGGCCTACAGGAATCTTCTGGATCTTGCATCAGCTTTTAGCCTTGGAATGACATCTGGTGAAGGCCGACTTTCCCTGCAATCGGGTCTCTTTTCTCCAAGCCCCCAAGATGCAGCTGGGGCAAATCTGGCAAATTCACACTGCCCCATTTTAACCTCAAAGGTGGTAGGAACCTAGCTTGAAGGGTTGATGTACTGGAGAAAATTGAGATGAGTAAACTGTGGGTAACTTAAGATCCCTGGAGTGTGCTGAGCACACCAGCTCTTTTAAAGGATTTTCTTGTCTGCTTTCCTTGGCTGAACTCTGCCTAAACTTAATCTAGAAAACTTAGTGAAAATCCTAAGAACATAAATTATATTTCAGCAACTGTACAGGACTGTTTTAAACAATAAGTGAGATCCATCTGATACAATCTCTGTGCTTGGAAAATGGCAGAGCAAAAGAAGGAAGGAAAACAACCCTTTGGAAGCAGGCAGTTTTTGTTTCGGAGAAGAAGGAAGCTTTGCCAGGAAGCATTTTGACCTGGAAGGGGGGGCAGCATCTCATATTTGGGTGTGAATCCCAAATAGTAAAGATCACCCTAGAGCTTTCTAGAAGTTTAATTTTCTTCAATTTCTGATGGAAGAAAAGCAAAGCATTCTTTAACAACTGAACTTATTGTTCTTAATAGGTTTAATTATAAAGGATGGGTTTGAAAAGGGCCTACCTGGCATAGAACAGGCTTCATCTGCTGTGTCAGTTTCAGAAGAGATCAGAGAAGCATCAGAAGGAGGAGGGGGCAGAATCTGAGACGGTGCCAAGCTGTCCTAGCTGCGAGAGGGAGGCCTGGATCCAGAAGATGTCATCTTCAGAGATTCCTGGAGGTTTCCAAGAAGAGATTGGACAACCACTTGTCTGAAATGCTATAGGGTTTCCTGCTTGGGGGTGGGGTGGAGTTGAAGTAGAAGATCTCCAAGGTCCCTTCCAACTCTGTGCTTTAGCCAAGCAGGGGCAGGGATTCGACTGCTGCTTTGCTGCTGAGATGCCCTCAGCCGCTTTGAAAGAGACCCCAACCGAGGTCAGGCATTCCAGCAGCTGTGCATAATTCAGGATGCGATGATCGCCGTTCCTTCGGAAGAAACAGGCCTTGATTGGTACATGGGGGACATGCAGTCTGTTTGAAGGACAGGAGGCTTGATTTCCTTAGCTAACCTTGGCCCAGTGCAGAGGTGAAGGGCTGCCTCCCGGGGGCTGGGCTTTCTTGCCAGGGTGTTGCTGTTTCTACCTTGGCAGGATGAGGAGAAAGAAACAACAATGACCTCTGTTAAACACAGAGGGCTTCTTTTGGCAGGGTGGACGGCCAACCCAGGGCTTGTGAAAGCATTTGCAGACCTGAGAATGAACAGCTGGGGGGTCTCAAGGGGATCCTCAGATGGAAACTCTACCAGGGAGAAAGTAGCTGTCAAGCAATCCTATGAAGCAGGAAAGGGAGACCCTTGTGTGTGTGTGTGTGTGTGTGTGTGCATAATCTTTGGAGGAAAAATGCTCCCCTCTCCTTCTTTCTGTGTTTCTCAACCAATGGCACAGCAGCCCCTCTGCTTTCAAAGCTCAGATCTGCATGAGGCCCCCAGAGATGCCTCGATCCAAACATAGCCCACCAATCACAATGACGGGCATTTTGTTCATCATCATCATCATCATCATCATCATCATCATCATCATCATTGTTATGTAGGTAGGTTTGAAGTCATTGGTTTAGTTTGAACTGTTCTTGTAAAGTGTAGAAATGATTGGTTTAAAAGTGCGGGAAAACCCTGCACTCTGATTGGCTGGCAACTGCGGCTGCTGGCTATCAGTAGCAGCCGCAGCCCAGCCAAAGCAGGTTCGTTCTGAGCTGTAGTCACTAATAAACAAAAGAGCTTGAAGTACTCCACGTCTGTCTCTCCATGCAAACTTAACAATCATCATCATCATCATCATCATCATCATCATCATCATCCCAATTTTACATGCCCGGCAGAGCTCCCCTGGGCCTGTGGGCCTGAGCGTAGGACCCTCCACTCCACCAGATGTGCCAGGAGGTGGCGCTGAGCCCAGGATCTTCCCCTCTGCAGGTTCCACTGGGGAAGTTAGTGGGATGTGGCTGGAATAATTAGAATGATTTAAATGGCCAGCTAAGAAAGTGGCTGTGAGGGGGGAGGGGCTGGGGTCTTTGGCTCAATGTCTTCCCTCCTTCAGAGGCAAAGCAAGGCCTGAGGAGGAGGAGGAGGCCACCCCCAGGGAGGAAGTCAATGGTAAGGCTGGGTGGGAATTAATTCTCCCCATCCAGCGCATTTGCAAGGCTGTGCGGTTGTGCAACTGGGGGAGGGGGGGTGCAGCAGAAAGAGAGGAAAGGAGCAACGGGAGCCCCAACTCCACCCTGGGCTGTAATCAGCATCCTCCAGCTTGGAGGCTTTCTGGAAGAGGATCAGCAGAAGTGGGTATAAATCAGCCTCTTCCAATTCTCCTCTACAAATTGTCATGATAAAAACTCTCCAGATGGCCTTGAAATCCTTGTGCAGCCACTGCTGGCATCCTTGGCTCCATTCGGCTTCCTATAGAAATGAAAAATGTGACAGAGCGGCTGAAATGCATGGCTGCTCCCTATGGCGTTGCAGGCAGTAGCGCTTAGTATTTTATGGCACGGGACTCTGAACAAGAAACAGCAGTTAGCATCTGACCATATTTGACGGACGGCATCAGTGCAGTTTATTGCATATTATCTTTTGAAGAACAAGTTGAGATAGGGCTGTGTGGGAAAAAAACCCTTCTAAAAATGACCTCTAGACTGCCGTGTATAACAAAGCAGCAGGCAAAGAAAGAACAAGTTCCGTCATAACTTCAGAAAGCTTCTAACGCTGAAGAAACCAATGAAGTTGCATGCAATTAATATGCACAGGAAAAAAAACCCTAAAACGTTAAAAGGACGAAAAGCTGCCAAAAAAGAAAACCAGATCATATCCACCCATTGCGGGAGTGCTAAAACCTTAGGGATTCCTTTGGCCTTTGCAACTGACCGTGTACCAACGGGAGGCTATTCCTGAGAATTGGCCTTGATGGTTGGTAGCCATATTGGTTCTCTCTCCCCCTCCCTCTCCCTCCTTCCCTCCCTCCCCCCCATCTCTCTCTGTGTGTGTACAAGGCTCCTGAAACAGATGATAGGACCATAGTGGGGAAGGGGAAGGAGGGCTGCGGGCTGACTGCTTGGGACTTGGAAGGCCAAAGGCAGTCCTGGGGCTGATCTTGGGGGGGGGGGGCAGAGGCAGAGCTTGCCTACACGAGCAATTCCTGTCCATGGCTGCAACAGCCAGAACATCTGTCTGTGTTTTGGCCCCGGGCAATGAGCTTGCTATGGCAACTGCTTCTGCTGTCCTAACAGCTGCCTGTGGTCTGCTCAGTGTTGTGACAGGCGGGGCAGATGCTCAAGTCAGCTCTCACATAACAGCATCCCACTTCAGGGACACAGAAGCCCCCCCCCATGCCTTTGCAAATAATGGTGACAGACATCTCCTTCTGATGGTCCTTGCAGGTTTCCCGCCAGCCGTAAGCCAGGAGCACATCGGACAATCCTCCAGCATTCTGCAGGCCCTGCAATACGGCTGCAGCTCAGACACACAAATGGCGTTTGCCTATTCTGTCCCTGCAGGTATTCTTTGTCTACGCCTCCTGCAAAAATCCCAAGGAAGTGTTTGCATTGGAAATCACCAGGAAAGAGAGCAGCGTTTTGTCTTGTTTCGGATTCTCCCTGGTGGGGGTGGGGGTGGGGAACCCAAGAATTGCCCTGTTCACTTCCTTCAGCTATTGCAGGAGCCTCTCAATCAAGACTGCTTAATTCTTGCCTGAAAATTTGGGAAGAAACTCACTACTTTACTATGAATCATCTAATTCAGGACCCTGCAGCCCCATCTCTCCTCCGAGGATTGGTAAGGCTGGGGAAAAGGTGCTGTGAAGAATCTTCCTTCCTTCCTTCCTTCCTTCCTTCCTTCCTTCCTTCCTTCCTTCCTTCCTTCCTTCCTTCCTTCCTTCCCTCCCTCCCTCCCTTCCTCCTTTTCTTTTTTAAAGACATTTTAAATACAATAAAAAGTAAGGAAAAGGTAGTAAAATACAAATAGGTAAAAAAGAGGTCTAGGGTTTTCTAAATCTACAGTTTTCCAAAGAATCATTACTTACCTATGAATTATAAAATATGTTATTTAAAAACCTAGGAATCACTATTAAGGCTTAGGGCCTTTTGCCCGTAAATAAAATTGATTGATTGATTGATACTATTAGGCTTAAACATATACATTAGGAACCCTTGTCAACATAACATAAATCACTGACTGAAATTATATGCTATAATAAATTGAATCAGTAGTGAGAATGTGTTCATCTTGGATTATTCCAAGAAGTTAGAATACTGTAGGGACTCTATAGGTAGAAAAATACTTTTTTAGATTTTGGACGAGGGTTCAAGGATGATTTACAATTAGAGGTGCATCCTACTTCAAGTTTACTTTTAACACCGGAAGCTATTCCAGCCATGGAAGGAATCAAGCAGCATTTCCCAGGAAGAAGCATGTAATCTCCTGTTGGAGTTAGCATATAGAAAACTACTTTAGCATGCTTGGGAATTTATGATTTAATAATAATGTAACTAAAATATGGCAGGTTGGATTGGGAATTCAACTTTTAAAATTTATTTCATTCTCATACAAATTGTGTTCCAAAATTGTTGAGCATTGCATTTCCAGTACTTTTTAGAAAAGGAATTGTCCATTTTAGTAATAGAAACTGAACCAATATACTAAGGATAAATTGTTTTGTTCCAATTTTTCTAATACTTGAGTAAATGTAATGCTCTCCGTCAATATTCCCATTGCTGTGTCTGAGAAGAGGGTCCCATCTGGATCCAGGCTCTTCTTCTTGACCTTCTGAGTCACCTGAAGGTGGCTTTGCCTTCTCTCCTATTGGATGGTGCAGAAAAGCCACCTAGGTGCGGCTTTGAGCAAATAAGCTGCTTTTGTGATGATGGCTGCTGGCTTAGAAGGCTTAGCATGTCCACTTAAGAAGCCCAATCGATTGAGGTGGAGACGGGAGGGAAAACAGGAGTTACATTGACTCTAAGGAGGCTTTAGGTTGCTGGGAGGGGCTGCTGGAGATGGATTGTTGGTGGGAAAAGCAGGAGGGACCCCCACTGGTCGGCTCCCAGGGCCTTGTGGCACATTGTGCTATGACTCACCTTGGTGGTCAGCTTGGGCACTTCTGGGAGAACCACGCAGATGTCCTCCCTTTTCAGACCCCATTGCTCTCTGGAAGTGGGGTGGGCCTATGGCTTTGTGAAGCTGCATCTGCAGAAATGCTTACAGATCCATAGAAATTGTGTCCTGCAGTCTATAAGCTCCTCTCCGGTTTCCTACTGGCTCTTTGAAATTAAGAATCAATTCAATTATTCAGGTCCCAAAACAACATCATAAAAACAACATCAATTTGCACCAAAAGGCACTGCATTAATGTGCTGAAATAATGATGTACATTTGCAACATAAACTTACAATCAATCTTGTTTTTTAGCATGGCAGAACAGGGGGCAGAAGAAGCACCCTTGATAGCCTTGTTAGAGGTAGCTTGAAACAGAGGGGGGGATGTTATTTCTGGGAACCTGAAAATGAAGGGGCTTCACAGAAATGTGGGCTTCTCCCATGTCCTGCACTGCCTGGCAAAACCTCCCTGGAAAGTAGTTTCTTCTGGGCTGCTCTTGTTTTCTCCTCTGCAGCCCTCTCAGAGGTAGAGGAGACCCTGCAGGGATGTCATCAAGGGCGTCTGGCCTGAATGCAGCCGGAGGAAATGGGGAGACTACAGTGAGCCAGACCACGTGAGCTGAGAGCTCCCAGCTTGATTCCAGAGAATCAGAGCAGTCGCCCGGGCAAGTCCCCTGCCTTGGCCACCCTGCCTGAGCTTGGGAAGACCTCAGCTGGACTTGAAATAAATGCAGGGGACAGTGGCTGGGTGGCTGGGAACTGCCCTGGCTTTCCAGCCATGGAACATACAGGGTCCATCCAAGCATCAAAGAATCCCACAGTGTCTGGAGGCAGCCCCAGTTGTTTCTTGTCAGTCCAGTAGCTTTATTTTGGCCTTGACTGGCAGCAGAGACTCCCAAGGGCTTCCCCACCACCTGCCATTCAGACTTTTGAATGGACACCCCAGGAATCGGCGGGGCACCCCACGTGTGAAGCGACACTCAGACACAGAGAGGGTGGGTTCCCGATAACCCTCTTCTTCTCTTACATGCCTGCTTTATTTCCACTTTGCTCCAGGAAAGGGTGGAAATGAATCCAGTGGGACAGGTAGATGGATGTCCATTATGTCCCCAACCATCACCACCCAAAGAGGAGGCCCCCCAGAAGTAGAAACAGGGAAAGGAGCATGTCTCTGTGGGTGAAAGCTCTGAAGCCGAGGGCTGCTCTCAGGAAAGCAGAGCTGCTGGCAAGAGGGGGCTTGGTTCAGTCCAGGATCCTTCCAAGAGATCCGGCAAACACGATGCGGCCTGTCTCTCCTGCATAGGAGCGTCATTGATCTTCCAACACGTCCTGTCACATCTTACAACAGGCCCCAGCCAGGGCTTCATAAATATTGAATGGGAATGTATTTACATACCCGTCTTTGGTTTATAAATAGCAGAGATGAGCGCTCTTCCCCAGGAGTCATCTTGGCAGATAAATTCCAGTCCGTTGGGTTTGACTAAAGTCAACCGGAATGGAGGCAGCATTCTGGGCTCTGAGCCCAGCCTGACTCTATGAGGTGCAAGCCAGGCGTGCAGATGCAGGAGCTAACAGGCACCCAGAAAAAGGAGAGGCTCGAATCAGAGAGTTTGGAGAAATTGTTGCCAGCCTTTCTCTGCAATGTTTATTCACCGCTGGCCGAAATAACAGCAGAGTCCAACGAGGCTCCACCAGAAGCAGCAGCCTTTTCAAATACTGGAAGCAAATGCAGGAGCCCAGGCAAAGAGCAACATCGGAAGCATCGGCCTGGCTGAATGTGGCCTGTTTTGGACAGGAGCAGCAGAAAACAAGATCGTGGTAGTGCAATTCCTACGGCTCCTGATACTCAGAAAAGAGCCAACTTCTCCAGGGCAGCTCAGAGTGCTGAAGCAGAGTCTTCTGGGAAGGTTCCCAAGGCCTCAAGGCCCCAGGTGTGGAAGCTCTCCGGACTGCTTCACTCTAAGCCTTCCTTCCGGATTCTCCCACTGGGATTTAGCTGACACTTTACTTAAAACAACAATGGATCCTGCGATGTCTTTATCAACCCAAGGAGTCCTTTGGTGGGACTTGCCTCAAGAGATGCTCCTGTTGAAATATGTCCTGCTCTGTCAAGGCTTCCAGGGTAATAAATTGGACAGTCTTCAAAGTGTCACCCAAAATTTTAGCACTGGTTAAAAGTCTCCTGAAAAGCTTTGGCTGTGAGAGGAGCGGATTGGGTTGTCTGGCAATTCATCACACTCCTGTGACATTTCATTCTGACAGGCTTAGCTGGTTCTCCTGGGGAGAAGATCCTGCAAGGGGAATCGGCGACTTGAAGGAGGAAGGCGGAGGGAAGCGGAGGGTGGGGTGGGGGCTCTTCTGGACTTAAGTTATGCAAGGGAGCTCCTTTGGACGCCTGAAAATTTAATTTCAGTGGTTCCTGACCCAACTTCTTCCAGATGGGTCTGTAGCTGGTCCTGACAGGTACACGGTTGTCCTTGTATGCCTAGATTAAAAGACTCAGCAAGTACAAAAGTGGTGTGAAGGCTAATTATATTCCTAAAAGCCCCCAAGAATCAGAGACAAATTCAATACTTTTAAAAAAATTATGCAATTAAAGTCACTGGTGCCAAAGAAACTCAGAAGTGTCATTAATGTTTTAGCAGGGAACATGTGTGTCAGAGAATGAAAGCAAGCAAGCCAAAGATGAGGGAAAGGAATTGCAGAGAAGAGCAAACGGACAACCAGCAAAAACATGGACAGATGCTCTCGCTTTCTGTCTGGCGTTCAGTTGCATGTTCTCCAAACCTCCAGGTACTCTGCACATGCTCAAGCATCGGCTTGCAACATCAAATGTTTCAAGTTGAATTTTAACTCATCTTATTCTTATTAATGTTCACAAAGCACTTAAACTTGTCTGTGTTCTTTATTCTAAAGAGGTAGGGCTTGGCCAACAGTGAGCGACTCAATCTCACTTGTGACAGATTTGTGGTCTGAAGTTTCCAAGAGCTTCCAGTGCAGGTTCAGGAACCTCCCCCTCCAGCTGGCAGGGGCCAGGGGCTCTGGGTGGCATCTCCCTCCTCCAGTTCAGGCAGGGCCAAATGGGAAGAAAGGATGGCTTCTCCACACCCCTCTTGACTGACCCAGTGGCCCACCTGAGGAGCTTTGGAGATGGGGCTCTCCTGCTCTCCTCTCATGTGGCTCTCCTGCTCAACAAAGCTGGCAGGTGCTGGGCCAGGTAAGGCCTGTGGAGGGGATTAGGCTTCCTTGTCCTAACATGGCATGAGCACACTGGCCATGAACTGTCTTTGCTCACCCCCCACCATGACCCCTCCTTTGGGGAGAAGGGGGGGTCAGTGCCCTCCCCCGGGTGAGCAGCTGGGTCCTTTGGCATCTGAGAGGCAGTTCAGCTTCCTTTTGTCTTGCCTTACTTATTGATGGGGCGGGAGGAGGGGGAAACAGCACTTTTGCAAAATTTCCCATGAAATATTTAATTTGGCCTCCTCTGCGTTCCACATGAGCTGCGTTTTCAAAGGGACGGGGCCACGATTAACCATACAGTCAGCCTGCAACAATTTGCTGATCCAGTCATTCCCGCCCTCTGTTATACGGCCTTCGACGCCGAGAGAGGAGCAGCGTTAACGAAGAGCCATCGATCCCAGCATTGCCTTTTTTTTAATGGCAACATGCGCAGGCAGACAATGCAGGTACCTTCAATTATCTTCAAAGCCACCGAAAGGAAGGGAATCAGTCTTAGATGTGGTAAATAAACTCCACCAACTCTGGACTGAGGCAGGCAAAGAGGAACACAAGGGAGTAACAACCGTTTGCTGCTTTTCAGAAATTAGATTGAAATTTGCTGGTTTTTATATCGCTGGGTAGGAGGGTGTGTTGCAAAACTGCTTTCAGGAATCCACTGAGGACGGGATGGGGGAGATTATAAATTCAGTTGTCAGAACGGAGAAAACGGTGAAAACCGTTGATCAAAACGCTTCCTTTGTGTGGAGCTATGAGACAAACAATCCAAGCTTGATCAGTTCTCCCAGACTGGGACCCATGAAAGTGTGCAGACCAACAACAGTTGCCAAGTGTTTGCTTTTGTATGACAAGGTATGCTAATCTGAAAGAACGAGATGAAAGGTTGAGGCCAGAGGAGCCTGCAACGTTGCCATGAACACAATAAACACCCTGAAATACACACCCTTCAGGAGCTGCAGTCTGGACACAGGCCAGCCTGCTCAGCCCTCCCTGAAATCGGAGTAAACTCCAGGGACCCAGAGTTTAAATGTTTAAAGAGGTGCTGAATTCTCTTTCAGAGTTTGGATAACAGGCCGCCAATCTCCCCCCACTTTACTAGGACAGTACATGGAAAATTCATTGTTACATCTTCCTCTTCTTAATTCCTAACTTCCTGTTTGCATAAGGTAGAAAAATCCCAAGTGCTTTTTCCGGAGCAAGGCAGCAATCATAGGGATCGGAGTACCTCTGGACAGTCTTTAGTTTGTTTCCTGATGTTACTGAGAAAACTGATGGCACCAGTTTAACCAGAACAAATTGCTGGAGTGCTCAGGATTAGTTAAGGGAGCATCGAAGCTCTGCCTGGTCAGCCTCTCCTGCTCCCCCCTCCCCCTCCCCACAGAATACAGAGAAATATAACTGGGAAAGGCCTCCTGCTCACGCTACCCCTCCCCCCAATGCCCCAGGACATCTTGGTTGCTGAGCTGGTGCTGAAGTAGGATAATAATGTCCCCCTCCCCCTTCTTCAGTTGGGCCTGCATGCAGCATTGGTGAGTTTCCCCCTCCCTCCTCTTCTTGGCCAGTTCTTTGTGGCCAGCTCACAGTGGCCACAGTCCCCTCATTCCTGCTTGCCACGGGGCCAGCCTAGGCAAGCCACAAGCAAGGGGCTCCTTTGCACCCGGCTCACAAGGAGGCTGGTTGGAGACCGGGTGCAAAGGGCAGTGGAGAACCCTTGCAAGGGAGACCTTGGACCCTCCAGGCCCAGCCTGGGTTTGGAGCTATTTCATCTCACTCCTTGCTGAAGCCATGAACCGGGTGGGTGGGCCTTAAACATTTGCTTTTCTCCCTGCAGCAAGGGCTCCAGGTTGGAGAAGCTGGGAGTCGGTGGTGGCTGCGATCTGTTCCATATAAAGAGGAACACAGGAGGAGATGCAAACCCAGCTTGCAGGGAGCCCCTGGGAAGGCCTGGCCTGGCTTCTGGGCCTCCTCTACCCCCCAAAAGGATCAGGACAATGTTGCTGCAGGAAGCAGCAGGTTTCTTGGGGAAGGAAAGCTGCAGCAGGCAGGCGAGACCTCCATGAGCCAAGGAAAACAAGCCCAAGAGCCCTGCCTGGTCTTTGGGCGTATTCGCTTTTCTCTTCTGCCTCCCCTGGCCATCAGGAAGAACGAGGCAAGAAACGCAAGGCACAGATTTGGGGCAGGGGGGTGGAAAACCATTGGCCGCAGCAGGGTCCGGCTGTGGGGCAGGGACAAGGGCCTGCTGGGAGGACGTTTCTGCAGCTCCTGAGCCTTGCAAACTTCACCGCAGAGACAAGGTGAGGCCAGGAAAACCTGCAACCCTTCCACCTCTCACAGTTGCCATGGTAACTCCAAAACGCTTGCTGGAGAAGGGGCTAATTTCACCCAGCACCTTCTGTTTTGAGAGAGGCTGGTAGCATGGAGAAGACACAAACTCACAGGATAATTAAAATAGGTACCGTCTAATGGATGACAACAATTGGAACTTTAATTAGTCAGCCCCGATATGATTTCCTTGCTGTTTTGTTTTGCACCCAACTGGAAATGAATTGAGGAGGCATCCTGGGGAAGAGGAGCAGGCAGGGCGGAGAGGGGCAGTGGGGCAAGACATTCATTTAGGCAGCACAAAACAGTGGCGGTGCAATAATAATTAAATTAATTATAAAAATAATTCCTCCCCCCAGTTTGATTTGACAGCTAATGAATGGTTCTGGGGACACTTTCAGCTCAAAGCCCAGCAGCTAATTTTATAATGAGATCCTGGAACTAGTTAAACAGCCATTGTGTGTGTGTGTGTGTGTGTTTGTGTGTGTGTGTGTGTGTGAGAGAGAGAGAGAGAGAGAGAGACAGACCTTGCATTGCACCATGTGGTTCAGAGCAGGATTCAAACTAAGGACTCTGGAGTTCTAGAGCTGAAATTTCAGATCCTAAGCCCAGGCTGAGAACCAGTGTGGCATCGTGGTTAAAGCACCAGGCTAAAAACCAGGAGACAGTGAGTTCTAATTCTGCTATAGGCAAGAGGCAACCAGGTGACCTTGGGCCAGTCACTCTCTCTCAGCCCTTGGAAGCAGGTAATGGCAAATCACTTTCAAAAATCCGAATCCTTCCTTTCCCCCAAACAGTGCTCAGAGAGCTCAGCTCCAGCATTCCTGGCTTCTCATTCTCAGTGGCATTTAACAGAATAACAGAGTTGGAAGGAACCTTCTAGGTCATCTAGTCCAACCCACCCCCCGCCCAAGCAGGAGACCCTACTCCATTCCTGACAGATGGCAGTCCAATCTCCTCTTGAAAGTCTCCAGTGATGAAGCTCCCACAGCTTCCGAAGGCAACTTCTGCTCCATGAGTGGATTGGTCTCACTGCCAGGAAATGCCTCCTTATTTCCAAGTGGAGTCTCTCCTTGTTCAGTTTCTACCCATTGTCCCTTGTCTGGCCTCCCCCAGTTTCCTCAGTTACTGCCCATTGGGAGATGAATGTTACCTCGGGGGAAGCTCAGGACTCCCCAGGAGGGGCTTGGCACTTGCAAACCTTGGGGCGCAACAGGCGCCGTCCTCTCTGCGGGTGGGGGGGGGGGCGGGCGTCTGCGGCGTCTGTTGATCGGCCTCTTCGAAAGGCGCCCAGGCATCGCGGAGCTGTCCAGCAGGAGCGCTTCCTGAAAGGGCAGCCCGGCCAGGCAGGTCTGCGCCCGGCCAGGATTCCCTCCGAGGCGCTGGAGAGCCTTTCCTGCGCATGCGCCGGGTGCGGCCCCTCAACCAGTCGCAAAACGGCGAGCCTTCAGTGCCGTCCAGCCGCTACAACCTGCCTCGTCTACAAGACACCCTAAAAATTCTCAGCGAACATGGAGATCAAGGGAGGCGCAGCAAACGAGATGAGTCTGAGATGTCTGGTTGCTGACAGACCCATGCTGGCTCCTTGTCATCTATACATTTTTAAATGCCTTGCAGACAAGATGCTTAACATCCTTGTTCGACCCTGACCGGCATAAATATTAAGTTTGACGCTGTGCAGATTCCCCGTCCCTCCTTCCTGCTGCTTTCAGATAGTGGGGCTATGCTTGTTCTTCTCCTGTTTTCCATTTCCTCTCCAGTTCTCCAGTGAGAAGCCCCAGAATCTCTTCTACTGGCTTCTTTAGCAGCCCACAGTGCAATTTGTCTGGCACTGAAGCTTGAATGTCTCTAAAACTGCAAGGAAGTCGGGTCTTGCTCTCACTTTGCCATCTCCAAGTTCCATTCCTTCTTCCCTTGCAACAGGAAGGGTCTTCGGAGAGAAGGCAGGCACACACAAGGGGCCAAGCAAGGGTTACTTCTCTTGCTCCCCTCTTTCCCTTCCCCACAGAGCAGACCTCCATTATATAACCGTCCTCACCCGAGTCCCCCAGATTCTTATTATGTTTTGCGTTCCTCATTCCAGCCCCCTCTTGTCCTGCCTGTGGATTCAAGCTAACGTTCTCGGCTCCTCCTCGTGGGCTACTAGAACTGGCTTCCATTCTCTCTAGATCTCCCCTTCCCTTTTCAGCTTGTCAGTCAGCCTGCAACCCATCCAAGGTTTCAAGCCAGTTCATACTTGCCAGCCAACGCTCTGGTGCTAGAAAGGAAGATGCACCTCTCGGCATTGCTGCTCTTGAACTGAGACATGTCCACGCAGGTGTGCTTGTGCTCAGCAGTCAGCCCAGGGAAGCCAGGCAGGCACAAAGCATTCATGTTCCATCAGCAGAGCCAGGATGGCCTTCAAGCAACAGACTTTGCCTTTTGCCAACAGTTACTACAACTGAGCATTTCAAGCTTTCTTGAAGAAATCTCATTCCTTCAGCTTGAGTCCTCATCATTTTTGTTGTGTCTCCCCTTCCCATCTGGACCACGTTTCGCCCAGAAGCTCTAAGCCAGGACCTCCTTCAAATGCAAGATTTACCTCTGCCTCTTTTGGCAGCGACAGGACTCCCCATTTCCTGGATTTTGAGCGACCTCTTTCAGGTCGCTCAGCAAGGATCTGGGCAGCCCCCCCTCCACTTCCCCTCTCTGCCCTTTCATCTTGGCATCCCATCTTCATTTAATGGGAAAAATTGTGGCTGAAATCTTTGATAATTTCCAGAGGCATTGTTCCCAAATTGCATCTGATTGCATTGCTGGAGGCTCTGTCTCTGTTCTCAGAACTCTCTCCCTCTCTGTGTGTGTAACAATAAAGGTTGCTTGTCATCATGCAAAGTATTAAAACCTCCACAAAGTGGGTTTAAAAAAAAAGTCTTTAAAAGCCACGATGTTTATTGTGTCTGTACTTTCCTTCCTTCTTGCTTCTTCCTTTCTTGTTTTTCCAAAGAGACCCTGACATGTGTGATTCTTTAAGTCATGGGGCTTGAATGATGTGACACCCATTACATTTGAAATTGAAGCCTGGCTTAGCCAGCCCTTCACTTAACACACGAGACTCAGAGGAGTTTGGTGCATTGCCATCAAAGTGGCATATATGTACGCTTGTGCTTGTGACAAGTTAGCAGCCAGCCACATTTTGTTGGGTGACTAGACACAGATCCACAGACCTGAGTTAGCTCAGTGGGATTGTAAGGAGGGAGAGTAGCCGAGCAAACTCTCTTTGCTAACTTTGAGCTCTGCGCACCTAGGAATGGAAGATCCTTTTCCTTCTCTTGGGAGGAATAATGGAAGCATCAAGAGACCAAGTCTCCAAGCTTCCCCGATCAAGAAGAGATCCTGGAGGGAAAAGGTTGAGCTGTGGCAGAGCCAGATTGGCAACCCAGGTGCCCAGACTAAAAAGCACCAGACAGCTGTAATTGCTGTGGACAATGGACTATGGCATGATGGTTCCCATCCAGAGCACAGTTGGCTGCAAAAGCGAAAACTGATAAGCAGCTGAGACTCATGAGGACTTCAGGGCTGTTGGCTGAGCCTGGAAGAAAACGAGTGGAAATGTCTGAAGACAAACACAGAGGAGGAAGAGGGCCAGATGATCCTAAGGGTTGGCTAGGGTGGAAGGGGAGGGAAGATAAAAAGGGAAACAATTTAAAGGCTTGCCTGCCAAAAATTAGCCCAGTAAAAAAAGGGGGTAGAATTAGGAGTTAGGGATTGTGGGCCACATATATTTGGGATGCTTCTCCAGCAGGTGTATGTCATTCTGTGCTCAGATTTGCTTCCTTTGAATGTTTTAGGAATAAACACACACACACACACACACGCATGCAGAGAGAGGGGGGAGAGAGGAGATTCCTTTGGCACTTTTATTTCGGGCTGTGTTGGATATCATCAGGAAATGGGAAAAACCCACAAGAAAGAGCAAACAAGAAGCAAGATTGAAGCTGGGGAAGAGTGAAACGACTTGTCTTCTCTGATAAAGCTTGGCTGATATCCAAAGTGCATATTTCTGTCTTTGTTTCTAAATAAAATAGGAGAAAAATCGGAAAACTGTCTGCCTCCTGTCAGATCCTGAACACACGTCTACCACGTTGGTGGTACTAGCGAAAGGAAGACAAGAGAAAATAGGGCTATTTTCCTTTCCCACCTTACAAAATGCAGCCAGTCGCTCTCATCTAAATGTGATAGCTGGGGGCAGATTATATTAGCCCTAAACTTTGGCCACCCAAGGAATGTTGACATCATCTGCACCAGTCTCCTCCAGCCAGGTGACCTCTGAAGGTGTTGGGAATCCGGTGTTTGGAGTTCCCAGCCAATCATTGTCCATGGAGATTTGAAATTCTTGGACCTAGCCATGGCAGCAGGACTGGAGAATGCCAGGGTGATTTAAAACCGTGACTAGGATTTATGACTTTTTATTTGTATTTTTCAATTGCTTTCACTTATGCTTTAGCTTTTCTTTACTAAACATGCTCAGGTGGAAACTTGACAGGCCCCTGTCACAGATGCTTTATCTGCATTGATGAAAGGACTGAAATCCGTGGCCAAAATGGGTCCTTTCAGTGACCCCATGAACAGCTCCTGCCTTCAGTTGAAAGAACCTCTCCTCATCTCCACCTCGCTAAGACCACACTTAGAATATTGCATCCAGTTTCAGTCGTCATAATATAAAAAAGATGTTGAGACTCTAGAAAGAATGCAGAGAAAAGCAACAAAGGTGATTAGGGAACTAGAGACTAAACCAAACGAAGAACAGTTGCAGGATTTGGGTATGGCTAGTCTAGTGAAAAGAGAGATTAGGGATGACATGATTGCTATCTTCCAATATTTGGGGGGCTCCCCCAGAGAAGAGGGAGATCAACTTATTCTCTAAAGCACCAGAAGGCCAGACAAGAAACCAATCAAGGAGAGAAGCAAGCTGGAACTAAGGAGAAACTTCCTAAGAGGGAGAGCAGTTAACCAATGGCAGAGCTTGCTTTCAGAGTTGTGGGTGCTCCATCACGGAAGACCTTCAAAGAGAGACTGGACCACCATTTCTCTAAAGCGGTATAGGTGCTCAAGCAGGGGGCTGGGCTAGAAGACCTCCAAGGCCCCTTTCAACTCTCTTATTCTGTGTTCAAAGGGTCCGGCTCCCCCATCAGTACTTCTCCGGGGCAGCTTTCCTGCAGATTCTCTCCTTCCTTGGTCTCTATGCAAATCCCAGTCCTCTGCAACTTACTGGATAACAAAGGGCTGTTTTCTTGCTGGAGATTTGCTTGTCTGGGAGCCATGGGAAAAGTGTAATTACCGACTGTCCTAGGAAGCAGCGTAGAGGATCATTTGCATCACTCCTGAGCAGAAATGAGGAGGGGTCTTGCCTGGGAGGGTGATGATCCTAAAACACAAAGCAACGGTTCCCAGGTGGCTGGGCTCCAAATTAATAAATCAACCTAATATTCAAATGCAGAGATTCCCTGCCTTAATAACCTGCGAGAGGCTTTCTTCGGAGAATGCCAGGAGCTGGCCTGTGATTTTAGCAGCATGTGAGGGGTCCATGTTTCAGTGGGCCTGTCTATTCCACACACCCCTACCCCCCAGCTGCAAGGAGGGCTGCTCCCAAGCTGGCTTCCAGCTCCTCCCCTGGAAAATGCTTGCTGGGAGGGGCTGGATCTTTCCCGCTGTCTAGCCCTGGGGGGGGCATGTGAGGGGGGCAGACTGGCTTCCAGGCCACCCTATGAGAAGTCGCACTCTGATCTCTGAAGCCTCCTTAGCTCCCCATCTCTCTGTCTGCTAGGGAGGAAAGGAAACGCAGCAGGGGGTGTCCATGTTTCACAAGCTCTGCAGTGCAAGTGTTCAAGAGCCCCAATGAGGCATGTGGCTGCACCTCCTGTGCATAGGAGCCTCAGGAAAACTAGTGGGTTCCACAGGAGGGAACACTTCGGATCTGCAAACATATTTTTAAATGAAAAAAATCCATGCTGGCAGCTGCTGAAATGCATTGACTCGTTGGAAACTGTCAAGATTTGGATACAAATATAATCGAGCGAAGGCCATTGCTTAGGTGCCTTCGCCCGTCTGCCGAGAGAAGGCATTGATCTGAGTTGATATGCATCGATTCCAAGACAAGTGACCTGCTTTGGAAATTAACTTCCAGTAATTTCAGGGAGGGCAGGGAAGGCGTGCAGGGGGCTGCCTGCCCCTGCTTTGTTAAATGTGTCTTGTGTATTTGAAATGTAAAAGTAAACCCAAACAAAACAGCTCAGGGGCAGTGAGAAGGCATTGATTTCAGGATGGGATGATGGCTTCTGCTAAAAGCTTCTGGCTCGGTTCATGGGCACCATTGGCTTTTACTGGGCCCGGCCGTCTTCTCCCATCACTGCAAATACTCAAACTGGGTGCCCGGATTTTACTGCTGTAGGTTAATTATGTGTCAAAAACAGCTCACAGTTCTATGTTGAAGTAAATTAACAAAGAGAGGGGAGCTTGGGGAGTTATCCCAGGATGTCTTGCCAACCCTGGCTGGCCTTGAGAAGATAAACAGGGCTGGGTGGCCGGTGCTTGAATGAGACTCCAGCAGGAAAAGTAGACTAGGCTGGAAAACCTCCCAATATCCCAGAATAAGCAGCAGCCGACCTCTTCTTGCTGTTGCCAAGGAAATAAAATGTCCATTTGACTTAGGAAAGTCTTACTAGGATAGTTGGAACTTGGAAGGAAGGAAGGAAGGAAGGAAGGAAGGAAGGAAGGAAGGAAGGAAGGAGGGAAGGAAGGAGGGATGGTTCTGGGGTGGTTGTGCTTTGAGGGAGTTTCTTCTTTTTGTTTAATAAAAATTTTATTATTTTCCAAAGACAAACAAAACAAACAAACATAAAAACATAAACTAATAACAATTTCAAGTGTGTCGGTCGGTCACAAATTTCAGTGCCATCTCCTCACCATCAATACTCTCTATTACAAAAAAACAAAACAAAACTATACAATGCAAACAAGAAGTAATAGAAAGAAAAAAGAAAGGTACAACCACCTATTTTCTTTTTAGAAAGATCTCAAAAAACTTATGCATTTTAATTCATACATTACATCTCCTCTATTAACCAATATCATTATTATTAACTCTCTACAGTATTATAATCTCTATATTATATTTTCATTTAACAATTTATCTCCATTATATCCATATATTACCAAGCTTTTTTATCTAACTATTGATAAAACATACTCCATATCTTGTAAAACTGTTTTTCTTCTTGATCTCTAATTTCAAATGTTAATCTGCTCATTTTGCCACAGTCCAAAATTTTCTTAATCACTTCCTCCTGTGCAGGTATCTTGTCGTTTCTCCAATTTTTAGCAAATACAGTTCTAGCAGCTGTTAATACATTAATCATCAAAAGGGAGTTTCTTCTTGCTGGGCCTGCCCTCTTTCTCTGGGCAGAGCCCCATTTGACTTCCTGCTCCCGTCACTGCAGCATCTGCAGTGGGGTGGGGGGCATCTCTAGGGCTCCATCTAGCTTCACCCTCTGGCAGCAAAAACCAGAACTGCCAGGAAAGGCTGCTGCGCCAATGTTTTCTATAACAGTCTTGACTCAGAAAGTTGATTTTTCAAGTGTCCAGAAAAATCTCAGCTCTTCTCACCCAATTGCTCTGCTGATTTTTTCTTTCAGGCTTCTTTGCAGCTGCTTCAGACTGAGCATATTCCCAGCCAATCAGGGACCACAGAGTGGGCGCATTAAAGTCACCGTGTGGCACAACTAATTTGATGAGGCTTCATGACAATGTCATGGCGGGGTGGGGGGAAGTTGGGGTTGGAAGCTGCGCTTTTCCAAACAACGTTCCTGATGCGCCTTGTTGGGCTGGGGCTCCCTCGGGCAGTGAAGCGAAAACTTCACCCACATCCAGCACATTTTGTTGCACAGTGTGATGGAGAAGCACATTTTGCGGAGGGGCCTGGTAACCAGAGAGGCTCTTTTCGGAGGTTGCACCTGATCGTCTTCTACCAAGAGCAGGCACCGCTCCACAGCCAGAGGAAGGCAGGGAGGGGAGCACGTGGAAGGAATATCTGGGGGTTTACGCAACCGAGCACAGGTGTGCAAAAGGTAAAGAAGAAGCTGCTACTTTCCTGGGGTGAGGAGTAAGTGCAGGGAGATTCAGGAATGAGGAAAAGAGGGGTTTCCTCTGCAAACACATGATTAAATGACGTTGCTACAGGTGGGGTGATCACCACACATTTAGTTCGGTCTCCACTGCCCAAGCAAATTCATGGAGGTCCCAGCTGCCAATGATAGTCAGTCTTGGAGCCACATCCTGGCTTCTGGACAGAGGCAGCCGACCTGAAATACCAGACCCGATGTATGAGCTGCCCCCATGCACTGGGCTGCCACTCTGTGATCCAGAATGCTGGACCTTGCTTGACCCAGGGGACAGGATGCTCTTTGTAGTATATAATCTTAAGGTGCAAAGGGAGTGTAGGTGAAATTCCTTCGCAGGTCTAGGAATTCTAGAGGTTAAATGAGGCAGAGAGTTCCATTACCCATCATGTTGTCTTTAGGCTTCACACAACATCTCTCTTTCCTGATGGGGAAAGCAACTGGTCCTGCAGACCGATCCCTGCACTTGGAGACCGTACACCCCTGCCTTTCCCCAAACTCATGACCTTGGTGAGCAATGTGGAGGGCCACAGCTTCCCCAAATGTGTTGTGGACCCACTCTCTCAGGCGTGAGTGGGTCAGTACACAAGGCTGGAACAATAAAGAAATTCAACAAATAAATAATAAATTCACTAAATCCACATGGACAGAACTCAAGCCAGCACAGAGGCCCCCTTTCCAGTCATTTTGCATCCTGCCAAACTTTTCCTGCACTTCTTGTCCATCGCGTGGGCTGCCAAAGCCCAGCTCCACTTCCGTGACATTTCTGAGGCTCTCTGCCCTCTTCGACGGTCCTTGAAATTTCTCTTCTCCAGGGTCAAGTCCCCAGCGCCTGCTTGGAGAGTAATTGCGAAATTATTATGGTTGGTGATTTTAATTTAAATTGGATGGAGAAATGTTGTACTACGGCTGACTCATTTGCTATGGATTTTCACTTAACCAAATTGATTAGTCAACCAACTAGACTTTACTTGAAAGTTGTAATCATTCATTATTAGATCTAATTTTCATGTCTCCCTCGGACTATGATGCAAAATTAAGGCAGGAAAGAAGAAAGGGAGCAAGAGGCTCTTTGAAGGGGCACCCAAGGGACAAGCGAGGTTTCTGTCCTCAAGTGGCTGCTCTGACTTTGGCTCGGGGTTCATGGAGTCACCGGTTAGACTTGGAGCATTTGCACCCAAATGCCAGCTCTCCCAATGTTTTGGACTCAACTCTGGAAACAGTTATGCTGAGAATCCATTTTGGACAAATTTGGATGAAGATGGAACTGACTCCCTGGGAATTAAACCTTCCTTCTGATTCTGATGCTGGGGCGGGGACATCTCCATTCCCCACTCCTGTAGACATTGTAGATGAGAGCCAGCTAGGCTCTGCTAGCCAAAGACCTGAAGGAGTCTGGCAAGCCCTTTACAGACCAACCAATTGTTTTAAAAGGCAAAAGTGGAGAAGGTGCAACCAAACGCTTAAATTTCTCCTCTTGATCCCAGAAACAACTGCAAAGCCAGCAGAAAACCAGATGGCCATCTCTCCATGGAGAACAATTGGGCTGACTGAAGTCGATGGACAGCTCGGTCTCTTCTTGGAGCTGCCTGTGGGGGCTGCCCCCCAGGACTTCCCTTCTGCCCATTTTGGAACCCAGTTTTGGACTGAAAAGTTGGTTCTGTTCCGTCAGAGCCAGAAAAACTTTTTTAAAGCATCCTGCAATCTTGGTCTAAAAGGGACATGATGGCTCAGTGGCTAAGATGCTGAGCTTGTTGATCAGAAAGGTCGGCAGTTTGGCGGTTCGAATCCCTAGCACTGCGTAACAGAGTGAGCTCCCGTTACTTGTCCCAGCTTCTGCCAAGCTAGCAGTTCGAAAGCATGTAAAAAATGCAAGTAGAAAAATAGGGACCCCTTTGGTGGGAAGGGAAGAGTGTTCTGTGCGCCTTCGGCATTTAGTCATGCTGGCTACATGACCACAGAGACGTCTTTGGACAGCGCTGGCTGTTCTTCGGCTTTGTAATGGAGATGAGCAGTGCCCCCTAGAGTTGAGAACAACTAGCACGGATGTGTGAGGAGGGGAACCTTTAGTTTAACCTTTAACCCCAGCCCTAATCCTCCTGGCAGCTTTGCTGAAATGAGTGACCATAATTAGCAACCTGGTGGTATTAAATAAATGTTAACCAGCAAGCATGGAAGGAGGGTAGATCTTTCCCTCAGCCTGGCTTAAAGGTGCCATTTGTCTACCACTCTCCTTTCTGCCCTAGCCTAGCCTCTTTCTTAATTTGATTTAAATGTAGCTTTCTTCAATTTATCTTAATTTGCTAAGAAATTGGGTCTGCGCTTAAATTAATTCCTCTGTGTCAATCATTCCTTTGTCATGGTAGGTTTGCCTTCGGTTTTCCACATCAGAGGAAGGCGAGTATTTCACCACCCTCCCTCTCCCTCCCCTCCCCTCCAGCACCAAAGGGCATAAATGAACAATGAAGGCCACTGTCAGTTACAAGACCCACCACTCATTTCTGGAAGCAAGGAATGAGGGAAAGAGGGAAGGAAGGAAGGAAGGAAGGAAGGAAGGGGAAGGGAAAGAAAAAGAAAGAATCTCTCTGCCTACCAACATCTCATTGTTTGGTCATTGCTAAACTGACCCAAAGGCCATAAAATTGGCCTGGTGATTAACCCAAATGCCCTCCTCAAACATTCAGAAGTCTGCTTCTGGCCCCCTTGGTTTGGCAGCAGCTGTTCTTACAGATGCAACCTTTTCCCAAAATGCAAACTGCCTGTCTTTCCCTTCATGCTTCCGTATCCTTCTTATAAATCCCGGCCTCCCAAATGCCACCAACATTGCCGGACAGCTAATAGGACACAATCAAAGAGGACAAATTTATATTTTATTTCCTCTCTCTGCACTGGCCATTACATTCCATGTCAGGAATGGGCTCTTAGGAGTCCTATCTGGCCCGCTCTAATTACCCTGCTTGGGGGTGGGGAGAGATGGAGGCTTAAGCCAGGGAAGAAGGAAGAGCTCCCGCCTTCAGGGAGGCGAGTGCGACCAAGGCTCAGAGGGGCTGCTCTTTGGAGTAGCCTCCTAGAGGACATCAGGCTGGTCTTCCAAAGCAGCGCAAATGGAGTCCTTCTGGAGGCTGATTGGGGAGTTATTCTCAGCTGGGTTTGCAAATATCCATTTTATGTTATTTAATTGATAGAACATTTTAATTGTGTGCTTTTAGTGTGCACTGCATTGTACTTTACCTTTGGGAACCGCTGAGAGTCCTTTCCGATTGCAGAGTCTATAAATGGGATCAATAAAAAATGAATACATTTGCATGAACACTGGAAGGAAAAAAAACAGAGGAAGTGCCCCATCTTCCCTGAAAGTCGGGTGGCTGCAGAATTGATCAAGATCAGGATGCAATTAGAAAAGAAAGAGGGAGACAAGATCATATTGGGAGGAAGGCCAATGAATTGCGAGTTGCTCATTGAACGACTAAAGCAGACACGAGAGAATCCTGGCCCTCTGACCCCAGAAACAGCCAAATGCCCCTGTCCAGGCGATGAACGGACCACGTGTGGCAGCACAACATTTGCACCCTCAGGCCTCCTTCGTTGTTATCCAAAAATGTCAGTGCCTGGGGAGAGTCCTGCCTCGCTCCTCACGAGGGGAACGCAAGACGGTTTCAGATGCAGCCTCCCTGTTCGGAGCAGCCTCAAAAGTCACTTTGTGGAACACAGTGGAGGTTCTTACTTCCTTCACCCCTTCCTTGTGAGCCTCCCATGGGCAGCCAGCTGGTCTCTTGGGCAAGGCAGCTCTTGGGGCTGAAGCAGCTTCAGGCAATTCTCCTGATATTCTTCTAACAGAAGGGTCAGGTTCCACCCAGTCCTTTGACCCAAATAACAAGGCAAAACCTGAGTGGAAGCTTTCATTCCCACTAGAAAATGAATAAACTTGATAAAGCTACTATTAAAAAAAGAATGCAGCCCATTCATCTCTCCAGCAGTTAGGAAAGTGGGTTTATCTTCACCTGACTAAAGAGAAAATGTTTTGAATTGGGATTGGACTCCAGGAGAGGCCTCTACATCTCACCGAAGAAGACCGTTTTCTCACAGGAATGGAGAGCCACTAATGGAGAAGCTACATTATTTTCATTTCTGTAGGACTGAATTTCTCTCTCAAAAAAGCAGACGAACTGAGCAATGTAAAGAGCAAAACAATAGGAACAATAGGAAAGAAACCTTTTCTTTCACCCTCAAAAATGTTGGCTCTATTTTTATTAAGCTTTTAAAGAAAAATACTCTTGCTCTGCTCCTCCTTTTCTTTTGGAGCCTATCCCCCCTCTCCCTGCCTGGCTGGGGTTCGGCCCCTTCTCTCTAACCCTGATTTCAACCTCCCCGAGTGGACCTGAAGCTGAGCTGGATGGCTGATGGGCCCTGAAAGGATCCTGGCTTGCCTTTACCTGCCAGATATGCTAAAGCAGGTGCTGTCCAGGAGAAAGTGGCGGCAGGGGGGTGGGATGAGGGGAGGCTGTGGATATTCAGAGAAGGGAGCTCTCCCTTCCTTCCTTCCTTCCTTCCTTCCTTCCTTCCTTCCTTCCTTCCTTCCTTCCTCCCTCCCTCCCTCCCTCCCTCCCTTCCAGGACCCCCTTATTTCTCCAAGCATCAAAGGGTTAGCCTTCCTCTGTTCCAATGTTCCTCCATGCTGAAACTCAAGAGGATTGCTTCTCTTTGACATCTGGCTGGTTTCAGTGAGGACGGAGGAGGTAGAAGAGGGGAGTGTGGCCTCCAGCAATGGGGGGCGGGCACCCCTGTCAGTCCTTCCTGGGCCCCGATGCTGGTGTGGTCTTGCTTTGCTTTGCCTGCGTGGATCTCTCATGGCTGTGGGGCCCAAAGCAAGACTGGAACGGGGCATCCTTCCAGCCTGCAATCTGCTTCTCTCCCCAACACGAGGACGGGCTCCAGAAACCCTGGAAAGCGTGAGAGTGGAAATGCACACTAGGAAGGATTCTCTCTCTCCCACCACCCGGATTTTGTTTGCAAATATCCTAGGCTCTATTCTTCTAATTGGATGCTTCTGAAGGGATTCCACTGGCACCAGCCTTCAGCATTAGGCTCTGAAATCTGACTCCTTAGCAATAGTTTTAAAGACAACAAAATCAAAATCTTCTCTTTTTAAGTGTTTCTCACTGTCTTTTTATCTGGCGAAATAATAGATGAAATCAAAATGGTAACTGCAGTTCTTTGAAATGGAGAGATTGTTACATTAAATGTGTGACAGAAACTCAGATCTGTGCAACATCTTTGCTTCAGCCAAAAAGCCACAGCGTAGACGGAAAACAAGCCAGATTTCCTCTGGCCCCCCCAAGCCAGCCAGCTCTCCAGGCCCCTCTGAATGAGTGGTCTCGCCCCCTGAAGGCGGCTGCTCTGCTGGCCGGTTCAGAGGCTCTTCCATGACCTGTGGGAAAAGCAGCACTCTCTGCAAGAACACACCCTTAGTCCGTGTTGTGGCCAAAATGCTTAATCTGGAATACCTGAACTGGGTCTCCAGGAAGGCCTTGGCTGGAGGGTCCCCAACCCTATGGGAATGCTATTGGAGGCCCTGTTGGGTTCCACTACCAGACCTGCTTAGCCCACCAAGAAAGAGGCTGCTGCTCCCTCCATCTGAAATGTAATTCATGCTGCATAACTGGACTGCAAAACGATGCAAAATGTTTTCATTCTCAGGTCAAATGATTCTTCCATGACAATGGTACCCAGGATGCCCCTCATGGGATTTTCCTCCCTGCGGCTGAGGTTGGCTTGGCTTGTGGGGCGGTGGGCAGGCTGGACTCACAGGTGCACAACAGCTCTTCCTCCGCTCTCTTCATGGGTCTGTGAGCCCCAGAGGGCAAGGCTGAGGCACAGGAGGCTCTGGGCAGCAATGACGCCCATCCTCCCCAGCTGAGCTCTCTGTCCCACTGGCTCTTCTCATGGTTACCACCCGGCAGCAGATAAGCTGCTCCAGTCACTGGGGGGCTCCAGGCGCCCTTCTTGGGGGCAGAAGAGGTGAGCATGGTGCTGGCTGGGCTCTTCCACCCAAGGAGTCCTCGAGAAGCATTTGCGAGACTTGCCGGCCTATTTTATTGCCAGAAAAGTTCAAGGGGAGAGTTGGCTGCCTGTGGAGAGAAGGTCTGAGAGCATCTCCTGCTCCTTCATTTGCCGAGGCCGAGCTGCCTTCCATTCTGTTGGGGTGCCAGCCTGCCCCCCTTTCTCATCTGCCCGCACTAACAGGCAGGTCTCAGGCAGAGTCACAGCCAGGTGCTCGCTCGGCTGGGGAAGGTGGGGAGAGGACTGATGAATGCCCGTTGCCGGACGGAGGACATAATCAGCCCTCGGATAGCGAAGGAACGTCCTTGGTGAGCCACAGAGGGGGGCAATTACTTGGAAGCAAAGCATTGCAAATCCCCCCACGCTCGCTGGAGGAAAAAGGACCCTCCTGTCCAGCCAGCCGGAAAGGATTCTGAGTTGCTTGGTATGCAGAGGCATTCTTGGGCTGGTGGGGGGGAGAGAAACTGGCAATTTCCCAGCCTGATTGACAGCCTGTCTAGCACCAATAAAGATATTGTTGGTTTTTTGCCCTTCTTTCTTTTTTCATAGAGGTGTTCAGTGCCTGAAATCTCTCTCTTTATTTTCCATTACAGAAGAAATGAGACTTGCAACGCTTTGCCCTCTTAGGGTCCTTAGCCTCAGCTGGAATAGCAGCCCCCCAGTGAGAGGCAGCTGCCGAAGCTGGGCTGGGCAGGAGCACTGGGGGAGGGGGAATGTTCTCCACCTGCAAAGGGGGGCCTAGAGGGGGAGATCCTGGCCAGAGCAACTGGCCCATCTGCATTCTGGGATCAGCTCCTGGGGGTGGGCAACAGGGAGACCCTCCCCAGTCTCCTTCTGCCAGTTTTCCTTGGCCCCCAGTGCTCCTGTTCCAGGGCAGAGGGGAGGGAGGAGCCCTCCTGGTGCCCTCCGCTAAGTCCTCTGTGGCCAAGGAACTCCAGACCTCGACCTGATGGCGGGGGAGGCAGGGGTGGGTGGGAAGAGGGGAGCAAAGGAGAGCCGGCATTCCACAATACAAACACCTTTTCGGCAGCTCATTAAAATCAACTGGGTTTTTGAAGCACAGCAGGACACTTGTGTGAATAAATATGGCAATTTCAGAGAGTGAAGCATTTCTCCATCTCCGCTCTCTCCGCAGACGATGCTTCCTCTCCCTTTTGCCCCCCCCCCAATAATTTTAGCTGATGAGTTTAATTAGGGAAGGCATCAGAAGGGCAAAACTGGCAGGGGTGTGTGTGTGGGGAGACCTTCTTGGCTTCCTTCATGTTTCACAAATAGTCTCATCAAGTGGAGACAAAGAAGGGCACAAAGAGGCAGCTGCAGGGAAGAGGCAAAACTGGATCAGAGCCGCCTTTCAAGGGCTTCAAAGATTTCCTTCTCCGGGAGGGCTCCGGCCTCTTGGCCCTCCGGCTCTCCGTTGCTGATTCAGAGTCCTGATTCTGGATGCTCATGTTGGTCTGTTTGTCCGTTTAATAGGGTGAGACTGGGCGGCTTGCAAGTCGTATTGTTCTCTCATTCAGAAGAAATCAGAAAATATTGCCCTCACTCCCCAAAAGGCTTTGTGCCATTTGTAGTAAAAAACAACAACACAAAAAACAAAAAATAAAAAAAACAAAGGAAAAAAGTGTAGGGTAATATTATTATTATTATTATAATTATATGCTCAACAGTGTGAAGTCACAGGTGTCTGTTAGCTTGTGTTGGCCTTCATTTGCTTTGAGTTCTTCCCAAGAACCTGGGGAGTTGCATTATATCCGTGTCATGCAGTATATTCAGCCTGTGGATCCAAGCGGTGCAGTTTTCACAGTTGACCGATGGAATTATTGTCAACGTCCAGATTTTCTAAGTGCCATCCAAGAGTTTTTGGGTATGTCAACCAGTGATGACGGTGATGTTTAAATGTATTATCCTGAGGCTGCTCCATACCCCTTAACTGACTGGCTCAAATATTAAGGGAGGAGAAAGAAACTGATGTCAAAGCAGCAAACCCTTGGAAATGCAGCCCTCCCCACCCGGCCAAAACAGGGAGCAGCTGGAAGGCAGGTTTTAGGGCCTGTTTTGACTCTTTTGAAAGAATTCCCAAGAAATGTCTGGCAATTGCTGGGACTGCCTGTTGACCAAAACTGAAATCTGAGCCGAATTCTCAATTCTGTTGAAATTCATTTCCCCCCAGTATTATTTCTTGTGTGTGTGTCTATCTTGCCCATTTCTGTCTTAATTCGCATCCTTCTTTCAATGTTTAGTTTGCACATAAAATGGCATCCCTTTTCTGGTGCGTTTCCCCGAATGTGTGGTTTTGAGCGCATCCTTAATGCAAGGGGACAGGTGTCGGAAGCCTTTCCCCTTCTCTCTCTGTTTATGCCTTCTGTGCATGCGCTTCCCTTAAGCAACGCACCCTCCTTTAGCACACTCGGTTGTTCAAAGGCTGAGAGTGGCTGAGCCCTGTGTTCTCCTCCTCCCAGTGGCCAGCTGCCCCATGGATGGTGCTGCTGTGGGGCTGGATTGTGGAGACTGTCCTCCCCCCACCCCCAGTCCCTGCTCAGGCATATAGCTCTGTAACCCTCTGACACCATCCCGCCCCCCCCCAGCTTAGTTATCCCCAAGAGCCGCCCTTGGGGCAATTCTGGATAGTTGCTGCAAGAGGCTGGCTGACCAGTTCGCCCACTGATTGAAGGTCACTCATCTCAGCTCCACAGAAATAACCTTTTCCCTTTTCCGCAGCTTAGCAGCGGGCACCCCGGCTGCCTTTTGTCATGCCGGCCCTCCACGCATTATGCGCTCTCTGCCTTTTGAAACGTCCTTCATCCCCTCCCCTGGTGAATGGGGGAGGGGGAGGTAATGCATCAGAGAGGTGAACTTTAGCAGAATGGCAGCATAATGCTGAGAATAACGGTTATTCAATCGTTCAAATATCTTAACAGCTCAGATAATGCCCTCCGAAAAATTCCTGTCTCTTAAGTGCACTTCATCACGCCCGGCTGACCTACTTGCCGGCTCTCTAAAGCGACACAATTATTCCAACAAGTGGCCTTCGCAGCTATTCCCAGGCCTGAGTGATGCCTCGGGGGTCTGGTGTCCTGGGGGCTTCATGAGGCCATTCGGAAAAGTCACTCCAGAGGGGCCCACCCAGAGGGAGGCCTCACAACGGGACCCCAAGAAGCAGGCTGGCAGTGGGCTCCCTTGGGACCTGGGCTCCCTCACAAGCCTCCTTTCCCAGAGCCCCACCCACCCCCGGTCTGGATTACCCCATAAGTGATGGGGAGGGGTCAGGTATTGTAGGGCTACTCGATGGGACACCCTTCGTCCAGCCAGCTCTGCTCAGGTTCTTGTTTTCCTTTCCTTCTTTCTGATAAAAAGTTGAAAAGTGTCCCCCCAACAAACCAGGAATCCTTTCCCTCCTGGGGGGCAGGGGAGAGTGAATGGAATCATCCAAGCAACGATCAAGCTACTTGGAGGGCAGGACAGCTGCTGCCCTCGGAGCCCAAGGGCTGGCCTTCCCCTCTCCCTGGCAATTGAGTCTGGGGGCTGCCCTGTTGGCTTAAGAGCTCTTGCCCTGCTCGGGGCAGTGGGTTGAGACTGGGGAAGGGAGGCCACACTACAGACCTCCTCAGCCTGGATGGTCTCCCAGACTGTTGTGTTTGGCCTTTGACCTCCACATTGGCTTTTATGTTAGAATACATCCTGTTTTAACAAACTGATCTTTGGGCCATGAGTTGCCTTTGCTAAAGGCCTGAGGCCCCCTTCCCTTCGGTTCAGGCTACGCCGGACTCTGGTGCCTGGTGCACCCCTCTTAGAGGCTGCTGCTGGGAGGCAAAGGTGCTGGCTGGGAGGCACCTTGGGCCAGATCCAGCCTTGGGGTGCAGTTCTGCTTTCCACCCCACTGGAGACGGGGGGAGGGGGGTGTTGCTGTGCCTTAGAAGCCAGGAGGCCAAAGCGCTTGTGCTCCTCCCTGGCTCCTCCAGGCTCTTCCGCTGGTTTGGGGGGGAAGCCAGCCGCCCCTCGCAGGTCTCTGCAGCTGCAGTGATAGAGACATTCAGGCCGATGAGCTCGTCTCCTGATAAATCTTGCTTTCCTCTGTCATTTTCTTTGCATACAGAAATTGGTTTTGGCATTAATTAATCTGATTTTGCTCCACTCTCTTTAATTGGTGGAGATGGCCTTTCTTTGCCGAGCAAGGAGGGAAGGCCTTGGGAGGATTGTCACAATCAGGAACATTTTGCGCGTCCTCCTTTTCCCTTTGCGAGTCACCCAGAGAGGGAGTTGTTATCAATTAGGCCCATTTGCATGCCAATGAAGTTTGTCATCTCAGTTTGGCCAAATGCACCGAAATACGGACAGAGCGGATTTGACCTTTCCTGCATTCTCCCTTTTGGGCCCCACCTCACTGGAAAAGTGGGGGGGGCAGATTTAATTCAGGAATGAAAGCACCGATTTTGCACACACCCTATTGGACCAAAGGACCTTGAGATGTTTCGCTCTTACGGCAAAACAAAGGCCCTTCTTTGGTGCCCCTTCCTCACCCAGGTGGCTACGTTAGTCAGGAGAGACTGTGATGGCTGTTCTTGGGAATCAACGTTGTCTTTTCACTTGCCAGGGAAGGATCACTGGCTGGTGTGTATGTGTTTGTGTGCGTTCTTCACACTAATCTTCATGGGGCTGCATTCCCTTTGGGCTTATTCATGCAATCACAGTTCAGAGGCACAGCTACCCTGAGACCATCTATCTCTGGGCCTGGTGGAACATGAATTGCGTATAGTTAAGTCACGATGGGTCAGAGTCAGCTTAAGGGCGGCTTTCCAAATGCAATTTGTATGTGTGATGGATTAGTACACCTCCCTCCAATAGGTCTTTTCAAGAGTCCGCTGAGACCGAGGTAAACAGCATAAACAAGTGAGATGCGGAATAAATCACAAGAAGGCCCCTGCCAGGCACTGTAAGTTGGGCACTGTAGAAAAGCAGCTGATCAGATAGAGAATTTGAAGAGGGACCAGGCAAAGTTTCGGCCTGGCACAGAGACAAGATCAGCAGGAAAAGGATTCCAGGATCCTGACCTGGGATCTCTTCTCTCCTGACGCGTCTTGGTGGTTGTGGATTCCAAAGGGAGAGCGCTGCCACCAGGTGAGCATCCAGTCCACAACAGAAGGGTGTGTGTCTGTGTGTTTGTGTCACCTCCCTTTGTGAATAAGGTCTTCCCAGGACATTCCCTCTTTCTTTGACTGTCTCTGCGTCTCCACCAATCAGGTGCCCCAGAGGGGCCTTGCTGCATTCTTGGGAAGGGAGCAGCCCCCAGTTTCTTTAGAAGAGGAAAAAGAAAACCTAAGCAAGCAGGAGAAGAAGGGAACCCAGATTGCTTCTCCAAGCAATCAGCAGCATGGGGTGGGGTGGGGGGTGTTTCCTGACCTGACCCTGGATTGCCACAGCAGCAGCAGCAGCAGCAACAGTGTCCCTTCCAGAAGCCTCTCGCTGAGGCCAGTAACTCTTGCTTGAACCACAGGAGCGAAGTATCCAAGGATGAATTCTGAGGAAGGATCGCCCACCCAGTCATCCCCTTCCTGCTGAGGGAGGTCCAGATGGGGCAGCCAGGGATTTTTCAGAACTGTGGCCAGCTCAGAGGGTTTGATGCCTTCCTAGCACTTCAGCAGTCCAGCCCCCACTCCAGTTCGCCAGACCTAACTTCCGGGATCACAACAGCACGCTCTGGGCACATGCATTCTTGCTTGGACCGGGGTTATTGTGGTGCAGCTCTGCGCTTCACCAACTCTCCCTGCCAGGAGGTGGATGGAAAGGGCTGTGGTACCCCAGAGCTGCCCTTCCCTCCCTCGGCCTCCAGTGCATCCAGCAAGAAGTGCAGCTGCTGAGTCAGCAGGGCGGGAGAGGCACCCGCAGCAAATCTTGGTTAGCAGCAGGAGGTTTAAAAAAGGGAAAGACGGAGCCTTGCAGAAGTGTGTGTGTGTGTGTGTGTGTGTGTGATGGGGGGGCAGAACATGCCTTTCGATTGCAACAGCAGCAGCCACAGGGGCAGCTGATGTGTTTCACATACCAATTAACTCCTTTTGGGGGAGGCTTAGTCTCGACTCCAGGCTGCCTGGACACATCCCTGCTGCTCTCACGGATGGAATTTGCCTTACCTGCCTCCTCTTCCTCTTCCCCCTCCCCCTCCTCCCCCCTCTGCTGAGAGGAAATAACTGACTGAAAGTTGCTCAGCTGAGTTTGAGCCTAAAGCAGGACTAGAACTCACAGCCACCTAGTTTCTAATCCAGGGCTTCAACCACCCGCCCCACCCCAAGCCAGCCCTCATTCACCCTTTCCTCTGCAGAGGCCGGAGGGCCACAGCTAAGGACGCATCAGGCCCTCCTCTGGGAGACGGGAAAGAAGCAGAGGGGCATGCAGGGGAGGCGTGAAGGCAAAGGTGGCGAGGAACCCAGCCCAGGAAGAGATTCCGTGGAATCGCCACTTGTGGCTCTCCAGCCTTTTCTCCTGCCCTTACTGTAGTTTTTGGGCGGGTTGCTTAATCTCTTCTGAATTGCTCTGCTGGGCAGTTTATGATTTCATCACTGAGTAGTTTTAATAAACAAAGCGCAGAAGGGCTGCCATGGCCCACAGCTTCTCTCCGGCTGTAGAGCCGCCACGTCCCCAGGAGGCTCCATTCAACCTACCTGCGAGTCAATCTGTTCAGCCTGAGGCTGGGAGGCGCCTCGGCTGGCGCTGTTTGCTCAGCTCGGCTTTTTTAGACAAATACATTCAGTTGAGCTGAGCAAACATCAAGCATGGAGTTGGAGCATTTTAAACAATCGCAGGTCACCCCCAAGACAAGCATCGCAGCGCCAGAGATGAACATCCCACCCAATTGAGGCAGTTGCTCACGGCAACCGGGCATCCTCAGCATCAGCGGCGAACATCAATGGTCTTCCAGGAGTCCATGAAAAAAACGGGCTGGGGGCCGTGGCACAGCATGCAGTCAACTTGCAAGGGCAAGAGGGCCACTCCTCTCGGATTTAAATCCCAGGACGACGTAGCCTGAGCACACAAGTAATCGCGGTGTGTGTGCGTGCGCGTGTGTGTGTGTGCTTGTCTCCGCCAGAAGGAAGACGGCAAAGAAAACGGGGCTTAGAAGCTTCTCGCATCGCACGAGGCAAAATGGATAAATCCGCGACTTCCTCCTGATCAGAGATGCAGACGTATTGATTTCACCGTCTTTCTTGACTCTGCGCACTACCCAAGTAGCCTGCAGGCAGTGTTGCAAAGCAAGGGCCCTGGAGGTATTTGACAGGGAATAAATGCGCCTGCGCCCGAGTGGGCAGGAAACCGTTGTGAGAGCTGAGCCGTCCTTGGCGTGTCTTTTTCCTACCTTCTCTCTCTGATCAGCCGCTCTGCTGCTTCGCCCTGGCCCCCTCGCCAGAACTCCTGGGGCCAGGCTCCCTAATGACGTTTCTCACTGTTCCGCCCAGCGCTTGGACCTCAGCTGGGCTCCTAAGGTTTGCAGCAACCCTGTTGGCTGGCATCGGTCGCATCTTGGCCCGGAATCTGCGGGCTCTTGGCAAAACAAGGCCCTTTGTGTGCTGCTAATAGCCTTGCCCTTTTGTGTGATGACTCAATAACACACGGGAAGTGGCTGCTGTGTGCCCAGGGCCTCATTTCAAGGATTCTGTTGTGCTGCTGCAGGGCCACTGAGCCCTGATCCTGAATGCCTGGTTAAAGGATGACCTGGGTTCAACCCATCTCATTTTGGAATAAGAATTTCCTTCCTTCCTTCCTTCCTTCCTTCCTTCCTTCCTTCCTTCCTTCCTTCCTTCCTTCCTTCCTTCCTTCCATGCATTCTTAGGAATATCCGCCCCCCCTCAGAGTGCTGCCTGGCTTCATACAGTGTAAAGATCATTAGAGCCTTTGTAAGCAGGGTTGACTGACAAGGTGAGTGGATTAATATTAGACGGCCCTGTCAACAGTGCTGAAAAGCTGGGATTGATTTTATAGGCAGCTGAGTGGGAGCCACATTCAGAGCCTGTGGGGGGCTACACTGGAGTAAATCAATACGTTAGCAAGTCCCTCTGGGAACCATCAACTTCAATGTTTTTTACGACAATGGCTGCATATAATAGTCTCTTGCTTTCTGCACACCCTCCCTCCCACCTTAGCTTGCCCAGGACTTGAGGTTGGAAATTACGGAAAATAGAGAGAAACCCCCCCCCTTGTCTTCTGGGTGGGCCAGAGCGCTTGGCTTTGGGGAGCCTTTTCTCTGGGCCATCCTGGAGCTGACAGTCACTTCTTGGGGCCCTCCTTTTCACACACCCCTGAACACCCCCTGATGCAAAAGCGATCACTGGACCTGCAGAGATGCTGAGGGAGTTGGGAGGCTTGCACCCAAGGAGGATGTTTGAGGCTGGAGCTTGTTTGGGATCCAGAATCGGTCCTGAAGGTCTGCCCAGCTGCCCTTTCAGCCGCAGACATTGCTTGGGGGAGGGGGCAGTTTCCCTGCTCTTGCTTTATGCCTCCAGAAACCACCTTCTGCCCAATGAGGGCCCTGGAGGCTTTTCTTCAGCTGAAGGTTGCAGAAGTGGGGGCACCATCCAGGAGAGCTTTCGGAGCCTCATGTCCTTCCCCAAGCAGTGTGATGGCTCTCTTGGAGTCAGTGCGCCCCCAGAAGCTCCAGCTGCCTTCCACATGGCTGAGCAAGCACAGGCAGTTCAGGCTTGCCCAGGCCCCCTGACAAGCATTCCCCAACCCCCACCTCTCCTCGCTTCTCGTGTCTTCTACTAAGAGCAGCACTTTGGAGAGGGCAGCCTGTCATGTCTCTGGCCTCTGTGGGGCAAACCTCACCTGTGGGGTGGTGCTGGTTGCCTGCGGTTTGCTGGGCCTGAGCAGGGAGAGTCATCGATGCCTTCTAAGATCCCCTGCTGGCTCATCCCCTCACATGTGCAGGGGATCCATTCTCCATTGCAGGAAAGCTGAGACCCAGGGAGCGATTGGTGGGGCAAGGCAGGGGGTCTCTATTCCTTGGGAACAAGGAGCCAGGGGCTCCCTCCTTGCCCAGGAGGGCAGTCAGAGGGGCAACCAAATGCATGGTCAGGGGGAGTTGGCCTTCTCTGCCCAACAGGTGGTATGAGGACAGGTGGGCTGGGCTCAGAAGGGGAGGCACCGCTAGATGGAGGAGGGAGGGGCATCCCAGAAGAGCCACCAACTGTCTCCATGAGCAGGAGAAGGTTACATGCTGGAAGGAGGAAGCTGGCTGTGCCTTATGGGTTCTTCTGCTGCAGAGAAGGGATGGAAGGGTGGCCCAGGTCTCAGGCTTGCAGTCCAGACAGGTTTGTTGTCTGAGTGTGAACAGGGTGGGAAGTCATTCTGGTCTGAAGGCCCCAGGCTAGAAACCAGGAGACAGTGAGTTCTAGTCCCACCTTAGGCATGGAAGCCAGCTGGGGGACTTTGGGCCAGTCTCTCTCTCTCAGCTCAACCTACCTCACAGAGTTGTTGTTGTTTTTGGGAAAATAGGAGGAGGAAGGTGTGTTGGATAAGTGCCACCTTGAGTTATTTGTAAACATAATAAAGGCAGGATAGAAATTGAATCAATCAATCAATCATTCTGTGGCAAAGGGGAGTGGAGGGCTTGGCATGCAGGAACATCATGCAGAGGAACCCAATGCTTTTCTGGTCAAGGATTGGCCAGACAAACAAGGTGGGAGGGTGAGGAAGGGCCCAGGGCCCCTTGGCAACCAGGGAGGGCTAAGCTTGGCTGTGGGACAGGTTCTGTATCCAGAAAACTGGGTTCATTGCACAAAAGTGCCACACAAACACCAGGGCTCAGAGTAAAACAACTCACACAAACAATGTCCATCACACATCTGTTTCATTTGTGGAATGATGCTGTTGTCCAGGTGTCATCTTTGATCCCTCTTCTTCCCAGGTGCCCACAATTCCAGACTCAGAGCATGGTGTGTGTGTGTGTGTGTGTTGATATCCTTGACCACCCAATGGCAGCTTCTTCCCACTTGCTGTGGCTTCATGCAACCTCTCAAACTCACTTGCCCAACACACTAAGCCAACCAATGTAGCAACCTCACTATGGCTGTGTATCTGGTGAGTATTGTGGTGCTTTCAGTCAGCAAACCATGGCTAAGCAGTGTATAAATCCAGGGAGTAACATGCTGGCTAATTCACTGTCTGCAGATGGGCTGAGTGGACACAAACATTGAAACCTGTCAAAAAGCAACCCAAAGCTCCCTATTGTTTTGACTGAGCCCAGAGGTAGCTGCAAATTAATCCCAAACTCTTTGAACTAAATGATCGGTGCTTTATTTTTTTTTAAAGAGATTCAATAAGAATGAATCACCTTTGTGAATCACTGTCATACTTGAGTGGATTTATTACATGTGCACATGTGTTCACACAGACACACACACACAAATACCTTTTCACCATTCACTGAGTAGATTAAATTAAAATAGCAGATTATTTGTTTTTAGTATTGATCAGATGCTTATCAAAGTAATTATCCAGGTATCATATCATTATTTAAAAGGGAAATAATATAATAACAGATCAAAAATGTCCTGTTGTAAGAACTCATGTGCTATAATTACAGATAGAAGAGCCAACATGATAAAAATATCTGGGTCGGACTGACAAAGAAAACAATAGAAATCAAATAACTTCAAGGGATTATAACCACCCTCTACAGTTGTAAGCAACCAACTGGCAGAATCACTTAAAAACAAAACAAAACAATTGAGCATTTCCTGTTTTGCAACTCAGACGGCTGACAGCGCTTTGAATTTGGGTGGTGGGTCGGGTGGGAGCCCACCGCAAAATCCTGTGAGGTCCTCTCTGCCCATCCCCCCAACAGTTCTCCCCTGGCGGAAGCTGCTCTGGGCATAAGACACCCCCTTAAAATGTTGGGGGTCCCTTTGCCTTTCCCCCAGTAGGCTTGCAGGAGGGGTTTCATCTGCCCCTCCCCTCCCTTCCTGAGTCTGGCTGGGGCTCCAGGACCCTGGAGAGCTCCTGCCGCCTGCCCGGCTTCTCTCCCTGGGAGTGGCGGCCTTGGTGAGCCTGAAGGTCCGCCAAGCGCAAGCTGCCTTTGCCTCTTTCCCGCTCCGGGCGCACTCCAGGGGTCGGGCTGGGCTGGGGCTGCAGCTCCCGCGGCTGGATGGGCCACCCCGTCTGGCAGCTCTCGCCATCCGCTGAGCCCCTGAGCAGGTTCCTCCTCCTCCTCCTCCTCCTCCTCCTCCTCCTCCTCCTCCTCCTCCTCCTCCTCCTCCTCCTCCTCCTCCTCCTGCCAGCCTGGAGAAGGGACTCCCCTTTGGACCTTCAAGGTAGGGGGTGAAAGAGCAAGGGGAAGTCCTGGGCCTCCTTGAACCGTTTGCTGCATTTACTTTATTTCCAATCCAATCAGCTAAAACATTTCTTTGATTTCTAAAAATAAGCCCTGTCCCGCAATGCCTTTCGGAATCACTGCCACCATCCATTTTGCCAGCAAACTTTCCTGGGCTCCATTTGATTTCCGTTTTATCTCCACCACTGAAATTCCTCCCCACTTCATTCTCTCTCTTCCCCCCTCCCCATCTAATGCTCTTCACTTTCAAATGCTAATAATCTCCAGCAGTAAAAAGCTTAGAAGTGGTTCTAGATTGTTTGATCTTTGGCCTGTGATCTACTTTCATCTTTTTGGCTTTCAAATGTAACTTTAGATTTACTTTAACCTATTAACATGCTTGGTATTCAGACATGCAACTCCAGACAGGGGCAGACTCAAAGAGGAGTCACAGAAGGGAGGCTTCCTGGAGCTTCTCGGAAATTGGAGCCCTTGGCTGCTGGGGAGGGGGCTTCTCTTGAGCCAGAGATGAGCCCCTCTCTGCTTAGGGGCCCAAGGAATGGCTGGCAGGGCAGTCTGGTGGGCAGGCCCCCTGCAGGAAGGAAGGAAGGAGGGAGGGAGGGAGGGAGGGAGGGAGGGAGGGAGGAAGATGATGATGACATCGATGATGATGCCATCAAGATCCTTGTGAGGACAACAAAATGCAAAGTAAAAAGAGCTAAAGAGCCTTTTCAGAGAATCCACCTGGCTGGAATTTCCTGCCCTGCCAGCTGTTCCCTTGGGACACAGCAGAGCCCCTCCCCCCATGACCTTCATGATTTAAGTGTTCTGGCTGGTGCGTGGACGTGGGGAGGGGCAGGAGAGCTGGCCCCTGCAAAGGCACCCCTGGCACTGCCCTTGTTTCCAGGGTCCCAGGAAGATGTCAAAAAGAGGTCTTGGGTAGCCTGGGCAGAAGGCAGCCCCTCCCTTTGTCCTGCAGACAGAATCCTGAGGGGTGTGTGAATGTGTATGTGTTTGTGATTCTAACCAAGAATAGTCATTTCTGGTCTCCTGCTGGACTTCAGTGGGACCTCCTGAGGCTCCAGTGACTGACCTCTTGTTGCATAACTTCTGCAACAGCCACTTTGGAAGGAGATTCTGCAGCTGAGCTGCTACTGAACTAATTCCCCCTCTCCTCTTCCCCCCTCTTTTGCCTGATGTCTGCTTGCACTGAGGAGCAGCTGAGACACCCCCAGGGAGCAGCCTAGCCCAGTTAGGAGAAGCCTTGGCCTGCAGTCTTCAAAAGGACCAAATGGAGATTGGAGGCTGGCAGCCACAACTGCCCACCTCACCCTGTTGGGGGCTGGCTCCCTCCTCCTCCTGGGGATGGGCACTTTTCTTGGCTCAGGGATCAGTTGTGCAAGAGGACAGGTCCTTAGCAGAGCTGGCTGGCTTGAAGCTCTTCTGAAGCCTCCTCAGAGAAAGAACCTCAGAGCAGCCACCCCAGAGGACAGTGGTCCTTGCCTCAGCTGCCCTGGAAGGGGAGACAGGAAGGGACACCTGGTGCAGGTGCCCAGGGAGAGGCCACCAGAGATACCTGCAGAAGCATCCATGCAATTGACCAAGCTGGTTCGAGACCCCAAATGCAAAGACTGTTCTGAGATGAGGCAAATTATTGCTAAGCGTTGTGTTTTTAAAAAAGGAAACCTGAGATAGTCCAGGTTTCTGCAAAATACTGAATATATACAAATATGCATACGGTGTCTGGTGATGATGACTTGCGGATGATAAAGGCTGGCAGAAAGGTGGAATTAGGGCTTCCCTGTACCTGAGAAGGAACGAGAGGGGCGCCCTCTGCCTTGGCTTCAGCCCTCCTTTCTTGCAGAAGCGTCTCGGATGAGGCAGTTGGAACGGGGCACCCGTAAAGCCATTGCATCCCATTCAGGGGCTGCCATAGGATCAGTTGGGAGAGGAGGACCTTCTTCCTCATCAGTGCCCAGGAAGCTGAAGGTGCTCCTGCCTTGCCAGCTCAACACACACACACACACACACACACACACACACGTGCAAGCCCACCACTTCCTGTGCTGCATATCTGCACACTCACACCTTGCTCTGTCTAGAGACAAATTGAATCTACTCCCCTTCCAGGCAGAAAACATGTGTTTTAATCTTTAAATCCAGATGGCCCAAAGACAAGATACTTTTCCTTATTTATTTTTTTATGAAGCACTAATTGGAAAGGAAGAGTAAATACTTAAAACATACACAAGCAAACACTCTCCACCAGACGGGGCTCTTACATGCTAATTGGGTACTTAAGAGATCCTCTAAGATTCCATATCAAATAATGCCAAATTCCACAATAGATATCTGTGCTTTAATAGCCTACCAGAAAGAATGGGGCTGAGTCATCTTGTCAGCAGTGCCCACACAGCATCCCCCATGCCTGACTGCCTTTGTGCTGCATTATTTCTCATGTGGCTTTGTTGGATCCGTGTAATCAGCAGGGATTCTGTGCCTTTCTGCATCCTTCAAAGGCATTTTGAGGGTGCCTTACAGGGGAATGCGGGGAAGCATTGTTGAGCAGCCAGTGCATGAGAACAAAAGGGGGAGAGGCTCCCAAATGCTGCAGGTGGTCATCTAAGCAGGTCTAGAAGAAGGAGAAGGCAGCATCGGGAAGACACTGAAGCTTCTTTGGGCAATGTTGATGGCAGTGTCCAGAGACTCCACCAACAATGAAGGTCTTCCCAAATCCGTTGGACAGGCTGAAGGAGGCTTGTGGAGTCCTTCCTGAGATGCTTGGTGCTTTCAGGATGCTGCATCCATACCTGAAAAAGATGCCCAGGGAAGAAAGAGAAGCACCTGAAGAGCAGCATTGGGCTGAAGGTTCCTATCTCTGCCTTTCTTGCCACAACTTGATTGGATGCATTCAGGAAATCAGACCTGGGACTAGAAAGAATGCACTTGGCATGAAGATGGTGTCAATTTGCCAGAAGAAGCACAGGAGCTTCTACACTAACTTTGGAAGTTAATTGGAAGGTTGTGATAGGTGTTTGTTTTCTGAGGAGAGGTGAAGGGCCACTCATGGTCATGAGTGAGAGAAGGAGCACCATGCCTGACCCCCCCCTGGGATTCACAGCTCCCTACATCCACCCTCCTGGCAAGCCAGATCGCCCAGATGACTTGCCTGCTCTCTTCTGTATTCAGTTTCCCTCAAGGTGCCAGGCACCTAAGAGGAGCTAATTAACCTTGAGGTTTAAGGAAGAGGAGGGTGTTTTGTTTGTTTGTTTGACTTGAGTTGAAGATTACTGTAAAATTTTAATTAAGTTATGCAAATTGGTTCCCCACTTAGGGATGATAATATAGTGCTGGTGCTTCTGTGTCTCTGTGTCGGCACATGCTCACACATCTAGACAAGCCCACACAGCCTTGAAGACACAAGGTGACCTGAATGTCCAGGCATGGCAGCCAGATATGATTGGCACAGACAATGAGCTGGAAAACGCTCCACAGGCTGGTCTGTAGAGGTAATGGAGCAGTAGGCCAGCCTCCAAATAAAGGCTGGTTAGTCACAGGTGTTTTAATCTCTGCTCTAGCATGGAGCAAGGGGTTGGACTGGATGCCCACGGTGGCCCCAGATAGACTGCTTGATTGACCGACTAACAGCCTGCGCCTGCCAGGCCCCCTTGTTAGGAAGCCATGCCTGGATCTGACTTTGTCCCCTCCCACCTGCTGGAGTCCTCTGAAGTCCAGGAGAGCCTCCTTGCTGTCTCCAAGTGGCTCCTCTCACCCCCTCCCCTTTGTTGTCCTGCCTCGTTCAGGGCGGTGGCTCCTGCAGGCTCCAGAGATGCTGCTGGACGGAAAGGAGCCCCTTTTGCTTAAGGAGGCCTTGACGAACCTTTAATCCTCGTGGGCGTTGGGGGGGCCAGAAGGGAAAGAGAATAAGGGCCCTTTTCGTAAGGAAACCCTCAAGGCTCCTGGGCAGGCTGAGCCTGGGGCTGCTCAGACCCATCCATGGTCCATTCCTCCTAGTACTGTCTCCAAGATCCCCGGTGGGTCTCGCAAAGAGAAGAGGCCATGACAAGGTCCCCCACAAGACACCCACCAAAGGAGGCTGACCCTTTCTGGAGGGGAGGGTTTAGGAGGGGAAGGGCTCAGGCGTTCTGTTGGAACATTTCTTCCAGGAATGAGGGAGGGGGGTCTCAGCTGCCTCTTTCTCTCCCCCAGGGCTGCTCTCTGGTGCAGATGGACCTTCTGGGCCATTCTAATCTCTAATCTCAGCTCAGCATTTGGGCCGCATCCTGCCAAGTGCTGAGCTCCTCTCAGGCCCATGAAAAGCACCACCTAGGCAAGGGCTCCTCCCTCCCTCCCTCCCCTGGTTGCCAGAGACGGGCCATGAATCGGGGCACAACCCTTGAGGAGGGGGTCCCTCCGAGGCTGGAGAAAGCCGGCAACTCTCCCCCCTGCTGGACACAAGTCCTGGGGCTGGGCGGATGCAGCTGTGGGGAGCGCGGGGGCGGGGCAGCTGCACTTCCTTTCCTCCCTGGCTCCAGGGGTCTCCCGTGGGCTGCAACTTTAAAAAAGTAAAAACGGAAGAACTTACTTTATTTCCACACAAAACTATCCACTTTAAATACCCCTTTTATTACATTATCTGCATAGTAACACTAATAATAGACCTTGCTGACAGTTCTAATGAGGCTGGAGAATATAAGGTTCCAATAAAGTTAATTGTTGCCTTTAATATTCTCATACATTTATACATGGTAAATCTTTAAAGGAAAAACGCTACGCTCCTTTTTCTCGCATTAAAGATTCAGGAGCAGCCCAATTGGGGCCTGGCGTGGAAGACGCAGCCAGGCCAGTCAGCCAATCAAGGCTTGGCGTGCTGCCTCCTTCCCTGGAGTTTGCCAGCACAACTTCAGCCCAACGTCCCGTCCCCCCCTGCGCCAGAGAGGGTGGGAGCTTCGGATGCCAGGCAGGGAGCTGCGCCTGGGGAGGGCCAGGCCTCTTCGGGGCTCAGCAGCACCTGGACGGGGATGGGGCTTTGGAAGAGTCCCTTGGGAAGGGCAGGCGCTTCTCCGCAAAAGTCCTTTGGCTACAGAATCTCTTTCTTTCATCCTTTCTTTTCCTTGTATTGATTTTTGCCTCCTCGCATCTCCCCAAGATTGCTCAGCTTCAGAGCCGGGAATTCCTCTGCGAGGGAGGCAAAGCCGAGGGGGAGAGTCAGGCTCGGCTGCCTGGTTCAGCCGGGAGGCTGGAGAGAGCTGCGGTTGGAGGTGCACAGGTGAGTTTCTTCTGCACAGCTGGGGGGAGGCGGTCTCATGGAGCCTGGTGCTGGTGAAAGGCCCTTGGGCAGGGTGCTGCAGGGGTGGGGGGACCTGTGGAAGGCAAAGAATGGAGCCCCCCACCTGGCCCAGGGCAGTGATTTTGTCGGTCCCCAGGATGCCAGAGCAAGCCTCTTTCTCCTTCGCTTCCTATTGAGCTGTCCTGTGTCATCCCTGGCCCTGCACCTGTAGCCCTGAGCTAATTTATGTGCACAGCCCCTGACTGGCTCCACCTGGATTTATAACAGCGGGTTGGGTAATTAAGTGTGTTTTAGGCAGACAAACAGTTTTTACACACTGTAATTGCCAATTCCCTATTAATAATGCAAGGGGGATTATGGCACTTTGGACAGCCTCCTCCTCCTCCCAGAATTAAAGTCCTTTCTCGTGTGTACAGACTTCCTGAAGACAGTTTCTATGGCTGCACTTTACAGGCAGGCAAAGTGCAATTGTGGCTATGATTATGGCAATGGTAAATAAACAATTGTCAGCTGTAGGCTGGTGTCCTGCTCCCTGGCTGAGCCCAGAGGCTTTCATTGAAAAGCAAGGGCACTTTTTAAAAGCAGACTTCTGTGGGGCTTGGTCCAGCACAATCTGTCTCGGTCGGGGAAGAGTGCAGAAGCCTTTGAAGACAGGTCAAAGCTCTAATGGAAATGCCTCCACTGAGTCTGGCTTCCCTCCTTTGGTGCACACTTGGTCAGGATGCTGCGTTCCTTGTCAAATTTACGTTTGCAAAGCCAGAGAGCAGGCACTGCCGTTATGATGATGAGTGGGAGGAAACCCCGAGGCTCTGGGCTTAGAGCTATATATCTTGCAGGTTGAGACTGAGATCCTGCCTGGGGTTCCAACTGGGTCTCCAGAAGCCCCTTTCTCCAGGGAGAGGAGTAGCCACGAAGCTGCTGGGCTGGCAGAGAGGACTGTCCAGGAGCTTCCATCTTCAGCTGTTGGTCTTCCTCCACAGCTGACAGTCAGTGCCAGGACACAGACAGGAGGCCTAAGGAAAGGCATTGTGCAGCACAAACCTCTGAATGTTTAGTTCAATCTGAAATGATGAGACTCAATGATTAAAGCATAATTCTATGTGCATCCAATCAAAAGTAAATAGCATCACTTTAATTACATCCAAACAAATGAACTTAGAATCGTCTTAATTTTTTTTTAATGCATACACACAAACTGCCCATGTGTGAATGAGGGAAGCTAGAATTAAACAAACTATTTCTGATTTTAGGAACATTCCGCTATCTTTTTGGTCTCTTCCCTCCTCCTCCACTTTTGCTTTTTAAGAAAAATATTTATATTTTTATTATACCATACATATAATATAAACAAAGACTCAGTATAAACGTGTCAGAGAAAGTTCAAATCTATTACTTACCCATTTCACCCAGATTCAGATTTCTGCCCGGACTCCCAGTTGTGACTTGAGTCTCCTTCTTTCTAATGAGCTTCGATAGAAGAGGCAATGAGGCTAATTCAACCACGTGTCTCTGTCTGAGCCTGGCTTTACTACATAAAGCATCAGGGTCGCATTCTGGGGAAATCGTCTTTTTACCAAAGGTGCCATAATAATAATGAAGAAGCAATTTGTTTCAGCAAACTGCCTACAGTAATGAAGCTTAATTATAACCGTGTTATTAATACTGCTGCTTAAGGTAATTCGCTTCTGAGCAGGGTGCAGAACAGTAAACTATAATTTAAGCAAGAATCGAGGCCTAATTTAAATCAATGAACCTACTATGGAGAAAGGCTGAGGGAATGATGGTTATCTTGCAAACATACCTCTCCGTGTGCAACCTGTGAGCTGCAGGTGAGGACTGGGGCTGAGGGCTTCCTTGTTGGTCCAACTAAGCTCTTTCTGAACTCAGACAGAGACAATGTGTTAAATTGAGGGGCTCTGGATGCCCCTCTGGCCCCCTGACAAGGGGAAGGATGGATTTACTGAAGACATGGATGTCCTTGAGAGAATATTTGCATTAATGAAAATAGACAAATCATGGAAAAATGATACACAGCAACACAACCAAGTTGCCACTTAACAGCTGCCTCATTGCATCTGTCAACATACCAACCTTAGGACTGGGCATCGGAGGCAAGAGGACCTGGAAGAGAGAAAGTCAGCCCAGTCAGTTGCTCAGGAATCCCTGGCAGAAGCCATTTGCTTTGAGAAACCTCTGGTGCTGGAGAAATGGGGGCAGTCCTTTGAGTTGGGGTATCCTCTCTCCTATCTTCATGGGGACCTGCTGGGTGGCCTCATGGTCCCCACTGACTTTGGGACATGGTGCTGTCCCATCAGCCTAGATTGGCACTCAGGTTTCCACAAATCAGCCTCCAACAACAGAAAGCTGGGCTGATGGAGAAACATCTTTCTGGTATGCTTCACCCTGAGGAAACAGGTGAACCAAAAATGTGGGTTTTTTCCCACCTGCAAATCCCTGCCCAGCTTTATGCAAAATACCAGCGATCAGAGCTGAAACTGATCGGACTGATGCCCAGTTCTGTGGACAGCAGTAAGAAGGATGGTGTTGGGAATGGCAGAGACACCTCCCAGCTCTTCCTGTGGAGATTAAAGTCAGGGCTTTTTGCCGGCTCTTCAATTTTCCAGGAGCTCTCCTTGGTCCTGAACCAAGGAAGGAGAAAATTCCACAGGAACTCAAGGAAATCAAAGCCAGGGGACACCAGTAAACTACAGCATAACAGTTCAACCCAATGGGCTATTGCAAAAGAGGAGGCGCTTTCTGAATTTTAATTTCACAAAAGCATGTGGGAATTGATTCCACATGAAGGTCCAACAAGACACATACAGCATATTGGCAGTGAACTGTAATCTCACAACTCCTTGTGCTTGGCCCAAGGTCTAATTTTCCTGGATGGCAGCAAGGTCTTATGTAGCTCTTCCATGTCTCCCCTCCTCTTTCTGTACCCTAAATAGAAACATCCCAAGGAGTGCTGGGAAACTGCTCTAGCCCGTGGATTATTTTTGCTTGCAGCTTTTTCAAGTTTACAGTATTCTCTTTGAAGTGTAGTGGTCATGGCTACACAACCACAACTGCTGGGTTCTTGGTGTTCTCTGAACGTTTTTGTTTTTGGGATGCAAACAGGGTCAATCATCGGGACCAGAGGTTTTGTCTCCTGAGCATTTGGACTCTTGCTGGAGCCCATCCTCAGGGAACGTCTCTTTGACCAGAATGCATTGGTTGTTTTCCCTTCAGACATTTTGTTACCAAGTTAGTGGTAACATCATCAGTGTATCAGTAGTGCTGTGTACCGCTGAGTTGTTTGATGGAGAAGATAAGTTGGGCAGCAAGAGTTTAGGGAAAACATTTTCCCAGTAGCTTTACCAGGCCTGTCTTTCCTCCTGATCTCACCCCTCCCTATTTTCCAATCCCTCCTTTTCCCTCACCCCTTTGCTGCCTGTCCTCCACCTTTTCCTGCATTCTTCTGCCTCTGATGACTCAAAAGATGACATCAAATTATATTCATCCTTCACTGGTAATAACATTTCTTCACTTCAGAAGGAAATGCAGAGAAAAGGCAACTCTGCAGCTGTCCTTTCATCTCTCCTTGTTGAGAGCAGGCTGTCAAGTCTCTTCTCCTTGAATCCAAGCATGCAGAATTCATTCACCCTTACAGGTTTCTTGGGTAGCTCAGCCGAGGGGGTGGTGGAGCGCTCAGCCTTTTGCTGTTGCCAGCAGTTGCTGAGTAAAATCTGGGAGAAAGGCCGTAGAAGCTCAAGAAAAAAACACACACACACACAGAGGGAGGGGGGTTATGCAAAAGTTAGTGCGGTGAGATAGAAGAGAGTTTCACCATGCAAATTCCACTTGACTGAAGTCTCCTGCAGACTGCTTCATTCCACATTATCTGAGTTCCAAGGAGCTGTCCAATTCTGAGGAACGGTGGTGATAAAGTCATTTGCAGCCTCCCACTGAGACTTTGCTGCAGACCAGAGTCATACAAAGCAACAAAGATACTCAAACCCCCACCCCCCTTTGTTCAAAGGCAGCCTTGAATCCAATCCTGGAACAAAGTGAGAACATCTGCAAAGAAAAGGGATCCTGAGTCCTACTTCTGGATGTGCCCTTGGAAGTCCTCCTGAAGAACGCTCCCCCGGCTCCTTATTTAGCAAGTCAGTGATCGGAGCAGGTGGCTTGGAGCTTGGACAGCTGTACAATGCATGGGAAAAAGCTTGCCCAGCTTCCAGCTTCCCACCATTCTCGGTCAGGGCTTGATGTTGAAACAGTGGCTCTTCCATAAAAAGTCATTATCCATGGGATTGAATGTGGGAGCTTGGATTGCACTGAGTTGCATTCCTCAGTGTAGAAATGAGGATATCAGAAAGGACTGCGGTGGTCTAACTTTCCCCATCTGAGGTGCAGCTGCAGGTGCAGCTCTTAAATCCTCATCCCTATTTTTTCTGGCAGCTGCTGCCAAGTTTGGGGTGGTGGTGCAGGAACCCTCCCCTGCCCCATTAGGTTCCACAAGTGCCTTTTGTGGCAGGACACAGGAAGTTCTGCAGAAGGAGAAGCTGGAGGTGAGGTATCTGTGCTGCTCCTTGGAATGCAGCTTGCTCTGTCTGTCATGCTTCCTTTTCGTTCATTTAGCTCCCACCTGGGGGCAGGGGCACACTTGTCAGATGCCAGGTCACTGCAGAGCGACCTCCGCCTGGACAATTGGGATGAAACTGCAAGGATACAACTGAACTGAGAAAAGTGGAAAGAGGTTCCTGAAGTGCCCATATCACCTTCGGAAACACCTGCAATTCCCTTTGTTCCTGTCACTCTCCTCAGTGTGCTTAAAGATGTTGCTCGCTCAACCCTCGCCTCTGGCACTGCTCTGCAAAGCAGCTTGGAGTTCAACAGGCCAAGTTCCTGGGTAGATGCGCCTCCTCTGCTTCACATAAACCCCAGCTTCTGATATAATGGGGCACCCTTACCTTTTGGGGAGGGGGGAAAGCTTCTGCTGGACCAGTGCCAGCTGCCCTCCCTCCATTGCACTCATGTAAGGGTCATCACCTGCTTGGAAATAGGTTTCTGTACTGACCATCTGAGCAACGAGTCTCCTCCTGTGTCTTCGCCACCGACATTAAGGCTAGCTTCAAATTCATTAACATCACAGGCACAAAAGATGATATGCACACGTGAACTTGGCACCTTAGAGATTTATTTATTTATTTTATTCCACTGACTCTATCACCTCTGGTGTCTTACGTTTGATGGTGCTCAGCCAATGAATTTTGGAGCTGCCATTAGAAATAAGACCTCCACCTAAGGAAGCTGCGTTCTTTGACTGCATCCAATGAAGGCTTCTGATGGGACCCTTTGGGCTGCTGGTCAGCCTTTTGTTTCCCTCCAGCAAAGCTGCAGCGGTGGTCACCGTGAAACCTCTGTCTCTACGGACATTCCTTTCCTCTGTCACTGCCATATTTATTCAGAATACTATTTGCTGAGAAAAAGATGAATAAACCTGTCAGGGCGTGTGCAAACACTTGCTTTCTCTGCCCTTTCCCCTCTCCTACACGAAGGCACCCAATCAAAATCTGCTGCAGAAAAATAAAATTCTTGAGAATGGTTAAAAATAAATAATGAATTGGATCAGGCTGCTTCTCAGCCTCCCGCCCAGCCCATGTCTCTCACTGCCAGCAGGAGAAAGTGAAGCAATTAACCTATTGCCATAATTAAGTTATTGCACACCAAAACAGGAGTGGGTGGAACTGCTGCTGAATGGAAGAACAACTTCCAAGGGATGACCCTGACAGACTCTGCTTCCAGCTTGGTTTCCTCGAGGCAGACACCCCCTGATGCCACCAGGTGGGTGGTCCTTTCCCTCCCCAAAGGAGGAAACCCTTCTGGCTCAGCTGCATGGCAGGAGGGATGGCCTCAAAGCCAATATTCAGGTGGAAATGTTGGGACTGCCCTTTCACAATTCAGCCCTGTGTGATCCTTCCACAACTTTTGATGTGCCCCCTGCTGTCTTAGCCAGGCTCCTGCTTGGGAGAGCAGTTCAAATCAAGCAGCCAAACAGTTAATAAAAGGCATGAAGAAAGGTGTAGGTTTAGGGGCTTGTTAGTTAATGCTAGTTAATCAGGGCATTGTGTGTGGGCCCTGGCATCCCTTGCTGGCTACAACTATCATTCACTGTCCTGCCCTTACAAAATGGCCATTATCAACTCCAAGTGGCATGAAACTCTACTCTCTCCAAGACAGGAGAGCTCCAAACAATGGATGGAAGGTGTGATGGATGCCTAGGAGTTGCAGGAAGCAGCTGTTTGCTGGAACCAGCTGTGGACAAACCTTAGCATCTCCATCATCTGCAAGACAGATGTTCCTTGAATAAGTGGGAGGCAGCACAGGGCCCCACTCTGACAAAATGGAAGCCTGGGATGATGTTGGGTTGCCCATCCATCTGTGTTCAACGCGTCTCAAGGAAAGAGTGCAGAGGACAGCAACGAAAGGGCCGGGAGAGTTAGCACCCCCAGCTCAGGTGAGTGGTCTTGTGGGACAGCAGGGAGGACGGGAAGAAGAACTTAGCAAGGTTTGCTCATGCCTTCTGTTCTACATACTTTCATTCATGTTGTGTTTTTCTGTTGATGCTCATTTAAGTGCAGAACTCTACTAGTTGTGCCAATCTGCCGTCAGTGATTAAAATGTTTGTAGAATTTATGCCTTTAGCAGATTCAGGGATATGTGGTGTTTCTTTCCTCATTCTGCAGTAAAATGCAGAGTTAGCTTGTTAGAATAACAATTAGAGGCTTGGCTCCTCTCATATATCAAAGCTGCTATGTGTGTGTGTGTGTGTGACAGATGGGTCTCCCTTCTGGTTATCAGGCATCCCTATGAGTTCTCAAGGAGCCCGCTCATTATTGGAGGGCCTGGGCTAGTAGATGTTTCCCTTTGATCTGTACTCTGTGTAAGGTTTGGGGAGCTCTTGTGTCTGACTTGCTTGGGAACAAGAAGCCCGTAACTCACCCCAACTTCTTATTAGAAAAATAAAATAAACACATAAAGCCATTTCCGGAATCTGCTAGCATTTGGCTGGGTGGGTGGGGTTCTCCAGAGTGAGGGAGATGCAGGATGAGAGCTTCATTCAGGGCTGGTGATCAGCTGCGTAAGGAGGCCTCCCTGGGAAGCACCTGTTGCAAGACGCACCTCTTCTCCTTGAGCAAAGCTGCGAGGTGCAAGTCTTGGTGGGCAGGAAGAAGAAGAGCCTCAACTGGTCTCACAGTCAAGAGTGGCTTTGGGCTGCTTGGTCCCTCGGCCTTTCTGGAGCTTCAATTTCCCAGCGGTTGAAGCAAGGAGTAGCCTGCCTCCCTCACTGCCAGATCAAGGTTGCCTCTTCTCAAAGCCAGTGAGGCTCACTGGGTATTTTGCTGGCTTGAGGGGCTCTGCAAGGAATTGAGCACAAGGATGCTGGATTCCCTTCCAGCGTGACCTCTCGATGGGCGGCTTTTGCCTGCTCGGACGGCCCCTGCTCTCCCGGAAGAGGCAGCTATGAGGGACGTTTGGGGTCAATCTCCCCGCAAGAGAGGGGGACCGAGGGGGCTGAGGCAGAGCCTGAGAAGGAAGCCTGCCCCTCCCTTGCCAACTGGCAGCCCTGGCACCACCCCTGCCTAGGAGTCTTTTTGCAGGAATTTCTGAGTGGCGGAAGGAAGTTTTTGCCTGATGCTTTTCAATTAGCACCTGCTCAAACTACTTGGTGATGACTCTATTGAACAACAAGGAGAGATGCAGGCTTATTTGGGGTTAAGTGTTAATTGGCTGTAATTAGGCAGAGAATAAATCTTTGAGAAGAGGGAAGCTCTGGAGAGTGACCGCCGGAGGGCAGGATTCAGGGGCTTCCCCTTCTTGCCACTGGAATTCTGTCTCCAAGGGACTCTCTGCCCCAGGAAGGAGCTGGGGAGGGAGGGAGGAAGCAGCCATTTGGGAATGTTATGAAGGGGGCGGGGAGCTGCAAATGCTCGCTACATGGGGCTGCCCTTGGAGACCACTCGGAGGCTTCAACTGCTGCAGAATGCAGTCGCGTGGGCTGTGATGGGAGGATCCCGATACTCCCATGTTACACCCCTCCTGCGTGAGCTGCATTGGTTGCCGGTTGCCCTCTGGGTGAGATTCAAGGTGCTGGTAATCACCTATAAAGCCCTATATGGCTTAGGGCCGGGGTATTTACGGGACCATCTACTGCCATTAACATCTTCCCAGCGTCCCGTGCGCTCCCACACACAGGGCCTCCTCAGGGTGCCATCGGGCAGACAGTGTCGGCTGGTGGCCCCCAGGGGGAGAGCCTTCTCTGTGGGTGCACCCACCTTGTGGAATCAGCTGCCTGTGGAGCTGCGGATGGCCCCTGACCTGCGGTCCTTCCGTCGCGGCCTGAAGACATGGCTTTTCCAACAGGCTGACCTGGACTGAAGGGGGGAGTTTATTGTTTTATTGTAATATTGGCTGTTTGCCGCTTTTAATTTAGAATTTTGGGATTAAATAGTTTTTTAAAATTCTGACTTTTGTATTGTTTTTTATGATTGTGAGCTGAGTCCTTCGGAGAGAGGGGCATATAAATCCCTAAATAAATAAATAAATAAATAAATAAATAAATAAATAAATAAATAAATAAATAAATAACACCCCCTGCCCTGGAAACCCGCTCCTCCTCCTCGGAGCTAAAGGGCAGCACACGTCAAAATGGATCAGCTTGGACTGTGGGGAGAAGAGAGGAAGCGAAGGAATCCCAAGGACACTCAGGAAGCCCTTTTGCAGCCCCCCCCCTTTCCTTGCACTGCTGCCAAACGCTGCCCTGATTGTGGGGGACTGCGAGGAGTTTCTTCCCTGTGCCTGGACTTTGATGTGGGGCAGAATGTGGCTGATGGCTGGGCCTCCTCTAGAGTGGGAGGAGACTTGGCCAGCAGCCTGGCAGGATGCCCCCCCAGACCCCTTCACTTCAGGGGGAGGAAATGCATCCCAGCAAACTTCTGAAAAGTGACAGCTTTGATCCAAATTGGCTGAGGAGGCTCGATCAGCATTGATTGGCACTTGCCTCCCCCTCTCTCCCACACAAAGAGGCAGCCATGCCAGCCTGGCTGGAGGCTCTTGTTCTCCAAAGAGGGGAAATGCTTCGCAGCTCCTCCTTTCTAATTCTCCTCCCTGTTTTCGTTGCTGTTTTCCTGAGATGAGCCTGATAGAAAAGCGTCCCTGTAATAACAGGTGGCTCTTCCTGTAATGAACAGCAGTGGGCACTGATGGCTATTTAGTCAACCTGTGTTGCCTTTGGAAGACCCCCTTAATATCCCTGCCCCCCCAACCCCCTCCCGCATATGTTGGGAAGTACAGAAGGTGGGGTTGGATGGTCCAGAATCAAGATGGGGGCTCCACAGGAAAGTGAGGGTCGCCTTTCCAGCCCTCAGAGGGGCTAGGATGGCAACTAGCAAAGCTTGTGGGAAGAGGAAGGGCCTGGTTGCCAGGGCCTGGGTTGGCAAATCCCTGGCAGGGGACCACAAAGGCCTTGAACATGGCCCTGCAATTGTCTCAGCCTCCCCCTCAACCCAACTGTCCCCCCAAGGAGAGAGGCAGCTTCTGACTCTTTTCTTCTTTCAGTTGATTGACGAGGTTCACATACCCCACTAAGCTGTCTTGTGGCTTGTTTGGTTCTCATTTCACTTGCTGTGCGAGCCTGGCCCTTATGGTTTATGAACCATGTGGTTCTTTCGGCTTAGCTTGTAATGGGACTCCGGCCTGTTCTGTTGTGTTAAAAACAACAAGCAAGCAAAGGATAAAGCACTTTTAAAACCCAGAGCTTAGTGCAAGGTGCCAACCCAGAAAGCATCCTTTCCATGCTTGGTCCCAGGAGATTCTCCCTCTTTGGTAGCTGGAAAAGTGGGAGGGACCCTTATTTCAGCAGGATTAGCCAGAAAAGGGCCTGATGCAGGACCTCTTAGACTGTCAGGTACTGATTGACTAGGAAGAGCAAATTAGGTGCCCAAAGATCTGCAGATGTTTAGGCCTTCTGCACCACCAAGACAGCACTGACTTTCTAAGGAGGTATTTCTCAATCTTTTCCCCCTGAACCTTCTTATTTCTCTCAGGTCCACCTGTAGAGACCATCCTCCTTGCAAAGGGACAGTCCTATAATTGACTCAAGCAAAAACTTCTCCGGTGACTTTGGGGACGCTTTGGGTGGAATTGTTCTCCATGTCTTCAGCTGCCAGTTTTCCTTTCCCTCTTCGCTATCTAGCATGTGCCTCAAAACTTCCAGGAGATGGCATTGGAGGCTTGGCTTGGTCAGCCCAGATCCCCAGGTTGCCCTGCCTCTGCCAGACATCCTATTCTGGGCTTTGAGGTCATCCCCTCCAGCTCTTTGGGCCACTGGCTCCTTCTTCGTTCAGCACCTTTCATCCCAGTGAAGGTAGCCTGGTGCCCCCTCTCATCAGAAGAGTAATGGGAAAACAATGGGCCAAATCTCCCCGCCCTGAATGAAATCGATAGGAAAGACCCGGGGGGTCATCTAATTGGATACTGCTCAGCAAGAGACCATTACAATAAGAAACTCGATCACAGCATTTCAGCCGGCCTGTGAAATCATAAATCACACGTGGAGCTCAGCTCAGCTCCCTCTTCATCTGACGCTTCATTGATCGGAGGCTCCGGCTCCCCTCTGGTGGAAGGGCCAGCAGGCCCCGTGCAGAGGAGACAGAAGGCGAGGACGCCGAAGAAGGGAGAGGGGCTTCTGCCCTGGGCAGATTGCAGCCTCCCCTGCCCTCCTCTGGGGGCAACAGAGAGCAGCGGTGAGGGGACCTCCACCAAGGGAGGGGTCTACCTGCCATGGCCTCTGCATCATTGACTGCTCCGGTCTTGCATCTCTCATTGACCAGAGTTGCACATCACACTTGATTATAGTTTTCTTAATTCAGGTTTATGGAATCAGGCTTAGGGTGATACATTAATAATGATGATTAGCATATTCTTATTTACAAATCATAATGGCTGGTTTCACATAGCATGCGGAGCCAAAAGCAGAGAAAAACTGTATTGTTATGGGCAGCTTAAGGCCAGCCTTGGACAACCGATCGGCGTTCTGTATTGGGCAGGAGGACAATTGCTTGAGCACAGAAGAACCGTTCACAATTCTGTTTGGCAGACATTTATTTATGTGTCAGATTTATATAGTTGCCCATCTTTCAAATGTGACTCTGAGTGGTATACAGTAAACAACCAATTAAAACAATTAAACCAGCAGATAGTTCTCTGTTTGAAGTGTTTAATGGCAGAGAAAGGAGGATAAATTTAGGTGGTCCATCTTGGATGGATCCATGTGCACTTCCAATGGTCTTGGGAATCATCCCATTGCTTCAAAACTCCATTAACCGTGCTTATTTCCATACCCACCTACAATTGGGGTCCAAGCATGGTTCTTCTTTTAATAAGGACTTGGAAAAGGATGACACTGGCAAGGGTAGGAGAAATCCAAGGGTATGAGCAGACTTGGAGTTCCCACGAACGTCAAGGTGATCTTCCAATTTGGACTTTCTGGGGCTTTTTTAGGCAGTCCAGGTGGCAAGGCCACCGTGTCTTAGAAAGCTCCGTCATCTCAGCAGCCTTCTACCTGAAGCGCAGAAGAAAAGCCCCAGCCTTGACTGCCCCCTGTGTGTAAAAGCAGAAGCGAAAAGGAAGCTCGGGATGTGATAATTTCTTTAAAAAGAGCCGTGGAAATGCTCAGAAGAGGCTAGTTCACCTTTTGAAGAAAAAAGAAACCTCGAACAGGTAAATTCTGAATTATCCCATCTCAAGGGAGTTGTACTGAGTTAAATTGAATAGCTGTGCAGCCCTTGAGAAAACCCTGCACTGCCTTATAAAGCCATGAGTGGAGAGTAAAGGGGAGGGAGGGTGGCACACACAAGAACCACAGTTTGCTCTCCTCCGCTAACAGAAATAGACAGCTGGGTTCAGAGAAGCAAAGGGGAGAAAATGCCCTGTTCGGTAGAGGCTCTCCTCTTCTTCTCTCTCTCAGTGGGGCTGAACAACCAGCCACGCAACCTTGGCCCTTCTTCCAAGGGCCTCCTGTCCTGGAGATCCTTCTCCAGTCAGTCTGGAGGAGAAAGTGCATTTCTCCCCGTGCCAACTGAACGCATTAATGAGCGCATTAGCCGTTCAGGAATACAAGCCCTTCTTGCTCGATTGTCCAAGATGTCCCAAGAATTGCATTTCTTGACACATCGGTTGTGAGGCTCGATGCAGTCTGAGGGGCCTCTTTACGCCATGGCTTCGGTTCTCCATGTTGACTGAGGGGTCGAGGTAATTAAATGTTCCTCCTGGATAATAGTGAAGCCCCCTCCATTGAGCAAGGAGGACCTGAAGCAAAGGAGCTGCTTTCTTGTATTTGCACCTTGTTGAGCACTTTTACTACCTGGTGGAGCAACCTGCACCATTGCTAAACATATTCATGCAAATAGAGCTCAGCACCTTTCTGGAAAGAAAGAGGATTGACTTAGGTAAGGAAACGGATGCTCCGGGGTGCCAACCAGCTGATGTTGTGGACTCTGCCTTTCAGATTAACTCAGGGGAGGTAAAATAGCAGAGAGGAAGGGTGGAGCAGAAGAAATGCTAATAAACCCACCAATGTGCTCATTAATGGAATCTTTCCTCCTTTCTCGCATTGCCCAGTGTTGGTCTCCGTGTCCTGGAATAACTAAATGGCAGGATCCTAGATGAAAGAAAGGAGAGTTCTGGAAGCTTTTAGGATTAGGCTTTGATGATGGGCTTTGGGTTTGTTTTGTTTTGATGTTTGCTGGCGATTATGCTCCTATTTTCATTTTGGCCTCAGAGCGGAGGGGGACGATTTTAGAAAAAGATATTATGCTGCCATTTTGGAATATGCTTTATGGCTTAGTCCCTGGCTAAGGTTAAGATAAGACATGCGCTGAGCTTGGAAGACGGGGAGGAACTCAACCAAGATGAGAAAGGAGTTGAGTTTGTGAGGTTGAAAGTCTAATTTTACATTTTCATGGGGACCCCGTAATCCTCAGAGCAAAACACACACGTGTGCATTTTCTGGCAGCTTCCGCTCATCTGGCTGCTCCACACTGGTCTCGCTGCCCCCTTCCCTGAAGTCATAAATATTTAAAGCCAGAGCACAGCCTTATTTCACCAAAGTAATGGAAACCCCACATCAAAATCAATGCCTTCTTTCTTCCTGCAAACTTCTGACTCTCTCACTTTAATTGGCAGAGGAGTGACGTTTTATCAATCAGGCTGCCTGACAAATCCAGCTCTTTTGGAGATCAAAAATATATTTCTGATGCTGATACACACCCACACGCACACACCAATTCTTCTCTGACTGCCCCACCACCTTGAAAAATATGCTGTCCTTGAACTGGAAAGTCTCCTGTGCTTTAAATACACTTAAGGACATGAAAGTTGTTTGCATGCATTACAAAGCCCACTCACTGGGGAGCCCTATGAAATTTCAGTGTTCATATAGGAGTAAAGAGAAGATCAATTCCTCGAAGTTAATTTGGGACGTGGAAGGAGAGTTTTAGGAAGACAAGAACTAGACTTCTAGAACCTTTATGCATTTTGAAGTTAATCTTGAGAGTAGGAGGGGTGGGAATGGTGCTGGGAAGAACTCAGAGGGACAGAGAATAGAAAGCCACATCCTACTAAGAAAGCCTATGCAGGTGCTTTGGAGCACAACCTCAATGCATACCTATTGAGAAGTTCTACTTCCATATTCTGGAAGGACCAAGTTGGTCAATTGTCTTGTTGTTGCCCTGATTTTAAGTAGATGCCAAGTCCTGATGTTTATGAAGTCCCAAGATCCAGCTGGACATTTTCTCACCTACCCCACCCTAGACTAGTTTTAACTCATTGTGGAGAGACCCAATTCTGGCTCATTCTAGTTGACTGATCCTCCAGTTCTTAGCTTTGAAAACTGTGCAGAGGTATCTCCAGGAAGCAAGCCCTGGAATGGTCGCGGATTCAGCCTGCAAGTTTGGTATTTAACTTTGCTTTGCATAGACCTGTCTGTTGGCATCTGGCTGGGTTTGGATGTGAGACACTTGGACTTAGAATCTATGTGGGGAATTTTAATAAAGTCTGGATATAATACACTAAAAAGGGGAACAGGACATTTGTGGTGTACAAGGCCATTTCATAAACCATCATACATACCACACATGAACTTTTTTTTTTGCAAAACTAGTTATGGGAACATATAAATTATGTCTAGCATGAAATTGGTTAGAATAAGTGAATCTGAAGACCAGATTGTGTCCATCTGTGACACATTAGAAACAAAATGCTTCTGGCTAGGATTCACTGCAGATGGCCAAACAATCACTGGCTTCTTTTCTTAAGGCCGAAGCGGCGACTTTTACTTATTGCAGCAACTGAAATCTAGGAATAAACCTGGGTGGGAGGGTGGAGGTCATACCAAAATGTAGAATGGTATGTTGGGCCTTTAAGGCCAATAAAGCTATAAGTGAATGTTATGAGCTGGAACCAGGAAATCACCTGGCACTCTGCTCTATGCTGACAGCTCATTTTTTGTTTTAAAATACTTTTTGCTCTAGTAAGAATATTGTAACTTAACTTTCCTCCTTCTCCGCTCCTTTGGCCTTTCCCTGCACCAAAGTCTTTGTACTGGAAGGATTCAGCCGAGAGCAGACTTCCGCCTTGGCAGTCTCGGCCCCCACCAGCCAGGATCTCTCCTGCGAATGGGCACTGAGGAAGAAGCAGCCTTCTATGCCAGGCCCCTCCCTTGGGATGAGAGCCTGACAGTTGGCACTACACTCCCAGGCCAGAATGAATACCTCTAGAATTGAACAGGGAAGTAACTCATAAACCAAGGACCCAATGCATCCATCCCCATTCATCTGGGGCAGGATCTGTTTCTCCTGGAAGAACACAGCTTCTTTTTCAGCTCTTAAAAAGACGCAGTGGGTCTCTCTTGGAGGACCCTCTCTAAACCCAGGTTTGGAGGTGCTTTTAGTGGCAAAGTTCTCCACACAGATCTCCCTTCTCTGCTCTCACTGATGCCCTGAAGAGGGAGAGTTGGGGCCATTGGCTCTTGATGCTCGATGAAGGCCCTCCAAGTGTTCCCTCCCTCTAGAAAGACACCGATGCGGTGGGGGGCAGTTGCATGAACAATGGCCTCTCTCTCTGCTAGGAGGGTTTCAACCTTCAGCTCAGCTGTTTCAGCAGCTGGACCTTCCAGGCAAGGCTGTGAGATGCCTGTCGTTGAATGAGGGTCTGGAAACTCAGCAACTCTGAAATTGGCCGGGTGAAATTGGGGCTTCTCTTGGTGCCCTGACTGGTTGGAAGCTGCTGCATGGAAAGGGGTTGCTTGGACACTCTCAGGAGCAACATGACTTCGGTCTTCTTCATCCCCTTCCTTTGGCAGCCAGGGAGGCCAGAGAGGGTAGGTCACCTGCAAGCTCTCATCAGTGGCCATCACCATGGACATTTTGCATCTAAGGAGGTGGTTGGGAGGGGCTTCTCCCCCCCCACTGCTGTTGCCACCTCAGCCACATATCTGATTTGTCATCAGATCTCCCTGGGATCTTTTGGAACCTTGTCTTTAAGTGGGGAGACAAGGGAACCTCTTGTCCTGGGAGTGGATCCCAGAGGTGCTTTAGAGGCAGAGGGAGAACCTTTCCATTAATGCTTTTTTTAAAACAGCACATTACAATTTCCAGAGGGAAATGCCCTTTTTCTGTTTTCCTCTTATGCAAGGATTAATAACAACCCCAGGCATTGTTTTTAATGTGTGATTTTGATTCGTTACTTGCCTCCTCCTGCTTGCAAGCCAAGCCATGTCACCTCTGACCCTGCAGAAACATTTGCTGCCTCTTCGGTTAGGGTTTGGGAGGACAAGGGCTGGTGTCCTGGACGAGCTGGGACCCCCTGGTTTGGCATTGCTGGCACCTTCACTTGGGCCCTTGAGGCCAGGCCCCTTTGCTGTCCTCTGTGGAAGAGCTGGGGCTGAGCCCGGCTCACCTACCTGCCCTCCTTGAGCTTCGAGCCCAAAGAAAAGGAAGCCCCCCAGTTGCCTACCAGCATGCCTGGCTGAAAGGCCTTCGGGCAAAGCATCTGCCCTGCGGCTGATCCTTCTGCTGCACTCAGGGGGACCCCACGAGGATTCTGCAGCAGGCTTTCTGAGGAGAGGCAGGTGCTCCTCTCGCCCTGCCCAGTTCAGAGGAAGAGACTTTCATGAAGATCCAGAAACTGCCAACCAGGGAGGGCCTTAGTCCAGCCCCACCTCCTTCCTTCCCCTCTCATTACGCATCAAAGAATTCCGCTGGCTCAGAACTGTAGCTGACCCACTTTTGTATTCTACACACACACACACACACACAGAGAGAGAGAGAGAGAGAGAGAGAACAAATCAGATAAGAACTGCTTTCAGATGAGAAATACTAATGAATTTCTCTTTCAAGCAGGCACAATCTCTTGGTTCCATCCTTCTCCTGTGAACCTCATCCCTTCTTCTCAAGGAAGACCTTTGTTCTTCTCCATCCCATCCAGCCATGGGTTTTTCTTCACTGGGTCTTCCTAACCCCTGAAGATACCCAAACAACAACAATTGTCATAACACGGTTAGATGCAAACTATCTTAGCTTCCGAGAGTCTTTTTTGGTGACCATCTAGCACAGAATAAGAATCCATTTCCCAAATATGCAAGCTGTTTGGAAGAGAAAAAGGAAATGGAGGGTGATATCAGGCCTGTCTGATAGAGTAGCCAAGGGACCAGGCCTTGCCTTAAATGCTGGGTGTGATTAATGTGTACAGCCCATGTTGCGCTTCTAGACCAGGGGTGGGCAAACTTTTTGACTCGAGGGCCACAGTGGGTTCTTAAACTGGACCGGAGGGCCGGAACAAAAGCATGGATGGAGTGTTTGTGTGAACTAATAGAAATTCAAAGTTAGATTACTTCACGTAGCCTTCTGGGAGAGCAAGAGAACCCTCCGCTCTTTCAGCTCCGCGGGCCGGATAGAACAGCCGAACGGGCCCCCGGGCCGTAGTTTGCCCATGGCTGTTCTAGACTCATGTTTAATCTTCTTCTGCTTCTTCATGTTTCTCGTCTGGAACCACTACATTTCCAGCCACTCCAGTCTTCTTCAGTCTTTCTTTCTTACAGGAGAAGGAGAAGCTTCCTGATGGCTACCTCCACCTTCTGTGGTGGCCTTCCTCCCCCAAAGCAGCCATCCTGGCCACAGGAAGGCTCTCCAAACAGGCCTTTTAGAGTCCTGGGGCGAAAGCACCTTCAAGGGGACCTGTGCCCCACACGGATGCCTGGAGGTAGCCCTGAAGGAAGGACTGGCACCACCACAACCACCTGCAGCCCCAGGGGGAGTGGAGCTCTGGTGCACCCTGGTCCCTTCCATGTAACTTTAGTTCTCTGGTTGTGTTTCAAGTTTGCGGTTAAAACTCCAATGGCCCAATCAGGCCAGCAGTTCTGCCCAAGGCATTCTGGGAAGGTTTGAAGGGCTTTGTGTTACCTAGAAGAGGGCGTTCTCCCCTCCTGGGCAGGTGATGGAAAGGAGCAATTGCACTCAAAGGCCAGCCCCACCAGCTACTTTTCTGCAGCTCAATTCAATTGGTCGCTGTCAGATGCAGCAAATTTCCTTCCCCAATTGTGTCAAACAAACAGACCAACTTGCAAGGGTTATGTATAGTATGCAATTAAAAGCTAAAACGTGTTTTAAAGGCAGAAATAATAATTAACATCCCCCCCCTCCCCAAATGTCACTTTTCCATTTCTTTTTCTTAAGATAAACCTTCCTGTTTTGAAAGCAATTACTTGTGGCTGTTTTCTCCCGCCTGGGTCTGTTACAGAGTTTATACCTGATAGGGAATAAAAGGGGACTTGTGGCCTTTGGGCTGCCAAAGATGGCCAAGGATCCTCAGAGAAGATGGAGAACAACCGTTGGCTGGACACAGTCCTCCAGGTGTGGCTGAAGCCCCAAGGAATGGTGAAAGAGGACGGATGGGAGGGAGAAGGATGAGGGGTGGGGTCAGTTCCGTAAAGGTGAGGTTGAAAATTCAGTTCCTGAGATGACAGGAAAGCGATGAATATCGGAGGCCATGGGAATGCCCAGGGTGAGGCTGGAAGGAGAGGCGGAGAGGCCCAGAGTCAAACGAGATCAACTGGACAACTGAAGTATCCATGGCTTCCTCAAAGGGAGGTGAGATGATCAAAGAGACCACTTTCGTACATTTTTCTCCCTGTCTGGCACCTGCAGGAAGAATTACCCAGGCTTACCAGAAGCAACAGCTGGGAGGTCCCTTGCAAGGCAAGGAGAAACCACTGTCCAGGCTGGTCAACTGATGAAATGAATTCAAACCCACAGAAGCTCTTGCCACCAGAGAACAATGACCAAGGTCTGCTATTCTGCCTTCAGGGAAGATCATCTCCATGCAAAAAGTCTCTGCTCCCAACCTTGCTCTATGTCCTACCAGCAGCTGGAGGCCTTCGGGCTCACCTCCACCTCTGGGCAAATGAGGGGAACCCAAGGGACCCAATTCTCTGGCCACGTCAGTGGGCTGCTTGCACATGGGGCAGGAGTGTCTCCCCAGCTCCTGCGGGGGGGGGGAGGTACCTGCTCCTTCCTTCCTGCCCAGACCTGGGCTTGTTTCCCCCTTGAAAGCCTGCTGCTTGATATTAGGACACAGTAAGCAAAGCAAATATCAGAAAAAAGGCTGCTAGTTAACAAACAGACTCTAAAATTAGGCCCTGCCTCTGGGACGCTACCTAATCAGCTTGTCTGCTTATCTGCCTCTGATCAAGGCGACGTCTCTTTATCACGCTGGAAAGTGAAGCATCTACCCACGTCCCACAGGAGCCCAAGAGCAGTTCAATTACTTCTCTCTTTCCTTTTTATCATTTTTTTTCAGGGGCCACCCCCCCTCCTTTTCAAGCACTAAGCGTCATCTGGAATCACAGAGACAAACAGGCACTAATTGCTGTGGGTCCAAAGGAGATTTGCTGCCCTCTTATTTTGAGAGCTCACTTCTCTGATAGGAAGAACATTGTGGCCCATCATGGGTGGGAGACACAAGGCCAGGTAAAGGTGTCTTTGGGCTTCAGCAGAAGAGCTCTGGACCTGCCCAACCACATCCTTTCTGCACGAATGTCAGAGGGTGGACCTCTCCATCCCATTTGCTGGCTTCTCTCAGGCTGGTGGAGCTCTTTCTAAAACCAGTTCCTGGTCTTCTGTGATTGTGTCCTTGAGTTTATCTTGGCAGCCATGAAAGCTTGTCCCAACCAGAGGGGGCTCAAGGAATGCAGCCATCAGATCGTCTCAACAAGGCACCCCATTTCTCTCTTCTCTACAACTGTTGATGTTCATCAACTGTGTGCAAGGAGTAGTGCAGAGTCTGTCCACAGGATGGTGTTGTGCCTCTGTTTTCTGCCTCCTGTGACAGTTCCCAGCCATTGGCTGAGTAGCTGTGATGTCATGGCATTCCATGGCCGTTCAAGGGGGAAATGTTTGGGTTGACTGGACAAGCTGCAGATGTTCAAGTTTGAGTTGTTTGTCTTGGAGCTTAACAATGGCATTTTTTTGCCTTCCAAGGTGTGGTTTGAAGTAGCTGTCAAAGTGTACAATATATGTAAAAATAAATTCCATCCACAAAACCAATTAACAAAATCAAACCGAAGGAGTCCTAATAATGTCCTGATGTTGTGATGGGAAGAAAACAAGGAATGTGATCCAGAGCAGGGCTCTCCAGCCTTGGCAACTTTAAGACTTGTGGACTTCAATTCCCAGAATTCCTCAGCCAACTTTGCTAGCTGAGGAATTCTGGGAGTTGAAGTCCACAGGTTGCCAAGGTTGGAGACCCCTGATCCAGAGAGATTTCCAGAGATGGCAGAGATTGGCATCTGGTGTAAGCATCCTCATGAGAATAGTAAAGGGTTTTTCCTACGTGGCTGCCATGGTGGCTCTTTTGCCTCTCCAAATCCCCAGCAGTAGGAAACTGCTCTTCTCCAGATTGATGGTTGGGGGGCTTTCACTCAGCTACCAGGATTCCCAGCATTTGGGAGGAGAGGGATGATTTTTGCCAGGGGTGTAAGTGCCACAGCTGCCTGCTCCTCCTTGCTCCTCTGGGAGCTGCTTCCTCCTTGCTGTGCCTCTACAACAGGCAGACAGGAGGCAAGATGGCTCCAGAAAGGCAATTAGTCCAACTTTGGACATGGTAATTACAGCAATAAGATTCTTCGGCTGATAGTGCCAAGCAGATAAGGAACCTGGGACAGATCCCTTTTCAATGTCTCTCAAATGGATTCAGGGGAAAATAAATACACACTTTGCACTTGGTGATCCATCAAACAACCAATGGAGTAGGTCATTTCTGGAAGAGGAATGGGAGGGGGGCAGAAGGTCACACCCTGGGCAAGAACTGCCAAAAGCAGCCAGAGATGCCTTTGATGTCTGCGGTGTGGGGGCTGGGAAGGGACGAATTCTCCCAAACACACCTGCTGGCTCCGCATTAGATGCTCAGCTTTTAAGGAATGCTTTTATTCCCTTGAAAAAGGGAAGCACAAGAAGCTGCTTAATTAAGTAGGAAAACCCATATATTTCCTCTGAACTTACTTTAATAAGGAGGTGAAGGTCAGGTGAAGGTCAACATGAAAGAAAACAGCCCTCAGAAGAGGCTCAGTCACGCTCTGGAGAAAGTCTCCTCTCCAAACAGCCTTGGGACTAACATTTCAACCATTTCCCTCTGTCAATAACAACAACAACAACAACAACAACAACAATAATAATACGGCTCTTTACACGTGGGGTTTAAACACACACAGCCTTCTGTTTAATTTGCATGCTAAGCAATTTGCGGGGCCAGCCTAGCAGGTGAATGCTGGAGCCCACCGCAAAACCCTAGTTTTGAGGGATGAGGAGGCTGCTTAGCGCTTGTTATGCCCGCGCTTGTAATGCTTTAGGCTGGGCATGGCTTGGTTGCCCTAAGCAAACGGCCCCACAACAGGAGCAAGTGCCGTTTGTGGGCTCAGAATCACTGCGCACAACTGGCGCGATGTGCTGCCTGAATGTTAACGACCCCGACTCCCCGTGCCATGACAAGCGCATTCATCCCGGCACAGTCTTCGGTGGGGGATCATCTGTCATGGTGAAAAACACACGCGTGTCACAACTGAAAGAGAAAAACATAGATAAGGTGATGCATTTTTTGTCCTGTGGATTCTGAATGGAATTGGCCCTTCTTCAAATCTGCAGACAATGCTGGGAAGCTCCCACATGGCTTCCTCAAAGAGTCCCAGCTATCCAAGATGACCCTTTTAAAGGAACTGGCAGCTCTTCCACCCATTTCAGATGCAATTCTTGATGCTTGGTCCCATAAATGGCTGCCTCCCTGGCTGGCCCTGCTGCTCTGGAAGCCAGAGACTTGATGCAACCACTTCTGCCATGGCAACATGCTTCGGTTGGCCGGGAAAGGGCTGCCACCAGGATGAGGCCTCAGGTAGGCAGGAGCAGAGAAGTTGTCTGCAGGGTTAGAGTAGCATTGAGATCAGGAGCCCAAAGGAGCCCAGAAGACCCTCTCTCATTGCAGCTCCTGCTTCTCTTGGTTCAGCTTTGGTCCTCCAGAAAGCTGTGAGACCAAGGCCTTGAACCCTGGTCCAGCATGAACCCTTCCAGAATCTGCTAGCACTGAGGGCCTTTCCCTGGAGAGTTTGTGGAAGGGCCAGGTTCCCTCTGTGGCTGGGAAGGAGATGGGATGAAACACCTGGGGTGATGGCTGTTCCAAGCTGACTTCCTGACTAAGGTGGATCCCTGTTGGGTTCCTCTTGGTCCACCCACCACCAGTGCTGGCTTTCCAGCTGCATCTGGGAGCCGAAATGGCTCTGACAGGTACGTCTCTTCTAGGGCATTCTGTGCACTCACCTCCCCTGGTGTTTTGGGAACAAGACCCTTGTGCTTGGGTGCCCTTCCCCATGTGGGCACCGTCCCACCCTTCCTCTCAGCCTGGTGGGGATCTAATCGTAAGGCTGGATTTCTGCACGGCGATTGTGCTCTCAGCCCCTCCCTGGGCAGCCCCGACAGCCGCGTCCCAACTTTTCTGCCATTTCTCTATTATAGAATCCTCTTCTTCAAACACATCCCTGTAATAACCTGGAGAAGCGGCAAGCAAACAGCGGTGACCGATGTGTGGGGCTGATTGCCTGCACAGAGCCACTGAAAGGGGTCGCGCTCTCCTAAGTGCTAGTCAGAGTGAAGGATGACAACTACGGATAGTGAGAAACTTCCCTGTGCTCCTGCTGGGCGAGGGGCTGCCTCTGCCGATCCCCACCATTTGCAGAGATGCCTTTCCACCTTCCCAGCTGGTTGTGCCCCCACCAGACCCTCCTCTGCCCAAAGGGGCCCTCTGCAGTTTGTGCCTTGGCTACAAACTGCTGCGGTGGACACGGGAGGTGGTGCCACTGCCTCGTGGACTGCAGGCACAGCCACTGTGGGGGGGGGGGCGGGGGACAGCTTAATGAAATGGAAGACCCCTCCAGTCTTCTGCAGTCCCACCTGGCACACCCAGGATGTGCAAAGAATTCCTAGGATCGTTGGGTAGTCAACAACAGGGCTTGGCACCCCAGATAGTCTCAGCTGCAGGTCAACCTTTATCAGGATGTTTGACGTTTTGTGCAGTTATGTAAATTGGTTTGAGAGATGTGGAAAAGCAAGATAAGAAAAACCTAAAGTAAAACAAATGATTGTATGCCTGATGCTCCAGTGGAAGCAGCCCCCTCCCCCTTTAGCAAGGGGGATCTTGCAAAATCACAGCCCTTTTCCAGATCTGAAGAGGAAGGAGTGTGGGGTGCCTCAAGGCAGCCTCTTTCAGGGGTGTTCAAATCCATTCTCAGGAAAGTTTGAATGGTGCAACCTCAAAGCAACAGAAATCACCCAATCGCACTTCAGGCCTTTGAGTTTGGGGGAAGGTGCTTCTGAAAGATCTACCTGCACTCAGGCCAAAGCCAAGGGCAAACGGCGTCAGCAGAAGACGCAGGATTAAAGGACTTGTGTTTTGTGCTACAGGTCAGCCCCAGCACGCTTTGAACTGGGAAGATGGCTGGAGAAGGATGCGAGTCAGTCCATTGATTTCCATCCTGTGTTTTACAAGTCTTCACTCTTCCTATTCCCATATTAATTTGAAATCTTGATTTCCTTTAACGTTTCTTTGATTTATCAAACTTCTCTCCTGTACGCTGTCTGTCAAATCAGCCCGTCGGTAGTGAAAACATCCATATGTTGCCTGCATAAAGATCTCTCTCTGCGATATCTGAGCTTTGCTTTTTCATGTTGAAATACCTTTTCCAGCTGAAAGCCACTTAGAGAAATATCTGAGAACAGTAAAATGCTGACCCGCAGCGCAGCTGTTCTTCGGGGATGTGAGCTTCAACTTGGTTCTATCAGTGTTTGCAGAGGCTGAGATTCCCCGGATAGATCCTCAAGGAAGCCACCTTGATCTGCATTAAAACTGGGATCCGACTCCATGGACCCTCAACCAGTTTTCTTGCTCGGAGAAAAACACTCGCTGGCTTTGATTTATCTCTCATGCTGCAATTCTTGTCTGATAGAAAGGATATATTAAAAAAAAGAAGGCAGGAGGGAACAGGGAAGACAATCATTTCCTACTCAGAGTGTAAGTGTGAAGGGTTAGCTATCCGGAGAGCAGTGGCTGCATGCTTCACACTTAGAACTGCTTTATAGAAGCCTAATTAAAAAGCACTGAACATAAAAGGAGACCCTTGCAATCCCCCTTTTTATTACGATTGAGGGGAAAAGTAATAATTACGCTCTTTCACCAAGCTGTCAAAAATGCTATTAGGCAAGATGGAAGGACAATCAGGGCTCCCGGTGACTTGGGCCTCTTTGTTTCTCCTGACAGGCGAGGGCAGGACCACCCACCAGCCACCATGTGGCAAAGCCATCCAGGTGATTCGGGAAGGTCCCGCTGTGGCTGCTCCGTGGACCAGCTGACCTTTCAAGGACAGGGTGGGTGGGCTTCTTGTTATGTATGCAGGTTTGAATGTCATTGGTTAAGCTTGAACTGTTCTTGTAAAATGTCAGAAATGATTGGTTTAAAAAGTGCGGGAAAACCCTGCACTCTGATTGGCTGGCAACTGCGGCTGCTGGCTATAAGTAGCAGCCACAGACCAGCCAAATTGGGTCTGTTATGAGCTGTAGTCACTAATAAACTCTTCACTGAAGCACCCCGCGTCTGATTCTTCATGCAAATCTAACACTTCTGATGAAACAGAACAAACCAGGCATCGAAACAGATCGGGATCTCTTTCTGGGTGCAGATTCAGAGCCTTCTTTCTCACCAGGGAGCCCCTGATTCTCACAGAAGCTTTTCTTCCATGAGGATGGGTTGAAAACGGCTTTGATCTGGATGGCCAGAAGCTCTCTCAACAGTCCAACCGCTTCAGATTTTGAGGCTGCTCTTTTCTTGGCTTCCTTAATAAAAACGAGTCCGTTTTTCTCTTCCTTTTAACCGGACATCCTTTTTCCTTTGAGAGATTGTTCCCTGCATGTTAGTGAGCAGGGAGAACATTCCCTGTTCTTGGGTACCTTAAACATCAGCGATGACGGTTGCTTCATCTAGCACCATTTCTGGAAAGGGGCATGTTTGCTTCACGCCTGGGTGATGGGAACCCCGGATTTTTTAAGCAAACCTGTGAGTGCCTTTGGCTCATACAAAGTAGGTGTTGAGGACTGGAGAGTCGGGGGCCCCCTCAGAAACCTCAGCCTCCTCTCTTTCAGCAATGGCTCCCCGTCCCCCCCAAAGGCCACCACAGTGAGAGCCGTGGATGCTGGAGCAGATTCTCTGGGCTTCCAGGAATGGGAGGCCCCTCCAAGATAGATTACTGGAGGCTGCCACAACACATTTATTGCAATGCCTGTGCAGAGTCTGATTTTTGTGTAGTAAATAACAATGAACCAAATCAACCACCACTTTATTTTCTATTAAACTGGTACATGCTTGAAGAATTGCATGTACTGTCTAACTCTGGCATTAGCACATAGCACACTGGGGAAGTGTGAGCAGATGCTAATAAATTACTTAGGGAATTGACAGTTTGGGCTCTTTCGACTTTTAAATGAGTTTAAAAATATGCAATTCTGTCTCCCTTTTGTCTTTTTATTTGGAGAAAGCAAGGGAGAAAAATGCAGTTTGACACCAGGATTTTGGCATCAATGAATGCAGATCCAGGGGCTCATCAGTTGGTATTTTAAATGTTCTAAACGCTTTACTTTTTACTTTTTACAAACTTTTACAAACTTTTTTCCATGCATCAGGCTGTTCCTCATGCATCATGCATCATACACAGGGCTCAAAATCACTACCGAAAAGCAGAAATACAGGCAGTGGGCCCATCCAGTTCCTTTAGCAAACACCATCGATAGAGAAGTCAGGTGCAGGTTTGGCTTTCGGTAGACTGCCCTTCCCTGGGTGGGAACATCGAGGAATTAGAGCAGCAGCAGAACTGAAGGTCTGTAGGACTCGTGGCCCTTCTGCATGCCTGTGAAACATGGCTGCAGCCTAACCATTTCCACATGAATGGTCTTTGCAGAATATCAGGCGACCGATGGCTAGATAAAGTACCAGCTTCTCTCTAGAGCAAGTCTGCCATCCATCCACTCAGGGCTGATGAGAGCCTGCTGGGCAGGCACCATCATCCATGGGACAGACCCCAAAGGCTTCTTTTTGGGAAACTGCAGGAAACCGCTTACATGGAGGGCAATGCTTCAGAGACACATTAAGGGCCCCCTAAAGTCTCTTGACAGAGACACGACCACCTGGGAAATGCGGGCACAAAAATCACTCTATAGGGCCTGGCTTCATCTATAAGAGCTGTCAAGTGCACCAAGTAAGGTGCCCTGCAGAAGCACAACATAAATATGAACTGTGCAAATCTCCACATTTTGCCCAAGATGTGCCAGGGCATTCCGCGCCCGAATTGGCCTGACCAGCCATCTTTGGACACATTCACATTTACTTCCAATGTGACTCAGGGTGTTGAGGTCTTCATCAGCAGTGATGGACGAACAACAAATGCTTTATATGTGCCAGGTTATTGTTTTTTTTTGACATAAAATAAACAACCTCTTTATCTTGAAGAATGTGGCCAGCCGAGGACAAGAAATGTGGTCCATAGGAAGCATTTTTCGGCTCTGCAGAGTCAAGACTGGCAAGTTTTCTAACGATGTTCAGTGACAAAAACAGAACCCTGTCAAGTCAGGAGCTCAGCTTATTTGTCTGCCCGCTTCACCAGCCAGCAACATTTCTCAGTACTTTGTAAGATAATAATACATGAAATAGGAAGGAAGATGCACACCAGGTGAACGGGAATGCTGAGCTCTTTGGCTCTTCAATAGCCAGCTCGGCACACGAGAAGACACAGGCAGGGAAGGGCTCTCGTTTTTGTTCTTTCTCTATAAAGCCCTTCAAGGTGACAAATTTGCGGCTGGCACTGAATTGCTCAAAGAAAGATGCTGTCAGCTATTTAATTTTAGAGCTTAAAAACTAGCACAGCAGCCCAAACCTGCTCCAGACCCTTTCCATGTTCTCGGTGGGTCTTGAAATAATTGGCAGAGCAGGGTGGCATTGATCTTGCCATCCCTGCTCAACACAAAGAGTTGCATCTCTTTGTTTCTTGAGAGGGGATGCCCAGGTGGGTCCTTTACCTGTCCCAGAAGCTTTCAAGGCCAGCTCTGATGGGCGGCCTGTGGCCCAGCCCTTCCCAGCTGACAGCAGGCGGGATGAACTCCACTGGACAAGAGCAGCCCAGCCGATGGGGCTTCCTCCCTTCTGCAACATGCAGGAAAGGTTCAGGCCTCTCATCGGAAACAAGGAGGAAGAATTGTGCATTCCTGCCATGGGGAACCTGGGCTTGTGCGGTGAATTATTGGTATGTGTGTGTTTGTGTGTCAGTTGGCTGTCTCATTCCCTTGATTTTATGTTCCATTTCCGCCTTTTCTTCCTCCTCCAAGCATCTTGAAGAGGCCAGTACATATTTTGATTTTTGAAAACAAGTTTCATCATACTGAATTTTAATATGGGCTAGAACTGAATGTGTAGCTAAAACCAAATTAGTTTTTATCAGCAATTTCTGCATTTGGATGCAATGATTTGTGAGACAGAGGCATGCCTTAGGAGTTTTCAAGACAAGGGCTCCCCAAACAGCTTTCTCTTATCTTTTGGAAATCTTCCTCTTGACGCATAAATCAGTTTTAATAGAAGTCGGCTTGACCTGAAGGCTTCTTGGTTGTGCTTTGACACATTTTCCTTTTTGAGCAGCAGCTCCTCCGTCTGTCCGTCCGACAAGGAGAGTTATAACATGAGCTTCAGCTCAGCATCAGGTGTGTTTTGTCGCCATGCAGAGGATCCAGTTTCACCTGAACACACCCAACCTGGGCTGCCTGGGGCGGCTGGGCCAGGCTGCTGAACAACTTGCAGCCCCATTCAGATGTCAAGGTGAACTACCAGAACAGTCTCCTCACCCTCCCCAGCTGCGTGCCCACCCCCACCCCCGCTTCCCTTACAAAGGTCAGGATCCATGTAACACTTCAATAAATTACTCCAGCACCCGGTCTGCCTCCTGAAGCAGGACCTTCCATGTCATCCTCACCTCCTAAAGAGCGGAGTATTAGCATAGCTGTCAGCCTCTCTCCTTTGCTGGCCTCTCAGGCACGACAGCCGTCAGAATCCGGCTCAACTCCTGGTAATGAGAAGTGAAGGGAGAAGCACCAAGTTTCATCCGCAGATGAAATCTCAAAGCAGAGCCAACCAGGAGGACGGAGGCCTCTCAGACCCACGGGGCATCTGCCCATGTTCTGGTGATCTATGGCACCCGTTTCCCCTCCTGGAAAGCCCACCTGGCTGCAGTTGCTGCCAACTTAAGGATGGCAAGAAGGGGCTGCCCCACTCTGGGAAGCCAGGCTGCCTCACCATCAGCTGGGTGTGGGGAGGCTGACTTGCCTAGCCCTGACTCCATGGGCCAGCTGTCTCTGGTTGCAACCAGCCCAGAGGCAAGATTTCCATCTCTTTGGGCTCTGCAGCCCTTCAGAAGACTCGGCTCCAATCCATCTTCCTGTCTTCAAAGGTCTGGATCAACCACAGGCTTGGCACTGGAGCACACTTGATAGTTGAGCACATAGTTACAACCCCATTATTAAACGGGGGAACTTTAATTTAAGGAAAAAAGAGAGGCTACTTTCCAGCTGCAAATGCTCTCTTGGGTTAGTCTTGGCACGCTCTCTCTCTCTCTCTCTCTCTCTCTCTCTCTCTCTCTCCTTCCCCCTCTTTTCCCCCTCTTTTGTGATTCAAGGGGTTTTCTTCCACCAGAGAGAAGGGTATAAATAGATCACAACTGTGAATCTAGGCTGCAGAGACCTGGATCAGGCTGAACTCATGTGACCAGGATTGGAGGCCTCCTTTCCTTTGAGGCCTTGAGGACTGAGATGGAATCTGTGTTTTTCTCCCCTGGGGCCAGTGCTCAGAAGAAGAAGAAAAATGCCTCTGCCACCTGTTGGGAAGCCTGAAGTCTTCAGGATCAAAAGTTGGCAGCAAGTCCAGAGGTTTGGGATCTGTACATGATGTGGCTCCAAGATCTGTGCTGCATGTGCCCATCTTCTTGCAAAGAGCCAGGAAAGAAAGGAAAGGAAAGAAAGACAGTCAGTTTGGAATGGTGTGTGTGTGTGTGTGTGTGTGTGTGTGAGTACCATTATACATCCACTTGTCTGTGCAAAAGCAAGACTTTAATTGTGACTCTTCCCACAGGGGCTGCAGGAGACAGATGGCTTGGCTTGAAAGGGCTGAGTGCCAGCAAAATCACCCTGATAGGCTTGGAGGGCTGATGTGCCCCTTTTGCTGCACAACCAAGTCCTTCCTTCAGGCAGGCCAGGGATGTTTGGGCTGGACCCCACCATCGTAAGTGTTAGAGGAGTCCTAAGGCTGGGCAGGGGCCCCTTCTGATCAGCTGTGGGGTTACACAACTTTTTCTGGGTTGGTGGGCGGGTGAGTAACCTTGAACAGTGACCATCAGTGTCTCTCTGAGCCTGTTCTCCTTTAGAGATTTTGGGTAGAAGAAGGAGAAGAAAAAAGAGGGGTACACAAATGATTAAAATCAACTTCCTCTTTTGATAAATTACTTAAGAATCAGCTGGATGCTGGATGGGATAAATCTGGACATTTTTCAGACTTGAAGGAATACTTTAATTAGTGCCAGCTAATAAAGTCCTCAGCTAATTAAAAGAACATTTGTCCTGCCTGTGTATTTTTTTTTAACTTTTCCTTGCAACAATTAAAATGAAAATAATTAGACTATGCCCTGGTGCTGGATTTTTTTTTTTAGTGTAACCCAGCAATAAAGCATGTGTGGAATTTATTATATCTGCTAAAAAGGATAACACACGTTTTTCAAGTTTTTTTTCCCTTCTCTTATTCCAAGAACAGGAAATGAAGCAAGCATTCTGCTCATCCCCCTGGGAGAAACTGAATCGGACCAATGCAATATCTCTCCCAGTAGGAGGCTGCTACAAAGGGGGCCTTTTGGGATTTAATTTCTATCTATAGATGAGGTGTCGGTGCCAAATCTGTTTTCATGGGGGCGGTTGTATTTTTGCACAACTGGAAAGTTGAGAAGGCAGGAGTCACACTTCACTTCCAGCCTGGAGAGCTGTCATTCATCCCCAAATCAGAATTTAAAATCTACCTTCAACCAAAGACAGCCTCTTTGATGGTTGCCCTGGATGGCAGCATTACTGAAGTGTGTCCTGTCAATAGCAGGCTGGCCCTGCACAGATGATGGCAGGTTTGATCTGAAGTGGGTTTCAGGCCTCTCCGGCCGAGCTTGTCTATCCAGCTTCCAGAATGACTTGCCACAGAGATCTGCTTTAATGAGCTTTCAAGGAGATACTTGCAAGATCTGGTTCTAGCTTGGAAGTTCAGCTCAACTCAACCTTTGCTTCTGATGGTCTCCTCCTCAACCACATTGCAAACCATTAAAAGGTGGTTGAGCCATTGGCCAAGGACTGACGAATGAAGGGATCCAAACGAAGCAGAAAAACTGATGCCCAGCCAGGGCAGTTCTGGGCACTGGGCCTCTCTCCTTTCCCCACCTGAGAGCACCACCGGCAAAGGCAGGGGGGTCTTGAACCCACCCTGGAGTTGGTCTAATCTGCTGAGAGGTGCCCAATGCAGTTCAGAAGGACAAAACTTCAGCTTTACCCTTTGGGGGGAATCCAAGCAGAGCCAGCAAGCCAGAGCAGCTATGCCAACTACAGGAAAGAGCATCTCATCAACTCTTGATGGGCATCTGGAGCCCTTTGTCTTCTCTTCTGCAGAATGAGCCCCCACCAGAAGGAGAGCATTCTTGTGAGGAGAGAAGCAAGGGGGTGGGCTGATGAAGCCGTGGGGGCAGCAGTAACATCAGACCCACCGTGGCTGAGCCTCAGAAAGGCAGCAAATTAGGCATAAAAGCTCTTTTGATCATCACCTTTTCAGTTTTATATACCCATCAAACTTTCATATTTAATCTTCTACATCACAATAGCCAATCATTTTTAACACTTGACATTGATGAAGTGGCTGCCGCTCTTATTCTGACATCCTATAAAACATTACATTCATTTGCAAGAGAGAAAAAAAAGAAAGGACGAGAATCAATACTCTGGCCCATTTTCCACCTTGGCAGTAAATCATGGCTCCTAACAAATTGTTTTAAATACAAGCATCTTCAGAAGGCATTCAGATCCTGGCCAATCCACCCCGTTGTCAACCATGTCAACTTGGCTTGCTTTATTCTTGGAAAGTTGGCTCTCTTGTGGGTGGACTTCCTGGGTCTGGGAAGTAACAACCCTTTGAGGGACTCCTGGCTCTTTGGGAGACCTTCTGGGTCCCGAGGTCCAGGTGATGCCTTCTTCTCCCAAGGCACTTGTGAGCTTTCCTGCAGGCAGCCTTCAGAGATGATGTAATCTTCTTATCAAACCTTTTAAGGATGGGGGTGTTCCCATTAACCCCACCCCCCTTGCAACACAGCTGCAACCTTTTCCTTTGTTAGGAGAGTTGTGGCAAAAGAGGGAACTCAACAGAATAAGAGAATAACAGAGTTGGAAAGGAACTTGGAGACCTTCTAGTCCAACTGAACATCCTGAGCAATCTCTAAATCAGAATGAAACATTTTGCATTGCCCCCAAATCTCCTGGACAGGCTTCGAGCAAACTGGACCCCGCAGGAAATGATACTATTTAGTCATCTTGACTTGCCCTTAATTTGTGGGAGTGTCATCGCTTGAGACTTTCAAGAAGAGACTGGACTGCCATTTGTCAGAAATGGTCTCCCGCTTGGGCGGTGGGGGGTGGACTAGATGACATACAAGGTCCCTTCCAACTCTGATTATCTGTTACCTGGAGCACTGACTGCACTGAAGAGCTGCGTGTGGCAGGATGTTACTGCTAGCACTTCTCCTGCTGTCTTAATTAACATTTGACCACAGCCCTGAAGGTGGAGGCTTCCTCCAGTTCCTTTTGGCAACCTGGTCCTGTCCACCCTTGATTAAGATGCCTCCTTTCACTTTTGGGCTCTTTTATTGTGTGTAATAATTGCCTTTGGTAACTTTCTCAGCAGCCTTAAGAGGATTTTAACCCGAAAGACATGTGGGCAGGTGCTCTTTTTAACTCACCCCCAGGGCCAGGTGGAGGAGAGTGGGGCCCACAGTGAATGTGCAGTTGGATCTTCCAAGGCAGGACTGTCTTCCTCCCTGCTGCCCACCCAGGCCGGATGGCTTCTGGGTTTGCTGGGCTCCCTGTGCCCCCCGCAGTCTCCCTTTCTGAGCTGAGGCTTCGTGGCAATGTGCACGCCTGGCAGAATCTATGCAGAAGACGCAGCTATCAGCAATGCAAAGAAATTGGCCGTGTTCAACAACATGCGATACATCACAACAGCATGCGGTGCATACATTTAAAATTATGTTTTTAACTTGTCTGCTGTCAAACTGCTTCTAAATAACAGCAGTTTACCTGGAGTGATTGATTTGTGGGAATCCAGCATGGAGACCCAAAGGATGACATTCTAAATCATATCTTCTTTTTATTTATAAGGAATTAAATGATTGTGTTTTGACAAGATTGATCAGACAGAGGGCGAGACTGTTTCTCTTTGTTGTCTCAATCTCAGGCTGCTCTGGTGGCTTGAATGGGGCTTTGTCTCATTTAAAAAGCACCTGTCTGGCAGAGGCAGGGAAACAAATGGACCCCGGATGGATTGTCCTGTGAACAGCCTCCACCTCTCCCGAAGCGGAGAAGAAGGAAGGAAGGAAGGAAGGAAGGAAGGAAGGAAGGAAGGAAGGAAGGAAGGAAGGAAGGAAGGAAGGAAGAAGGAGGAGGAGGAGGAGGAAGAAAGAAGAAGAAGAGGGGGCTGAATGGAGAATGGCCTTCCCTAATTCTGGGTCTTCCTGATGTGTTGGAGAACAATTTCCAAAATCCCCAGGCAGGAGGCTGATCAAAGTCAGCTCAAAGTCAAATCAGTCCTCCTTGAGTTTCTGAGGGTCAGAGTAGGATGTGAGGATTCACCTGAATTTATAGAAATGTTCACGCCATCAAATGACACTTTTACCTCTTTGACACGAGACAAAATGATCGAGCATTTCAAGTGCAGATGAAGGCCGAATTCCCCCTTTCCCACACGCCTTCATGCAGTCAGAATATTTTGTTCATAAGATTGACAAGTGCCAATCAGTTGGCTGCCACCTTGACACACAAATTAAAGGATAAGGTTTTGGCCTGACATTGTTTAAAGAAAAATGGAAATCTGTCTCACCAACATCTTCCTTTAAAATGGCAAAACGGTGGGAGTAACTTTAGAGGAGAGAGAGAGAAGGTGGGGGAGGAGCTGGTTGAGGTGCCCATCAATTTCCAGTCCTCTCAAGCTCTCTTCCTTGGAATTGCCCCTGGAGCAGCCCAGGGATAATACCCTCCGATGGGGGTGGGGTGTTTACACAAATGGCCTTGTTTTCTTTCTGTCCCATCTGCTATTTTCTTCCCCCTCTTGTGAGCAGATGAGGTCCGTTCCCATCAATCTTCTCTAAGAGCTTATCTGTAGCCAAAAGGTGCCCTTCCCTAACCCCACCACAAAGAGTTCTGCTCCTGACGCCAACAAAATTTATAGTTACCGAAAGATTCTTGCAGAGCTGGTTCGGTATCAATTTCTCTTGTGTGACCTGTGCTTTGCAGGATGAGCAGGTCAAAACAATTCATTGTGTCCCCAGGAGGCAAGATGCCAGCAAATGATGGGCTGGGAAGAAGGCACTTCTGAGCTCATGAATGGTTAAGAGCTTTGGGGGAGGGGCCCCTTGAACAACAACAACAACAACACACACACACATGCACACACCACACGGCCTGTCAATGTTAGCAACCCAAGGCAGTCTAGCAGGTTGGAAGGGCTGGATGAAGGGCTGGAGCCAGGACATGGTACATCCCTTGATCAAGAAAGACATGTCGTGTCCCAACTCGCTTTAGAAAGTGCTCTCTTGACCTAGAATTCCGAAAGGAATTTGGAAGGATTAGCAAGTCTTTAATTTCACACACACTGAAACGGCTTTATAAAAGCAGGCAGATCCTCCCCTCCCCCTCAATATGGCACAGTTCTGTGTAGAACTTAATATTCCACCTAATTTTAACTTCAATTGGAAAAGCTTAATAAAACAAGACAAGGCAATTACTCACTGGGTGAGGGAAAGATGCTCTGTATACTTGGAGATGTTTCTCTTTTGCATTCCTTCAAACATTGCACGGTGCTCTCTTGGGCCAAGAAAGAACCAGATGCGCCTTGGCCTTGTCAAACCCAGCCTCTGCTTCATCCAGCATCTTGCAAGGTAGGCCTACCTGAGCACCCAGGCGAGGGACTTCTGAGGCCAGAGCTGCATGCAATGGAGCCTGGCACCACCTGTGTTCTAGATCAGAGATCTCCAACTTTGGCAACTTTAAGACTTGTGGCCTTCAATTCCCCAAAGTCCACAAGTCTTAAAGTTGCCAAGGTTGGAGACCCCTGTTCTGGAAGGCCTTGTTGGCAAGGAGAGAAGGTCATGCAGAACAGGAAGGTGGACATGGCGTTCCTGAGGGATGCTGCCTCTTGGGAAGGTAAAAGGTGTTTTGAGGGAAGAGAAGCACCAGGAAAAACATTGTAAATTTAGTTACTGCACAAATACCCACGGCAAGAGATTGAAGCCGCAAGAAGTGCCCTAAATAGTAAATGAGGGAAATGTGGCAGATGGTATTAATGTATAAACTGACATATTATAAACACAAAATAAAAACAAGCTGTGAGATGGAGAAAAATATTTCAGCAGGACTTCACATTGGACTGCTGAAAGGCGTTGGCTGTGCAGCAGAACCAACATCCCTTCCCTGGTGAGTTTTCTAGCTTTCGGTGGCTGGCAGCCGAAGGGCTGGGGGGTGGGGGGAGAGAACTTTCTCTGGGCCCTGAATCAGTGAGAGAGGGGCTTTATCACCTGTGTCCCCCTTCAGTTCTACCACCCCATCATCTTCACAATGAGCAAGTGGTGAGGTTACAGATTGTTAGGATATGTGCAGAGTAACCCTTGTATAACAAGGATATGCACATGGAAACATTTATGAGAACAGTTATGAATAAGTATACAGCCACACAGAGTTAAATCAAGTTGTGTTAATGTTTACTTGAAGAAATAGCACAGTCCAATAAACAGTCCATGTCATACACATTTTTACAGTCCAGAAATATCCAGTTGTAAAGTCTTCTTACCGGTTTCAAATCTTTTACAGCAGACAAATATCAAACCATAATACAACAGATAACCTTCGATATCAACAGAATATCAAAGTAAACAGGGCTAGTCAGTATCGGTCCATAGTCAGTCAATATCAGTATCAAGAGAGATCATCAGTGAGAAAGAGAATTAAACCAGGATCTATAGCTCCCTCTTATGGCAACTTGCAGCATACTCAATGTATCCAAGCCTCTAGGTGGCAGTGCTACTTATTTTCCTTCACTTTCGCTTCCCCCTCATACATCCAAAGCCAGGAACATAAAAAAAAGTAAAATCTTTTCTTTTAAAAAAATAAATAAATCTCAAATCAGAAATAAGAGTCTTAATCAAAAACAAACTTCCAAGAGGATTATTAAAAAAAGAAATAAAAACAGAAATAAAAAATTTAAAAAGGACCAGTCCAGTTTAAAATTAAGAAGCTTTTCCAAGTTCAAAATTCCAATAAATTCCAATAAAAAGGAAAAAGAAAAAGAAAAACTTTCACTTTACCTAGCTTAATCTCGCTGCTTAAACTCTTTTCTCTTCACTTTTAATTCTAGTTTAAGTCTTTCAGGGTGTTCTCTTCAAGAAATATTAAGTAAAAGTTCATCTCACCAAACTGACACACTTTCTTTCAATCTCTTTCATTCCAGAGCTGTCCCAGCTTCAGCAGCCTGAGTTGCTGCCTCTCCACCGCCGGCAAAAAGGGCTTTTCCTGGATCAACCAGGCACTTGGCGATATCCCTGGGATCAGCAGGACATGCCCTTATCGATCACCATCTCCATGGGACGGTTTAGGTCCGACAGGACCAACCAGCAGCTGAGATATCGATGACGATCTTAGAGAATTAAGATTGTACGTCATAGCGCCGTGACGCCAGCTCCCCCTCCCAGTTGGCGGTTCTGAGACCGTACGAACACCTTGGGACTCATGGTGTGACCAGGATGACTTCAGAGGAAGGGACACAGCTGGAGAGGAAGCCCAACCCCAGCGGAGGAACAGCTGCAGATACGAAGAGCCGTGAATTCAGCCCTTCGGCTGTTTGCAAAATTCAGGGGCAAAACTCTGAATGGTCTTTTTGGAACCTTCTTGAAAGAGAAGCCAAGAAATGCCTGCCTGTCAGCCTGCATTCAGCCCAGGGAGGGTCCAGGACTTTGGCCCATCCAGGAGAATGGCCAAGAAGCCTCGATCTCAAAGAAGTTGGATCTAACTTCAGATGAACCAAAGCAACAAAAGCTCCAATTCCTTATCCCTATGATAAAGTGGCTGCTGTGTTGAATGACGGTTAGGGAAGCTTTCTGGGTGACTGAAAAAGAGCCCAATCCACCACCTGGGGATCTTATTATGGAGGAGGAGAGAAGGCCAGGTGCAAATCTAATAAACATCCAATAAATCAATCTTCTATCTAACTGTGATCTTTTTTATTTCTTTATCCAAGGATAATCTCTCCAGAGCTATGGTGGTGGTTTATACAAACACCCTTCTCTTCTCCCTGCTGATGGGCTACTTTCTTACCTCTTTGGAGCAGATAATTCCCCCCCAACAGAGCTCACCTCTAGCCAAATTGTGTCCTTCTTTAACGCCATTGTGGAAATGAAGAATGGGCCTTCTCTGCAGCATCCCCTGCCTTCTGGAACAGAGCACCCCCACCCCGGGATCCAGGTGGCCTCCAGATGCTGCTGTTCAGAAGAGCCACAAAGACCATGTTTCTCAGTGGAGAGGAGGATGAGATGTGCAGACAAGGGATTATGGGTGTTGTAATTTGAGGTTGGTTGAAAGAGCACTCTTAATCCACACCTGCCATTCTCCTGAAGGGAGGGAGGGCCTTTTAAACCTCCGTCCGTGCAGCCCCCTTGCTTGCTGGCTCACACATCGCTTTAGCATTCCAGAAGATGCCGGTGGAGTCCAAGCCAGACAAATCTCTCTGTTCATTTATCAGAGTATTTTTCTACTCCCATCTCAGGGCAGGCGAAACAATAAATGTCCAGCAAAGAAAGTTAATCTCTATCTGAACCATTTTAACAAATGAGAAGTAAAGCAAAAATCAATACTCTCTGGGTAACTTCATCCATTGCCTGGGCTCTTGGGGAAGCTCTGCTTGATGGCAGCCAGGCCAGAGGAAGCCCCTGGCTGTGGACTCTTGACTGGGGCAGCCTGGTTGAGGATTTCAAGCAGCCTCTTAGCCTGAATGATGGCCAGATGGGAGCCAGTTGGCTGGCTCACAGAGGCACGTTCAGGTAGCCTCAGGATGGAGGAGGTGGTGGCATAACTCATGGTGATTGTAGATCTGGTTCTGGTTCTTGGTTTTGGGCCCCAGGCTGCAGGCTGATTCCTCTGGTACGTAAGGAACTACAGGCATGGAACGGAAGCCTTATCCCGGGACAGGCCAAGGAGTGATCGGAGCTCCCATAACATTTAGAATGGTGAACTCTATATATGGCCCAACTCTTCATAGCTGGGGACAAGTTGCAGCAAGTTAAGTTATAGGTCATTCTGGAGGATCTTTCTGGACACTTCTTCACCTCCCCTGTGTAGCTATGAACCAGAGCACCATGACATTGCTTGGAGCCAGTCAAAGTCAGGGTCATAGAAGAAGAAACCTTCTGAATGCAGAATTGCTGGGTGAGGTTCTTCTCTAGACTGGGGAGAATGTTATGTATCTTTGTGGAAACCCATTTGGGAGACAGGAGAATGGGTGCTTCTGTGGCTCTCCTGAGACTCTTCTGGTCTTGGAGGCTGCTTGGGCATCAACAGAATGGAGAGAGAGAGAGCTCTTAACAAAGCACCTTCATCCCCAGGGACAACGAAGAGTGGAAATCTGCCACTGAGATCTATTATAAAATATTCTTGCTCCGCCAAAATCATCAGGACACTTTCTAGGGTTCTTCTGCAGGCTTGTAGATGCTCACTGAACACGAGTAACCCACAGAAGAGTTGCTTCAGCTCTTGTTTCAGGTTGAAAGGATCCTGGGTGAGCCACTCTATATAGAATTTAAGGAAACAGAAAATGGAATCAACATAAAATCAGGTGATGGTGAATATCTTAGGGCCGGACGTCAATGCATGGCCTTGGAGACCTGCTGCTGCTTTCCTGCCTTCCTACCTTCTGCCCTTCTGCATTTATGCTCCCTGGAGGCCCCTCCCACTTGCAAGGGGAAGGCAGTTGCTCCAGTGCCCCCCACCCTGTCAGGCTGGACCACCTTTCTTAAACAGAGTTGCTGCTGTCAGGTCCTCAAGAATGGAGGTGACTAAAGTGAAAATTACCGGAGAGAGTGAAATTAACAAAGCTTAAATGAAATTAACATGCTCTCTGACAAGCTGACAACCCAACAAGCTGATTACTGCATCCCAATAGTAATTAACACATAGCAGAAGCTCAAGCGGCACCTAAAAGCAGCAAAGTAACTGGGGGGGAGGCACCTGAAAAACGCAAATGGAGTTTCACGAGGGGGAAAAAGGCAGAACGCATTGAGCTGGCATGCAATTAAGTGTGCAAACTTGGCAAAGTGGAATTCGCAGGGAAGCGTTTTCTCTGTAAATAACCTAGCAGGCCAACCATGGACGCCAAATAGTACAGCTGGGAGAAAGGAGGTGTCCGGGCCTTCCTCCGAAGCCGCACATCGAAGGGGTGGGTGGGGTTGTCTGTGGGCCAGCCTGCCTCCTGGCTGCACCTTCCTCCTTTAGGGAGGGCAGCAACCGGGTGAGGGTTGGGCATCTGGATCCGAAGGAGCTAGAAAAGGGTCCAGGGCAGGAAAGGCCAAGACTGGAGAAGGGAAGGAGGACGGCAGGACGGAGGTGGCCTTCCAGGTTCTGAAGGACCATCCTTGTTCAGGAGCTTCGGAGGTGGAAGGCAGGCCTGCCGCTTTCAGCCAAAATGGGGGGAAAGGCTCAAATGCAAAGTCCTCTCTTTGTCATTCCTTGGTTGTTGCTTTGTCCCAGTCACAAACTGGAGAACTCCTGCTGGGGAGAAAAGGGCGTTCCCTTCTTTGTAAAAGGCCAAAGCAACGGCAGAGAGAAGTCGCCCAGGAGAAGTCTCCACGGATCGGCCTGTCTTAGGGCAATGCAGAACGTGCAATGAAGCAGACGACAACCACAGCAGCCCCTAGGAAGGAACCCACAAGGTATGCTGTCAACCCAGCAGGTCTAAGTGGCTTTTCAGAGCCACCGAGGAGACCTCCTTCCCCTCCTTTGCATTTTCCGGGCCTGCAGAGCCCTGTGACCTGCCCTGCAACCCCAGAAAGGTCCTTTTCTGCCTTGTGGCTTTTCTTCACATGTGGTGCTGGTGCCAATTTTTTTTTCAGCTTTGGAAGGAGAACAAGATGATATGTCAGGTTGGAGGAAACATTCAAATAAATCACTTGTAAGACATGATACTATTGCAACGATCACAACAGCTGGCAGAGTCCTTTTTTAATGCTCAGAACTAGCTCTGGAGAGACCATAGTGATTTGACTTTCAGCCAAAATCAGGAGGACTCTGGTAGGACTTTCCCCAATGAGCCCATTTTATTCATCAAATGCATGGAGCAATGGGCTGAGTTTTAGCTCACCAAAAATGATTGGTTCATTGGAAAAGCTCCTGCCAGAGTCCTCTGGATTTTTGGCTGCCCTGGACTCACAGGGCTCCCTTCCTCTGAGAGCTTCTGCCAGATTACTTATAGCTGGCCTCTTATGGTGAATGACTGTGGCCCTTCGGGTCAGTTTCAGTTGACCTGGGACTGGGCGTCAGCACTGGTCAACGTGCTTCTTCTCTCTGCAAAATGCCAAGCCCCAACCCTCACGGGCAGGTCTCTGCAGGCTGTTCATTAGGCTGGCAGTGCTAGTTTTAATGATGAAGATGCCCACTGATTCTCTCTGGCTGCCTGGAGAATCCGTTGCTCTGGCTAACTCGTGAAGAGAAAGGGTGGGCTGACCCACGGCCTTTGTCAAAAACAGCCTGGAGAAAGGAAGAGAAGGCTAGCAGCCACTTTTCTGCAATTTTGAAACCAAGTGTATTGAAAAAGTCTTGCGCCTCTGGTTATTATCTCCGCAAAGAATTCTTTCTCACCTGGAAACATTCTGCTCTTTGAACTCCAGGCACAATGGAACGCGCGGCTGCATTAACTTCTCCCGTTTCTGAATAACCAACAGTAAATACAGGAATGAAGAGGACCCCCTTCTCTGGGAAGGGGCAAGGATGAAGAGCCGGCAGCCCCTCTCTTTTCAGACATTTCTTCGCCCCAAGGCAGAGGCTGAACAATGGAGAAGTTTGTTTGGCAAATCTGATTTTTGTCTATTTTTAAAAGCTACATTGTTTAGCGCAAGTGCCAGCAAAGAATCAGTGCAGGCACATTTTCCCAGCTTGAAATATTGGTACGGTGTGAGTGGGTTTTGTACGTGGTTGAAAGAGTGAGAACAGTGACACTAACTCCATCAAGCAGACAAGCAGACATGCCTATGCAGGCCAGTGTGGCTGAGGGTTTCTGGTTTCCTTTCCAGTTTCTACATTTTATCCCGAATTGGGGAGGGGGTCTGAAGAGCCCCAAGCGTTCAGTGGGACTGGCCCCCTGCCAGTTTGACTTGCTTTCCTCTCTCCTGGCCAGTCCCTCCACCCTGCCAGATGTGACTGTGAGCCCACCAAGTGAAACCTGAGTACAGCTATGCTAGTCTCTTGCGTTCACACTGGGGATCCAGCATTGGTCCCTGCACCATTAAGAGAGACTGGAGCCTGCCCAATGGGGGGAACCCCCTGGGGCTGCTGCAAGGAAACTCCTGCGCAGAGCTCAAGCCAAGATGGAGCAGGGTGGGTGATTGCCAGGGCCAGTGCTTCCTGCACCTTGCATCCTCACTGGCACACTCACCCCCATTTCCATGGGCAGTTCCCTGCTCATTGCCTTGCTTCAGATCACATTTATTGGGGTTCTTGGTGAAAGGGGTCATCATTGCAAAAGGGATCATTCCTTTCTTGGATCTGTTGATCGTTGATCAGACTTGGGACTGATCAACGATCAGAGAAAGCTGGTCTGGCCCCATGGGTGCCCTCATCAATGTGCTATGTATGCACAACTCCCTTGCCAGTATCTCAGATGACAAATTAAGCTGTCAAGAGTCCAAGGCCCAACCCACCCCCGCTTCTGCCCTGTTCCAATGGCCCACCAGAATTGATTCCTAGGGTATCATCACAGAACCAATAAAATGCACTTTCTTCATGCATTTGTTTGAACCCTTCAGCTTTTTCAATCAAACAATTTCTACATATATGGATAACACCCAGATGGAATACACATAAATTAAATTGACTATATAGTTGCACGGAGACAGAAAAGCTCAGTTATATAGCAAAGAGATGACCAGGGGCTGATTGTGGAACAGATCATGAACTTCTTCATGTATAAGTCAAGCTATAGTGGAAGAAGAAAGCCAACCATTTCCCTCAGTAATGCTTGTGAGTGTGTAGCCACCATTTTCAAGAATATCAGGAATTCTTTGAAGTCTTGAACCTCATTGATAGGGACCCAGAGGAACTGTGGGATGAAATCAAAGAAGCTGTTGATTAATGTGAAAAGAGATGGCTGAAGATTAAGAAACAGAAGAAAGCAAATTGGACGTTAAATAAACTGTGGAAATTGCAGAGAAGAAAAGAGAAAAGAGAAGAGAAGAGAAGTCAAAGCCAAGGGAGACAAACAACTCAGGAAGGAACTTAACAATGAATTTCAAAAAGTTGTTAGAAGAGGTAGATGGATCCCAAAGGGACATAGAGTAACTGATTGAAAGAAGATCTAAGATGGAAGGAGAACACTGAAATGAGATATCAACATCCAAGAAACCCTACACGATATTTCCTTTTGCTTTTTAGATTTGACTATCAACAGCAAAGGAACCAGCAGTTAAGAAAAATGCTGCAGAGGAGAGTTGATAGAGTAGTAATGAAGACCTTGGAAAACATATTCAGATACTGTGATGTGTTTATACTTACCAAGATTGGAATCATCCAGGCGGTGGTTTTTCTCTGTGACCCTCTACGGAAGGGAAAGTGTGACATTCTATTTGAAAGATAGAAAGAATATTAACACTTCCATTTGGGTCTGCTTGCTGTGATAAACATTACACACAGTATTGACACTTTTGAACTTTGGTGAAGACTCCTAAAAATACCGCAGGTAGTCAAACAAATAGATCCTGAGCCATCAAGGCACAAATACAGGCTATATCCTATTTTGCAGACACATTCTGCAAATGTGACCAACTTCTCAACTCCTCTTGAGGCCTCTGTAATGCTGGGACTGGTAGAAGGATGGGCAAAACAAAGAAGATGACCACCAGCAAGGAGGACAGACTCTCTTGGAGGACTTGAAGGACAGGTGGGACACAGATAAAAACAGACAGAACCGGGGTGGCAGACATCTTAACTGTTGAAACACAATCTGCAGATGCCCCTCCTGGGCCTAATAATCCCAGCCTCTCTGTTTGAAACACAACTCTCCAGCTGTAGAGGAGGGAGGGTCTCCAGGGAGCCCCATGGAAAACGTTTCCCAGTAAAGTTTTTAAAACTGGGGGAGGATGAAAGGACGGAAGTGAGCTGGCAGGTCTGGCAATGATAAGTTTAAGGAGAATGAGGAGGTCAGCTCAGAAGGGAACTCTGCCTGAGAGAGTCTCCTCTCCTCTGCCTTCCCAACTCTCTTCTTGTGTCTCCAACGTTTTTATGTTGTTCTTACGGAGACTAATGAAAAGAAAGGAGCAGATTGAGGCTAAGTGTTCGTCTCTCTCTCTCTCTCTCTGTATATATGAAAGAAAGAGAGAGAGAACGAGAGAGTGCAAGAGAGCACACTCATCCTCAACCATATGATTAAGGTCACTGAAAAGTCTGATCAATATTTTCTCCATCTTCACTTTCCCCGCTGAAGAACAGGAACTTTACCAAAAGGGGAGAAAAAAATGTGGGCAACCAGGAACATGTTTCTGTCTTAACCGGTGCTCTGTCGCTGCCTGTGTGAACTAATGGGCAAAAATGATTAAATCACACTTGAGTAGCAAAGAAGATTTAGTAGACAAGTTGTGGTTTCATCTAGAAGCTCAAGAATAAACCCAGAAAATTATGAGAGCGATTGGGGCCCGGCCTTTCAAAAGAGACAGGAGGAAAGGGATGGGAGAGCAAGATTTCAAGAATTAAATTTGCCAAAGACATTCTTTAATAACATGGTTCATCTTTCTGTCAAATAGTCATATTAATGTATTGAGAAGGGACACAAAGAAGATGAATTAAGGCTTAAATATACTGAAATGACTTCAGGAATATTTAAATACAATACAAATTATTTTGAAAGCTCTGCTCCCCATGTAAAACTTTCAGAGGGTTCACAAACTGCCAAAGGAAGCCCATCAGGAGGAGAGGAAGACTGGCTGCAGGTGACTCTGTAAGGGTGACTGGACCAGGTACAAGAATAATTGTGGCACAAGGAAGGACAAACAAGACAATCTGGCTGCCCTTCTGCTTCTCCTTGAAAACGTATCTCCATCCACAGACCATCAGGTGGGCCAGGAAGCAGTGAGAAGACCCTGAAGGAAATCTTCCCAATGGCTTGGGGATGTGTCTTCTTCCTTCAAGTTGGTTTTTCAACCCTTCTATGGAGATCAAAGCCACCTGTCTGTTAGTGGGGGCAGCTGGCCAAAGATTGTTTCCCTTTGAATTTTTCTTTTTTCTTTTTTTTGAAGAAATAAAGTTTTTTTAAAAATAGAGAAAGAAATGGAAAAGAGGAGGAGAAAAAGCCATATCTAGCAAAATAAAGCACCACTTTTTGTTTGCTTATTTATTTATTTATTTATTTATTTATTTATTTATTTATTTATGGCCCAGCAAGAGTCCTGGTCGATTTTGAGATCATTTCTCCTTTGCCATCTAAGTGCTTTTCCAAAGACAAAGTACAAAAATAGAGAGCAAGTCTTTCAACTCAGGAGGAAAGGCGCAAAGCGGGCGGAGGGGGGTGCCACAGCCGAGTTGCGAAGAGGCTCGGTCAATGCAGGGAACACTCTGACGCCAAATTGAACTTTCCCTGCCTGGCAGTGGTCTTTGAAAGCATCCAATTATCTGCCTGCACCTATAGAAATATGTTGGGATTGCTTCCCAAGGCCTTTAAAAGGCTCCATGCACAAAAAGACACATGTGCGCATTGCAACTCAATGGCACTCAGAGTGGGAGAGAAACAACAGACATCTGTGTGTTTATCTTGAAAGAAATGCAGGGGAAGACAGACAAATCCCACTCAAGAGGCCCCCTTTTCTGTCTCTCCCTGGCCTGGGACCCACCAGCAGCGGATTTCCTGTGCTCCAGCGGTCCCCAAAGGAGGATTATTTGGTAATGGGAGAAGGAGAGGGTGGGGAGAGAGAGAGATGAGAGAGTCTTGATGCTGGCCTGGGATGGGTTCTTCTTCTTGTTCTTCTGCAGTCACACCTCACTCTATTAAGCCAAGCACTGGGACCTGCCCATGGGTTTAGTGGAAGGAGAGGCAGGAGATGGGGCTGCGAGGGAAGAGTTTGTCCAGAAAACTATTAGCCAGAGGCAGCTTGAAGAAGCAAACTGGAGAAGAGGACCTATAATGCACCATGATATGTAGGCATGGAGCCAAGGACTTCATTTTGCCATGATGAAGCTAAAATCACTTTAGACAGCTTCATAATAAGCGGATGTTTGGCATGTATATTTTCAGCTTATGGGAGAGGAGGTGCTGGTTTGTTTCTATTTGTTTGTTTGTTTGTTTATTTTTTGTTTATATTTATTTATTTATTTATTTATTTATTTATTTATATGTCACATTTAGAAGCCACCCGTCTCCCTCCTAGAGTGGCTCCCGTTGAGTTGCTATGTAACAAATATATGGAAGAGCCAAGGAAGGAACTGAAGATGTGTCTCCTCTCTGAAGACGGTAGGAGCAAGGAAGGGGGCCCAGGTTGCTTTCAACACTGGTCCTCAGGACTGACTCTGTCAAATGTTATCTAAAGCTCTTCAACCACTACGATAGAGACGAACCCAATGAAGGCACCCATGAATGTTCAGTAGCTGCAGCTGTGGACATGGGACTTAGTACTGCAACTGAGTTTATGTGCAATTTACATGTAGGCCCTCACACATTACATGCTATAAAGCATGATTTACACATCATAATACATAGTTAAGGCAAAACAGACCAACTACCCCTAATTTAGCATTGTTGTGTAAACCAAATCTAAATACGCTGGTTCTGAAAGTGTCTCAACATTACTGGGTTTTAGTTGTAACAAGCCATCTCCCAGGAGAGCATAAATGCGGGTTCTTGGGCCACAAAAAGAGAACCGTAGCCCCACTATCCCATTTCAGAAACGGTGACTAGAAGGACTCCCAGAGGCAGGTTTAAATAAAGCCATGCCCATGCTGGCAACCGTTTTAGTTTTAATTGCTTCCCAATGATCTCAAGCACTGAAGTCTTTTCTTTCCTTCTTCCCAGCTGCCACCCACTGACTCCGTCTTCACTGCCCTGTCCCTTCTGGCCCCAGGATCTTTTTCCTGGTTAGTTCCCAAACAACCTACCGGAGCATTACGTGAAGTTAGGGAGCGTGCCCTAATGGGTAGCATTTTATACTTTCAAATGGAACCGCATTTGTCATTTGATTAGGCAATCATCCCAAGAGCTCTTTCGGAAGCTCTTCACAGCCACTGTTGCATTTTACATCCTGAATATCATTTGGTATCATCCACAGACTTAATCAGCTCAGTGCTTACTCTTAAGTCAAGATCAAGTTAAAAAGCACCAATCCTAACACGGATCCTTGAGAAAATTGCCCATTTATTCCAATTCTTTACTGTTCTAGGAGAAAAAAAGTGGTGACGCCGGACAGAGTTTTTAAAGGTCTGCTCTAAGAAAGGCATCTGGGAGTGGATTTTGGTGGGGAGGGAAGAGTTAAGTTGGGGATATGATTTTACCCCCACTCTGAAAATGAGCAGCATTTATTTCGAGGGGCTCCTTCTAATGCTGCGGCCAGAGCAAGATTGGGAATCCATGCCAGACAATAGAATGTCAAGATGGGGGCCCCTCCTGTCCCAGCGCTCGCTCTGCCTGACCTTCTCCCTGTCAGAAAACGCATCTCCCTGCGCACTTCCCTCCCCAGCTTTGCCCACAGCCAGCTTAGCTGAGATGAGAGGCTTTGCAATTGTTCAGATAATGCTCAGAGGGCAAACTGGTTTTCCAAGAGCACAATTCTCCATCTATTAACCTACAGGTCTAGCAAAGTCCAGCTTTGTCTGCTTTCCCAGAGCTGGCTATTACCAGGCTCACTCATTATTGCCCTGAATAGGAACAAAAAATCCCTTTGTTATTTTGGTCCATAATACCTGTCACAATGCAGAGGTAGAGAGTGGGGGGAAGGGGGGGGACACACTTCTAGCAGATGGAGGAGTCTTCACCAGGCAGCTGGCCAAAGGATGGGGGCCACCCCAAATCATGGCGATTGCCTACCTTTCCCCCAGTGTCATGCCTTGCCCACCTGAAATTGGCCTGGGGAGGCTCCCTTCCCTCTGGGGGACAGAAGGGAAGAACTGACCGGAGGAAGGATGATTGAGCGATGGAGGCCAAGAAGTGCAGAATTCCCACAGAAGGACCTGCATGTTTGGGGCAGGGACGTGGCCTGTGATGATGGTCTGGAAGCCTGAAACTAGCAAGAAGGGGCCAAAAGACCATCTACACCTAAGGACCAACATGCCAGTCAGATTTGGGCTGCAGGTTTGTTCAGCTGGTTTCAGACTTCCAGACCATCATCACAGGCCATGTCCCTGGGTCTGTTGCCTGCCCCAAACACACAGGTCCTTCTGTGGGAATTCTGCACTAGTCTGCATTCATACACTAGGTATACTGTATGTATGTGGGAATAAGTGAGTGTGGAGGAGACGCTATAGCAACCAGGCAGAGGGGGATGGATTTAATATCAAAGCCCCGTTTCTCAAGGGGGAGCAGGCACAAAGCTACAGGGTGCTGCCAAGAAGGAAGAAGGCAGACGTCCTTCCCTTTAGGGCACCCTTAGGCTTGATGCACAAAGGCCTGGCAAGTGGAGCCTCAAAGGAAGCTGCTGGAGCTGCAGGAAGGCCTGTCAGAGTGAAGCCTCCAAGCCTCCTTCCTCCATATGGGACATGGCTGACAGAGCTAACCACAGTCAGGGAAGAAACTGGAGGAATATTTGTAGAGCTGCCCTTGACTCATGTGGTCTACTCTAGGAAAGGAAATGTTCAACCAGCCAGGCTGAGGTTTGATGCCAGTTTGCTGAGTTGCCTGATGCCAGCATCCCCTGCTGTCAGACGGCTCCTTGGACTCTCCAGGAGACTTGTGGGAGAGAGTCCCTGGGAGGAGAAAGGTGGGTTTCCATCTGTAGAGTCAGGAAGATGACCTGGTTGGAAATACACAGATTATGTTGCCAAGGCAACAGGTGCTAAAACATTTTTAAAGTCCAGAACACCCAGAAGATAATGTTTGGATGTGGTGCAGACAGATGTCTCCCTCATTCACTGAACTAGAAGAAGGAAGAAGAGATGGAACACAAACAGGCTTGTTATTCTGATTCTGTTATTGTAGAAACTCCGTGGAATCAACTTTGCAGCCTGGTCCTCTTAGTGGGGCTGGTACCGACTGTGAACCTTAGGGTCATTTAACTGGAATTCTTGCACTGAACAGAACTGGAGGGGGTTATGTTGCACAGCCCCAGGGACCCTCCTCATGTTCCTGTGAACTTTGGTAGAGACCTCAGGGGAGACCCCACCTCCCTTCTTCCAGCCTCCTCCTCTCTATAAGGGGACAAGAGTCACCCTCCAAATCTAGACGGGAGGCTCCACATGGGAGTTGTGTTTTCCTGTGGCCGACTGGCTGGTGTGGGGAAGCAAGCCGACCAGCCCCAGCTCCTCCTGTGCCAGAGAATGTATTGAAGTGGCCAGGCTAATAGCCTGTGTGTGCACAGGGCCTCCTCTTCCTCCTCTCTCATCACCACACCTTAGATCAGCAAAGCCTTTAAATTAAATTTAACTCTGCAGCCTGAGTGAACACGGACTTCTTTCTTTCACCTGGGCTGTTTCTGTTGACCATCAGTTCTGTCACGAGGATCCCAGAGTTCTTGCCTTAGCAAAGAAATGCACTTCACTTTCTGCACTGATAACATTGAAACCCCACAACCTTGACAATAAATTTTCTGTTACCAAGGTCCTCAATCTCTTTAGTCACTTTCATAGAGAAGAGACCTCAAATCCTTCTTACAGCTTTGAAGTAGGTGACGGGTGAAGAGAATCTTCTGGAAAGGAAACTGCCCTGTCTCTGCACCTGTAGCTGTGTAACCAATTGCCTGCTGATCATATATTAAAAATATATGAAAACCCTAATTTAAAAATTATTTGAATGAGGGAAGGAAGGAAGGAAGGAAGGAAGGAAGGAAGGAAGGAAGGAAGGAAGGAAGGAATAAATGGGTGCTCTTCTATACTGTTGCAAGCGTCCTTCCTTTGCCGGCCCCGCGAGAGAATTGCCAAGGGAGGCTGTCCTAGTTTGCTATCAGAACAGGGCCCGTGGGGACCAGCTATTTCAGGCACCCAATTAATCAGTGTGCCTCCCACACACCCGGGCTCCTCTTCCACACAGAGGCCTCCAGTCTAAGGGCCACTTTACACTTCACATTTCTTAGTGTACTTAGACTTTAACACTTTGGCGACTTGGAGAAATCTGTTAAAGTGTGAATGGAACAAGCTGAAATGTTCACACTTGAGATTTTATGGAGGGATGGTTGTTTCTGTGATTGGCCACAATGCCTGGTTGAGAGTGGATTCATCAGCCACCCCACCAAATGGAGGGGTATTTCTGGTGGAGAGAAGGAGCTGCCTACGTCTGAAACCTGGCATGGGCAACTCCTGAAGCCTCCCACAAGGAAGAGGGTAATGGGGCTTGACTGTGGGTTCAGATAAATGGGAGGGACATCCCTTGGGGCAGCCTGAGACTTATCCTCGTCACCAGAGCATTTGTCGTTCTAAGAGACCAGAGTAGGGCCTTCTTCCCAGCTCCAAGGCTTCCACTGATGTGACCAAGACTAGAAGCATTTCTTGGCACAGATTCTTACATGATTATATTTCACGATGTTTCTTGCAAGCAAGGATGGATCAGGACCTGCTGAATTCCCCTACTTGTGGAGTCAGGAGCTGGTGTGGATATGGCTCCATGAAGAGGCTTTGGACAGCCATGCCATCTCCATTGTTGGTCCTGCAGCTGCCGCCTTGCCTGTGGGATGCAGAAGCAGGGAGCTGCTTGGCGAAGTCACAAAAACTTGCTGTTTGTGGAAAGTTTTCCTCCTCTAATGCACCTCCTTGCCATCTCCATTTGCAATCCACCTATTGTTCATTTGCTTTCTACAGCGGCGAGGGGCTCTCCAGGGAGAGAGAATAAAAGGGCGCCTTGAAGATGTGAAGCCTTAGCAAGGAACAGAGGTGAGGCTGGCAGAGGAAGAGCAGAACAAAGCGATGGAATGGGAACCGGGGAAGATGGAGGAAGACTTCAGGCCACCTGGGGCAGCCTCTGGGTCACCCAAGGCCACTCTGTCTTCTCTCATCCCTAGACAAAAGCTCTTCTCTTCCCCCATCTTTCTTCAGCTTGCTGTGATCTGCAAGACATAAATATGGTGGGGATGTCAGTCTGCTTTAAACATGGGCAGAGGGCACCATGAAGGCATTTGGCGACTCTGTCACTCAGGGACAAAGCACCTGCTCTGCATGCAGGAGATCTCGGGCTCTTCTGTCTCCCAGCCTACAAAGATCCAGAACAGGCAAAGGAAAAGGCACCTTTCTACCTGGGCCCAGCTGCCGAAACTGTCTGACCATCCAGGCTGGCTTGGACGGATGAATGTACTGCACTGATCTAAGACAACGTGGCTCTTTTCCACACTCATGGGATGAAGTGCCTCGCACCTCCTCGCGACAAAGAGTGCAGGGAGCTGCCATGCAAGAAGTGAACAAATGCAGAACACCTAGGAGAGATTCTGCTGTAGCCAGGGGTGGGATTCTACCAGTTCGGACTGGTTCTATAGAACCGGTTGTTGTGATTCTGCGCAGTTTGGAGAACCGGCAAATTATGCCCCTGGCTGGCCCCTCCCCTCTATGCTTGCCCCTCCCCTCCCTGCCCAATCAGTCCTTATTGTGCATGGGCAACATTGCACGCATGCCCAACATCGCTGACTGAGTTCTTCCCTGCCCAGTCACTCCTTAAGGTATTTCTTTTTTTCCCTGCTGACCATCAGCTGTTCCGATGGTCAGCTGTGCCGGGGTCCCCCTCGCTGTCTTACTGCTTCGCCCAGGAAACTTCCCTGAGGCCCAGGAAGGCAAAAAATGGATGGGGGGGCCCCCCACAACAGCCCTCCCCCCACACTCCATTTTTTGTCTTCCTGGGCCCCAGGAAAATCTTCTGGGAGCAAAAACACCCACCCAGGAGGCTTCCCTGAGGCCCAGAAGGCCCAAAAATTAGGGGGGAGGGGTGCTGCAAAAAAACCCCACAGCCACCCCCACCTAGTCACACCCACAGAACCGGTTGTTAAAGAATTTGAATCCCACTCCTGGCTGTAGCCCTAACCAGTGGTGGGATTCCAATGTTTTTACTACTGGTTCTGTGGGTGGCTTGGTGGGCGTGGCAGGGGAAGGAGACTGTAAAATCTCCAGTCAGAGGTGAGATTGGCTGGTTCTTCGAACTACTCAAAATTTCCGCTCCCGGTTCTGCAGAACTGGTCAGGAGCTGCTGAATGCCACCTCTGGCCCTCAGCCTTTCCCTGTCTTAGGGAACTGGAATTTCCTCAGAGGGAAACTGGGCATCTTGAGACCTTGGCCTAGAAATGCCTTAGGATTGCAAGAAGAAAGGGTGGGAGATAAACGGAGGATGTTTCTGAGGCTCTCAGGATCTGTAGGTGAAACCTCAGTGGCTGACATGGGACTAAGGTGAACGTGGAACGGCACCTCTTGCACTAGGCAGGGGACAAACAACGGGGGACAAAGAGCAAAGCGCGGCCCCAGCCCTGAGCCAGCTGCATTCAACTCTGGGCTCTTTAATGACGCCAAGCAAGCCCTCAAATATGCCTTTTCTCTAGTTTCTAGAAGAGGCAAGGCTTTGCTAGGGTGGTGATTCAGAGGGTAGCTGGGAAAACGTAATCAATGCTTCAGTGTTCTTGGAGACAAACTGGTCTCTCTCTCTTACTCAGCTAATCTTCTGGTATCCATCCCATCTCCAGAGGCCAATAATTTGCAAACAATAAGGTCACTTTCAGCTCCATTACAGATGGGAAGGATGAAAAGGGAAATGTTGTTGCCATTCTGTGTTGATTCTCGTCCAACTCCAAGCGAGTGCCCAGAATCTCTCTTTGGTTGGCATGATCTGGGCAGCTTCAAAACTCCACCTTAACAAACACAATGAAAATAAATGGCGAGCATAAAAATTGAGCTATTGGCACCCTGTAGAATGCACCAATTGCACGAATAAAGAAAATATCCACAGCTGGAGGCCTACTGCAATTTATTTGGGAGAGATGGAGGGAAGAAAGGGGCCGCCCCCATCGTCTGCTCCTTCTGTTTGTGGCCTGCTCCATCACGGAAAAACCCCAGAACCACCATGGGCTCCACGGCAGGAGTTTTGGCCCCATCTTCCTCACAGCCCTGGGATATTTTATGCTTACCTTGGAAGGGAGCTAGTGCAGCCCGGTGACAAAGATGACTGATCGATATTCCTTTGCCCGGATGGATGAAGATGAGTCTCTCCCACCTTTATGGAGGGAGACACCTTCTGCTCTAGAGGAAGTGGATTGCTTTGCTCCTTTGGGCCAAGATGCAGGCCAGGCCATATGCTGGTGGCTGGCTTGATGGGGACCTGGCTGGAAGGGAGGGTGTCCTTCTCAGTCCTTCTGGATCTATCATTGATCGTGGTGACCTTCTCGGCTCCCCTGCATCTTGGAGTCCAAAATCCGCTTTAGCAATGGCTCCCTTCTTTCTGTTCCTGTTAAGGGTGGTAGCAGGGAGGAGGCGTTAAATGAGTGGCTGCTCCATTGTGGGGCTTTCCACGGGGATTTCTTCTGCACTCATGACTTTCCAGGTACCTGTTCACCAGCCAACCGCTTCTCTGCTCCTTGGTGCTCTCTGAGCTTGGGTTTTTTTTTCTTGCAGATGTTTCATTACTGAAACTAGGTAACATAGTCAATGCTAGCACCGGTGATGGTAACGTTACCTAGTTTGGTCATGAGAAATCTGCAGGAAAACAAACCCTCTTCCCACTCCCCCCCTCCAACTCCATGTTCCCTTCTAGCACTGATGATGTTCCCTAGTTGAGTCATGAAATGTCTGCAAGAAAACCGCAGAGAGCACCAAGGACCCTTCATTTCAACCCCGAGCTACAAATACTCTCCTTTATTGGGCCTCCTGCTCCTTTGTAGTTTTTCAGACCAGCTCCTGCTCCTGCATTGATGCCTCCTGAACTGAGCTAAAAGATAAAGTCAGCGTACTCCCAGGCGAGGGAGGGAGGGAGGAGGAAGCGGAGGGACCCTTTCCATCATTTGCATGCACACCAGCGCATCCTCCCTGCACACCCAGGCATGCCTCTCCATCTGAAAGCGTGCATGTGGGTGCCCGCACAGGTCTTCTGATGGCAAGCCTGTCCCTGCGGCAGCTCTCGGAGTCCCAGAGGAGACCTGGTGATGGGTTCCGTTTCTGCCCATTTCCCCTGTTTCCGTGGTAAATGGTCACCACTGACGCCTTTGCAAATCTTCACACTGCACAGAGGAAATGAGACCGATCCATTTGTGCTGGTGCCGTTAAAGATTTTCTATAAAGTGCCTGCATTTCCAGTACAGCTGAATGGATTTATGGCAGGGAAAAATGTTTTCCCAGAGAAGCGCAGTGCCGAAAATGCTGTCAACAACAATGATTCACAGCGGAAGGAGGCTGGCCCCAGACAGTCCTCTCTGAGCCAGCAGTGGCTCCGACTGGGCTTTTCCTTATGGGTCTGTTGGGGTCCCATTTGGGCCTGGTGCTCAGTGGCATGCAGTGCAGCTGAGTTGGCTGCCAAGTTCTAAGGGGGCCAAGGAAAATGGGGTGAAGGTGCCCCTCTCTTTGTGAAGACGTTGCTTGCTCTCCTCTGTGATCTGAGCTTCCTTGCAGGAAAGAATAATTGGAATCCAGCCTCTAATAGAGAAAGGCAGCAGAAGGAAGGAAGGTCTTTTTGCACTTGGTCTTCTTCATCTGTCTCCAGCAGAAGCGTTGATGCAAAGTTGCACCCAGAGCTCTCTAACAAAGTTTGTTTCACCAGAAGTGGGAATGGTATTCCCCAAATAGCATGTTAATATTCACCCACTTTCAAACACAACTGGAGCAGAGGTGGCATTCAGCCGGTTCTGACCAGTTCTGGAGAACCGGTAGCGGAAATTTTGAGTAGTTCAGAGAAGCAGCAAATGCCACCTCTGACTGGAAATTTTACAGTCTCCTTCTCCTGCCACGCCCACCAAGCCACGCCCACAGAACCGGTAGTAAAGAAGTTGGAATCCCACCAGTGAACTGGAGCTATCACACTGCAGGACCTGAACTATCCTGGAGTGGGCTTCTATTCCTTACTTCAGAATGTATTTATATTAGCTGGCCTGGGTCACATGATGACCAGATGGGCAATGAATACATTTAATCAGGAATGAAACACAATAAAATAAGTACCAGTCATGGTAATATGGGAAAGCAAGTAGGGAAGGTACATAACTCAGGGGCCATGCCACGGACAAATTTTCTATAATCAAAAGAATCTGCAATGTCCTATTCCGAATGCCTCCTTTTCTTATCCAAACAAATAATTTAAAAAACCAGTTGCCAGTCTGCATTTTTACTGAATTATTTCTCTGATTTCCATCTCTTTTGATACCGTAATGATATTGGGGCTAATTTAAAATGGCCAGATGATAAACTCTTCTGGCTTCTGGCTTGCACCAGCCGGCTCCCAGGGCGCTCCTGACCAAGTCACTCAGTGACAGGAGTTTTTCTGCCCAGGCAACAGACCTTGAAATTCTCCGATCAAATCTCTGCCCCAAGAGTTGCTGCTGGTGGACAATGGAACTAGAAGACTTTGCACTGAATGGAGGTATTGATTAGCCATATCCATTAGCCTGAGCTGCAGCAAATGGCGTTTTGATACACAAAGGCAACTTGCTTCTAAAGAGTCGGTTTTGGGGGTGGGGGGTTGAAGTAGAAAATGGACATCTGTCTGCCCTTCTTAGCTGCCTTCGAATCATGCCTCACCATTAAGGCTTTTCCCTGGCAGCCCTGAGTTACTGCCAGGTGAAAGCTAAAGACATTTGGCCGGTTCCTTGGTGGGGAGGGGCACAGGGGGGCTACCTGCCAGGGAACAGCAGGGCTGTCCGTAGTCTGGAGAGTAAAAGGAAAATCTGGGAAAAAGCAGAGACTCCTGAATGCCTTCAAGGAAAGAGCGGGGCTGTATCCAGATCGTCCTAGGAGCTGAGTTGAACTTGGGGACACCCAGAACTTTGAAGGGGCTTCATTTTGCCTGGTCTTCTCTGGCAGTTCCAAAAATGGAGGCTTCTTGAATGCACAGAAGCCTCTTTCAAGCCCCCCCCCCCCGGCAGCTCAGGAAAAGCCAGCAGAGACCAGGCCTATGGAGAAGTCTCTTCAGGGAGTGGAGCTGTGGGTGGAGGGAAACCCCTCAGGACAGCAGGCGATTCCCCTGGGGCCAAGAGCTTCTTCAGGGCAAGTCCACTGGCCCCTCTCTCACCACACTGGCCCCCAGGACACCCTAAGGCTGGTAGTTCAAAACAAGGATCCATGACATGAAAACTAACAGTATGAATGACAGCAAGGGCAGTTTTTAAAAAAGCAAGCGATATAAAAGAAGAGGCCCCTGAAAGTTTGGGCAAATCAGAAGGAAATCTGGCACTTGAAGGGAATCAGAGTAGATACCTGCTGGGCAAGATTTGGACAATATGACACTGAAAGCAAATGATGACTCCTGGCTCGGACACCTCCCCAGTGTTGACCTAAAGGCAGGAAAGACCCTTTGGCTGAAACCCTCAAGAACCGGAGTCGCCAAATGGGAGGCGTTCTGAGTAAGTTGGTTGAAGCTTATTCCTTAGAGAATAGTTGGGAAGGGGGCCTTCCAAGATTTGGGGTTTCTGGGCTTTAAAGGTTCACTCCGTGCCCTCTGGGGCATCACTTCCTTTTCATGTATCCTAGACCAATGCCGTGTTTTCTTTGGAGGGTTTGAAGTCAACGGCAAACTAAACAGATGGAGAAACTGGACGAGTGAATGGCGTTTAAATGAGAATGTATTTATTTTTATAACCCAAGTATCGGTTTATCTGCTCTTTCCAACATTGAACTTCCTTGAATGGTCCTCCTTCCTGCATGAGGGCCAGTCGGGGCTCCCCACACCACACAGGATCTTTGGAAAACAATTCAAAGTCTGCAGGAGAAACATAAAGCAGAGCAAAACAATGTATTGAGCTGGGCATGAGATTTCTGAGAAGTGGAGTTAGCTGGAGTGTTTTGGAGCAAGGCAGCCTTGCACGCTTTTCCTGCAAATCAGGCAGGAAGTAAGCCTGGCTCCCCTTTTGACCCCCACCCCCACCCCCTTCCCAGCCCCTCCCCTCTTTACAAATAAAAGAAACAAAAGGCAGGGGAGGCTCGTGAAGGAGCAGCAGCCGAACCTGAGGGGAGCAAGTGAGCTGCTGAGGTGCCTGCCAGTTGCATTGGCTCCTCCAGCAGCTGCTTCTGTTTGCAACCCCGCCTCCCTTTTCGGCTTTTCTTCCATTTCATTTGGGGCCTCGGCTCTGCTTAGGGGTCCCAACCCAACCCCCCCAGTTTTTACTCCTGGCATCTGGTTTATGAATCATCTGTTTATAGCTGTGGGTGTGCCAGCCTGCTGAAGGAGACATGCCACCATGGAGCAGCTGGTAGTGGTCGACTGATTCACCACAAAGCCACAGAACCTCAGAATACCACTCCCTTTTTTAGGAAGGACATGACCTGCACTCTCTTTCCACCTTCCCAGTCTGGTTCTTTAGCAGGGGAGGGGAGATGGGGGTGGGTGGGGGGGTGGATGAATCCCCCTGCTTTGAAGGGACAAACGCTCTACATTGACTTGACAGGGTGCTTCACTCCCTGCCACCCAAGCATTGATGCAGAGATGATCCAACATGATGAGCTGCTTTGCTTGAGCAAAAGGATTTCTGCATGTGGGTGGCTGCTCCCACCCAGCATTTTCCAGGGAAGCCCCGTTCCGCCCCAGTGAAGCCCACAGAGGTGGCTTGACCAAGGCTTGCATCGTGGAGATTCTCCGCAGCCTTGCTGCGACATGATCCAACATCTCAGGTAGTTTTTCTCAATTTAGAGACACCCCAGTGCTCAAACTCCCAACCAGCCACACACCAACCTTCTTCCCCTGAGGATGGAGATGTCTAATGGGTTATGTGGTAGTCTGAATTCTGTCATTCTGCAGAGAAAGAGTAGGGACAACGGATACAGTGTCGCCCTGTGTTCTCCATGGATTTCATCTCTTTCACCAGCCCCAGCCCAGGTGCTCCATTGTGGCATCTCCTGGAACTGTGGGGGCTTGGGCACGAACCACTCTGCCAGTTCTACAAAAATAATCTTGGGGATCAGACGATCAATCACCAGGGCACCAGAGGAATCCTGCTCCTATTCAACTCTCTTCGGCACTCTTCTCAAGATGCGGGCCAAAGATCCAGGGAAAAGTGTGCCAAGAATTGATCTTATCACTGGTTTATTCCTTTGCCAGCACTCAGACTGCCCCTCCAGTCCTTCCTGCCTTCAGCAGCCTTTTATCATGACTGAGCATTTGAGCTCTCTGGACCATTCTTGGCCTTGCTTGGGATGGAATTTTGCTCACGAATCTGGGTGGAATAATTACCGCCTCTTTTCTTAAAATACTGGCTAATTAGCTTCTTTTAAGTTGCGGGACAAGGGAAATGGCTTCCCTATAGGCAGAAATGGGAACTCCCTGCCACTTCCTACTGCCATCTTTGGAAAACCAACAGTATCTTCTGTGCTGTGTAGATACTTTGATTTGCCCCAGGCTGACAACGTTTTTCTCTTCTGTCTCAACCATTGCAGGTGACCCACAGGTGACCCGTGGCCACCCGACTTCCCTTGGATCATGTATTAATTGGATGGGGCGCTTCTAATGGGAGGACGGGGCCCTCCTGAGGACAATTGCAAGTGCGGGTGATTGATTGCAAAATGTTAACCCCATGCTTTCCAGGGTCTGATTGGACTAGCTCAAGGATTTTGAGGGATGAGCTTTCCCTAATTCTGCCACTAACCTGATCATAGCTTAAGGCTCCTAAAAGTCAACCCACAGTAGACCTTATTGCCACCTTTAATGGATTTTCCCAGGAGGTGATTATTTCTTGATCCCAGAGACAATTGCTGGTAGCACAAAGAGAGCCAGCAGCTTCAACTGTTCTTCAAATGAAGAGCAGAGGAACTCACCCAACTTTGATGATGGGATCAGTTCCAGGGAGACAGGCTCCTTTCTGGGGACGGGAGCAGCACTGGAAACCTTCTGTCTGGAAATGAGGCACCTGGGAATATTTTGAGGAACATTCTACCTGTCTCTCAATGCTCCAGGATCTAAGCATGTTTTTGATGTTCTTCAACACAGGCAAACCAACTAGTGCCAAATGCATTCTCATTCTCTACCTAAGGCCTTGCTAGAACCTTCCCTTATATATCAAGCCTATTTATTCTAGGACAGAACTGCTCTCCCTGTGAAATGTTGCTTCTTGGGTTAAAGCTATACAAAGAAAGTAACCTTAGCCTATAATCTTTCGTATGAACTCAGAAGAGTGAGTTGCTGTAGCATGTGTGAAGCCACAGGCTGCCCACCACAGAGCTTCTTGCTCTTCTCACATGCATGGACTTATTTGCATATACATTAGGAACAAAATGCATCTATTTTCCACCCAGAAATTGGAGTTCTGGAAATGATCAAGGCTGAAGAATGACTAAGCTGGCAAATAATGCTATTTTCCTAAAGATAAAAGGGGAGGCTGTGATTCCAAAGTCACAGGAGAAGAAAACCGGGGTTGGCTTGTGGATGGGAAAAAAAGGTCAGCCCAGCATTTGCAAAAAAGGATCCCCCCACCACCCAGCCCCCCTCCTCTTCCTCTTCCTCCTTCTTCTCAGAGGTCAGGGAGGGGGAGAAAAGCCCCCTTTTGTCTCTCCAGTCCACTTTCGCCAGGCAGCCTCAGCTTGGTACCTACCTGACCTGGGGGGTGAAGGACAGCTCCTGGTGTGAATGACATTAACAGCTGCTTAGCAACAGCAGCTGCTATTTCAGCCCCTGACCAATCAGGCTATGGGGAAAGAAAATGTCAGCCCCACTGCCCTTCCTCCTCCCCATCTTGCAGTCTGGAGTTGATGCGCTCCTGCCAAAAGGCAAAAGAAGAGCCATTAACCAGGGTGGGGAAGAAAATCCTCTGGTCTGTTTTTCAAGGGAATGTCAGCTGCCCCTCCCCACCCAATTGCAATCGATCGCAGGCTCTGCTTTCCCCAGCTTGGGCTTGCTAAGTGTGGCTTGCTAGCAAAGGAACATATTTGCGTAAAAGGATTAGTTTAGGCACAAACGCCTCATCTACAAAAAGGCAATATAGCCCTGTGGCTACCAAGAAATATGCAACGGGAAAACCTGCATACAAAAGTGTCCGTAATAGCCAAAATTGCTTGCAAATCAGGTGGATTAGGAGAAATTCAAACGACACCTATAAATGTTCATGTGGGCTTTCATTTCTGAAACCAGCGGATGTGCAGAGCTGGGCAGAAGAAGCTGCAGATGGGAAGGGAGGAAAGTGGAAACCTGGGCAAAACTGCCCACCCCCACATTAAACCCAGCTTCATTTCTTCATGCCCCCCCTTGTCCGACACAGAGATACGGATACCTAAAGGCTGATTATGATTGCTCACGATCTGCTTGGAAGAAAATTATTGCGAACCCCAGGCTGGCTGGAGAAGAAGCTTTCGGCTGGTGGCCGGCCCCTTGCAGAAAAGAGGCTCTGTGGGGAGTTAATGGCTGTTAGGCTCTTCAAAGGCAAAGCAAAGAGGCAACAATATAATTATCATGTATCTGTCATGCGAGCTTCCCCGTGATTTTATCATGCCACCAAGAGGACTGGAAATGCCCACTGGGGCATCCGTCTCCGAAAGGCTCGGCCAGCTAATGCAGGCGGCAGCCTTTTAGTGCTGCATAGTCTATGGTGCTACCACCATCACCATCACAAGTGGCCATGAAATACAAATCAGGTCATAGTGGCTGCACATTTCCTTCACAGAATCTCCTCAACTTCCTTTGGCTGTATTGGGACACCCACTTGTGCATGGAAGAAAGCAAGGCTGAGCCTGGTGCCACCAAGAGCCCAGGGAGTCTTCAATGGTGGAGCAATGGGACCTTCACCGCTGGAGAGGTGGCACCTCCTTCTACTTCTCTTCGGAGCCAAGCACAAAAGACCAAATTCCACCCCATGGCTGTGTTACTGCAACATGTTTCTTGAAAGGATTTCAACTAAAAGAGGAATCCAGCTATTTCCTGAGGTGCTGGGTGGTCACAACTCAACACAATGGGGTGAGGTCCTTGGCTGTCTGTGCCACCAAGATGGAGCAGGACACACACCACAACATTGCCTCTTCTTGGAACTGGCTTTGAGTTTGCAGCTGACTGGGGCCTTTTATGTTGCAGGACCTGTTTAATTGGGGCCATGCAAATATTTGTGCCAATAATTCTTCCCTGGGCCCCATGGCTGCAGAGAACAGCAGCAGCAGAAACCTTGTTTTCTGAGCCAGAGTGGCTGTATTTGTGCCAACCTGGCAAATGGAACATGGAGCTTATCAAATGAGAACATTAATAAAATGAACATCTGTGAAGTTTTGGTGACTTGTGGGAATTGTAGCCAGACAGAGACACAGAGAAAAAGGCAGGGATTGAGATTCATGAATCCACATCTTAATCCATCAATGATCATTATATATTTATTATTATCTGTTAAAACAATGGGAAGAGTGAACAAGGATTGTGAACTGTATGCCAATGGTTAACTGAAGGGCACAGCAAAGGGACCTTCCCCTGCCCCCCCCCCAATTGGTGGGGTTTCTTTTTTTTGGAAAAACTTTATTAACTTTTATTACCATTAAAAACACACACACAAGAAAAAAAACCCACACCAAACACAAACCGTTGGACACACCAACATAAACCATTAAAACATTTAAAACATTGTATTCAAAACAACCTGTGGCGATAATTACTTAGCAATCTTACATATTCTATCAAGTATTAACTCCTACTTGAATGTATTGTACTCCATCTAATATGCCCAACCCATGGAGAGAATCGTTGATTTCGCTAATCCCGAAGGGGGACTCAGATACAAGAATGCTACAAAATTACAGACCAATTTCATTGTTAAATGTGGATTACAAAATTTTCACTACAATTATTGCTAATAGACTAAAAAAAATAATGAGTGAGTATTTACATCCGGATCAGAATGGTTTCCTTCCCAATAGATATATTAGAAATAATTTAAGAATTATATTGGACAGTCTGGAGTACTATGAAGCCCACTCAGAAAAGCAAGCAGCCTTTGTTTTCCTGGATGCTCAAAAGGCTTTTGATAATCTTAATTGGCAATTTATGAAACAACAAATTTATGACATTAATTTCGGCACTAAATTTGAAAATATTATTAATGCAATCTACTCGATACAAAATGCAAGCATTTTAATTAATGGAGAGATGACCCAAACCTGAAGAATAGAAAAAGGAGTAAGACAGGGTTGTCCGTTATCTCCTCTGCTCTTCATATTGGCATTGGAAGTATTATTAGAAAATGTTAGACAAAATATAGGAATAAAAGGATTAAAGGTAAGGAATGAAGTGTATAAACTTCAAGCATTCGCAGATGACATGGTTTTTATTATAGAGGAGCTGACAGAAAGCGGACCAGTACTTATTAGGGAATTAGAAAAATATGGAACGGTAGCAGGACTAAAAATTAATAGGCAAAAAACTAAAATCCTAGTGAAAAATCTTAGAGAACATAAAGTAAAAGAATTAGAAAAGATTTGTGGACTCCAATCAACAAAGAAAATCAAATATTTAGGAATTTGGTTGACAGCTCATTGTAAAGCGATAAAAGAGAACAACTATGATACTTTGCTAGTACAAACAAAAAAGATTTAGAAACATGGAAGAATTTGAAACTATCATTAATGGGCCAAATAGCAGCTATAAAATGTCTATCCTACCAAAATTTTTATATCTATTCCAAACTATTCCAGTGAAATTAGGAAAACCAGTTTTTGACACCTTGAATAAAACAATATCAAAATTTATTTGGCAAGGTAAAAAACCCAGGATAAAATTAAATTTTTACAAGATATGAAGAGCAGGGAGGATTCGGATTGCCAAAATGGGAAACATATTATAGTGCAGCAAATTTGGTGTGGTTGAAGGAGTGGATTAATCTCAAAAATAAAAGAATACTAGCTATTGAGGCGCATGACCTCCAAAGAGGATGGCATGCTTTTTTTATGGGAGATAGGAAATACTAAACAAAAATACTTCCATAGACATTTAATTAGAGACTCGCTGATGTATAATTGGATTAAGGTGAAAAAAAACATTACATGAAAATTCCAATTTGGCTATCTACGATGGAAGCAACGATTCACCCAAATAATTTAGACTTATGTAAAATGTTAAAATATAGGGACTTATTAGACAATTCTGGAAACTTAAAAACTATATATGAGCTACAGGAACAGGGGCTACGAGTGGACTGGTGGGCTTACATTCAAATATCATCGCGATATAAAAAAGACGTAAATGAATTTGGAATACAATTAAAACCGCACTATCTGGATAAAATCTTATTAGGTTCAGATAAAAAAAACATTACAAAAATTTACAAATACCTATTAGAAGTAGAATTGGAAGAAGAAATTGTTAAAGGATGTATGATTGCGTGGGGTCAAAATATAGGGCATAACATAAATTTGGCGGATTGGGAAACCATTTGGAATAGAAATTATAAAATGACAAAATCGATAACATATAAGGAGAATACATACAAAATGTTTCACAGGTGGCATCTTTCTCCCTCGAGATTAGCAAAAATATACAAAAAAATGAGTCCCATGTGCTGGAAGTGTAAGGAGAAAGAGGGAACATACTATCATATGTGGTGGACCTGCCCAGAGGCTCAGAAATATTGGTAAAATTCAAATTTGGCTACAAGAAATTATCGATGAAAAAGTGGATTTAGAACCAGAGCTCTTTTTGCTGGGAATTCTCAGGAAAAGATATCTAAAGAGTATAAAATATTTGTTAATACACATTTTAACAGCCGCAAGAATTATTTGCGCAATGTTGGAAACAGCCCGACATCCCAAAAGATCAAATGATTATACAAAAGATAATGAATTGTGCAGAAATGGATAAATTATCGTTAAGCCTTAAAGGTAAAGAAGACTCAACATTCTATATGGTGTGGGAACGTTGGTACAAATGGCTAGAGAGGAGATAGAAGAAGGAATAGGAAGTATCAATAGAGGCATAGATAATTGGTGGGGTTTCTAATTATGTCAGGTTCAGCCTGCCTTCTGATGAGATAATGATGACAGAGGTAGGGCTTTTCTCTCAATTCCTACTGGGAACTTAAGAAATTCCTAACGAGAAATGGGAGATTCTTATTGGTTGGTTTATTTAAGCAATTTTAGAAGAAAGTCTTCACGGAGCACATTACAAATGATAGAATAGCATTTCATTTAAGACATCAGGCCCATAAATGACAGGAGTGGAAGTCAATAGCAATATAATACCAATAGAGCAGCCATCATAACCAAGTAAAGAACGGCTCAATCAAAGTTCATTATGCTAACACAGGCAGGAGGCCTTCCTGCTACGGTGAGACTGGGAGAAGGGTTTGATTATCCGGATTCCGTTTTAGTGGGAATGTTCTTGAGCTCGTTTGAAAAGGGTGACTTTGTGAGAGAGGAAAGCAAAAAATAATTTTAAAAAATGGGGGGAGGGGGGAGGGGGAGCTCAGCATCATTGGCCTGGATTATCCCAGTCAAAGCAGCCTTCTGAGCCATTACGTTTAGGATGAACACAAAGAGCCTTGTTACTGGCTTAGCGTATTGTGCAAGCTCAGTCATTTGGAAAACAGGCCAAGATTAAAACAGACCATTGTTTAATGCCATGATTTGTTTAAACTGGGTACTTTCTGGCTTACAGAATACAAGCAGGGAGGGCATTTCCCTCAAGGCATTCTCATGGCAAGAGAACAAATTTAACAAGCCAGGAAATGCCCCAAGTCATCATGTTGGTGGAATTGCCAGAGCCAGGACCCCCTGGAGATTCTCTCTTTTGGAAACCCCAATGCCAGGCAAGGCAGGTTGATGGGGTCATTCTGCAGATTACAGGGTACCTGGACGTGAGGGGAAGCTGAGTCCCTCTAGAGTCTAGCCCTTAGGTCTGTCTATGCTTCTCTCCCTTTCATTCGCATTCCAAGGAACACTGGCTGGTCTTACCTCCTTGGAAAAGAAGACCCAAGATGGCCGGAAAAGCAAATAGCCCAGATGGTTCTCCTTTCTCTGCCTGTGGCTCTGGGTCCTCACCAAAGCAAAAGGGACAGCCAGGGAGAACTGAGCTGATCAGGCACCAAGAGGCAGTCCTTGCTTGAGATCTGGGAGGTGGGATGCCCATGCTGACCTTCTGGACCTTCTCTCTGTGACAATAGGAGAAAAGCAGGTGCAGAATGCAGCAGCTTCCAGGGATTGGCAGTGATGGGTGAATGACGGGGAATGGACTCAAAGGGTCCCTTCTCCCTTGCTTCTTTCCCACCTCCTGTCCCCAACAGTTTGACTGGCAGCCAGAAGAAATAAGAACTCGCTCCAAATGTTCCCAGGGGGGTCTGGAAAAGATCTCATTCCCACCAAGGATTTTGCTTTCTGACCTGTGAAACAAACGTTCATCCACCATTCAGTTGGATGCCAGGCATGGAAAGAGCAGAGGGCACGAAAGGAGAGAAACCAAGCAGAGGGGGTGCCAGACCCTCCTCTAATCAAAAGCCCTGCTGGACAGGTGGGAGACTTTCCCTAAACTGACCCATCTGGTCTAATTAAACCAGAGGAGCTCAGTTGGTTTTACTACAGAAATACTAGTCGATCATGACCCACAATCAAATGGGATGTCCTAGGGCAGCAGTCTCCAAACCTGGCAACTTTAAGACTTGTGGACGTCAACTCCCAGACTGGAGAATTCTGGGAGTTGAAGTCTACAAGCCTTAAAGTTGCCAAGTTTGGAGACCCCTGTCCTCGGCGTATCTCTCCTCTGCTTGCATTTCTTGCAGTCTACTGGTGAGGGGATTCTACTCATCTCTCAGTCACACAGGCTGGGTTGAGCATTGCATTAAGCCAGAAGGTGGCTTGTTTGGTTTTTGCCAATGTATGTTGTGCTCAGCCAACCAAGTGTGGCCTGTGATCCTTGTGCAGCTGAAGCTTAGATTGGAAAGAAGTGTTGGGTTGCTACAGAAAGACCTGGAAGGCCTCAGAAATAGCAGTAGAAGCACGTCAAAAACCATGGAGAAGAACCTGCACAGTTGGAGGAGAGAAGGACCAGCAACCTAGTCAAATGCTGTCTTGCCCACTTGACTGGCAAAACACAGGACATGTTGCAGCAGAGGTGGGATTCAGCCAGTTCTGAGCAGTTCTGGAGAACCGGTAGCGGAAATTTTGAGTAGTGTGGAGAACCGGCCAATCCCGCCTCTGCCTGGAGATTTTACAGTCTCCTTCCCCTGCCATGCCCACCAAGCCACGCCCACAGAACTGGTAGTAAAATTTTTTGAATCCCACAACTGTGTTGCAGGGCCCAACTTCTTACTCAAAGGACCGGTGGCTGCAGATCCATCTCAGCATAACGGCCTTCCCTTGAATCAGAAATCACAAGGGCCGTCACTCTTTGCAGTATAAAAAAACCAATTGTTTCCCAGGGTGTTCTCATCTGCTCAGAAGATAATTCGGCAGCTGCAGGCTATGAAACAGGCTTCTAAGTGCCATGCCACAACTTCATGCTCATGCACACTAGAAATTAGAGCCTCCAACATCCCTCCTCAGACGGGTTATTGATTTAATCAAACTTTATATACCATTTCTGGGGAAGGTCATTATAGGACCAATTCAATAAAGCAAAAGATAGAGCCAGTATTGCAGGTAGGTTTTATTTTTTTTAAAAATAAGCTACTCAAGTCATATACGGTCGAATGTGAGCCGGATGTTTGCTTCATCAGGTGCTCCCTCCAGATCTATCTGGGCTTGCAGATGAGAGAAGGGCTTGGTTCATGCTGGAGGGCTGCAGGGGGCACTGCAGAGCCCGGCGTGTGGAAGTGAACGAGAGCAGCTGGGGGAGAAGGAGGTTGGGGCATTTGGGAGGGAAGAATGGTGTGTAGGCTTCCTGCAGGTAATAAGAAATGGGGGTCTTCTCCCTGAGTCCAGCCATTGACCCTTCCAACACCTGTGTGTGGTGGGCATGAGAAGAAGGAGGCCATCTTCGAGGGAGGAATGTCCCCTGGGGATGGGGAGCCAAGTTGATGATTGCAGCTGCCATTGTGACCTTTTCTGATTCCTTCCCCAACAAGGGGAAGACTGGCAGGCTGTGACCCGAGTAGCCTCTTCAGAAAGACTCAGCCACTGGCTCAGCAGCTGAAGGAGAGGAAGAGGAAGAGGAAGAGGAAGGGGAAGAATGTGGACTGATGGAAAGTCTCCTGAGCAACCTAAACTCACCAGTCAGTTCTTCCTCTCCCAATCCTGATCTTGCCCATTTCATGCTGAGCATGAAGCAACAGAAGTTGTACACAAGATTATATTTGTGTTCTGCACACCCAAAACACACTGTGGGCATGATTTAACACTTCTGTCTTCTGTGGGATATTAGAAATTGCAGTGGCCGCTCTCTCCTATTTATTGATTTAATGATTTCTCTCTGTATCTGAGCCATTATTCACATTCCGCATCCTAAAATGTGCTCTGTCTGAACTATTCTGTCAATGTCTTCCAATGCAGGAACTGGCTGTTGGTGGATGTTGTGTAGGAGATGCATCCGGAGGATAAAAGCTGCAGGGCTGGAGGCGAAATCAGCTGTGGTTCATGGAGAACCCAAACAAGACTAAGAAGTGAGAAGATCATTGTTCGTACTGCTGCTGCAAAGGTGATAGCTGGATGGTGTCACTGGAAGACAGAACCTGAGCCTTTCCAAACGACCTGGGATAAGTTGGCTTAAGCTCCCTGCACTTGGTTTGCTCTGATGCCTCTAGGAGCACCACAGAGAAGCAGAGGGGAGGCGACCCCCTCCTTCTTCTCTCCTCTTTCTGAGGATGCTTCCTTCTTCCTTGCATGGTGTGAAGGGAGGGTCTGGAGAGGTGAGGTCCTTGCAAATGGAGCTCCAGTACAGCTTGGAAGATCTCTGAGCACTTATGCTCAACAAAGGACTCATCATTGTAATTGGGTTGCGCCCTAATCCCCATGGCCTCACCTGGCATGACTGAACACCAGTGGAGTTATTTCAAAACCTACCCTGGAGAAGCCTGGTGGGCATCGGAGTCAATGCATATGTTGTCAGAACAGGCTATTGATTGCTTTGTGCTGACTAATGAATTCTTCTGTTTGAGAGTCCACCAAAATGGGGCTCTGTGACTGCAAAGCTGGAAGGGGTGGGGCTTTTAAGGAATCCCCCCAACCAATCTCCATTTCCCTGATGCTTGAGTCACTGTGGCCTGACAGCCACACTAGGAGAAGTCAGAAAACTTCTTGGTGCATGTGCAGCTGAGAGGCCGTGGAGAGAGATTTATTAAATATGGCAGCTTGTCAAGGGGAACTTCCCGAATGTTTTCCTAACCCCTGATCCTTGCAGATTCATCGTTTCCTCTGCTTTCTTCATCACAAGATCATTGCACACACACCCCTTTCAACTTTGCCAGAGCTTGTCTCAGGAGCCTCCACGTACATCTCCCCTCCTCAACAGAGATATAAAAGGGGAGGGTTTGCATTGGCTTTGGTTTTGCAAAGGGTTAATAGGATCAGCTCCCTGGCTGCCAACCAGCCAACCCCAACTGATGGGGGTCAGCTTCTTCCCCACTCCAGTTCAAGAAGGCTGATTGGAGTCAGCAAGAAAGGAGTGGAAGAAACCAGCCAGGAGACTCTAAATCTTGCAGAAAATAGAAGGAGCTACACCAGGGCTGGAAAGAAGCACAGGACATGCTGCACAGATAGGAGAAAAGGGCCTCTTCCATGAGAGCCTGTCCCCACCTTGCCTTGCCTCCTCTCCTGGCAAGGCCTTGCAGCTGAGTCACACAACGCAAAGGGACCAGGGCCTCTCGCTTGCTTGAGGTTGCTCAGCTGGAAGGTTGGAGGACTCACAATCCATGCTCACATGCTGCTCAGGGGCCCAGAAGACACTACAGAGGCTGGGCAGCTCTGCTCAGAAAAGGGCTTGATATAGTGGTCGAGTAGGTTCCTCTCAGTTCAGCAGCTCCAAGTTGGGCTGAAATCTTTGAGCGCCACTGTTGGGAAACTGAGTGAACAAGGGTCATGGTCAAGGAACCAACACTGACTTGCTGGATGCCCTGGTAACATCTGACAAGATGAATCCCAGCAGAAGCACACAAATGGAGTGAGTCCATTAGATGGACTGAGGGCACTGGAAGGGCATCAGAGCAGCAGCAGTACAACTCTCTAGGCTGGCATTAAGGTTTGGGCCTTTAGGAGGACTCAATGGAAAGCAGCCTCCTAGGGCATCATCAGATGCTGCTTTCAGAGGACTGGGTGGCTATCTTGGCAGCCCCCCCCCAAATATTGCCAAGGAGGCGGCTGCATTGGTTCTGGTGCCGCTTGTCATTTCAAGCTGCAGCCAGGTGAACAGGATCCCTCCTGCAGCTCTGTCCTCATCCCAGACATTCTCCTCTTTTGCCAGAATTTGGGAAGCAGTCTTCCCACTTTTGCTCGAGGGCAACCGAGTTGACACCCTCTGCTCTGAAATGCTAACATTGCCCTCCACTTTTCCCCAAACACCTGGGTCATTCATGGTTAATTTGATGCCGTTACAATCCCTGTCATGTAAAGCACTCAAGCCAACTGAGCAGCTAATCTTTTCCTCTGTTCAGGAGTGGAAGGTTGAAGGGGCTGGGGAAGAATGGGACTGGGCGCCAAGGAACAATTACTGTGGTTTAGTTGTGGGGCAATGGAAGTGGGGAGTCAACAACAGGTGGGTATGAAATAAAAGGATTTGGCAGGCAGACCTGCCTCTTCAATATACAAGGGCTTCTATTATGAGCTTCCCCAGCATTTGCTCAGGGAGATAAACAAGTCAGCTTGGCAACTGAGGGGGCTGTGCAGGGAGCAGCCAGACAAGCAAGCAAGCAAGCACAAACAAACACGGCCTCTCTTATGTTTGCATATTCCATCTTCCTACCACCTCCTATCGGGCTGGATATGCTGGACAAATTGAATCATACCCAGGATTCCCAAGTTTTCTATGATGTGCTTTCTCCCTTTTTGTTTCTCAAGGCTCTCACTTTAGCTCATGGGCGCCTCCATCCCATCAGGTTGCCCAGGGCCATCACATTTGAGCTGTGAAAGCTCTTTGTGGCCAATAGGTGGCAGCAATGAGGTGGAGCGATCTGTATCCCTTGCTGCCATCTAGTGGTTGCTTTGGTTCTGCAGCTCAGACAGGACAACCTTGAGTTTGGCTGATCACGAGAGACAGTGATTTGACTGCAGAGTTAAAGAGATGGATGGGGGATCAAATACACTTGTGGCTGTGGTATGAAGGAGCCAGATGATTCCCCGGCCAGCTAGGCAAAGCCCCGTAGACTGAAAATGCCCAAAGGGAAAATCTTGCAGGAGTAAAACTCCCGGCTTTTGCTGGGCTTTGAAGGAGAGTCTTTCACAAACCCAATTAACAGCATGGAGAAGGAAGCCCACCAGGGGAGCCACGGTAGAACTCTTTAGACGTTGGTGCTGACTCACAAGGAGGACCTTCTCCGTCTCCCACAGGAGCTCAGGTGCACCTGAAGCCCTCCGCAGAGTCCCTGCCATTTGCAGAGAAGCTCTGCTTCATGGATCCTGCCCAACTCGCTGCTTCTTTGCCTCTTGGGCTTTTGAAGGGGAGACTAATCAGGGTGGGCTGGGGGTGTCTGGTGCTGCCATCTTCTGCCAAGGAATCTTTCCTTGTTTCCAGGGGGCCTTTCTTCCCTTGTCAAGATGCAATTAGAGCTGGCTGGGTCCATTCCATTGTGCCCTTTTATATGGTCTCCGCACCTCAGGTGGGACTGGCTTAAGTCACCTGGGCCATCCCACTTTTACAGCAGCCTTTCCCCTCTTCTCCCAGCAGGGCCAGAGTCAGGCTCACTTTGGGCTTTTCCACTCATTACTTTGAAGCGATGCCTGGTGACTGCAGAGACGGATGCGGAGCAGAGTTTGAGATGGCAGGTTTTGTGCCAGCAGAGTTTCTGCTGAATTGTGCAGGGGGAGGGGAGTGCCCCTCTGCTGAGAGAGACCCAGGAATCCCCCCACCTCTTGGGAAGCCCCATGAAATGGGCAGGAGGGCAGTGCCTCCATCCTGCTTGTGGGCACCATTGGGGAATTGCGCTCTTCTCTTCTGTGGAAGCTCCAGGTGTAGCTGTTGATAGGCCTCTCCTTCTCACAACACTGGGCGGGCTCCACAGACCATGGATCGAAGGGATTTTAATTCACCAATCAATGCCTCACAGGGCTGCTTCCATTATTAATTTAGTTGTGGGCTTGAAGACTTCTTGCTTAGCCAGCAAAGAGCTTCTGGCTTCATTCTGCTCGAAAAACCAATGAAAAGACGGGCAGGAGAAGGAGAAAAGGAAGAGGGAGGGCAGGTGGCTTTGGCAAGGTGGACAAAGTGCTTTTTCTGTGAGAGAAGCTTTGTTGCCAGGAGGAACGAAGCAATTTTTCTCCTGGTTTGGCCCTTCTCCCTTCTGGGGGACCAAGTCCCCGTGGGCACAGCTGCTGGTGATTTGTGCAGGAAGAAGCAAGGGAGCGCCCGCCTCTTGCCAAGGAGGGTGTTGTGAGACAAGAGCCAAGCAAGGAAACAAGGCCAGAGTTGTTTCCTTGTGCAATATTAGTGGCCTTATTACCTCGAGGGGAGTCTTCTCCACCCCTAGTAATTAACACTGATTTTACTCTAATGTCTTTTAAAGTGTAAAATATCAGGTTTCTCCCCTGACCTATCACCATAGTTTGTGAAATGAGATGGTTGACCACTGTTCCTGAAGGCACTCAGGTGCCCAGCATGACCATTTTTGCCCACATGGGATGATGGGGCCTGTTTCAGTTCTTGTCCATTTCGATGGATCCTGAGCAGGAAAAGCGTGTTCTGGGTGAAAGAGCCCAGGCTAACCTGCCTCTGTAGCCGGCATTTGCTGAGGTTTGATATTACAAGCCTGAAATTACAGAACCTGCTGGGCTGGAGCCTGTAGTATGCAGTGCATTGTGTGAGCTCAAGCAATGAGAAAATGGAAAACGTGGGAGGCCCTTTTCAAACAGGATGGCAAGCTGCGTGCTCGGGCGGGGCTGGGGGGGGGTCTCGGCTTGTAGAGTTTCCAGTCACAGCCCAGGAAGCAATAGAGACTTTAGGCTGGACTTCAGTCCTGCAACCCAACCTTTCTCCTCTCCAATTAGGAGCTGCAGGACAGCTGCTAATGTTGATGAGGCCTGGGGGGCAGGAATGGTGTCCCGGGGCTCAGCCCTCCGAATGCAGACCTTTCCTGAGCTGAGTTGGTTTGTGTGCATCTGTCTGTTGGCACTCACAGAACTGCCAGGGAGGGTGTCTTTTCCCACTCTCTGATTGGTGATGCAATTCCAAGAATCCAATCTCAGGTCTCTTCCAGGCTTAGGGTTTCCCACCAAGTCTTAAATTGCCATGAAACAGGACCATCTGATTCCCAGTGAAAGCAGAAGTGGGTTTGCACCTAATACTTATGACCTGCTTAGCCACGATCTGTTGAGTGCACCACCACTGATGGGATTGTACAAGCTGCTTGCCAAATAGATTGGCTGAGCCTGTTCCATGCTTGAAGTCTTACACCAAACTATTTCCTGGAGGCTGGTGAAGAAGGAAAATTCCACCTGTGTCTCACTCTGAGTCAAGCTCAGAAGATGTAAAAGTTCATCAGCGTTGAGTGTCTACTGAGTTTTAAAGCTGAGGATGTGGAACATCTGGGTGGCTTTCTGAGCAGATGTGGGATGAGGACCCAGTGGGAGAATGTAGATTGCAATGCAGCCGAGGCCTGGCAAATTTCAGCCAGTATCACTGGTGCCCCTTGCTTCTGTTTGGTCCTGTCCATGTTTTCTCCTTTTGTGTAGCAACAGAGTGTTTTGTGTACCACCTGGCGTTTCTCAAGTCTTCCGAAAAGAATGTATTTTCAGTAACCTCATCAAGGGATGAGCTAGGATTCAGATAAGCTTTTCAAGGAGAAAGTCAGGGTTATAATTTTCAGAGACTTCTGAATGTCACCTCCAATTTTCAAGTCTTCAATTGGAATGCCAGCTCTTGGAAGCTGCACAGGCTCAGATATTGAAATTATTGACCTTTGAACTCAGGCCTTCTCAATTCCTGGTCATCTTAAGCCTGGCAGATCCTGGAGTTGAAAGTGTCGGAGATTTCTGACTTTATAATAACACGGTTTCTCAGAAGTGCAAATTACAGTGGAATTGGTGCTAAACTCCCCATTAACTAGAGAGTCCAAGAAATCTTTAGGGTCCCAAATTACCTGTCACTTTTTCTGTAATACAACGTAATTCTGTCGCTTGAAAAAAATAGCTGTAATTTGAAATTTCAGTGAAATTTCTAATTGAATCTGCATTTAACTTTGCTGGCTGGATGCTTCCCCCTTCTCGGTTATAGGACGGATTTGCATCTAGCATCCTAATTGCCGAGTCGTCTTCTTGTTTAAATTCCGGGGGGCTCTTCCTCGCTTCTACCTCTGAGACGAGTGTGGCAGTCGCAGGTGAACCCGGCCTGCTTTTGCACTATTTCTAGTGGCAGCTCATCAGAAGAGGTTCAAGGGGGTCACGTACCCTCAAAAGTTGCTTATAAATATTTAGATCGAACTAGACAGAAAACCCAGCGCTCTTTCGTGAACTTCTTTCAGCAACTCAGTGGAAACCTTTCAAAAGATGGATATTCTCTGGGGAAAGTGTCCTCACAAAGGGATGCTTGCTGGCCAGGTGTGCCAAAGTGGCATATGTATTGGGCAAAATATAATACAATGGGGCAGGGATTGATCAAGGTGAAGGTCCCTCCCAACTCTGCCATATGGTTGAGTTGAATTGATCTAGATGGTTATCCTGCTGTGGTGCCTCGAGAGCAATGGATTTTTAACATGACGATTCTAGAAAAGGAGCTGAAGACATGATATTCCCAGCATATTCTGGGCAGGCCAAACATCTCTGATGTTCAAATGTCCTCCGTCAGTGCCCTTCTCATCTAAAACAATTGGTGGGTTGCTAAAGAGAAAGCTCCTTGGGACAGTTGGTCTCTTTGGTGGCTTCTTCACTGACACCTTGGTGTATTTTCCAGCACAAACTCAGTTGGAGTTCACTGAGAAGTTCACATTAATGGAACTTCAGGGCGCCTTGAAAGAAGAATAGCAGTCGTTGATCTCTTCTGGATGGCCCTAAAAGGGCTGCCATCTTTTCTTCTCCCTCCCTTAAGGAACAATATCAGGGACAATGTCACCTGTCCATGGGTGGAAATGAAACCAGAGGGGCTGCCCCATCACAGCCTCTTTGCGTTAGGAAAATGGGGCACCCTTCTCTTTGAACTGAACAGGAGCTTCATTGCCAACAGGCAGCAGGCGGAGCTTGAGCCAACCCAGATTTCGTTCCTGATCTAGAAAATTAATCTCATTTATCGCAAATGGGATTCGGCTACAAAGTAAAGGAGGGGCCTGTGGACTCCCAGGTTGGTAATTTTGGTTACACAATACTTTGGGCTGAATTTTCTCTGAATGTTGGTGCAGAAAAGGCAGGAAAGTTTAAGAGGCATTTCCCACATGGTAATTTATACCATTTGCAGACCTCATTTTATTCTGGAGTGTCGGGGAGCAAAGAGGTCAGTGAATGTTCTGCCTCTATTTGCAAGCCCACTTGAAACATCTCATCCAGAATGGATCCAGCGGAAGATTGGAGGCAACCATTGGTGGCCTGTTCACCGGAGGCCATTTCTATATTCTACATAATTATCACCTTTTGAGAATGACTCTTGTGTTGGTGAATGAGCCCCTTCCCCCTCCAAATCTCCTCACTCCCAGGACTAAACAGGGAGGAAAAACACTGGCACCCTTCTTTTTCCAGGTTGGCTTCCTCTGCTTAACAGACACTTTCACATCCAGACTGAAATAATAGAAACAGCCTTTTAAGGGAGTTGGGCAAGATAAACCGGATTTTCATTAGGCCTCAGCAAAAAGGGAGTTTAACTTCCACCATAGTCCAAAATTGGTAGGCAGCAAAGATTCTGCCTCTGAGACCATAGTGGGCGGCAGAGTGCAGCCTTTGAGTTTTGGCTTCTACCTGTCATGCCCCTGTCGGAGTCTGAATCCGAGGAGGAAGACGAACAGCTGATAGGGTGTGGGAATGTGGCTCCATTGGCTATGGAGGAAACTGGGGAAGAGCAAAGTCTGGCTGGGCAGAGCAGGAGAGAGGTAGAACAAGGGAGGGGGTTCAGAGAAAGACCCAGCCCCACCCCATCTTCATCCTAGAGCACGCAGGGAGGAAGGAGAAGAGAGCAACATGGGTGGTGTGGCTTACAGGGGAGGAAAGGGCCCTGATTCCTTTCATTAGCTGCAGCTGAGAACACAGTGTATAAAAAAGGCAAGCTGTGTGCGGCAGGCTGTTGGGAGCAAATGTGACTTTATCTTGTGTTGTCATGGCTTATCTATGTTCCTGGCATCTTCCCAACCGTGTGAGTTTTGCCGTGCTTTCAAGTCTGAAATTCTTGCTCCTGCCCTGCCAAACAAGTTTGGCTTGTTTGGACTTTAAGTTATAGTTTGTGTTTACCCTGTTTTGTACTTAATTTTCTGCAGTCAAAGGCTGTTCCTGGGAGAGTTTTTCTCCAGCCAGAAGGAACCTGGACATTGGGGGCAAAGTTGGAGATAATAAAGGGACTCTTATTGAGTATCTGACAGTGTTGCCTTTGTGCCACGCCCCGGGTCATCACACTACTTTACAAACTGGTGTGATTCAACAGGAAACAATGCTTTGTACAAACACAACCTTGCAAATGTCTCCAGACTGAAGCCCCAGTGCTGCACACTTTATCAGGTCACGTAGACCTCCTCCGAGGCAAATTTTGGAGTCTCCAAGGCTGTTTCTCATTTTGGACATCTCAGAAGGAGGTGACATGTATTTGCATACGATACCTGCTTTAGCTCTTGACTTTATTTGTAACAGGAGACTTTTCTGCTGGCTCAAAGAAAAGGAAATTACATTTGAAGTCTCCCAATTATGATTAAAGATTGGTTCCATTTATCCTCCCTCCCTCCAGGTTTGCGGTTTTATTTTTTTTTTTTATTTTGGATGCAACATGATTGTTTCCAAACATTAGAACAGTCTAGTTTTCTAATCTGAAGCTGCTAAAGCTTTGCACATTTTTAGGACCATCACATGGCTGTTGACTTCAAATTGGGCATTGATGAGACTCTGCGTTCATAAGAGCAAATTCCATCAATCAAAATCAAATCGCACCTAAATCTTTCCATCCAAAATCACCAGCTACCTCTTATAAATCAGGCATCAGAAATGCTTATCAATCATGCCAGATTGTAAATCTTCCAGTCCTTTTATGGCAGACAGGTGGAGGTAAAATTGGAAACAAGCAAAAGGTTTATACCTGACCCTGGGGAATCTGGGAAAAGGATGGGTGTGAAGTTAAGGGGAAGGAATAAAATGTTTGATCCCAGATCAGAGGCTTTCATTTTTAAATTCCACAGCACTTCCATCCTACAGAAACAGCTGGTGGCTTAACATCTAAGCGAGTGAGGCAGGCAAACCCATCACAGGGCATCGCGCACCACAAATGTCTTTCTTCTGGCAGGAGGAAAATTAACCAGTTTTGAGCTGGTCCCCAAGAATGAGTGCCTGAAGAAGGTATGACTCAAATCTCCTGTTCATGGATGACTCTCTATCTGCTTGAGATCCCTGAAGGCCATTGCCAATCAAGCTAATGAGACAGACCAAGGATCTGATTCATAGCGAGGTGGACCAAGTCCACACCTGAAGGTTCAAATTAACGGATTTATTGCTAAAAGCCTTCGCACAGGCATCTTCTCAATGAATGGTCAACGCCTGGTTATAGAGTTAGATAAGGATCAATGGCATTCAAGGGGGGTGGTGTGAACTTGTGGCTACATAACAACTTTAAAATGATTCTTCTTTTCACTCCTCCCCCTGGCTCTGCCAGTCCTTCTCCTATCATAGGTTCCTATAAGGAAGGCTTGAAGAAGCAATGTCCTTGTGGAGGTATGATCTGTGGATGAACCCTTGGAAGTCTACTGTATCACATGAGAAGAAGTTGACTTCATCCCTTGCCTCTCTGGCAGTAAGGGGATGGAGCGAGTGAGTGAGCAAGAGAGAACATGGCTTGTGTCCCTGGAAGACCATTGCCAGAAATAGGAGAGCATTCTTGGTTGATGCAGCAAGAGTCTTCTTCTGATGGATTTGTCTGCACAGGTCAATAGACTCTGCTCTGGAAGACAGTTGCAACGAAAGGCCAGCCTCTCATTTACTGGTTTGGGGGGGACCTCAAAAGAAATGAGGGAGGATGGCTTCCAGTTAGTTCTTCTCTTAAAGAAGAGTTGGTTATGCCTGAACTCTTACAAGGTGCAAAAGAATTCTACCACTGCAATTTGGTAATGTGGTAATTATTGAGACCAATGATTACTTCTTATGAGATGGGTGCCCATATAAATTTGCTAAGTAAACAAATAAAAACAAAGTAAACTGCATAAAATTAGTAAGGGTAAGCTTCACCATTATAGAAAAGTTGGGAAGTGCAATGACACACCCTTCCTTTAAAAATATTATTTTTGTCATAAATGGTAATTGAAACATTACTGTAGATAAATCTTCATTTTTAATTCTGTATTTTTTTAAAAAAAGATACAATTTAAGTTACTTCAGCTTAGCTTGCAGTCTTGTTAGATCTAATTACACCTTGAGCAAGTAACTTTGCCTCATTTAACTACATAGGTTTCTAACAATTTGGCCAGCTGCTTTGGCCAGTTAAGCAACTAAAAGAGTAACTCTCCATTTGGTAAAATCACTTTTGTGGAAAATGAAATGAACCTCAGAACCTGATGGTGGTGCCAAAGAAAGTTGCTTTGATGGTCCTTGATTTTGGCCAAAGAGGTCCCGCTCAGGGGCTTTCTTGGTTGGAGTCATTTCACAGCTGTAACATGAGAAGAAATCTCTGGACGGATGGTTACAAGTTGCCCTTCTGAATATATCATAAGAGCCCTCGGAACGAGAACAGTTGTGGCTCTTGATAGGCAGCAACTTGATATGGACCAGTTGGTCAGCGAGAATGATCTTTGTTATTCTTCTGGCTAATCATGGGGGCACTTGTTTCCAGATGTCTTCTTTGCTCATTCTTCTCCATGATGCCTCCATCTCTCTGAGGCCGAGAGGCTGGCCAGAGTCATGGGCTGAGGGCCAAGAGACCGTCTGTTGCCAGGAAGAATAGTCTCTGTCCCCCCTTTAATCCTCCAAATCATCGGAGAGTTCAGGAGGTTTGGGTGAGAGGACCAAGCGATTATGCAAAGTCTCTTGTTCCTCCAGGATTTTGCGACACAAAAGAATACTAATGTTCATTGTCTTTTGTGAAACCAGTCAAGTTCATCAGTTTTAGGAAAAAAAAGAGAAAGAAATTAAATCAAGATTTAATTGGGAGATGGATGTTTTATTCATAGAACTATCCACGGGAGAAACCAGCCAGCTTGAAGGTAAAGACCCTTCCCACAAATCCTTTGAAAAGTTGTTTCTCTGATTAGCCAGAACGTTTTCCACTTCAAAGCTGGAATCCTTTAATGCATTTTAAATGTCCTGATGATCTCGCTACGTAGGAAAGTAGCCCTCTCCACCCAATCTGCAGGGGCTTCCAAAATGCAGCCATTTCTGTTGGCTCACAAGCACCCCACCATCCAGGGCTTAGCGGGCTGCAATAGAGTGGAGAAAGCCAATGAACCCCAGTGTGTGATGGAGCACCATGTGAAGGATGTCTTCCCTCTAGTCTCCAGGAGTTTCAAGCTAGGACAGAAGGGGAAGCAAAAGATCTACTGGGAATCCCAAAAGATTACAAGGATAAAAAGAGTTTCCAGTGGCAAAACCATCTGTTGCCATTTAGAAACCATTACAAAGCTCTATCAATAAGTATATTCTTTATTTAAACCTAGTATTCTTTCAACTACCAAAATAGATTCCTGGATCTGGATCTGTTCCTCCCAGTCCTAGATCACCTGTGCAGGATGACCCTCCCCCCAAAAAATTCTAGATGAAATCTTTCTTCCCTATCCAGCTTTTTTCGGTTTAGAATTTGGTGGATAGGAAGAATGGGAGGTGAATATCCAAGTCCAAAGATATATTTTTTTCTGATATTACATTCCACCTCCAGTTGATGCGCCTGGTGTGTGTCTGTGTGTGGGTGTGGGTGTGCACATCTCTGATCCTTGTAAACTGCTGTAGGATCATTTGCACTAAAGATCAGGGCAACACGCTTTAAATGAAATAAATGTTTTGAGGTTGAAGCATTCTGATCTGGAAACCTCTCATGCTGACATCTCAAGACCTGAATTTTTTCTGAAGCTGGCATGTTACGATCTCAAGCATCTCCTTCTTTTGTTGCTAACCTAAGATTGTATTTTCTTTGGAAGGAAGTTCTTACTAATCTCAACTCATGGCTGAATTTGCTGCATGACAAAGCCCATTGCTCATTGTGCTCCGTTGCTTGAAAAGGGCTGCGGGTTTGAATATCAAGAAATATTCCCGCATATTTTGAACATAACTAAGATAAGTAAGCCTTGTGGGGGAACAAATGGTGATGCAACAGACCTCCTGCCTTAAAAGAGGGGCTGGCTAAAGTTTCAGGACAGCTGAAACGACAAAACTGGCAAAATGACAAAACCGGTGGGATTAATTGCAATGATGATACAGATGGCTGCATTTCAGGAAGTCCTTAGCTATTTTGTTGAACGGGACACCACATTATATGGGCTCTTTCACATTTGTTTCTAAAATATTAATTATATGTATGCTTGCTGCTGCCATATTAAAAAAATTAAGACAGTTGCCATTTTGATGGTTTTGTTGCGTGCAAAATGTTGACTAAGGGTGGTGAGAGTGATGGCTTTCTACTGCTATGATGTGGAAGGGGTGGGTGCCCCTTTTGTGGGTTATTTTTGCTCCCTTAAGTAGTCTCAGAAGAAGAAACAGGACCCCTCAACCTTCAGCCCAGAACCCTCTGTCCCATCAGTACCTTCTCACTTCCTCCCTTGGGTGGTTTACAGGCAGGTGGCTGTCCTATGGAGACCTCCTCTTCAACTTCCCTGCTGAGGCCTTGGGGTGAGTCATAAGATGGCTTCCTGCTCAACTGCCGGTCCAAGCTAAGCATTGTCAGATGCCAGCATCTCTTCTCAAGTCTAAAACAAGGTGGCAGTTGATTTTGTGGCTCTTGGAATATTTCTACACTTTTACACACTAAAGTTCAAAGTTTGTCTAATCTTGGGCAGAGGGCCTGGCTTAATTTCAGCTTTATGCTTTTAGCTTACCATCACATCAACCCCTGTTCAGGAAAGTTGAACCTGAACCTGGGGAAAGCTTAAAATAGCAGCTCCGAGATTCACATTTCTTCTTTTTAAGCTTGCAAATCAATAGCTTGTTGGCTGCGGCGGTTGCAGGATGGTGGCCTGTGCGGTTTGCTCTGCTCCTGGCAGGGCTCTGGACAGAAGGAGTTTGCTTTCAGCCTCTCCGCCTGGAGCTCCCTTCCTCCGGCACGGCCGTTGCCTGCCCTTCAGAAACAGCCTCCTTGGTAGGTGAAGCCGCAGCTGCCTTGGGAAATCTCAGATCTTTGTTACCAGAAGGACACACAAAAAGAAACATACGTTCTACGGGAGACTCATTATTCAAACAATCCCAGGCCTCACATACACACTGCGGTGACTTTGGAAGACAAACAATCTTATCTCTTGGGTGAAAAGAACCATTTGTTGTTTACCGTCCAGGAGAGAAAGCTTACAATACAAGCAGGGAAAGTTGAGGAATAATGACATCTCTGCTGATGGAGGTTTTTTTTGAAAAGAAATGCCTCCATTTCCCTGAGAAAAGTCAGAGGTTTCCCTTTCACAGCGAATGGAAAGAGGCCCTGCAGGAACCTGAGGGGTTGGTGCTTGGCTCTCAGAAAGCTCCTGGATCCTGGGGGCTTCACTGCCACCCTCCCACCCTTGCAGGGGCCAGGTGGGGCTGCGTCCTTTTCAGAGGTTGGAATGGATGCATTTTGGACAGCATTGCTGCAAATAAACACCTTCGTGGGTGTTTCCTACCTGAAACAAACACGGCCGTGGACCTTTCCTTCCTCTGCCGTAGACAGAAGGTGCAGGAGTACAAGCGAGACACCCTCCAGCTTGGAGGTTGGTGAATGTCCTCCATCCTTAACTGCCTCTGTCCTCCAAAGAGGGAGGCAGAAGTCTCCTCTCATCACTGGGCTTTCCAGCGCGGGTGCCTGGTTCTATCTGAGAGCTTCCTTGCTCTGGGTCTCTGCATGCCTGCGGAGGAGGGGACCTTCTCAGGAAAAGGGAGAAAGGGGGAAGGAATTACCTCCCCAAGCACAGACATGAACAAATAGGAAAGTTTTATTCCCCCCTCCCTCTTTTCATGTGGAATGACTTCCATCAATGCTATCTGGTCTCTCCAAACAGATCTAGGACATCCATTTTAGCATCTCAGGAGACTCCATCACCTCCTCCTCTGCATGGACTTGATGAACTAAGATGTTCCACTTTCCAGGCTTGGTTTGAGGGTGCCACTCTCTCTGTGCCTCGCCCAGCCCAGAGACTCACTTCACCTGGCCAGACCTCTCTGTGTGGGGAAGGGTGCCAATTGAGAGCCGGTCAAACTACAGGTTGGTCACCACCAAGAAACGCAGCCACCTGCCCTGTCCTTTCTACAATGGCCCTTTTTGCCTGGCTGCTTTGCCTCCCGCTGTGCCTGGAGACAATGGCTAGGATGAGCCCGCTACATGATGACCAATGGGCAGAGCTGACAATCCCACTCAGTGCAGTTTTGATCAAAAGCAGCATTTACGCCTTGGTTCCATTTCATTGTTTTACTCTGAGCACTGTCTATTAATGATAAAAGTCCCTGTGGTTTATAATTACCAGTTTGACAAGTTCACGAGTTCTCTGTTAATTATTATAATTAGCTTTCACTCAGTGCAGAGGCAGGGTATGGCAGTTGCATTAACAATGGGAGAAGGATGGTTCTGAGCAGCCAAGAAAGAGCCAAGTGAGAGGCTCGCTCACTGCTGCAGTGATTAAGCATTGGAGATCCAGAGCCTTTACCTCTAGCCTTGCTTGGTCTAGTGAAGGGCTTGGGACTACTGGTTGTGCCAGGCGTTGGCAAGAAGGAAAGCCATAGGCCAAAGAAGGGCAAAGTTCTTGCACACAACATTTATTTGGCAAGGAGATGTCTCAGAGCTTGTCTTTAGCCTCGCTCCCCCAGCAAGCGATGGGAGAATTGATCTGTTATGTTGAGCCTTTCCTGGTTTGGTAGCAGAGGGAAGCTTAGAAAGTCGACCCTTCAGCCATGGGGAAAAAAACTTTTTTTTCCCTGCAGCTTCTTAGAAATCTTAGATTCTTTTATAAGGTGGGAAGAAAGGGACTTAGTGAAGGGATGTGGTAAGACTTAACATGTCAAACTGGGACTGAGGAGAACCAGGTTCAGATGCATCCTCAGCCACAGTCATTCTCACCTATTTTATGTGATTGTGGTTGTGGAGATAACCCTGATGGCGTTAGTGAGCTCCCAAAAGACATGTGGCTCAAAGCTCAGGAGACCAATGAAAATTGTTTGTCAATCCTGATGGTGGACCTACTGACACACTTCCAAATTTGTGTAGGAAATGGCCAGGGTGAGGGAGGGGTCAAGTACGTCATCAGTCTTGAGTCCCCTTCATGGCCACAAATGATCTAAGTCCAGCCCACCTTGAGTTCCACTGACTCTTACTGACTAATGGTCAGTTTGCCTTGACCACTAGAAGTTCAGATTCTTGTAGAGAGCAGGCAATAAACCCACATCTTCATTTGAACTCCTGACTTCCTGCACTTGACGTTTGTGGGAAATCTGAAATTGAGCCACATGGAAGAGGATCTCCCTGGATTGTCTTTATTAGTGCCAGGCCAACAGGTGATCCAGCCAAGCAGCAAAGTTAAGGCTTTACTGTAAAGAAGGGTTAGCTTTGCGTGTGTCTCGGTGTGAAAACAGGCCGTTCAGCAACGAACTCACTGTGTGCCAGAACTGCATTTGTTCCTCTTCTGCCCTCCGCTGCCACCTCCAGCCATCCAGAGCTGGCAGGGCAACAATCCTGAGAAGCGAATATCGAAATAGAATTCTAAAGTGGCATCGCTCAGGTTTCTGTTAATTTTCAAGCTCAAACATGCTCAAAATATTTATCACAAATACAGCCACAGATGCAGCACCAAGCTGTGTAAATAATTAGTTACCTTAAAGCTGTTTCACACCTGAAATGGGGTGTTGTTGGTGGCTTTTTTAGTTAATTTATTATTATTTTAATCACATCTTTGTGGAACTGATGCACTGACTAAGTGGCTTGCGGGGAAGAGTTTGTCCCCATCACTATTATGGGCAGAAAATGCTTCCTGACACCCATTCAGATCTATTGGGCATCAGAAAGAAGCACGTCAGAGAAGGAGAAAGGGAGTCCCAGGTGATTGTCCCCTTGCACGTCCAGGTTTAGCCTTTCTCATTTTGTAGCCTGCGGGTGGAGGAAGAACGATGCACCTGGAAAAGCTGCCAGGTTCCCAGGGGATTTCTGCACAATAAACAGCCAGGTGTTCCACTGGAACCATGCTGAGATTCTACCTTTGGGTGGGGAAACTCCCACCAGAGAAGTGAGTAAAGGCAGCGCATCCTGAGGACAGAGAAGAAGGTACCCTCCCATCACTTGTTGAGGTTGCTTCTCCTATGATCTTATGAGGCAAGGAAAATCTGTGGACCTGGAACTACTTGGGTGAGAAAGCCCAGTGGGTGAGGCACCTACTTTGTACCAAGGCAGGGCTGTCTCAACTTCGCAACTGTAAAACTTGTGGAATTCAACTCCCAGAATTCCCCAGCCAGCATGTTACAGTTCACAAGTCTTAAAGCAGCCGAGTTTGGAGATGCCTGCACTAAGCCATGCTTTGCTGAATTAGTGGACTACATCACTGTGTAATCCACCATGTTCATGCATCATCATAAATCAGGCATCAAGTTAAGACAGAAAAGAACAAACCATCTCATGATGAATATGCAATCGGGTGGAGCTAGCTAGTTTGCGGGAGGGACACTGTCAGATCCACCATCTTTGGCTTGGTGCCGCACTGGCGTCCTGCCATCAAAGGGCTGGGAAGGGGGAGAACCAAATGGAGAGCAATTAACCTGCATGCATTTTTGTGTGTGGGGATTCAGGAAGGGGGGAGGTGACAGCTGAGGAAAAGCAGGACACTGGGGGACTGGTGATTCCAAGGCATTTTCAAGGCCATTTGCCCTGAGTGTGGAAAGTTACCAGCCAAAACTCCCCAGTGTTCCCAAAACTTCCTGGTGATATTGCATTGGCTGGGTTTGGACTGGCCATGGGGGAGGGATGGGACTGAAGGAAATAGTTTGTGTCTTCTTGTGTGAGAAACGCAGATTCTTCCTGGCTTTACTGCAACCAGCATCTCTCAGTAAAAGTACCTTCGCTTCCACCCAATGGAGTCAGGGTTTGTCTTCCCTAAGGGTTCAGACTGGGACAGGTCTGACAAACACGGGCAGCTTCTCAGTGCTCAGTTCACCACAAAAGGGGGATGTGAGCTCTTAATGACCCTCATTCCACCAACTGCTAAAAATGGGCTCTTGCATTCTGTGGGTGTTCTTGTGCATGGCTCCATCTTTGCATGATGGATTTCAAGTCTGGAAGAAAATGGGAATGCAGGGATTAACCCTTTCTTCCCCTGCAAGATCTTCTGGGGAAAATTTCTTTGAACACCAGCAACTTCAGAGTGCAGCCCAGACAATTTGTAAGACATGCTTAGCTTCATTATTTCCGTAAATGGGGCTCCCTTCCCAATGGAGCTGTGATGGGGGAGGGGGGAAGCCAGGAGCGGCTCTAACTAGAGCCCAGAGAAGGGATGTGATGTCTAATTATTCGCACAAAACCCAAAACACACAAGTTGAGCTCTGCAGGTCTTCTGTCCTCTAAATATTTCATTTTGAATGAATGTACAAGCCAAATGGAAATTTTGAAGCAAAAGCCAAGTGCTTGGAATAGATTTGATTATTGATTTGGCCAGGGTGGAAGATGAAACAGAAATCGACAGTTGGTGATGATCAGGCAGGGAGATGGTGACACTACACCTTGTCAGTAATACTGCTAGTGTCATCATCGTCATCATCGTCACCACCACCATCTAAACTATGTTCTACAAGGCTCTGGATAGGCCGGTATAAACCCACCTTTGCCATCTGCAGAGTGGGGAGAAAAAAGACGAATCGCTTTCCTGTTTTTCTTCCTGGAGGATTTATATCAATAAGGCAGATTGGGAAAGAGGTGCCAGGTCGGGGAGGGGAAGCATCTTGCCAGCTTTCTACTAATTAAGCTCCAGAATGAGGTTGTCAGTTCCTGTGCTTGTGTCTACAAGACAAAAAAGTTGGCCATCAGTTCTGAGGGGTGCTTGCCAGAAAGGTGCCTTCAGGGCCACCAAAAGGGGGTTCAGTGGGAGGAGGTTTCTCATGCCATTGATGCCATGGGAGTGGTAGCAATAGATTTCTTGTGCCACCACTTGGCTACCTTGGTCCACTTGCTCTCTGGCGTGGAATCCCTCTCGGCAGCTTTCCCCGCAGGCAGGAGGCAGTTGGGAAGGCTCCTCCTGCAGAACGAGATGGCTGCCCCTTCAGCCCAGAGCTGAAGTCAGCCCACCAATGGTGGGGCCCGTGGCTCCTGAGACTCCAGGCAGGGCTCTCTGCAGGAGGCTCTTTTGCTGGGCCCTGTCGAGCAGGGATTCTGCTCTAATGCACTTGACAGGTTTGGTCCTTCCCACTTTGATTTTCTATCTCCTTTATTCTTGCCCTCTGCACACCATGTTCATAAACTTGAAACAATACCAGCAGGTGGACCAACTGGTGGAAAAGAGCCAGAGAAGGTAGCATAGGAGGAGGTTTTTTTAGAAATGTAAAATGCACATTTCAAAGTGTAATTGTAATCAGTGCCAAGAGACAGCATTTTGATAGTAGTAATCAGTAAATAACACGAGCAATACACCAACATTTCACAGATGCAGCCACGACAGATGACCCTCTTGCGCATCCCAGGTGGCTGGAGAACATGAGGCAACCTTCAGCATTTTGTGCAGGGGATGGAGACATTTGGTCAAGGAGATGTTAGGGATCCTTTGGGCCAGAGGTGGCATTCAGCTGGTTCTGACCAGTTCTGGAGAACCGGTAGTGGAAATTTTGAGTAGTTCGGAGAACCGGCCAATCCCACCTCTGACTGGAGATTTTACAGTATCCTTCCCCTGCCACGCCCACCAAGCCACGCCCACAGAACCGGTAGTAAAAATAATTGAATCCCACCACTGCTTTGGGCCCTTTCCTGGATCCAAAATGATCACCCCTTGACCCAGTCCTCTAATCTCTCTCCCAGACTTTCTGCATTCCTTCAGCGATGTTCCTTTCAGGAAAGATCCCGTTCAGTTATCTTGCTTTCTGACTTCATTGGCGCAGATCCTCTGGCTCCCTGTCTCTTGAATTAGCCCCCCTTCCTGTTGTCCCTTCAAGAAATGATGGGGATGTCACATCCAGGCTCCACTTGATTGTTTGGCAACAATGAATTTGACCGCATCCCCTAGAGAGAAAGCCTGGCCGTCCTTAATTACTAGGTAGGGTAAGAGGGAGAGGGGGAGTATCAAGTGGTTTCACCTGCTCTGTTGTATAATTAAAAGGTGCCTTGGGCACAGAAGACTGTTTTTCATTATATTATGAACCTAGAAACAATTAACAGAGGCAGACGCTATCCTAGGAGGGAAAGAAAAGATTAACAATCAAAGGAAAAGAGAAAGTTTTCCAGAGACTTTTGGGGCATCTTGGGTGTGTCTCACCTGCAATCTTCTTCATGGTCCATCTTCATGGTCTCTGAGGGGACCAATGGATGGGGAGGTCTCCATACGTGGCCTTGAGCTCATCCCTCCCTGCTGCTTCAGAGGATGGCTATTTTTGTTTATGCGAACTGAGTTTTGCATGAAATCCCTCCGGTTGAAGCTTCTGTGGAAAGCGGGAAACAACAGAAGACACAAAGGCTTCCACACCTCCTAGTCAACATTTCTGCCAAACTCCAGTTGTGAGTGGAGGCAGTTGAAATCTAACATGCATCAAAAGGCATTTCTGACTTGTAAAGTGTTTTTCAACATTCAGATGATTGAAGTCGAGAACACTCCTGATAACAAAGGACGGCCGTGGAGTTTGAACTGGATGCATTCCAACTTCACAAGATGTCCTCTCTTTGTTCCCTCTTCTGCTTTAAAGACTATTTAGATTTACAATAAACAACAATTGATCAAATGTATGCTTTTCCGGCTTTGTCGCCACCAGAGCTGAAATAATTTTAAGAAATGAAGATGGTGTCATGATTTGAAATGGGAGAGCAGCCTTTTTCTTGGGCTGCTTCGTTATTTTCTATCCCTTCTCCAGACATGAGACACAACAAGTTGCATGGATCCTTCGCAACTCCTTTGCCTTGGAAGGTGCACATAACCGTCAGCAAAGTCTTTGGTTCCATGGATGGAGTTAATGAGGAGAGCCAGCCCTGCGCTAATTGGTGGGGCAGAACTCCATTAAAGGAGGAAGTGAAATGGATAATTCCATTAAGCCGGGCTTCCTTGCAACGTCTGCAGCCGATCCTGGGGTTGTGCCTGCCCTGTTCCTCTGCCTTCCAGGAAGCAAAGCTGTGCACCTCACCTCCATGCAGGAAGAGTCCTGTGCCTGGCTATCTCCCCCCTGATGTTGGGCTGACCTTGGTCCCACCCGTTCAAAAGTCACCAGTCCAGACAAAGATGTGGTGGGACCTTCACTGGAAATGGGAAGTGGAGACAACCCGTGTTCGGCTGCAGTGAGAGAAAGATTCACAGGCACTTGCTTAGAAGGCAGCTGGGGCAGAAAAACAAAAGAAGACACACAGAGAAAAGCAAGGAAGGACAAAGTCAGTGGGTGCAGGAAAGACAAGGAAGTAGGAAAAAAGAAGGGAGTTTCTGCAAACCGAACTGCCTTCCTTTAAATAAGTATGCAATTTTGTACCTTCTAATCAGTAGCCCACATTATTTGTTTGTGCAGTGTGATTTTGATTTAGCTATTTATTGCTACAGTTCTCCCCCCCTCCCCCTTTGATACATTACTGAGTCTCCCTCAGGATTTGGGTGGGTTGTAAGTAATGTAAACAAGCAAGCCAATACATCAATAAATCAATAAAGTTTTAATTGTTTATAATCCAGGAGTCTGCTAAGTACTTTTAGGCCCCTCCTGTGCCTCACATGCAGCAGGCACCACAGGAGAAGAGCCAGTAAGAGAGGTGATAAATTATTTATTTATAAGTAATAAAGCTCTCGGAGTTCCCGTGTTGGGAACAATGTTCCACTCATCTTCATTAGTGCTATCATTCGGTAAGTAATTTCATATATTCAGATCTTTCTTTCTGCAGTCCTGGGGTAGTTTCTGAGAGCAGCTTCATATGTAAGCCAGGCCCAGAATAACCCTGCACTAGAAATGGTCCACATGAACACAGTTGTTTTAGTGCACAAGAACTGGGTATGGGTCATCTTCTGGGGGTAACTCAGTTGCATAACAAAATCAAAATGTGCAGAGACCAACATACTAAATTATACCCTGGAAATCTAATTTGTACATATCAATCAGTGTTTTGGGTATAAACTAGGGATAAATGCTTGAAGGGTTAGAAAGGCAGGGATGAACAGGGTGTCTTGATGTTGGAGACCATCCCTCAAGGCTTCTCTGTGACAGACCCTATTCTCTGCTTGTATAGGATGCTGAAATAATAGCCAATGGACCCTTTGCATAAATATTTACATTCAGAATGTCAGTATGGTATGGAGCAGTGGATGCCTGGGGAATTCTGGGAGTTGAAGTCCATACCTCTTAAAGTGGCCAAGGTTGAATAACACTAGTATGGAACAACTTTTTAACCTTCTGTCCATACTGGTTGTAAGTTTATTAATTGAACAGTTGTTACAGGCCTTGGATCTCTGGGACACGGTGGGCCAGATATCTAACTGAAGCTCTTGACCTCTGACCAGTTGTTTGTCTAACGGTGAAATCCAGACCTGGGCAGCAAAATGGCCTTTACACAGGTCTTGATTGAAACCCTTTTGCAGAGCAGAGAAACACCTGGGAGTGGCGGTAAAATCAATTGGTGGAAAAGCTAACAACACCCCTGGTCTCCCTGCTCCAAGGTCACGCCGAGGAAAACAGACTGAGGAGTTTGACTTCTCTCTTTAGTCCTCACCAGGTCATTAAACCTCTTCCGCCATTGCAGGTACCCAGAGAGGGAGTGCGGAGCGCTGTCCTTTAAAAGCTGTGGAAGTGCCCAGTGATATTTCACCATCTTTTAATATACTTAATGAGAAGGCATCAATCAGAGCTAAGAAGCTTCAGCAGAAAGAGGAAAGCTGCAGAGTGTGGTCCTCTTCCATTTTCTGTGCGCTGTGGAAAGGTCAGCTGAGCATTGGAGCAATTATCTCATTGTGTTTATTGATAAATCATTGGAGGTTTCAGAGCTGTCAGTGTTTGACTCTAGACAAACAGATATTTAATTAAACACCACAAAAGGAACAAGAAGGAAAAGTGTTCGGCAGGAATTGCAACAACGCAGCCAGTCTCAGAGGCAAGCAAAGGCTTGGCTCAACCTGCCGCCAACCTCATTGCCCATTGGATTGGAGCGGCGAGTCGATTGGGGAAGGAGCCAGCTGGCAGAGGCTGGGCACAAGGAAGGCTACTCCTCACTGGCTGGCCACCACCTCCCCCAATGCACAATACAGAGAGCCAGGATTCTGTGAAATAAAACTTGAGAATCAGTAACCAGAGGAGGAAAAAAGGCTGCACCTGAAGGCGGGTTTTGCAATCTTGGCTGGAAACGGCAGGAGAAACGGGGGGAGTGCTGGGCCAAGAGAGCTCCTTGGGCAAGTGGCAGGCAGACGGTGGCCCCAGTTGCAGCCTGAAAGTCAGTAAGAAGTCAATAAACCCTGCCTCTGGGATTGGGGACCTGGAGCAGGAAAGATTTCTGGGTCCCAGTTATATTAAATCCAACCCTTTTCCTGTTACGACATTTGTTTTTTATTTCTTTGTCTAATTTTTACAGCTGCCCATCTCACAAAAGAAGCAATTTTGGCTAGTAAAACAATTAATAGACACCTAAAACCATTATCAATATTAATTTCCAGAAACATTACAAACAGAGGGGAAACAGTGAAATAGCAGATGAAGGGTTGTTATTAATAACAGAACCATCTGACTAGTTTGCCCATCCCCTGAGGGCCCCCAGGCATCACCAGGCCTTGAGGGATCTTTGGAAGACCAGAAGGGGTGACGCCAACTTCATCACACAGTGAGAAGATTCCACAAATGTGGGAGCCACAGCAGAAAAGGCCTATGGTTGGCTTTGACACACATTATGCCTTGACACACTTCAACACACTTTGTCCTAGTTTTAATTGGCTTTGACACACTTGGCCTCCCAGGCAGTGCAAAGGAAGCCTTCTCCTAGGTTCTAGAGTGATGCTTTTCAACCTTGGTGATTCTAGGTTGTGTGGGCCCACAACAGGAACAGGACCAAGTTTTTAGAAGTCTTCTATTTGTCCATCAGGGCTTTGGGAAAACAAGGATCCCTCCTCTATATTTCTCGGAGGAGTCTGTAGGGATCCAAACGCAAGGAAGACTCAGTGGTGGAAGACCACTCCATGCATGTGGAGGCTACAAGCCCACCTGGCCATGGATGCGATGCTCAGGTGAGTCCTTCTGCCGACCCTCGCTCTCTAAAGAGTGCTTCCATAGCAACGTGGTTTCTGAGTGATGACAAAGGGCCGAGGGGCAAAGCATCTGCTTCGGGTATGAGAAACCTCAGGGTTAATCCCTGGAAGAGTATTAAATCGACCATTCCTGCCATAGAAGGGCTTAGGGTTACGAGATACATGAAGAAAGAGAAACTGATTAAAACAGGCATTTGGTTCCTGCTGAAATTAAATATTGGGACTGTTTCATATTCAGTGGAACTTGTCTTTCCTGTAAAACACCAATATTTACCATCTGTTAAAATCTGCATCCAATTTTCCCCCCTCTCGATCTTTACAGCTTTAATTATTTTGAAGGAGAGATGAGAGTCTCTTGTCCAGATTCTTGCTTGCCTGGATCCTTTTGAGAAGAGTCTTGAAGTGGAAATCCAGTCGGTCCCTCCGGTGATGCCCAAGCTTCAAAACACCCTGATTTGGGCGTCCAAAAGGTGCTTTTTCAAAAGGTAGCTGGACTTAGTTTTTCCTTCAAGATGTTTTGCTTCTCATCCAAGAAGATTTGTCACTGAAGAATCTTCTTGAATGAGAAGCAAAACATCTTCAAGAAAAAATGAAGTCTGGTTGCCTTTTGAAAAAGCACCTTTGGGACAACCGTGACCTGGATGACGGAGAATCTCCATAGTTCTTGATTTGGGGTTGCTCCAAAGAATTTGCTGCAGCTTTCTGAATCTTCCCCAATATATTTAAGCTGTGGGGGACATCATTGAACATTGCTCACCTGCTCAGAATGATTCCTGTTTTGAAGGATGTGGGAAGAGGAAGGCCTGTGATGACCCAGAGTGTACCACAAATGTAACAAAATCCAAAACGTAAATAAATGTCCTTTAATGCCTCCAACTTGGCCCCCCGGTCCAATAATTCTCAGTTGGAGATAAAACGTATTCAAAAATAGTCTTCAAAAGAAAGCAATACAGTCTGAACTTAATGAGCAGATAGAGGTGAAATAAAAAAACAAACAAACTACAATGATGAAATTTCCACAATGGAACAGGAAAAGTATTTACCAAATTGAAGGAGATAACAAGGCACAGTCTGTTGGAAGGATGCCAACCAAGATAACTTCAGACCAAAATAAAACACGCTTTGTTTCCAGCATTTACCAGTACACAGGTTCAAACTCTTATTCAGTTGTCACAGCTGCAGCCCATGAAGAGGATCAAGGCCCTCTCCTCCCCCATAGACCACATCTCTTCTTTATCCTCTTCTCCCTGCATGTCCTAGGATGTAGAGGGGATGGGCCTAGGTCCTTCTCTGACTGCCCAGCTGGCCTCTGCCCTTCCCCAGCCTCCTCCACAACCTCTGGAGCCACACTTCCACTCCCTGTCTGCTGTTCCTCCTCTCCCTCAGAGTCAGCCTCCAACAGGGGCATGACAAGGCCCTTCAGGAGAAAAATTGCACTCCAAACAGGATGTCTAGATTCCAGGACACCAGTCCTCCTGAATGCCCCTGCTCACTCTGATGACTTTGGGCAGAACAGGCCCAGAAAACCCTGCTCCCATCCCGGGAACTACTCGAGTGTTTGAAGGATGAAGGGCGAGATGCATCACTTTATAGAACTTCTCTTCTCCCCTCAACTTTTTTTCTTTTTCTTGCTGTCACCCTTCCCTCCTGCACTTTCATAACCACTATATAAATTACTCTGGCAATTTAAAGAAAAGAGAAAAAAATAATAAGTTGAATAGGATCCAATCTTCTCCAGCAGCTGCCTTTGTCAGGGCAGAAAACTCTCAAGTCTTCAGATGAATAAAAAAATAAAACACATGGAGAAAAAAAATGGATAAAATATAAATTAAAAAAGAAGAATGGAGCTGGCTTCAATCAATAACCCTTGAATTATTGACTGCTTTTGCCATTACATTCTTAGACCCCTGTAATCTTCTATGGGAATTTGAGGAACTGCACCTGTATAGGTGATAAGATGCCCATTGTCAAGTCATCATTCATTCCCATCCAGGCCTTGACAATCTCCCCTCCAGCCCTACCCCGCCCCAGTGTTCTGGGATCTTCACGACAACATTAGTTCTGCACCACGTTGCATATAATCAGAAGAGGCACCCTGGATGCCTGGCAGGCTGTCATTTCAGGCAGGAGGGACTCCTTTGATCAGAAGCTTCCTTCTACCTGCCTTGGTGGACATTTTCCACTTTCTGCCTTTCCAACATCTACATATTTTAGTAGGACAAACTGTCAGTCAGGAAAGAAGAAGAGAAAGAAGGATTCTAGCAAGGGCTGCTGGGAGCCTTGGAAGATGCCCCACATGCTTGAGGGAGCCCAGTTGAAGGGCTCTGGGCAGGGGTCAACCTAGGAGCAGCTGTCCTCCTGCCTGTTTGCTCCAGACCCCCTTGAGCGAGTGGGACCCTCCATGCTTAGAGTCACTGAGAAATGTAATAGCAAGCAGTGGGCTGAGCTAGCATAGGGATGGAGGACTGCAGGCATGGCAGGTTAAGTCTCCCTCTCCCTCTCTCCCTCCTCCTTGGTCAGGATATGCAGGCAGCCAGCAGCAGAAGTAGCCTGCAGTACTGCACTCTAACCACTGCACCACCATGGCTCTTGGTGCCAGATGTGGAGCCCTGGACACAGGAGAACCGACTATCCTCCCATGTCCTGAGTGCCTGGAGCTGAGAGCTAGAAGAGGAGCACAATTGGTTTGAGACCCACACTGGAGCTCAAACGAGGCGGGTTGAAAGACTGGAGCAGCCACAGCCTCTGATCTGTCTCACAAACTGCATCTCTCCAGCTTCTAAAAACTGACGCCCAGCTCAAGAGACGCTTCCTCCAGCTGGAACTGTAGAGTAAACTGATGGCCACAGGTGGGCTTTTGGTCCAGAGGAAGGTCCCTGGGAAGCTCTCTATGTCCAGCAGCAGCAGCAGCAGCAGCAGCAGCAGCAGCATCTCCCCTTCCTTGGCCACCTCCCCAGCACGCAGCACGCAGCCCGCAGCCGCAGCACGCAGCCCGCAGCACGCAGCACGCAGCACGCAGCATTTTGGACTGGGCTGGAGCGGTGCTAAAAGCCAGGCCTTCTCTCGGCTGTTTTCTCCAGGGCTGCTGTGTCCAAATAGAAAAGAAAAGGTCTGGTGGTTTTTATTATGAAGATTTACAGCCAGGAGTTATTTTCCATGGCAATCCTCTCCAAGGCATTTATGGGCTTCAATTACAAAGCATTGGTGGAACCCAGGAAAACAGCAGGCTGGAGACCAAATTCCCGGCATGTATCGCTCAGAGGAACCAACGCCATTGATAATGAATACCACTGTTCATTAAGGGAAAATACAAAAGCAAATAAACAAACCAGCAAGGAGTTGAGCTGCCTCTGCCCTCCCCCACCTCTCTGCAAGTCACATTCCTGAAAACCAAAACATTACCCAGCCGGCTGGCAGAAGTGCTTGTAAGGCGTTTCATGAGCTCAAAGGCTGAGGAGCGCAGGTAGCTGAGTGCCCTTAGTAAAGTAATGGTAATAATAACATGGGCACACTGGGTGCCATCCCAAAAATTCTTGGATGGCTCTTAGAAAATCTGTGCATTGACAAAATTGCCATCTGTCAATTGCAAAAGGCTGCACAGTTTGATTCCGCTCATGTACGGCACTGATATATGATGACATCCCAGGTTCTTGGGAAGAGCCCGATGCGTCTGATGGCCAACGCCGTGGGTGGATCCATTTTGCCCATGCTGGAATTGCTGCAGGAAGGGAAAAATGTTTTTGGAACAGAAAAAGGATTCAAAGTGAATTGGCTTTGGGTTTTTTCCCCCTTTTAATATGTGGATCTAGATTTCTGAAAGTCAAGACCTTCCATCAAGAAGGCAAGAATTAAACCAGCACCTGTTGAGGAACAAACAAACAAACAAACAACAACCCAGCCCACCTCTGACCACAGATAATGGCTCCAAGCCCCTCCTGGGCCTGCACAAGATCCTTGGCTGGCTCCGTTATTTCTGGCAGCATTTCCAGTTGGGTGTAGGGGCTAGAAAAATCGCTGCCTGAAGTGCTGGGCAGCAGCTTCTACTCAAATGGCCTTGATGGGCCAAAGTTTGACCCTCTAGAAGATGGCTATCTTTTGAAGTTGATGTTTAGTTTACTTGAACTAAATATGTTTATAATGTTTGAACTGGTTTACAATCTGCCCTTTCGGGGTGGACAGTATTGAGGAGTTGCTGTATTTATGCATCCTGTAGAGAAAACCAGTCCTTGGGGATTCCAGGGTGGGTCAGAAGAGGGTCCTGTCTTTAATCTTGGAGAGCTGTTTCCAGGCAGGCTAGACCAGCTCTAGACGGATTCAGGGCTGTCCTTCACTGCTGAGTGACACGCGAGAAAAATGAGAGACAGGAGAGGAGAGGAGAGAAGAACCAGGATGAAAATATAATTTAGTAATTGTAATGCTTAATGTATCTCCACAGGTTAATCTTGGGTGACCATTCCTGGCCTGTGAAGCAAAATAGCCTTTGCTCCTTCCAGCCTTTGGATGGACAAGTTCCAGAGAACTGAACTGCAGGCCAAGATGGGGAAAATTTTCCATTTCCTAAAGAAAACAGGGCCCAAACTCTTCCATATTCTTCCCAAGAAAACTAGTCCCTTTAAGGTCACTGGGAGTCAAGCGTAACTCAGAGAGTTGGTTGTTACTTTTAAAATAAGTTAAATTAACCGAATAGAGCAAAATAATTAGTCCCCATACGCTAATACTTTCCCTTTTCTCTCTCATTAAAAATGACAGTTTAGCAGCTGTTGTCATTTTGGAAGAACTCTTCGTGGTGCCTCTAAACATGCTTGGAGGGGCTCATTCGGCATCTCCAAGGCAGGCTGGGGAGCCAAGAGGAAAAGCAATCGGGCTCAGCAGGTGCCTTTCCGTCTCTTCCTGGAGCAGGGAAATGCCAGCATCCTCTTGGCTTCAGCCAGCTTGTCAACAAGGTCCGACCAGCCAAGGGGAGAGATGGTGGGATGACATGGGAGGCAAGCAGGCTGGACCCACCAGGCTTCACCCAGACCCCCCCTTCCCAGAGACTGGCCTGCTGCTGCCTGATGGCAAAAGCTTTAAGGGTCCAATCTTGAGAGCTAAGCGGTTTTCCTTGTAGGTATGAAAGTTGGGAGTGATCAGACAATCAGCCTCCTGTAGAGTGCAAGGATTTTATGTGATATTATCATGTATCAGCCTTGGGGGTAAAGCTTTACAGTAATGTAGAGGGGCTGTTTGGTTTGATTGGTATTGTTTTTAAGAGCATTTTAGTCTGGTCTGCCTGTGTGGTTTTATATTATGACTTTTTGCTTTTGCATTTTCCCCAGAATCCTTTGGAGGAGGGTGACTGTAATAAAAGTGAAACACTACTACTACTACTACTACTACTACTACTACTACTACTACTACCACCACCATATGATATTTCTTTCTCTCTCTGTGTGCAAGAACCAGGATTTAAATCCTCTGTTTATCTCTCCACCTCTTCAAATCAACAGAACGTTAGCCATCTCCTTGAAGGCTGACCTACCATTCCACAGAGTCCCAATGGTTTCACCTTAATGCCTTCTTCATCACTTACTACCCTTCTAATCTTTTCTCTTAACTCCCAGGGACTTTAAAGCAGACAGCAATCACCTCCTTGGCCAGGCCTGCTCCTCCGCAGAAGGCCACCCTTTCAAGTGCCGGGGTTGGAGTTCCCACAGTGTCTTCCAGTGCAGCTCAGGCCTGTTGGGTCCAGCCAGTGATGATGGTCTCAGAGGGAGGAGGCACCTGGTCCTGCCTTCCTCCCCCACTGAGCCTGACCCCAAGTCACTTGCAGGTTCTCCCCCTGCTTTTGGGGGAGGGTTTCATTTCCCTTTGCCACTGAATGTGTGATGGGAGAAATAAAGCAGCCACGTGAGCAACTCCCCTCAGAAAGGAGCAAAAAAGACAGGCCAATTCCCATTTGGAGGAATAACGCCTGGCTGTGGCTCTTTCGGCAAATCAAGATATTATTGTCCCAATGCAATATTAATGATGCCAGTTGCAGCCATTTGTAATCTGGTCATCGCAGAAGCAGCTGTTCCCATTTACATGTTGGTTTCCCCGAGTACATTATTAAGGTAATATTTTATCGTGAATCCCACCAGCTCAGGGGCTGCTTGCCTAACGCACAGCATGAACAGCGCGCTCCGTTTTATAACTAATCATTCTTTTCCTGTCTTGGCAGGCCCTGCAGCCACCAAGCGCAGAAGACTGCAAACATTCCAGTGCAAGAGTGTGCCTGTGTCCATTACAGATGAAAAATAAAATGCTGGAGAGAAAAATTCTGGAAATGCTACCAGCCTGGGCTTCTCCTGTCCACATTGGTGTTTAAAAATCAATCCAGCTGAAGTGCCGTTATCATAAATTGACAGTGTTTAAGGACAGACGTCAACACATTCATCCAGCCCAATATTTATACTGGGAAAATAAATGCTGGAAAGGTTTGAAACATAAAGTAGGTTAACGCTCCACCAACAAAGCCAGGATTTTTGCAAAAGGGGTGGAGGAAGGCAGAAGGAACAAACCAGGGAAGTGTTGTGTTGATGTTCATTCTCAAATGCAGATAAATTTCTTAAGCACAGCAGATAAAGATCTGCCCCTGTTACAATTTATTACAGAAAGGTTGTCCTTTTATACTCTCAGAATGTTTATTTTATCCCAGCCTCCACCACCATTGGGGTTTTTAATTTTGGTTTATTGCATCCAAATGAATAAGTTGTTGAGTTGGACATCTCAGCGTACTAAGCTGAAATAGGCGGGTGATTTCTTGGCCAAGAGACCTGTCTGCCAATCCTGGTCTCTTCCTGCCCAGCAGCAGCCAAGCATTAAGAGTCACCCAGAACCATTCTTGGCCTCCCCACTTTGTCTCACTGAGGGCTTCATCCCCACAGCCAATTCTGGAACTCTCACTTGGATTAGCCCATGATCACACCCAAACATTGGGTTCATCATCCTAAGCCATTTGTTTAGTTCATTGTTTGGATTCATTCAGTGTATGGCATAATTATTGAATAAATTTGGTCCAGTGAAGCATAAGGTGGGACTCTAAGCCATAGCTTAAGCTTTGACTGAACCGTGGTGGCTCAATGGTTAGAATGCAGTATTGCAGGCTAACTCTGCCCACTGCCAGCAGTTTGATTCTCACCAGCTCAAGGCGGACTCATCCTTCCATCATTCCCAGGTTGGTAAAATGAGGACCCAGACTGTTGAGGGCAACAGGCGGACTCTGTGAACCACTCAGAGAGAGCTGTGAAGCACTGTGAAGTGGTATATAAGTCCAAGTGATGGTGCTATTATATTTTCAGTTTCAGTATGATGCTCCTCTAGGTCAGATGAAGAGATCTTCTAAGGAACCTGGAGCTCAGTTAACTACTTGGGGATGTCCTGGAGATGAGTTTCCTGAATGGTGGATCATCTGAAGATCTCTAAGATTCTGCTTACAATCTGGGCTGAAGAAGAGATAGGGAAAGAAGGGACTCTGTCAAATCTGATTGGAACTGTGATGTTAAGAATGACAACTTGCAAATTGCGGATGCCCAGAGAATCCTCCCCGCCCCCACTTCTTTTTTTAAAAAATTCTGAAAGATCTCCTGGCATTTGGCTGCAGTGCCAATCTTCCTCCCACTGGCTGGCTGGGTCTCCCAGGACTTCAGCCTTACACTCCCACTGCAAGATAGCGCCTCTTAATATTATTAAGCTAATAGCAAAGGGCAAATTGTGACAACTTTCAGTATGATTCTGAACTAAAAACAAGTTTAAGAACTTGCTACCTAAACTGAGATTAATTATGCCCATTGGCTTGGGAAGGTCACTTCATTGAAGGGCTGTTTGGGGACAACTGTCCTGCCCCACCTGCTTTGTTTTGTTTGAAATAAGGCACATTCCAAGCCTTAGAGAATATTCGATGTTGCTGCTTTGAAAGTTTATCTTGCCACTCTGGGTGCTGCCCTCCTTTTAGAAACTGATTGTCAGATTGTGGTGCAAAGTCTAAAACGTGGCATCTCCAGTTTATTCCTGTGTGGTCTTAGGCCTTGGGCCACTCTAAAGAAAGTTGATGAAGAAAGAAGAGCAGCATCGAGCTCTGCCCAATTTTATTTGGGTCTTTTCTTTTGAAGTTTCAGAGGGGAGCGGATGTGCTGGCTGGAATGTGCTGCCCAGAGCCACTGAGAATCGGGTGGCAATATACATTTTAATAATAATAATAATAATAATAATAATAATAATAATAATCTGGCAAAAGCGACGTAACAGGGAGTCACACTCATGAATAGCGCAAATAAGGATCTTCCCAAACTATCTCTGATGTTGTCCAGTGGACAGACTTTGTTCTTCAGAGAACAGACCAAGAACAGCTACAAGTACTGAGTATTATGCAAATCAAGAACATTTGTATATTTTGCATAATTTATTTTATGTGTTGTCATGGAAGTTTTATTTGTCTGGTTATTTATTTAGATCTAGATTTATATCTTGCTTTTCAGCTATATTCAATTGTTTGTAATAAATATTGAAAGCAGCAGAATACGATATGCATTAAAATAAGTTTGACAGAAAAATTGGAGAACAGGAGCATCCAAACAAAGCAGATCAACAAGAATTAAAATAAATGTTTCCTTCTGCTACTGGAAGGATATTTGTGTGGGGAACAGACAAAGTATCGTTCAGGATTAGGATGCAGAAATCCAAAGCTGGAATGCCACCAGGGAAAAAGACCTAATGTCACTATGAAAAGGGATGAGGCTGAGAAGCTAAAGATCCCCCAGTCAGTCAACATTCAAGATACCTTCAGCCTGTGCAGCTGTTGCCCATATTTTGAGCTACAAGAGTAGATCCTACCTAGAAACTTACAAGCCATGCCTTGTTCTGATTCCCCTGATAGAAACTTTGTTCTTCTAACGTCTCCTTTGGGAAGGCAGATTCCTCGCCATTTGAGTGAGGAGTATCTGAGCATCTTGGTATGGTCTCCATGGAAGCAAGATTTCCCAACCTTTGTACTATTGGGTCACTCTTCTCGGGCAGGAACCAAAGCACTACACAACGTAAAAGTGCAGAAACTTTGCAACTTTCATCAACTGCATTGCAAGGAGTCCCAATAAATGCCAAGCTTGTGCCACTGGAAATGGTTTTAATAGATTTACTTTCATGTCTGTAATTCAGCATTAATCTACATGTCATGTTTAATGCATGAACTTCAACTGATTTTAGTGCATTTTCTGAATAACGTTTTAAACTACAGATTAAAAAATAAAGATTTGGACACATTGCCTATCAGGCCAAGGGTAGCCAGACAAGGTGAAAGAATGGATTCTTTTGCTTATGTTTCTTAAACTGAAGGCTTTACTTCTAATTTCTGCCTCTTTTTTTGATGTAATTTAAGACAAAGAACATGAAAGATGGGATAAATGGATAAATGATTTGAACAGGATTGCCAGGAAGGGTGTGACTCCCAGAGCTGTGGCATCAGAAGGCAGAGTTTGTGTCCAGGAAAAGCCAGTCTTTAGGGAGAACCCAGAGCAGGAAATGAAAAAAGTGCATGTAGCCCTACTAAGATTTACCCCAGGGATATATTGATCCTCTGGTAGACAAAACTATTCCTCTGCTAATCGCCATAATTTCCGTAATAAACACATACTTAGTACAGTGCATACCTTTTATTAAAGAAGTTTTTAACAGAATAGAACAAAGCAAATTTTGAACTGCAGAGAAAAAGAATAGGGGAAAGTAATAAGGAAGTAGCTAAAGCAAAAGACATTGAAAAGAAATAAAAAGAATAAAGAAGTAGCTTCTGATCTTCTTAACAGCAGTTATAAATACATTTATATTTTAACCACTCCAAGGTTACATCATAATGGCCTTTTCCCCATGATCTACCCTCCCTAATCATCAAATCCACATGGTTCATTTTTTTCTCAAATGAGTCCAGAAGAGAACTCAAATTTCCATGGTTTTAAATACGAGATGTTGATATTTTCCCCTTTAATCACAAGCATCCAATTTATGAGTCTACAAAATTTTACCACCTTAATTCACATTCTTTCAAAATGCAAATGCTTGTAAATGAAAAGACAAATTATGATTGTGGTGATTTGCCATTACAGTGCAGAGTTCAGCCCCTTTGATGGGGTTCAAATCCTACCGTGGGTCAAGTACCTCCCTGATGCTTTTGGGCTAGTCAAGATTTGTTAGCAGCATCTCTCTCTTAGGAGTGTTTTTGGTGGGGATAAAAGGAGGGGAGCTCCCTGCATCTGTGTCACTTGAAATTCCCCAGGAACAGACAGTATATAAATAAATTGGTTTGCCATGCCTGGAGCAGGATTGCAGGAATGAGGAAAGACATGCATGGGCATTAGAGACTTTGCATCGCCCTGTGGCCAGAATGAGCGTGAGTCAACAAGAATGCAAATACGGCCTGTTGTGAATTCATTGGAGAACCATGACGGTGATTGGCATAGATGGCTTTGGAGCACAGAGGTAGAGAAGCGGTTAGCAGTGGCTCTGCCTCCGAGGGACGGGGAGCCAAGCCACACGCTGGAAAATGCTTCCTGGCTGGTGAACAACAAGGGGGAAGGAAGGTATGTGGTCTGGGGCTTCCTGGAAATGTCTTCCTAGCCACTTTGGGGAGAAGGTCACTTTGTGTGTTCTTATGAAAAGAAACAGCAAAACAATGACACTCCTACAGTACACCTGGAATTGTAGTGCTGAGCCTCTCTTTCCAGAATCAGCTAAGGAAAGGAAAGCACTTATAGAAGAGTTCTGGATTCTTCAAAATGTCACACACACACACACACACACACACACACACACACACACACACACTTTCTTGAACATTTCAGACAGATCGGCGTGTTTTCCCCACTCTCAAATGCCTGCATTGGCAACTGAATGGCTCCCCTAAGACTGCCAACCTGGTGATGGTGATGGTGGACAACCTGCTCTAACTGAGATTCCCCAACTATAAATATACTGTGGAAGCCATACCTCCAGAGTGCGTTGTATGGCCCTGCCCCAAAGTGGAATGGGAAGTTGGTCAAGGTGGTCCCATCATCCTTTCCCTCTCCATCACCTCAACGCTGGGTGATAAGTTGAGGCCTCACTGTCAGCAGCTTGTAGCCTCAAAAGTTGAGTTAAGATGTTTCCAAAACAATCTCGGGCTTCCACACGCCTGGAGGAACTTACCAAATAATCACTACCTTATTTACCAAATAATCATTAAATCATTTCCCCATTTGTTCAGGATCAGCAACCCCCTCCTTCTGAAGAAGATATCGTAGTATCTGGGAGCAGATCCAAAACAACCAGAATGAATTTCACAACTGATGTTTGTTTTTGTTGTTGTAGAAGTTAGTTTGGCTTTTGCAAAATGAAAGAAAGACTTAAATAAACCTAGTTCTTATTTCCCAAGTGTTGGTCTCTGTAGCCACACACACACACACACACACACAGTGGTTTGTGTGGACTGTGCAATCTTATAGACAAGAAAGTCATCAAAAGTTTGAAAATAGCTGGAAGGGTCCAAATGAAATTTGGAATGCTTGCTATGATGGCGCATTTGATTCAACCCTGATTGACGTCCTGGTTGCTACGGGTGACCGCACATCCCAGCCAAGCAGGGTTTGGCCAGGAAAAAGGGCTCATCCTGCGAGCCGCAGTCAGCTGCGCCATCTTTTCTCTTCATCCACCAGGGGAACAATCCACACCACCAAGTTGCGATATAGAAATGTACTTAAAATCTTTATGTTCCTCATTCTTTGTGCTACGACTGGATAAGGAAATGAAAAGTGAGATTTAATAATTCTTTTAAAAATGAAACAACAAAATAAATTCTTGAAGACTACAAATCCACAATAGAGAATGGCTGAAAAAAATATCACACATGCTAGAATTTACATCTCAGTTTTAATTCCATTGACCCGATTGAATCCCTTGTAAGTATTCTCTTCCCACGGCTCCTTTTTTTCAGAGATCACTGTTTTCCTCGGTAGCTAAATAATACATTGAGTGGCAAAATGGGACTGAAAGTTGTGATCTTGGCAATGAGAAGTCAGCAACAAAACTGCCCACGCTGATTCACCTTTTCTGATCCTGTATAGTTGATGCTGTTTACATTTATACTTTTTCTCTCTGTGAAGATTGGGTGACCGAGTTTCTCTTTGCTGTTTAGTTTAACACTTCCAGGTAATGAGACTCTGTCTTGGCACCCAAACTTGCACAGATAGTAACTGAGCTGCCCTGTCTAGAAGTGTGTAGACACCCACACTTTTCAAAGAAGCGATGCCAACTCTAAAGAATGCAGGATCCAGTTGGAAAAAGAAGGAAGCTGGTCTCTCCAAAGGACATTGCCTGTCTGGGTCTCTTCCACTTTGATTTTCTTGGATCTTTTATTCCGTTCAGACATTTCTCCCCATTTCTCCCCATGAAACGTCTCCATCCTACCAGCCTCAGTAATAGGATCGGTGACAAGAACCATTAGTCACAGGGTTCGTCCTTCCCTTTTATTGGCCTGAAAAACCTGATGGGTTGATTCTCAGAAGAAATCACTGCTCTCCATTTTTCCTTTTGCGAGCTGTTTCCAGGGTCGATTCCAAGAGGGGCTTCCGGCTCCAGCCCCAGATTTCTGTGGGGCGCTCAAACGACCCTGGATAAATGTTCTCTCTGCTGATTATCAGGGTTACGGCTACAGAAGCAGCTGTCTTATTGTAAGCTCTGTACACAACAAACCTCTCCTGCTGGGCATCCAAAGCCTTTGTCATCAGGACAAGATCGATATTAGAGCTTTACAGGTGACCCCTTCTGTTGGATAAGGATCACCATTGGTATGCAAGGCATGGCCAGGTCTGGCTGTGAATGCACCTGCGGGAGGGAAAGGAGGAAGGAAGAAAAGAAGGAAGGAAGGTCTCCCTCCCCTCTTGAAGCCAAATATCAGCAGTTTATGGAATTCCCCTTATATCCCCACTTCTGTGATGGACTGCAGTGGGATGGTTTAATCCAGAGGCAGCTCAGTTCAAAAGAGAATGTGTGAGGGTGAAGACAGCCCCTCCCTAATAGTTCTCAGAGTATAGGGTCGGTGCAGATAGTAGAGTCTCTACCTGGATGCTGGCCAAACAAACTCTCTTGGAGCCCCAGCAGTCAGTCATGCTTTGGTCTCTACTTGTGGACTACTGCAGGGCACTCTACACGGGGCTGCCCTTGAAGCTACATCTGGTGTATACAGAGCATGGGCTGTTATGGGCAATCAATGCTATGCCCACATAACATGGCTGCTCTGTCAACTGCACTGGCTACCAGTAAGTTTCCGGATGCAACTCAAGGTGCTGGTGATCACCTGGGATGGAGGGTCTGTCTGTCTGAGAGACCCTGCACCTCCTGGAGGGTCTGCCCTCCCTCTTGGAGCTGATAGAGTTGGCATGCTTCAGGTCCCATCAATCAAACAGTGTCATCTGAGTGACCCAGGAAGTGGCCTTCTCTGGTGTGGGGTCCATGTTGCTCTTAATTTCTTTTACTACTGTGCACTGCCGAGAGGCATGATGGAGTCCATCTGCCATGCAGATTAGATAGATAGATGATAGATAGATAGATAGATAGATAGATAGATAGATAGATAGATGGAAGAGGAGGGAAGGTGGATGGATGGATGAGTGGACAGACGGACAGACAGACAGACACAGATAGCAATAGCGCCAGCACTTAGACTTATATACCTTTACAGCCCTCTCTAAGCAGTTTACAGAGTCAGCCTCTTTGCCCCCAACAATCTGGGTCCTCCTTTTACCAACCTCGGAAGGACAGAAGGCTGAATCAACCTTGAGCCTGGTGAGATTCGAACTGCCAAACTGCAGGCAGGCAGCAGGCAGCAGAAGGAGCCTGCAGTACTGCACTCCAACCACTGCACTACTGCGGCAGATAGAAACAGATGGGGGAGTATCTTGTAGGGTGGAGGGACCCAGGCCTATAACCGTGAGGGGAGACACATAGAGCCAGCGCTGCCCTCTTTTCATTAACTCTTAAGTGAAGCGTCCAGAGGACAAAACCACCCACTCTTGATATTCCAGGGATTTCTGCGCTGTTCTCCTCTGTTTTTCACAGCACGTTATGGCTAGTCCTTTCATGACATCCAACACAATTAAAGCTCCGTCTATCCAGAGTGTGCCAGCACAATGCTATTAGTATTTGGGGAGGGGGCATGGGTGAGAGAGAGAATGTGCTAACAATTCAGAGGGGTTAGAATGCTCTCCTTCAGATAATTTCTTACTGAAGAACAGTGGGTAACTTTCTTTTCTTTTTTCTTTTTAAAAAAGGAAAATAAAAATGTCCCTCTCTTGATCATTCCCCAACTCTTTGGTTCTACGTAATAGGCTTCCTCTGGACCATTTTCTATCCTCTGCCCCTCTTCTCTGCTGGGGGGTTTTACTTGCAGAGCATCTGTGTTTGTTAAACAAGCATGTTCAGAAGCAGCAGCAAAATCTCTATAGATTTATTTCAGTAACAGGAAAAAAGGAACCTGCTGATGTTTTGGGTTTTTATGTCTCTCTCTCTCTCTCTCTCTCTCTCTCTCTCCCCCCAAAGAACTGCACGGCTGGAGTTTTCATTTAAATAAAGAGCAGAATCGCATTACACTCCATTGATTGCAATTTTTTTTCTGACTGTTGTGACATTTTCAGGAAGGCTAATTTATTCAAGCATGGAAATCTTTAAAAACTTAATTAAGTTATTTCTCAGATTTTTCATGCCTTTATTGTTTTGAGCTCACATTTAAACTTTAATTCCAGTTAATAGTAAGAAAAATAGAAGAAAGAACATCCTCCTCCTTTTTTCTCATTCAAGGGAACTTCCCCACTGAGGTGCCTGCCCTCCTCTCCTTCCAGAGCCCCACACCAGGTGAACCAGAGGTAAGTCACAGGTGGAGCCCCATCCCACACCTGACCTGATCCTTGAGTTCAGAAGTCAAGTGGGCCCCTCCGGTTGGGCCCCTGCCCCAGGTTCTGCCTCCAGCACTGGTCAGCCAAGAAGGGCCTCCAAGAAGCATCAAGAATGCTAGTCAGGAGTCCTCTGGATGCCTTGCAGAAAAAGCAAAAAGGGACCAATACAGAATAAAATCATAAAAGCACAAAAAATAAATACAACAAAATAACAGAAAATGGAACCATAGAACGTAATACAGCATATAAAAGCAGCAACTCAAAGAAAAATCAATAGCACAAAGCTGATGTACCTCCACCCCCAAATTCATACAACCTGAGAACAGTTGGCATCCCACTTAGGAGAAGAGCAGGGGTGGCAGAATGCAAGATCCCTGGGTGGTCGTCTCCAGGAGCAACTGCAGAGCAAAGCAACCCTGAGTCAACGCAGCTTCTGAGCCAGGGGTCCTCCAGGCCTCAAACCCCTGTGGCTTGGCCCCCTCTTGAATTGGGGAAAAAATAACTCACAAACTCCCTGCCTAGAGATACAGGATGATTTAGGACAAGCAACAAAATCATTTTGCTACATACAGGATTAATTTTAAGCTCTCTCTCTCTCCCTCCCTCCCTCCCTCCCCTCTCCCTGATGTCAGGGAGAGTTTCTGCATTCATGCTACAGATAATTAATTGGTGGAAGTTGCTGTCACAAAACATACAGTAAGTTGTAACCTGATCAGAGTCTTTTGATTTGGACAAGTTGTAAAAACCACACAATAAATAAAATCCACAGGTGCCTGCAGGCTGAGATGGCTTTGAAATGGGAGTCAAGGTGTTTGTTCAGCAGGTGAACAATACTTTTGACATATTGCTTCCCTGACCTGTGGCTTTCTAGAGGCAGCTGGTCAGCCAGCCCTAGAAATGGGCACCTGGGAGAAATGGAGAGCTGGACTGGTGCAGTTTGCATTGCCTGGAATTTTCCCCTCTCTGACCAGGAAGCAGCTGAGATATTGGCTGGTTGGAGAGAGGAAGAAATAGGCGTGTGAATCTTCCAGGAGCAAAAGGTAAGAGGGCTACACTCCCTCAGGTATCCTTGTTGAAGGGACACTGGAAGGATCAAAACACCAATCAAGCCCCTCCCCACAAGTTCCTTCTGGGCCCACCCTTGGCCGAACATTACACTGATTTCCCTCAGGCCAACTGAAAGAGACAATCTGTATTCCTGCTACAGTTGTGCATATTATTTTTAAGTCATTAGTCTCTGTCTCATATTGTGAGTCAAGAAGTTTAATAAGAGGAATTTATGGCCTGTCTCCTCTAATCAAGACGATAAACCATGGTGGTGCTGAAGGCTTTGAGCTAATGGATGCTACTTTCATTCTCAGCTTTCTCCATCCTTGCTGCCCCTTTTCTAGCTGGTCTTTCTGGATTTATTATCAGATAAAACTGGCTCCTCTCAACTGAGCAAGGAGAACGTAGGACACCTTGTGCTCCCAGATGGCAACAAGTCCCTCCAGAATGAATTAATGGCCACACAAGTGACAACTCCCAGTTGGGTCTGAAATCATGTCATAAGAAAAGGCTGTTGAATATTTAATGACTGTCATGTAGTCGTTTAGCAGTATGTTTATTTGCTCTGCAGTTCCACCTAAGCGCAGTGCAAGCAAAATAGTAAACACCACATCATGAAAATTCTTTTATTCCAGAAGCTTCCCAGCCAGGAATGGTTGCAAATCCCCCAAGTTCCTCTGTGGGTGCTGAAAGAAACATCTGTCCTGCTGAAGAGCTACTTCTAAGGACCAGAGAAAGGGAGCATTTCCTCCTGCTCAGAATGCCTTGAATCGGGTCTATATAACTGTTGGTCTTCAACTCTCCAAGTCTGGTCCAAACCTGGTCTTGGTTGAGCTTGGACTGGGGAAATCAGGGGCTGGAACTGACCCAAGACTTTCAGAGGGCCAGATGCCAAGTACTAAGGCCAGGCTTGGCTGCTTGAGAAGCTGTTCCCTCCATGCCAACTATGAGAGTGTATCTTGCCAAGCAAGTCTTTTTCCCTTCTTCACCTGAAGAGGTTCTTCAACAAACCCATCAAGCCTCATTCATCACACTACTCCTGCCTGGGAGATGCCCATGTAGCAGTAAAGAGCTCACACCTGCCCTAAAATTTCTTTTATGCTGGTCTTTCCACCATACAGGATCTGCAATCCTTTCATAGGGAATGCTAGTGACCGGATGTGGGACCATCTTCTTATAGGACACTAAATGGGGACTCTTCCCTATGAAGTATCTGGCTACAGCAATGATGTCTGTCACCTCTTTCACCCCATCTGATCATCCAGTTTTCCCTCCCACACAAGTAGTGTCCAGGTGCTACCAAGCAGTTCTTGATTACCAGCTGATGGAAGAAAACCAACCAATTAAAACTTTCAAGATATGTCTCAGACACATCTACCTTCTTTCCACATTCTCTCGTCATTTCTCTCCCCACCAAAATCCAGAACCTCTGCCAAAATTTGTATTCTTCAGCCCAGAGCTGTGCTCTGCATATGGAAAACGTTTGCTCTGAATATTGTCCATTAATGTTTTCATCTGTGTTTAGTGTCAGGAGTTTTCGATTACTGGCCTTGCAAAGTGAAAAGCTTTGCTTTCATGCCTCCTCGGCTTTCATTTTCAGATACCCGTCAGAGTAACTGATAGGATCGGCACTTTGCCCAGAGGGAACAAGGGAAGAAACTTCATCGGAATCTGTAAAATATGTGGTTAGCGCTTTGGCTGTAGACCCTGAGCTGGAGCTGGGGGCGGGGAGGGAGGGCTAAGCTGTCTACTCAAGGAGATCCAAGACAGAGCATTCCAAAGATGGATATCGACATTGATAGCAACACAGACTCCATAATTAATTAAACCACTAAAATTTCATTGTCATAGGATGTGGAAAGGATTACATTAAAACCCTCTTTTTACAACCCTGTAATCCCTTAATTTGGGGGTAGAGTCGAGATGACTGGATGGAGCTGAGAATTTACTAGCCGGATGCCCTTCCTGATGCCACATGGAGTTCACAGCAGATTTTTTTTTCTTTTCACCCTGAGAGAGAAACATCTGCCACTATCTAGGATTGAACTCTCACCCTTCTGAGTGGGAGACAAGCATCTTCACCACTAGGCCACCATGTCGCTCATGGAAAGGATTATAATTTGGTTCAAATTGTCAGAGCACGAAGTAAGTTTGGGCAGTAACAATGTGTTGTAAGAGTAGTAGAGAGATTCCATAGTCAGAGGCATTCTACTTCTGAATGCCAGATGCATTCAAAGCAGACATCAGTGCCAGTATTACAATGACATTGTGGGTTTTCTGTTTTATATCCCTTTTGTGCTGCTTGTTGCATCTTTCTGTAATTACTTTTATTATTATAACATGCCCAAATAACCCAGATTATTGCATTAAGTAAATAATTGGTAGAGAAAATGAGTGAGAATGATTTTCCTTCATTAAGGGCCTTTTGACAGTATCTGAATGGTTCCTCTTGGGAGACAATAAGGGGACCTTTGTCTCACAATCAGAGTCCTTCTTACTTTCTCAGAGAGTAACAGAGTCAATCAGCCCCTGAAAATCTGAATCTGCAGCTGTCCTGGGCACTTGCGCTTTGCAAATCATTAGAATAACAACAACCATGAGGAGAAGATTTAGAAGATCCTTTTGGTCTCATTTACTTTCCTGCCATGTAGAAGAAAGGCTAGACAATGAGATTTTCATTAATTATGGAGCCTATATTTATACCTATGTAGATATAGCCTCCATAATTAATGAATATAGATATAGGCTTAGGAAAATATATTCAAATGCAGCGACATGTCTGTTACCTACAGTGATCAGAATTGGCAAGTCATTGCATTCGCTATGACACTCAATGGAAATGAAAGTTGGACTTGGAAGAAGCAGGGTAGGAAGAGCGTCAATGCTGTTGAACTTTGGTGCTGGCAAAGCCTCCTGAGAACACCATGGACAGCCATGGAAACAAAACAGTGGATCGTCAGACAAATGAACCTGGAGACACAAAGGACCTAACAGGCACAAATGACCAGTCCATTTCTCCACTGTGGACCCAACTGTCTGGAGAAGCTCTGGTGCTGGGAAAAATGGAAAGAGAAGGCAACCAATAGGTAGGTGGAAGGTCAGTCACAATGGTGTAGGTGCACTATGGAAAGACCAGATTAGGGACAGATGATGCTGGGGAAAGTGTGATTGCTGTGGGTCAACACCGACTTGAACAGTGCGCAAGTCATGCAGGAGACCCTGCCCATATTCCATTCCCAGCACTGGTCTTCATTTTTTTTAAAGCAGTGTTTCAGCTACTCATAAAATAATTGTTCAATGGGAAACACAGCCCCATGCTGACTATTTGCTTGCTGGAAAGGCTGGATTCATCCCTTTCTTTCTCTAAAGAGGCCCTGCTTATATGCACATGATTTACAGACATGCAGGTTTGAGAGTCCTCAATGCATTGCATTGTGAAGCTGTTTTTCAAAGGGAAAATAGGTTTGAAAGGTTATTTCAGCTGGTGGATCACCAACAAAGCTTCCCCACAGAGCAAAACTCCCTTTTCTTCACATTACCTGAGCCTATTTCATTGGCAAGTCACAAGCACATAAATTTAGAATTCTCAGTTTTCATTCTGTGGCCAAATTCATTTGGTAGAGTAAATCTTAACAGAGCATTAGCTAAAAGTTTTCTTGAAGTGCGAGCACATAGAATAACGTTTCAAATCATTTTAAAAACTAGAGTCCAAACCATTTGTTTTTATCAGGTCACCAGTTCAAATGTCTCAGGCAGGAATTTTGTTCCATTGATGAAAATTAACTGCGTGGTACCCTTCTCCAATTGATATGTGTCTGGAGCCAGTAATATTTCAGGGCTGCAACCTTTGGCCATGATTCAAAGCCAGAGCTATTTTTTTCAATGTCAAACTAATCAGGACGGGGACAAAACTCCAGTTATTGCAGTTGTGCACAATCTTCCCAAATGCTGAATTGCCTTCCTTTAGTGCATCTTGCGCTACTGTCATGTTGAAACTACTGTCATGTCTAAACTCTGTATAGCAGAGTACAAATAAATGTATATTATGTTTCAGAGAAACAACGTCATATCAAAGACACAACCTGGAAGGAACAGCAAACTTGCCCTCTCTTCTTCAAATGCTGAATTTCTAAAATAGAACTAAGTCATAACATTTGGAAACAAGGAAAGACCAGCCAATAACCAACTGCCAAAGTAGGTAACCATCTTGGTGAAAACAAACCTATTTACAGGAGTTGAAGGTCCTTTATTGAATGCCTATTTTCAAGAATAAAGCCAGCTGCTATCACCAGTACAGGAAGAAAAAATGATGGGGAAGCGACGGGCTTGTGGTACTTAGGCCCAGGCAGGTGTGCAGCACAGGTGGTTTTCCAGAGCAAAGGAAGGATCCCAAGGGCCGCTGTTTTGAGAGCAGCTGAGCAGTGAGTGGACCACATTTGGAACAAGGATGGCTCCAGGCTGGTTTCTGGCTTTCAGCCCTTCCTGAAATAATTATCTCCACATGACACAACCCAAGGCTTTCCATTGTCTTCCAGTGGATATAAAACCGCTGTACCCACCAGCAGTGAGAATCCCATCTAGTAGGAAGGCACCAGACAGGAAAGAATATTTTAATGATCAGGTGACTTAAGTATCAAAGGATTCATTTCATTCCTGGTTGACCAAATAAAATCAAAGCCTATTTCCCCTCCAAGGAGCTCAGAGTCTTCTTCCTTCTCAACCTCACAGCCGCCAATGTGCTTGGTTAAGGTGAAAGAGAAGCACATGGACCAAGATTGTCCAGGGCACACTTCACGGCTGAGCCATTTGTTCCCTAGTCCAAATCAAGTCCTCTGTGGAGCATCTCCTACAGGTCATGAATGGCCTCCTCTTGACTACAGACAGCAGTGAGAGATTTTTTCCCCCTGGGAACCATCTCTTCCTCCCATATACCTTCTGCTAATTTCTCTCTATGTGGATGAACTGACTTAAGCCTGTCTCAGGTGTCCACCCATCTGCTGGAACTAAACCTCTTTCCAGGCCATATCATGTGGATTGTATTTACAATTGAAGCCAGGAGCTAATAAGCTTCTCTCCCAACAGAAGCCAGGCCTGTTCATTATCAAATCATCTCCAGATGTACGGCTCCCTTTCTTCTCCCAGCAGCTATAATCATCACTTTGCTATGCCCCATGGGGGCCTGTAATATTGCGCGCTGGCGCCTGTTCACATGCAGAAGGATCTCAACTGAGGAAAGGGGAAGCAGCCGGGAAGAATGTGGGAAGGAATGGCTGCCATCCAAAGGATTCAGGCAACCATTTCCTGTGTAGATTCAGCTCAGCAGAGTCATTTTCCTTAAAGAACTTGCAGATGGAGAGCTGAGTGTGGGAGTTGGAGTCCACCAGGATTAAAGTCACCAAGGTTGGAGACCCCTGTCATAGAGATGCCCTGTGTTCTTCTGTCTCCCTGCAGGGGCTTCCCTGTAGCAGTTTTGGGAAGGATCCAGGATCACAGCCACCCATGTCAGGGATTCTAAAAAACATCAAAAGAACATGAATCTGGAGGGCTTTTCAGGCACAGCTAGGATGAAATGAAGGTAAAGGTAAAGGGGTGTCCATCAGGCATGGCTCGTTGGGCTCCTTGGGGCATGGTGCACAGATAGAAGCTGATGTGGGCAGAAAATATGGTTCCATTCTAGGAAACCCTCATACAGAACCCTGATGGAGCTCTTTTCTACTGTTCTGGGGTGCAGAAATGGTTAATGTGAGCTCAAGAAACAGACTCAACACAGTGCTGGAAAAAAAAGAACAATCCAAAACCAACCAAATGTTATGCATGTCTATCCAGGCAACCAACACAGGTCTGACTTCAATTCACACCAATGCCCATAAGTCACCAGTACCCTACCCTGCAAGGAGAGCCCAGCACGGGAGCAGAATTATGTGATGATGAATGCCTCACCTGAGCCATTTGAAAAGGAGGCCTTTGGGGGTTGCTAGGCAAAAATACAGATAAACACTCCGGTGCTGAACAAAGAAAATGCAAATGCGAAGCTTCTAATAAATAAATAACACCCCACGAGCTTCCGTCGCATTATCTGAATCACACACAGACCTTCTGAAACTTTGAGGAGGATTACCTAAGAAAGAAGTCCCCCGGGTTCTCTAGGTAGGGCTGCCTTCCTGAAGCTCTGCATTTGGAGGCTGTAAGGATCTCACACTCTTAAATTCATGAATTAGCAAAATCACTTCATCCCCAGGGGAGACCCAGCTCTTGGCAATGCTGGTCAGTAAGCTTCTCTCCAGATCTTCTTGAACATCTCACTGCCCGAGAGGTTTTCAATGTGGGGTGGACCTGTATGCCTTGAATTTATTTCAAGTGTGATGCTTTTCTGGAACCTGCAAAGGAAGCTGGGCCCCCAGAGCTAAAGCACCTGGACTAGGCAGGGGAATGTGAATGAGTAGTGTGCTTGTGTGTGCACACACGTCCAACCATTGCTAAACCAGAATGGGGCTGATCCCAACCATTTACACAATTTGACACACATCTGCTAAGAGCTGCTTGTGCATGAATCCTGTTCTAGCAGGGGATGCTGAATGTGAGCAGAGCAGACCAAGAAGCAGTTAACCCAGGAGGCCTTGGCAATGCGTAGATGGCTAGGATTCCAGACTTCATAACCTCCGGGTAGCAAATGGTTTGGGGGTGAGATTTCTCCCCCCATGACTCTTTTTGAGGAAGCTGTGAATCTGCTAGGAGGAGAGGAAATGTCCTTGCCAAGAACAATATCCACAAGTCAGTCTACCAGAAAATACCCGGACTTGGATTCTACCCCTTCTCTTTGGGACCTGTCTGCCTCCCATTGTAGTGAGAGGGCAATGGGAGGATTTAACCCCCCTGCAGTGAGAGGGCAGGGGGCTGCTCAGGACTTTTGCCCAAGTCACTGTGGTGGCAGAGCAGTGACTGGTCTATTTTGACTCTGACCGTCAGCAGCTGTGAGAGAGCTGCTGATTGTGGACTGTTTCCTGACTACTATCACTGCCTGTTCCTTGTATTGTATTTCCATCTTGCAATTGTTCCATCTTTCAACTACCTCCTGTATCGACCTGCCCTGAGATGCATTTATCATGCCTGCCTACTCCCCACCGGAGCTACAGGCCCTCCAGGCGGTTCCCCTGTCTGTGAAGTGGCCCCTTGCGCTGTCAAGAGCTTACCTTAATGACGGATCCTGGGATCCTGAGAGGTGGCATGCCACGACTAAGGGGCTAAATTTTAAATTCGATAGGAAGGGGAAACTTTTAAAATTTTTAATTGCTCGTCTTAAGGGGTTAGGGAGGGGGATAAATGGGTCTTTTTGCAGCACAGTTCATGGCAGGGGGGGCAGGAGTTGGGGGCCAGCGGGGCTCCAGGATCTGAGGTGGAGACCGTGATTCCCAGGGTGGTTGGGGTTGGCAGGAGACGTCAAGGCATAGGGCCATATCATGTGTTGGGAGCATGCACCCGCCATCTTTGTGCAGTCGCTCGCTCCGACCCTATGGCCTCCTCCCAAGGGGGCACGGGAACTGGGACCCCTGGGCTTAGACTGGTGTATTTTAATGCCAGGTCCATGGCTAATAAGTCCACCCTCCTCCGTGAGATTATTGAGGAGGAGGCTGCAGACCTGGCTTGTATTACCGAGACCTGGCTGGGCCCAGAGGGCGGTGTCCCTCTGGTAGATTTGTGCCCTCCAGGTTTCCGGGTCGTGCACCGCCGCAAGCCCAGGGAAGGGGTGGTGGGGTGGCCGTGGTTATTCGGGAGACCTTGTTTCCAAGGGAGGTCACTGTTCCAGAGATAGGCGGGAGTGAGACCCTCCTCCTGAGGTGGGGGCCCAATGGTCGGGTGGGCTTGCTGCTCGCATACCTTTCACCCAGCTGTGTGACAGCAGCCCTGCCTAGGCTCCTTGACGTCCTCTTGGGGGTGGCGGTGGAGTTCCGGGCCTTATAGTCCTGGGGACTTCAATCTGCCCTCCCTGGGCGTCGGGTTTGGCCTGGGAATTCATGGCTTCTATGGAAGCCATGGGCCTGACCCAATTAATTTTGGGCCCGATTCATGAGGGAAACACTCTTGACCTAGTTTTTGTCTCTGAGCAGTGGCAGTGACAGAGGGCAAGCCACTGCTGTGGCAATGCCCGTTCCATGGTCTGATCACTATCTCCTATGGCTGGTCTTCCAACAGGCCACTCCCCACTGCTGGGACAAGGAGCCGCTTAGATGGTTCCGCTCCAGACGCCTTATGGACCCGGAGAGGTTCCAGGTGGAACTGGGGTTTCTTCCCCCTTCCCTTGCCCACAGTTCTGTCAAGGATCTGGCGTCTGCTTGGCAACAGGCTGTGTTGGACGCCCTCGACAGGGTTGTCCCCATGCGACCCCTCACACACCATGGATCCCGGATGGCTCCTTGGTATACAGAGGAGCTCCGGGAGATGAAACGCCATCGGAGGGGCTTAGAGAGCAGGTGGAGGTCCACCCGTTCCCAGTCCGACCGAGCCCAGCTAAGAGCCCATATTAGGACTTACCTGGTGGCTATGGGAGAGGCGAGGAGGTCTTATCTCTCCACTCTCATAGCATCCGCAGATAACCGCCCAGCCGCCCTGTTTCGGGTTACCCGCTCCCTCCTTCATCCGGAGGGTGGACCCGTCTTGAGAAGGGCTGAGAATTTGGTCAATATCTGTCGGTTAAGATTGCTCGGATTCGGGACGGGTTGACCTCTGATTTGCAGTGGTCTGAGGAAAGGGGTGCAGGTAGTCTGGTCGGTGTGATCTGGGATGAGTTCGACCTTGTCTCCGAGGATGAAGTGGACAGGATTATGCGGCGCCTGAGTTCCACCACATGTTTGTTGGACCCGTGCCCCTCCTGGCTGGCTTATGCCACCAGGGAGGTCACCTGCGGTTGGCTCCGGGAAGTTGTCAACGCTTCATTGACGGAGGGTGTTTTTCCCTCTGCCTTGAAGGAGGCGGTGGTGAGACCCCTCCTGAAGAAGCCTGCCCTGGACCCGACCGTGTTAGACAACTTCCGTCCAGTCTCCAACCTTCGCTTCTTGGTGAAGGTTGTTGAGAGTGTGGTGGCTCGGCAGTTTCCACTTTTCCTGGATGAAGCGGACTACCTGGATCCATATCAATTGAGCTTCTGACCTGGTTTCAGCACGGAGACGGCATTGGTCGCACTGATGGATGATCTCTGGAGGGCCCGGGACAGGGGTTTTTCCTCTGTCCTGGTCCTATTAGACCTCTCAGCGACTTTTGATACCATCGACCATGGTATCCTTTTGCGGTGCCTCGAGGGGTTGGGAGTGGGGGGCACTGTGCTTCAGTGGTTCACCTCCTACCTCTCAGGGTGGTCGCAATCGGTACTGGCAGGGGGGCAGAGGTCGACCCCTAGGACGCTCTCTTGTGGGGTTCCTCGGGGGTTGGTTCTCTCCCCCCTACTATTTAACATCTATATGAAGCTGCTGGGTGAGATCATCCGTGGTTTCAGGGTGAGATTCCATCAGTACGCTGATGATACCCAGCTGTACATCTCCACCCCGAACCAAATCAGCGATGCCCTCTCCTTGATGACCCAGTGTTTGGATGTGGTACAGATTTGGATGAGCGGGAACATGCTTCGACTCAACCCGGCCAAGACTGAGTGGCTGTGCATACCGGTGTCCTGGCCCAGTCAGGAGTATCCACCTTTGGCCATAGGGGGAGCGGTGTTGCCCCCTGTGGATAGGGCGCGGAACCTGGGGGTCCTCCTGGATGTTCGGCTCCAGTTGGAGGAGCAGGTGGGGGCCGTTGCCAGGGGGGCCTTTGCCCAGCTCCGCCTTGTACGTCAACTACGCCCATTTCTGGACCGGGATGCCCTGCGCACAGTCACTCATGCCCTTTTTACCTCTAGACTCGACTACTGCAATGCTCTCTATTTGGGACTGCCCTTGCATACCATCCGGAGACTGCAGCTGGTGCAGAATGCGGCAGCGCAGGTGGTGATGGGAGTTTCCCGATTCTCCCATGTTACCCCCCTCCTGTGCTGCCTGCATTGGTTGCCGGTTGCTCTCCGGGTGAGATTCAAGGTTCTGGTTTTATGTTGGGGTTTTTTAGTGTTAGAGGTGGGTGGTTCATTACCTTTCTCTGCTGTGAAGTTAACAGGAAAAAGTCTGAGCCCAGTGGATCCAATCCAAAGTTATTTATTGTTGTAAACAAGTACAAAAACAATAAAAATAGTTAAAAGGTATTTCAATGTCTATTTGTTCCTTCTTGAAGTCTTTTCTTTTCTTCTTGTGGCAGTCACCTATGTGACTGGAGTCCCAAAGATCCTCCTCATGGCTTGAGGCAGGATCCTTCCAGGTGCATGATCCCAGGCAGCTGAAACCTGTGTAATGGTGGAACTGGCTAGAAGCCACGAGGCTAGCTCCTTAAATAGTCCAGAGTCAGGAGAGGTGGAGCTTAGCAAAGCCCGGGAAAATCCTCAATCACAGCTGTGCTGTGATTGGTCCATTCAGTTCTTTGGTTTAGCTGAGGAGGGGGCCAGGAGAAAGAGCACAGCCACCTCATGGAAAATTCCTTTTCCACAATCCCCTTCTCTGTGCCTTTCTAATGGCACATATCATAATCTAACACAACAACATCATATTCTTTACATATGCATACATAATACAGCAACAGGTACATATTATATAACCAGGGGTATTTTTCCCAACAGGTACTGGTGCTGGTCCCGGGGCAAAGGTTTAGTGAAAACATCTGCAACTTGTTCCCTCTGTGGTAGTGCTAATATGTCCTCATACCTTTGAGGTGTAACTGACACTTGATTTACATAGGTAATGAAATCCTCATACCTTTTTGGTTTTGTATTCCTGGTGGATCTGACTGGCCTACTGGTTGATTCCTCATGAGTATCAGAACTGTCTGATGTGTTATCCTCCTCATTACTATTATCATATCTTTTAAGTTTGGAGTGTCTCTCCTTCCAGGGTACCCCCTTCCTTTCCTTGAGGATCCCCTTTAGGGGCTTGGAGGGCACTTGCTCTCCCTTGTCCTCTGAGTTAGATGTATTACCATCACTAGATGGTCTTTCTGATACATCTGTCTCTTGACTGGTCAGATCCTGAGGAGGTGTGTGAGTCAGAATTTCATTAGCGTGAATTCTGCTCCAATCTGTGCTTTCGTGAAAAGCGGCTGACCTGGAAATTACAACTCTGTTGTTGGTGTCAATGAACCTGTGTGCTTTAGAGCCTGGTTCGTACCCAACAAACCTTAGTCTGACTGACACCTTTCTCCTGAGTTCCTTAGGTACATGTACGTCTGCCATTACCCCAAAAACGTGGAGGTGCTTTAAGCTTGGCTTACATCCGTACACCATCTCATATGGGGTTTTGTGTACTACGCTGGACCATATCCTATTTAGTGTATAGTTAGCATAGAGAACAGCCTCTGCCCAGTAAACAAATTTGAGATTAGCGTCCTCTAGGACACATCTCATCATGGCCTGTAATACACCATTCCTCCGTTCTGCCACCCCGTTCTGAAAGGCAGAAAAAGGGGCTGTTTTCATGTGGATTATGCCCTTTTCCTTCAACCAGTTAGAGAACTGAGTAGAGTTGAATTCAGTTCCCCTGTCAGTTAAGATTCTTTGTATCCTGACCTTGTGCTGATTCTCTATCAGACTGTGGAACTCTTTAAATTTGGAAAAGGCCTGGTCCTTGGTTTTGAGTAGATAAACAAAACAATATCTGCTGTAATCATCTATGATGGTTAGGAAATATTGGTTCTTGCCAAGTGAAGGTTTCATAGGGCCCACCAAGTCCATATGTACCAGCTGGAATTTGTACTCAGATTGCCTTTCTGATTTTCTGGGTGCTGGTTTAACTTTTGACTTTGTGCTCCTGCAGATGGAGCAGTCCATAAAAACATTACAGTCTTTGATGTTTAAACCCCTGGAATATTCAGACATTTTCTGCACAATAGGGAAACTAATGTGGCCAAGTCTACGGTGCATGAGATGAGCGCACTCATCATGGAGTGGTTTCCCAATAAAAACAGTGTTGGCGTCCCTGGTTTGCTCATCACTGTGTTTCAAGTTAAATCTGACGCTCTTTGTCCTTTCCTGGTTACCTGTGTAACTGCCATTGTCCCCCTTCTTTCCTCTGTAACCCCTGGTCTTGACTCCTGGTTCTGGTTGAGACTCATCATCTGAGTCATCTGTATCAATTGTGTTGCTGGCCCCTGAACCTTCAGTCCTTGTGACAGGAGAATAATATGGCAGGTTATTTATTTTCAATACCTTCCCAACTGTGTGACCATTATTGGTCACTATGGCTTCCCCTTTGGTAAATAACACCTCTATGTCAGAGTCCTCACTGAGTTTCAGGGTACTAAGAAGGTTATGTTCTAAGGCAGGGACATATAAAATACCACTGATCTCCCCAAGCCGGGGATACACATTACCTATACCCACAACCTTGGTTTTTATACCATTGGCCACCTTGACACAACAATCATGTCTCTGGAGCTCTGTGAACAAGCTCTTGTCCTTCACCATGTGCTTGCTTGCCCCACTATCTAATAGCCATAGCTGCTCACGTTGCCTTTTGGTGAGCCTGGGGTAATTGGTTTCTACCAGGTTGGCGAAGTTATTTTCCAGGTTAAATCTGTCCCTTTTAAACCTGTTCTCATTTCTGGTCCCCCTTCCCTTTTTCTGATTTGAGGAGCTGTGTTGAGGCCCCCTATGAGGTGTGGGTGACCTCCTATTGCTCCTATTGCCAGAGGGCATTCTTTGCCTTCCCCCCATACCATTGTTGTGTGGGCAGTCTCTCTTGTAGTGTCCCCTTGAGCCACAACTGAAACATTCCCCAACAGCATTTACACCATCTGAGTTGTTGGGCCTCCTGGTGACTCTTCTCTCCCTGTGGAAGCTTGCTCTGTCTTTTCTTAGATTGTCCTCAGCAATCAGTTTACCTGACAAGACTTCCAGAGACATCCCATCATAACTGGAATTGTCTAGTTGGGACACAAAATTATTCCAGCTAGGGTCCAATGAATTTATAATTATACTAATTAAACTGTGCTCTGGCACTGGCTCCCCCCTTAGTATTAATTCTTCTCTCATTTTACTGAGTTCACAGAGATGCTCACTCATGTCCATCCCTGCCCTCAATTTAGCAGAGTGGAACTCCCTAGAGATCCTGGCAGTGGTGTTGGAATTCCTGGAATAAAATAGGTTAAATAATTTTTTCCAAATTTCAAAGACAGTCAGATTATGAGGAATATTTGGATATAGCACAGGATCTATACTTAATAATAATAAACAATAAACCTTATGGTGTAGCAGGTCAGTTTCCAGTGGCCAAGGCTTAGGAGGGGGATCCACCAACAGATGCAAAGTGTTCTCCTTCATGAACAGTACTTGAACCGCTTTGGACCACTCTAAAAGGTTCCTTCCTGTAGCTGACAGCTTTTTAAAATCAAGCGGTAGAAGGCTGGTATTTGCCTGCATTGAGAAAGCATGTGGCTGCTGTCCAGGGTGCTGAATGTTAGGAAACTGACAGTACGGGAGTGGTATAGTCGGTGCGAAACCGAAGGTTTCCTTATTTGAAGTCGCCCCTCCCGGTGGGAGGGTTGAAGATCGATCTGAGCATCGCGAAGCTCATTTCGCGCTGAGCGTTGCGGGGAAGGATCTCTCTGGCCTGGCTCGGAGGTAGGCCTTGGGCCTGCCCAGCAGCTCGGCTCGGCCGTTGAGCTGCTGTAAAGGCCTGGGAAGGCCGAAGAAGACGCGAACGTCGCTGGAATCACCAGAAATGGTGAGTATGGGGCCGCGATCATCGGGGAGCCGTCTGGGAGGGCCGCTCTCATCGGGAGGCTAGGGGGAGGCTGGTATCTTGCTTCCAGGACTGCTGTTAGTGTCCTGATGGCACTTTTGATCTCGGCGTCGGTGGGCGAGATCGGGCTTGGTGCTTGTCGGGCTGCCATGACCGGATCGGTCGCCTGGGCGAGGGCCTGCGCGGCCTGGACTGGGGGCATGCTCGGCGCGGCTGGGCTCAGCGGCACCGCTGCTGCCAGTGGGGCCAACCTCCAGGTTGGCAGGCCGCTTTGGATCACCGCAGTGGTAGGCACTGCCAGGTTGGTGATCCCTTCTTCTTCCCCCAATGGGCTTCTCGGGCAGTAGGTAGCCATTGGGGAGATAGGTAGTGCCAATCTCCCAGTCACCGCAGCGCCAGCCGCTGCCAGGTGGGTGACTTCAGTGCTAGGGCTCGCTTGCCCTGGCAGGCCACAGGAAAACAGTGTGGGGATGGGCGGCGCCATTTTAACTCGGTCAGTTTGAATTTGGCGCTGACCGGGCGCCATGTTTTTGCACGGGAAATTCAATTGGGGGGGCTGATGGCTTTCAACCCGCATGCTGCTGGTGGCAGAAGGGGTTCTGGGGCAGGACTGGATGGCTCTTACCGCTTTGGTGCCTTCCTGGGTCATCATCCTGTCCCTGGCCGTTGCCACCAGTGCCATTCTTTGCAGGAGGTGGATGAGATCGATGACTGGTTCTCCACTTGCGGTTTCCAAGCCGAACATCTGGAGAATGGCTGATCTCATCTCTTCCTTCTCCTCCGGGTTGAGCAATGAGGTGTGAAGTGTCTTGCTTCTGTCCTCTGGCTCCTCGGTGTTTAAGGCTGGTTGGTGCCCACTCACAGCCGCGAGGGGGTCTGTGGGGGGGGGGTAGAGAATGCAGGGTCCATTGTGCCACCTGCTTCTTGCTCCCCCCAAGCCTGAGACGCTTCAGCCGATGTTGCTTCGGCTCTGGCTTCTTGGGATCGACGCTGGAGAACCATCTGCCTGGTTCTGGCTCTGGTCAGCACTTGGTCTTCCCATGTTGGTTTCAAACTGGGCATCCAGGTAACTCACTACATAGAGAAGGTACAAACCATCCTCCTGCTACCAGTTGTTGGGGTTTTTTAGTGTTAGAGGTGGGTGGTTCATTACCTTTCTCTACTGTGAAGTTATCAGGAAAAAGTCTGAGCCCAGTGGATCCAATCCAAAGTTATTTATTGTTGTAAACAAGTACAAAAACAATAAAAATAGTTAAAAGGTATTTCAATGTCTATTTGTTCCTTCTTGAAGTCTTTTCTTTTCTTCTTGTGGCAGTCACCTATGTGACTGGAGTCCCAAAGATCCTCCTCATGGCTTGAGGCAGGATCCTTCCAGGTGCATGATCCCAGGCAGCTGGAACCTGTGTAATGGTGGAACTGGCTAGAAGCCACGAGGCTAGCTCCTTAAATAGTCCAGAGTCAGGAGAGGTGGAGCTTAGCAAAGCCCGGGAAAATCCTCAATCACAGCTGTGCTGTGATTGGTCCATTCAGTTCTTTGGTTTAGCTGAGGAGGGGGCCAGGAGAAAGAGCACAGCCACCTCATGGAAAATTCCTTTTCCACATTTTAACATACAAAGTCCTTCACGACATGGGTCCTCAATATCTAAGGGAGTGACTCCTGCCGACATCGAATGCTGGCCGCCCTGTGCGAGTGCATAGGCAAGGACTCCTTGGGGTCCCATCTGCTGGACAATGCTGACTGGCGGTCCCTCGATGACGAGCCTACTCTGTCGCGGCCCCTGACCTCTGGAACCAACTGCCCTTGGGGCTCTGTTTGGCCCCTGACCTCCGCACCTTCCGCCATGATTTGAAGACCTGGTTGTTTGACCAATCCGGGCTGTGACCCTTTCTGGGCGGGGTGGTTTTTATTTTTCTATTTTCTATTTAAACTGTTTTTGGACTTGTTTGGTTTAATCCTCTTTTAATTATTTATTGTTGTTATCTACTGTTGTTGTTTTAATTGTGAGCTGCCCCGAGTCTTCGGAGATGGGGTGGCATACAAGTCCCTAAATAAATAAATAAATAAATAAATAAATAAATAAATAAATAAATAAAACGTTCTACTTTATCAAGGCCGCCACAGAAGTCCCATCTTCTCTGCCATTCCTCTTTGCCCAGGGACAGAGATTGGCAGAGATGGGGAAAATGTCCCAGTGTTTCCCCTCTGCCTTCCACAGAGCTCATCCTCCTCCTCCTAAAGGGGTGGGGAACCCTCCACAAAGCTCCCACCGCCACCCGGGCTGAGTCCAACAACACGTCCCTCTGCAGACAGCGAAGAAAGAGTGGGCTCATTATTCACAGAGTGACAAGAGTGTCCTCTCTGCAGCTATTTATAAACTGACTTTTCCAGGCTGGCAGGTCACCAAGCCTTTGCTACGTGTTGGCATGCAGGGACCTGCTCTTCATCTGACTCCGGGGACAGGTGAGTGGAGGTCACCCATGCCCAGAGGTGACCATCCCTGGTGCCTTGTCCACCATGGCCGAGTCCCATGCCTCCTTTCTCAGGGGTTTCTGGCATGATAGAGGATTTGAGGGTTGCAAAAGAGAGTTTCCCATGGGGACGGTGGGATCCCCACCCCCAGAAAAGGCCTCAGTGTGCAGAAGAGATGGGGTCCAGATTCTCCCTGGACAGCTCTCCTTCCCCTGGCTTCCTCTAGGTCTGTGGCAGGGTTGCTGACAGTTCTAGCATTGTGGCTGAGCCTGAATGGGGAAGGAGGATGTCCCGCTTGGCTTGGAGGTGGAGGCCACATCAAGGCATGGCCAGTGAGTCTTACTTCCAGAGCATGCTCTTGCCAGGTGCACGAGTGCTGTTGGCTTACTGGTGAAGACCTGCCAAGCAATGGGGCTTGTGGTGGTGGAGAAGAAGTCCAAACCTCTGGGCAATAGCCTGCCTGAGGTGGCAGGAGCTCCTGCTGACTCGAAGGATTTTCTAGTTGATCTGACCTGGCACCATTTTCTCTCTCTGCTGAGGAACCCCTCTAGAACTCACCTGGTCTGAAAACCCTTCTCTGCACCTTGCCTTCATCACAGTCTCTCCATCCATCCCATGTCTTGCCTTGATTTCCTCCAAAGAGCTCAGCACACCAGATGTACCTTTGCACCACTCCAATCCTAAGCCTAAGCCCTTCCATCTTCTCTCACCATGACCAGTTTGAGAGAGGAGAAACTTCTCCCCAACCGCCTAAAGTGCATTATCTCCAAATGGATTTGCTGTTCCCAGGTTCATCTTCCCCATAACCATGGCCCACCGTGAGTGGTCATTTGCCTGATCCTTCTTAGCAGCTCTGGGAGGAGTGGCTCCCTGTTGGCTCTCTCAAAATGGCCTCCATGTTTCATCTCGCTAGTCTGAAGCACCAAAACATGATCCACAATGCAGGGAGGAGGCTTAACTTGTTTATTCCTGCATAATTCCTGGTCTTAAAACTCTATTCAACAACCAGCCTAAGGCTATTGTTGGCCACAGAAGGGAAAGCACACAGGGACCATTTTCATGAGAAAATTTGCATTTTTCAAAACAACAAGCACGAGAAAAAATGTTGTTGTGTGTCACTTCCTGGGTTTTTCTAATTCTTGCTTCCCATGGGATTTTTAGCAAAGCAAATGATGGATTTTATTTTTATTTATTCCTTTCTCCACCTTCTATAGTCTTTTGTTACAGCACCCGAGGCCTTTTGTGCTTTCTGTGTGAGCATCTTCTCTGCAAAAGCACAATGCAGGAAAGCTAAGTCTTTCTCAACTTTGTATTCAGAAATATAATTGTTTTTTGATATTAATTTGCTCAGGTGAATTTTTACAAAGTGCCTTTAGATGCCTGTTGACTAATACAACACATTTATGCAACATTATAATTAGGAATGGAACGACTAGCCTGACATCAGACAATGAAGCGTGAACAGAGGCACTTTTTCATGGAAGATCACAAGCCAGGATCCAGCCTCCAGTCTGCAACAGGTTCTGCCCTTCAACTGCCCAGCTGACAGCACCGCAGTTGCTTCCTTACCTCCCTTTCCTCCCCTTAAAGTGATCCCCATCCATAATTACTCGTGAAAAATCCCATTAGGGTCAGTAGAAGCTGGTAGGACTGCCGGGCCTCTTGCCTGGATGAGCAGGGCTTAAGGGATAGAGTTAACGCTACACTTCACACGACTTCCCTGTTGCAATTCATGCATACAGAAATTCCCCCTGGTAGAGGAAGCCAGGTCTCCTGTCTGACAATAACATCATTTCTAGTTGGATGGCGAACTATAAAGGCACCTAAATTATGTTTCACGATGGGACACTGGGTTTATGTCTCATTATGAAAAGCACGATGCATCTCTGTGTAGAATACCTGACAGCCACTTTGTTTTATTATTAACAGGCTGTGTTCAAGGCAATAAAGACAACGGAACATAAATGTACCATTGTGTTGTCTCCACTTAAGGCAGGTGGCAGGGCCTGGGCGTAATGGGAAATGAGCCGGAATCCTAGTGCAGATACTTTGGCTGGCTTCTGCACCTGGGTGAAGGTCGTCCTGTCAGGAACCAACATCTCAGGGGCTTCTTCATATCTCCCTGTTTCTTGCTTGCCAGCTTTTTGTTGAGGAGAGTTTGCTTAATTCCACATAGGAGAAACGGAGCCTCCATCTTCAACGGCAGCATAACTGGGAAGCCAGGGATCGCCAATGGTTGCAAGTATGAGTATTTGGAGGCATCTACCTTGGTTATACTCAGCACCTGCACAACTCTGGGGTCTTAGGGATCCCCTCTGGCCAAGACAGGCTCCGTCGCCCTCTCTAGACTTGGGTTGTGCCCAATTGCCGAATGGGTCTCAAGGACACTGAAAGTACAGCATGAGCCACAGGTATCTGCATGATGCTTAAAGACCCCCAGGTTAATTCAATGAATATGTGCAGTGTACCTATTTCACCAGTCATAAATGCTTTATTGGAATAACACCATAAAGCAAATTGTTCCTCCTGATTCAGCTGTTTTATTTTCTACCTTCTGTGCAGGGTGAAATTTTCATGGAAGTGGCACTTTCTTGTAGACCCCAGGGACTCAGCTGCCCTCCATGATCACTTCACCCTTCGGGGAGGTGGGGCTGCTGCAGGGGACAACAAGAGGACAGAAGCATTTGGGGGGCAAGTCTGGGTGCACCAAGCACCCCAGCCTTCTGGTCTCCATTGCCCTTGTGCCAGGGGATGCTGCTGGCCTGCCCCTTCCCTACCTTCCCTCTGTGGCTACATCTCCTGCCTGCAATGGATGGACATAGGGACGGAGGGATGGACCAGGAGGTCTCCTCTTCGCCTTTCAGAGTCACCGACATCTTTGGCAGATAATGGGATGCGGGCATGTGAGCGCAGGAACAGGTGCATGCTAATGAGGAGATCAATTTTAATTATGATTTTAATTAAACACCCAATCCGGTAGGAAATATGATAAGCAGGCAAGAAAGACCAAATTTATAAGGGGAAGAAGAGAAGTGTACTCGGGGGCTGGGTGGTCTAGGAGAGAGAGATTAAAACGCAGAAAAAGAGGCTGAAAAATGAGAGGTGGAACAGCATCGGGAAAGGAAGAGGGGCTTCCGGAAGGGAGCTTTGGCTTGGTGGTCTTTGAGGGAAAGAGAGATGCTGGAGGGGGAGAAGACCCTCCGCAATCAGGAGAGCAGGAAGAGTGCAGGCAGGACAGGCTGTCTCTGCCGGCCTTCAGGCTGCCTCTCAACCTCCCCACTTCGAATCAATTTCACTTCTTTTTCAAGCGGGGAATCCACATTAAGTACACTGTAAATGCACTTTGGGAGGATCAGGGTCTGCTGAGGGTCTGCTTAGCTTCTTGAGCCTTCTTCTTGGTGCCAGGCAGAAATCTCCTGGGCAGCAAGTGGGACTTTTTCCAGGTCCTGCAAACGAACAGAAAAGCAGCTAGAGGACGGTCAGTGGAAGATCCCAAAGCTCTGAGCAATTCCACTGGTCCTGCTGTCCTGAGGGACGGGGATCCTTTCCTGTCTATTCCTGTGGACAACAGGCCACTTCTCTTTAAGAGAGTGGGAGTTGAATGAATGTAAAGCAGCTTGGTTTGATCTCCCCCTTCTCTGCCTGGCCTCACCCCTCTTTTGCAGGAGGGGGTTTCCTCCCCCCTTTGGACCCAGATCTTTGGCTTGGACAGCCATCGTACCCTGCTTCGCCAGAGGGCCAGCCTTCCTGAAGGAAAGCAAACCGAAAGGGGTGACTTGGGCATCACCTCCTGGGAGGGAGGACAGGTGTGCCCTGCCCTGACCCAGCGTGGGTGTGCCCTGCCCTGGGCACAGCATGCAGCATGGCTGCTGAGGCTGAGCATCAGTCTCCCCTCCCCCACCGAGGTATTGATTTAACCATTGGTCCTTTTCTCCCAATCTGAAGAGGCTGTTAGTGATCAGGGGGTGGCACATGGGCCCCCAACTTGGATCCTCACTCAGGGTCACCTTGGAAAGACACTGACTTTGGCTGATACCCAACAGGCAAGGCCCCCAGCAGGGCTCTTCAGAGAATGGCAGAAAGTGGGCAGGAGGAGGCACATCTGGCAGAGAATTCCCCTCCCCCATTGCAAAATACAGGGGTGGCAAGGAGAGTTGGGGCAACCTTCCAAGACCCCCAATCTGCTGGAGAAGGAAGGCTGGGCCTCTCAGCAGTTTACAAACTAGAGCCTTTTGCAGTGCCCAGCATTGCCAACTTCCTTCGTCAGCCACCTTCACAGGGGGCTGAAACCGGACCTCCTTCCTTTCTGCAGAGAAAAGCTGGAGACAGCCTGGGTGCAGACTGAACAACGTGAACAGCCTTGGATTGTGCTTTCTCACCAGTTCTGCTCCTTCCTTGTGTGTGCAAATGGCGCCCACCTTAGAAGGGCTGGAGACTCTCCAGGAGGCCTCCCACCCATGCCAAATATACCCCTCTGAGCTTCCCCCTCCTTTTGCTGCCTGGGGTGTTGGAGGACTGGCAGCAAAAGCTGCCTCGCCCACAGAAGTGCCACAGATTGTGAGCTTTCGCCCACCACCAGGACCCCCCACTGTTTCCATGGGCCCATTTGCAAGAAGCCCATTCCAAGCGGTTGGGAATCCCAACTGCCCCTCGGTAGTTCAGGGCTTGGTGGAACAAAACCTTCTCTGGATATGTCTCCTCCCCCCGCTCAGTTTGGGGCCTTGCTTTTAAAGCCTTGTGGAATCAACTCCCTTTGGAGCTCCGTTTGGCTCCTGATCTTCGCTCTTTCCACCGTGATCTGAAGACCTGGATGTTTGAACAGGCTGGGCTGGACTGACCTCCTGGGGGTTTTAATTTATTTTTAATTGTTTTTAGTGATTGGGCTTCTTAGGTTTAATTCTTTTTAAAATATTTATTGTTGCTGTGTTTTAATTGTGAGCTGCCCCGAGTCCTTGCGGAGAGGGGTGGCATACAAGTCCAAATAAATAAATAAATAAATAAATAAATAAATAAATAAATAAATAAATAAAGTCTCATTATGTTCCCCCTCCTGTCCCTTTGTTTATCAGCTCCACCTGGGGAGAAGGAAGACAAGGTGAGCTCCTCCATGCCTTGCTTCCACCCCCTCCCCATTGCTTCCACCTGGCTTCCAACCAGGTACCTGCCCTGTGTGGCATCGAAGGTGGTGAAAAATGCAGGAGATCGAAGGTGGTGAAAAATGCAGGAGGGGGTTGGCATGGAGGAAGGCAGATCTATGTGGCCTCGGAGAAGAGCAATGAACTCTTATGCTGGACGTTGTTCGGCTTCATGATCACTATTAGGCTATTTTTCTTAATAATTTTACATCCCTTCATTTTATGTTACGTATTTTAAGTCATTTGCACTCCAAGCAAGGAACTGCAGCTTTCAAATGGTCTAGAATTGTAACAGAATCAAAATCAAATTTATTTATTTTTTTAATTTCTCCCTAATTGGACTAGTTTGTGCTGTCAGTGCAAAAGGAGCTGACAGCTGTTGTGTCTTCCTTAGTGGATTTTGGGTGGGAAGAAAAGAAGGGAAGGTACAGTGGCACCTGGATCCCTGGACCATCCGTGGCTGCAGCAGGAGGGCAGCTGCAGGATAAAACCTCGCCTGGTTAGGTCCTCCTAATCTCTGGAATTCTTCTGAAACAAAGAATGGCTGCAAGACTTGTTCTGGCACTTTCTGAGAGGCAAGAAATGAAAAACTTTAACCTCCATTCAGGCTGCTGCTTTTCCACTTTGGAGCAGGCAACTCTAATAAAAAAGAGCGAGGGAGAATGAAATTCATTTTAACTGCACTTCCTCAAAATTTGCCTGCTGCAGATGGTTTCCTCCTGTTTCCCCTCCCAGAGCATCTCTCTGTTGAAACATGCCCTCCTAAGCTGCTTAGGAAGTTCTCCTTTGCTTCTCATCAAGGGATTATGGGCAGGCCTCTGAACGCCACCCTGGGTTTTCTTCTTCCTCCAAACAGATGGGGCTGGTGGGGATGAAGAGCTACCGGGGGAGAGAAGGGAGGTGTGGGGGTGCACAAAGAGCCAGGCCAAGGATTTCATTCAGAAGGGATTCCAAGTCTCCAGATCAAGAATCCTCTCCAAAATTTAATCAACATTTTGGACTGCTTCAAATCGGATGCTATGAAATCGAATAGATTCAATAGCCCAGAAAAGCTTTGGGGTCTTTTTTTGTGAAATGATTAGAACTAACAAACTGATTCACTTCATATTTAGGTTACACAGATTGATTTGACAATCTGAATTGAGTCGATGGCTTGAATTGGGCTGGGCTGGACTGGAAATGACCAGTGCTCTAGAGCTAAAGGGGTGAGTGGAGGTGGAGGAAGAGGAGGAAGAAGAGAAGAAAGTTTTTCCCAAGTTTCTGGAGAGCTCTGCAGATCTTTGGAGATATTCTTAACTCTTCATGTTGCATGGAGTTCCATGGTATTACAGAGAACATTGGCTGATTAGTTTCAGAAAGTTGAAGGAAGAGACAAACTCCTGGGTTGACTGTGCACATTCAGATAACTTTCTGGAACTTCTGCCTTATGTATTATTATTTTGTTGGTAGATCTCATACAGGACTATGACATTTCTTAACCATGAGCCCTCTGTGACTTTGGGGAAGCCCCCAAAATAGAATATCAGAGAATCATGACACAAAGGCCCAAATAGCCTGCTTCCATAAACTCTTCAATTGTTTACAACTTCTCCCCTTTAGTTTCCAAAGCTCAACTTCATGTAATAATAAATGAATGAATGAGCCTCTCTGCAAATCTTGGAGATAAATAATAAATAAATAATAAGTCTATCTGCAAACCTTGGAGGCCTTTAAGCTGAGAGAGAGAGAGACACACACACACACACAGAGATGGCTCAGGGCACCCTTGGCCTTTGTCTCTCATTGTTAAAAGTTTCCCCAGTTTGATCTTATTAAAGGCTATTCTCTGCGCCCGCCTTGCCAACTCTCTTTCTAACCCAATTAAACGTCCTCTTTTATTGAGTTCCGAGTAACACCAGCTGAACCGGCTTACAGGGCAGAGTGGGAGTGAGGAGGAGGGGAAACGTGACAGCAGACCTCTCTTTTCCAGCTCAACATGCTCTTTCTTCTCCCAGACAGAAAAACCATCAAATCTTACCCAGATCCCCAGAACTGAACTTCCCACCTTGCGAACAGCCATCATTAAGAGCTTGCACCCTTCTTGGTTTCGGAGGAGAAGCAGGAGGGGTCCTTAACATCGACAGACTGAGTCTGACTCATCGCCAGAAAATTGGGGAATGGCGTTGAAGAACAAAACAGTTCGTTATGTGAAACATTTTCTCCCTTCGCCACCATTTATTCGCTCTGGTGGCTCCACTTGCTGTCCTGCATTCATTTTACAATTTTGGCCACTGTCTCTTCTGGACACTTGGCAGAGCAAAGTGGATGTGACAGCCACATCATTGGAGCCTGCTCTGCTCTCATCCCAGTCCGGAGCAGCCTGCTTGTCAGGAAAAGTAACAGCTGCTGCCAAAATATTTGGAAACAGACATTTCCTTTGGCACCATGGCTAACACGGGAGCTGGGAAAGGCAGAAGTGTGGCTGTCCTTTGGCTCTTCCAAGAGAATGAAGGGCATTTGGCCAGCAAGGATTCCCTGCTTATCCTTTGCATTCCCAGTTGGAGCTGCACAAGGGTTGCGGAGCGATCCACCTGGAGGCCTCTGCTTGCACTCAGCCCCCTCTTGGAGAAGCTGGCCCAGGTGGCCTATATGTCCACCAACCCACACAGAGAGGAGACGCGGGGACTTTGCATTTCTTCGCGACGGATCCTGCTCATCTGCTCCACATTTCTCTACCGGAAGCCCCCACCCTGCTCACCTTTGCATTTCACGTTCCGGGAACTGACATATGGCACAATGTTTGAGGAGGTTCTTGCAGTTCCCAAGGCAGCTTTGACGTGGTTATTAATACCAACATAATTTCATGATAATTAGAGAACACAATTAAGAGCTATTAATAATGACACAAATAACGACATTTTAAAGCCTCATTTTAATTTGAGTAATATTCTGTCTGGTGGTATTTAAGCTGCTCAATCTGGTGTGATTACGGCTGTCCCAAGTTGCAATCTCCTGATCGCCAATCAGTTGCCACCCCGAGCCTTGCAGGGGGGTGGGCAGCCTCTTAGGCTGCTGGGGGCTGACCAGGGCCGTGGCAGGGGGCCAAGGCAGAGGTGGATGTGTGGGAGAACAGTAGAAAGAGAGGCAGGCAGGCAGGCACAGCACAGCTCCTCTGCCAACCAAGTCCTGCCAAGCTGTGCGACTCCTGTTCTGTCTTGGAAGGGTTGGAAGAGAAGAAACCTCACCTGTATCAACCACAGGTCTCTTGCCCCTCCATCCCAAGCTTAGCCTGTGTAGCGTGTCTCTGGGCGTGCATGTAAACGCAGTGAAGGAAGATTATGGGCTTATCGGCTGAGCTCTTTAAGAACCTTTTCCAAAGGGCACATTCTCTTAACCACCAATGCCACCTCCCAGAGACCTCCAGAGGTGCTGACCCTTCTACGATCTCTGCCAAGCTCTTGGATCCCTGGCCTGAGTGAGGCTGCTGCTGTCCAGGGTCCTCAAGCAGTTCTTTTCTCCAGCGTTGCATTACCTCCACCAAGTGTCACCTGTCTGGCCACTTCTCCAAGCTTTGGAACTGGCCCTCTTGTTTGTAACTGATTCCAGGTTGCAACCCATGAAACATGGAGGGTTAATTCATTCAGAATAGAGCTGGAAGGGACCTTGGAGGCCTTCTAGTCCAGCCCCTGCTCAAGCAGAAGACCCTATTTCAGACAAGTGGCTGTCCAGTCTCTTCTTAAAAGACTCCGGTCTTGGAGCACCTGCAACCTCTGAAGGCGACTTCCGTTCCACTGGCTACTTGTCCTCACTGTTAGGAAGCTTCTCCTTAATTCCAGGTTGCTTCTTGTCCTGCCCTCAGGTCCTTTGAAAAATATGCTGACCCACCTCTTCATGTGGCAGCCCCTCAAATACTGGAACACGGCTATCTTGTCACCTGGAGTCCTTCTTTTCTCTAGACCTGCCATGACCAATTCCTGCAACCGTTCTTCATATGTTTTAGTCTTCAGGCTTTTAATCGTCTTAGCTGCTTTTCTCTGCACTTTTTTGTTTCCAAAGTCTCATGATGATGGATGGCTTAGTGGAAGCTGGGAAGTCCAAGTCCACCTTCTGAGAACCCCACCCCTTCATCAAGGCAAGCAATGAGTGCTGGAAACTATGTGGGGCAGACAAAGGTGGTAATTCTTGGACAACATCCAAGAAGAAGTAAAGACAACTTGGTTCTCAGAAGACTCTGCCCACTCTCTGCCCATTGACAGAGCAGAAGGAAGGAAGGATTCTCTTCTAGGACCTCCAAAGGCCTTGTGGGGGGCTGCTTAATTGGGTGGGTGGGTCAGGTGTAAGAGACCAGATCCACACATGTAGAATTCAAGCTAACTACTTTATTGTACTCTGCCTGTAATACAGGAATCTCCACATATTGCTTGCCTTCCCTTGGGGACAGATAGACGAGGTGCCATGGATCTTGGGGTGAGAGGTTGGGTGTCAGTTCTGGATCTCCTACTTCTGGGCAAGGATTCAAGGCTAATTCCCCTCTAGATACCTCCTCCTTGCCTGACTGAGTGTTTCCCAAAAGGTAGGAAACAGGGCCTGGTGACAGGTAGGGACCCTTGCCCAGTGCTCCTGAGTCCACATCTTTCCCAATAAGCTTTCAGAAAGGTGTCCCAAAGAACAAATCAGAGCCGTGGAAGAAGAATTCAGGCTGCCGGTTTGGCTGTCGCCATGGCTTTAACTGTGCAGACATTAGTAAACAGCAATCAATGCTATTGCCATGCAACAAAATTCAGCTGGTTTCTGCAGATGAATCTAATTGAGAAACACACAGGGGAAGCGCAGTTGGGCTTTTGGGGTGGAAGGAAGGCAGGGCCAATCACATCTGCCTTTTTTTTCTGACTCTGCCACAGCAGCCTTTAAAAACTGCCACCATACCCAAGATGATGGCTCCCTGGTCCTGTTGGCTTTCATGGCTCTAAGGGAAGTCTAACCCTTAGGCGATGGTTCTGACTCAAGAGATCTGGGGACCTTCCCATTGCAATGCAGCCTCTACAATGATTCTGCAGTGTAGAATCACAGAAAGGGCAAGTTGAAAAAGGTCACAAAGAAATCTTCTACCCCAATTACACCATTTAAAAAAAATTACATTTATATGCTGCCCTTCTCCGAAGACTCAGGGCGGCTTACAATTTTTGGGATACAACCCAATGCGCTCAGCAATAGCCTTCCTTCCATTGTATGTGCCTGCTTATTACTAAGTGGCATTTTTACAAAGTCAGCTTATTGCCCCCAACAATCTTGGGTCCTCAATTTACCTACCCCGACAGAATGGAAGGCTGAGTCAACCTTGAGCCTGGTGGGATTCGAGCCTGCACTAATTGCAGGCAGTTGGAACTTAAGTGCTAGGCATTTAGCAGCCTGCACCACCAGGGCCCTTTTGAAGAGGCAGCATCTCGCCTCTGAAAACCCTCTGGCAGTGGAGCACTTATGTCCCCTATGGGTGTCTTCTTCCACCACAGGGGAACTGCAAAGGGGGTGATGGTTCTCCATGCTGCATATGGACTTCAAGGAAGCATCCTGCTGACTACCAGGGGGTGGATGGTCCTCAGCTCTGATCCAGCCAGGTCTCCTGATGTTCTTTTGCAAAACCTCCCACCCACAAATATCCTTCCTGCTCAAAGTGCTTTCCCCGTTGCTTGAGGGGATGTGTCTAGGGGTCCAGGAGCCAGGGTCAGGCACAGGACAAGTTCATTTCTCCTGTTTCCTCCCACAGGACAGGATCATTTCTCCATTGCTGCCTCCCCCTTGTGCAAGATGGTCCCAGGGAAAAGGCAGAGCACAGTTTCTGGGGGACCCCACGCAAGGAGCCTCACTGCACCCCAAAAGGCTGGAAATGGAACAGTGAAAGCCCCTCCCCCAAAGTGGCAAAGTTCTGCATTGCTGCTCCTCTATAGGCTCTGTGGAGGACTGAGTTGTTCTTGACCACAAAAAGAACCGCTAGAGGACTTTACAAATCCTGATCTTCTAGTCCAAGCTGCATTGGATCAGAGGAGGCCTTTTCCTCTCCAACAGAGCAAAGTGAAGTGCTTCCTGCCAGCACCTGCAGGAGGTTATGGATCTGGGGTGCCTGGCTGCCATCCCCAGCTCTGTGACAGCAACAGGCTCTCCCCCCTGTTCCTTAGGATGCAAGGAGTGCCTTCTCAGGGGCCTTGCAGCTGCATGGAGCAATTCAGAAATTGCCTCGTTGGATCACAATGTGCCAATTTCTCAAATTTAAAATCATTTTCAGTATTACAGCCTGCACTGCTGAGCTAGGAGGTGCTCCTTCTTTGGGGAGCTGAAACCAAATCCAAGGTGACTCTTAACCAAAATTAGCCCAGCATGGCCCATTTTAGAGTGCTTGGTAGGCCATGCCCATTCCTTGGTGGGTGGAGAGGAATCTGGAGGCCTGAGTCAGAGGGGAGGGAACAATTGAAATGTCTCTGAGGTGGATCCTGCATTTTAGAAATCCTTCAAAGTACATAAAGCCAGGTAGATCAGACAGGAAACAGGCCAGGTGAGCTATTTCCACTTTATTGTAAGGCTACATTAACAGAATCTCACAAGTACAAATCTCCCGCTGTCCTGGACAAGCTCTTCTGCCACTATTGACAAGAGTCACTGGTTAAACTGTCAGAGCAATTGCCTGGTTTTAGGAGAAAAAAACGCTCCCCACCAGGCTGCAAGTGTTCTGCCCCCATCCAGAGAAGGGAGACACAAAGAGGCTGTCAGAACCAGGGGAGATTTGACAAGGGCAGTTGGAGAAGTAGTTCCAGGTCCCATCTGGGGCATCTGGCTGTGGGGAGCTCCTTCTGGCAAGGTGAGCACACCTGGAAAAATGTTGGCTGGATCCAGAACTCAGCAGGTACGCCAATATATGTGTACCTGTGTGTATGTAGTGAATTCATGGATGAATGAGTACAGCTTGATGGATGGCTTGGCCACTGGCCAGCATGCACAGCAGGGGGAGCCTGACCCCCAAATATCACAACTGCGAGTTAAATATGCTCTCCAGATTAGCTGGGGGCTCCGGGGTAGTGGTGCCGTGTATGTGTATCCTAGCGCATGCATGCACACACACACTTTACATGCATTGAATGTAGCTTCTTAGTAGGTTGTAATGTTAGCAAAAAGCAAGATGCCGTAGCTTAAAAGACAGGCCTATTACTGTGTGCCTCATAATTATGGTGCAGAAAGGAAGACGGGCTCTGCCATATGTTAAACTCATCAGAGGTTAATAAGCTTTTCCAATGTTTAAAGAAATTAGAATTGCAGAGTGACAGTGAGGTTGAGGGAGGGGCAGCTTCCTGGGATGGGTGAGGGAAGAGGAGTGGGAGAAGAGATCTCTCTGAATAGACGAAGTGAAGTGTGGATCCCCTGGGCTGCTCCATCTCCAAAGGGAGATGCCACCCACTCCCACCCCAAGGAGGAGCAAGCAGCCCAGATGCTCCTCAGCCTTGCCTCCATCAGCCAGCCCCAGGCCATCACGGTCTTCTCCTTCCTTCTCAGAGTCCAGAAACCCCGGTGGGCCTTCCGCAGTTAGAGAGACAATGATGGCAGAACCAGAACTGTCACATTCCTTAGGGGAAGGCAGGACATTTTCTCTTCAAAGGGACAGGAAGAGTTGGGCAGTCACTCCCCTTTAGTGTATCCTAAAATGAGCAAGTAACTCCACTGGGGGTGCAAAAGGGGGCGGGACAAGAAAGAAACTGGTAAGCCACATTGTCATTGTTGTGTATGGGTTTCTAACTTACCTCTCCAGAAGAGTTTAATGTAATAAATAAACATTGTCCTCTTGCGAGTCCTCTTTCTTTTCCACAAGATGGAAAGCTTTGTTTCCTGGCTACTTCCAGTAAAGGTGAATGGATCCCTCAAGGTTTGTATGGAGAACCCCAACTTGTAGCAAGAGGGTTCAGGGTCAGAGACGTGAACTGGAAGCAAAACTATTGAGAAAGCAGAGGCTCTCCAGGTCCATATGGCTAGAACCCCAAATCTCTTAGATTCTAGGGAAGATGAGTCCCACACGAGGCCCAAAATTGCAACCCAAAGACTACCCTCCCTGCAATCACATTCAGAAAGGCAGTGGACCTGGGGTTCTGCTCTCTGCCTGTTGAGAGTTCCCACATAAAGCTTATGAGACACAGCTGTGAGTTCCACCTCTGAGAGCATTGTGTCAGATGAAACTGTGAGGCCATGCCAGATGTGCTGTGGTCCGTTTCCCAGACAAGTGAGCTGCTGTTGGCAGGCTGTCTGAGACCGCTGCCAGCAGATGCCAGTAACCTCCACAGCAGGCACATGGGGACACTGCAGGAATGCAAATAGTGCAGGCTTCCCAAAGCTTCAGGTTGAAACAGGTACCGTGATTTTGTATCTCCTCTGTTTTTACACTTAATCAAGGAATGAGCTGCATCAAACCCAACCCTGCTCTTCTTTCTTCTTCCCTCTTTCCAATGTAAAGCCATCCTTCAAATGGAAACCCTTCATTATGTGAAACCTTCTCTTAGGATCATAGATCACATTTTTAATACTAATGGCATAATAATTATAATAAACAAGACATAACTACACTCACCAAAATGTTTTGCTGGAACATCTGTAAAAAATTATCAAGTGTCAGTAATGAAAAATTGGTGAGAACCTAGAGTTGAAATTGAGCAAGTTTAAAGATTGTGGATTTTCCAAATACAAACGGATAAAAGTCTTGGCTCATAACACAGCAGGTTTAACCATGGTTTGAAAAGAAGAAAGGGTGGATAATTGATGCAATAGGTAATGCCAGGGGATAGTCGAACAGAAGATAAAGAATTGGAGAAGATCAGAAAGTACCAAGACTGGAAAATCAAAGTTGAAAGGTTATGGCATAAACTGGCCACAATCGTCCCAATGGTTATCAGCACCCTGGCTGCCAAACCAAAAAATCTTGGACAACAATTAGAAATTCTGTGCATCGATGAAATTGCCATCTGTCAATTGCAAAAGGTCACACTGCTTGGATCCTCATATATACTCCGCCGAGCCATTACGGCATCGCCGGTTCTTGGGAAGAAAGAAGGCCAAGACAAGTTAAACAACTGGCAGCTGTGGCTTCCCATTGTTGTTAAAGAATCACCATCATCATAATATAAAGAAAGAAAAGTAAAGAAAGTTTCTTGAAAGAAATTTAGAGAGAAGGGCCATTTGCAAAAAATGGAATTTAATACGACTATAAAAAGCAACAGCTTGAAATGAGATTAGGAAATTGGAAAACCAAAGCGCTCCATGGGCATTTTTTGAAAGGCACTGAAAATTGGACATCGGAACATGGCAGTGGTTTAAGAATGGAACATTAAAAAAGGCAACAAGCCCTGTGCACAAATGTCACCGGGGCAAAAATAGAAAATACCAGTTTGGATAATAAATGCCGATTGCGCTGAGATATACGGATGAAACTGTTGACCGTATAATAACTGGATGCGGCAAAATCACAGACTGATTACTCAAAAAAGAAAGAAAAAAAAGGCTCAATCACGCTGGGAAGGTATTACTTTGGCATTTATGCAAACGATACGGATTAATTGTCAATAAGAATTACTGAAAGTGCAGATAATGTTATTGAAAATGACAGAGGAAACATTTTATGGGATTTCTAAATTCAGACCGAGAGACACCTGGAACATAACACATTGGAAACTGATATTGTCATTGAAAAGAGCTGCGCTTAGTTTATTGATGCAGTCGTTCTGAGATACAATAATTGTGAAGGCCAGGAATTGGAAAAGATTACAAGCGCTGAGATTTGTAAATAGGGATTACAAAAACCCAGAAGTCATTGATCAATGATACCATGGATCGGTTGGGACCCTGGATCAAATTGGCATCGTCACTGGAGTGCTTGGTGCAATGCCATGTGGGTTTGGAAGGGACCAGGGGCTACTTTTCTGTGGAACATTTTATCACAGCCCAGCTACAAACAACAGCAGCACTGCAGACCCACCCTTTTCTGGCCCTCTTTTTTAATTCCAGATTTCCTTTCTGATATTAAGGGAAAAGAAGAATTATCAACTTTTTGTTACAGCTTATTTATTTTGCTTTCTTCAAGGGAAAAAGTAAGTAAAAGGAGAGAGTCCACAAAATTCTTTCTTCACCTGACTCATATTTATTCTAATTAAAAAAAACACTGACAAATGTAATCACCTAATTGCTGCATTAAGCATTGTGCAACCCTCCCCCCAACAGAACTCTTGTTCTCACCCCCCCAATGCTGCCTAACAAATTATGTCAAATTATGCAAATAGCTCTTAACCAGAGATTGCTTCTCTGGATTTTAATTTCGTTTTTGTTGTTGTTTCTGTTTGGAGCCGCAATTTGTTTTTCAAGCACTCCTAGGGAGGGGGCTGCCCCTAGGGAGAAGTCTTGGGAAGGGTGGGGGGCCAAGGGGGTTTTCTTAGGAGCTGAGAGCTTGGATGGGCCCAGAACAGCCACTCCAACTTGGCCCTCTCCAGTGAGCCTTGGGCTGATGGTGGGAACCAAAGCCAATGTCTCAGCTGAGGTCCAGGAAACTGTTGGGTTTCTTTCCTAACACCTGGAAGACCTGAGACTAGGAAGGGAGTATTTTCTACGCCGTGAAAAGGGATTAAATAAGTAGCAGTTCTGGTTCTGCCGTCTGCCTGGCCACATTGCAGATTTCAAAGGCAGAAACGGAAATTTCTGAGCTAGCTCTCCAGTAAATAATCCAACAATTATCTACCTCATTAGCATAGCTCTTCCATCACTCTGCCTTTTGGCTCTTCCAGGGCACAGGCTCTCATCTATCCTTTCGGAGGAAGCTGCTGCTGGCACCTATCGGTCTCTGCCCAGGAAGCCTATTTTCTGCTAATCATTTATGAGCTGACTGAGATTTGGGCTTCATTTCCAACCAGCAAGAAAAATCAATCATGTTTACATTATTCAATTAAAAAAAAGGAGAAATCTTGGCTGAAGAGTTTCCTGTGCGCTCCTAAGCATAGGGGCAGCCGCCGCAGGGAAGAACAATTCTATCGCAGGAGTGGCCCTTGGGAGAAAAAAGGAAGAAAGAGAGCACCCTCTATGTAGCGCTGGGTAGAGGAAGGGGCTGGATCTGATGAAGCAAACCTGCCCCCCATCCCCACCCCACTTGGTCCTCCCACCACAGCTACCTGAATGGCCAGGTGGGCATTCTGGACTTCAACAGGAGTCAGATCCTTCCCATGGAACAAATATCTCAAATCCTAAACTTGTTTCTGAGCATAGCCAGGCGGTGGCAACCCATCATCTCTTGGTTGAAGGCAGACAAAGGGGCCTTGCCTGGGTCATTAGACCGAAGGCACCTGCTGCGTCCTAAAATTCCATCCCTACATCAGCAAGAGCATTCATCTCAGAATAATGAAGATCTGCAAATATGACCTCCTGGAAGGAAACCAACAACAAAAAAGATTGGATTTTATTCTCCAGACACTTATTGGAAAGACATCGTGGTGCCAAAGTTGGCCTTGATTAGGTGAGAGAGGCAATTGTGAGGTTCTCAGGAGGAAAAGACCAAAGGCTTTGGTGTTCCCGTTTGCTGTACTTTGCTCATTCCCCCATGTTACTAGAAAACAGCTGTCACCTTGAAACCACCAGCCAGCCAGCCGTCCACAACTTAGACAGGGCTCGTGTCCCCTTGATTCAGAACACGCTGGCATTAACACGGCCCAGGGAAATGGGGAATGACCAGTCAGCTCCCTTTCAGTGGCCATGCATGTCCTAAAGCAGGGAAATATCCACTGCTGGAAAAGTGGTAGAGGAAACTACAATGGCTGTTACAGGAGCTGCCAGGAAGCCCCTGCAATCTTTAGAGAAGTCTCGACAAGCATTCGCTTCTAGGTAGCCACTCAGTAAAAAACCATTTCCCCTTATCTTTGTGTGAAAGAGAAAGGTTGAAAGGAGCAATGGAAGGTTTCTCCTGTTCACCTCCAAGATCCTGATGCATTCTGACCAAAGATGGCATCCATGAGATTACTTTGGAGGAGGCTTTTTCTCTTCCTATTTTGGGTCTGTTCTCTTCCTTCCGCTCCCCAATTCTGCTTCTATGTGTCCCACCGTCCTGAATTTTTGTTTTTTCTTTTCCCCTTGGAATCCTTCCTTCGGGCCCCACCTCCAGGCCGCCCACATGCATTTTGCTGGAGCTGAGGTGGGAGTGCCAGAGAAGGAAGGTGTTGTGGTCGTGAGGAAGAAGCTTGGAAGTTGGTGGGGGGGGGTGTCTTTCTTCTTCAGCACAGCTCAAGATCGTCTCACAGAATAATTATAATTGGGCAACACTTTCCTGCAGTGACAAAATAAGGTGGAAGAATCAGCAGATCAGCATTTCCTCTTGAGCTCTCTCCTGTTCTTCCTGGTCTCCATTCTTCTTTCTCTTGTACTTGCTGTGATAAATCTGCCTTGAATGCTGATGAAGTCCTAAGTGTGGCCTGATCAGAAGCACTTCATTTGCCTGCTAATTTCCTCAGACCTAGAGCCATAATTTCTCTTGCAGATGAAGGAAAGATATGGGGAATGTATCCAGTATTCCCTTTCACAATTACACACCACAGTTATGGGCTGCTTTCTTCTCAGTCTGAGTGGAACCACATTTGAGAGACACATGCCTCAAGGTCACCTCAGGATTGGCCCAAAGAGTGCTCTCCTCTTAGTTTACATCATAGTTTCTGCTTCAGGTTGCTAGCTCTCCACAATGGCTGACACTCTTAGGGGGAAATTTCACATCTTGGCATCAGTTCATTGGGTCATTTTTTGCTTCTTCCACAACATGCCAATTTCTCCCTTCACCTGCCCCAGCCTAGTTGAATGTGTTTGACCACAGAGCATCTGCCTTTAGGTATACATAATATTCCTTACCTGGGAATATTGCCTTAGCTGGTAATGTTATTTTTAAATGAAATGGGGAAGGATAATACTTGTTGAATTTAGCCAGTGAATTAAAGTTCAATCATTCCACCAAATTGCATATGAGTGGTGGCAGTTTTGGGGGTATCTTATGAGGTCCATTCTTGCTTTCTGAACAAGTCAAAGGAGGATCTGGTTCTTGAATGGTGTGTGGGTGTGGGTAGGTATGGTTGTGTATTGCTTTTGTGCTTTTCCCTTGAAGAGTAGTGCTTCTCCCCCTGTGTGATAGTTGGACCTGGGTGGAGTTGAGGGCAAGAAAGTGCACAAGACCTCCAGGGCTGCCCAAGTCCTTGAATCTCAACATCTTGTATTCTAAAGTATGATGAGGAGATGTTAATCCTTCTCATTCAACTCCAGACCAAGAGCCTTTAATGGAGCACATCTCATCCACCACTCCTAAAAAATGGTGTGGGCTAAATATGGGAGCAACCTATCACGCTTTGCTTCCAGTGTTCCATATCAGTTTTTAATTCCTTTAATTAATGAGTTGTTTTCTTTTTATATGCCAGTGTTTCCACAGTAACACTCCAAACCCAGAGCTCAGCATTTGGGTGAATAATGCCAAATTTTATTTAATGCATTCATCTGTGAGTGTATGTTTCCTTTTCAATATGTCTTTCAGTTACATGCAGTGATGGTGCTTCTTTTTTCATGGAGTCAGATCCTTCAGTGGTGCTTTACCAACTGATTGAGAAAGGGTTGAACTTTATTTATTGATGAAAGGGAGAGGGACCACTCCTCACCCATCCTGGCAGGATCATGGCAACACGGGAATTTTTTTTCACCAAACACTCACATAACCCAATAACAATGCAATTGGTGTGACTGATTCTTGGAAGGGAGTCTCACTATGTTGAGTGGAGTTTGTTCCCTGGTAAATAAATTTAGCATGGGCCTAACACCCTAAGATGGCTTCCTAGTGAACCTTCCTAAGTCTTCAAAGCTCATTGTGTTGTTTCAGATTGCAAGTTGGGGTTTCTGTTGTGCCATCTTCTCTCACTAGGTTTTTAAAAATGTTCTTTATTGCTTCATGACCATCTGGAACAAGATTTCTGGAAAATGTTCAAAAGTCATCCCCTATTCTGGCAGCAATCATGGATGATTAATGTTGGTTCCAGTATCCCTTGATAGAATTTTTGCAATGGACCTATCCAGCTATTTGCATCGCTGTTTGACAAGGGCTGCACCTTGGATTCCCTCCACTTAGAGAGGGTGACTGAGCCTTTGCAATTTCTCTGGAAGGGCCTGTAGGGTAGTTGGCCTGTCTCTGAAATGTAGGGCTAAGGGTTTGGCTGAAAAGGGGCCAGCATCTGCAACTTCAGGACTCTTGGAGCAGGGGACTCCAACCTTGGCAACTTTAAAACTTGTGGACTTCAACTCCCAGAATTCTTCAGCCAGCCATGGGGGGAATTCTAGAAGCTGAAGTGCATAAGTTTTAAAATTGCCAAAGTTGGAGACTCCGGTCTTAGAGGGTGCAAGGAATGCAACTGATGTAAGGAATTTCCTCTGCCTGAGACCTTGGACAGTTCCTGGCAGGAAAGCAGAATAAACAAGCCTGCACATGACACACAGCTGCACAAGACAGCTTCCTTCAGAGGCATGTCATTCAGATGGAAACAGCTGCACCCTTCTCCATCTAACCAGTGCAGATAAAAACAGAAGAGAATGTGGTGGTAGAGATGGAGGTTGAGAATGGTCTTGGAAGATGGAAAATATTATGGCAGTGAAGCAGTTTTTGAATCTGACTCTTCACAGTTTAGTGGTTGGATGGCAACATCTCAGGGACTTTTTCTGAAGTGGATTTATAGCTGCTAATGGCTTCAAAGGACAGCTGCATGTTATATCTCACTGGGGAGTTTGGTCTTGAACCTTTCTGAAGAAGACTCATGCTGGACTCCTTGTTGCTCTCCAAACTCCTAGAGCCCAAGGACTCCACAGTTCAACTCTGAGCTACATACATTCTTGTCTGTTGGAAGACATCCCATATCATGCAAGCTCCGAAGGTCCAGGCTGCCCTGTGATTATTGCACATTCATTTGATGGCTCATGTTGTTACCTTTGTCTACTTGCTGTGGTCCTGGAAGCAATGAAGAGACAGGTGGAGTTAGAATGGTGTGCTTGCTACTTCCCTGGAGAGAAGCAGCAAGCAATCCACTATTAGGGAAGTCTCTAAAATATGACATAGCAAAATGGGCCTTTTTTATTGTTCTTTTGCAGTAGGTGAATGTTCAAACCAGAATACACCATTCAGCAGCAATCTGGTCTGAAATGGATGGTTGGTTCTCACCTTCTCCAGTTGGCTTTCCATTTTCTTGAGCTTCAGTGTGGTCCTAGATCTTGGCTAGAGAAGATGAACTGGTCCCGGATGATTTGGGAAGGTACCATCTTTGTGCCTTTACTGAGTAACTAGGTTCCATCTCCCTGCTAGGACTGATGGAGGGGTGGAGGCAAATCCCACCAGTTGGCTTGTCTCCTGATCACTGCCTCCTGACCAAGGTGGCTCTGCTAATTTCCTCAGCACCTGACAGTTCCTGCTGGTATCCTCCACTTATACTTACTACTTTTGTTAACCTCTGCAAAGAGCATTTTACCCCACTGTGATGAAGAACATAAGCTAAAAATGCCCAGCTATAGGAGGTCTATTTCCCTGCCTCCCCACTATCGTTTTTATGTGCTGTTGCTGAGCATCTTAATCGAATGGTTAGGGTGTTTAATTATCCTAAGTATCGGTTTTATTTTCAAAAATTCCTCAGCCTGTTTAATCCAATAGAAATACATTAGACACTTCAAGGTCTGCAATTTTTCATTTTTAATTCTTACTTCTCTTAATTGATGGAGCCTCCAAGGTTATGGCTTCAGAAGCAGAGAGAGAGAGAGAGAGAGAAACTTAGAAATATGTTCTTGGTTTCTTCTGCCTTCCTCATTTGGTCTCATGAATGTGAGCAGCTCTTTGTGGCACAGAAGGACAGTCACAATTTGAAAGGGAAGAGGTGGAGCTCACTGCAAGCAGTCAGGATTCAATACCATCCACTCCAAAAACGAGAGGGGGTCTTGGAGGAAAGGAACTGTGGATTCCTGGTATAAGGGAACCTCAAGCAACAATTCAGAGGTTGGGAGGGGAAAGGAACTGAACTGCTGATCCGATGCCCCTCAAATCAAAGCACCCTGAGCCTGACTTATTACTGTTTACCCAAGAGGCTAAGCCACAAATCAGAGTAGCTGGGTAACGTGAGGAAGTGAAGGCAAAGGGGGCTTATATGTCTCTTGCATTGGATAGCTGGTATACGCTGCCTCTTTCCTGAAGAGGGTAGAAGGCTCAGATCCTGAAGGTCCCAGCTGATCCCCAAAGGGTGAAGCATTGCACCCTCCTCCATCCTGCTCACATGGCAGCCCCTTTAAAGCTGCACCTGAATCAAGTCCAGCCACAGAAGAGATGCTGCACGTGGCAGATTCAGGGCTGAGCTGTGAACATCAGGACGGCCTCTGCAGACATTCTGCTGCTCTGCCCCTTTTCTGCTGTCGCTTGGCCTTGCACAGCTGGCCTCTTCCCTCCCCATGCTGCGTTTTTTGTAAAGGATGGAGGGAAAGTACCTGATTTGGACACAATGCGGTGTTTATTGCTCAAATAATCCTAAAGCCGAGAGTTTAGCTGGGTTGCAAGAAGGATTAAACTAAAGCTAAGATCAATCCAGATCCAATAGCAGCCGGGGGCCTCAATGAAGACAGCAATAACGCAGCGATTAATAGCAAATTAATGAATGCTCCACCTATATAATAGTGCTGGTGCACCTATGTGTGCAAAATTAATTAAATAAAGGGCTATTCTTCTTGGACACTTTATGTTAAGATGGTGGCATCTTGCAGTCCCCATTAATGCAGGGCATCTTTTAAAACGTGGGAGTTTTCCTGAAGTTTGTGTTCTTTTCAGCTGGAATTATAGAAACCTGGGTTAAAGTCACCCCTGTTTTTCTTTTCTTTTTTAAACCAAACCCCGTAGATCTCTTTGCCTCCCTTTTCAGTCCAATGGCTCCCTCCTGCTTTGGCCATCAGAGAAAAATGCCCGCGTGCCACCCTGTGCCACTGACGTCTCCCTTCGCCTGTCCACTCCTGTTAACGTGATGCCGCTTTACCCAGTCCAGAGGTTGGGAAGGGGCTGCGCTGGCTTCCACTGAGCTGCCTCTCATCGCTGGCCTGTCCCTGGAGTTCAGGGCCCTACCGGCTGCGCCAGCGCCTTCTCCTGCTCTCTGCTGGGGAGGGGCAAGGAGGGGAGGGCATCAACTGTCACACAAACGGCACATTTGACCTGAGGCAGCATGAGGCCACTGCTGCCTCTCGCCCCCTTTCACAGGGTGACAGATCAGATAATGCAGGCCAGGTAAACAAGCAAACAACTGCCTGGAGCAGTGAGGTGTAAACAAGGCAAGTTGGAGTCTTCCCGGAAGCACCAGAGTTGGTGTCAGGCTAACGGCTCCTTGGAGAGACCCCCTTCTGATGGCTGGAGAGGGGCCCTTTGCAAGCCCCCCGGCATGGGATTCAGTGGAGCAGCCCTGAGCCTGGATGGAGGGGGCAACTCTGGTTCTGGAGGGAGGGAGGGAGGAAGCCCTTCCGAGGCTCCCTGGGAGCCCCACCTGCAATCGTCTCATCTGGCTGGGACAGCAGCGAACTCACTTTCCCGAAGGTCCTCCCCCCAAACACCCTCAGAGGACCCCAGGGAGACCTCCTGCACTGCTTGACAAAGGGCAGAGAAGAATCCGGCACCGCCTCTCCTCCGAAGGCCAGTGGCCGTGCCGGGGGTCTCCATGCCCTGCCCAGACCAAGCCATTGCACTGAGGGGCAGAGGGCAGCCTGGCCATGCCTCGTGGTCTCCACCTGGCAGGATCCAGGACCAGCCCTGGGGGAACCCCCCACCTGATTTGGGGAAGAGAGATCCAGCCATTGGTTCCTTCTGTCCTCAGCAGCCTTTCCTGGCCCTTTCTGCCCAGGCATTGAGCCAGGCAGCTGCAAGGCAGGCAGCCTCCCTTGTCCCCTGCTGCCCAAGGCCAGGGCTGAGCTATGGAGGAGAGTAGCTGCCAAGGCAAACTCCTGAAGGAGCTGGAACCTGGCACCGGCCAGTCTGGGGGAGAGGGGAAGCTAAGGGGGCTTTCGTGCAAGGATGTGGTGGAATGGGGGCCTGTCCAAAAGCCCTCCAGGCCAGGGCGGCTTCAGCAAAAGCCGTTGCCTCAGCAACCCCAGGCCTGCAAAGGAGGATTCGGCTCTGAGCTTCCAGGTTGATTTGTTTTAATTCTGTTACGCTGCTCTCCTCATTAGCCTTTAATTAGAGTGAGCTCCTGTTTCTATTTCTTTTTTTAATCCTGTGTATTTCTGTGGCTGCATCCTGGGAACGGGCGAGCAGACCAGCCTTTCTTGCTGCTTGTTCCTAGCCTGGTTGATCCCTCTCTTGAGATCATCTGCAGGAGATCTCATGCTGCCACCAAGCCAGGGCTCAGCAGTGCCTCCTCCCCCCTTCTGGAGGATCTTGTGTGGGGTCACATTTATGAATTGCATTTGAACTTAATTGCATTTTGTCCAAATGTGGAAACCCCCTAAAAGGGTTTTTTTTAAATTACATTTATATGCCACCCTTCTCCGAAGACTCAGGGCGGAGTGCTTAAGTGCTAGGCATTTAACAGCCTGCACCATCAAGGCTCTTCAACAGTTGCCTCCAACTGTTTCTGCAGTGGGGGACAGTCCCTCCCACCTGACCTTTCTCTCTGCTTGCAACCTTGATTTTCCTCTGGGAGTCAAGCCAGCCAAGGACCTTTCCATCCCAGGCCCTCACTTTCCTCCACACACATGTCCATAAACCATGGATTTATGGGTGGCAAATTGGAGCCTTCAGGCCGAGGCTGTTGGCGGCCCAAGACCAGATGTGCCCACCTCTTCCTGAAGGGCAGAGATACCCTTTCCAAGAGGCCCACTTGCCACGGACTTCCATTGGAACCTGCCATTCTTCATTCAAAGGGCCTTGGTGGCTCACGCTGTTAATTGTCTGCACTTAAGATCCAGCTGTCTACAATTATTGTAGGCTCGAATCCCACCAGGCTCAAGGTTGACTCAGCCTTCCATCCTCTCGGGGTAGGTAAAGTGAGGACCCAAGATTGTTGGGGGCAATTAGCTGACTTTGTAAAAATGCCGCTTAGTAATAAGCAGGCATATACAATGGAAGGAAGGCTATTGCTGAGCACACTGGGTTGTATCCCAAAATTGTAAGTCGCCCTGGAGAAGGGCGGCATATAAATGTAATTAAAAAAAAATTGTGAGTTTGTTGAGATTTCCATCTGGCTATTTTTGACTTTCTGTTTACACTGGAGCCTTTTCTGGGCAATCTCTTTATTGTGGGGGAAGAATGCTTGCTTAAGAGAGGTCTGGGATTTCAGCAGGCGATGCTCCTGATTATTCAGAAACCACACAACTTTCAAGTCTAATAGCTTGCTTGCCTGCAGCCTTTGTGGGTTGTTTCGTCCAGGAGGGCTGCATATGGCCATGAGTGAAGATGGGAAAAAGGTGGTGTCCGTCTCTGGGCAGGCAAAGGAAGGGGGTTTCCAGACCCTCAACCCTCCCGCCGGCTGTGCCCCAATTGAAGGACAGACCCATTTCAATGGATCTGCAACCAGCTTCTGCCAGCTGGCTTTTTGAGTCAGCCACAGTCAACAAGGCTAGCCAGACCTTCTCTCCTCCTTGCTCTTCTCCTGCAGGTATCTACAGGAAACAGGTGGGTGACATGTGGCCTCCCACTATTTTTAAGCTCACAGCCTGAAAGCAAAAATAGGTTTTAGGGCCAAAGAGCTGGGATTATGTTCCATAATGTTCAGGGGACCAAAACTGAGTCTTCCAAGGAGACCCAGAGAGCTCTGGAGATGTTAGTCCTGCAGAAAGGGTGATGTTGAAGGGCATGATGGCTCTCTACATATGGAAGACCTGCTTTCTGTCAGCATGTGGGCAGGGCAGGGGCATAATGCCTTGCAGGAAGATTTCTTTTTCTTTTAAATCTGTGTGGCTGCAGAATGGGCTGCAGTCGGGCCCTTCTTGCAGTTTATTCTAGCCTTGTTGGTCCTGCTTTCTGGGCACCAGCTGACTGAGGATTAGGAAAAAGCTTTCTAACAGTCCATGATCCAAAAGCCCACACCTCTCCCTCAAATGCATTCAAGAGATGTTGGACAGCCGTTTCTTGTGAAGGGTCTGTCCATTTCTCGCCTTCCCCAAATACCTGTTGGACAGCAGATTCTTCCTATCGTGCTCTCAGATGGAGCCAGAAGAAAGGGAGGACGGGGTTCCTGGTCTCCCTCCCTCCTGGGATCTTGGTCTGGGATACCAGCTCAGCCCCACACAGAGGACTGAATGAACTTCAGGGTTTGGGTGAATTATCCCTGCTGCTTCTTTATGTTGCTTCCTTGGAGAACTGAGCAGGTTGTAAGAAATACAAGCACATTAAGATGGAATTATTGGGGATCAAAGGCCCCGAGTCAGATGCAACTGCAAGACAGAAATGTCTCCGGTGTTGTGTTCTGTGAAATTGGACCCTATTTTTTTTTGCCTAGCACACCTGCACTGATTTCTGCTCCCAACCACCATCTAGCAATGAAGTTATCCTGGTTAAACATGAGATGCCTTGGGGGAGGCAAGGAGTTGGATCCCTGTCCTCCTCCTCCTCCTCCTCCTCTTCCTCCTCCTCCTCCTCCTCTTCCTCCCTCCCGCCCTCCCTCCCTGCTGCAATGCTGCCTGCTTAAGTTGATTTCTGCTGCGGTCAAAATGTGGCTCCACGTTCAAGTTTGCCAGGTCTCTTCATGGCCTTGCCTGCTCCTCCTTCCCCCCCCCCACTGCCTCGCCCCACGTGCTTTTAATCAGACACTTCAAATGATTGCCAGGAGAGGCATCTGCCAGAGCCCCTTTCATGTGAGGGGAAGGCGGGAAGGGCCCTTTGCAGAGGAGAGAGAAACGTTTCCGAAATGGAGGGTGCCGTGGACATCAAAGGCAGGAGAGCTGGTGGCCAGCTGGCAGGGCCACGCCCTCGTGCAATGGGGAGAAAGGAAGGGTCTCTTGGAGAGTCTCCAAAAGAGGGCTGGAAAGCAGAGATTAAAAGCACCAGGAAAGGCATAAGAATATTTTTAACTAACAAAAAACGTCCCCCCGCCCCCCGCTTTTTTGGTGAGCAGGAGATGGGGATGAAAAAGGAACCATGAGGAATTATGAGGACCAAAGATAAGGAAACAGTGGAGATAGGAAATAATTAATTTGTATCTGTCTTTATAAATGAAAATGAAGGGCATTAACTTAAATAGGACTTAGATATTTCTCAGGGGCAGAAAGGGAGGAAATGGACAGACAGGAGAATTGTTTTTAAAGGCCAGGACGCCCCTGGAACCCCCAAGGACCAGAGACCCCACAAGTCTTCCTGGAGGGTTGCTATCACCTGATGCTGAGCTGGTGGGAAGTTCTTTACAGGTTCTTGGGTGGAACATTGAGGTGAATGGTCATCCCTGGCCCTGACACATCTGGGGCATTCCTGCTTCCATGGGAAGTAGGAAGGCTGTGCCAGAGATCCTGAGAGCCAGCTCTGATAGGGAGGCTCCAGTTCATGCATCCTTTCAGAAGGCAATGGCCCTTGGATCTCACCACATTGTTTCTCTTCTACGGAAATTCTTCAGTAGCTCATTTACCTGGTTCTTCCTTTCACCCAGGTGTCTCTTAGTAGCAGCCCCCTCTCCCAAGAACTCATGGAGGCAGGGCCCCCTCCCTGGACCTAGCTGAAAGACCGCTTCCTCTTTATCTCCTCCCCTCCCCAAGTCTTGGTCTTGATGTTGGCCATCGTCATAATCATGGGTATTGCATTGAGGGTCAGTCTCAGAGTTTTCCTCTTCCCTCACCGTCATCGCTTCCTCTGGTTGTGCTCTTTTGATGTGAAGTTTGGAGATGGAAATGATGTTCCGTTAAAAATGCATAAAGTGCTTTGTAAATGCTTCATAAATGATAAATAATAAATAATGATATCATCTAAGCCATGTACAAACTAAAATGAAACATCAATAACAAAAATAAGAGAGTAGAAAGTTATGTAAAAATGAGTCCCTGGTGAAGGTAATTAGTAGTCCACACCATCTCAATTTGGGCTGGTGGTGAACCCCTCCAGGTCTTTGAATATGACATATGAAGAGAGATGAAAAGAGTCTGTGATTTTTTTTTTAATCTGGGAAGAAAGAAAGAAGACCAAGGAGGGATTTGGCAGCAGGCTGGCTTCAAATATACAAAGCTTTGTTTTGAAAAGGTTGGAGGGGATAATTGCTCCCATGAATGACTGGACAGGAACCTAATTATGAGTTCAAAGACTGCCAAGCAGCTGTACGTTGGACGTTAAGACCAAAAAAGAAAAAAAAGAAAAAACCTATGGCCAGGAACTTGACAATTTTTTTAGGAGTGACTCTTTCCAGAAATTTAAAAGTTTTCCTTCCTTCCTTCCTTCCTTCCTTCCTTCCTAACTTCCCCCCTTCCCTCCTTCCCTCCATCCTTCCTTCCCTTTACAGCTGTGGGTCTCTCCTGCCATCCCACACTTTCCTCATGGGTGGTGCTGAGGGAGAGAAAAGGGAGGATTTGCCCAGGGAAGGTGCATAATTTTTGGCAAATCTTTTCTTTCTCCTGATCAAAGATGAAAACCAACTAATCCTTTTAGGCTGTAGCTGCCCCAGCCTTCCTGAGCAAGGCTCTTCCTGGCTGGCTTGGGCGGAGTTGAAGCCAACTCACTACCTGTTGGTGAGACCCCTTGGAAAGCGCCCATCGGCCTCCGTGCCACCCCCACTCTCATCCTCTGCTTCAGGGCCAGACAGGCAGAGGCAGCCACACCAGGTGGGGACGAGCAAGCACTCTTTGCCCTTCAGCATCCCAGGGAGGGCTCGGACTCTCCCGGCCACAGGGAAAGCCAGAGGGAATCCCTTGGGCTCTGCTGGAGACAGGCCGGAGCAGGAGAGAGGATCTGCTCCCATCACGGACAGTCATCGAAAGCCTCACAAATCCTCTCAAGGGGTTTCCTCCAAGCAAAGGGGACTTGCAATCCCAACAGAAATAAAATATATCCTGGGTTATTTTTTCTGCACTGCTTTCTTGCTTTTTTGGGGGAGGTAGGTGGGCGTGGGATGAGCTCCTCCGTCAATGAACTCCCAGGAAGCAAAAAGAATTGTTGTTTCCAAACCCTTCAAAATCCTGGAGCTCCCAAGTTCTCCGGAGAAGCTCATGAGCCATTCAGGGCAGACCAGGATTTCCTCACGCAATGCATAATTCATTGATGAAACTCACTGTTACTTTAGAAGTGGATCAGACAAATTAAAAGATAACCATATATAAGTGCTCTACTTACAAAGGCTAGAGGATTGGTGTATGCTTCGTGAGTTTGTAATTCCTATTTATCCTAACTTTAAAGATGCTGATTTTCCTAGGAGAAGTAACTAGGGAGATAGATCAAAATACTTCGCAGGCAACACTGAACTACCTCTGGCATATAAGGACCACATAGTCCTCCTCTGCATTCGAGGGAAGGACGCTCACAGCAAGCAGGGAATGGGTGGTCATGAATCCCCTTGGGGACCTGGTGCAGCCTTATGGTTGACCATGAAGCGGGTCACCTTCTCATGGTAGATGGGCTTTTAGATGATCACCACAAAGGCCGGTGTTGATGTTCTTTCAAATGCTCTTTTCCTCCACAATCCCAAAGATTTCCAGGGCTTTGGCCTTTCCAAAACCTAAAATATTTGCATCTCATCAAGAGTTTCCATTGTTGCATGGCTTTTACATTCACTTTGTGTTCCTTCTACACATAGAGCGCCTGACTCCCTCCTTGCGATGTAGGGAAGCTCAGCTTATCTGTGCAAAACAGACCTTGTTCCATCTGAGGGAACTTAATTCTTGCAAGATCCCTTTTCTTCTGGTGGGTCCCATACAGGAGACGCTGCCCTGGAATTAAATAGCTCTGGAGATGATGATGTCCATGTCCGTGGCCTGGATATCTGCAGAAACATCGTGGTGCTGCCTTTCTCACCAGTGACCTCAAGTCAAGCCTCCCAAGACTGGGGGTGGACTGGAGGGGCTGAAGGCAGAGACCCTGGAAGAGGGAAGCTACTCAGAGGAATTTTGTACATACAGATTTTTGCCACTGGAGTTCAAAAGAGTTCAATCTTCACTGAAAAATAAATTGAAAGGGGAATTTTTGACGGATCTTAGTCTCTTCTGAATGACAAGAATGACTGCTGGTGGAATTGGCGGAACTCGAGTATTTAAAAGTGGCTGCAGTTCTTTGATTAAATGGTATACATGCACCAGTGGGTATGGCCTCCTCACAGACCAATTCTGAAAATATCTTGCTATTGTTGTTCAGAGATGAGACTGCTTATTCCTGGAGAGTGTAACTGGATCCCACTTGCAAAGAGAGGGAGGGGCAGAGCGGGGAGATATTTTCCTCTGTAGCCATTAAAAACAGCCCTTGTACAATCAAGGTGCTGAAACGAAATCTGGCTGAGCATCTTCATCACATCCTGTGGGACAACACTGGGCTGGACAGGGGGCTTGTGATTCTGTGCACTGTGTCCGGTGCAGGATATCAGGGTCCCGACGGATGCCCTGATTAAACCATGAGCCTCGAGCCAGGAATGCTTTAGGGGTTGACACAGGAGCTGTGTACGTGGGCCTCTCACGGCTGGGCACATTTCCCAATTCACCACCACCATCACACACGCACTATTTCAGCAGGTCCAGGCTGCTGGTTTGGGTGTGTGCCACATTCAGGATTGCCAGTCGCACAACAGGAAACTTCCAGGGCTCTCGCCCCAAGAAAATCGATGCAGCATCTCTAGTGCACAGCTGGACACTCAACGGCTCCAGTCTGCCATGCTGCTGCTGGACGTCTCTGGCACCGACATCAGGCAGAGGGCAAAGGGCAGAATGCAGGAGGGTCATCCTCTCCGATATGAGCTCTGGTGCTCCAGCCAAAACATTACTTCCATGCCAGGTGACTGGCCTGGCTGCCCGCTCTGTGCTTTTGAAGGGAGTGTGAAAAAAGAGCTGTTGATAGCCTGGTCCTTGGAGTCGGCCTATTTGCCGGATGGTTTGTTTGCATTGTGTTGCACTGCCATGCAGCTAAATAATGAGGTCTCTCGGATCCCTGGCTGCTAAGATGCAAATGAACAGAAAAGGTCGGAAGCTGCAGCAGGCGGTGCGATTAGCTTGAGAAATTCTGCACATGGGTAAAGGAGGCGTCCCAGGATGCTGGGCCTGGGCAGCCCAGGGGACGTTAGTCACTGTAAGTCCAGCAGGATGATTGTTGGCTTGGGCCTGCCATCTGCTGGTTTAGGATCCAGCTCCTAATCTACTTGGAGCAACATGGGATGAGTGGACCGTGGAACTAGGGTAGCCATGATCATGCACAGCCACTTGCAAAATGCAAGAGCCATTGGAATAAACAAACATTTGAACCTTATCATCTCTCTCTCTCTCTTTCTTGCTGCCTTAGTTTGTTTATTTGTGGGAAAGCAATATTATGCTGCTCTTAAATTATGCATGGCCTTACCATAAACCACAGGCTGCTGACTCTGTTCTATGTTAGGAAATTTCCTGCCTGTGCCATCCAGGCACAAAACAGGAGGCAAATTTTGCAGAAATGCATAATTACCACTGTTTTCCTCAACTTATTTGGCCGTTCTGCTGTTTCTCATAAGAGGGACCCAGGCCAGGGAAGGGGGACACACAGGACTGCCATGTCTGTTGCTACCCATTGAAGATTTATTTGGGATTTCCCTGTCCTCCTGCCATCAAATTTTCAACCAATCTTCTCCATTTCTGAGTGCTACAAACTTGTTTGCTCTTTTAACTGCTTTTCTTCTGTGCTGCATCAGAACAAAGTTAATGCGCTCACATAATGTGACACATGTTTAAAGTAACAAGAGAGAGGGATACGAAGATAACTCACAATTTAGATGCCAAGGCCAGAGAATCCTGTCCTTTCCCAGAATGCTAATTTTTTAAATCTGTCAAATAATGTTACGCAAAGTCTTCAATCCCCACCACCAGTAAAGAATCAGATTCCCTAAAGACGTATTTCTTTTGAAATTGAGCTTCCCATGTATTTCTCCTACAGTCCCCACCCTTTCCCGCCGTTTGCTGCTCATATCCAACCCCTGATAAAGTAATTGATATTTGCATGCAATGACATGTTATTATTTTCTCTTCTGAATGACAGTCATCTTCAGAATTGGTGACTGAAGGCATTTTTGTTGAACTTTTAAAAATGACATGGTATTTTCTATTTGCTGTAACTGGGTGCAGCACTGCAGAGAGAGAGAGAGAGAGAGAGGGCTGGGAGACACCGTGGTGACATGAGGAATGATTGATAGTTTGAAAGCAGGTAAAAAATATCTCTGAGTGATGATTTCTCCCCAATGTCTTTAGACTATAAAACAAAGGAGGAAAGTCACTAGGTAGCAGAACAGGAGAGTGTCACATTGGCACCTTTTGATGCCAAATGTCCTCCTTTGTCACCCGGTCTGAGTAAAGCCCCTTGAGTGTACCACCCATGTCTTATGCCAGGAACATTTATTGGTTACAAGGATGCTCAGGGGTCCCACACAGAAGGCAGGATGGATACCTAGGAAACATCTCTGAAGGGTCATTGGGTGAAGGTAATTATTCCTTGAGAAGGGGGTCATTTGGACTCTGTGTCCACCAAAAAGTTCATTCTACAGATGACCAACACAGGAGCCATGTGGCTCTGACCCATAGGCATTTCCAGAAACTACTCACTGGAGTCCTTTTGCCTGAGGACGTTGAAGGCTCCGATGGCTGCCCAATACAGAAACATGGACAAAAATGCTGTACAACACTTTGGTTACCCAAAAGGGTTCCATCTGCACATGGCTCAGCTTCTGCAGTGTATTAGTAGCCGGCTGGCCACAGAAAATGGACTCAAATGAACTTTTCCAACAAGGAAATGGACTTGGCTTGACATTGGCTATGGAAGCAATTATGTTCACATTCTCCATTTGCACCCTAGAAGTAACACTGATGTGGCCGCAAGAAGAGAGGCAGCTCAGCCCGAAGGCCACTTTTAGCAGCAAGGCAGAACCGACCTACTGCTGCCTGCCTTTGGGATTGCTTTTCCAGCTTCCCTAAGAACGAAGAGGGCTGACCTGCCTACCTTCCTCCACTGTACTGATCTCCAAGTTGGAAAACAAAGCGGTATGTTACATATAATTATCTACTCTTTTAAAAGCCATTATGAATTATGTTGATCCTCATATGGAACCTAGAAATGCTCCCTACCCTTATAAAAGGAGCAGTTCTGTGAAACAGGAGCTGTTTTGAGGAGCTGGTTCACACATTACTTGGGGTTACTACAAGCCACCTGTCAGTGAATGGGCCTGCGTGTTGCCATCCTAGCTTAGATGGTGCATAGGTTAGCATCATTCAGATGATGCCCCCGGAGAATGTAGGGTATGATGAGGCCCATGGAGGCAACTCTGTCCTGTGGCACGGAGAGGTGTAAGATTTCATCCAGATCCATTGGAAGTCAATAGAGAAACTCACACTGACTCCAGGAAGTGTTGGGTTTCTGCCAAAACCCTTTAATGGAGGAAAAAGAGAAGGAGAACAGAGTTACATTATGTTGTCAATAATCATCTGTTTCTTCTTACTTTGGCCTTTGAAGGCAGGCAAGTAATGAACATAACTCCAAAGGGATCGCTTCTGTTCAAGCCCTCCTTTTTAGAAGCGCTCCACTAGCATCTCTACCCAAGTTCAATCCTGAAATTCTGCCAGGACGTGGACTCCAAGTCTGTCCTAGTGTGTCCTTGTTCCTGCTTCATTGTGCTGGGAACTTGGGCATCCAGCAATGCCAGGCTTTGTTGGGCATGCAAGTGAAGGCCTGCAGGAGGCACCATTAAAAGGGCACGGGTGCATTAGGCTGCGTGACACCTCCTGTACCTGACAGAAGCTCTCCTCCTCCTCCTCTTCCTCCTCCTCCTCCTCTCTCTCTCTCTTTTGTGTGGTCTCCCATGAGCATGACTTCCGAGCTCTGAATTATGGCCTCTTCCTGCTGGGAAGGAAAGAAGTAAATCAAATACTGCAAGAGCTTAGAAGCATCCGTTATTGAGCAATATCTGTACCAACCGAGGCAGGAGAAATCCACATAAGGCACCCTCCCTGCATTCCTCTGCCTCTGCCTGGGCCCTGGGCGGATTCTTTGTCCTTAAAATAGTGGGATAGAGTTCAGTTGCATGTCTCAGAGAAGGTGGAAAGCCTGCGAGATACCAGGACCCCATCTGCCTGCCTGTGACAAAACCCGGTCCTAGCCGGTCCTTTAACTACTTCTGTAACCGATCCTAAGTGCGATAAATATCTGGTGCAATTAATCGCCAATTGGTGTTTAATTAATGAAGAGATAGCATCAGAGGTTCAGGACATTGTCACAGGATAACGGTCTCCAGCAGTCATTATAACCAATCTGTCCTACTAAATCAGAATTAAGTGCAGCATTATGTATATTTGGAACACTTAGGATGTAAAGTGTCACCCTGCTGGCTGCGGTGCACCTGCTGGCCTGATGCCTGCCTGATTAGCAGGCTGTTTTCTGGACAAGTGGTTTGCACGCAGCCAGTGTGTTTGCTGGGAGGATTTGGGAACTCCAAGAACTTATCTAGTGTAGCGTCCTGTTCCCACAATGGCCATCCACATAACCCCCGAAAATCTGCTCCAGGAGCCCAGGACAGCTTTCCCTCCCAGCAGAGCCAATCTGACTGGTAGCCCCAACTAACCTTTTCCTCCCTGGTTCTAAAACTGTCCAAGCTGGTTGTTGCTCACCACATGCTGTGCACAAAATCCACTGACCCTCCCATCATTCATCTTGATTGGACGACTCCTTCTGGGTTCCAGACGTTCCAGGAAGCACTTACTTTGTTCTCAGAAGAAATTATTTTATTCTCCCTCCTAACTGGCTCCCTGACCAACCCTTTCCCTAATCTAAGGAGGCCCTCACCTTCTGTCTTCAGAGCCTGATATTGGTTCAGGAGTCTTGCTCAGTCCTGGTCGAGGAGACCAGCTTGTAATTCTGAGGGTTTTCTGAGAGCTGAGTTCAGCTGATGGGGGGCATTGCCCCTGAATGGGCAGTCCCTCCCTTGGGGATGCCTGATTCTCCTGGGATGTGCTGGCCTTGAACCCGTGTTCAGGGGGGGAGAAGACCCCTGCCATTCTCACTTATCATCCCAGCTTCAGCCTCTGGTCTTCCCCACTCAAAGTGTGGGCGAAAACCCTGGTTTTCTTTCTATGCCGCCCACTCCGAGTTACCCTCGGTGGCCACAGCTCCAGCTTCTCTCTGCGCCTGCTTTCCCAGAAGAGTCCTTTTCATCCAGCGGGTGCCACGCGCTCCTCCAGGGGGTGACATTTCCACTCACCCTCACAAAGCCAGATTGTGCTTCTCTATAGAGAGCTTCGAGAGTCCAGCCTCTTCAGAGCCCTTTAGTGGGATGCAGATGTCATTATCTCCAAGTGGAGGAGAGCAGGAAGCGGCTGCATCAGCACGGCCTCCCTTTCCTCTCCACGCAAAAGGGGTTGGGGCAGATTACAGCTAAGCCCCAGCTAAGCCAACATCCTCTTAGAGACACTCCCATTCCTGCTGGGCACCTTCCTTTCCTCCTGCCCCCCATCCCTTGGGGGCTTAGGGAGCCATCGATGGGGGATTGAGCTCTGCAGCACATTGTGCCGGGCACATCGTCCTCCCTCTGGTCTGTGGGACCGGGGACCGTCCTTTCCTTGGCTTTCCTTGCCCACTGCCAAGCTTGGGAAGTGCCCGAGGCAGTGGCAGAGGTGACTCTGCAGTCTGCCTGCCCCGTGCCCACCTTCCGTGCTTGGGCTTGCCCAGGCGCCGGATGGACATGCCTCACAAAGGGGACATGATCCACCATGCTGGCGGAAAAGGCTCCATCTCTCCCAGCATGCAGATTTATGGAGCATCTCCTGAGCATAATGGCCCAGAATCCCCTTCCATGGCAAAGGCTGTTTGCACACCTGTTCTGGAGCAGGATGTGCTGCTGCAGTTGTTGAGAAGTCCTCATCAGCCTATTTTCCTTCTTCTGCCTGGCTGTATTTTTTTCCTAGCTCCTTTTTCATACCGTTTCAATTTTAAAGCTCCGTTTAACCTTGGAGGGTCCATCTTCAGGTACAGCTGAAATGCTCGGGTTTTCCTCTCCTGAGCTGATCAGCCCCCCAGCAGGCCCAGCTACAGCGGTGATCTCTAAGGCAGCAGCTGCCCTTCTCCGGTGGGTGTTTTGCAGCCTGTCAGGGATCCCTGGAAGGCTATCGGAAGGGTCACTTGGAGGGGCTTCAGGGGGCTTCTTGGAGCTCCCTTGCTTCCCTGCCTGTTCCTGGGCAGAAGGCCATTGTCTATGTCTCCCCTGGACAATCCTTCTGAATAGCCACGGCTGACCGAACACACCCACGTACCCATATTGGGACAACGCAAAGCCCTTCTCCTGCATAAGCATTCAAAGTCCCCTAGAAGGCTTGCTGTGCATGTGGCAACTGGCCACCTTGGCATATCTGAACCCTGAGTGAGCCAAGCAGCATCTCCTCAAGCCAAGCTTCGGAGGCAATCTTAGAATACCTTTGATCTTTGCTTGGAGAACAAATCTCTTTTCATATCGACCTCCTTTCTGGCATGGAGGTTGCATGCTTTGGCTTAGGCTTAGGCCTCCCCCTTGATGTGGGCATTTCATCCCCTTCCCACATGGCTGTTTTCCTAGTTCGATCCCGCAAAACCATCTACAACTGACCCATGCATGCAACTGAAGAAGGCAGCCTGTAATTGGTGCTATCCTACCTGGGTTGCAAAAATCCAGAGACCACTAGATACCAGCAAGGAGACAGAATGCTACCTTGGCTGGCCAATAATCCCAGATATGTAATTCTATCCATGAGTAATTGTCCCCCACCCGCCTCTGCCCAGCATTGTCAGGACATGGCTGTGTAGAACAATCATCCAAGGAGTGGCATTTCCTTAACCCTCAATGCAGGCTGGTAGGTTATAATTTCCTGGGTTTTGTTTTGTTTCTTTTGGTGGGGGCATGGGGGGGGGTTGCTGAATTACTCCCTCCAGCTGGAAAAACACTTCTGAAACCCTCACTGGTATCATTGCAACCAATGCCTCCAATTTAGATTTATAGTATGGGGGAGGGAGCACACAGCACACCCACCCCTCCTCTCCTGCCACTTGTCTGCCTCTCTGTTTGCCCACAGGAATGGAAAATAAAGGAGGCCAAAGCAGAATTCTTAAAATAATCCTCCTTTTTCTGTGGTATGTTTTGAGGATTAGTCGGGAATAGAAAAGAACCCACTGTTCATACGACAAGGCAGAGCTGGGTTAAACCCAGGGTTATTTGGGGTTCAATTAAAGCCCTCTGGGTGAACATTCAGAGTTAATTGACCAATTGACCATGTTGTCTTACCCTCTTACTTTGACCCAAAGAATAGTACCAAGGAAAGAAGACCCCAAATGGACTTAGGGTCCCAGATTCTGTGCCCTGACATAAATCTCAAGAGCCCCTGGCCTTGCTCCTCCAGACAGCCTGGCATGTGGCAAACTGCATGAGAGGAAAGCCAGGAACATCGAAAGAGTGACCTTTATTTGACCAGTCAGTCCCACGCTGGGGCCAAATTCAGTCCAGATGTCTTTATTGGTAGAAATGCTGGCACCAAACATTCATTGAATCTGCCCCTTCTTTGCCTGATAGTGCAAGGATCTTTTGTGGCTGTGAAACCACAATTTCCTGCCCTGTGATTGAAAAGAGAGCGAAATAGAGAGGCTGCTTGGCTCATGACACTGCATTAAACCAAGAGCTGTTCCCAAGACTGGAGGTCGCGAACTTAGCTAAAAATTCTTCCAGCCCGGATCCTGCCTGAAAAGGCTGCACGGCAGGGATAAAACCACACTGGGCAGAGTCTGCCTACAAGGGCCTGCAAGGACAAATGTTTCCAATTATGGGGGAGATGCTGCCTGCATGCGTGTTATAGCAGCAAAGGCCTTGGGGGAAGATGCTGCTATTCTCCTCTTTCGGAGGGTAAAGTCTGCCGTGAAACATTTACATCTGCTTAAGGGCAACAGAGAGCAAGAGGCACCCTGCCTGCCCAGGGCTGCAGAAAAGGCTGCACTCCCCACAAGCCAAGGGAGACAAGCGGGAGGGAGGGCCTCCCTCGGGACGATAAGGGGACACACCTCGTACCAGCTCATGAGATGGTTTGCTTGGTTGACTTTTGGCAGTAGTCTTGCCATTGCGGTTGGTAAGGGGACGTCTAAAACCTAACATGTAGCTCAGAAAAAGCTGGTCATGGCTTGTTAAAAAATACAGCTTAATTTAAACCTACATTGTCTTTCTGCCTACCCTCTTTACTCCTTGAATCCTTACTCTTGGCCTGCCCCCCAAACTGCTACTCTGCCTCTATCTCTCCAGTCTGTTGCAAACCAACTATAGCCCAACCTGGATGTGATAGAAGGAGACAGAGAGTTACGGGGGACGCTCTACTCCAAAATCTCTGGAGCATGACCTTTGCTCTTTTGATGGACAGTTCAAAGGGAGTTGGTCTGTGGGCCGTGTCTGGGATGACAATGCCCCATTCTGTTCTTGCTGCTGTCGATCAGGGACGACACTCATGGCCAACTCCTGCTATGTCTGAGGAGTATTTGAAGGCACCAGAGAGAATGCCAGCTGTCCTGACAGACTCTCAAGAGGGTGGGTAGTCAGTGGCACTTGTCTACAAGTGTTCCTCAGCAACTGGCATCAATACTTTCCTTCCTTGCTCAAATATAGTCATTGTCCTCTATTAAAATGTCCTGCAGCTCTGCTGCCTGTCACACCATGGTCAGGAAAGGACTTGAAACCTTCTCACTTCAACAATCAAGCCAGAAACCTAGAGAAAAAGTCAGAATTCAAGGAGCTCCTTTTTCAGTCTAGTATTTCTCATCAACATCAGCCTCCACCATCGTCTTGCAAGGTTCCTGCTGCATTTCCATTTCTCCTCCATTCGGTGAGCTTCTGGACTTGAGCAGCCTCCATCTCCACCTGCCTTGTCCTCTCCCCCAGCAGCCTGCTGCTCTCTCTGCAGTCAACTCAAAGCAGTCTATTGCCTCCCCATGCTCACCCACCTCAGCACCAATCTCTCTTGGGTGCCAACGTCACTGTGTGGTGTTTTGTGCCAACCTCCTGCCCCCTTTTTACTGCCAATTGCTGCTGCCTGGCATCGTAGTCAGGGCTTGATCTGCAGGGAGATTCAAGCTGAGCGGGATGTGATTCCTGGTGGGTGAAATCAGGACGATTGTCATCAGCAAGGCCAACAAATTATATCAGGCAGCACAAGAACTGGCTGTGCTGCAGCAGGTGCATGTGAGCAGGGAACTGCACTTTCCACACACTCGCCTCGTCCAAGGGAGGCTCTGCGTCTTGCTCCCTTCCTAGAGAGGCTGCATTTGCTGGGCTGGTGCATCCCTTAAGCTGCAAATACAATTCCTGCTGGCACCGGCTTTGTCCTGCCCTCCTTTCATCAGTTCCCAACGTGGGAAGGAGTTGGAAGCAGGGAGTCAAGAAAGAGGCGAGTGAGGAAGTCTGGGTTTCCTTGGCAGCAACTGGCATCCACAAAGATTCGCTGCTGCTTCGTTTCCATGCAGGATCAGTATTTTGTAATATGGAGGAGGAGGGGAGGGGGAGGAAGGGGAGGAGCAGGAGCAGGAGCAGGAGGAGCAGGAGAACTGTAGGGTCCTTGATAGTCTCTGAACCTGGTTGTTTTCTTGTAGATGTTGATGACAAACCCACTCCACAGTGTTTCACTTAGAGTGGGGCCACTCTTGGCCCATGGAGAATTTCTGGGGGTCTCCTCTGTCCAGAATGAGACACAAGCCCTCCTCTTCCACCACCACTACCACCCACCTGCTGGGTAGGTCTTCTTTTCAACTTCTTTTTTAAAATTACATTTCTATGCCACCCTTCTCCGAAGACTCAGGGCGGCTTACAATTTTTGGGATACAACCCAATGAGCTCAGCAATAGCCTTCCTTCCATTGTATGTGCCTGCTTATTACTAAGCGGCATTTTTACAAAGTCAGCTTATTGCCCCCAACAATCTTGGGTCCTCAATTTACCTACCCCGAGAGGATGGAAGGCTGAGTCAACCTTGAGCCTGGTGGGATTCGAGCCTGCACTAATTTCAGGCAGCTGGATCTTAAGTGCAGGCATTTAACAGCCTGAGCCACCAAGGCCCTTTTGCACATTTTCATTCCCGAGATTTATGCAGCCAGAGTACAAGTTGACCCAAACTGCCTGTATGAAGCACTCTGCTGCAGTGCTGATAGTGGGGGAAAGCACAGGTGTTTTCTGCCACAACTGCATCTCCATGGACTGGTTCAATGGATCTCCTTCAAAGACAAAGAGCTCTTTTACATCAAGGCCTGGGAAAGAAAGAAGGACAAAGCCTTTGCTGAAGAGCTTAGAAAGTTCCACCCAAGTAGGATTCATGGACGTAAAATGTTCCTCCAGGATGGATGGTCTTCCTCAAATGATCGACTGGACACTGTGTGGATCCTTCACTCCACACGAGGCTTCCTGGAGTGCTTGCCCTGCCTCACCCAGCTGAATTTTCAAGCCACCCATTAGCATCAGGCCCTGCCCTGACTTGCAGGGAAATGCAGGGGGCTTCATCTTCCTAATTACTCTTGATGTTCCACCTGCCAAGCTTTTACTCACAATGGCAACAAATCGACCGTCACACCTTTGTGGAGTCCTCAGTGCTCTCTGAGTTTGGTGGCTCTCTTGCAGATCTTTCATTACTCAACTCTGAATAACAGCATCGATGATAGGGGGGGCTGTACATAAAAAGGGGGCAAACCCCACGCTCCCTTCTAGCATCGAGGATGTTACCTAGCTGGGTAATGAAACATCTGCAAGAAAACCACCAAGCTCAGAGGCACCAGGGCCTCCACAGTTCAGTCCTGAGCTACAAATATTTCTCCTCTTGGCATCTTGTCTTTGCCCATTGGTTACTTATTCTGGTGATGGGCAAGCCATCATAACTAATCAGAGAAGATGGGGCCTTCTTGCCCCCAGACCAGGAGACTGTTTGTTTCACAGAGTGATTCTGTCAACCGTCTTTGCAACCCTCCAGCGGCTTCCTGATTGCTCCCGAGATCAAAGCGAACAGGATTTGGAATGCAAGAGGCGACCAGAGTTCCAGATGAGGACTTCCCCCCCCAGGGCAGCCTTCAGACACATCAGGACTTGCCAAGAACAGCAACAGCAGTTACACAACCTCCCGGATTTGCCGCCTTTCAGTGAGAGGCCCTGGCAGTTTGGGGGACCACTAATTAGACTGGGCTGGGGAAAAGTCTACTGAGTTACAGTGAATTAAAATGTTTAGAGCACTTTTGGACTGCAAAGTGCTTCCCAATTAACATTTGCTGTGGAGCTTGTGAGGCTCCTCCTTTGGAAGAAGGAAACAGTCCAGGAGGAGTGGCTAAATTGGGGTGACTCAGGAAGACCCAACACGGCAGCTTTGCAGTGTTTTTACTTAGAAGATGTTGCTTCACAGGGACTCAAGTCAGCTGGTTACTTGCCACTCAGCTCCTGGCAATTGGAAGGACAAACGTCCATCACTTTGACCTCTTCCCAGAAGTAATATGTAGCTCTTCTAGGGTGGTCCACTCAGCATTCAGATGCCGCCTTCCTCTTTTCTTCTAACCCTAAAACTTGCCAAACATAGTTGTTGTTTTTCCTAATCCATCAACCTTTCACATCACTTGCCAAAATGATGTGAGTTTCACTTCTTAATCATCACCTCAAGGGAGCAGTCAATCCTTATATGGGTCAGGACCAACTGATTGACTGTTCTTGGAGTCCCTTCATCTGAAGTCACCTCTGTCCTCTCCAAAGCTCAGCCAGATTTGAAAGGGGAAGCCCAGGGGCTTGGTCCCAGCTCTGGAGGCAGGGTGCTTGTGTTCCAGAAGCTGCAGAGCAGAGGGCACCCCCCATGCCCGCCCTGGGTGAGTGATTGAGTGAGGGGCATCTGGGGCCCAAGGATGCTGAAGACCTCCTGACGGCAGTGCTGGGGTGAGCCCCGTCATGTCAGGGAACACAACCTGAGGACAGGGAGGCTTCTTGCTGTCCTGCCATTTATTCCACCTAAGGTCACAGGAGGAGGCCACGTTTTATTTGGCAACCTTTGTTTCTGAGCACTCACTGATTTGTAATAACTTGTCAGATTTATTAGGGAGTCAGAAATGCTTCCCTCTCCACAGCTTGAAAAGCTGTTCTAGCCTAAAAGTGGGAGGAATTCACCGTTTCCCCATGAAATACTCAGATGCAATCATTACTTATTTTCCCAAGCTCGTTTTGTTTGTTTTGGGTTTTTTTGAGAGTGGATCGCCTGATTTACAATCGTACAGAAGGAGGGAGTTTAGACGCTCCTTGTGTCTTCCTCCCCCTGAATTATATTCCTTGAGCGAGAAGCAACTTTTTCATAAAATGGCAACCAATGTTGTATTTGTTATGCGGTTGTAAACTGAGCATATTTAACGCCTGGTATCAAGATATAAAACAACTACACAATTTGCATAAAGCTTCATTATTTTGGGCTGACAATTGGAGAACAAAACATTGTCTTGGGCTGAGCCTGGAGCTGGCAGTCAGGGAGCATCAAGGACCAAACGAAGAGGGAGGAAGCTCCTGAATTGGATGGAGGGAGCTTTGCAGGATGGAACCTCCTGGCCAGAACATCTTCTGCACCACTTTTGGTCCATCCCAGGCAGGACTTTCTGATGGCTTGTCTTAGTTTACCATGGAGCTTCTGTGGGTCCTTGTGCTGGTTGCCTGGCAAAGGGTGGAAAAAGCTGGATTAGGGGGCTTCCATTATGGCCAGAGCCTTCAGAGAACCTGGTAGTCTCTTCTGCAGGACACGCCTTTGGGCAAATGTGGCCTCATCCCATCAACTGGACCTGTTGGCGACAGGGAAGCACTGTGGTTCATCTCTTGCTTTCTGGGGGAGTCCTTGCTTTGCCTGCAGAGGGTCCCAGCTGGATGTGGTATCTCCCAAGGGCGGCCAGGCTCTGGCCAGGGCTGGCTAGGAAAAGGGTGCTTTCCTCAAGGGAAGAAGCTCAGGTGAGGAGCACTGGAGGACCTCTCAGGCCAACCTGTCCTCCTCTCCAGGGTGCCCAGAAGGCTGCAGGGAGGATAAATCCAGCAGTGACTCAAATCTCTTTCCAATCAGAACAGTCTTGCTGGAGCAGAACAAATATCCATCGAGAGTCACTTTCTCTTGTTGTTGTTACTGTGGCAACATCTCTGTGCACCATTCATGGCAAAATACAAAGAAATTGGTTCTTGTCTCCATGAGCTTCAGCTGCTGCTTTCTGCAAGAAGGGCACAAGCATCCACAATAAACATGGACCACAGTCCATGGGGCTCAGAGATAGACTGTCCCAGGCCAGGGAAGTTGTCTTCGACTGAGAATCCTGCTCTCTGCACTGGTGGCCACATCTCCTGCCACTGCCTTTCCATACAAACACACAGCCCTGGTGGCTCAGAAGTCGTCCTGGTGCTTCTCCAAGAGCCAACCATCTCAGGCTGGAAGGCTGAGGAAGCTCCTGGCTAGCCTGAAAGCCACTGCTGCCAGCCAGGGCATGAGGCGTCCCTTGTCCTCACCACGTTCCAGCACTGGGAGCTGAATGTCCCTGGAGACACCCTGCTGGCTGGCTTTTTTTGGGGGGGGGGTGTGAGGAGCCTCACGTGCAGCTCTTTGCTGAGCCCCAAGTGGGAGGCTGGTTTCCCCAGTCTAAGAGGACTCTGGTTGTGGTCTTGAGGGCCCCCCTGATGTTACCTTAAACCCGAAGGGAAGGCAGGCAGCAGCCCAACTGATAGTTGGCCAGCGGCACTGAGGCCTCCCCAGCCTTTGAAACCATCTTCATCCCCACTAAATGTGGGCTAAAAAAGAAATGTATTTTCCCTCTTCTTTCTTGAGGCCGGAAGGGGAGAAAAAAGCCACCAGAAAGGCCTGAAATGCTGTGGTCTGCAGAGATGATGGAGAGAAACATTCCTCCCTCCCTCCCTCCCTCCCTCCCTCCCTCCTCTTCCTTCCTTCCTTCCTTCCTTCCTTCCTTCCTTCCTTCCTTCCTTCCTTCCTTCCTTTCTTCCCAGTTCAATCATGGCTGATGGAATTTGTGTTTTGCAGATGCGGTTCCTTCAGTAGCACTGTAAATTAAATTAAAGCTATTTACTCTTATTTACAGGCTTGCAAATAAATCTCACAAAGCATTTTGCTGGGGGAGGGGGCGGGGAAGCGGCAGAGAACGGGGGACTGTATTTTCCAGGCCAAATATAACAGAACAACACACAGACCTTCGTCTCATAATTACTTATTAGCCAAGGGAAAGGGGGAATGGCGAAGGGCTGAGCCTCAGAAATCAAGCTAGGAAGTCAGAAGGCAGCATTTTCTCTTCTTGGCTCCCAGGTGTCGATGCAGGAGGTGGGGAGGAGGAAGGAGAGGAAGGAAAGCAGGAGGGCCTCCTTTTAAAGGGTCCTTTAAAGAAACAAGACAAAATCTCTGTCCTTCCCCCCTCCTTGGCCAGCAGGTACTGCGATGCCTCCGTCTGAAACTGACAGCGGTCAACGAGAGCCTTTTGAAGACACCAGAGAGAGGCCGATAGAAGGAGGAGGAAGAGTGCTGCTTCACCCCACGTGCCTGGAGGAGCATCCCTCATGGGCCGAGAGCTCCGCCTGGGCAAAGCCCCCTCTGGCTCATTACCCCTTTGCTCTGGGACTGCGCCATGGTCTCCTTCAGGAGGTGGCCCTCTGGCCCATCTTGGAAGGAGATGGCTGGGATGGAGAGAGAAGATCGAGTGGGGTCTGCAGGCTGGAGACAGGGAGGGGGAGGGTGTGGGGTTGAGAAGGAAGCCCCGAGAGAAGGAGGGAGGGGCTGGGCTGCGGTTCCTTCTCCCAAGACAGGCTAAAGACTTGGGCAGACCAAGGAATCTTCAGGCCATGGATTGAGGATCCAGGTCCTTTGTCTCCTCAGATCAAAGGAATGCGGGGATCACGAGGGAAGGGAAGGGATTTGTCCTGGCCAAACACACCCACCACCCTTGATCCAACAAGCTCCTCTGGGGTAGCCTTGGGGGAAGGAGAAGCTTGTGAGTGATGCATGCTGGAAAGGGAGGCTCTGCAACAGGGCCCTTTCCCTGGTGGCCCCTAGGCCAGACTTCTAAGCCCCCCAGCCAAAGAAGGATGCCCTCAACCCAGGCTGCTGGAAGGCAGAACAGCTGGGGTGGCTGGTCCACAGGGCAGAGGAAATCTGGAAACCTGGGCCGTTTCTTTCCAAACCCGAGTTGAGTGCAGCCCCAGATGTGTCTGAATTTGGGGACGTTGCTGTGGGCCCACCTCCCTGAGAGGTTTGGCTGAGCCACTGCCTGGGCTGGCCAAAGACCGACAGAGAAGGCTCTTTTGGGGCTGGCCTTCTCCACAACAGAGAAAGCGGCTGTGGAAAGAGAGGGGCCAGCCCGCAAGCTGCTCTCCCTAATTTTACCCAGGCCATTTCTGGCCCTCCCTGGGAGGCCTGATCTGATGACCTTGAAGAGCCCCTGGAAATCCTATCACTTCAGTCGGACTTCTTACCGGTGTCAAGTGATTGGGCTGGATTGCTGTGGTTTTAGCTTTTTTTGGCATTTTAAAATCTTTCTGTTATTTTAAAAGTATTTCTTACCCTTTTCCTATGAATTATTTATTGCATACATAATACATTACTGCATTATGGTTTACAGCTGGTATGTGAAGGCACAGAACGGAACTGGGCCTATCCAACTGCCCCCCCAACCGCCTTCCCACTCCTTGGAAGCTGCACACTCATCCCAGACTTCCCTCTAGAGGGGCCGAGTCCACCTGGAGTCTTCTTCTGCATAGAGGCCCCTGAAATGCAAGGAGAAACTGGCTACTTCCTGCACCCCTTTTTCTTGGGAAGCAAAACCGAACGGTGTTCTCTGCTGTTTAGAAACAAGGGGTGGAGAGCGGCACTTGGAACGGATCCTTCAGGCAGAGCTAAGAGAAGGATCCCTTGGAAGATCCAAACTCTCTGATCCCTACACCAAAGGAAGACTCCTTCCTGACCAGGGGCACCTCCCGCTTTGGTTTCCCCATGGGCAGCCACCCCTGTCCTCAGAAACTCAGAAGGGGACCAGCCATTTCCTTGCATCTAGAGAAGCAGAATTGTGCATCGTCTGCATGTTGGTGCCAACACATCCCACACGTGTCCTCTGATGATTTCTCCCAGAAGGTCCTCGGTGGAAACCAAGAAGGGTTGTACCAGCTGAAGACCCAGCATGTGGTTCAAGTCCAGCCTGTTTTCTCAGCCTGCACTGCCAGAGGCTGCTGCCCAGAAGGTGCTCCTGGGAGGCCATCTGTCCTGCTGAGTCAGAGGGGCACAGGGTTGCTCTTATTTTGAGCTAACAAAATACCATCCCACTCCTTTCTGGTGTCCCAGTAAGTAAAGGCAAGAGGAACCAGGAATCTAATGCAAGTTTAGAGTTTAACGTGAAAATATCAACGAGACACAAAAGGCCTTCTTGAGAAGCTTTCTGGGGTGGGGCTGCAAAAGTTGGCAGATGGAACCCTTTGCAAGTCACGGACCAGCCCCTTCCTTGCTGCCAAGGAATTAAGACCCAGCTCTGCAACCCCCCCTCTCCTCTGATCCTGCTTTTGCAGCCCTCTGCCCATCCTCACGTGCACAGTAGCCATTTCCTCAAGCTACCTGGTCTGTTTTTGAAGGTTCTGATATCACCTGCAGCTTCAGGGATGGATGGCTTAGCCTGGCTGACTGGTTTCTCCTCCTCCTCCTCCTCCTCCTCCTCCCTCCTCCCTCCTTGCGTGTCTTGTCTGTTAATGGCAAGCCTGCCATCTCTCTGCCCCTTTGGGAGAGCTTTGGAGTAAACATGCTTAAAATAAATAATTGCCATTCTCAGATCCCTCTGAGATCAGCTTGCAGGCCTCCTGGAGGTTATTTGAGCTGCTCTGATGTGACACCCCACCACCCCCAGATGTCTTGGTGAGCAGGGTGGCTGCGTGGCCTGGCTCTGAAGGGCTGAGCAATATTGGAGGGCCCACTTTGCACGGACAGGAAAGGTCTCATCAAAGCAGCCTGAAATCTCCCTAATGATGTCATTATTCTCCCACATTATTTTTAGGACCTGCTATTTCCTCCTGCATTAAGCCTCATTAGGACCATGTGTTCTCGTTTTTTCAGGCAGGATGAAAACCCTGGTAATCCTTGACTGCCCCCCACCCCCGTGTGTGTGTGTGTGTTTGTGTGTTGGGAAAGAGATTGACCGTCCATTTCCGGACCTCTATTTGGTCCCCTGCTTCTCCCCATCTCCTGAAGAGCCCCTTAGAGCTATCCTTGCCCTTCGATTTGAAGAGCGGGAGAAGCATAGCTGGAGAAGGCAAACCTGAAGCCAGCTGTGTCTTGTGGTGTCATCTCTGGACAAGGTGCTTTCTCGCTCCCTCTTCCTCTCCTCCGTTTATCAAGCAGGTTCTCAGTGGGAAGGGGAGACTTGGAAGGGAGCAATGGTGCCACACCAAGGAAGAGAAGGAGGAGGAGAATTCTGGGGTTCCACCAGGTTAGAAATGGGGGGAGAGGGAGGGGGGAGAAATGTAGGGTGCCAAAAAGGGGTCTTCACTGCCTGAAACCCCCAGAGCTGCTGCCGGTCAGAAGAATCAGCTCTGATGGACCCTCTTCCCAGCTTCCTTTCAGCTGGGAAGAGAGCAGCCCTAGAGGCTGCCACCTTCTTGTCATCAGAAGCAAGTCAAGAAATCAAGTCAAGAGTGGAACAAGCAACACGTCCTCTTCAGTGTGTCACTGACAGAGGCCTCTTCATGACTGGAGGTTCCTCTCCTGTCTTCCAACAACCTTGTCCCCATGTTGAGGGTTCCTCTGTCCGTCTTAAGAAGCAAATAGGAGCTCCTGATAAAATGGGGCTAACAGAATAACAGGGTTGAAAGGGAGCCTAGAGGTCTTCTAATCCACCCCCCTGCTCAAGCTTGAGACCCCATATCACTTTGGACAAAGAGCTGATGCAGCTAGGAAAGGTGTCTCTCCTATCCATCCTCCTATCCTTCCATCCTCAAGGGCAGGACTCTCGGTGTTGGCCTCTATCAGGAAGCCAAGACTGGGTGCTGCTGACACGGCAGGCCTCCGCCTCTTGAAGTCTCTGCATGGGCCTCCCTCTCAGCGGCTCCATTCTGACCTAGTGGGAAGGCAGAGGCAGCAGCGAGGCTGGGGGGATGCTGAAGCCTCTTTGGAGCACTTCCTTAGGTAGGGAGCACCAAGCATCGCCCCGACCGAGGAGGATTTAAAGGGTCCAGGACTTTCTCAGAGAAGGAAAGGAGACACAGAAAAGAAGAAGAAGGAAGAGACCAACCAGCCAAGGAGATTCAGAAGAGGCTGGGTGCCTTTCCCCTCAAAGCCCGTCTCTCAAGGTGGAGGCTGCAGCTGGAGAGCACTGTTAGGTATCAAGCCACGCCTGGTGTTCAGGGGCTGGGAAGCCACTCGCCTGTCTGCAGGCAGAGCTCACAGGGAGCGAAACCTCATCGCAGCCTTTTGATCATCCCAATCAGGCAGCCATTCTTGAGGCCCCCAAGCATTTTGCACCCCTTCTCACACCCTTGAGTGGGTGCCCAGGCAAGGGGCTTTGCTGAGAAAACCTTGTGAGGAAGAGAGGCCACCTTCAGCACCCCTGGGGTCTCCGGTGCCTCATTTCAGCACAAGCCACCAGTTGATTTCTAGCTGAGCAGAAGAAAAGTCCCAGGCTTGGTATGAGCCACCACTGAGAAGATGCCCCCTCAATCTCAGCTCCCCATCCCCCCCCAGGGGACCTGAGAGAGGGGGATTTTCTCAGCAGTGGAACTGCCTGTCCCAGTGAAGCCCAGATCTGCCTCTCACTCTTCCCAGCCAGCCTTTCGTTAATTTCTCTCTTCACTAAGTGCAAGCAATGCAGATCCTGCGGTGGGAGATGGCCGGTTCCACCTTCCATCTTGATAGTTGAGTTTTTAATGGATTTGAGAAGGTTTTGCATCCATCCTGTTCCTACAAGATGTTTGACCTGGTTAGCCACCAACCCACTCAGATCTCTCCAGAAAACCCCCCTTAGCATGATTCTCGTCCATCCATTCTTATTTATTTAAACGGTTTCTATGCCACGCCCCTACCTCACTCCCACAACTTGGGAAGGCTAACATTAAATCAAAACCATAGCAATCCTCACCCCTCAAAATTTAAAAACAGACGCCATAGTAACAGGCAGCCAAGGTCCTGAAAAACACTTCCACCCAAAAGTCCCACTATGCAACCGCCGGTCTCTCCTCTCCTCCCAGCCCATGCCTTTGGGGGCTGCGCTGGGGTGGTGACCCCTTTCCAAGCCCCTTTTATCTCCAGCCCGACATGGTGGGTCCTTGCCTGGGGTTTGGGCTTCCTGTGACATGGCTAGTTTAATCTTCTGCATGACTGGGCCTGCTTGGAGCTCTTTTCCAGGTTAATGGATGGGATTGTCAATGAACTCTATTTTTGTTTTCCCACCACTAACTGATCCCTTTCCCTCCCAACTGCCCCACTTATGAGACCCACTTACATGTGTCATGAGAACAGGGTTAAGTCTGCTTCTACCTGTGCTACGTCTGCTTTTCATACGAAGTCTCCTCCAAACTTTTCTTTGGTGGAAAAATAGTAATAAGCCCAAAAGCAGGCACCCCACGGGACCCCAGGGGAGCCTCAGTCTAAGGCCCCTGAGCAGCTTCTGAGTAGATAATTCAAAGATGCCGCTAAATAAAACAATTCTTGGGTTCCAGCTCTGAAAATGGAGGCTGTTTGATGAACCAGCCTGGGCTTCTGCCTCAGTTCTCTCTGCAAGGCCTCTGAATTTGAGGAATTTGGTGTCCCTCAAACCAGTTGCCATCCCTGCAACACCTGCCAGGGAGGTCTTTCCCTTTGTTCGCTTCTCCTCTTTGCAGAAATGTTGTTTCTCTGCCCTCCCCCCCAATAAATCAATTTGGCAGCTGGGAGAGCAGAAACGCAAGTCATGGGAAAGCAGCTCCCAGCATTGGCCAACCTCTTCATCATTGCTTGAGGCTGACTTCCTCTTCTGCTGACCCAGAAGATGGACAGCAACAAGAGCATGGAGAGAGGGGCGCTCGTGCCAAGTGTCCAGGAAGGAAGCAGCCAGGAAACTCCCCGCAGAGACTGAAGATGTAGGGATGTTCTGCAGCCAGACAGCCGTGGGAAAGGTGGGGCTTCTCGATTTCCTTCCATAGCCTCCCCCCAAGTCTCCCCAGCCCAGCCCAGATCATCACCATGGATACTTCTGAGGCTAGCAAAGCAAAGATTTGCCCTAATGAGCCGGGCCAACTGTCAGCTGTTTTGTAGGCATTAATGTATAATAAGGAGAAATAACAGCATTAGCCGGCCCTGGCCTGGCGATCTGTCATAGGACAAGGGAAGTATTGGCACCTTGCTATGTTTCAGACAATGCTACCAATCAATGCCCCTGGGGGGGGGGATGGAATCAAACATGCCCTCAGGCCGAATCTTCCAGCAAATACCTTATCTGACCACGGGGTGGTGATTGAGCTGAGGGGGAGGGCGGAACCAAGGCTGAGCAATCCCGTCACAGGGTCCCCCCGATGCAAAGGCCAAGAGATGGATGTTCCCCGCCCACCTCTGGATAATCACGTTTATTTATTTAAAACATTTACCTAGCTACCCATCTTATGTAGAACAGCTGGCAGCTGTCCCATCTCTGCCCCCTCTTTCTCCCTTGCATCTTAGCACCGTTTTTCTTATTCCAGATGTTGTCATTTTCTACCCACCATCCTCGTATGGCTCCCCATCATTCTGCTCCACAGAAAGTCCAGCCTGGAAGCAAAGAGTCACAAGGTAGTTTGAGTCCCATCTGGGGATACCCCGGTTTGGCCTTGCCCAGAAGTTCAGCTGCCCCCCTGAATGCCTCCCAGCCTGTCTTGCTTCCTCTGCTCCATCAGGCGGGCTTTGCTGTGCCCTCTGGCAGGGGAGAGTGCCGTAGGTGACCTCTTCCGTTCTGGGCAGCCTCCCCAGGAGAGAAACGCTGAATATCGGTAGCTCAAAGGAGGGTTGAGTTTCACTGCTTAATGGTGCTAACTGTCTAAACTGGCCCTAAGTGCTTGGCATCCACCCAAAGTCCTTCACTTAGGCCAGATGGATTTCTTCTGGAGAAATGGAGCTGCCCGCTAACTCCCAGGGGTGCCAGTTCCCTCTTGACCTTTGCTTCATGCTGGGCATTGTCTAACTGGCATTCAGACCTGGGTGGCTTCGTGTTTGGCTTGATGCCAGAGGCCTTCATCCAGGGATCTCATCTGGCAAAGGAGGGACAGGAGAAGGGGCTTCGGTGGCATTAGGCCCAGCCAGCCTGGATCCCACCTCTCATCAGAGCCTGGTCAGGAAACATGGAGAGCTGGGCCTTCTGGCTGAAAGTCCCAGAAACCCCTCCTTAGGCTGGCTGCTCAGCCCAACGTGATAAATGGCTGGCCGTTTGTTCCACACACACCCCAAATCTGCTCTCCAATGAGGCTGCCCTCTCTTGCAATGGACAGTCAGCCTTGCCAGCCCCAGCCCCAGTGCCGTGCCTCTGCCTCCCTCCTCCAGGCGACCCCCATCTGCCCCCTCCCAGCCAAACCGCTCCGGTGACTCTACAACGGAGCCCCGTCCCCTGCCTCCCTGGCGGACAAGCCCGGCTATTGTGCTGCAGAGAAAAGGGCTCTGCCTCCTTCTCAGAGTTTCATTACTGTGTTGTCAGCCGACAGGTTCGCAATCTGGGATGACAAAAGTCTTCTTCACCAGGGGTTGTGATCCCTACACAGAAAACAAACAGAACAACAAGAGGCAAAGAGGCTGGAGGACAGCAATGGCTGTTATCCCAGCGTGTTCTGCGCTGAGCTGGTGCCAAGACAAGGTCCCCGGTCGTATTGAAAAGGCAGCTGACAGCCTCAGACAACAGGTGGAGCCTGAATGGGGCGAGTGGTGCAGCCACACAGCAGTTATGCGGTGCAGCAGAGCCAGGCAGCGAAACCCACCCACCCCGTGGCTGCTGAGCTGCAGCTCCAGGTGCCCCCTCAACAGCGGCTTCCCAAGGAGACGGCAAATCACCCTCCCAACTGAAAGGCCCAAGGAGCTGAAGGGAAGGCAGAGGCCTAATGGTTCCCAAAAGGGCCTGTGGATTGCAGGAGGGGACTTGGGCTCAGGGAGAAAGCAGTGACCGGCCAGGGTCAGCAATTGGCAAAGGTGGAGGTTAGCCACAGTAGGGAGGGGGCTGGGCAGGCCGCTCTGGAGAGGGACGTGCAGAGATGCCATCCCAGTCAAGAGCCCCCTGATGTCCTGGAAGATGGTTCCTGAAGCAGAAGGGGCTTTATGGGAAGGGAGGCTGCTGGAGACCCCCCTCTAGCTACGGCCAAGGCCTTCTTGGTGGTCTGGAAGTAGCCAGTCTGGGCTTCAAGGAGTGCCAGAAAGAGGGCAGAGGAAGCGTCCTTTATGCTCCCTGAGCTGACTGGCCACAACTGACCTTAAGGGACAATTCTGAATGGTCTCCGATGTGGCTAAGAAGCCCCCAGAAACTGCATGTGCCGCTCCAGAGTCAAAGACTTGCCTTCTCTCTCTCACACACACAATCACATTTATCTTGAAGAGCTGTTTTCCAGGGAAGTCAAAAGACGGGTTGTGCGGTTATGGGAAAAAAGCCCTCTTGGAAAAGTTGAAGCTCCTCACCCTTGGCTCAGTTTGGGGATGCCCAGGAACAGGTGGTGGCCTAACAGCTGCAGCCTTGAGGCACCCATTTCTTCCTCTTTCGCCCTTCCCCCCCCAAGCTCTCCCAACTGATGGAAACCTCAGCTGGGTTGCAAACACGGGATGCCACGTTGCTGCCCATGCGTGGCTGCAAGAGATTCTGGTGCATTTCCAGCCAGACCAGCGATGCAACCGAATCCATGATGCATGAACGCATTGATCTTCCTGACTCAGAGAATGTGGCTTAATGAACCCCTGCTAACGGATCCTTTTTATTCCACCACCCCTTGCTAATATCTAACGACTCCTCCTTCCGCCGAGGTACCCTGTAATTGGGAGGGAGTTCTGGTCTTGGATGCACAGACAGGGTGAACCGCTGTGTTTTGGCTTCTCAGCTATTGGCATGTTGAAGCAGAAGCTTAACTAAGCCAGTTATTAGGAGAGAAAGCAGCATATTTAAAAAAAAAAACACCGAGGAAGAATAAGAAGAAATGCCTTTAGGATTCTTGGTGTGCCTCGTTCCTCATACAGAACGGCCAGAGACACCGACATATCTTGAAACAGCTGAATTTTGACATGATCCACAGAAACAGGTGCCCGGCTTTGGGGTAGCTGGACTTCAGCCCATTCAGTTGGCACTCAGAAAATGTACATTACTTAGCAATGTAGATTATGCTGACTTTTTTTCCTGTGGCATTCCATCTGGCAGTTTTCAAAACCCAGGATTAATTATAGTGGGGCTTTGGGCTTGTTTCCTCCCCCGCCCCCAAACTCACGTCCCCTCCTAAGATGCTTCTGCTGACGCGAGACAGTGCCCTGGCCCATTTTGGTCAGATGGCAGAGGGCAATGGCATACGTCTCCACTGCACGAGGAGGACCGGCGGTGTCCCCAAGTCTTGTCTGGCCATAGTTGGAAAGCTCTGGATCTCTATTTGACTTTGTGCCACCAGCCCCTTCCCAGGCAGTCAAGAACCTTCAGAAAACCTCCCCCCCCCACCGAGCAGCTGTTGTTTCAGGGAGGGGGAAGAGGGGGGAGGGGAGGACGAGGGGGCTCATGATGCTTATTAGCAGCTGCAGGAATTGCACCAGGAACTCCAAACGTTGCTTACAATGTGATGAACCCCAGAGGTTGCAACAAAAGTACAGGGAACAAATAGCAATAGCACTTAGACTTATATCCCACTTTATAGTGCTTTACAGCCCTCTCTAAGCAGTTTGCAGAGTCAGCATAGTGCCCCCAACAATTCAGGTCCTAATGTGGGGTTCACTGGCCATTCATAGGTACAACTCCTTTTCACCCACGAAGGCCACCTTGGAGAGCGTTTCCCTAAATGCTACCCAAGTCTTGGCACTGTTACTTCCACCAATGAGTAGCTAGAACCAGACCTGCCATGTGTGCTGGACAGCCCTTTCAAGTAGAGTGCACCAACTCCTGAGCCTGTAGGCATGGAGACTGTGCAGCCAACTCCCCCAAGGACCATCTCAGGTCACAAGAGCTCTTTCCCACCACCACCTTCCTCACACTCCTCCCACCCCCTTTTAGAAAAGCGAGGATGACAAGGATGGAGAGCAGGACCTCTGCATGGAAAACCGAAGTCCATCCAAATCTCTGAAAATCTTGGCCCAATCTGCGAGACAAGAATCTCCCTGCTGGGAAGACATGAAGCCAACCTACTGGAGCTATTTATTTAGGAAACTTAGGATATGTAGAATTGGCCACTGGGTTTCCTCCTTGCAGATGTAGGGGAGATGGAGGTAGTTCTCCATACATCTCCCCAAAGCACCCAAAGCAGTCCTGGCTCCCTCTTCTTTTGACCTCCTTGTGGAGTCCAAGGTTGTCTCTCGGCCAGCCAGGTGCTTTTAGAGAAGAACTGCTGGGTAGTCAGGAGGAAAGTTTCCAAGGAGAAGTTAAAAGTAGGGCAAGATGAGATGGAAGAGGAACCACGGGAGATCAGAGGGCCAACCTCCCATCCACCAACAGGAAAATTGGTCTTACATTAAAGTCTGGATGTGTTTGATTTCTTTTTCTCTTTGGGGGAAATGAGGTAAACTAAAATAAAGTCTCTGAAGTTCAGGGAGGAGGTTTTCTTCACCCAAGGAGGTAGCCGCAGCTGAAGTCAGTTCAAAAGCAGCCAAGGCTTTCGGTGGTCTCCAAGGTCAGGCACAGCAGGATGGGGTGGCTGAAGGCCCCCTCTGTTGAAAGCCTTCATCCCACCAGGCATCCAGGCCTTCCTCAATTGCTGATTTGATGGCACCCTTCCCTCCCCCAGACCCATTTCCTTCTTGGAGTGGGGAACCAGATCGGTGATGCCCTCTCCCTGATGACCCAGTGTTTGGATGCAGTGCGGATCTGGATGAACGGAAACATGCTTCATCTCAACCCGGCCAAGACTGAGTGGCTGTGCATACCGGCGTCTCAGCCCAGTCAGGAATGTCCATCTTTGGCCATAGGGGGAGTGGTGTTACCCCCTGTGGATAGGGCGTGGAATCTGGGGGTCCTCCTGGATGTACGGCTCCGGTTGGAGGAGCAGGTGGGGGCCGCCAGGGGGCCTTTGCCCAGCTCCGCCTAGTTCGCCAACTACGCCTTTCCTGGACCGGACGCCCTGCGCACGGTTACTCACGCCTTGTTACCTCTAGACTTGACTACTGCAACACTCTCTACTTAGGACTGCCCTTGCATACCATCCGAGACTGCAGCTGGTGCAGAATGTGGCGGCGCAGGTGGTGATGGGAGTTTCCCGATTCCCCATGTTACCCCCTCCTGCGCTGCCTGCATTGGTTGCCGGTTGCACTCCAGGTGAGATTCAAGGTTTTAGTTTTAACATACAAAGTCCTACATGACATGGGTCCTCAATATTTAAGGGAGCGATTCCTGCCGACATCGAATACTAACCACCCTGTGCAAGCACATAGGCAAGGACTCCTTGGGGTCCGTCGGCCGCCAATGCCAGCTGGCGGTCCCCGACGACAAGCCTATTCTATCATGCCCTTGACCTCTGGAACCAACTTCCCTTGGAGCTCCGCCTGGCCCCTGACCTCTGCACCTTCCGCCATGACTTGAAGACCTGGCTGTTTGACCAATCCGGGTTCTGACCCTCTTGGGTGGGGTTGTTTTATTCTTTTATTCTTTTATTTTGTATTTGTATTCTCTTGGGGCTTGTTTAGTTTTTTTTTTCTTAACTATTTATTGTTGTTGCTGTTTTTAGTTGTGAGCCACCCTGAGTCTTCGGAGATGGGGCGGCATACAAGTCCCATAAATAAATAAATAAATAAATAAATAAATAAATACGTGGAAAGTGGCTGCACAGCTCATGTGGAGCCTCCAAAAGGACCGTCAGACCCGAGAGGAAGAGGCGATGTCCCTGCAGGAGGATTTGACCTTCCTAATCTAATTTGCTTTAAATTTAAAATGATACTTCATTCTCTTATTATAAGGAGCCATGCCATTGGCTTGTAAAGATTACCATTTCTTGTCTTTCCAATTGTAATAAATCCAATTCAAGCACGCTCTTGATTTGGAATCTGTCACAACAAGACCCAGAGGGCACAGCTCCGTGGATGAGATCCTGGAGAGGGTCCATGGTGGGGAGGGGGGAAGGGGGAGGCAAGCTGGCCAAAGAGATGAAGCAAGGCAATTGCCGGTGTTGGTCCTCTTGGCCAGCCGCCCCTTCTTCATGCAAGGCGGGTGAAGAGACGTGAATGCGATGGTCCCTCGCTCGCTCGCTCGTTATTCAGCCCTAAAGAGATTACCATGGCAGGGCAGACAGGCTGGCTGGCTGCAGGGACGCCTTCCTTCTTGGCTTGGGGATCTGTTTGGCTCTTTTCAGGCCGTTCTGCAGCTCTTGACTCAGGCTGGGAGGGCAACCCTCCCCGGTTACTCTTCCTGCCCAGGATCCTTGACTGGCATGTGGGCAGGAGACGCAAAGCACGGAGGCCACTGGAGCTGCAGGAGATGAGTTTTGATGTCTCCCCAAGAAAGATCCCTCTCCGTGGGCCTTGTGTTCAGAAGAAGGTCCCTGATGAGGGGCTTCTGGAGAGGGTCTGGAACTTTAGGGGATCCTGGCAAGCTGCGGGCAGGTGATGTTTGACAGGGGGAAGCTGAGGCTCTTCTGGAGAAGAATCGTCCAGGGTCTCTGTAGGGTTTTACCCCAGGCAACAACTGTCTGCCATGATCGTATTGGAGAAGACCTTTGTCCCTATAAATCAAACTGGGATGTACACAACTTGCCTATCAGCAACCACTGCCACACAGGGAGCGAAGGCAGGCGAGCCACACATCTGATAAAAGAAGAAGAGGAAGGTAGCTGAAGGTTTGAGCCCAATATTTATTTGCTCATCTCATTTTCTTCTCAACATTGCTCTGAAGTTTTGTTTTTCATTTCCATTTAATTTCCAAGTAAAAGACTAAATAGGTGATCATTCAGGCTGGAATATGGGCCTGTTCACAGAAGCCAGAACCGCACCATGATGTGGGTGTGATCTTGCTTGCCTACCATCCAAAGCCTTCATGGAATTGTTGAATGCTTCATCTGAACACGTGAACTCAGAATGAAGGGGTCGCACCTGCGTGACACTCTGAACCGCAATCCAGCCAGCCATATTCCACCTGGCAGGTGGTGCCAACTCTGACAATTGGAAGGAGAGATCCTAGAGTTTGAAGAGAAGACAAATGGGGGGAGGGAATCTGTAAATATTGGTCCTGATATAAATATCCACTTGACCAAAATGGTCTCTAAACATATTGCAAACTTGGTCTGGTGGACCTCTGTGGGACAGGAAGCTCCACTGAGCTCCATAGGGCTTCAGAAAGCCTGCATGAGCTTTCTTTTAGGACCCGTCCTCATGTGTGTGTGTGTGTGTGTGTGTGTGTGTGTGTGAGTTGGTCCTTAAGTGGCATGGAAAAATATTGAGAAATGTCTTGTCGACCTGTGACCTGGGAATGTTTTCTCTTGAAAGGCTGGGTTAATTCTGGCTTTGTGGAGCAGCTGAAGGCACAGAAGGTCTGAGCTTCTGACCTCTTCTTCAGCTGTTCTGAACAGGCACGGCCGGCCCCTGTGCCATTCCTCACCTAAGAACAACTGGCCGGGCCTTGTGCTGCCTCTGTCTTGAGCCCTGAATCCACCCATGGTTCTGGGTGGACAGCAAATGCTGCAGGTGCCCTTGCCTGAGCTGTGGAAGGAGGCTGATAACGCACAGCTTCCACATCTCCCAAGGCAGCCATTCTCTCCTTGCCCATCTGAGGGAAAGATGACCCCTCCCCGCAACCCGGGAGGACTTCCAGCAGTTTCTACTGAAGCTCCAGGATCTTCCTTGAAGGATCCCAGCCCTTTTGCATCAATTGCAGTGACAAGATAGCAGCATGTTCCGTCTCCCTTTACACATCGCATCAGAGAGTATGCCGATCCTGTTTTTGACTAATATGCCACTTAAATTAGGAACAAATATGGTATTCATCACGGGGAACGTTGCATTACGGTCTGCATGAAGTTGCGCCTGTCTAGGCAGGAGGGGGCCTTGTCCAGTGAAATCCTGTCGCAGCGCATGTACACGAGGAAATTAAAGTTTGCTTTTCTCTTTTCCCGTCATTTGAGCAGTCCCCGTCTCTGTTCTTCCATTTGATGGCAGGGAAATAGGAGGCCCACAAAAGCCCAACTTCAGAGCCTCACGGCGGGAAGAGAAAGCAATCCTCAGAGCTCTCCAATTTCTTTCAGAAAAAGCTGTTAAATCCGAACGGCTTTCAACTGATTATTCCTTTCTCTGGGTTGCTGGAATAAACCCTGAAATTTTCAAACAGGGACATGAGCTGCGGCCAGACCGTCCTTTGAATGGCAGTCGCAGAGCTTAGATGCCACCGAAGGCTTTGAACGTTCAAACGGAGTCTTAGATGAGCAACCATCTCTTTTCCCTGGGCCAGGGATGCAACAACTCCTCCGTCTGGCACTCGGGGAGGGGAGGAATCCGACTCCCAGAAACTCAGAACCAATTCACCGGTTCCCCAAAGACACAACCTCACTTACGGCAGGAATCGGCCATTTCAGCAGGCTGGAAAAGGAGAGGTTTCCCTTGATGTATTTGGAGAAATCCAGCTCTACAAACCTGGTGATGGGAAGGGAACCTCTTCTAAAAGCCAGAGAACAGATAGAGTTTTCCACTTGAGGCTGGGGGAGGATTATGCACCGCCGTTTCTCTGAATGGCTACTTTGTCATAGAGTGCAGAAAGGTCACCTTCTCCAAGAATGTAGAGAGTCTCCAGGCCATCAGCTGTCTGAAATATTTGGGCAGGTTTAACCGCCTGGCTTGGAAGTGACAAATTGGTGTCATGAACATAGAAAGGGAGAGCTTTGAAGAGCTGGGACATTTGGTCTTGTTAGGACGCCTGGCACGGGGTAGCCATGGGAGGGGAGATGTCAACGTGGCAGGTGGGGCTGTGTGGGTGGCTGCAGCTGCCATGTTTGTTTTTAGGGCTACCTCCTGACTCCTGGCGAGAGGCCTCCCTTTTCAGCAAGGTGGCCGGAGTTCCTTGTGGCAGGGAGCCACCCTCTACCATGGCACTGACGGACCTCCCCGTGTTTACAAACCTTTCCGTGGACACCCTGAAGAGTTCAACTGCAGGGAGGAGGAGACAAATGGCTTCAGCGTGGCAGGCCTGAGAGGCAAGGGACACTCCATCTCCAGAGTCCAGGCATCTTGACTGCCATCCTGATGGGAAGGCAGAACCTGGGACTTGGTCTGGCTCGTGATCCCAAAGGGCTGGTGCACCTCTGCCAGAGTTTAACTGCAGCCCTTTACCAATGGCACCATTTAGTTTATTAGACCCAGCAGCAGTAGAAACCACAGTTGAGGGTATCTGCTAAATGACCTTCCCTGTCCACTTGCTGATGGCTGAGTTCCTCAGGCGGGCTATGCTACGGGTGCCACAGGCTCCAGAAAGCCACCTCACCTCCTTTTGAAAAGCTCTTCTGCTTGAATTGGGGCAGTGCTGCTATGCTAATGTCTTCTGGGTGCCCCTTGGAGACTTTATCCAGGGCTTCCCTTGATAAATACAGGGAGAATGCCTTCTCTTTCTTTGACCATTGTTTTAATGAGTGTGTTTTTCTATTGATTTACTGTACCATTTTATGACTGTATTTAAATGATGCTCTAATTGTAAACTGCGAAGGGAAGCAAGCTGTAAACAGAACATCACTAACAAATAAGGTCATTGTGTGGTCCACATTGTGGCAACTGTTTGCATGCAGTCACCTCTCTTCGTTGCCTCCTGTTTGCGTGATTGCCAAAGGCTCAAACATCTCTATACGTACTGGCATGAAACAGGACCTGATCACAATGCAGGGAAAACCTGGAGCAAGCTCATGTAGCATTTCAAGGGAAGACGGGACACAGGATTTGCCTAAGGTAACTGAAACAGGTACCTGAACTGCATCTGGCTGCCTCAGGAGCCCTAGAGACCACTGTCTGGCTGACTGTTGAAAATAAAATGGGGAGATTAAAGAGCTCTTAAAAGGTCCTAGCAGACGAAGGTCTTTTAAGACCTTTAATCTTCCTGTTTTATTTCTCCTGGTCTAAGAAAACAAAACACAAGTTTTATGGTCTGCAAACTAACTGTCTGTCTGTCTGTCTGTCTGTCTGTCTGTCTGTCTGTCTGTCTCTCTATTTCATCCACCCATCCATCTACCATCTAATTGTCTTTCCAATCTTGTGAACGCCGGAATCAGGAAATACGTGAAAACTGCAGAGCCCGGACGCTCTTGTCCATTGTCTTGAGAATACGCACGAAGCTGACTTTGGGCTTATCGCCATGCGCAAACCAGGCTGAGCCCCTCATGACTCACAAGAGGCCAGTGTGTAGAAGAAGCGCCCTTGTTGAGTTGCGCTTCCAGTTGTCTCTGCAGGCTCAGACTAACATTTTAAGAATGTAGTAAAATGCAGTGTTGTTTTTAGAGCATGCATTTAAACTGCTATCTAAAAATGCTGCTTTTCATTTGGCAATTTAAAAGTGAAAGTATGTGTTACCTTCACATCTTGCTAGTTGGCTTTGTTTTCCTCTGAGGTTTTTCCCCTTCTTTTTTTTCTTTGCCTCCCTGCTAGATTCTGATACTCTACAGGGCTGTCTTGAATTTCTGACATGGGAACACCCCCACACAAACCCCACGAGCGAATGCCTTGGACTCATGGATGGATCACACAAGTAGAATGTCTTTTTTTTGTTTTTCATTTCTTCTCTTAAAATCAGATTGAGCAAACGTCAATTGTAAGTTATAAACTGGGAAAGCACCATCTGGCTCATGAAGTTAGCCGCATTAAAATACGAAGATATTAACAAATGCCTCCCTCTTTGAAGAATATTCAGTAGGTAGTGGCATTTTGCGAGAGGGAGAAAAAAAAAGTGTTACCATCAGGCAGTTCCTTGTATTCGTAACTTTCTTTCTTATTAAGTAGCTATGGCAACTTGGCACGTTACTCACCCAACTAGAGTTGCGATAGCATCTTTCCAGGCAGAGCTGTCCTGCCCTCCATGTTCTGCTGAAGTCGGCGGCTGCGAGGGAGAGAAGGCGGGCAGAGACGGGCTGTGCACCGCGCTTCCTCAGTGGCGCTGCTGGCATTTTGCTTTGTGGTTCAAACACCTAACTGGCATCCTGCCCAGGCGTCTGGCAAGACGGCCCCCCTCCCTTTCCTTCCCCTAGCCTTCCGTGCCTGACTGGAGGCTCAGGCATTTGGGGAACTGAGCCTCAAACACCATGCCTGGACCTGGATCTGACCCTGAGAATCAGGGTGTGGCTGGTGGGGCTGAGTCAAAGGCTTCCAAATCAAAGTTTGCTTTCTTCCTCTTGCAAATTATAGCAAAAGGCAACAGACGGGAGCTAAGGAAAGCAGAATAACCGAATACCAGAGCTGGAAGAGACCTGGGAGGTCTTGTAGTCCAACCCGCTGCTCAAGCAGGAAACCATAATCCATCCCAGACAAATGGTTGTTCAATCTCTTCTTAACAGCCTCTAGTGTTGGAGCCCCACAACTTCTGGAGGCAAGTCATGAGCAGCTCAGGGGAGCAGCCTTGCCTAATCTTGGCCAAGGCTCAGCTTGAGATAGGTACTCCAGCCCCAGTGCCCTTTCCTTGGGGGCTGCACCCACTGTTTGTTCACTCACAGCACGGCAGAGTTGCCCAACTCCTATGGGGGTGTGTGCTTGTCTGTATGTCCTGCACACTCTGCCCCATTTCTGCTTCTTGGCTCTGCATCTTGGTTGCATGGGGACAAATCTGGATAGATGCATGTATGTTTTCTAAGGCTGCCCAACTCGGGAGTTCTGGGCAGCCAACCGTTTTGTTGGAGGGTTTTCCTTTTGGCTGGGTTCTTGCTTTCACCAAAGGCCTAAGCCCATCCCTCGGCCCACAATGCCTGCGCAGGAGATGCACAGAAGAGGCCGGTGAACAGGACTCAAGAGCCCTCCAACTCACCCTGCAGCTGGAGAGCCTTGCTGGGGTTTGAGGGGGGCGGGCAGGTGGTCTTGATCCTGGGTGTTTCCATGCCCTGCCATTGCACGGCCCCCTGCTATGCCTGGGTGCTGAGGAGCTGCTGGGCCCCTGTGACACAAGGCTGGTTCTAAAGGCAGGCAGGCCACACGCTCAACATCACACAGTTCACAACTCTGTTCTCCCTGCGAGTAAAGCAGCTTGTTCCCACTGCAGGCTACAACACACAACTTTGCTGCTTCCCATCACCATCAGGCAGGCCCAGCTTCAGTCCTGGACCTGTGAAATTACCGACAAACTCAGGCCAGGCGAACCTGCCCTTCCACACCAGGCGGACGAGGCTTTCTCGGGCAAGCCAGGAGTCGCCCTCCTTGGCGCTTTGCACCTTTCGCCCTTTGCTTTTTCTGGGGCGGGGTCTGCCTGGTGCAGGGAGACCCTCAAGGGGATTTTCTCAAGATTTCCTGCATTTGAAGCCTGCCTTCTATAATCTCTTGGTCACTTAGCCATGGATATGTCGCCGGGGTTCGCTTTAATGGTCGCAATATTGATATTTATTATGCAAATTGGATTCCCTGACATCCGATTGTTCGGTGTCCTCTGAATACTTAAATTATTGTACACCTTTATCCTTAACATGAGTTGTCCTTCAATTTGATGCTTGAGCAGAACATGCAGCTGGTCACGGAGAGGAATGAAGGAAGTAATTAAAGGAGAGAGAGACAGAGAGAGGGAGAGAGAGAATGTGTGTGTGTGTGTGTGTGTGTTCTGGACCTCCTTTTCCAAAGCCAAGTGAGTTCAGCCACGAAATCTTGAAACCTTTGCTTTTCTGGCTCCTGCAGGGAGCCCAGGTGCTTCTTTTGAGGGATACGCTTGGCTTAGTTGCTGACTTATAAACGGCTCCAGCAGCTTTGATCTTGCAGAGGCCTCCCTGTTCGAGGCTCCTTTATCAAAACTACTTGAGGTGAAAGTCAAACCTGCCTGCCTTCCTTCCTGGCAGACGGAGATCCAGAAGGAGGGATTTGACCAAAGAACAGCCTCTTCTTTCAGCGGGAGGGAGGCTCCATCTTTGCTCTGCTGCAATGCAGAGCAGGTGAGAGGGGAAAGACCTCCTCGGACTCAGGAAAGGGCCCCAGCCAGAACGTTTTGCAGGCCCCAGTGCAGCGTCCACACATCTTTGCCTAGACAGAGCTTTCCCACCTCCAGCCTCCCCCCAACAGACTCGCCCTCCCAGACAGCATCCCCCCCTTCGAACAGCCTCATAGAGAGGCCAGGAGAGCCTCCAGCATCCCCCCAGCAGAGAGAGACAGAGAGAGAGAGAGAGAGCGCTCCTCTAATCAGGAGATGGATGGCCTGGCGAAGGACGCTGCTCTGGGGCTCTTGCCAGAGGGGAAAACTGGGCCAAGCAAAACTCCCGGCCTCGGCTTGGCATAAAGGAAGGAAGGGAGGAAATGAAGGGGGGGAGGGGAGCCCAAGGGGGAGTCTCAGTTGCCCTTTGCCACAGCACCGACAAGGGGACTCAACCCCCTGGCACCAATGGGGCGCTCTGGGCTCACCTCCCGGCAGCCCCAAAGGCCAGCGGCCCTCTGCAGAGGGTGGGAGGGGGGGTGGCCAGGCCAGTGCCCAGCGGAGGAAGGAGCCGGCTTGGAGGCAAGCAAGGAGCTCCTTCCAAATTACACTCCGAGGCTTTGGGTCCCTTGGAGGGCCCTGCCCAGTCTCGAGGCTGGAGGTCCCAGGCACCCTTCGGCTCTGTACGGAGCCTTGAAATAGGAGAGCTACTCGGGGCTGCTTGCTGGCTCCTCTGGCTGGGAGGCCTCATCGCTCCTAAAACACCAAAGGAAGGAAGGAAGGAAGGAAGGAAGGAAGGAAGGAAGGAAGGAAGGAAGGAAGGAGGGTGCAGCTTGCATCCAACTCTTCCAGGGTGGGGATGGGACAGCCAGGGTGGCTCAGCCTGGGAAGGAAGCCCCGCAAGAGGGGAACGGCTGCCAGGTGGGGAGCCACAGCTTCACAGGAGCTGCGCCACAGTGGAGCTTCCTTCCCCAAGGAAGCGGCGGCCTTGCTTCCCTCACCTTCCACCCACTGACTGGAAGCACCAGGAGGAGCTGCCACAAACATTCCCTCCCCCGAGCCTGTTGCAGCTGCTTTGCTGTGTGCCCAGCATGGTCAAAGCAGGTACCCCCCCACACACACACTCAAACCCTGTTGCTGCGCAGGAGGTGGGTGCCAGTCCATCAGGACAGAGTGTTTGTGGCTATGGGGGGGGTTTCTCCTGCTGCCTGCTCCTCCAGGCCTCATCCTGGCTGCATTTCCCCTGCACCCCATCAGTGGAGGTTTGCAGCAGACTTCGGAGAGAGAGGGTCCCCAACTGCCCTTCCAGGTGCCAGGAGCAGAGCAGAGGGATTGGATGCCTTGATGCCCCTCCCAGCTGGCAGGCAAGGTGGGCTCTCCCGCTTCCTGCAGAGAATGGGGCATGGGGGGGGGCTGTGGGACCAGTTCCCCTTGGAGCAGTTTAGAGGGGCCCAGAGCAGCACCCGCCGGCTGGGGAGAAAAGCCTGTTAGGCATTGTCCCGCTAACTAAACGGCTTCCTGGGAGATCGGGTGCCATTTCGACCCTCGTACAATCTCTCTTGCAGCTACTATCAGGCGGAGGCGCGCGCTGCGATTACTCATCCGCCTGGCTGGCGTTGGATGAAAGGCGCTGGCAGCTCCGCGGAAATCTTCAGAATCGCCGTTTTCTTCTAAAAGAGAAGCGCAAGTTCCGACCTGCCCGGAACGGGAAGGGGGGGCACAGCCCCCCCTCCCCTCCGCGGACAGGCTGCCGGGCCTTGACCCGGGCCGGTGGGAAGGTGGTCTCCTGCCCAAGCCCCGTCCCACCAGCAGCAGGGCAAGGAGCGCTCGCCCCACCCCGTCTCGCGGGAGATCCCGCCAAGCTCAGAATCGGGGTGGGTGGACTGCGCGGGGCTTCTTCCTCCGGCCCAGCAGCGCCAGGCGGGTCTCTTGCTCGCCCGGAGCGCTCGGAGGGTGGCGGGGCCGGAGCCCGCCGCTGCATCTCCCCTCCGCGCCCCGCGCTGACTCCCATCCCGGATGGGAGACCCCGGAGGACCACCTGCGCCTCCTTAGGATCGAGCGCAGCCTGCGCCTCCTTCCAGCCGGGCTGCCCGTTCTGCCCTCGCCCTCCCCCCGACGGCGGGGCATTTCCCGGGCGCGGGGCCCGCGGGCACCGGGCTGACGGAGGATCTGTGTCGGAGGAAGCAGAGGGGGGGGCTTTCCAAACACCGCCCCCTCCTTTCGGAGCCGATCCCTGCAGCGCCCGCTCCCATCATCCCCAGCCGGGCGCGGAGCGATGGGGCTGCGACTCCGAACGCTGCGGAGGCGGGCTGGCTGGCGGGCGGGGGGCGCTTATTTGCGTAGGGGGCGGGGTCGAGCGGGCGCGCCGCGCCCCCGGCTGCCACTGGCTGGCGGGCGTGGGCGGGGCGTGCGCGGGCCGCGCTGGCTGGCGGGTTGGGAGGCCCCGCCCCGTGACGTCGCGTGTCTCATGAGGCGCCGGCTCGCTGGCGCGGCGGGTTCGGGCGGCGCTGCCAGAGCCGAGCAGGTGCCCGAGGATGGCGAGCCGCAGCCGGACGAGCGCGCCGCAGAGGCGGCGGCCGCAGCCCCACCAGCCGCCCCAGCAGCAGCAGCAGCCGCCCCCGCCGCAACCCCGCCCGCCCCCGCCGCCGCCGCCCGCGCTCGTGGTGCTTCTGCTGGCCGCCGCCGCCGCTGCCTCGCTGCTGCCCACAGGTAGGAAGGAGCGCCGCCGCCGCCGCCGCCACGGAGGATGGGCCGCGCAGTCCGCGCCAGCGCCGCACCCGGGAGTCCCGCAGCGCCCGGCAGAGGCGCCCGGGGAGCGGCGGCCCCTCCTCGCCCCCCGCGGACTCTCCCGGGGCCCCCGCGCTGCTCCGGCCGCAGCCGCAGGTGGGGCTGGCCGGGACCCCCAGGGAGCAGCCCCGACACGGAGACCCTCCGGAGCCGCGCCGGGCGGGCGGCGGGAAGGGGCTGCCGCCGTTGCCATGGAAGCGCCGCGGGCGTATGGCTGCCCCCGCCAGCCTCCGGCGGGAGATTTCCGGGCGGCGACTCGCCCTGCGGCGCCCGCCTGGCAGCGCGCAGCTCCCCCCCCCCCGCCTCGCTTCTCCATCCGCGCTCCAGCGCTGCGGCGGGAACTTCGGGCCGCTTCCCGGGGGCTTCGGGGAGGCCGCGGGGGGCGATGCGGGCGGGGGACAGCGGGCGCGCGGGAGAAGCCACCGGAGATGCCGCCCGCTCCCCTCCCGTTCCCGGCGGGGGCGATCCGCAGGCAGCTCAGCCCCTTGGCGGAGTCCTGCGGGGGAGGGTCGCCTGTTGCCCCCCGGGACCCCTTTGGGAAGTGGGGGGGCATCGCGGAGGGCTCCCTTCTGCCCCGCCGCCTCCCTCCCTCCCTCCGACGGCCGCCTTGTAGCGGTCGCTGCCTTCGGCAGGGGAAGGTCGCCGGGCCTGCCGGAGCCCCCTTCCAACTTGGCCCGGGACCGATTTGTCGGGGAGGAGCAGCCGCACCGTTGAGCGAGCCCGGCGGGGAAGCAGAGCCGAGCAGCTCCGCAGGGAACAAAGAGCGGCATTCATGGGGCCGGCGGGGGGGGCGGCGGGGGGGCCGCTTGCCCGGACTTTTATCAAGTTCTGCCGAAGGGCCCCGGGGGGGGGAGGGGCGGGGGCGGCAGCGGAGCGGAGCCTCGCGGGCTGCGCCACCTTCCCCGGCAGCCCCGCGTCCTCCACTGCGGCTGCAGCGGTCCCGAGCTTGACTCTTTTCCGGGCATGCTCCTCTCCCTTCCCCGTGCCGCAAGGGCCCCGCTTCGGGGCTGGGGCTGGGCGGGGGGGCGGGCGGGGAAGCGGCACCCTTGCACGATGGCGGGGGGGAAGGTCCTCCGATCGATGGAGGTTGGGGAGGGAGAGAGGAGCGGGGTGGCGCGCGGCTGCCCGCAGTATCCAGAGACCTGGCATGCCTCATCTCGGCCCAATTCTGCGACCCTCTTCAGCCTTTCCGGAGGATCCCCCAAGCTTTCCACCGGTGCGGGACCGATTCTGCTCGAGGGACTCGGGCATCATGGAAGAGGGTGGGGTTGGGCAGCCCGGGGAAGGGGTTCGGTCTCTTGGAGCCTTTTTTGGGCCGCAGGAGCCTCCAGGCGTCGAGCAGAGGCTTTCTTGTGGGGGGCGGAGTGGCCGGCGGTTCCCTCACCTGGACAGGAACATCTGGTATTTCACCCAAGCGGTATTGAAAGCTCTTCGGACGAGCAAAGAGAAGCCTCTTTGTTGCGTAGGATAAGTCAGCCGTCCTCTTTCCCGGGAAATCTGGCCAAGGCGAGCAGAGGGTGAGCTCAAATAGCAGTAGCAGCAGCCCTGGCTCTTTCAAAGCTGGGGGAGGAAGAGCGAGCGGGCGGGAGTTTGGCTGCCTCCCTGCAACCGTCCATCTCGGAGCCTGGGTCTCGCTCCAAAGGAGCTCTCTTCAGCCGAAGGGAAAGGATTTGAAGGGGTGCAGAGCAGAGACTCGGGCTGGTTCTTACCCTGGGCATTGATCAGCTGGCATGCTGGGCAGGGAGAGGCAAGGAAGCTTAGTTTGTTGAGCATGGAAGCCTCAAATGGGAAAGAAATGTTGGTCAAATCGAAAGTCATTCTTATTTCATGGATACTCTCACTCTTTAAGGAAACAGCCTGGAAGCAGATTGGAGGGCCAGCCACTTCATTGTTGTGGGGTTGAATCACCGAATCTGGCTGGGGGTGCCCTTTGCCCCCATTATACCAGGCAGGATCCAGCAGGGCTCCTCATGCCCGGACCTTTCCCAGGGCTAAGATAGCTTCCATTGTCCCTTGTCTGCTAACTCTCGTATATTTATCCTTGCAGTATTTATTTCTCTTTTCCTAACTGATACAGTGTATTTGTCTTTGTTTTTGCTTAACGGATACAATGTGCACCTAGCTGCTGCTCCTGGTAATACTGCTTAAATATGTTAGTAAGAATGGGAGATATTCTTGTTTCTTCATTCCTGGTCTGGAAGGGGCCTGGGATTCTGCACTTGGCAGGGTCCTCCGTATCATTTGTGAGTCAAAGGACAGGCCTCTGGAGGAAATGGCTCTTGCGGTAACAGACGTTTGGGGTACGTGGTGTTTGGCCCCTAGGACGGTTTCTCCCAGAGTCCGGTGGGCTTCTCCAGCCAGTGGATCTGCATTCTCTTTGGTTAATGTGGGTGTTGGAAGCTCTCTCTGAAAAAGGTTGAATTCCCACGATAAGTTCTTGATATGATATGGTAATCAGGGGTGTGTTATGGAGCATGTAGTAATGGTAGCAGAAAAGCCAATTCTGGCTTCGATAATTGTAATGGAGCTAGGTAATATTAAAATTCAGTTTTTAAAAAAGCTGGTACTTTCATCTCTGTGTTCCTATGGCGCCTTTCATCTGAAGATCACTCTTGCTTTACAGTTAATTGAGCTTAGAAGCTGGAAAAAGGGCCAGGATTCCAAGGGTTATTTAAATCTGCTCTTGAGCTACAACAGGCTGTGAACAGAGAGTGGATACCGTGCAGCAACCCCCTCCTCAAAACAACCACAGCATAACAAGGCTGCGGTGCAGACAGACGCAATGGTGGCTGGATCTTGGGGGTGTTTTTTGGGGCCCAGAGCGGCCGTCCTGCATTCCTGCCGGTGGGGTTGCTGGTTAAGGATCCCTGTCTCCCCAGGAGAGAACTTAGTGAAGAAGATGGCTGGATGCTTTAAATAATACAAACAAAAATAAATATGGGAAATGTATTCAAACAGTTGGGACAACAGCGTCATCGTTAAGCTTCTCTGTGGTTTGTCTCGTACTTGTGTTGAGTGCTTTATCATTCAGAGGGAACAAATTGCTTAGGCAGCTTTCCTCAACTTGCTACTCCCTCCCCTGCCCATTTCTCTTTTGTGGTTCAATGCCCAGAATCCACATCTGGAGGCAACCGTGTTGAGGACAGCTGTCACAACACCTGTAATTTAAAGCTGGAAGGGCAATATTGTGTATAACCACGGCGTTTCTGCAAAACTACCAATCTCCAGATCAGTGATGAGTTCGTTCTGGTATTTTGCACAGATACGATGAGGCGAATTTAACTGGTTTTATTGTGGCCAGTTGTCCCCCTTTCTTGCTTCCCACCCAGAATCCATATTGGTTGCATCATTCTTTAGAGTGCAGTTTTACTGTTTTCATCCTGGAATCTGAAATTCAAAAATTCGTGGTTCAGTATTTGTGATAGCGGTGCAGTTGCAGAAGAGCCAGTGAGTTGGTGCGGCACGCGACAAATGGAGGCCCAGGAGATGGGAGTCCTTGATCCAGCCTCATGCGCGGAGGCATGAGAGACAGGCTGACTCAGAGGCTCTGGGCATCTGATGGGGAGCCTCCCTCTGAGAAGGGAGAGGAAATCAAGGCAATGCACAGAACGGAGGCTGCTTGCGTGCTTGCTTTCAGGAGGGATTCGGATGCCCAAAGCCCTTGAAGTGATGGATGAAGGGACGTTGCAAGGCATCTCTGGCAGCCTCGGTCGCCGCCTTGCTTCCTGGCCTTGCCGCTTGCCTCCGTGGGCCTCTGCTTCCTTGTCTCTTTCCTTTCCTTGGCTAGCGATTGTTCCTTGCCCTTTGCCCCCGGGGCAGAGCTGGCTTAATAATATGTTCTGCCCGGGCAGCAGACAATAGACACGGTCTCTGCCCTGCTACTAAATGACAGTGCTGCTCGTGAGAAGTGTCAGCTTCTAACCCGGTGCCTGTGCCTGGTCAGAGTTAATAAAATGTATTTTGCCTTGGATCAGGCGTGCTGTTTCATTCCACATCAAAGAGGGCCCATTTAAATGCCATTACCATTCTGTTTGTGTGCACCAGAAATGACTTACCTAGTAATTTCCTCAGGGTTATGCATATAGTGTGCATTTGTTGATGGGCTTTGGGCTGACTTGACGGTAGAAACACAATAATTTTACCTCTCTAAAGTGCCTTTTCTTTGACTGCATCTCGCGTTTTGCACAAAATAGGTGGGAGCATCGTGGCATCCATTTCCAGAGGCCCCTCTCCACCCTTCAGTGCCAGGGATGTGAATGATACCTTACAGGCTTTGTGAGTCCGCATCTCATTCCGTTGTGTGGAGGAGGCATGTGGGACGGTGGTTGCAGGTACAAATAAGTTGGGTGTCTAAGCTGTTGGAGCAGATGTCCTTGGAAGAGGGTGAGGCGAGGGCCTCACCTTTCAGATCTCTCTCTCGATGGGTTCCTCCCAACCACGGAGCGACCCCCAGTCATCCCAGAGCCTCCGGGCCTGCCTGGAAGGCTGGTCAGGAGGCCCTTCGGCCAACCTGTCTGGAGAACCGAAGCAGCTAGAGGGCTGCTCTTTCTTGAAGATGGAGCTGGCCAGGGTAGATAACCCTCCCAAGGTAACCATGCCTTGGTGGGTTGTGCTTCTTCCCTCTGCATGAAGTCCTGGTTTGAAAAGGGGGCCCTTCCCTCTTTGAGGCTCTTCTGCTAAATGCACCATGTGTTGCTGCTGCTGCTGCCTTTTTACATGCCAGAGTTTGGAGACGTTTAAATCAGTGATGGTTTGGCCTGTCAGGATAGAATTTGTATAAACTGCCTCACTGGGCCGGATTATGTTTCCTCGTGAAGGAAATCAAGCTGGCTTTTGTGTGCTCCTCAATCTCTCTCTCCTCCTCCCCTCCCTCCCTCCTCCCTCCCTCCCTCCCTCTCTCTCTCTTTTGTTTTGGAGTTTTTTAATCCCCCCCTTCTGGAATAGAACCTCCATTACCAACTCTTGGGTGCTCCTCCTCATTTCTAATTCCTCCCCCTCCCCCACTCTCTCCCGGGTCCTCACCTGTTACTGGTGGGAAAGTCTTCCTATTCCCTTTTGGGTGGTTGGGGTGTGTGTGTGTGTGATTGATTGATTAAGCCGAGAGACCATTTCTTCGGCGGAAGTCAGTTGCCGGGATCCGACTCGCACACCTTGCATATTAAGAGGGAAAAGCTGGCTGCCCAGAGCACAAAATGAGGCCGTTAGTGTCTATTCCTGCTTTTTTCCAAGCAATAAGTAAAATGACACAGCAGTGTGTGGCTTTGTTTTTTGTGGGTGTATTGTGCACCATTGCAGCATAACTTTGCACTTTTCCTCTTGTGCTTCAAAATAGATTGGCGGGGGAGTCTCTTTTGGACAGCACGTAGGGGGTTTTGGAAAGGTGGAGGGTCCCTTAGAGGCACACCTTCAGCGTGGTGAGCGTGACTTCTTGCGAAGTATCCATATAATGGTAAACCAAAACAATGATATTCTGCACCCACCTGCTATTTTAATTTCTATCCGTGGCTCAAAAGCAGTTCTGGAAACACAGAGGATGCTTTGGAGGGAGGTGCTTGGCTTTAAAACATGCTTGCTCCTTGGTCATTTTCTAAATTAAAGGTATTTTTTGAAAAATAAGCTTGCACGGCTCGGTGAGAAGCAACCTTTTGTCAAGGGGTCTGCTGCTGCTTCCTGGGGCCCCGTGGGGTTTATTGTCTTCCACGACACCCATGGAAACATGTCTCCTGAGTGGAAGGAAGGGCTCAGATCATGGCATTTGACAGCATTCCTACCGAAACGATATTTTCTATCTTTGGTACTGAACTAATTCTACAAGCCATAAGACAGGATTTGTTATGTGTCAGCGCTCTCTCTAATGGCGTGTTCAGAAGGGGGGGTAGCTCTCTGCTGGGGGAAATAATGAAGAAGAAAAAGACTGACAACCAGGTTGGGCGAGTTGAAGGCCTTATGTGGCAGAGAAGAAGAGGAAGTTCTGGATTGGCAGTCGCGCATCTTGGCTCCCTGTCACCACGTTGCCTGGTTTTGCTCGGAGCACAAACAGAGTTTTGCTCTTTTGAATATGGAGAACTGTTTTCTGAAGGTTCAGGACCATCTGTGCTGCTGCTCACCTGGTTGTTGGGATTGCCAAGAACCCAGATTGTCATTGGTGTTCTACGAAGGTGCCACGCCCAGCAGATGGGCGCAGATTCTGACGGCTCCTGAATTTGCAGCGTGTTGAGCCAATGTAACCGGAGCCTTTTCCTTCCTTGGTTCCAGAGAGCTCTGCTTCCAGGGGGCATGAAGCATTGAGGAGGAGGCTGGCTTCATGCTGGATCAGTTTAATTTTAGCTCTTTTTTGTTTCCTCCTAGTTTGGAGAAGCATTTCAAGCTCTTTAAGAAGCTCAAGAACCTTTTGTCAGGCAGAAAATCAGCCCGGCTGGTGGAAGGCCACCTCCTATCAGAAAGACCATAGAAATTAGTGCACAAATTGGGATAATTAAGGTTAAACTGACATGGGGTGGTTATTCCAATATTTATTCTAGCATTATTATGTGCATTATTTATGGTGGTTGAATTTTGGTGTGAATATTAATGCTCGCCTTGAAATCTTACGATGGGAACTAAAAATAAAAATTGCAATAGCGTCCGTGCCTGTTTGGAAGTTCTACTGAACTCATTAAGATCGATTCCCTTGGACGACGTGATGAGAATGTGGAGCTGCTGCTTCTTCTTCACGTTTCTCCAGATGGAGCAGGGAAGGCAGTGCAGTTGGTTCAACGAGGCTGGCTAGTTGGCACACACAGAGTGAGAGAGAGAGACTCCCTTGTCTGGGGGGCCACGTTGGAACTCCTGAGCCAGCCCAGCACCACGTGGGTTCAAGGTCCTGTAGGAAGGAGGCAGTCCTGGGCAGAGCAATTGACCATTGCTCTGAGGACCATCTCAGAAGCCCCTGGTCTCATTTGCTTCGTTGAGTCCCAAGGGGCTTTGTCAAAAGGCAGCTGGCCTGAAGAACTGAAGAAACTCCTTGGATGAGAAGCAAAACATCTTCAAGGAAAAACAAAGTCCAGCTGCCTTTTGAAAAAACCCCTTTGGGACAACCATGACCTGGATGAGGGAGCATCTCCACAGACATTTAGCTTCGCTAAGATTTATACCCAGACGTCTTCCTTCGGAGTTGGAATTCTGACCCAGCTGGAGGAATTGTGAGTGTTGCTCGTCCTGCTGCTGTGTCTTTGAAGGCATTGGTGCTGTGCCCCACCCCCTCCCTCAACATGCGCCCGAGCTTTGCGTGTGGCTGAGGAGCTCTGGCAAGGAGGAACTCCCCTCCTAAAGCTCCCTTGGTACAACTTCCCTTTGGAGTAGCCGTCTCTCTTGCTTTGCGTGGCCATTAGTGAAAATGGGAAAAGACCGTTCCTCCCCCTCCTCCCCTCTTCCTCCTCCTCCTCCTCCAGGTCTCATTGTGGTAATTACCTGCCACCCCGATTGTAGAGGGCCTTCAACAAAAACCATTCTGATCCATCTTGTTTTCAAGTTGGGAATTACCGCAGCGAGTCAGCCATGCCTCCACCTGAGGACGAGCCCTTCACCCTTCCAGAACTCCCAAGCTGCTTTAGCGGTTGTCTTAATTATAGCCTTGGCTCCGAACCGGGCATCAGATGCCCTTCCTTCTTCATGCAGGTGTCGCTTCATTTTCCTCCTAAGAGTTGTGAAGGTCAGTGATGGTGCTGGGAGGTGCTGATGGGGGACCCTTTTGCCCTGGCAGGACTTGTCGTGCGCCAGGAGAGATCCGCGTCAGCCTGGAGATGCGGCTTCTCCATGAAATCCGGTCCCTGGGCTGGTCTTCTCCAGAAATAGTTGGTCTCTTGCCAGTGCCTGCATTGGGTGATGAAAGAGAATATCAAAGGGCGTGTCAACATTAATAACTTCTTCAGCCTTCACATGAGGGAGGGTTTCTTTTAGAGTTTATAAGAGACTGTTTTTAATAGTGATGGTTTAAAAATCCTTGATTTAGTGTCTGAGATTAATCCCACAGTAGGATGGGACCTGGGCTTGTGAAGATAACTTTCCCTGCATTATTGCCTATGAATCCTTTTTATTTTTTATTTTTTGGTCTCCCAGTGTTAGTTCAGAACCAACCGGCTTTGTAATTATTTCCTCCCACGAGGGGGCTTCCAGATGGATGGTTTCCAGGCATCCTGACAGTTTGTAGGCCAACTTTGTTGCTTCTGAGTGGGAGAGAACATCTAGGATACCTTCTCGTTTCATGAATAAAGCAAGATAAGGCCATTGTGGGAGCCTCACCTGGAAGGCCCTTGAATCGACCTAAGCACTGCTGTTTAACCAGAGAACTAAACCTGGCTAATTCATACATTGCTGTAATTGAAGGACAATACTTGGTGTGTTTTCCAAGTAAACCAGTGATGCATTAGTACACTAGCAAGTGTTTACCTGAGGCCCATGTGCACATCTCATGTCAATGTGATGATCAATATGGGAGGGAAAAAAAAAGGACATGGCAGCAGCTTGGTCATCTGAAGAAAATGAATGAGAGTCAAATGCAAAACAAACAGGTGAAGAAACAGCAGAGCAGCCAAGAGGAAGGAGAAGGCTGAGGAGGTGGGCTGGATGGGGTTGATGAGATCCTCAGAGGAAGAGGAATTCACGGCTGGTGGGAGCAATGATGTTTTGCAAGGGAAGAAAAGGGGCGGAAGGGGGAGAGGTGGTGATAGTCAGTCAGTCATTTTTATTCCGGTCATTGACTAGCAGAAACGCTTGGCAGACCTTATTTTTGCTACGACTCCTTTCCTTTATCTCACCTCCAGGCTTTGATGTCTTTGCTTTAGTATTTCTTACTCCTTCCCTGGGCCAAAGGGGAGCCATGCGATGAGTCTGTGTGGCAAGTTCCTTAAATGCCTTACTTTTGGTTCAGCTTTCCTATGAGAGGAAGTGGCCTTTGTGGTCAAGAATCTCAACAATTTACGTTGCTATTTTCACTTAAAACTTGGAAAACCTCTTGCTCTTTTTACAGGAAGAGCTCAGAAATAGCCGCCACATGAACTATGATGAGTAATAATTTTAGATGCATTTTATTCCAGCCCTACTTCCTTAGTTTCATTTTCTGCTGGACTAAATGCTTGTCTGGCTGTTGGAAAATGAAATGTTTTAAGACTTGTTGGCTGTGCTTTTTGCTTGGAAGTGACAGAATTGTAGTTGGAAGCTTAGCACGGCAGTCATTCAAAGCGTGATTTGGGGAGGGGGCTTGGTCACCCAGGGCCTTTTCTTTCCTTTATTACAATGCCTGATTGTATCCTTTTGGAATGCAAATTTAAAGATGGAACCCACCGGCAGCAAATGTATGCTGGCCAGCTGGATGTTGGTGCAATTTCCAAACTTGTATTTAAAAACATCCAGAATTGGAGGGTTCTGGGTAAAGAGACTCTTCAGCAGAATGGAAGGACGTTTTGTCTTATGTTGGCAATAGCCTGACCGAGGTCGAAACCTTCTTGTTAATCTTTTGTTGTAAGGCTGTCCAAAGTGAATCCTGGAATGAAAAATTGGGGTGAGCTCCAAAGCATTCTGGGCTTCCCAGCAGACCTACACTGAACCTCTTATGCCACCCTGGCAGCATCTAGGAGTCATTTCTCCAAACCCAAAACAGTTTGAAATGCTCAACCAAGGAGGATGTCCCCGCCCTTAAACAGACCTGATTAGCTTGAAATGAGGGATCAAAGTTTACACGCTCCTATCATCTTTTGTGTCAAAGTTCTCATGCTGGAGTGTCATCCCCCACACCACACTGATTGGCACACAACTCAGGCCTCTCTGTTCCTGGTCCTGTCACTTACCTGGAGCCCTGCTTGCCTTTGTAAGAGGTGTGATGGATGCATCAGGGTGTATGCATTTGCCGGGTGGGGGAGGGGAGAGGGGGCTCTGTCCAGGATCATGCTACACCCCAGTGAAAATGGTTGAACTCATTAAGAATCTGCACCCTCCAATGACACCTCCTATTTGATGGAGCAGTCTGGTCTTCCCCTTGGAGCAGGGGTCTCCAACGTTGGCCACTTTAAGACTTGTGGACTTCAACTCCCAGAGTCCCTCAGCCAGCTTTGCACTCTGGGAGTTGAAGTCCACAAGTCTTGAAGTGGCCAAGGTTGGAGACCCCTGCCTTGGAGGACTCCCAACAAACCACAGAGTGCTGGAATTAAGGGGAATTTAAGGGATGAAGGAAACATTTTTCACTGTTTCTTATTTTTCTCCCCTGAACATAATTTATTTCTGTTTTTTAAAAATCTAATTCCTAGTCCCAATCAGAATTTTCTCCAGTAGATAGACTTGTTGGAAGGTCAAGAGGCGTTGAGATTCCAGGAAGATTCCCAGGAGTTCCCCAGACGGCTCTTCTGGGTGCTATCCCAGAGGTTGGGATTTAATATTATTGGGATGTGAGCCCCAGAATTCTAGCTTTAAATACTGATTTTGGACCTATTGTTCCAAAGCATTATGTTCTGATGGAAGTTCAGGAGATGCTTGATGAAACCCGGAAAAGCAGCGGTGGTTCTTATCATGCCAAGGAGCTTGGGAGGAATTTACAGTCATGGGGCTTGAAAGCAGCTGCTTCTTCTCCTCGTTCAGGAACAGAAATATGAGTTGGTGTCGACCATCTCAAAAGATACATCAGAGTTATTGGATTACCCATGAGAAACTGCCTATTTTTGCAATTCTGTCTTGTAAATGAGCTTGCTCTGCAGCCCCCTTGCCGTGTGAGGACACTTTAAAATATTTGCTCTATTAATCTCTGAGGTTGCTTTCTGTTAGCGGTTACAGGACTTTGTCTGAAAAATTGAGTGGAAAATAAATTGTCCTCAGATGGTTGCCATTTATAGGTATATACATATACATACACACACACACACACACACACACACACACACATCTCTAAGGTGAAAAGGTTACAGATGGACCCATTGAGATAAAAATCTCATTCCTGGGGAGAACCTTTGGGCTTTGCAATTTATGGACTCTCTTAATTGCTGTAACATGGTGGTGGTCAGTCTTTCCAACTCTTAAAGTATTGCAGGTAGTCCTCGACTTGTGACCATTCATTTAACGACTGTTTGAAGTTATGATGGCCTGGGAAAAGGTGGCCTATGGCCAGTTCTTGCACCTACAACTTGTGCAGCCTCCCTGCAGTCGAGGGATCAAAATTTGGACATTTGGCAGCTGACCTGCATTGAGGAGGGTTGCAGCATCGCCACTGGAGGCCTTTCTGGGGGCGGGTGAGTGGTCTGCCTGATTTGCTTAATGACCATGGCAGAAACAGTCATAAAATCGACCCCAACTCAATGACTGCCTCGCCCCAATTAGGGTTGTAAGTGGAGGAACCCCCCCCGTATGCCACTCAGCTGTCATTGTGGAAGGTGCCAGGCGTTGGGCTGATGCCATAGAAGAAGCCAGAATAAAACCAGCAACGTGGCTGATTTTGTGCATTGTGTGACAGGGTGGCACGTTGGTGCCCATCTGGGGAGGCTTTGTGGGAAAGGAAGGGCTTTTTGACGTAAGAGCATAATTGCAACCATTGTGTGCCTCCTTTGTGGTGTGCACATTGTCATTTGGACATCATTATGTTGGCTCCTGTGTCTCCTTCGTAACGTTTTTGGATTCTGGCATTATCTCGGTTTGTGAGCTTTGGTGAACTAGATCAGGGGTCTCCAACCTTGGCCACTTTAAGACTGGTGGACTTGGCTGGCTGGGGGATTCTGGGAGTTGAAGTCCACCAATCTTCAAGTGGCCAAGGTTGGAGACCCCTGAACTAGATGGGTCTCCTGGGGTTTTAAGGACCAGCTTCTCATCCTGCATCCATGTTTATGCATCTGGACTCTTTGCCATCTCATGCCAGCTGAACCTCCATCTGCCTATCCTTGGGCTCTGGTGTTGAAGTTGCGGGGAAGGAATTTTATACTCCAGTATGTGCCCACGAAAGGTGGATGCCAAGGGCTTGGCCTGGCAGAGGGATTAAATCAGTTTGCAGAGCAATCTTGCCTGGTCTCAGGTTGCAGGATGTTGTTTTTCCTCTTAAGATCCCTTGGCAGCGTGGGTGGTTCTGCTTCCAGGTGAACTCCAAGCGAGCAGGCCACCAGAAACGGCCGGTGTTTGGTGTTGATCCTGTTTGTTTGCATGTGTTGATGGCACTCTTTCTGCTAAAATTGAATTTCCTGGATCTCAGCCTCAACGTAATTTGGGAAAACAGCTGAACAACTGCTAGATATGACTGAGGGAGGGAAGCTCTTGACTGCTTGCAGGCGTTTCGTAGCTTCTCCATTCTTGAATGTCTTCTGCTGATTTGACCTCCTCATTTCCCCTGGAGCAGACTGCCAGTCAGCTGTTTTCTGAGCTACCAGCCTTGCAGCTGCACATCTTGGGTTCCACACCTGCATTTCTCTTACAGTCTTGCAGAGCTCACCTGGACTGTTTTGCTTGCTGGAGAAGACTGGGTTTTTCTGCAGCTTTCCTGAAGCACCAAGAGACGTCCCTTGCTATTTCCAGATCAATATCCCCGTTGAACTTGTGCCAGAGGAGCAGGATGAATCACAGAGGCCTATGAAGCACTTGTCAGAGCCTCCCTTTGCAGGGTTTGCGGCTGATAAATTGACAAGAAGCAGAGCAAATCAAGCTGGTTAGAAGGGATAGTTGCTCCGCAGCAGAGCCCGCCATTCTGCACAGACGCTTCCCTGCTGCCTCTCTAGGTAGCTTTCCCTTTTGCTTTGCCTCTTCTAGGCTGAAGCTCTGAAGAAAGGAAGTCCAGAGCTACAGAATCGTGTTCAGAGCACAGAAACTGGCCTTCCATATTTGAAGGCAGTCAATTTCGGTGAAGATTAAGGGCCTTGGATACCCTCGGCGGAATGGAGAAAAGCGGAGCTTAGTTTTAGTCACGACAACATGTCCCATGCTGGGGTGGGTGGAAACATGCTGCTCTGTTTATGCACATGCCGCCTACCTCTGGAGTGAGTGTGTGTGTGTGTGTGTGCACGTGTATGTGTGTGTAGTTAAACCTTTTGTGGGTCCCTCCCCCCAGTATTACTTAATCGTTCTTTTCAGCTTTTCCTCTTCCAGCCTTTCTGTGCCAGCTGCTTTTCTGTGAAAACGCAGGAAGGTAAAACCTATGAAGCACACAGGCCCACCCAAAATGCAGCACTTTGCAAAAATAATGGCCTTAATGGTGGCAAGGAAGCTTTTGTCTCCAGAATGGTTCTTTTTTCCAACTCAGGGCTCCATCCCTTGTTTCCTTGGAGTGGCTGATTCTTTTTGGTTACTGAGATGGAAATAAGTAAAGTGGACATGCTGTTTTCCGGTTAAAATGCAGGCAGCTTTGGGGGGAGGGTGGGAGGATTGGATGCCAGCTTTTATTGGAAACACTCAGCATTTAAGCCCTGCATTTTAAGTAAGAAAAATAATTGTTTGGATTGGCCAGGACTGGGGGGGAAAGGAAAACTATTTTGTGCAGCTGTTTTAACACTAATATTTTGAAGTTCCTAGTTAGAAAGCCAAGCTGGAAACTTCTCCAGCCTTGTGAAAACTGCTGAAGTTCAGTGGGATTTATTGGCTGTTTCCTAGTGTGATTTGATGGCTTATTGTACCCTATGACTATTATTAAGGGTTGTACCTTATGATTCTAGACTCTTGACAAATGTATCTTTTCTTTTATGTACACTGAGAGCATCTGCACCAAGACAAATTCCTTGGGTGTCCAATCACTCCTGGCCAATAAAAAAAGAATTCTAATTCTAATTCTATACTTTGTGCCCAATTTGCCTGCGAGAGAGGGAGTTTAAACTGCACTCTTGGTCAGATCAGGGGTGGGATTCTACCTGGTCAGACCAGTTCTATAGAACCAGTTGTTATGATTCTGCCCAGTTCAGAGAACCAGCAAATTGTGAAACTGGCTGGACCCTCCCCTCCATGCCCACTCACTCCTTACCTGGCATGCACATCATCAAACTTGCCTGCCAAGTTGCTGTTTTTCCTTCCCCCCCCGACCATCAGCTGTTTTGCTGTGCAGGGAGATTTAGATGAGCTAAAAAGCAGGAAATCATTGGATTTCTTGCTTTCTAGCTAATCTTTAGATCTTCTCTGCTTTTAAGCAGAGCTGAACCTTCCTTAGGACTGAAGTTTCTATTATTCAGTACAGACTCAGGTAGCAGATTGCAGAAAGATAGATCTCTGAATGAATCTGTGATTCTGCAACAACTCAATCTGCCTGCCTGCTTTGCCTGCTTTTGGGTAAAACTTGCTCTTTTTTAATAAAAAATCAATATTTATTAATATTTACAATATTTATGTCAACTATAAAACGTATATACAAAATACATATAAAACTATAAAACGTGTATACAAAATGTGTACATTTCATATACAACATGTGGCTCGAGGCTCATGATTTAATTGGAGTAACTGCTGGAACCCTGACAATTTACATACAAGCCACACCCAGCCAGTCACATGACCACCAAGCCACACCCAGTCACATGATCACTGGATCCTCTAAAGCAGGGATCTCCAACCTTGGCAACTTTAAGACTTGTGGACTTCAGCTCCCAGAATTCCTCTGCCAGCTTTGCTGGCTGAGGAATTCTGAGAGTTGAAGTCCACAAGTAGAATAGAATAGAATAGAATTCTTTATTGGCCGAGTGTGATTCTTAAAGTTGCCAAGGTTGGAGGCCCTTGCTCTAAAGGGAAGCAGAAGAACTGGGACCAGTTCAGCTGCAACTGACCTGATTGTCTCTTGGTTGTCCTGTTTTTGAAACAGGCTATCCAAGGAAACCCAGCCTCGTCCTTCAGTATCTCCTAGTCAGCAGGATTCTGGAATTAAATTGATTTGTGGTGCTTGGCTCCATAGTGAAGGTCCGTTGCCTCCTAGTATTTCTCCCCGTTGAGAGAAAAGAAAGTGGGAGTGTGTTTTAATGCAGAAGCACCCATTCAGAATGTTTCTACCTTACCTGCAGGAAAGAGCAAGTCTTATCCCTGAGGCTAGAAGGTGATCAGGAGGGTGGGTGGGTGGGTGGAGTTTCCTTGGGTTGAGTCATTGTCACCCAGCTCAGAAGCCCTGGATCTTTCCATGGACCACCTCTCCTTTTCAACTCATGCCACTGTCCTGGCAACACAACTCCATCTGGACCATTGGAGACAACTCAAGGTAGTGACAAGCTGAGCTTGCTGATCAGAAAGGTCAGCAGTTCCATGATTCGAATCCCTAGCGACGCGTAACGGAGCGAGCTCCCGTTCCTTGTCCCAGCTTCTGCCAACCTAGCAGTTCAAAAGCATGTAAAAAAATGCAAGCAGAAAAATAGGGACCCCTTTGGTGGGAAGGTCACAGTGTTCCATGTGCCTTTGAAGGCATTTAGTCATGCTGGCCACATGACCACGGAGACGTCTTCCGACAGCGCTGGCTCTGCGGCTTTGAAGCGGCGATGAGCAGCGCCCCCTAGAGCCGGAAACGACTAGCGCGTATTGCGAGGGGAACCTTTACCTTTGCAAGGCAGGGATGGGCAAATCCAGGAGACGAACTGAGGAGACGTTTCCTATAGAAAACGAGCCATTGTAGAAGAAAAGGTGAGCTCTGCTCAGGTGTGGCACTAGCAGAGAAGAAAGACTCAGATCTGAGTTGGTGCAAAGGACCTTCTGTGAAAAGGCCTTTAGACCAAAGAGGCTGATTCATTATGTCCTAAGCCTCTCCCGTCAATTTGGGAGACCCTTCATGGGTGACCAGCTGCCCCTATTCTGGCATCCTAAGGACCCTGCACCAAGAGACGGGGTCTTTGGGTGCCCAGTGTAGGCATCTGGTGCTCCTCACCCCTTCCGGCCCTTAGCTCATTTCACGGTGGCTTAAACACCTTTAAGAGCTGCCCTTGCTTGTTACTGGGAGGCTGATAGAAGGTCCCCCAGTCTGGCCCACAGAAATTGTGCTGAGTTCGTAGATCCCCAGAATCGCTTCCTATCAGCCCCCAGAATACCAGGGCTGCATTTCACGCCCCCCTCCTTGTTTCAACCTCGCAAGAGTTGGGCAGCCATAAGGGCAGCAGGTGGAATAATTCTAGCCAGGCATCCAGAGTGGTTGGCCTGAGTGTTGAAGGGCATGAAAACAGCTGGAGGCCAAGGATGCTTTTCCATGTTGCATCCGAAACCTCATGTGGGGAGGATTTCCTCAATAAGCATCTCCGAGAACAGGAAGGGAGCCCACGTCGGTCTAAGTGGGAGGAACAGATGGGGATGGGCTGAAGCCGAGCGCTGGTTTTTGGCCTTCGTATTAAACATGGTGGGAGAAGCATCTCACCTGCAGCTCCTGTTTCTGCCGTTCTTGAAGTCCTTGGAGCTTAGAGGTGAAACCTTTGCCATAAATGCCTTTTCGGGGGATTAGTGAGGCCTTTCCTGAAACTGCCTCAGAGATATAAGGTGGCTCAGGTCTGCTTATAGAGTATTAAAATAATTTATGGTTTGGGGCACTTGGAAAGAAAAAGTAATATTGCAAACGGCTGCACGGAACAGGTTAGACTGTCCCAGCAACTTGGATCGGCCTGCTTGGCCAGGCTCCATTTGCCAGAGCTTCTCTCGAGCCTTTGACCTCGTTTCAGACATGATGCAGCTGCTCCCGTGTGGAATTGGGGCTCATTTGTCACAGGTGATGGCTGTGCAGGGTGGCTCTTGGCATAGTACGTCCTCCAAGAGAGCTGAAGACCTTGTCCAACTGAGGTTGGCTCCTGGTGGTTGCATGTCCAGGTTGGTGTTGTTTTCCTGTGTTGCTTCTTAGGACAGGGGTCTCCAGCCTTGGCAATTTTAAGCCTTGGCGGACTTCAATTCCCAGAATTCTGGTTGGAAATTCTGGGAATTGAAGTCCTCCAAGGCTTAAAGTTGCCAAGGTTGGAGACCCCTGTCTTAGGAGGTTTTGGAGTGGGAAGAAAGAGACTTTAGGGTAGCTCTTGGGTTTCCCAGTTTCCTAGTCTCCTTTCCAAGGAAGGGTCAGGCTGAGCGATGCTTCGCTTCTCTGGAGATCACCCTAAGAAAGCCATGAGGGCTTTCACTGATCAACCCCAAAGCTAGATCATCCAGGATTCGTGGGATTTTTGTAGCATTTCATCGGGTGAGTCTCTCGAGGCCTGATGAAAAGGCTGCACAGCAACCTGCAATAAGGCTTATATCAAACGTTTGATGAAGAAATCATGCTCTAATTTTGATTATTCTTTATTATGACAAGGCCCTTGCCCGTTTGCTTGTCTGTTAACGGTTTGTCTTGTTCTCTTCTTGGATAATTTTCCTAACGGTGACAATATTTCATCCACCTTTGCGTGAATACTTTGAGAGGTGTGTTTGCTACTCCAGGAAGAATTAATTACAATGGAGAGGTTAGAAAGTTGCCCCTGCTATCTGCGGAGAATAATGGCATAGCAGCCTCCGCCAGAATGAGCCGCACCAAAATGGAGGGAGGTGGGCTGATGTTGGGAAGAGCCCAGCAGTGGCTGAGCAGTGAAGGGTTTGGGCAGGAATTGCAGAGAAGCGGCTCTTCGCTTCATGACCCGGATAAGCCAGTTTCACACGACCGCGGGACAAAATGGAAACCTGTTCATTTAGAGTATGTGCATTCTGAAGATTGTTCAGAGGGATTCCTAAGACATTGAGAAGAAGACTTTCTCCTAATTTTCAAGGGGAAGTGGAACGATTTCCTGAAGCTGTGGAAGAGACAGAAAATGCTGGCCAGGGGCTCTCCAGGATCAGCAGGCTTCTTCAGCTGGGGGCTGCCAGGACTTCCGTCCATATTTGTGTTTCGTATCTGCTTGTAGTGTTTGGCAAGTAGCAGGGGTCTTAAATCAGGACCACCTTCCTTTCAGCTGAATTGGATCTTTAGGAGACAAATGTGAGGTGTTTAGTGTCTATAGCAAAAGGCTGGCGTTTTCTTCATCTTGGAATGATCTCTAAAGAGTTTCACTCAGAACTTCAGAAATGAAACAAAGAAAAAAAGATGGTAAACCCACATGTGCCTGGGTAAAATTGGTCCTGTGAACTGACTTTTCCAGACGGATTACATAAGGAATCGGACATCTTGTTTAAAAACAAATAATTCATTATGCAGTGATGAACTAATCAAGCCTTACCGTTTCATCTCTGGAGATGCCATTTTTGGTGGGGATTTTGATAAGTTTGGTAATTGAAAGCTAAAAGCTATTACACCACCTGCGTGCTGATCAACTGGTAATTAAAAAATTGATGGTAGATACGGCATTTTATGGGACTGAAGGGCTGAAGTCCATTCCCTCCCTATCTTTAAACTTGCCATTTTACCGTGGTCTCAGCCTGGGCGAGTTTCCTGAGTCGAATCTTATAAATATCAGTGAATTATCAAAATTTGCATACTATAATTTGAGGCGTTAATAGATCACATTACTTCAGCGCAATCCAATTTAGGCAGGTTTCTTTTTTTCTTTTGCATATGTAAAATGCCATCTTTTCTTTAGAGTGGCTTTTAATTAGATCTGACTGTGTCCGTGTAGGATTTAGATCTGAGGAGGATTTAATAGCAGCCCAAAGCAAAGAGCAGAACCTCCCTTTCAAAGCAGACGGAGAAGCAAAGGAGGGCAGTGGGAAGGCAGGGATACCATCCCTGTCCTTTCTCTGTCCCCTCCCTCCTCTGAAGATTCTCCCCAAATCCAGTTTCTGCTCCTGAAGGTAGATGGGTCCAAGAAACGTGGATAGGTATAACTCAATGGTTGGGTGGGGAAAGGGCCCCCGGTCCATTCTTTTAAAAGCTGCTGCGTGTGTTCCTCACTGCAGGGAAAAAATGGAGAAGGAAACCAATGGGCAGCAGTGGGATGTCCAGAATAAGTTTTCTAGGAGACTTTCTATGCGTGTGTCTTCTCTATTTTGTTTTTTGTTTTAAACATCGGTTAAGGAATCAAAAGAACACGTTGTGAGTGATGTGCCTTCTTTCCCCTGTGGAATGTGACCCCCTTGGCCCTAAAGAATAGGTTGGCTACGTTGCGTAGGTAGGTGGTTGCTGTAGTTTAGTGTTCTTCAGCTGTAGCAACTTTTAAGAGGTGTGGACTTGAACTCCCAGGATCCATGCTGGCTGGAGAATTCTGGACGTTGAGGTCCACACATCTTAAAATTGCCGTGGTTGAGAAACGCTGCTGTGATTGCAGTGCTGATGGTCCACTCTGCTTCCTGTTCTGAAACTCGGATCCTGGTTGTGTTAGCAAAGAGGTGCCCCCAGCACACTGGCCTGAGTTTCCTATTTAGTCTCCAAACTCCTCTTGGGTAGGTCCATTCAGTTGATCAGACTGAGGACACCTATGAAACACAATAATACTTTGGGGTGAAAATTCTGCACTGCAGCACTGCAGATCCAATTCTCCTAACCAACCTTGCCCTTCAGAGATCTCACGGACGTGTGACCTGGAGTCAGAAGGGTTCCTAAGAGGTTTACTGGTCTGAATTTGGTTCTGTTATGAGGCAACAGCTGCTGCATCTAATCCTCAGGATCTCTTTGTTCTTCGGAGGCTTCTGTTTTGGTTTGCACCAAAGATGCTTATTTTTTCACATCACCTAAGAATTCCCAGTCTGGATGGTTTAGCATGGTCTAGCTGAGGTTGGAAGTATGCTGTGTTTTGTGTTGGAAGTACAGTGAATTTGGGGTGAAGATGTTTTTCATTTTTTGTGGGCTGCCAGGCAGACAACCATTAAAGGCAACCATTTGGAGAGTATCTCATGGTTTAATAGGAGGACAAGAGCAAGTAGCGGTAGATTGGAGATGATCTTATGAAAATATTCTTGAGTAGCCTAGTCTGAGTGTTTATGTGTATGGCTGCTATTCCAAAATATCCTGGAGGAAAATGGAAGACAATGTGAGTGTACAGACAACATATTTTAACCTGTTAGAATAATTTTGCCCTGTGTATAAGCCAAACAATGCTATGTTGTAGAGCATCTACTTACAGCACAATAAACCTCTTTTTCTAACCCAGCCTCCCCAGTCCACCCCGTAGATTTCTTCTAACAGGCATAGAAGACGTCCTGTCCATGCAAATGGGATTTGCATACCTTCTGCGCGACACAGTGAGCTCTAATTCTTAATGCTTGCCTGAGGCTCAGAATACGGGTTCTTAGGAAGGCTACTTTTCCTCATCCCAGTTAGATGGTTATAAGTCTGATGGTTGCAGTGTCCAGTCTTAGAAGCTGCAGAAAGAGGGGTGGGCGTTGGTAATTCTGGATTGCGTTACGTCATGCGGTTATGGGCTTTGAAGACCTTGGATTGCCTTCCAGAATCAGCTCTCTTTATAAGGCAGAGCGTGGAATGGACCTTCGGTAATTGAAAGATGAGCAAAACAGAGGCTGCTGGTATTGGTAGACCAGCCTTGCGTTTCCTGGTTTTTGGAAGTGCCTCGGGGATTTTGAGATTAATGGGTTTCTGAGCACAAAGAGCTCCATGGATTCCAAGAGGGGTTGGTTCCTTTGGCATAAACGCGAGTTCTCTTTTTTCCCATTTCAAATTCTGATAAAGCCAAGGCAGAAAATACTTTTTGGCTAAAGCTTAATCTGGCAGGCTCCGCTAAAGAATTAAACATGCTCCCACTCGTAGTGAAAATGATCTGAAAATGATAAATGCCTACACCGGGAAAAAAAAGAGTTTCAAAACAGTCTTTCATAATCAGGAAACATTTTTTTTAAAAAAAAATATATCCCTGGAATGCTGTCTGAGGTAGTTTATTTATAGCCTGTGCATTAAAGTGAAAAAGTACAGGAGAGGTCTTAAGTGGCAGGCTCCCTTGAAATATTGCTTTGTTTAAATAACAGAATTACTCAGACTGATTTGTTGGGAGGAGAAATCAAAAGATGTGCTTAAAAGCAGGGGAGTGGAAGGGTTGAGGGAAATTACAGGAGGTGGTGAGGGAACCAAGGGGCCGAACGTTCCCCCAGCCTTTCTCCGACTGATGGGTCCCTCTGTACAAAGTTGTGGCCTTTGGAGATGTCAGAGGTGAGGATGTGAAACACAATGACCACAACCCAAGGCGGAAGGTGCGCAGCGGGTTCTGAATGGTGGCTCGGGCCTTGAGAGCCCAAATCCTGTAGCTGAATTGGGTGGAAGGGGTTGAATGTTGGCCTAGTGGTGCAGAGGAAGTGCACACCTCCAGCTGAAAGTGTGGAGGGTACCATTACACGTAGTCCTGCATTTAAAGTTTTCCCTCGGCACATAAGAATGGTGGTACCTCAGGAGACAGTCCTTCCCACTTGTGGTTGAATTACCTGTGGGGATTTTTTTAATGGCAGAAATTAAAAATAGGGCCTCCTCATCAAGAAGCTGTTTGGGTCCAGTCCAGGTGGATTAAATGGCTTGACTGACCTCCAAGCAGAGGAAGGAAATGTTTTTGTTCTCCACAAGACTTTCCTCCTTCGCGTCGAGAGGGCACTGGGTACATCTCTGTTTGCAGGGAAGGTTCTTTTCCTTCTTCATACAGAGCTGATCTCTCACCTGTTTGAGTTCCTTCTGCCGAAAGCGAGTTTCTGCCCTTCCTGGACCCTCTCGCTCAAGAAATGTCATTCGGGGGTTGTTGCTGGGCTGCAAGGGCTCCTCATGACCTTTTTTGAGAGAAAGACGGTTAAGCACAGTTCCTGTGGATTAAGCTGTGTTGCTGCTGGAGATGAGGTGGGTGGGAGAGGTGGAAATGTGTTGTCTAGAAGATAATCGACATGTAAAGGACCTTCTCTGTGTTTTGTTCCGTTTTCTGAGAACTCAGCCTTTAAAGTGTATGGAATTTTAATACGAATCTGCCCCTGCGACACCTCTAGAGCTCAGCTCCAATGTTTTGATTTGCAGGACTTGTGGGCTGGTGATGCTTGGTTTGAACTAATGATTTAAACATTCTTACAACTGCTTTCATTGCCTTGTACATCAATAAAGGCGAGATGGCTGTTTAGCTGCATGGAGGGAGGGAGAATGCAGATAAAGCAGTCGACACCTCAAAATATTCATCAACTCAGCCACAGTCAGGTACTAGAATGTTTTCTGGAGGGAAAAAAAAGAGAGTGACTTAAATAGCTTGGTATCCTTAGCTGCGTTGGTGGGTGACAGCTGGTTCCAGTAATTTGCTTTTATAGAGCGGTTGGTTGTAAATGAATGGCATGTTGAATATTTTACCACAATTTCAGATTATCTGAAGAATATTTTCTGGTTTACTAATTGGTAGCTAATGCTCAGTACATTGATGTTGACATGAGCAAATGGATTTAAAATGATTTTGAAGTGAGCTTCATTAGAAGATGCTCTAATTCAGAGTCAACAAGAAATGTCAACCATTATGCCTCCTCTTGCTCCTAAGGACCAGACAGTGTAATGCTGGTATCCTCTCCACCTTGGTAATCGGCACAAAGCAAACCTTATCACCCCAGGCCTATGTTGCTGGAAGGGATGTGTGTCATTAACCCAACAGGGTTATTCTAAAGTAGGAAAGGACAGAATTCTTAGGCCCAGCTGCTTTGTGGCGGTTCATGCAAAAATGGAGACCTGCGCATTTGCTCCGAAGGGGAACCAAAATAAGGTGGTGTGAGTCTGGATTGAGGGTGAAACGTGGTTGTTTTGCCCAGGAGTCCTTCAGGAGGAAGGAACAGCTGGAAGGTCAGCGATGGCAGGTGAGGTTGAGGTGGAGCACGGAAGGGATGGGAAAGCCATTGGCTGCCAGATGAGCTATGGAGACGGCTCAGGGGGTTGGATGCAAGAGACACCAGCCGGCTGGCTCTGTAGAAGACCCTGGTGCCCCTGTGGCTTTTGCTTCTACCCACCAGTTCCGAAGGCTTTGGCAGAAGGGCTGAAGTGCAGCTTGCTCAGCTCTTCTACTCTGGACAGACCTTGGACAGGTACTCCTGCTTGGAATGCTCCTTTTCATGCTGCATCCCTGATGAAACACCTGGAAGCTTGTGGATGCCTTAAGATTGCACATTTGACATTAATATTTGATGCCTGTGGGATGTTATTGTGTGGAGCATATTGTGCCACAAAACATTCAGCTGCTGCAAATGAATACGTGCAATGCAGAAGAACCTGGAAGTGAGAGTACTGTAAATCCCCATGTGAGTCAGCAGCAGTGTTACGCTTCAAGATTTGCTAAACCCAATTCTTTATTGAATTAGCTTCAACATGGTGCTGTCGGGTCAGGGAAGGAAATTTAAATTCCAGGTAGGACTGAAGCCCATCATAGGGACACCGAACGAGCCCTCTTTGATGCATCTCATTCCCGGTCCCTGGCCCAGAACTGCCACCCGTTACACCTGGGAAAACCACTGAGGCCTGAATGAGATGCTGTCCTTCTATACCAGTCCTCCACAGGTGGGATTTTGGGTCTCCTGCCTGGGAACCAAGGGGTTAGAAACAGCCTGGTGGCCCGGTCAGGTCTCCTTTCAAAACGGTCTGAGTTGGTAATCACCTTCTTTCTTCTGGGCGGAAAGAAACCACTAATACTTTTTTTAAAAAAGAGAGTGGAAAATAGGTGACGGGGGCATGGGGTGTGGAGAGAAGCCTTGAATCCAATTCCTCTGCGCTTTCAGGAGATTGTATGCAGTGACTTGGAACTGGTGACCTGTGGCCGCTGTGTTTTTAGGCTTTCTGTTGGAGCCTTGCTCAATTATAAAGCAATCCAGCAGAAAGTGAGTTGTGCTACAGAGCTGAAGGTGAACAAATGGGGCGGAGATCAAGATGAAGAACTGGGTTGAGCACTCTACATGGAAGGGCCCCAGCTGGGTGGCGAGTTACTCCTCAGCGCAGTTCTGTGTGTAATTGGGCAGCACTGTTGTTCTGCTGAGTTAGTTCCCATGGCTTAAGGCCCTTCGGTCTCAGGATGAGTTCAGAGCATCCTTGTCAAAGGGGAGGAGTAAGTGGGCGCCCGGAGGCTGTGCTTTCCTAGTTCTGAGGGCCGTTGACCTTGCTGAAGGCCGCCAGTGCTTTGAGCAGGACTGACCGTCTGTGGGAGACCATGAGGTGGGAGATGCATTCTCTGAGGGCTGCAGGTGAAGGGCGCCTAGGAAGAAGGAATGGGTCTCTTCTCGCTTATCTGATGTCCAGCAGGGTTGGGACGTTTAGATATGAGGGGGACAGTTTCAGCCATCTAAGAAATGGCTGCATTGTGTCATTGTCCACAGCTACCATCAGCACAACCATTTGTTTCTGATAAACCATCTTTGGTATGCATATTGTGACAGGTTCTCCCTCCTGTGGCAAAGATGCATTTTGAAACAGTTGACTGAGCAGGGGAGGCAAGAGGTGAACAGCACTTGAGAGGGGCTGCAGAGGAGCTGTCCTCATTACAGGGGCAGAGGTGAGCCCCAGGGTGTAAAAGTCTTTGCTCCCGACTGTCAGGAATCTATCGACGGGATGCTTGGCTGCTCGGGCAAGAGGCTCTTCCAGTGGCCAGCCTCCGCGCTTTCCTTCCACCTCAATCCAGGTCTTCTGAACAGGCAGCTGGAGAGCAACTTCATGCAACTCACCTCTCCTCTCCCAAGTTGGGTCTGGCAAAATGGCTGCTGCCTTTGTGGTGACGGGTTCTTGGAAAGCAAGATGGGCTGGTATCATTATGGGCTGGCGTCTATTTGTGTACATGAAAGGGAAGAGCAAGAGGCAGTCTGTTCCCTGCCGTGTTTTGGATCATTCATTCATTCATTCATTCATTCATTCATTCATTCATTCATTTTTCTGCCATGCATCTCACCCACCGAGGGAATCTTCATAGTTCTCCAGTGGGTCTGACACGCATGCAATGAAAAATCTCTGCTTGGTCCCTTAGCCATTGCTTGGGTTGGTGCCTGGACCATTTGCACGCTTGGGCTAGTCAGGTTTTCTCCCTCCATGTGAATGCACCAGAGGCGGTCAAACACAGCTTGTTTGTGCAGGTTGCCTTCTGGGCACCTGGGCTTGCGCACCACTCAAATGACTCATCTGAAAACTAATGCTGCAATGTCAGATGAAATGCGGTGGCCCTCAGCCCCCAGCCGCAGATAGACAAACAAAATTGCAAACCTCACAGGTGGGAGATTCTGGTAGGGATCTGCACTGCTAGGGAGCTCTGCCCTGTTTTTAGCACGGGGCCTGTGAAGATTTAGAGGCTGCTGGGAATGGAACTGACATTATTACTTCAGTCCCTTGAGTCCTTCTATTTGTTTATGTGTTCATCTTAACATGTTTATTTTGCCTGAGTTCATTTTGTTTGCTCCACTTCCGGTCCATTTCCTGCCTTGCACTTTTCTCAGCTGTTCAGTGGCATAAGACTAATGTGTTAAATATTTAACACTGTTAATTGATTCAATAGAAAGGGGGGGAAATGAAGATCTGGAGATTGCTCAAAGCTGCGGTCAGCATTTTATCTTAAGCAGCCGAGCGATCCACTCACTGTGGCCCATGCTAGGCGGATTGTGGATTCTTGTTGCCGCCACATCCGTGAAACTACGTTGCGTAACTTTTGGGGTTCCTCTTCCAATTCACTTTCTGGTCAGGGCTTCTTGTGGGCTGTCAAGGAGGAAACGCAGCCCTGTTTTTCCCAGGGGACCCACCTCGGAAAGTTAAAAAAAACCCCAGAGTCCCGGATTGGCCTGGGTCTCCTCACCTTCGCCTTGGCGCAAAATACAGATTCTGGAGCTACTGTTGTGGCATTCATTGAGGGCCACAGATTAATCAAATATATTTCGAAAATAGTGCTTTTGCCACAGAACTCTTTGAAGAGATGATACGTAGAGGCACAATTTAAGGGTGTTTAACATTTCTCAACGCAGGTAATGCAACATTCCTCACTGAGCTTTGAAAGTAATCTGCAGAGAGATCTGATATGAAGATGCACAAAAGGTTAGTTGAACGAAGACAGGAACTAAAGCATCAAACCGAATAGAAAACCGGTATTGTGCAAGCAGCATTGCTCTTTGCCATTCATTACCGCAATTATAATTACGCGACTCAAACGTATTTAATTGGCATAAGATATTTTTTTTACACTGAATAGGTCTCATTGTTTTCTCTGGGGAAAACACCCACCCCCTTTCGGCTTCTCCGTGGTGTGTGTGCATCTCTCGTGTACTCAAGAGCCCCTTTGTTTACCTGGAAGAGATTAATGGAATTATGATTCTTGTAAGGTAGGATTGGCAGCACAGATCAAGGGAAGGGAAGCGTCTTTGGTCCTTCCTTTTCAAAGAGAAGCTTTGTGGAGCAGTCACATTCGTCCTGATGTCTCAGCAGACCTGGAGGTGTTCGTGAGATGCCAGATAAGCGGAGGAAAATTGTGTCACCGGGTCTTCTCCCAATGAAGAGTCCACTCTGGGGCATTCTTTATGCTGGATAAGGAACAGCTTTTGGGGCCCATATGCTATTTAGCCCATTTGGGGATTTTGGAGATAAGCAACCAAGAAGGTGAGGGATCCAGAACTGGTGGCCCTTTGATTAGGTTTCATGTAATGCCAGCTAAAACCTCCGAGGTGCTGTTGCTAATCCCCAAAATGCTTTTTCTGCCTCACTGTGCACAACTTTTTTCCACTTCCAGCAGCTTAGAAGGAGAGGAACGTCTCTGTCTGCGATGTACAACAAACCAGTGAGGAGCAAGTTAGGGATTGTCATTAAGAGAAGTTCTCTCTTTGCATTGTTAGTGGCAGCATTACCGGGCATAAAAGCATCCTATGGGGTTGAATGAAGTCATGGTAGATACAATTCATTCTAAAAATACATTCTCAGTTTAATAGTATCATAGGTTCTTTAACATTTTGGCTATCAGTTGATGAATACTGTTGGTAGTCAAATACACCAATTTCTCTATATACTAGAACATTGCAAATTGAGTGTCATTTATTTTCAGTAAGTCTTTTTTCAAAGGCCTGTAAGAAGAGACAGAAAGCATGATTATGACAAAAATCCATAAAGGCATCAAAGATGGAAAAAGACCCAGCAAAGTAGAAGGCCTGTGAACTCAGAAGGAGGTTATGACCCCAGACTGGTATCAGTGGTAAATAGGAACTCGTTCAAAGAAGATCAAGGAAAGATGGAAGGGTTCTACTGAAATTCTGTGCAGTAGGTAAGTCAGCATCCAAGATTCTCTTAACAAGAACCTCTAGGACTAGACGATGATGGTACTGTTCGATCATGATCGGGTCAGTTGGCTACAGGGGTTGATAGAATATCTACTGGATTAGGACAATCAACAGAATAAGAATCAATAATGGTTCTAATCAAACTAGGCCAGCAAATCTGGGGGACAACAGAGCAGCCCACACCTTGGAAAAGGTCGGGCTACATACCAATACAAAGAAAGGAGGATATCAACAGAATATTCACGCTGTTGCACAATACTCTTAATTTACATGCTGTCAAAAGTGCTTAAGCTCACCCACTGCAGATTAGAATCATGCAAGGAGATGCCAGATGTTCAGGCTTGTTTTGAAAAAAGATGAGGAACATGAGACAGCATTGCTGATGCCTGCTGATAATTGAGGCAGCCAAAGCATATCAAAAAGAAGTCAATATGTGCCTCATCAATTATAAGAAGGCTTTGATTGTGTCAGGCATGCCAGGCTGTGGGATATCTTTGGGAAAATGGGCATCCCAGAATACCTCCCTCGTCCTTATGGGAGATTTGTACCCAGGACAGGAAGCCACAGTCTAGAGAGAAGAGGGTGAATCTGGCTGGCTCCAGTTTGACCAAGGATGGAAACAAAGCTCCATGCTCTCCCTTTGGTCATGCAATTTGTATGCTGGATAGGAAGAAGGTGAGCGTGGTTCCCTCCTGTGCTGATAACACTACTCTGGGTATTGGGAATTCTAGCAACAAAAGTACATAATAGAAGTAAGATTAAATATAAGGAAGACCAAACTATTGATAACAGGTACAGCAACCAGCCTTAGAACTGATAATGAAGATACCGAAAAGTCAGATAGCTTCTGCTTTGTAGGACTATCTATTAACTGATAATAAGGAATATGCCATAGACTAGAACTTGGCTGGGAGCAATGAAGGTGTAGGAAAAGATATGCAGGTGCCATGATGTGTCTCCGTCTGCAAAGATCAGGATTAGGCAGCCAATGTTTTCCCCCGTGACCCTTTAAGGATGCAACATTTTGACTTTGAAGAGGCAGAAATAGAAAGGATATTGACCATTTTGAATGTGGATGTTAGATGTTCCGAAAATACCACGGATAGCCAAGAAATACACAAACGGGTGGAAGGAGAAATCAGTCCAGAGTTCATATTTGAGGTACAGTCCCAAATTATTCTAAGTCGGATGCCTAATGGGATGACCCAGTTCCTGGGAGAAGGGCTACAGAGCTGAGAAAGCTGGAAGGAAAGAGAAGAAGAGAACATCCAGCAACAAGAGGGATGGACTAGTTACAGTGGCGATGGGTGCACTGTTGGGAAACCAGGTTAGGGGCAGATTGTTGTAGAGAAAAATCTATTAACGCGGTTGCTTAGAGTCAACACCAACTTGATGTCCCACCATCTATTGTACTGGCTTCTTATTGCAAATTGAAAGGGAATCTGTGCTGCCTGCACCTTCTTGAGCTCTCTTCTTGTTGCTATGGGTGGGTTTTAGCGGGTGCCAGAATGCACCATTGAGCTAATGGGAAGGCTTTGGCCTGTAAGCCGAAAGGCGGGGTTGACTAAGCAGTCATCGGCCATGGGTGCTCCTTGTTTCCTATTGCAATCGGTGGTCAGTGTGTTTTCCATTGGCGGTTGGGCCTGTCGGAGGCTATCTGGGACGCCAGCCTTCGCCTGGTCACAGTCCAGGAGAATCTTCTTTCCTCAGCTCAGTGCCGCCAGATGCCGAGGGTTCCTGGTTCAATTTCTTGCTGGAATGAATTCCTCACAAATACGGATAATTCCTCGTTTGATGTGTAGTCACTCGGATACCTCCCTGTATTCTTCACCATCCACATCAAGTCTTTGCAATTTTTTATTTATCCTTGCCGCTTCGTGCTTATTCATTAGATTTTTATTCTTTTTTTATATTAGCGTTATGGTTGAGGTGGCACTTTCATTTCACTGTTCTCTTTTCAAAGGCATATAACTTTCCAGAACAATTGCACTTGATGGAATAAAAAGTATGTTCCTGCAAAGTTTTAAAAAATGTTGAAGGGCATTTGATATAGCAGAGACACAATAGGGCAGAAACCGGACGTGTTTGCTCCTTCGAAATAAAACCTGAAATGGTTCATTTTCAACAGTTTAAGATTTGGTCTGAATGTGATTGATCCCGTTTGTCAATACTTTATTACAGTAAATAGATATATCTTTTATTAGGGACAATGACAACAACAACAACAACAACAACAAATGCATAAAGTAATGTATATACAGGGATAGTATAAGGTTTACCACCATCTGGAAAAGTTTCCAGCCTGTGGAATTTGGGAAATCTATAACTATCTCGAATAGCTTATCTGATTTTATTTAATTGTATGCTTTTATTTATTTATTTTTCATTTTATTTGTCCATAGATAAAGTGCTTGGCTGTATATAAAGATGGGGTATAAATAAATAAACAGTAATTTTAATTCCTACTCACCATTTCCACTGTGGTGGTTTTGTGACCTCACTTGATGGAGTGGAGGCTTCTAGTCTGGAGCATAAATTAGATGTGTAAAGCCTCCGCAAAGATTAGTAGTAGATTTGCCTAAGGCTATTAGGAATATTTAGAAGATTTGGATACTTAGAAATGGAACTTCTACAAGCCAAATGAGCTGATTTGAGACAGGAGTTGGGCTTACGAAAGCTTTCCTCTGAAGGAGTCTTGACCATTGACTGGAATCGTCTTCTACAGCAGGGGTCTCCAGCCTTGGCAGCTTTAAGACTTGTGGACTTCAAATCCCAGAATTCTGGGAGTTGAAGTCCACAAGTCTTAAAGTTGCCAAGATTGGAGACCCCTGTTCTATAGTAAAACTCTGAATGAAATGAGCAAAAGGACTAAAATGGCAATTTCAAGTTGCTCTGGAAAATAAAAAAAAACATGAAGGGAAGAACATCGAATAGGCCCTGTAAGTAGATGCTGGGGCCATGGAAGTAGCCCCGTGGTCCTTGCTTTAGGGCCTTTTCAGTAAGAAGACCTTAGGAAGGAGTTTCCTCAGGAGATCTCAAAGCCTGGCCACCCCTTTGTGTTTCGAGCTCTCTGGGCTTTGCTGGCGTTCTGCTTTCTTGCACAGTGTTGTACATTTGCATTAATTGCATGCCATGGCTAAGTCACAACATGGAGGGTGGGCCACAATTAAGGAACAGTGTGAAAAGTTCTGTGCCTCCAAGTGATCTTTCAATCTGTTGTGTTCAGCAGAGCCTGTCTCAGCCACTTGCTGCTGCTTCACAGCGTCCCAGCAAGGGAGGGAGGGAGGGAGGGAGGAGGCTGTGATTTGCAAAAGATGATTCAAAGCCTTCCATCCTTTCTGCTTTTCTAGTTAGTTAACTTTATTTTCTGGAGGCAAGAAGATCCTGGCGCAGGAGGAGGCCTCATCTCTCTGGAGTGTGGCTCTCCTCTACCTGCCCCCCCAGCTTTGGTTTGGTGCTGTTGTCACCCTTATAAATTGGTGGAGAAAGGCAGGGTAAGTCCAGCAGCTGCTGTAGGTCATGAAGTCCTTAACGGAATTGCTGAGCAATTGAGGAGCCCCGTTGCACAGCTGCTGCTTGGACCTTGTGTGAATCATGAACAATTGCCCTCCTGCCCTGGGCTGTTGTGAAGGGCTAGAAACTATGGCTACCCATTACTGGCTGCTTCCTGTTCAAGGAAGGACACATCCCTTTCCCCACCCAGGAGACACGAAGCTGAAGCTCAGCGCTGCTTGCCTGACGCCATCCCAAGGGGACATCCACGAAGCTTGTTCCTAGACCTCCTGATGAATGGAGGAAGGAAGCTAACGCTGCTTTCTAATCTGGGGGTAACTGCTGGGGCTGCCTCCTGTGTCAGCGTGTCATAAAAATACGTTTTTGCCCTTGGAGTGACATGCCTGACTCCAGAGCAATTGGAGCTGAGACTCTGCAGAAGGAATCCTATTCTTTAATTTTCTCTCCCCCCAAGGTCAGGCACGTCTTGATATAATAGAATTTAGCTATCCTTGTTCCACCCTTGGCAATAGCAGGATCACCTGTCATCATCCTGAGCAGGAGCTGGTTCCCATGCCTTCTCAAGAGGGCTCTGCACCTGCTGTGTCACCCGAAATAATAACAAGAAAAATGTGTGGATTAAGGTGTCCTTATTTTAGTCGATAAAGGAGACTTTGGGCGTCTGAAAAGGAATTGCCTTGAATCCAGACCAAGGACAGTTCTTGCCTCTTTCTTTGAACATGGTGTCCTCTTCCCTTGGCCTTCAGGTGTTGGGAGCTGCAGCTGAGCTTCATGAACCTTCAGAAGGTGATTTTTTGGGGGGAAGTGGGGGGGTTAGTGCTCCTGTTCTCCCCTTCACTTCCTGCAGTCCAGGTGGCCCCAAATGTGCCTCTTTTTGTGGGTGGGGAAATCCTTTTCCCTCTCCACACTCACTCTTTCTTTTGAGAAAGCCTCAAAAATCACAACAGAAAATTGAGCATTTTGGGCCCTGCCTGAAGGTTGCCTTCAGGATGGCACCTGTTGCAGGTCCTGTAATTGGACCCAGATTTATTTCACTGGCAAGACCAAAACAGAAAACTCTGATTTGAGATTTCTAGGTTCACCCACAGAGTGAAGAGCAAAGGGTTTTCTTTTGCAGCACAATCTTCCTTCGTGTATCTGTAAATTTTCCAAGATGCCATGATTGGCCCATGGGTTGGTCTGAAGGAGGCGGTGCCAGGCAGAGGGCATGGAGAGGGCTTGATCCATAGAGTGGCCGAGGGTTGGACAAGACTGATAAGCTGATGGCGATACCCCAAATACCATGATCTCCCCAGCTCCCTATGTCAGTGCACCCCAGACTAGAAGAGAGGCAGAATGAGGGCTTGCCTAGACCCCGATGACTTCTAAGCGTTTAGGGGGGCTCGGAAGGCAGTCCTGATGGCAGGAGAAAGCCTGCAGCAGTGGAACATGGAGGCCGGTTAAGCAGAAGATGCGTTCCTGCTTGCTAGATCTGTGCACAAATTGGTTGCAAATCCACGTGGCCTCGGGCCTCGGGCCTCCTTATTTTGACTGCCCATGAGTTGCTGCAGAGAGAACATTCTCCTCCCCATTCGCAGGGAAACCGTTAAAGAAAGTTCTGGTAACTGAAGTCATGTTTGCTTCAAATTCAAGCCTCGGAGGAGAAACGTAAAAGCAGTGAAACTTGACTGACAACCCATTTGGGAATCATTTCCAGTGTGAGCCCAAAAGTGATATTTGCAGCTTACATAGCAATTTGGGTGGGTGTGGAGGAGGAACGGGGAGAGAGAGAGAGAAGCAATACGAAATGAGAGGAAAATGAGCTCTTCACACTTCAGAGCAGGCTGGGGGCTGCATCCGTCCAAGATGGCTTCAGGGTGCACAATGACAGCCTGCCCAGCCCTTCAACCCTGGGGCTGCTTTTTAAACCCCTTCTGTACTCTGGACAATGTTGCATGAATAATTTAATGCTGCAAAAGCCAAAATAATTTTAGATGTTTATGTTCTTGCTGTTCCAGGTCTAGTAAAGAAGATGGCTCTGCATATCTTTTTGGATCTGGTTATAATTAATTCCTAATTAATTATAAGATGAAAGTTAGCAGAGGTTTGAAAAAAAAAAACAGCTCTCCCCATAGGTGTTCAGCGACAGATGGTGACCGTATCACCAGGCTAGTCATTTCAAGTGCCTACTGCAGTCTTTCTTTGGGGCTTTGTATTTTGGAAGTGACCATAAAGAAGCGATTTTTAAAAGTTATGAGTCCTCAAATAAGGCACCGTGATCCCCCAATGCAGAAGGAAATGAAATCACTAAAGGGACGCACCATTTTTTCTGGGGCATAAATTCTCAACGATTGTCCCCATCCATCCCCAGCCAGTTTTTGGAGCTGCAGCTCGTTCGTCTGTTGGTTAATCTTTGAAGCAGAGTGGGCGAAGAGAATATGATAGGCAGATATATTGTGTGTAACACTTGGCAGCGAGACTTGGAATTGGATTACAAGCTGCTATTCTAGCAAGTGAGCCCAAATGGTGTTTTTATAGCTTATCTCTCTTCATCTGTGTTCTGTGGGCTTTGCTTGCCAAGTGTTAACGGAAACATTCTCCATGCTCTCAGTCCATCAGCCTTCCTGAAATCCATCCTCCTCCTCCTCCTCCTCCTCCTCCTCCTCCTCCTCCTCCTCCTCCTCCTCACGTGCTCCTTTTTTAAAAAAAGGTTGTACGATCATAAATCAAAACTTAGAAGAACTACAGATGAAATGACTTTCTACAACTGCATGAAATGCGACCATTAAGTGTTTCAAAGGATTTCCCACCTGAGTCCACACATTCAGATGGGTTAAGTGGGTTGATCTCACAGAGAGGTGTGGAGAAAAGGGCCTGAGACAATCACTTAGATGCTATTCCTAATCATCTGTTTCCCCACTGCCTCTTTCCCTTTCTTTAAACAAAATGCATTGTCTGAATGCATCTTATTGGGCATGGGCATGTGTTCTGCCAGCTTGGACTTGGAGTTCTCCTTAGTGCCCATAACTCCGTGAAAGCAGAGGGTGCCATCAAATAGGAGCCACAGAATTCTTCCATTTGCAACATTCTCTGCCCAAAGGATTGTAGTAATTCAGATGCTTTCAGCATGCCCAACCGTAAATATTGACTAGCCTTGTCAGGCCGAGGTAAGAGTCCCACTAAGAACCTGCCCACAGCAGCAGCAGCAGCAGCAGCAGAAATGCAAATTGCCCACTGGGGAGATGGGACTGACCACCACTGACCTCTTGGTCGCACTGAGGTCTGAACCCTTCCCTTGGTGGGTTAATGCTTTCTCTTCTCTCAGAGTAAAGCAAAAGCTGCATTCATCCCACATCCTTGGGGGGAAAGAGCAAATCCAGTCACTTTCTTCATCTTTACCATTTTTTTGTCTTCGCATCTTGGCCTTTGGCCACGATAGACCTTCTGCAGTTGAGGTTCCTCTCACGTGAAAAGTCAGCTTCAGATGTCTTTCTCTCTTGTCTTCTGGTGATTATAGGGACTTACTTTGTTGCTGGGTTTTGGGATGTTTTTCAATAGTCCAGTTGCAGCTCAGGGATTCTGTTAGTCAAGTACTCTTCCAGGATTAACCAGGGGGAACCTAGTTAGCCTTCAGGCCTAGAAAAGACTGCTGTGAGTTAGCATGGCAGCCGTGTTGTGGACATAGGTGTAGGCCAAAGGGTGTGATTCAGTGACTCTTGAAGTGAATAGAAACTGACATAACTTCTGCATGGCCCAAAACTTTGTACCAGTTTGAACATACCTTATTATTCATTAGTCATTTGCTCACACATTCGTCATCATCATTGTCATCATCATCATCATCATCATCGAATTGTGGCAGATGCAGAAGTTTGGACACCCTTCCAGTTGACTCCCGTTGAAGGGATCTCACACCTTCAGTGGATCCAAGGTGATGCTAAGACTATTTCTGAGCAGCAGCTAAGTCCTTCAGGGAAAAATGGAAGACAATTCCAACAGCAAGAAGAGGAGACGTGTCCCAGAGCTGTTACTTTGACGTCAAGAAAGATGACCTAAACATCTTCACTTGCCATATTTGTGGTTTTCTTGTGTTGACTCTAAACAAAAGTTTCAGGGGTGCCTAAACTTTGCAGATAATTTTCACTTCACTAATAATGTTTCCAGATAACTTATGGGCTGCGTTCAGAGCTTTGGCAAGAGAAGAATTGAGAAGGGAAACTGGAAGAGACATGGGCCAGTGTTGATGCCTGCTTCTGCTTTGTGGGCTTAACAAAGCACTTTCTGCCCTAAACACCCATTTTTAACACTTTGCAGTAATAAATGGCTCTTGGACGGCCCTCATTTCTGGCAAGAAGGATCAGGCTGAGCCATTACCTGCTCACAGCATTTCCCCTCTGCAGTGACTGAGTGGATGAGCTGGTTGATTCTCTATCCCAGGGCTTTGATCTATGTTCTTGGCAGTTTTTCTGCCATTGACATCTCATAATTAACCTGTCCAGATGTTGACAAGTGGCGAGTCTTGCTTGGGCAAGGCCTGGTTTTTCAGTTGCTCGATTGAAGGGGGGAAGATGCTAAAATCAATTAGCATGGCTTGCAGGTAAAATCATGGGAAATTCACAGCTGGCAGGGAGTTGACTCGTGCAATGGCTTTGCTGAGCTGGAAGGTACCACAGCAACTGCAGAATGGGCATCCTGTCACCCTTTATTGATTGATGGGAGATAGCTGTATTTCCTCATTGAACCAAAATGTTCCTGAGTCTAGAAGTAAGGTTTTAAGATATAAAATAAAGCTAAGCCGAATAACACTCAACCATTTTGTGGCTTTCCACCCAGTAAAACCCAGTAACATCATTGTCTCATTGAAACACTTCCTTTTGCCTATTAAGGGAAGTTGTTTTATGATTGCATCAACAAACATAAAGCTTTTTTCTTTGGCTTTACGCAATGCATTAATAAGGTTCTTATTCTTAGTTAAGTTAGTGTGAACCTTCAAGGGTTTTAGTATTGCAGTTTTATTATTTGTTTACCTGTCTTGGATACTGTAATTGGTGCTGGTTTATTGTCTCCTTTTCCTGTTCCTTTGGTTTTATGAAAGCCACCACAAATATTGCAAATTTTTGAGCTAACAAGAACCTATTTGTGGCCTTCACTGGGTGAGTCTCTCAGGTTCTCAAGACCTGGGCTGTGCTCCTTTAGTTCTGGGGAGGCCTCTCTTTTGAATTTCATGAAAGCTGTGTCTAGGACTTTGTGACTGATCCCTAATGCCAACCTTAGTGCGTGGAGTGGCATCTGGGAAAAAGAAACCGTGTCATTTTAAGAGGAAAACATAATGCTCAGAGAGCACCAAGGACACCTCCTATGCATCTGAATTGCAAGCAGCTTTTTGAGTTGAAAAGCAAAGTTTATTATAACTGCATGTTGAGATGCAACCTGAAGAATTTCAATTCCTAGCCCTTGGTCTAAGAAAACTCTCTACATAGTGAGGTATGGTTATCGTTCCTCTTTTGGTGACGGTGGTGGCTTCTAATGGGAATTGGGAAGTTTATTGGCTTCCTGTTCCAATTCCTCAAGTGAGTGGGATTGATGGGACAGAAGTCCTGGTGGGCTGTGGTTGGCAAGGAGAACAAAAACTGCTTTTGATTTTTGCAGCCATTGTCCACCTTGAAGCCAATCGAGGAAATCGCAGACAAATTTTCTCCATGGCTAGGGATGAAGGGAAGGAGTGAACATCCCTTCTGATAAACCTTTGGCAGGAGGCGGTCCTGAGCTGTGGGAACATTCTGTAGATGTCAATCGTGCCTCCCTGCCACGTGGCTCTTACGCACAACCTTAACTTTCGTTTCAAAGCCTACACAGAACGCTCACAAATCAACCAAGCAATGTGAGGCAAGATGAAAAGTGTGGGTGGAGATGGCAGAACTCAGCCACATTTTCTTCTCTTTGAATCGTGAATGGTGAAAAACAGATCTCCTAGCAGCGCAGGGAGTAAATAAACCTTGCTTGTCATATCTATCAGGAGTGGAGTGTGCGCACACATACAAATGCACAGAAGATGGCATGAATTTTTCATTCAGTTCCTTGCATCTTCATCCAAGAGGTGGAAGATCCAGGCTGTTGTATGAATAAGCAAGAAGAGGCCATATTTGGTCCTGCAGTAATCTTCCCATCTGCAGTGCTGGGCTTGTCCAAGGTGTACTTACCTGCGTTAAGGACAATAGATTGGCAGATGGGAACCTTGAGCCGGACACGTGGGTGTGTGTGTGCTGGAACACCTTCCTGCACCCCGTTTCTAATCATCTGCACCATCCGAGATGTCAAGTCTTCTTAGGCAAGTCTTCTTAGGACCCCCTCCACATCTCTATGGAAAATGAAAGTGATCAGCTCTCACGCTGACAAATGGAAACTGTCATTTCATTTTTATCCCCAATTATACAGCTCCGGGACCAATTTTTCAGGTGGAATGTTGGAGCCATTAAAAAGAAATAAGTAAACTATACCTCATTCCATCATTTTCTGGCAGCTGCCCAATGGTCTGTACCCTTATTACACGTTCGTTTTTATATAGATATTTTTCTGTTGGCTTCCCCTGTTTTAACTCCCTATTGTCTTCTGTGAGGCAAGAATCTAAAGGCGAGAACATGGCTCCGTGTCTGTCTTTCTCTCTGTCTGTCTCTCTCTTCTTAGATGGAGACAACCCTTCTTGTCTTTAGATTCATGGATGGTACCTTCTGCCCCCATATGGACCCTTCTGCGGTATCTTTTTCTCAAGAGAAAGGGTGGATCCAGACTCAGAGGCTGCAGCAAGAGGTTGAGTTTGCAGTAGACTTCCTTGGATAGTTTGGAAAACAACTCAATTTTAATAGCGCCAAGAAAGCTGTTTTATTGAAAGAAATTCTTGCTGAAGAAATATCTCTTAGACATTTCCCTCCTATTTATCAAGGAAAGCTTATAAGTTACAGACTTGTGTTTGTGACATATACAATACTGCAGGATGAAACAGCGTTTTGAACCTGATCCTGTTTATTAAAATTCTTCCTTTGTAGTATCGGGAGATAAAAATCTACATTCTTGTATGTTCAGTTATGCGTAGATTCTTGTTTCTGGGTTTTTCCCCCTTTTTGGCTGATGGAGAGCTTCTTTTGGCAGCTGTTAGAAACATCCCACTGACACTTTTGTTTTATATTGTGTGTGAGTGAAATTATATGGTGCTCGGTCCTTCCTTTGTTCCTCTCTGGTTTGTTGGCCAGACACAATAGCAAGGAGCAGCCACTTGCTTGGTACTTGAATATGGCTCCTTCCAAGGCTGGTTTCCTGCCTGGTTTCTTTCCACACTAAAAATCTGCAGGCTGCAACCTACCATCACCTTTGGACCTAACGAGGTTTAGAAAGCCCATCTTATAAAATCCCTATGATAGCAGATTCCTGGTTTATGCAAAAGAGGCTTCAGGAGCCAGGGGTATGCACAACATTGGAAAAATGCTTTTTTTTCACATGAGAAGAAAAATATGGCATCATTTAAAATGCTCTGTTGGAAAAATCTGACAGAAGAACACTTACATTTCTACAGGGTTCCAGCCCTAATAACACAAGAAACTGAGAACCATTTCCTCCCCTCTTGATTTCCTCAGCCCAGAACCTCCAAAGTAGCTGAGTCTCCATTCTTACTGCTACCCGACACCCAACCCTACAATAAGGTTGGCCAAGGGAACGATTTTTTAAACATTAAAAAAAGTCTCCATAGGAAACAGTGGGCGAATATTTTGATTTGATTTACTGGGTAACTGGTGTGAATCATTACTCCCAGATGTAAAGGAGGAAAGGAAAAATACCCCCGTTTCGGTGAACAGTCTTAGCGTATTCACATTCTAATCTACTCTGCAACCTGAAGATTATATTCTTTCCAAAGTGAGAGAGGCTTATGCGGGCAGAATGATATCACTGAATTTGCAAGCTGAATCTAATCAAGTTAATATGCCAGTGAGGCATGTGGTGGAATTATTCTTCTATTTGGCACAAGTAATGCCATTATTTTGTACAGGCGAGGGGCAGAATTTAAAACTCTCTGCCCTGCCTCCTGTTTGCCCCAGTGGAACCAGTCAGCCCTCCTGTCCTTTCCTACCTGCGATCCTGTGTTGTACCTGCTGGGGCCTCAGCATCTTTAGAACACCCAGAGAATCCCCAACTGTTGTCCCAAACATGTTTATTAACTGGCCTCCTTTAACTATGGGGCCTCTTGAGATCCATCAATTTCCAGATGTTCTGGTGCCATAAATCCTTCTAACTGTTCCAGTTAAATGCCTGCTATAACTTACCAGAACAGCTTGTTAAATCTCCAACTAAGTTTCTAAATCCATTTGCTGGAATTCTGACTAGTCTCTAGAAAACCTATAGGCTGTGCTCTGTCTTTCCCCCTTCATTGTAAAGAATCTGGAAGGAGAGGATAGATGGTTCTAGAACGCCCAGGTGGGAGATGCTTGCTGGACGGGGGAGAGGAAGGTGTTGGTTGATCTTGGCTGGTCTTTGCACCTGGTCCCTACTGCCCACTAGTGGGCATTCCAGCTTTCATGGTGGGCGGTAGGGGTTTTGTCCCCTACTTTATAAATCACCATTACTGTGGAACCGGTGGTTGGTTAGAGAAAATTTTACTACTAACAGAGATACAAAAGTGGGCAGTAGGTATAAAAAGGTTGACTACCCCTGCATTAGATGAATGTCTACTATTAGACTGTCTACTATTGACCTCACCCCTTTCCTAAGAGGTCTGTAGGGGGCGTGCATAAGCGCACCAATGTGCCTACCATCCCTGTCCTATTGTTTCTTTTATTTTTCTTACATGTATTCATTTCATGTATTCACAACTATGTTTATCCTTATACTTATTATCTTGTAAGCAATTGACAAAATAAATAAATAAATAAAAAATAAATAAATAAAAATAAAATGTGACAGATTCTTCATAATGAACGTAGTTCCATAAATCCTGTTTTTGTTGTTTGTTTGTGCCAACAACATATGGTGTGACAGGGCTTCCTCCCAGACGGGCTCTTGGAAATAGCCTATCTTTCTATTAGGGAGGCCATAAAAGATGTCACGGTTGGAGAGAAAAAGGGAAATGCACTGCAAATGAAATATATTTTATAAAACTGTCCGTGACCCCAAAGTCAAACGTGCCGAAGAGTTGATGGGCAGAGTTGTTTTGCCAGCAATGATCCAATTATAAACGCCGTATTTCCCTTCTGCTACAGTGCCTGTTCTGCTAAAAGTCTTTTCATCAACCCCTTCTCCCCAAGCCTCTCCCTGCTCAATTTCGTGCATCTCTTTGCCATTTCTCTTGGGGCATCATCTTGTGGTTCTTCAGGATGCAAAAAAGGGCATGGTCCTGACTGTGCCAGGGAGGGCTGGGTGGCAGCAGGCAGGAGAACAGAATTTGGCACAGAGAATGGCCCAGCATCCAGTCCTGCTTTTCATGCTGGACTTGGCTTCAGAGAATTTTGCAAGGCCATTAAAAGCCCTTTTTCCTCCTACATTATATATTTAGTAGACGGATTTATGCTTTGATCTGCTTAAAAAATGTGTTGATCAGAATCAAAGAAGAAATCAACCTATCTTAGATGGAGCTAAAGCAAAAAGCTCTGAAAATCTATTTTGATACGTGCAGAACGAAGCTAATGCTGGACACGAGTGTGCGCAGAGAAAAAACGGATACGGTTTTTGAGAGAAAAGGGAATTTGTTGGAGCGGTGAGCCTGTTGTGCCCTGTGTTTACATATACAACCCATCCCCCATGCTTTCCGTCTATGCATTTATGTATAATTTAGAAGCGTCCCCTGTAAATCAAGCAGCAAACTTGCCATTCATGCCTTCATTTTATCCACAACAGTCACCCTTGTGGGGAGGTTGATCTGTGGGCTGTGAGTCCACAGCATCCCGTGACTGAGGGTAGACTTGAAATACTCGAGCATGTTCCTGCTTTGAATGATACCTGGTCTGCTCATCTACAATACATGTTGCAACACCCGTGTTTTGGAGCCCCGTCAGAAGGCCATTGAACTGAACCTCCAGCTTGGCCAGCCCAGTCCCTCCTCATTGCTCTTGAGGGTATCCTTGGGTGCCAAATATATGTGGGAAAGGAGCATATTCTTCCCTTTCTAACTGCAGGCATTCCTTTCCCTTAGACTTCTAAGGTGCATTATAGGAAGTGACTCGCCCATCAAATTGGTAGATTCCTTGGTGGTGGACGGATACCTTAAGTCTCTTAGGGCGGCTGATCGTAATGTTTAACATATTCCCCCGTTACACATTCAAGGACCTTCCCTCCGTTTTCTTGTGAGTTGGTTGCTTGTGCCTGCAGGCACACTGCGTCCCATGGAGGGCCTTCCTGGAGATGACCAGGCCAGGAAGGATGCCAAAGGCCACCCAATCCCCTTTCGTGGCCAACCCTAGGCAGCTATGCTCGGCCTCTTGTAAGTCACCCTGATTACGCGAAGCCTCTCATGATCTTCCTGTGTGGCTCCTCATGGGATGGCCTGATTTAAAAGCATTGCTCGGATGAGGAATTGGAGGGCAGGTTGACAGGTTTGAATCCCTTCTCTGAGCCTTTTCCCTGTTGGATATGTAGTGTCATATTTGATGACCTCTCTGGGGGTGGGAGGAATTGGCTAGCTGCCAGTTGCTTACTTAAATATATAGATGTTTGCCCTGAGTGCTGGCAGGCTAATGAATTCAAGGGCCTGTTTTAAACCCTCTTGGTGTAAAATGTAATCCTATTAAAATAATTGAGTATTTCCAGAGCAGAGAATTCCCTCATCCGCCTGTCCACCAGGGAGTTGGGGAGTCATAAAAAGCTGGCTGGCCCATCCTCTGGATGACCTTGGGCTGATTTGGGTGTTCTTGCATTCCTTCTGGGAACTGTCAATCAGCAGGGCAGCTTGGAGGTCATAACACGCTGCTGCGTTGAGGGGCCGCATCTCAGATTATCTTACTTGAGTTGAGTTGAGCCCTTACTTCCATGCAAGGGTAGCATTTCAGGGCAGGGGGTGGCTTCCCATTTGAACCTCCATCTTGTGCAGAAGGCAAGAACTTTGCCTCTCCCATGATGTGGAAGTTCAGAGAGGAAGCCATCCGTCTTTTGACATTGCACTGATCCTGGGGGTGGGGGATGGGTTGTCACTGCCCCAAAGTGCTACCCCTACATGGAAGTAACAACTCCATTTTTTGTATTTTTGCATTTTAGTCTTATTTAAAATATTGATACGGTGCCTTCCGTGCAGAGGATCCACAGATGGGGTGCAAGGCAACTCTGTTTTCTACTGCAGATTGGTGCAGAAAATGAATGTTGTGGCCAGTAACGTGGGGGTTGTTAGATCACCCGAGTGGAAATAGATGTGTTGGTTTTCCCCGTTTAATTAGGAAAGTCACCATCCCATTTGCTCTAACAAGCACTTGAAAAGAAATGAGAGGCTTTGATCCTGGGGGGAGGGGGGCTTTCTTACGTTGGTCCTATTTCCAAAGAATGGGGTTTTCTTTCCCTGAACAATTAACTGTCCACAAAATATACGTGAAGGAAAGCAGTGGTGCCACTTATGGTGTGTGTGGCTCTATTTTTAAGGAAATGGCTGCCCTGAGAATGACCGTATCCATTGTCAGTGGCTGAGAAGAAGACTTCTTGTTGGGGAAGATCCTTGTGGGATCCAAGGATTTGTGCCAAGCCCATAAGGGGCTCCCATCTTTTTTTTGGGGGGGGGGGTTTAAATGTCCTCCACCCATCCTTGAATTCCCTCAGTTGGTGGGGTGCCAGGGCATTCTCTAAAGCTGTCAGGGTGGCATTGCTGCAGTTCTGGAGCATTGGCTCAGGGGTCCTTTGGTCACGTTGGGTAATAAGCTGCAGAGCCTGATGGAGCTGGCTCTCCTCTGGGACCGGATCCAGAACATGGGGCTGTTCGGCATTACCTGAGAGCAAAAGACGTTCCCCCCCCAGTGTGTCTCCTGCAGGGAGAAAGATGGTGGTGATTGTTGAATTCTTCCCGGCGTGTATTTTGGGGAGATGAAGAAAAAAGCACTTTGCAGTGATATGTGTCAAACGTAGGAGTGCCATAATGGCTTGGTTTGTACCTGGAAAGGTGGTTTGATAGCATCTTCTTATTATGCATACATTTAAAAGCCTCATACTGGGAAGAGAATATGACATTGTGCTTGGTGTGCGTCTCTTTCCTGCCTGGGAATGGTGGCTTGAAATGCATCCTTGCCACTTTCATTCTGCTTCAGGCTGCTTACGATGCAGGATTCAAATGGAACATCACAGAAGGGGAGTCAGGAGTGCGGGGTCTTCAGGCTCCCCCCCTGCCTGGAGACAGACGTCCCACTGGGCCAGTAGAAAGGCAGATGGGTTGTTACCACAGGGGCCTAGGCCAAACGTGGGGGAAGCCAAGGCTTCCTCTCCTTGAGGCAGGATAATCCTGTCTGGAGGAGGATGCACAGGAGGGGCCCACTGTCTTTATGGGGTGGGGGAGAAATGCTTGTGGCTTGATATCTGGAAAGGGGGGGATTGATGCCTTTCCTCCTCGCTAAAGATAGACCATTTCTGGTTGAGCTTGAAGTGAATGGAGCCACATCTGAAGGATTCCACCTGCAGAGTCTGTGAAGGATTCCTGAAGTCTCAGGGATTTCCCAGCCAAACGGTTGCCTCCCCAGCCCTGAATAGAGGAATGACTCAGATGGTCAACGGGCATAACTTCCATCCTGCCTGAGTCTCATCTTGGAGCTGAAACCAGCAAAGCAAGGAAGAGCAGAGAAGCGCAAAACCTGTTTATGGGGCTCAATCTGATGGAAGTGATGGAGCAGCTGTTTCCCGTGATGTTCCGTCTAAGGTGAAGTGGCCATGTCTGCCGTGACTTGGTTGCTGAGATTAATGTGGCATCCTTATACTCAAAATGCTGAGCATCGCAGCTGCCCTGGAAGGTTGGGATGATTTTCAGCACCTGAAATCTAGATAAGGTGCTTGGTTGAGTCAGCTGAGTTTGTGGTTGACTAAATCTTCCAGAGAGCCCTAGATCAGTGGTCACCAACCATTGGGCTGGGGACCACTGGTGGCCCCCAAGAAAATTTTGGTGATCCACAGAGAAATGTCACCCCAAATCCCCCCCCCAAAGCAATTAATCCAGGCTGCACGGGAACACAAGGCTGCGCCGTCCACATGGCCCATGGGAACACAAGGCTTGCATCGCTTCCATTGTGAACAACACGAGGTAGTGAGGGGAGGGGGGAAAGGGCAGAGGGAGGGAAACCTGCCCCACTCACCCCACGCGCCTGGCCTGGCCACCGGGCTGCTTCTTTCTGCTTCTTCCTTCTTCTGCTTTTGGCTGCACTCAAGGAAAGCAGCCAAAGTCTTTCTTTCTCTCCCACAAACTTTGCCAGAAATGAGTCTTTGACACCCTGCAAGGCATCCCTGCTTCAAGAGGCTGCGCCGGTGTGACAAGTCCCACAAAGACTCATTTCTGGTGGAGTTTGGGGGAGAGAAAGAAAGACTTCTGCTGCTTCTGCTGCTATCCTTGCATGAAGCCCAAAGTCTCTCTCTTTCTCTCTCTCCCCCCCTTCCCCTACCGAGAACGGAGCTGGAGACAGGATCCTGTGATCCCAAATAAAGAATTATTGATTGGTAGGAAAACAAGGTGGGGAATTTTGCTGCAGACTTTTTTGGGGATTTTCCCAGGGATTTTCCACGGGATTTTCCCAGGGATTTTCCACGGGATTTAAAATGATGAGTTGGGTGGTCCCTGAGGTCCAAAAGGTTGGTGACCCCTGCCCTAGATAATCCATGCCAGACTGGGGGAAAAACGTTTCAGATCTTCCACGGAGGCCATCAGGCGATGGTGGGCGAGAGTGCCGATGGTGTCCTCAGTGGCTTTGTTCTCTTCCTGGACAAGGAGACTGACTCGGCTGGCTGGACAATGACGCCTTCCATCTGGGTGAAACTGGTTAACCTCCAACCTTCCTAAGCCCGGTTTTGCCTGGAGAAAGAGCTCTTGGGAGAACAGGCACCTGTATTTTAGCCATTCCCTTATACTTGGCTACAAGGGGCGAGTTTTTCTTTGCCGGATGGAAAGACCCTCTCTGTGTAGTTTCAGCGGCATTTTCGTTGTGTTTCCAGAGCCAGCAAGAATGGAATCATGTTTAGCTATTAAGAGCAGCAAAAAAGAAAATCATGTTGATTCATCGACTGTGGCATTCTGTACTTAATCCTGTCCTTGCCAGCCAGTGAAAACCACAGTTTAGTGTTTGTTTTGCGGCTCTTGTTAGAAAGTAGGTATTTACAACTTGCTGCCGCTCGGCTGGATGAAATCCCTCATGGGAACAAAATCGCCCAGCTGACCTGGACACTTCCGAGTTTCATGTCTTGTTTGTTCAGCTTTTCTTGCCCTTTATTCCTGCTTGGAAGATGGAATTTCATTTCTAATCATTGTAATTGTGGACAGAGAAGTTCTCATGGGCAGATTGGCAGCTACCAATGCCAAGGAAAGAGGGGAACTGAGCCAGGATCTGAATTAGGAGCAGTGGCTTGGCTAGGACAGCTGCTGGCATCTTGGCTGCAGAATTTAGATTTCTGAAATTGCAACTCTATTCCTTTTATTAGGCTATCTTCATAACGCGCACATATTTATTTTAATTATTTTTTCCTAATGCATATGTAAAGCGCTAGACTTTTCCTTTAAAAAGTAACAGTAATTTATTTTATCTTAGAAGCATTAAATTAGCTGTCAGCCATGCTGCACAGGTGAATGGTGACTTTTGAATAGAATTACCAAATTGTTCTTCCCAAAGCATTTTTCATCCGTCTTCTGCGATTAAAGGAGGTGGAGTGGGGGCAAAACGGAACATTAAGGTAGTGGTCACATTACTCCAAGAGTGTTTCAGCCTAGATTGTGTTTTTCTGCACTCATTACAGAAATTTGGTAACCCTCAGTTTTCACACGTGCCTCACCGTGACAGTTAGCCAAGCTGGAAACCGAGGGCTGAGGAACCCTAGTGGGTGCGCCTGACATGGGGCCATGCTGGATTCTTCACAGAGTGGTGCCATCCCCTTCTCTTGGCTTCATGGCTACTGATAGGTTCCTCACACAGGAGAGAACCATATATAAGCCTAGGCAAAACCAGTCTTAAGACTATAAATGTAAATCTATTGTTTTGAACCTTTCTGGCCAAACTGCATGGTCCAGGGTCCAAAGTATTAGGACTGGTACCAGCTTCATGAAAGACTGGGAGGCTGATGACCCTCAATGAGCTGAATTGGGCAGTGCCAGACCAGAGTCTACCTGATGAAGCTGCCCCTCTTCAGATCCTCATATGAGGCCCTCTCACCCATACTTGGGGTCTCATGTAGGTTTGATCCTGGCTTGTGCCACAGAGGCTCACCTCCTGTGGAGAGACATTAGCCTGCTTGTGGTTTTGGAAATCGCAGGTGTCATGCTGCTAACATCATGGCCACGGAAGGTTCTCCTCTCCTGGTTTTCCAGATAGGAGTGATGGGGAAGCATGGAGAGCTTTCTTGAGGGGCCAGAGATGGCCTGCCAGTGCACATTTAACAGCTCTGTGGCAGGATGATGGGTTTCGTGGTTCAGCTACGTGGGGTTGAACCCCTTGGTCAGAGGAATCTCAACAACATTGATTGGCATGCTGTGAGTTAAGGGTGGGGAGAATTTATAGGTTTATTGTATGCTCAAGTTCTCTACAATAATCTGAGCTACTAATAGTCAAAAGGTGGCAGATAAGAGTCAGTGGAATTCAAGGTGGGCTGGATGTAGATCTCTTGTGGGTGCAAAGGGCCTCGAGAGCGATGACGCGCTTGACTCTTCCCTCCCTCGGGCTCAGCTGGGTCATCTCCTCTGGGAGAGTTGGGATGGCAGCTGTTCACGTGATCCACTGCTTCCTGGGGCCTTTGGGCTTAACCCTAAACTGCGCATTGTTCACTTCTGCTCTCCAAGCAGTGAACTGAGTTTCTATCTGATAAATGAGACTTGCACGTTCTCCCCACAGCCCCTTTTCCTCCAGATTTGTTGTTTTACTGCTTGTAAACATTGCTTCTAGCCCAACTTGTTTTTCAGCATAATACGGTCTTCTGCGAAGAGCGGCTGGAGGAGGGGGAGGCCCCTGCAGCAAGCGGCTTCTTTCTACTCAGCCTTGCGTGCCCGCCAGCGGCCCCTCCCGAGTCCCCCAGCCGAGTCCCCCTTCCGCTCGGTTATTAACCCATCTTTCAGCTCTCGTTGGCAGAGGCTGCTGGGGATGCGAGCCGCTGGGGGTGGGCCTGGGTAGTTGGGAACTGGGTCATGCCAGGATTAGAGTGTACAAAACACAGTCATTTGGCAGGACAGAAAGGCAATTCTGCTCTGTCAGAGGCTGTCCAGGGCAATCATGGAAGCATTGCAGAGGCAGCCTCTCCATCCGGGCCCCACAGCAGAAGGGCTGCAGGCACGGCGGAGCTCCCTTGCAGGAGTGGCCACAGATCGGCTAGAGCCGATCCAGGAAGGCTTCACCAAAATCCGGCTGGGGGACTTTGGGCCAGTCTCTCTTTCTCCGCTCAGCCCACCTGGCAGGGAGCTGTTGGGGGAAGGGACAGATAGGAGGAGGAAGGAATATTGAGAATGTTTTCCCGCTTGAGTTATTTATAAAAACAGTATAAGTGGGATAGAAATAAGCAATACATAAATAAATCTCACAAAGCCTTTTGTTCTTTCGGCCCATGTTCTGAACTGATTTGAGAAGCCATTTGACCCTTTGGCACCCTCACCAATCGATTTGACTTAGATGATAGTAAGCCGTGAGTTTGCTGAAGTTTTAAGAAAACACAAGATTAGGGCCATGTGCCAGGTTGGGGTATGTCAATTAAGCTGTGAGAGGAACGTGCTTGAGCTGCACTTGCCGTCTCAACATTGTGCTGCATGGCCTGGTTGGAGATGTGGCCCATGCAACCTGGGGGGAGGGAGTGGTGTCTCCTTCGGGTGTGCTGTGGTTGTTTGGATTTGCTTGTGCACTGTTGCTGAGCAGGGCCTTGGGGCTTCTTTGGAGTTGTGGCTTATAATGACGGTATATGTTTGTTATAACATACGCCATCTATATGTTATATCTAATACGTTGCAATCTTCTGATGCCTTGTTCTTCTATGGAAGACCTCTTGGCCTTTGAGGAATGCCGGAGCCAATGGCCAATCCCTAAACCAGGGGAATCCCAACTTGGCAACTTTAAGACTGGTGGACTTCAACACCACCTGGCTGGCTGAGGAATTCTGGGAGTTGAAATCCAGAAGTCTTAAAGTTGCCAAGTTGGGAGACTTTCTAGCTTTCTGGAAATTCATTGTGAGGCCAAATATGCTCCACAGCTTAAGGAGCCTTGGAGGATTCTTCTTCTCTTTAGAAACTTTTCCACATTGAGGTTTGAGATAGCAAAGGGGACTGCCAATGATGAAGAGATTAACCATTCCAAAGGCCTGCATGGAGGAGGAAAGGAGGGGCTGCAGAAGTTTTGGCCTACACCTTATCCTTCAATGTGTACCCAGCAGACTTCCTGCAAAGGATCTCTGGTGTAGCTGCATCCATTCTGCCTGGGTCATGAGGTCTGCCTGGGAGCCCCTCCTTTACATGCCTCTCTTAAGGGACAGAAGCTGGAACGCTTTGTCTGGAACCTCCTTCCAAAAAGATGCCCTTGGCAACCATCTCACAAGCTTTGGGGCATCTGGTTGGGACTCATATTTCACCAGATGTTTCAAATGTAGACAGCACCCCAGCCTTTTAATGAGCAGGTTTCATTTTAGAAAAATTGTGCATCATCTTGAAGAATGTTATTGCGCTATTGTTCATTAAATAAACCTGGGAATTGGCAGCCATTTTCTCTAGGCTTCCATGTCATTGAAGAATTGCAAAATTCTTTGATTTTTTTTACTTTACTCTGATACTATTTACCAGCCAGTCCAAATTGGATTTGCTTGGGTGTAGAACAAATGCTTGCTACATCCTGGCTTAAAGGAGAAAGGCGTTCCTGCCTGTCGCAACCTCCTGCACAATGTCATTCAGTTGCACTTGGTGAACATTACCTACTCGGCCACTCTGTCTGCTCAGGAGGAGAGCTTCTACACCCCTTTCCTCACCCCCCCTTCCTTGAGTTCTTTCCTGAAAAGAAGTCATTTGGTCACAACATGCCTCCTTCCATTGAGTTAGAAGAAGCGGACTTGGTCTCTCCAGCTGGGGGTTGCCCATGCAAAATAGCAATGCTTCTCCCATGGATTCCAGGCTGGAGTTTCTCCTGAGTTGCATCTGGAGATGCTATGGGTTGGGTGTGGGGCCATCTGCATGCAAAGCATGCCCTGGTGAGCTGATCTGCCACTTCTGGACCCTTTTGTAGAGGCTTTGTGAAAGTGTTGCATGTGACCAGAGCGTTTGTGCTTTGTTAGGAGCTGCTTTGGCAAAGCCATGATGGTGATGACTGTGTTGACCAAATAAAAGAGGAGATGAGGACTAATATGAGCAGGGAGGCCATCCTGCCAGGTCAGGAACCCAGTTCCTCCTTCCTCTTCCCAAAACTCTCATGGCCTCTGCAAGGAATGACGTTCCCTTCCTCTTTTCATCCTTTGGTGTCTGGATCAAAGGCTCTGGAATGGGCTGTTGATTGTCTTCTCCAGGGGCAGCTTGCCTTGAGTGAGTCCCAGGCCTCTTCCTGAGATATGGAGGTTGCTCCCCATAGCACTACTTTCAATTACAGTCTTCAAGGTTAATTTGAGAAAACACAGCTCTGTCGGATTCTCTCCCACAACTCCTGCGAAGCCTGCAATGAGGACAAAGGCAGACCGAGCAAAATGTAAATACTGATTTCTGGTCACATGTGGACCCTCCCTCCCAGCCCAGCACTAAACACCAAATCATAATTCCTGCCATTCCCGTAATTAAATCACACGCACAGTGTTAAGTAATAAAATTCATTTATATGAAACGTCAGAAGTGACACTGTCTCTGTGATTAGGGACAAATTTATAATGGTCAGTGGTAAATGTTGCGTTCAGCTACTCAATTCTGTTTCGAGAGCTGGCCATTTTCAAGTGCAGCCCCTGACGATTTTTGGCTTGCACGCTTTAAATATAATAAAATAAACTCCTGCGTGTAAAAGGCTTGTCTCACAAGTCAAACACTCTCATTTGGCAATTTATTTGGTTCTGTTTGCCTATGTTGGGGATGATCCCGGAGGCTGAGCTGGATCAGACATGCAGATTGTCCTTCCGGCCTCTTCTGGAGGGTCTTTGCACATTCTACCCTTCCTGTATTTCTTCCTTCACTAATATTTTGTCTTTATATTTTGTCATGAAGTTAAAAAAATGTAAAATAAAAGCATAATATTGCTGCTGCATTGTTCACACGACCTTGATAGCAGGGGAAACACCTGCTGGTTGCAACAGGAAGATAGATGGCCAGGGTTGGTGGATTGATGCAGGATGAAACCTCCCTCTTCTTCTCCTTCGAGGGGACCCGAAAGGTGGGAAGCAGGGACAGGGTGGCTGCCTCTGATCAGAATTTCTAAGGAAGGGAAGAATCTGAATCCAAGTAGCTTCTGGAATCTTCAGAAATCAAGGCATCTCCTGGACCCCGTGTTCTCAGGAATGGTGTGATAACCTCAGTATTGTATGTCCCATCGCATTTGGTGGTTCACCTTTCCAGCAAGCACAAATGCCTTTGATGTGACTCTCAAAGCCTTTTAGAAGGGACCAGGTCTCTGCTGGGCTCAGCCCTTTCCTGCCTCCCCAGAGGAGCTTCTGGTCAACTGTGGGGGAGTCAGCACCCAAAGGAAGGCGGAAGATTTGTCCCATGGGGTCTCCAGCCCTACAGCTTACCCTTCCCAGCAGCCCTTCTTCTGCATCCGGGCCTGGAATCTCTTCCACTGCATTTCAGGTCTGGGCTGAGTTTCCTGTCTCGGGCGGTGGAAACGGTGTGTGCGTTGGACCTGAACTAGCATTCCGCTTTTCGTTGCAGCTTTTCTCCATAATTCATCTCCTTCCCTCCATAAATAACACGGTGCTGCCACCACTTCAGTAAACTGTGAACAGCTTTCTCACTGTAAAACACAAATCCAAGACGATTCCCTTTTATAAGGTGCGAAGTCAGAGATTTGCCCAATTTAGATTAAGAGAGCTTACTCTGAGAGGAATGTTTGCCTCCGAGAAATAAATAAATGTCGACATAGCTTAGATTGGAGAAATGTTTGACTTCATAATAAGTTTGCCAGGCTACAGTGCTTGAATTTTCATTTCCGTGGTGTCCGCAATGCATTGCTTGTTGAGCAGCTGGCCCTTGCTAGATGTGGGCTTCTGTTTCGGCATGAAAGGGGGAAGGAGTTTATGGCCATCCTCTTCCTCCCATAGAGACCGCAGCAGCCATAGTTGCCATAGTTGCCTGGTCAGAGGTAGGTGGTCTGCCCAATCTCAGGAACCCCCACAGCCACCTTGGTGCAGCCAAGAGCTCCATTGGCCATGCTCCCACCCAGTAGTCTTGCCGGAAGACTTCTCAGAGATGGCCAAGGAGCTTTTGGGAGTAGAGAGACCAGCATGACTGGACAGAAGGGGGTCTCCTCTTCATCACCAGCCAAGTGACAGGGGGGGGTGGTAAGAGAAGATGACCACCAGGTGTCCCAAGGAAGGTATAGGGATCCCATGGTGGCACGGTGAGATTTGGTGTAATTGAATATGGAGAACAGGAAAGTGTGTATTGTGTAGATGACCCAACTCTGACTCAAGTATGCACCTGCTATTTTCCTCCTGCTTAAAGAAAAAGGGAAAAAAAAACCCAAGACCAAACCTACAGCTACAAAAAGTCTTTAATTGTGGTCTTGGTTAAACACAAATCTGTGTAACCACAGATGAGAAAACCACAGGTAGGGAGGAACACTCCCGGTCTCTCTTTTCTGCTTCTGAAGGGAGAACGCAACAGTTGATGGTTCCCCCATAGGCAGCCCAGAAGACACTCCCTGCTTCTGTATTTGAACCCTGGAGAGAGAGAGACGGAGAGAGAGAGAGAGGGAGGGATGGAGGGAGAGAGAGAGAGAGAAAGAGAGAGAGAGATGGGCTTCAGCAGCACAAATCCACGGGAGAAGGTCTGTCTGTTGGTGGCCCCTGTGTGGCTGGCCAAGAGGTCCTCCCCAGATGCAGGGTTGGTGGGACATGACTTGAGAAAGAGGCAGGGACAATTTCAGTCACATTAACAGCCCCAGTTAACAAAGACAGCCATTCCTACTCCTGTTTGTTTTGTTAAGAGCCCGCGAAATGATTGTTATAGAAACGATAGGGAAGGAGCTGCTTTCATCTGGTAAGAATTAAAATCTGCAGTGTTGGAAAATATCGTAAAAGGCTTCAGAGAACGAAAAGCTTAAGAACAAGAAGCCGCCCAATGCCAAACAGGGGGATGATTCTGGGGGAAAATCCTTTGCTTGCTGCTCCGAGGGGCTCCCCCCATTTCAAAGAGAGGCGCATTTGCTGCATAATAGCTCGAACTGCTGAAGTCACACTCGCGGTTACCTAGCAACAGGTGGGAGCATAACGAGAGAAGAAGGCGCGCATGTCTCTCGTTGAAGTGGGTGAAAGATACAGTGTGCGGCTGGCTGGCTTTGCCTACCTTCTGAGAAAAATCAAAGAGAAAATGGGGGTTTCAGCTTTGCATCTTGTGCAGCGCCATCTGGGTGTGTCTGTACATGTGTGTTTATTCCCCTTCTATCCAGCTGATTCCTCACAATCCATCTACTACCCATCTACTAGAGCAGGGATCTTCAACCAGCTTTGCTGGCTGGGGAATTCCGGGAGTTGAAGTCCTCCAGGCTTAAAGTTGCCAAGGTTGGAGACCCCTGTACCAGAGAAAAGCCATGGTTGGTTGCAGGTCAACAAGTCTTCTTGTTCTTCTGAATTGCAAGGCTTTTTACATGTTCCCACATTTGCCTCCCATCAAGGCTGGGAGACACGCCCATCCCACCGAGGGCTTTTGGCAAAGAGGGGAGAAACCCATTTTGGCTTTGATAAACGTCAACCAAGAAGACACGACGGCGTCTCTTTCGGAGGTTCTGGGTTTCTTGCTCTTTGAAGAAACACTATTCCCACTCTGGATGCTCCCAGCTTAGAATAGGCTGCTTGCATTCTGAGCATTGTCTGTGTAACTCTTTTCTGGAAAGGAGAGTCTGTGTAGGCAACCTCGGGATAAAACCCAGCGAGGGTGTGACCATCTTTTAAAGCTCTTTTGGGAGCATTGAGAAAGCCTCTCCCTTCAGCTGGGTCTTCCTTCCACAGCAGGCCCCTTCCTCTGCCCACTATGGGCGACTCGATTGAATGGCATCAACCACAAGAGCCTCAAACTCCTACTCAAGGCATCGTTGGTGTGTGTTGTTGTGCAGTAAACATATTTCCCCCACAGTTACTCGCATTTAGAATAAGCCTCTCTCTAGAAAAAACCCTGCCTCTTACCTTCTCCTCCCTTTTCAGGGTTCCTTTGAGTAAAAGACTCTTCTCTTTCTACCAAGGGGCCATCACTCTTTCCCTGTTTACCTATTTCTTCCTCCCACTTCCGCTCTCCAGATGCCATGTAAATAATTGCCTGATAAGCAGATATCACTAGAAACACTGGAGTGCCCTCCTGCTGTTCTAAGTGTTTCTGTGGCTATTGCATTTGGCGCCTTCTTGGAAAGGAAAAAAAAAAACCAGCTTTAACAACACAAGACAATTTGTATTATGAAAAGTTGAGGACAAAGTTCTACGTAGCTCAAGTGTCAATAAGAAGAGACTCTCAAAACATCAAGATGAAGGATGTGAGCCGAGAGCATTTGTGGTATTGAAATGCCGTATTATTGATTCTCACTGTGTGTGTATTTGGAAGTGTCCATCCACAGGGAGACATTTTGCCTGGCAAAAACAGCAGGTAGGCTTCTTAATGGCTTGTTTAATTGCTAAGTGCCGCCTTGCCAGTAAGTCCTCAGAAGTCACCAACCCACACACAGCTATGCTAAGCCACAGGCTCAGACGGAGCGAGCAAGCTCTGAGCTTGGCTAGTTTTAGCCATGATGGTTAATGCCACTGGGAGGTGCCTCCGAAGCTGCAGACGAGAATTTCTAACGTTTTACCTCGCTAGGCAGCTGGCTGTTGAACCTGAAACATTTATTTGTGGAAAGCAGCCTTTCATTAGGGATTAGATAGAAGCCCACTTTGGTAAACCTTTTCTGCCTGGCCACCTGAGGATCCTTGTCGATGCTTCTCCACTTTGTCCACCTCTGGTTCCTTTCAGAAATGCCGCAGAACTCAGCGAATTCCTTCTATGCCAGTTAGCGACCCTGCATGTCATCCGTCAGTGGCTTCAGAAGTGGGGCGGCGGCTGAGGAAGCTTCCCCAGGCATGCCTGTGCCATTTCTATGATTGCTTCTCCACTCCCTTTGTCTTGGCCATCAAGGGGATTCTGAACTTGGAAGGCACCCCCAGCCTTTTGCTCCCCGTATCCTGATGCCGTAGGATGCCTCTGTGTAGCAGATGGAGCTATTAGGGAGCTGTGCTATCTTGAAGAATTGCTTTCCTAGGTAATCAGCCAAGCTCATTTAGGTTGCCGTTTCCCCACCTCGATATGTCAGCTTGGGAAGCGGGAATGATTAATGGCTGCAGCCTGGATACTGCACTAGAAGAACCACACTGGGGGTGTGGAGGAGGTGTGTGGGGGGAGGGTTGTTCCAGGGAGTGCCAGCACCCCAGGGAGCTTCAAGTGCTCCGAGGCAAAGAGAGGGAGATGGGAGGAACGGGGAGGATGGTGGCGGCTGGGCGTCCATGTGCAGAGTTTCTGTGGCCATTGAACGTTGGCCGCCCACGCGAGAAGATGCACAGGAGCCCCCACGGCTTCATGGCTGCCTCCCTGTTATTGCCGCGTTGAAGTGACTCCATCAGCATCTCTCCTAACTGACTCCAGTCACGCTTGGAGGAACACACCACAACGGAGATTAATACATAGAATGAGCCCTGTTAAATATATAGGCCAGTTATATTTTAAATGAGTTGGAAGTAATTTTGGGGGGAGGGCGCAGAAATCAATATAGGTTAATGGTGTTTCTAGTCAGTGATTTTTATCTGAGAACCTCTATTTTTGTTGAGCAGGACTTCTACACGAGCCACCGAGCGGAGGGGGAGATGTCCTACTCCTGCTCCAAGGCTGGAGAAGCCGAGGTGGAAACTGGATCTTCTTGCTGAAGTGAGCAGGTTTTTCTCCTTGGGGTGGGGAGGATGAGTACCACAGAGCAGGGGTCTTCAGCAGAGGGGGCTCCATGCCAGCCCTTGGCCCGCTCAGACACTCCTGAGCAGGATCTGGCCTTCGTTGTTTGGTGCCCAGTGCTGAGCTTCATGAGTTGGGTGCCATCCAGGGTTGCCATTATAGCTGGTTGAGGGGCTCCACACAGGAGACCCTACATGTCGATCATAAATGAGCAAGGAAATCTTTTCTCCCTCTTTAATTGAGTGTCTGTGGGATAGAAAACTGGCAGGATGAAAACTGAAATACCAATAGCAATACCAATAATATCACCACCACCAGTTTTGCTCAAACCGAAAACTCTTCTTCTCTGTAGCTTTTGACATATCAAACATTGACGCCTCTCTTAATAAAGGTAGTTGACGCTCGGGAATTTTATATATTCATTTATTTGGTCTCGCAAAAGCTGGATTCAATTTGTCTCTCAATTTATGGCCTCTGCTTCCGCAGTAGGAGGAACATGTACAGTCTTGTAAAGCAGACCAAAGGTAGTTTTTAGCTGAACTGCAGAGAAGTGCCTGCACTGAGATTTATTTTCCTTTTAAAAAAATGTATTTATTTATTTGTTCAGTTTATAAACCACCTCAATCACCCGAGCAACTCAGGTGATGTACGGTGTAGGGCAAATGAAAAACAGTCATAAAGAAGCCAGAAAGGATTTGCTGCAGTGAGGTAGAGAGATGCCATCTTGTGCCAGCCGGGGAAGTGGGCCAAACCCGAGTCTTGGGCCAGGACATGGGTCTTTTTGGGGGGGGGTCTCTTTCATAGGAGCTCTTGTGGGGCTTAATGATCATCTTGGGCGTTCCTATTTCTGCTTCTTCAGTCTCATGTGCCAATATCTGCCACATGGGACTGTTCTCGGAAGAGCATCTCTGCTCATAGAATCACACTTGAGGCCCGTTTTGTGTGGGAGGGGGCCACAGCATGTTCTCTGCTTTCCAAGCAGCGATCTCTGAAATCCAGTTTCTAGATCCCTGTTACTTTCCATTTTCAAAAGAGGAGTCTGCGAATGGGTGGATGTTTGTAGTACAACGTTGTGTGGCTTTGTGGGCACATCCAGGAAGTCCATGGGTGGGGAACTACGGCCCCTTTCTGACCTTGTGGACTTCAACTCCCAGAATTCCGTGCTGGCTCAGGAACTCTGGGACTTGAAACCCCCGGGTCATAAAAGGGCCATCGTCCCCCACCCCTGAGGGGGTCCTTCATCAAAGGGTCCATAGTTAGTGTAGTGGATCATTTATATGGGCCTATTTCCTGAGTGGTGACTTTGTAAGGGCAGAGCTTCAGACTGTTGGGCTGCTTGGCCCTTGAACAGGTGAATGGCATCTGACCCGAACACCAAACCTAGCACTGAGAGGCTGGGGAAGGTGGAATGGCTAGTCCATTTCATCAGGAACATGGCTTATGACTATTTTAAGGCGCTTGCTTTCATGCAAGAAGGGGTTGCAACCCACAAGAAGCCAGTGCTAAATTAAAGGGCAGCAGTTAAAATATTTATGCCTTGCCTTTGCATCACAACAGACCCACGAGCTGGCTTACAGCTAAGCAATAAAACAATAATAAAACTATTAAATGTTCAAGGGGGGATTTTGCTCTGAAGGCAGCCAAGGGCTGCAGGTAAAGCTGAAGGAGGAACCTGTGAGTAAAGCAAAGGAATGCGTGTTAGGAATGTTGTGATTGTTTCTAGCTCTAGATCCACTGTGTCTCTTTTCTTCGGCGGGGCTGGAAGCTGTGAAGCATTTTCTTGGGCCTGCCTATGTTAGTCCAGGGCCCGGGTGCTTTGGTTGCCAGCAGGTAGACAACCCTTTGGCTGTGCAGCTATTACAGGAGAAGCAGGAAAGGCCAAGCTGACCTTTCCTGTCCCAAATTCCCGGGGATCTGTCCAAGAATAAAGGCGGAATCCATAATGCGAAGCAATGGCTTAAAGATGCGTATTTTGTGAAGTTGTGTTAATGCGGCTCAGACGCACTAAGTGAAATAGGGAGATTTCCTCAAAACTCACATTTGTTTTTATTTGGGAAGTAACGAATGCCTGTAGCAAGATTTTGAAGTTTAATTGCCCAGATGTAGATGGCAAGCAAGATGAAGCATTACAAGAAGACAGCTGTAGATGAATGGATTGAGAGAATAACCCCCGGGCATTTGCCTACGAGGAGACATGTATAAATGCATTAATTCTGAACCTCTGACATCAAATATTTTGTATAGAAATGTTTAAGTGATGTTTGATCATTTTGAATCAGAAGACCTTTTTTTGTGGTTATGGGAGCTTCTGAAACCCGTCATCCATTCAGTGTTCTCTGAAGTTATCAAATACATTTCCCAGCAATAGGCTCGGATGGAAACGGGTGGCCACAGCCCCAAACTGACCTTCCTGCCTCTGTTCCCTGCCTGCCAGGGCTGGGATTGCCTTCTGAATCCCTGCTGCTCCATGGTCTCCTGGAGGCTTTAATGCCATGAAGCTTCTGCCTCACTGGAAGGTCTTATTTTGCAGGTTTGCCCGTCCTCCTTTCCTGGAGTTGACTTGATTTATCATTTGAAATTGGAGGCTGCCGTGAAAGAGGTGAGTGTGGTCATCTCTAAGACTCTGGGGAAAAAGAGGCTCCAGCAAGACTCGGAACTGACAGCAGCTGCTAATTGAAAGGACGCCTAATCAGATTTTCACACCATTATGTTCCCCCCAAAAAGGGATTTTTATGCATTCAATGGCTCTTCGTGTATGTAATTTACAATCTTGATGGAATAGAAGCAATGAGCCTGTGTCTCTCAGGATTAAAAACAGTCTCTTTTGCCAATTCCGTATGCCCAAAACTGTTGTAAATAAACAAATAATAAATGTTTGTGATCTAAGTGAGCCTTGTGGCATTGTGGGACCATCTGATGATGTGCTTCTTCCAAACTCAGAGATAAAAAGCGTTCTTAAAAATTCATGCTGGTATTTGTGATCTTTTGGCTAATCTTGGGTCCATCCTTGTCTTTCTCTGCTTTCTGTAATTCAGTGGTCCCTACCTTTGCAGCTTTGCGGATTGACAGGAGGGAGAGAAATGGCTGCACGGGAGCATCAGGCTCGCACACCCAGCTCCATTTGCATATACGTGTGAAGCTCCATTGGTGCGAGCGGTGGGCATGCCTGCAGCTCATGCCAATGGAGCTTCACATGTGCCCGTCGTTCGCACCAATGGAGCTTCCCACATGTGTTTGCCCACCGTTTGCATGGCCCCGTTCCAGATGGGCCATGAATCGTGTGTGTGTGTGTGTGTGTGTGTGTGTGTGTGTGGGGACTCCTGCTGTAATGTTGATGGGAAGACATGTCACAGCAGAGAAGTCTTGCTTTGGGCTTCTAAAAACCTGGATCTCGTTACAAATTCCCAATTTTATTTTGCTTTCGTGACCTTCCTTCTCTTTCTGTTGGCTTTTTTCTAAGGATAGCAGTGTAACAAGAAGTTGGGAAACTTGCAATCTGCCAGCATGAGAGAGCCATAAAAAGAACACTGCATTCTTCATTAAGATAAGGAACTCCGTTGTCCTTGATATCACAGTAAGCAAACAAAGAAAATAAGCAGCTGGTAGAAAGAAGAGATCAAAAGAAGCAATTTAAATGCCAGTGGGCACATCCTTGACTTTGACTTGAGACATCTTTTGAATTCTAGCTTGGACCTGGCCAGACCAAATGGTTAACTTGTAAGGAGTAGCTGAAAAAGATGGTAACATAAAAAGAAAGAAAAGATCAGAAGCCCCCAAGTTTATAGTCCCTGCAGTTCAGAAACGAAGTCGAAAGGAAAACTACCCCAAGAAGAGATTTGATGGCCTCCCCTTTTCCCCAGCGCTTCTCCAGTTGGCACAACCCTCTTCCCCTGGCAGAGGCAGCACCTTTTGGTGGACTGTCGCTGGTGGACCCCAGACTACGGTAAATGAGGTGGAAAAATGCAAAACAGGGTTGCCAAGAACAAAGATGAGCTGAAATAATTCACTAGCGGTGGGAGAAGAACCACCCAGCGTGTTTGAGATTTCATTTCTTTCAAAAACTTTTATGGCCACCTCTCTTTAAACCACAACTCTGGGTGGCTCACAACAGTTCTAGAGAACCAAAGAGCCTAAAAAGATAAAGCCAAAAGGAAGAAAAAAGGAAAAAAAGGAAAAGCAGAAACAAAGAACCTTAATGCCACCATCAGTCTCCCTGGATGCAGCCAACCCTTCCATCCTCCAGCCTGAACTTCCTTGGGGGGCTTTCCAGAAGGGGAAGAGGTGGGGGCCTGCTGGATCCCAAGGGAAAGGAAGTTCCAGAGGGCAGAGGTTGCCATGGAAAAGTCACATTATGGTCCAGATGAACAAAATTATGGATGCCGGGTATTGGGATCTGAACCCTGAAAGTGATTTGGACAAATATCGGGGTGTGTTTCTTCACACAAGGCATTTTGTGGTCACCAAGAGCAGGAGATTCTTTCTCGATTCCCACCTTCTGAATGAAATTGGGCCTTTGATCCAGTCACTGGTCTTGCCATATTGCAGGAGAGTGATGGGCCAGTTCAGGGACCACAGTGATCTTGAAGAATCATACCAAGTGCCACCCCCCCCCCAAAAAAAACTGGGACAGGCATGACCCAAATCAGCCTAAAGTTTTGGGAACACCTAACAGCATAAAGGATGAAGTGGAGAAAAGAGCTTATTTTCTGCCTCGCTTCAAATGTAGTGACTGAAAGTCCATTGGTCCAAGTTGGAAGAGAGGTTGGTGATTCAAGTTCCGTTCTGCCTTTTGTAACCGTAGACACAAATCCTTTGAAATGCAGGGATGGTCCTGGAGGTGGGCTTGGGGATTAGGCAGCGGCACAGAGCGCTCTCGGTGTCAGGAGAACAGTAGCCCAAATACTGGATTGTCCCTTTCTCTGTAGAAAACCCCATAAGAGCACCTTCTGCCTCCCCCCCTCTTCCTCTTACTTGCTCATAAGTCGGTTGGGGGTACAAACAGAAGGTTTGAAGAAAGGAGGGTTTGGAATAGCAAAATGTAGAGAAGCCGAAAGGAAAAGCAGAGCGCTGGAGGCAGATACAGGAAGCAGGGAGTGAGGGACTTCTGGTGGGCTGCCTCCAACTTCTCCCCTCTGCTTCCTTTTTAGCAGCTCTGCTTTTATGTCATGCTTTCCTAGGGCGGGGAGCAGAGCTGGGAAAGACGTGAAGGGGAGAAGATGGCCCCCAGGAGCTCAGACCAAAACACACTTTGCAAAAGTTGAACTTGAGCTGCTTCTGAAGAAAAGTTTGAACCCACAAACCGCTTCCTGTGATGTGCTCCTTTGTTCTCGTCTTCTCCAGCCTTTAAATTTAAATGCAGCTTCGTTTTCTGAAGCCTGGCTTTTGCCTGTTGGACGTGGGCCGCATCTGCCGCGGAGGCTCATGTTCCCTCTGATCTTTCAACCAACACACATATCACTTATTTGACGCTCGGTTGTTTAACCGGTTTGGCAAGCCTTGAAACTTTTATTATTGTTTGAAAATGCATCGCGCCTGATCTCTCAGCCTTTGTAACCACAGGAAAAATAATCTGTGCCGGTTGAGCAGGAGCCAGGCCCAACTGTTTCCCTCTGCCTCATGAGGAAATGGCTTGAGGGAATGGGGGCTCTGAGTCTCCGTGGGCATGGCTGGCTTTGGATCCATGCAATGGGTACCTGGGCCTGGCTTCCAGGACTTAGGAAGGGAGGCTATGTGGAAGATACATTCCAGGCAAAAGGGTTGGGCTGATGGAGCCCTTAAATATCTACCGCTTGAGGTTGAGTGGGAACTAAGGATTTGCTGGTTTAAACCTTGCAACCATGGGTCCTCCATGAATGTAGCTTTGGAAGAGATGATGGGCAGGTGGGTTTGAGCTTCTTACTTGGACCTCTTGCCTTCTCTCAACTTCCATGGCTCTTCCTAAACCTTGCCGGTCACCAGAGAAAACATAGTCATAGTTGTTTTTCTCTTTTCAAACATGGCTTTGTGTTCCATCAGTCAAAATTGAGAAACCAATGTTGCTGAAGAATAACCTGATCATAATTGGCTGTATTTGTACTGAGGCTGATAGGAATTGTAGTTTAACAAACTGCTACACTTCTGGAAAGAGTGGTAGACGTTCACACTGAGAGGCAACCCTTACAAATACTAAATATAGAATTCAAGCTATGTTTTAATTGTGGAATCTGACGGTTTGATGTTAACGACATGAAAAGACATGAAAAGATTGATCTCTGTTATCTCCTCATAACATTTAGAGCATATCATTAATGGAATTTTATAGCCCTGAGAGTTTATAGAAGAACACCCACTACCTGAATTGGTTATAATTTTATAACCAGGTGTTTGGGCAGCTTTTTCTAGAGATCAGGCTAAAAAAAACCACCCACCTTTTAAAAAATAAATTTAATATTTTTGGTTAATTAGGGATTAGATAAAATGTTTATCGGTCCCAGTTTATTGTGGTCTCTGAATATATAGTGTTTAAGGAGAAGGATGAGTCCTATATTCCTGTTGGGACATGTGTTGAGAGAGATTTCCCAGTTCTGGAAAAACTGCTTCTCTGACATCCTGGAAAACTGCTAGCTATTCGGAGGGCAGCCCAGGGTTCAGTGAACACAGCGGGGTGGGCTTGTTAGTTCTCTCTGGGGAATCTGAAGAATGCCTACAAATTCCCTCCACAAACTCACAGGGGCCATGATAACCACTGCATGGTATCCAAATAGTCTGTAAATATTTCTGGACTCCTGAAACAATAATCCTGTTCAAGAAGGAGTGGCTTTCTGCTTCCCTCTCTCTGACTCTTGGATCACAGGTTTAGAACTCCTTGGTAATGTCCCTTGCTTGAATTTGCAGAGATTCCGCTTGGAGTCTTGCTTCCCAGAAGACACCACGTTGCAGCCCAATCCTGCCTGTGCTGCCTTTGTTCCAGCCAAAGCCTAATCTTCCAAGATGTGTTGTCAGGGTCTCTCTTGACTTGGATTTAAGGCCTGTAATGCTCAATGGGATGCTTAACTCTGGAGTTCCTAATTAATTTGGGGGTAGCTGATAAACTTTGGCATTTGGTCCGCACACTCTTTTTGACATTAATATGTATAAATCCAGCAATGAATTAGAGATCAACTTGAAACTGGCTCAGTGCATTTATAAAGCATATCTTGCTAAAAGCTAATTGTGGCTGCAGAAGAAAGCATGAAATAATAATTTCTCTTCTGCCTGCAGTGGCCTCTGCCTCGTCTTCCTGTGGATTGTAGGGTTCGCTCCCTCCTGGCCCCCCCACCCAATCTGCCTGCCTTGATCAAAGAGGCAAAGGACCCGGGGTGATCTGTTTCTTGCTACATGAAAATGATGCTTGACAGGACCCTCTTTTCTCCTGCTTAAAGCTGCAAGATGGCAAGGAAATGGGTGTTCGTGTGTGGCTTCTCCTGCTTCACAGTGGCCAAGGCCCGCACTGACTTTGCCTTCCTTGGGTTCAGAAAACTTCCTTAGTGCAGGAACCAACCCAACAGCACTAAAAACGAGACAACGCATGGTGAGAAAATGGTTGGGATGTTAATGTTGAATGCTTTCATTTTCACTTCAGAAAAAAATCTATGAAAAACTTGGGTTACCCAGGACTGCGAGACGTTGCCATGAATGATTAACATGGGCTTGCTGGGGCTTCACAACCCCGTGGCCTGTTTTATCTGCTGATTTGATTTGTGGTGGAAACACGATTAGCCTGTTCAGCAGGGAGAGATAAGTCTGCAACTGCTAAGCCTAATTCAAGTCCATCTAATTAGACTGAAGGAAAATCTGCCCTTTAGGCACTCTGCAGTCCAGGGAAATGGTTGCCACATGTGACTGTGGTTATTAACCCAGGTGTCTTTATTGGAGAGATTTGACAGAGGTTAGGAGGGGAGATAGATGCGTTTTTGCTAACAATATGGGTTGCAATGAAACTCAGTTGCTGGAGTCAAAATCCCGGTTGCCACCGTCACCAAGGGGTGGGTGTGTTTGTGTCTTGGAGACATCTGCCTTGTCCTAATTGGAAGCTGGATTTTAAGAAGAGACTGGGCAGCCCCTTGTCTGGAATAGGGTTTCCAGCTTGGGCAGGGGGTTGGACTAGAAGGCCTCCAGGGTCCCTTCCAGCTCTGTTACTCTGTTCCGTTCCATTCTGGATGCTGAACTAGATACAGACCCTCCATGTTCTCCAGTAGGATGTTCTGGAAGGGAACGATGAGAAAATGCTAGGAGGATTTGCCTTCATGCTAAGACTTCATTGAGATAGAGATACTTTTGGTGGATCGGACCAGAAGGAACAAGGCGAAATCGATGAGGGAGACGGTGAGAAAAGGCTTGGCTTAGGATGCTGCAAGGACCTGGACATTCCCACAGGATAGCAAACTGATAATCCAGCAGATCAAGCAAGTCTTTAGCTGGCTCATCTGACCCGCAGAGCCCAAGGCCTCAGCTGCAGCCTCCTTGGCTGTGTCCAGCAATGAGCAGTCAGGAAGCTCAGGGGATTGGAAGACAAATCCTATGGCAGATGATGGAAGAGGAAATCAATGCAGGGCATAAATGCAGCCCTCAAAATATTTGAAAAAGTGCCCTGCTGACTTGATCTCTGATGGCTTCGGAGGGCACGGGGAGGGTGTTTTTGTGTGTGTTTTGCCTAAGAGGACCTTCCGGTAGACAAAAGGTGTTTGGCAGTGGGACAGAGGCCTTCAAGGAAGAACGTGCTCCTTCCACAGAGGGTCTGAAGAAGACTCTGGCCAGCCACTGGTCAGGACGGTCCAGTAGCATTGACGCTACAGAGCCTGCTGTGGCCCAGTGGACTGGTGTCTCAGCAGCGTTTCTTCCAACCCTTTTAGTTCACGATTAAGCAACCTTGGCCATGATCTCTCAGAGCAACCATGATTGGTAGCAATACTAGTTCTGAATGCTGTTAATGGTGGAAAAGGAGCTGCATGCAGAAAAGGACCAGTTTATCTACTGCCACCTGATGGGTCATTTGATTTAAAGAGGGGGGAGAGCTGAGCCAGGTTTGCATTTCAGAGTGAACCTGACAGTGATATTTGATCTGGATTCCAACATATACGACATATGTAACTGAATGGATGGAACTGTCTTGCTGGAGATTGTGGTGATTGTGCTAAAAGCCCAGGAGAGGGGGGGGGAAATCTTATTAGAACAATGCATTCATGTCAGATACAGATTCCTTTTTGTATTTTATTGGAAAAAAATGTGCCGGATTTTATCAGGGATATTTGCTTACTCATGTAAACCTAATCAAGGAAAGCAATGAGTCAGAGAGATGTATGAGAAAGTGGCATTTGATATTAATGAGTGGCAATTAGATGTGCAATTAATAAGTGTAACCAGGGCCTTAAAGGGGGATATTAGAGTTCCTGTCATCCTTGATTGATGGCCCCGTTTTGCCCTTACAAGAAATTATTCTGATTTCATGTTTGGTATGTTTTTGCCTCCAATAAATCTTTGATAGGCATGTGAGCAACAGAAATGGTCAGTTCCAGAGGAGATTAGCAGATGAGGGGACTTGGCTTCCTGTATGAGCCAAGATCCTTTTCCCAAGCTCATTCCGTGCCTGAATTTCTTTCCGTTGGGGGGAGGGTCTCCCTGATAATCTGTACTCATTGAACATTTGTTCTCATTTTCATGCTGATTTTCTTGCACACTTTTTTGTTTGCAAGCAAGCAGGTTTCTCTAACACACCTTTCCAGTAATGCCCACTATTTGATTGGAAACCACAGTGCCAAAAGTAGATAAATGTGATAGCCAAAGGATAATTATATTCCAATTTGCCAGTTGTTTTGAGAAGTGCAGATGAGTTTGGATCCATATTGAAACTGGACCCCACTGCTTTTCCATCTCTGTTTGTTCTCCTATTCTCTGCTGCGATGAAGGAGCTCAGCGCCTCTTTGGCAAACTGGCATAAGGCCTGCTGTGTTGGAGGGTGAGGCGGGAGAGATGGGCATGCCTTCTGCCCAGCTGAAATGGGGCTTTGGGGTGTTGCTTTAGCAGGAAGTGTAAATTCTGCTGCTAGAGCCTCTCAGGGTGAGTATAATGCAGGTCACCAGGCTCTCGACAAACTGAAATATTGATCATTAAAATAACTCCGATGTAGAAGTCAACACTGAAATCCGAAGCCTTTCCTCTCACATCTTCAGATGTGTCCATTTTCTTCACTGCCCTTTGAAGTGATGAAGGGGGGGGGAACCAACCTGGCCTCGGGGAGCCTCCTGTTCCACAGAGAAGCAGCTGTCGATGAGGGGTCATCCTGCAGGGCCCCTCTCCCAAACCCCACCAGATGATGTAGAAGAGCTCCCACCTGGATAGACACATCCCAAAAGGTGAACCAAGAAGGCAAGGAAGACCTTGCCCCGAGACTTAACCCGAAGGCCCATCAGCTTCCAGAGAAACCCTTGGCCTCATCTTTGCAGTCTGAAAGGCTTCTGCAGATGAAGCTTGCCACACGTGTTTTCTGCCGGATCACGCCTGCCTTAGATTTGAAAAAGCAATATGTGAAAGCATTTTGAAACCCACCTCTCTCTCTCTCCTCTCTCTCTGTCTCTGTCTCTGTCTCTCTCTCTCTTTCTCTTGTCCCTCCCTCCCTCCCTCCCTCCCTCCCTCTTGCAATAAACTTCTTTCTCCCCAGGCAAATGTGTGTTTCCTACAGCTGTGAACTCCATGGAGGCACGCCCTGTTAGATTTAGTAGAGGAAGCCAAAGATTTTTTTTTCGCTCTAAAGGACATGAATCCCTCTCCTCCTCACTCAATGGCCTACAAGGGACAGTCCCCACCTGCAGAAAAAGGAGCCGAGGGACCATGAAAAATGAGCACCCCACTTTGTGGCTTCTTATTGGGGTCCCTTTGGGAATGTCCCCCATTTCAGGATGCAGAGACAGCCGTACAGCACCTGTGTGGCTGTAGCTCTTTGCAGGTTTGCTGGGGATTTAATGAGCCCCATCCATTACCACCTGAGAGAGCCCAGAAGGAAAGTGGTGTGAACTCTGTCCAGGGACCCATTAAGGCCTCTTAATGCTGCCTACTTATTATCCAGAGCTGAAAATGTTCAGTCCTGCTGCAAGCTTTTGCAATCAGACACATATTTTGCACTAATAGTTCATTTCCCTCCCCCCTCCCTCCCTTAGATAAGTGAATAATTTGTGGGTGTGCCAATTGTTCTGGGCCTGTTCTGCTGCGTGTAGCCGTGTAGAAGTGGATGGAAAGAAGTAATCGAAAAATCCTGCACCAGGGAAGCTGAAAAGGAATACCCATGTGTCCCTGTGTGCACAAGGTGTGCACTGTTTCATAGCTTCTTTATGCATTCCAGAGAAGATGTTCCTCTGATGCTAGCATTTTAAACACGCCCACTTTGAGATGGGCCTTCCTATCTTCCCCTACATGGGCAATGGCCTGATAGTATCTCTGTTGGCTTTTGCCGAACACGATTCTGAGCCAAACGTAAGGATGGATTCTCCATCTATTGACCTGGTTAAAGAACAGTTTCCCACTCAAGGCAGACTGGAGTCCCCTAAAAGTCCAAAGTCCCTTCAGGCCATTCCTCGAAAGCAAAATGCGGAACTAAGATGCACAGCGGGAATTAAAAGGGGAGACTAGAAGGAGCTCATTTTCTCCTGGCAGCAACAGAAGACCTTCAAACCTGGGGAAGGTCCCCTCTTTGGGGACAGGGAGCTCCCAATCAAGGGGCTGCCACAGAGAAGCCCCTTGTCTGAATCCCACCAGTTGGGGTGGGAGATGCAGCAGACCCCTTGGTTGTCCTGTGCGAAATAATCCCAGGATCCTGAAGATGGGACCCTCTCTTCCAGGGAAGTTCACTTTTCCCTCCTTCCAAGTTTTCAGTTGCCCTGTTTAATCTCACTGACTCCATCATTTTTCTGGTGTGAAATGGAGCACATCTGCCCAAGCTTTCCCCACAACCACCATCCCTTTCTCAGCAGGGTTTTGCCGAGGGCCATGAAGGGCAGCAGCTCTGGAGGTTCGGGAGAAGGAGGTTGAATGAAGCATGGAGAGGTTTGCCTTTACACTAGCCCAATTTGGGGGGACCCTTGGCCAGGCCACCTCAGGGGAAAAAAAAATCCAACAGGCGAATCGGAGGCGAGTTCTTTCTGCCTGCCTTTTGGTACAGTGGGACCGCCGTGCAAATAGTAGTGTGCGGAGAGTTGGGCGCAAAGATTTTACGTGCAGGACACACCCTTCCAAGCGATGCTTCCTTTGTGGGGTAAGAAGGGCAAAGGGAGCTTCAGGGAAGGCAGCTTCTGCAGAGGAAACAGCCGGTCTCCCGGTGTGGACCTCTTCCGTGGACCTGTCTGTTAAGCCGCTCTGTGTAGCAGCGAGTGCAGGAACACAGACCACAAAAGCCCCTTTGTGTGGATGTGAGTGCATGAGTGGGCTTTGGAGCAGGGCTCTCCATCAAACAGGCTTTGTGGGCATCCATGGCTCTTCCTCGCAGGGAAGGAGGCGGGATCAGGAGCGGGACGTGAGTTTGCCCGGAGCTCCTCTCTGATTCTGATGTGGCTCCTAATTATGCCGAGAGTGAGTTAGCCATGATGCCTCGCCTGCTTTCCGGTAGCTCATCGCATGTATAAGCACTGCGATCATTCCCATGGTAACCGACCGTTGCCTGCAGCCGAGGATGATTAAATGGCAAGAGTGCATTAAAATATAATGTTACAGGCCTGGCGTTCAGAGGTTCACGTTCAGGCAGGATTGCGCACAATGTCTACAAACCATTTTCTTTTTCAAGCTGCCACGACTCCGACAGAGGCAGCCGCTCGGCACCCGTCCCCTCCCCTCCCCTCCCCAGCCAAGCCAGAGCCAGAGCCAGAGCGACTGGCTGTGGTTTGGGGAGAAGACTGGTGGCGGGGCTTCAAATGGCCAGTTTGTTGCCATGGAAACAGCCGCATCCCGAAGAGGACTGCCTGTCCAGTGGGAGAGAAGGAAGGCCTTCAGAGATGTTGCTAGGTAGGGCCTGTGGATCAGAAGCTAGAAGAGAGGCCTTGCTGAGCAGACCTTGGTGGCATCTGGGAAGCGTTTGATGCCAGGGGAGGACAGGCTGGACGGGCGCCTTGAGCCACCAGCAAGCTTTGGGGGCAGCTTGGCTCTCGTTGGGAGGCTTGTCTCTGTCTGGAGTGGAGCATGGACTTTTCAGGTGATGGGCAGCCAGTTGACAGGGATTAGGGGCAGAAGTCTTCTACCTCCAGACTTGTATCTCCAGTCAAGAGCCCATGTTTCTCAGAGTTTCTTCCCAGCCCCTTTCAGAAAGCTACCTTTGCCAGCTAATGAGGGCTGGGGGGATGGCCCCTTGGCATTCCAGCCTTCCTGCTGAAGGTGAGAAGCCATTTCCCTAATTTACGGCTATAGCCAGAGCTCTGGAATGCAGCATTGGGTGACATATTGCAGGGTCCAATTAGGTTTTGCATTCTATTAGGAGAAGTGAGCTCCTGGAGCGAAGGGCGGAATAGCTTTGGATGTTCTCCCTGCTCCTGTGACAGGTTTGCTGGTGATCTGTTCCTGTCGGAGCAGCGGCATTGTTGGTGTTAAGGGAGGTTAGGATTTGAAATAGTGAATTTAACTCCTGTCACATCCTTAAGGGAAAATAACGCAAATACCATGGGATTGCAGTTAAACTCTTTAAAAAATCCTTGTCTCGGAAAAGATTAACAATGAGCACACACTAAGCTTTTTATGATGGAAGCCAGAGAAAATGAAATGTGAACATGGAAGCAATGAATATTTTTATGGTGACTTTAACTTTCATTTCATTTCTTTACTTGTTCAGACGTAGCTTTTAAAAAAAGGTGAAGGTATCCTTCCCTTAAAGGAAAACCACCCGTAAGTAGGCTCCTAGGTGGCCCTCACTGAAAGGTGGGGGCTTTTTAGCCCTAATAGCCCTAATCCCATTCATCGGAGTTTGGGTAAGGATGCCCACAGAATACGGTCAAAGCAGTCAAGGTGGCAGCGCATTGCAATGCAGGGCATTGAGTGCTGTCCATTCTTTATCATTGTTGTACTGTTGTGGACACCATTTTGAGATTCTTGGTCACCTTCCCTGGACACCCTTGGTCAAATTTGGGAGAGGGAAGTAGGCGCTGCTGGAAGTGAAAACGCTGGTCATCCCAAGGGCAAGGTTCAGCATTTCTACTATCTAGGATTAATAACAATAACTAGAGTGCCGGAGATTGACAGGGCTCCTTAGACCAGGATGAAAGAGGGGCCAGGAAATGGAGGCCAGGAATCTGTTTTCCCTTGGTGGAGCGGGGAGGTGGTATCAAATGTCTCCCTATGAGGAGTAAGTGTGTGTGTATGTGTGTGTGTTGAGTGCTGCATTTCCAGGCAACCCCCCTTTTCTGTTTTTCTTCAACAACTATGCACACCATGATTGGCAGCCATCAGGGTGGGCTGGAGAGAGCAGGACCAGAGAAAACTGGCCAGGGAAGGCCTTGCGGAGCCGATCAATCTTGCCACTTGTTTTAAAGCAGGAGCTGATCAATCCAGGTTTTCTGGTTGACTGAGATTTCTTTAAGACTCTTAAGGTAGAATTTCGGGTTCCGTTTGATGGCTTTGTATGACTCCCGTCGGAAGCTCTACAAACTATTCTGAATTATTCATTGAGGCATGATCACAATTGTGCATTTATGCAAAGGCGGCAGCCACTTTTGACTCTTCCTCTATTTGACACGTTCACAGCCCATTGTTGGCCTGAGCCAAGAATCTCTGGCTCATCCTTTGTGTGACTGGTGACAATAACACAACTTAAGATGGGAACTCCACCACGGGCTGCTTAATTTGGAGCCTCCTTTGCAATCAATTTACGGATAAATGCTTCATCCCCACCATCACGAGGGTTAGGGTTACAGTAAAAGCCACATCCTTTTCGAAAACGAGGATATTCTAAGGGCGGAGTGCTTTGTTTTGTTCACTTGATGAATGATCTAAATCAGGGCTCTCCAAACTTGGCAATTGCTGGAGTTGGAGGCTTCAACTCCAGAAGTCTTTAAGCTTGCCAAGCTTGGAGACCCCTGATCTAAACCATACATCTAGTTGTGTCCAATTGTTACTGTCTGTTGCAGATAGGCTACTAGTTGCAAGGCATAACATATGTGGATTCTTTTCCTCACGAATGACCATTGATTCAACTCTGCTCTGGGCAAATGCCAAATGGATGTGGGTAAGACTGGAATGGTTCTCCTTGGAAGCTGGGTTTAATTGATTGCTGGCAAGCATATCTGACACCAAATGGCTGTCTTCTGTGCAGTAGAGGGCCACCGGTGGCCCCTCTGGAAGCGGTTGAAACAATCCCTAGTGGCCCCCAACCACTATGGTCAACGGAGAGGAATTATATGGTTTCTAGTAGGCTGTCCAGGGTGGAGGGTCTCCATCCTTGGCCTAGACTAGAGTATCTGATGTGGATCTGAGTTACCTGAATGGTTAAGGTGTTGTTTTGATCACATCAACTTTCAGCTACTTCACTGAATAGAAGGGAGCAGGCAGCCCTTTTGCAAATGTGTTGGATTCACAAGGTTTGGGGGTTTAAGGGCAGAACTTTGAAACTAACTCTTAATGCAAACTCTGTTTGTTTTCAGATTTCAACTGCCAAGATTTGGGTACAAATTACTGATTATCCACTCCCTGGCTCTTCTGTGGATTTAACTGAGTGGTTATCTGGATTAAACATTAATCTGTGAAACTTCTAATAAAACCAGCAGCCTTGCAAGTTCCCCTTCTAGGCCTGTATATCTGTGGGTTGTCTAGGATGAAAAAGAGAACAAGCCACACTGCATTTCCTATAACAGAAGTTGGGAGGGATGTGAATTTTCTCATGCGCTTCAGAAGGAGACAGATGTGGTTGAGGTTGATGATCATGAAACAGAGATTTGTATCTTCCGGGCCACGTAGCATTCAGACAACCTTTGCATGACCCAGTATGAGCCATTGCATGGCCCAAAGCTCCGATGCCCCTATTCCAGCTGCCTGATGGGGGAAGGTCTCTAAAAAGAGTCTCTGGGAAGCCTATGATGGGCAATTATGTGCACATATATTTATGCTGCAGTAATGTAATACTTCTGTCATTATCCACCAAGGCTACAATAAATTCTGCTGTATAAAATCCCAGCCAGCATTTGATTATAAAAGCAAATTGTTTGCTGGTTGTTGTTGGGTGTTTTTCTTTTTGAGCAGCAGGAAAAATGCATTGCAAGTTCTATTGGTAAAGCAATTCTCATTGTAATGAGTCCCAACACTCAATATGCGCAGTGTGTATATATATGTGTGTGTAAAAAAAACACTGCCAAATTTTGGGCTGATCTGGAGAAATAAATTTGGCTAATTCAGACACTTTCAACTGTCTTCAGTGGAAAAAAGAATTTATTTACTGGCGTGTTTCCTTGGAAGATCCAGGTGATGGATTTTTTTTGCATGCATCCTGTTTGCTTGAGACGGCTGGTGGAATAGACTTTGAGGGAAAGGTAGCTCTCCTGTTTCTGAAATAAGTCCTACCAATCATGTCCCCTTGACTTTGGTTGGGGCACGGAAGAGAGAGAGTGGGGGAGTGAGAGAGATAAAAACAGAGAGAGAGAGAGAGAGACAGAGAGAGGCAGAGGCAGAGGCAGAGACAGACCCCAGGAGCAACCACGTTGGATGAGGTTCCTTCAAGAGGACCTCATTCATCTTGTGTGGCCTGAGAGACCTGAGGGGGGAGGCATCTTCTCTTGATTCCCTTTGTCTTGGCTATCTTTAAGTGAGGAGGGGGACGAGGGCCAAAGCTTTTGTCTTGTCTGGCCGTCCAACACTTTCCAGAGCTTGGATTCACTCAGTGGAGCCAGAGTTTTTGCAGTGCTTCCACTAAAAGAGCTTTGTTCCATGTTGTTCCAACGGTGTCCTTTGGAGACATGTGAAAACAATGTTAACTGTGAAAACAACAACTTTTGTTTACTACTTGCTGCCTGCCTGTTCGTTTGTTTGTTTTTGCTCTTGACAGGATTGATTTAGATTAAACCTGCAGTCTGTGGGAGGCCAGGGTGTTTCCCCCGCCTGCTTTGAATCTTTTCACATTTACAGGACTCAAGTGTGGAATTTTCACTGCTCTGACATGTTCTGGCTTACATGCTTGTTTATTTGGGGTGGGGGTGGGGGGAAAGGCTTTCGTTGGGGTAGCCTGGAAGCCCCCTCCCTTTGCCAGGCCTGAATCTATATTAAAGAGTTGTCTTCTCTCCTCCTCCTTTGCCCTTGATCCATTCTCTACCCTTCTTCCCACTTTAGCCGCTTGCAAAACCCATTTTCGTTACCCAGAACTATAATAAGTATATATGATATCCAGGACTGTTGAGAAGGCTACAATAAGTCTGAATGCCGCTTCTTTTAATAAGGGGCCTGGAGAGCCTGACTTAAGCCCCACCGTAGCAAGGAGGAGAGCCATCCATCACCAGCACGAGCCTTTGCATCTTCGGCTCGGATTACAGCACACAAAGAAAGATGGATGGGAGACTTCTTCCCGGCACCTTGTACCCCAAACACGAAATGAAATCTAAAGACTCCCTCGCAGAAAAGCTTCAATTATGTTGGCAAATAACTTGATCAGAACTGGAGAAAGGAGGGGAGTGGGTGGGGTGGGACACAAGGATATCAACTGCTGATTTCTACAGGTTAAAATGAAAACATTATTTTGATTAGCTTCCACCCCCTTTTCAAGCTGCTGTTGTTGAGAAGTGATCTTTCCGAGGTTGGCTGGCTGTCCTTATACAGTCTGGGATTTGGGTTTTCTTCCTGTAGCTATTTCCTTCCCTTTGCTGGTATGATGTGCTCTAAAAACCCAAGCAGGGTCCAAGCGTATTGCTGGTGCTTTTTGAAGGACCCATGTTCTCCAGTGACACCAACACCTTCACCTGGGAAAGAGGGCACTTAGGAAGGGAACACTGCAAATGAAAAAAGGATGGGTGCATGCTTCTAAACAGTAGTAGGAAGATGTGATAAATGCATGTTACCATTCACTTGGTCACGTGACTCTTAAAAGCTGAAGTCCAGCCCTCAGTCCCAGGACGAAAGATCTCCTGGAGATGTTGGTCCAGGGGATGGTGCAGAAATACAGCCGATGGTTAGGCAATTGGTTGTACAAGTTAAACGAGGGAAGATTTGCTCTTCTGCAAAGCAGCTTGTTAGTCTAGGGGAAGGATGTGAGCCCCAAACTCTGCTTTGGCTTGAATGATGTGATTCAGTCTGTTATACTTGGTTGCCTTCAGGCAAGTTGTCATTGTGTGTGTGTGTGTGTGTGTGTGTAAAAAGGGTTGTGTGTTTGTGTGTGTGTGTAAAAAGGGTTGTGTCTTGCTTTCTTTCATTACTGAATATGCATGTTAATTAACCACTAATGCTAGGGTGGGTGCTTTGAAATGAGTTGCAAGAACTATTCATTGCAAAGGTTCTTTAAAAAAAATCAATGGTGTATCAGCCGCTGGAATTAACATCAATATGACAGTGATTCAATAATACTCCAAATCTCTCTGCTTTTTGCTGCTTAGCTAATAGAAGAGCCTAATTAGCCATTAAGATGCTTTTCCCTTTGCACTCCCCCAACCATACAGGCACGGTCGCCTCCTGTGCCAAACAAGGTCCTTGTAGCTCACCTTTGCACTACTTTTACTTTTAAGTGTGGGCTCGGATATGCCTCTCCGAGTGCTTCTCAATGCAGCTCTTCTACCTGGGGATTAAACCTATTTCATTTTTCTCTTTCACAGATGTGGGGAAGGGAGAGAGAGACACAGAGGGATGGACTCATTAGGATGAAATGTTGAGGTCCCTTCAGCTGTTGGCTGATGCAGGCAGCTAGGTGTAAGGTTTGTAGATGTCCCTGCTCTTTGTGATGATTTGTGGTGATGTTCTGGAGGCATCTGGGGTGCTTCTGAGGTCCCTCATGAGGGAATGGACAAGCCGTCATCTTCCTCCCAGGGGCAAGTCTCACATTTATGAGACCTTTTAAAAAAAAAACGCATCTCTTCCTTTGGTTGGTTGTCCTCCTGTCATTTTTGGGTGGCTGTCATTCCATCTTCAGCTTTTAGTGGCTTCTAAGATTTTTGATGGTTGGTTTGTACATTTGAGGATCCAGTTGTGGTTTGAATAAACTGAGGGAGGTCAAGCCTGAAGCTCTTCCTTCTTAAATCAGAGGATAACAGACCAAGAGGTGGTCACATCTGAGTCTTGAGGTTCTAAATCCATCAGCTGTTGTGGAGATCTGATAACTAAATATCTTGAGTGCAAAGCCACAATGGGTTAAAATAGGGCAACAGTCACCAGTCTATATCAGGAAAATAAGATTCTCATTTGGCACCCAGGAATCTGGTGCACATTTAGACAAAGACTGTTGTGTTAGCATCAGATGTGATGAGAAAGTTGTGTGTGTGTCTAGTTTCCAGAAGCTATGGAGGACTAGAGTCAATGACACAAAGCTTGGTTGTATCCACCTAATTGGTGCTCAGTGGTGGTCTAATAAAACTAATTGAGTATCTTTAATACTTGTCATCTTCTGCTGTCATTGTGATCATATTTCTTACAGAGGTGATCTTCAGCATAAAAAGTATTTTCCCCCATCTCTTCATTTACCTGAGCAAGAGGAGCGCTTCACGATCCATCAGTCTCCAGCCGTGATCAAAAGCTATTAATTAAATCGCTATTTTTTTTTAAATAGAAAGCAAAATGGCCAATTTTGGATTCCTTTCTCTGCTGCCTTCTGGGGATACCCACTTTCCAAAGGTCGCCTTCAAAAACTAAACCATTTCAGAAAAACATATCAGCAGACAGCGCTGTTATGGATTATGCACAATTAATATCATGGCGAAGCTTGTTACAGTGGCTCCATTTATGTGTGATCACAGCAACAGGGTCTTCATTGTCTTAGTATCTCTGTCTCCAGAGAGCCAAAAAGAAGACCCTCTCCTGATGACATTAAAGGCTTGGGGAAGTAGATGTGAGTAGCTGCAAAGCATTTTTGGTACTGATACAAGAAAATATTTTTAGCCTGGGGTTGAATTGAGGGGTTCTTGGTGCTCTCTGAGCTTGGTGCTTTTCTTGCAGGTGTTTCACAACCCAGCTAGGGAACATTATCAGTATGCTAGAAAGCCCTCCTCTCTTCTGGGTCATGAAACATCTGCAAGAAAGCAACCAAGGCCAGGGAGCACCAAGAACCTCACACATTTAGCCGTTTAAAAGGAACAGCAGCATCTTCCTATTAGGATTAGAAAGGAATTAGCAAAACAGCCCCTGCGGAAGGCAAGGAGGACAATTCCATTTCTCCCTGATTTGAAATCTTTGGACCACCTTTTAGGACAGCCTCAGGTAAACAGCCTCCAGTTAACCCTCTTTAAGAAGAACCCAAGAGCGTCAGGTGGTTGTTGGTTGACCATCAATGGTGTTGACCATCACTGAGGCTACTCAGAGGCACACTGTTTGAGTTGGGCAGCCTTATACATCTAACCAATCAATCAATCTAGGAAACTAATATGTTTGCATTCTCTCCATCCATTCCTCAGTACAAATTATCCACTAATAAAATCTCCCTTGGCCAAAACCCTGATTGCTTTATGGGTGGGTGTCATGTTTCTTGGTCAAAGCATCTGCCACGGAGCCTGTTTTTGTGGCTGCCTCTATTCCTCTGAGAAATTCCGGAGCACTTGGAGCCAAATGCAGGTTCTACCAGGGGCAATGCATCTGATGGCTTGCATCATCCCCCTTATCTCTATTTGCATGCTTTGTTCTCAGGTGTCTGTGCAGCCACAGATCTGTGTAGTACCTGATCTACGTTATCCGTTTCTAAAGAACAATCTGTTCTTTGAGTGTCTCTGAATTGAATGGGAGCTAATCTTGGCTTGAGTGAAGATGAATATAGAATATTGCACTTCTATCAGGCAGATAATATTTTAATTATACTTTGCACGCTGCTCTTTGCGAATGTGTTACATTCTGGTTTTTCGTGAAAACCCAGTCTTTGTTTGGTTTTGCCTTTCCTTATCTTCCAGCTCCGCCGGGCTAAATGTCTGTTTGTTCTTCCCAGGCGCAATGAAGGGCAACCCCTGCATCTCGGCCCTGGTTTTCCACAACTTTGATAGCCTAGCCTAATCTGAGAAGGATGCTTCCCATACGTGGGAGCTCCCGGCCCGGCTTATAATTCGATACGCTTCCCTCTGTTCTCCGTCCCCCAAGTGCACTGAGTACCCGATCCCACAAACGGCTCAGAAATCAAGTTTCACCATTTGTCTATTTCAGGGGGATGAAGTCATTGCCTGCTCAACTTTCCAGTTAGAATAATTGAGCCTTATATTCCTCCTCCATTCTTCTCTCCCCCTTAGGATGGTGGGGTATAGTAAACTTCTTTTCTTGATAGGTGCGTATTTATGGGCACATGACTAATGCATTAGTCACTCCTTTTCAATCCTTCTCTCAAATGGTTTTTCAGTTACTCTGCTCCTTTTCAATTGCATGGCTTGAGTCCTTTTCCAATTTCGGCATAATAAACCTGCGTTGCTAAAGATCCAGAGGGAGCTGTGCTGGGCATCGCCATCTGCTCAGAGTGACCTCTTTTAGATCCTTGTTTGCTTCCACCATTTTCATCTGGTCTGCGGGCTTCATTTCAGCAAAAGCCGAAATTGTAGGTTCTTTCCAATTAAAGTAATTTGGGTATTACTCAAATTGGAGTAATCAGTTGCTTGTTGGAGTTGAATTATCCAGGTGCCTGCTGTGCAGCTGAGATGTGCGATTCAAGCCTTGGGCCCCAACATCCCTGCTTCTAATGCGTCCTCTGGGCTCCATCGCTGGATAATGCCTAGTGCAAATTCTCCAAGCTCGAGCGAAGCCCCAGAACCCAAGAGGAAGGGCACGCCTAGTTCTCGGGTGGCACAGCGTGCGGCATTCATGCGTCACCCCTGGGCATGACAAGGAATATTTAGCTGTCAGCCATGAGTTACCATCTTAGGGTGGGGATGGGTGTCTGGGGAAGCTGCCTCCCTCCACAGCAGGAGCAAGGAGCCTTTAAGGAAGACCTACTTTAGTGATTCCAAATGCCCCCCCCCCCCAAAAAAGGCAGTGAAGTGTCATTATCTGTTCACCCTCCCCCCAACCCATCAGCAGTCATAAATAACCAGGCACATCACTGATCTCATTTGCTGATGGTGCATCTCTGGCCTTACAGCTTTTCCAGTCAGCCTCCCTTGCTGAGGTTCTGCCCCCAGGGCCACATCCTGGAAAAGCATCCTATGGTTTTGTGTACAAATGCCAAACCCAACTTCAGCATCCAGGATAAAAATGTGCCTGTTCTCTTGACTTTGGCCACCTGCCTTCCCCAACATGGATTAACACAAAGCACGAGGTAGAAAGTGCCCCTGTGGCCTGTGGGAAGGGGTGAAGGGTTCCTTGAGGCTTGGAGATGAATGGTGGGCAGAACTTTGTGGTGGGACCCTCTCCATTAATTCCTGAGGGGGTGAGCTGGGGGTGCTCCTTCCCCTCCCTCAAAGGTCCAGCTTGCTCATCAATCCTCTAGCACTTTTTCATCTGATATTATGGGTGGTTCTTCCCTTATCAATGTGAACATACTCCTTGAAGCTCACCACCGTTGTCTCCAGCAGAAGCGCCTCCTCCTACTTCTACAGCTCCTTTCTCCCCCACTTTCTTGAAGAGCCACCCGTGTGGCTAGTTAATAAATCCAGGGTTCTCCCATCTTCAAATAGGTGGTCCTAGGAGATCTGCAACCCCCATCAGTTCATGGTTTTTGTGTGCCAGAAGACAGAATGCCCATGAATTCCCAGGCTCATAAATGCAAAGTTCTCCTAGTCTTTTGAGAGATGTTTTTGGGTTGGCAGCCTGGCCACCAGCCTGGATTCTTGTGGGTTCCCAACCCAGAACTAGCCACCCCCATCCTTCTTAGCTTTCAAGCCCCAGTGGGGTTGACTCTGGTTTGCCACCAGTTGAGGCAGTCGCTAACAGAAGTGAGAGAATGAAAACTAACACAGAAACAACCGTCTTCAGTCAAGTTGTTCCTTCCTTCCTGCTTCAGAATTTCCACAAACGCACGTTCTCCTGACACATAAAATGGACCCTCCCACCCCTACGGAAGTATCTCCCCTACCCTTTGAGTGTGGAAAAGAGACCCTCCCCTGGCCAGGTTGCCAGGTGACAGTGGTCGCCATGGCATCTTCTGCCTTCCACACCTTTCCTGCTGGTCCTTTGTGCTGGTACACCAGGTTCTCTAGGTCAGCTGCCATTCTGCTTCCCAAAAAGAGAGAAGAATTAAAATTGACATTAAAGGACAACTCTGACACGGTCAATTAATAATTAAAACAGTTTTTAATGAGCTATGCAATTACCTGTGTGTCCCCGGAGAGGATAGTTTATGGGACTGTAACTGCGTGCCCTTTCTTTCGTCATGGCGTGTGACATCTGTAATTTAAAGCAGGCTGGGCCTTCTTGTGACAGAACTTTCATTAACCTTGTCTAAAGTTGGCTAGTGACAAATGCCTCTCCAAAGTGCTTTTGTCAAAACATGCCAGATTAAATTGAAAAGGGGGCCTTCATACAAGGAGATGGAGACTTATTCCTTCCCCTGACAAATGTGCATGAATAGTTTTAATTAGCAAGGAGTGACACACACATGCGCTGCGCAAACTGAGATGCATCTGCCTTGGCCCACCTTGGCCTTGGGGGGCCTTTTTGCTGACCCTTCCCTGCCTTCTCCAGAGCCGTTTCCCAGCCCAAGCTTTTTGTGGTGTAAAGGGCCCCAATCCTGAAGAGCTCATCCTGCCCAAGAAAACATCTGCTTTTGGGCCATGAGTTTGGGTCCACCAGGAGAAGCTCTCTGAAAGCCATTTCATTCTCACTTCAGGCCTTTGCCCTCAATGCAAACTGTTTTTGCCTAGAGACAAAACAACAGCTCTCTCTCTCTCTCTGTGTGTGTGTGTGTGTGTGTGTGTGTGTCTGAAGCAAGGGAGCAGATAGAAATTTGTGGCAAATTGGGGCCGATTGCAGCCTTTTCTTTCCCACCACTCAGGGTTTGCTGGCTGCCTCTTGCTGTCACCTGCCGAAAACCTGATGGAACCTAAAACTTGCGGGATTCAGTCCTGCCTGCAGTGAGAAGTTAATTTGCTTTTCCACTGAAGCTGGGATTAGAGAGTAAAAATTATCTTAGAGAGAAAGAAAGTGGCAGCAGCAAATTCCCTGCCAAAGCAAAATGCCTTTTGTAAGGACAACGCTAAAAGAGATGTGTCTGATAGTAATGACTTACTATGGGATGTCAGGCAGTTGGGCAATGGAACAGGTCTGAGCAGTTCCTCCTTTTGAAATATAGAATAAATTTGGACTGTTTGCCAGCTGAGATCAGCCCCAGAATAGGGCTCCTTTGGGGGCAGGTTAATGAAACCCAAATGCTCCTCCCAAACTTGTGTAGCTTCGTTCTGGCAGGAAGCATCTCCTGCTCACCGTATATCTCTGGCCCTGCTCATAACAACGGAATATTTGTGCTTGCATTTCGTCATATCAAAATAGAGAGAAGCGACAGAAAAAGAAAGTGAAGCACCCAATCTTCTCAGTCGATGTGTGAATGCGCCACTGTGCAGCTGGCTGAGACCCTCGTTTATTTCTAACCCAGAGAACGAATGAATCCAGAGCTGAAAAGGCTTTGACCCCTTCTCTGCGTTGTCACCGAAAGGATTTGAGTGAACGGATTGAGAGGCTCGATTGTGAGCAAGAATCCGTCCTTTCCTTGGCGCAAGAGAAGTACACGGAGGTCATTTGTGTCCAAGCTGGCACTACGTAAACAAAACTGATAACCAAACGAGCTCCCCCCTCCCCCTGATGGCGATGATGGTTAAGATGCCCCCGGAGACATTGTAGTTGGTTGATTTCCTCTGGTGGCTTGTAGCTTTCCAGCAAGATGGAGGCATTAGCAGAAGCTGCAGCAACAGTAGCTGTGTTTTTCCCCCTCTCTTCCATTGTCTACTGTAGGTTTGTTTCTTCCCTGTAATTTTTCATTGTAATTGGGGTGTTGTGCTAAGATGGCCCTTTCTCAAAGGGCATTAAGGGAACATTTGTAACTAAACTCCGGCTTCAGAGAATCTGCTCGCCCCCTGTGAGTCTGGTGACTCATTTTTACTCTAATGACCATAGTAGTTGAGCCTCTACCCGAGTCTACATTTCGGGACTCATTTAGCTGAAAATACTTGCTTATGCATATATAGTTTCCGTCAGCGTCAAGGGAGTGGAGGGGAACTCTCTATCTGTAAATGATGCAGATCTGATTCCTGGACCAAACTGCTCAGTTTCACTCTTTGGGGCAGAATTCGGAGGCTCCTTGTGATTATGAGGCTGTTCCTCAGCCTTCGTTTCCTGTGTGTTGGTTCGCCCCTTCCAGCTACCTGGGGTTCCGCCCAATTCAACCTGCCTTCCACCCACAGCCCTTGAGGCCCAACATCCTTTTAGACAGCCATGATGCTCCTGTAGGTGGCCAGGGAGGTGCTTATCCACCTATCCTGAAAATGTTGTATGCTTAAACTACATACAATATTTGTTGAAAGGGTGCTTTTCAACCCCATCGCTTGTCTCTTGTAAACTCATTGGCCTGAACATCTGAGGAAGGTCTGCTTAAGCCTTTGCTTCGAGGCTCATTGAGTGATTCCTTGCTATACTAGACCTCCATACATTGATAAAAAGTGTCCAGGAAAGAGACCTGAAACAAGATGGATGGACAATGTCAGCAAATATGGTGGGCCCAATTTTGAAAAGAAAGCCCAGGACCATCTTGGTTGGAAACAAGCGGAAGAGGCCTTCACCCTGCAGTGGATGGACCATGGCTAGGATGATGATGGGGTTGACATTGCAGCTAAGCAAAAGACCTTCTCCCCACCCCTTCAAAGAAAGCCCACACCCTACATTGCTCCCACCCCTGCTTTCTGCATGAACCTAAGGTGCCATTTTAAAAGCAACTTATTTGGAGAAAAAAGGGTGTTTCCTTCCGTGTAAACAAGAATGCGATGCTCTTCACTTTGTGGTGTTCTCCATCATTCGTCCTTCTCAAGGCTGCCCCCTGACTGTCGGTAAAGGGGATGGGGTGATTCGCTGGCAACATCGGCCCACCTTCACCAGCCCTTCTGTCAATTTGTTCTCAGCACAACCTTTGCTTGAAGGCTTTGAGGGTGAAGTTCTGTTTCATTGACTGAAGAGACTGCCCTGTCCCTTCTCCCGTCTTGCATGTTTCATCACTTCATCTGAGTTAACCAACTTGTGACCACTCAAGTGTGGTCACTGCTGCAAGTGTCCGTGTTGTTCATTCTTTTGCTTCGCAATGTGGGGGCTGGAGCTGCCAAAGTGGGAAACGAAGCTTGGGAATGGAAAGGGTAGAAGCAGAGAGGGCTGAGGTCCACTTTAGTAACCATCCATTTGGGGCGATGGGTTTGGTCGTATGTACAACCAGGCAGTTTTTTCGTAGCTCCTCATCTTACTAAGTTAGCAAGAAGGAGCCTGAAATGCTCCTGTGGAGGAGAAGCCAGTGATTGTGGGTTTTAAAATAATCACTCAGGTTAGATCAGCAACCATGCGACGGTCGGTGTAGCAGGAATGATTAGGTCACTGATTTCCAGGGTGGAAAAGGGCTTTGTGTTTTTACTGACGATCCATACAGATTTACGCAACCTCCCTTTCTTTCTTTTAAGCTTTCCCGTTGCATAGCAACCACCACTTGCCCTCTAGACTGGTATGTTAGCTGTGGCTGATGGGAATTGGAACCCAAAACAGTTCAAGAATACCGAGTTGTTTGTTTCCTAGTAGGTTTTGAACTGCTGGTGTTTCTAGATATGTGCAGCCATCTGGGGAAGTGATCTAAGCAGGAGAGGTCTATCACCCCTCTCAGTGTTTTGTGATGCTGTCTGCCTTTTGCACTCACATTTGGAGTTCCACCCGTTTTCAAGCAGCAGCCTCTGTGTTGTTGCGTGTTGCAGAAACGTACCACTTTCAGGGACTGTAATAGTGTGTAAGAAGCCAGAACCAGGCTGGTGCCAGCTAGCCTGCTTATGATCAGGCTATTTATTTACTGCGCTTATATGCCATTCAGTCTCTCTCCTAAAAGCAAAGAAAGAACACAATAAAAAAAGGTAACATAAAAATTATATCACAAAATAGAAAACCAATAACAGCCACCACAATAAATCTTTTTCTATCCATCATCGCACCGAGGAAACTCATTCTCCATAACAACCACCTCCTGCGGAATGGAAACATTAGGCGTCTTCAGAAGCTTTCTGAAGCAGCTTAGTGGCTTTCCTCCATGCCAGCGAAGCCGGTGCCCAACTGGCATTGGGGAGGGGGCAGGGAAGCACTCTCTCGAGGGACAGGGGCGGCTACAAAGGGGCAGTTCGGTTTTTACTGAGCGCTGCTCAGTTTCTTGGAGGGAGAGGGTGCCAGCCCAGGCTGCTCTATCGGATTATTGCAGTAACTGGAGTCCTCCCCCCTCCACCCCTCCCCCCTTGCAAAAATTGGAGACTGCTGTGCACCCGACACTTATTGGGGAAAATAGCAAGCAAAACAAGGTTAAATAGAAAGCTCACACCTTTCACGACACATCTCATTATTCATTGCTAATAGAAGTCTGAACCATCTGTCTCTGCTAGGATTTAGATGCAACATGTGTATTGCAATTTTGCAAAAAAAAAGAAAGAAAGAAAGAAAGAAAGAAAAGAAAAGAAAAAGAAAATCCTCCACTTCGGTCAAATATTTATTTGTGGCTGTCTCTGCAGTAGCGGATTTTGTGCAGCTCTTCGACACGTGCCGGGGAGGGGCTTCCTTGTTTCTGAAAGCTGCTTGGACAATCTGAGGCTTGTGGAGATGACCGGGGTCAGCCTGAGCCCCAGGATTACCAGCTCGGGCTGTGTCTCCACTTGTTGAAGATCAGCTGGGAGAAGCAGCCCATCAACGTGGGCTTCCAAGCAGGCCTTGGTGGACCTCTAATGTCTCCATTCAAAGGGGCTTGAGGGGTTTAATCTTGTATTTTGGACACCCAAAGAGCCGCACTCGAATCTTGGATGGACTTAAAGTGTTCATATTCAATACTGAGACTTGGCTCCTGGAAGAATCTGGCTCAGCTTTAAAAAAAGCTGGGAAGTTGAAAGACGGGGATGCTTGTTGGATGGGGAGGATCTTTCGGTGAATGGATATGTTTAGACTGGAGCGTGGCAAGAGCATCAAAGCAGAGCTGTTTGGATGGATAAAGGGTAGCTGGGCGTGGAGTCCTCCCCTTTCCACTGCCCCTCCTTTCTTCTGAAGGTTCTGGAGAAGAAAAGCGTTTTCTCAAGGATTGGAGCTCAACCATGTTGCTTGTCCAAGGTCTGGCTAGTTGTTTTCCAGGCACTGAGGGTGGGCTGCCCCAAAAGGAGGATGCTTTGGGGCTTTCCTGACAGCATCAACCATCCAAGGCCCCATATTTCATGTGTGAGTATCAGCAGAAGTAGAGGTAGAAATGTTGCCTTTGCATTGCGTCAACGATTTAATCAGAGAATGTGCAACATTTGCAACAAGCGGAATATGAAATTTTGAAGGACTTCTGTCTTTTGTAATTTTTTTATCTTCCATACTCTTCCGGTGACATCATTAATTCCCATAATTTAATAGAGGATGTTGTTGGCATGGTGCTTTGTTCTTCATCTGTATCCATCCATCCATCCATCCATCCATCCATCCATCCATCCATCATAAAATCTCTCTAGATCAGCAGTGGGATTCAAATATTTTTACCACCAGTTTGGTGGGCGTGGCTTGGTGGGCATGCTTTGTGTGCGTGCACAGACTTTGTGTGCATGTGCCAAACGCACACTTTGCGCAGGCACAGAGGCCTTCTGACTCACCTCCTGTAAGCCTGCATGATCCTGGTCACTTCAGCAGCTGCCACGCAGCACTCTTCTGTGCTGCGCCAAGCAGCTGTGCTTCAAATTCAGAGGATACAGGTGAGTATGGGAGCCCAGGCGGGCGCGTGGGCCCAACAGCAGAGCCAGCAGAGCGGCAGAGAGAACCGGTTCGGTCTCCGCTGCTCTTCGCTGCTACTGCCTCGGCAGAACCGGGCCAAACCGGTAGAATACCACCACTGCTCTAGATGCTTCTAGCAACCTTCTTCCCAAAATATATTTTTGTAATATCTTTCCAAATCCATATTTTTGGCACAGCCTCTTTTGGCAGTTTCAAGTCTGGGATTGAAGAGTGATGATGTGGGTGTCCTAACGATGATCCACAGCAGAGCAAGGAAATAGGTGCACTTCACCACACCCACACCCCCCCGAGAAGGGGCACATGAGTTGCTTCAGCATGGAGGAGAAATCAGAGGGGGCTACTGAAGGTGGAGAGAATATAAGGGATCCGTTCTTGGTCTCCACTGTGGTCATATAATATATCCATGCCATAGAAAGCAGGGTACAAATGTGAACCAGAGTATCTTCCGATACCCATATCTGATCCTTCAAATGTCCTCTGCTGATTCTGCCAGTAATCCAGCAATGCAGTTGCCAAGAAGTGTTTATCTGCTTTATCTGAGGCTTCTGCCCATTAATATAGAAGCAATTGTCTTTTATGTTAACAGAATCTGCACAGTTGGATGAGACCTTGGAGGTCTTCTGGTCCAGCCCCAAGACCCTAGATGAAGGGCCTCCAACCGTGGTACATTTAAGCCTTGTGGACTTCAACTCCCAGAATTCCTGAACTAACATGACTGGAGGAGGAATTCTGGGAGTTGAAGTCCACAAGGCTTAAAGCTGCCGAGTTTGAAGAGCCCCTACCCTACACCATTTCAGACAAGTGGCTGCCAGTCTCTTCTTCAAAACCTGCCAGTGAGGTTATTCCATAGTGACTGCAGGAGAGAAGCCATCCTCGTGTTGAGCTCACGGACACTGCCGTAGCTTTGCTGCTAGGGGGTTTGTTCGTCTGTTTGTTTTCATGTTTGGGGATTTTGTTTTGCTTCTTCAGCTTTGTGGTTTCTCATCCAATCACTAATGAAGCCTGACCTTGCCTTTTCAAGATCAGCCAAGATTGGCTAAGAGCTGCTTTGATTCTAATGCCACTTGGCCTCAATATTATAATCTCTTGAACCTCTCCTGAGCCAAACAGGATCCGGACAAAGACTGCAGCTAATTTCAAGGCTGTTGTTTCTAGATGGACTTTTTAAAATATATAATATATATATTTTATATATATATATATATATATATAACAAATATTGTAGGCCATGTCAGACAGGAACAAACTTTGGATGCCAGTTGTGAGAGACCCAGTGACCCTTTGCAATTCTTTACCAGGCAGATGTGACCAATAGCTCATCTGGGAAAGAAGCCACATCTGTCTGGAAGGTAGCTCTGTATAACAAGGGCATTAAAAATAGATTATTTCAGCAGATCACTTGCTTTCTCTCCTCTCCCCACTGCTACGGGACACCATTTGTGGTGTATGTTTACCAAATATTATGGTGGCAAAGAGAAGTTTTAATAGGAGAAGAAAGGATTGCTAACCTTGCCATCTGCATCCAATCTCCATCGGCAGAGCCTCCGAGCTGCATGTTCAACCAGTCAGCTGGAAAATTGTCAGCCTGACATGGAAATTATATTTTAGTTGAGAGGAACATCTGTAGAACACTGCTCTCCTCAAAATTTGCCGTCATTTGATGGGTAAGGCAGATGTGACACTATTCTTGCAGTATGTACAAAATAATAATGATAAAAAAAGAACCAACGGTGGTGATCTGTTGTTGGAACAAATAAGGGGATTTTCCTAGAGAAACTTCTCTTCTGCATGAAAAATGAGGGGACCAGCGACCTTTCCAGAGGAGATGTGGTGCATGGATGAAATCCCAGGATGATAAAGCACAAGAGGAGCTTATGGACAGCAATTGCACGTTATGGTAGCCTGGAAGGAAGGAACTGGCCATTTCCCTCTTCAATTAGACCCCAGGGAGGACAGAGGGTGGGATCAGTTCATCAGGGTTGTTACTCGGGTGCTACACCTTCATGTTGACCTCCTCTTCCTCTCCCGCTCTGATTCATGACATGGACCCACCTGCAGCAGGTGCTCCCAGGATCTGCTAGAATTGTAATTGCACTCCAACATGGGTGTGGGGGAATCTTTTACGCTGGATAAAATGCAAAGGGGAGGCCCTTGAGATGATCTTGGGCTGACGAAAACACGAGGGATCTCCCCCCCCGGGACTCTGCTGGGCTGTTGAGATGGCCCTCTGGGTTAAGGGGCATCACAATTTGCCCAGGTGGGCTGTTGTGGGGGAGCCTCCTTGCTGGTCATTGGATGGTGCAATGGGGCAAGCCCACCTCAGTTGCATCTGCGTCACTTGGGCATTCCCCGTTCTGAGCGCAGCGCCTGTTTCCAGGGAAGATGGCAGATGTGGGCGCTTCCACCACTGAGTCTTTTAAGGAAAGCCTGGACAGTCACTTGTCCGAGATGGCATAGGTTCTCCTGCTTGAGCAGGGGGCGGGACTAGAAGACCTCCAAGGTCCCTTCCAGCTCTGTTCTAAATTCATTCTACAGATTTGCATGAAAGCAAGCGCCTGAGCACTTCCCCATTAGTCATGCGAGTGCTGCATAGCCCGCCTCTTCTCCTCCACCCCCAAAAGCAGCTCTGGTGGGCTTTTGTCTCGGAATGTTTACTTTGACGCGCGTTGTGTTAACATGCTTACGAAAGGCAAAGGGCAAGTTGTTTGGCGTCCCGCTGAGCTCCTTGCAAGTCCCTAATTCCTCACGCCCCGCAGAGCCCGGGAGCCCCCCGCCGGTGCATAATGCTGCTGGCGTGGGCGCCACTTCGTTGCTGAGGCAATGCGCAGGTGAGGGGCTGTGGAATTGGACAAGGCCCTGACAAGCTCCGGAGGTTTGTTCCATTGTTGGGCGAAGAAGAGGTGGGCTCCCTTCTATGTGGCTGCGTGCACTTAGGCCTGTTTAAATAGCTTTGCCTATAATTTGCCTTTTGGTTAATATGCTAATGTTACATTAAGGTTTGAGGAGTTGAGTGCAGTGCTTCATTACCTCGGAGGTACTCAAGGCGCCACCCTGCCTTCCTTCAGAGAGGCTGCAGCCCAGAGCCCTATCTCTGCTTGGAGGGGGGACCTCAGGTCTCTTTGTCCTGTTTTGGAAAGTCATAGCCAGCCTTGGCTTCAAGGGATCTGGGCTGGGTGGTGGGGAGGTCAGGACTTTCTAATTCCATTCTGAAATGCCCAACAGTTGCCAGTGAGGGACTGTGAGGTGGCCCTTCTGGTTGCCACTGGAAGATGGAGAGCCATGCCTTACAGAGGTCATTGGTCCTCCTGGCCATCTTGCTTCTCATGTTGAGCTGCACTGTGGCCCAAGAACCTCAAGAAAGAAAAAGGAAGAGAGGGAGAGAGAGGGAGGGAGGAAGGAATGAATGGAGGAAGGAAGGAAGGAAAGAAAGAAAGAAAGAAAGAAAGAAAGAAAGAAAGAAAGAAAGAAAGAGGGAGGGAATAACAATGCAGTCTACAAAGTAGAGTTCACCATTACAGCTTTCTCCTGTGCTTGTCAGTCTTAGAGGACCAACATCCTTTCCTAACAAAACTCATCTGCACCCTCATGTCGGTATCCTTATAGTTGGACTCAATGTAAACCAGCAACAAGGCTGGAAAGGCTACCAAGAACCACAGAGGGTCTTCTGGTGCAATCCTGGAGCTGCTCCAGTTGTCACCACAAATAATTGGAAGACCCTCTGACATGGGATGGGAGAGGGCAGTCCATTCCTTCGTGATGAAGGAAGTGCTGAGTCCTTGTAAGTCAAGAAGGTTGGTTTTCGGTGGTCATCAGTGTGGCCTTCTGAATACTAACTCTGAAAAGGGTGGGTCTTGTGGGATGGGGACAGAATAGCCAATGGCTTCTGTTTGCTTAAATCACAGGGTTTTTTTTTTAAAGTATCTTACTTACTTTGTTTGTTTCTTTGCTTGAAACCATGTCTATCTGCCAACCTTTCTGAAATGTCATGATGTAATTATTTTAACAGGCAGTGTGTGTTCCTTTATTTGGGAGATATTAACCTTTGTAAACAAAAGGAACGTTAATATCCACTGGAGACTCAACTAATGGGATTTCATTTTTCTTGTTAGGCGAGAGACATGAATTCTTTTTAAAATTATTGTAAAAAAGAATGCAGCAGGAAAAATAATTGCCTTAAGCTAATCCATGATAGCAATTTTAAATGTGAATATCCAGATCATTTTTGTGTGTGGCTGGGAAAGAATAATGTGATTTTCTTGTTTGTATTTGCTTTGCCTAAACAGTGTTGAAGGATGATATAAATTCATTGAGTTCAAAACAAAGGGGATGCTAATTTATGCACTGTGGGTTTTTTTTTTACCCCTGTACTATAAAGCCTTGGATATTTTTTCCTCTTCGGGAAAAAAAACCCCTGTGGCCTATTTAAGTCTAGTTATTGCATTTCTGGATGGCTGGGATATGTTTTTCTAATGCATTAAGCTCAATAAAACCCTTCACTTTTCTCTCTCTTTCTCTCTTTTTAACCACTCCTCCATATTTCATCCACGCTTGTTTACAATATCAATTAATTTCTCCTCCTACCTTCAGGATTCTGAACATGGCTGAAAAGTTGGGCCTTTTCTCTCAGACTTCCTTCATGATGAGGATGTCTCCTCCTCCTCCTCCTCCTCCTCCTCCTCCTCCTCCTCCTCCTCCTCCTCCCCTCCTCCTCCCAAACTTTATGTACTGAAAGAAATACTGAGTGGAGGAAACTGAAGGCATCATGTACAAAGAAGGGGAGAAAATAGCCATTAACATTAGCATATTAACAGAATGGCAAATTATAGTCAAAGTTATTTAAATAGGCCTAAGTGAGGCAAATAGAAGGAAAAAGCTGCCTTTTCTTCCCCCAACAATGCAAGCCAAATCCCTTTCCCAGAGCAAAAAAGAGCCCGCTGGAACAAGCAACCCTCTTTGTCTGCACTGGGTTCAGGAGGAGGCGGTGGGCCTCCTTCCATGGGGCTTTCTGCTCCTCGTCCCTGCAGGGGGAACATGACTGGTGAATGTGGCCTCCCCAGGGGCTCCGCATGGGCTGCAGGGAGGCCTTGGGTTGCAAGCCACCCTCTCCTTCCCTGGCTCCTGACCTCTCCGAAGAGACCACGCCGGCCCCGTGGCTCATGGAATCAGCCCTAATCGGCTGGGTTTGCACACTTGAGCCCTCACCAGAAGGGTGCGACCTGAAACCTGGAGCAGCCTCCAAAGACCTTCTTCTCTCCCCAGAGATCACCAGAAGTTGCTCCCAGATTGTAGTTAATCAGATAGAAGGGGAAAATATTTAACTGGGGAGTGATCATATTAATTTTGATTAATTTAATTTTAATTGCATTGAGAGGTAAATGAAATCAAATCTAGTGCTTGTCCTGGAACCATCCACCCACAACATATTGTAGTGTGTGATCCTCAGCTGATACCCGTAACCTGGAGGAAGATGCTTAGGAAGTACAACTGTTGGGTTGCCATAGGTGCAAAACGACCCTCAAGGTCTCGGAAGGACACGTGGGACCCTTCCCAAGTCCTGGTGTGGGGGATACACTCAAGTGCCTCCAAAGACCTTCCCCCCCGGGCCTCTCTTTCCATTTCTTTTCCTTCCTTCCTTCCTTCCTTCCTTCCTTCCTTCCTTCCTTCCTTCCTTCCTTCCTCTGTCCCTCCCTCCCTTTCTTCTCCAGCTACTTTGGTGTTTAAGGGAAGCTCATGCTGACTTGCTGAGCTGCTTCTCTTCCTGGCCCTCTTGTGAACTTCAAAGTGTAGCATCTCCTGTTGAAACATGCTGGTTGGAATTTAATACAACCCTCGATGCAGAAAGAGGAGGAGTAAAATTGGGGTTGATTGTATGTCTGAGAGAATATCTGTGTTTGATTTATGCCCTAATTTGAGAACAGAATCTCCTTTTGTGCCGCTAAAATGTCACATTAGCATCTCTCTTTTTAATATAATAGAGTTCCAGAGAAAACACATGCTTGTGTTGAGTCTGCAGCAGAGATCAACTCTATCTATCTTCTGTTGACTTTGTCTTCCCATCACAGACAGAGCTGGACTTACAAACAGGTTACATTGCGGGCGTTAGAGACTGAGTGGGTCACTGCAGCCACCGTCCAATTGACTCGTGGTCAGTTGGTTCACGAAAAGACATCAGGGCTGCTCTGTTGGACCCATTTAAAGAGTTAGGCATCTCTCCTCTTTTGTTTGCCTGCCTGCCTGTCTGCTTTCCTTCCCTCCCTCCCTCCCTCCCTCCCTCCCTCCGTCCTTCCTTCCTTCCTTCCTACCTTCCCTCCCTCCTTCCTTGACAACAGTAGCTTTAATATTTGCAGCAGAGGTCTGTTAATAGGGATTTTCACAGCCTTCAAGGTCCAGTAGGCATTTGATTTCAGATAATATTTTGGAGTGATTCAAATATCTCCAGATTTCACTTGGGCTATCAGCCTGACCCTGTGTTTAACGAAGTTGGTTAATGTTTCAAGACTTTATGAAGAATGGGAAATGATGCATTTCAGACAGATTCCCCCCCACCCCCCTCAAAGAAAAATGGTCAAATCTACTTTATTTCTTGGCTGAATTAATAAACGTGTGAGGTTTCCAAAAATAGGGGAAACCATGCTTGTATCTTTTATGTTTTGTGGTCTGTTTGTGGGAAAATGGCAGGTGTCAACAAGCTGTCCCTGCAGAAGGACAAGTGCAGGGGTTGGAAGTTCAGAGAATGGAACTCATTTTAAGCTGTTTTGAGCAAATGCCTCCGAAAGGATGGAAGGATGGATGGGGGGCATCTGCAGCTTGGATGGGTTTTGGTGGGAGTTCACACTCATGTGGACATCACCCCAACCCAGTGCCCCTCCTTAGCACACCATGGATCTCCTTCACACATGGAGACCATCCATGGTGTCCTTTCCCTGCCAGCCCAGTAGCACTTACATGACACAAAACACAGGTATTTGGTTGGATTGCTCAAATACGAATCTTGAAATAGGTTACTGGCAAATTAACTTTACTCAGGGCATTTAGTGCTCTGGCATACATGCTTCTCTGATACCACATTATTTTGTTACTATTAAAAAGCAGGGGACCTTATTCCCATCCTTCTTGCCTTCTGGTTAGAGAGCAAAGACCAACTTGGAGAACAAATGCCATCCAAGGAATCTGGGTGGACCCCAGCCCTCTCGGCTTCATTTTGTGGACAAGCCACGAAACATCCCACTGGGTTTATTTAACCTTCAGCAGAGTCCTGCTTCCCTCCCGTTTTTCTTTTCAACCCACATAGTTTAATAAATAGGATTCTATCTTTGAAACTCAGCCAATGCATATTGTTGTTCTTAGTTTTTTTAAAAAGCACAATGATTTCTTTCATTGTGCGCAAGACAGATTGAATCCAAAGTGAGCAAGAAGAAAGTGGGGAATAGTTTTAAGTGGGATTGCCCTACAGTATTTGGAATTATTTTACATGGAGTAGTGAGCTTTGTATGCTTGGAGGTCTTTCTCGGGGCTAAAGCTGCAAAAGCATCCATGCTCTGCTAAAGCTTCTCTCTCTTACTCAGCAGTTGAGACAGTATAGTCTCAAAGTGAATTTGCACAGGGGAGTGTCAGCTGGCCCATCTCTTTGGAAAGGGTACAAAGTCACGGCTCCCTCAGAACATGCCTGGTATTTAAGCACACCACATGCCTCCACCCCTGCTACAATCTTAGACTCTCCCAGTGTCTTATGTGGGACTCTTTGATCTACGTGGCACTGCCTAAATGATGGTTTGCCGTGGTTATTATCGGAATGTGGCCAAGTTTCTAACTTTTAAGGAGGGCTCCCAGCCAAGCTCTGTTTCCCTTTCTCTCCTTCTTGCCTTCTTCCTGGATACTCCAGTGCCCCAGGGCAATGGGGCTGGTTCACCGTTCTGCAGCCAAGCCTGCCGCTGTCCTATGGAGAGAGGTCAGACAGGGAAAAGCAACCCTCTCTGGCATCCCTGCCCCTTTGCACTACTCCATTTCTTCTGCTTTATGCGCTAATGAAGGGAAAGCTATACCGATTCCCACGGCCACCATTCTCATCCAGGGCTCTTCTGAGACCACAGACATGACCTGTCAGTCTCCCTTGAAGAAAGATAGCTGGTAATGAATCAGCTGCCTAGTGAGGAGCCTCTAGAGATGCTGGACAATGGTTGTGTCTTCCCTCTGGCCAGCCGAGTGGGTGGGACTCGGTGGATGGGACTCAGGAGGACACCTGGCCAGAGAGCTTTAGAGGAAAGCTGAAAAAAAGCAGATATGGGGGTGCTGGATCCAAAAATGTCAGAATGGACAGGCAGGCTTCAATCTGTTTATCAGGGAGACTAATCGTGTGCTTAAAATCTCCCCATTGTTAATCTCTGCTCAGAGGCCATGCTTCTGATATGGCAGACCCGCCGTGTCTCCCCTTAGTCCATTGTCTTTAATAAGTGAGGTCTCTTGGGTTCAGCTCTTACCCTCCTGTCCCCCATTTGGTTAACAGAATCTGAGTTTTGCAGCCTTACTTTCCACATAAAGAGTTATTATTTTTGACTTCTGTAGTTTCAAAATAATGTGTGCTTTGATCATGTTGTCATGCTTAAAACCATGTTATGCATCTCTTCATCTAGAGAGACTTTTCAAGATATCTAATAACTGACTTCTAAGGGATCAGATTAAAGAAATCTCTTACCAGAGTAGGATAGAATTTGCTCACAGAGATGTATTGTCACCATAGTTCTCCAGGTAAGTTAAAGTTATTTCAGTTTTTTATTTATCTTAGGAATGACAAACATGACAAATAACTGGCACAATTCCTTTGAGTTGGCTGATCAGTATGAAATGAAACTCTTCCTGAAATTCATCAAATTTTTGTTGAGGAACATTGCATTAGGTACTGGAGTGTTTAAAGCTGACAAGCCAAATGTAAATTGCACTGATTTCAGCTTCAGCTTGTTATAGTAACGTAAAATTCAATTTTTGAAATGCCATCATGGTAACTTCCCATTGCCAGATTAGTTAATGTGCATGGAGGTCAGGACGGTTATTTAATGTCTAGTTGGGCCATAAACTCCCCAGGAGTCATTATTGCAGGGTGTTCTCCTTTCATCCAGCAATGATTCTCTCTTCAAGGACAGATCATTCCCAGAGATGACAAGAGGGCTGCAGTTATGGAAATCAGCTCAGTTTCTGGAACTCAGCATCCATTTTTGTGCCATTATCGAGCTGAAAAATGTGCAATATGTGGTATTATCCACTACATTGAAGGCTGAACTCCTTGTTTCTGGACCCATCTGGACCCATTCAGCGCTGGGTGTGGGCTGATCCAGATGGCAAGGGAATCTTGTCTGAAAAAGGAAAGGAAGAAAAGAAGCAGCAGGTCAAGGGGATGTGGAATTACTTTGACCAGCTGACAAAGGCTTGTTTCTGGGGGCGGACTGAACTTTCCTGTGGCTGCATCTCCAGGTTGCCTTTCAGGATTCAAGGGTGGGCTCACCTGATGGCAAACTTGAGCCTTTGTTGTGAGGCTCAATGTCTCCTTCTGTCAGGCCTGCTGCAGCTTAAACCTCTAAATAGAAACCATCCTTGGCTCCATTTGTTGAGAAAGGTATATGGTTTATTCGAAGCCAAGTGCCTTGTAGTACTGCATAGCCAGAACTGAGAACCGCGTGCCCAAATCCCAAGTTCAACTTTTCCCTCCCTTAGCTGCCTCCCATCACTGCCCTCGCCCCTGACCAATCAGGTTCAAGTAAGATGCTTTGAGAACAGTCGCTTCAAGCAGAGGTTGGTATGCAGCTGCCTTCTTCTCCCCAAAAGCTGACCTTGAAACAGCCTTGTGGGGAGATACAGCAAGTAGTCTTGGAAAAGGGGAGGGAATACAGCTCCTCTTGCTTTCCCCCAAGTAGCCCCCCCTCCCATCCATCCTCCCCATAGTTCATGGCAGGTTGTCACCGCACGTATCAAAGCACAAACGAGAGTGAGATGGCAGCTGACACCTTCAAACTATCTAACAAGAAGCAGCTCTACATCCTGAAGGGAAATTTGATAGCTCTTCCCATGATGGAGAAGGCCACATAATCCGTGTGCCTTCAAGCTGTTTTCAGTTCCTAGTGGTCCATGTAGACATTCTCTCCCTGGTCTTCCATTGTCCCCGTAACTTGGGTCCCTCCATCTTGCCACTGGCTGTCCTCATCTTCTCTCTCTTTCCATTTCCTTCCCACTTTGGTTTGCTTTAATGTGTGCCCTGGTTTGTCTGCTGTGTCCAATGGGATCCAAAAGTAGCAGCCACGACCCTGCGCATTTGCAGTATATAATGCCAGGCAAAGGTGAACAAGTCAACAATGGTGCCTCCTCGTTGCTTCTCTTGGCCATCGATGTTTCCACCTGCCTGGAGGCCTGTCCATGAAACCTGGAACTCTCTTGCATCAGGAGATGCAGGGGGGCACAGAACTGCAGGCAGCAGACCCCATCTGGAGGGGGCACCCTCTGGATGCTCATTCAAGCGCCTGGCATGGAGCAGGTGTTGGCTATGAGAGGCCATCTCATAGGGACAAAAACTAACCGGGGAGAAGAGACTAAAGACAGTTAGTAATTGGTCCTTCTTTGAGAAAGGGCCACCAAAGTGCTGAGACTCCTCACTCATTAACAGAGCTTCACTGTGCCTTGGAAGGGGAGGCAACTGCTGTGCTAATTAATCTCATGCGAGGCTAAAAGTCCTGGAGTTGTAGTCATAGGAGGGCGGGGGGAACCTATGAAAGAGCGGGGAGCTGAGGTCCTATTAGGATGATGAGAATGCTCCGGCAAACAAATGCCGGGAATATCAGGAGTTTTATCTTGCAAACGTCCTTCAAGCCCAAGATTTTATTGGGAGGGGCCCCGGTTAATCAAAAGAGGGAGCGCTGGCTACTTGAAACTGTTGGAAGTCCTTGGGTATTTAGTAGCAGGACTGCAATTATATTACATTATTGAAATCTTTGTGCCAGAACTCCTTCTGGACTCACCACAGCTTACAATAGCAACACGCGGGATAAAATGTTCGGGTAGAAAATGAACCTCCAATCCCATTACCTAATAAACAGAAACAGCAGTTCAATAAATAGCATAATCCCTAGCAAAAAACAGTTACCAATTGATGGGGAGGAGGGAGGAATCATTCTTCAAAGACTCTGAAAGCACTTGGTTCCACCTCCAACTTCCATGAAGACCCAGGAGGAGAGAGCTAGCGGAGTTTCTGGGTGGAGTGGGTGGTATGATGGGAAAGAGACCAAGCCTCTTGAGTGCCTCGTTCTTCTTTAACTCAGGGGGCTCCAACCATGGCAACTTTAAGACTTATGGATTTCAAGTCCCAGAATTCCCCAGCCAGCTGACCCTAACCCTACCCCTTGGCTCTAACTTAATATCCCTCTTCTCTTCTGAGTTTTATTTCTCTTGATCAGTCATCCCACTGGATTGTGTTCCTGGGACCAATCTGATGATGGAATTTGTAATACTCCCAATTGATGATATCCCTAGAAAGCCAGAGAGAGAGCTGGATTGGGTGACCTCTGGAATGGCCACTGTTGTTTTTCCTGGCCTGGATTCTCCAAGGAATTTGGAAGCTGCAGAGTCTCTTTGTGTCTCTGGAGCTTAGGAGTTGCCAAGTAGCCCTGGCAATGTCACAAGATGACGTCTGATAAGGCACAGTTTAGTGGCCTGTCCCTTGCTGTCTGCGTAAAAAAATAAGATGAAATAAAACCCACTTCTTCACCTGGTTCCTCCTTTGACCCAGATTCTCTAGCTAGTTTGCGATCAAGAGTTCTTGGAGAAAATTGTGGGTTTTCTGTCTTCTATAAAAGAAAAGGGTGACTTTCCAGGTGTTTGTTGTGTGTTCTCCACACTGCACATGTTGCCTTTGAGAGAAAGTGATCTTGTGATGGTGGTTGAGTAATTTAGGTAATTGGCTGCGCCCTGTTTGTCAGACCAGTCGTCATTCCCCCCTCCAAAAAAACCTCCCCATTTGTTGATCTTTGAGTTGTTGGTTGACAATTGAGGTTCTGGTTGGGAAGGTTAGTTGCAAAGGCAAATCCTTTCTCAAGAGAGCCACAGCTCCAACAAAGGATAGGCACCATCACCACAACACAAAGAAGGAAATCATGAGAGATGGTAGCAACTAGATGGCAGCAACGTTTGTGCTGAATTTAGCGAGGAGAGATGGAGGCAGCCTAGCCTGGTGGCCACCTGCACGTCAGGCCCACCTCTCTGCCTTGGCTACTCCATTTCCAGTGTCCCATCTTGACTGAAATTCCATTGAGAGCCACAGATGTTGGGAAGGTGCTCAGGTCTTCTTCAGAGTCACTGGAATTGCCTTCACAGCTCAGAGCTGGGACATCTGAGGAACCCAAGGTTGGTTTTTGAGCTTCCTCCTTCTGGAGTGACGTGGAGGAGGACCCCAGGCAGAAGGTGGGCCTCTCCAGGAGCCAAAGGAGATGGCCCAGGCAAGGGCCCTTTCTCATTCTCATGCTGGAAGTCTGCCTTAAATTAGAGATACTTTTTTTTTTGAAATGGGGTTTTAAATGCCAAGTGCCAAGGAGAGAGATTTGATATTAATATTAATGAGGCTTAAAAAGATATTTAGTGAAATATTTGTGTAATTCAATTTTGTTCATAATCAAGCTTGGTGATGGAGCTGGGAAAACTGAGAGGGGAGTTTTCTGATTCACTCTTGCATGGGCATTGTTTTACATGCATGGAGGAATCAATTAATCTTGATTATTTTATTATATTTTATTGTTTTGCTGGATTCAGTGTGGATTCCTTGTTCTGAGATGAGCTGCCATAGCTGGGAGAACAGGTGGGCCTCCGCAGGGCTTAAGCGAGGCAGCTCCTGGGCCTACTGTGGTCCCAGCCTCTTCCTCTCACCCCACCCCGCTTCCAGCTTGCAGGTCTTCTGTTAGAGCCTCCTGGCTTCAGTTTTACTGGCCCTGTGAAATATTCCAGAGAAAAGAAGAAGACCAGAGTCGCATTTCTGTTTTCAGAACCCACCCACCTATTTCATTAGACAGAGATGGGAAAGGAAAGCCAAGCTCCTTCAGCGTTGCTAAGGTAGACATCTCCAACAGAGCCTGCCCTCCACCATCCTTTCCCAAGGGAAGGATGATTTAATTGGAAGAATTAGCATCTGACTTGGCATTTTCCCCCCTCCCTTCCCACCCTTTTCTGTCTTTGTGTTGTGCTTTGTAGACCTCAAGTCTGCAAGCAGAAACTATGTCACTTTTATTGATTGAATGTAAGCTCTTTGGAGTTCTTCCAGCAGCATTTAATTACAAAGAAATAAAGTAATAAATAATATACTGCCTTGGGAGCAACTCAACTTTGGGAAAACAGGTGATGTCTGTGGATGGGGAGAAGTGGGTGGTGGTGTTCCAGATGCTCCTTTTATTTTGGTCTCGTTCTTCCTTAAAAAAATGTTTCTGGAATATTTCCTGGTTTTTAAATTGGTACCTAAAATGTTGCAGACATAAAGATGTGTTTAGAAATACACCAAATCAAGAAATAGATGTGTGAAAGGATAGAAAAGGTTCTCTTCAATGTCAGGAAACCTTCTGTTTTTAGAGCTGATGAAGATGATATAAAATTAAATAATTTGAGTAGAAATTGCTGCAAGAAAGTGTTCTTCCGTTTCAGAAAATTGGGCTAATTTAAACAATGAATATTTTGAGTCTGTTTTCCTCTTCTCCATTTTTCCTCAACTTATTTTTGAAAATAATTTTAGGTTATTATTTTGCTGGAGGAGAGAACAAAAATGCAGAACGTATTGTTGGAAAAATGGCAGTTTTCAGGCAAATTGATTTTTTTTCACCTAGGAAAAGTAAACAACTCATATTAGGGGTGCTCACATTTTTACACTTGTTAGGCCTTTAAGCCATTTTGTCCTGGCAGCATATCCTAAAAAGTAGGAGAATTAAATTTTTCAACCCAAAGAATATCGTTTCAAATATCTGCTTATGGGGCTTATTATGGCTGGTGAGAAAACCTGACATGATTTAGGAAGTTCTATCATCTGAAAGATGCCTCTTGACCACCATGGTCAAATGACCAGAAGGAAGTATGTTTTGAGGGGGAGAAAAGGCATTGGGAGGGGTTTAGTCCATCCCAGTTGGGTTTCCCCAACGTCTTGTTGGTGTATATTCCTAGTTATGATCATCAGTGGAAATAAATGAGGACTGACTGGTGGTAGGGATGCTCTGATGGGCAACCAGTCTATGCTCCTGGCATGGTTGCGTCTCTTTTTGCCAGAGGAAAAGGAAATGCATCGTGTTGCAGGAACCCTTCTGCTGGTGAGAAGGGAAGAGTGGCTTGCCAAGGGTGAAGCCAGGCCAGTGCCACGCTCAGTTGTTCACCTGCATTTCAGTGGCACACAGTGAACGTGTGACGTGGCAATGGTCCTAAGGTTTGGTGTCATCATAGTTAAAGCATTTTTATCTCATATATCTACGCAGAGTTCCTTCTGCTTTCCCTGGTGAAATCCCACTAGATTAGCCAGTGGAATCAGGAACTGTTGGCTTAAGGAGTGGGACAACTTGCTTCTCCCGGTGATCCCTGCCCTGTTAAGAAAGCTACCTTGGCACCTTCCTTGTTGGCTTCTCTCTGACCTTGAACCTTTACCTTGAGCATGTCGAGGTAGCCTCTCCCCCCAGTTGTCCCCACGTTACTGAGGCCTGTGTTGGAAGTGAGTTGGTTAGAGCAGGGGTCTCATCCGTGGCAACTTGAAGACTTGTGGACTTCAACTCCCAGAGTTCCTCAACCAGAGTTCCTCAGCTTTGCTGGCTGAGGAACTCTGGGAGTTGAAGTCCACAAGTCTTCAAGTTGCCAAGGTTGGAGACCCTTGGGTTAGAGCATCCCAGAATTGACCCCTGAGGCCTTTAGAAATCCCACATGCGTCCTATAGCAGGAAACATATCTGGGGATCCCTCTCTTGGAGATACAGGGTGGACTTTTAGAGGGAAAACCGTTGTGCTCATCTTGAAGACCCAGTTGTTTTTTGGACTTGCCAGGACACCTTTGGCAACTGGGCCTGTTTCAGAGGCCCAGGTGGCTTTCCTGTGGGCTTGCTGCCCCTGCGAAGTGCTCTAATGCCGGGAAAGGAAGGAGCGCGCCCATCTCAACGCTCCAGGGCTGCAGGCCAGAGCATTCGGTAGCCTCGTCTTCTCTGCCAGGTGTTTGCTTCCACCTACAGGAAGCAGGAGGCAAAGCGGGCCTTTTAGGGCCATCCAAAGCCCATGCGCTTCCAGCATATCCTGGGGTGGGCTGCTGGTGGACCCCCTCCCCTCTGCCCTCCCCTCTTTGAGGAAGGAAAGCAGGCAGGGCCAGCGGCATATTGACACCGCCTGCAATTTACTTGGCCCGCAGCTCGCTTGCCTCCCTGGGAATGAATGTGTGGCTTTGAAAAGAGAAACCGGCGAACGTTTTGGAAAAAAGAGCAAGTGGAGGGGGGCTGCTCATCCTTCAAACCCACCACCCTCCTCCAGCCCTGTCTAGCTCTGAGACAAACCCACTTGCTGCCTCCGGGACTTTTATGGCCATCTAGCTCATTTCTTGTTGGCTCACAGGAATTCATAAAAACAAAAATATGCCCTTCTCCCCAGAGGACATTTATTTATTTTATTTGTATCTTTTACGTAGCTATCTTTCTCACCCGAGGGACGCTAGGTGGGCTGCAGGATTAAAAACAAGCAACAACATCCGGGCCAGTGGTGGTATTCAACTTTTTTTGCCACCCGTTCCGTAGGCGTGGCTTAGTGGGCGTGGCAGGGGAAGGATGTACTGCAAAATCCCCCTTCCCTCCCCAGCCCACTAACCTGCTTTCCAGCTCCGTTCTCTCAGCCGATCAGCTGGGACTCGATGGGAGGCAGAGAAGAGATGGGGTTGGCGGGGCCAGTCAGTGGTGGGATTGGCCAGTTCTCCAAACTACTTACAATTTCCGCTATCGGTTCCCCAGAACCTGTCAGAACCAGCTGAATTCCACCTCTGAACATCCCCAAACATGACCCTCCTGGTACCTGAGGATCAACTCTGCACCCAGGGTAGCAGAGCTCATCTCCACCCTGGCCCAGATCCCCAAGGGAGCAGGCAGGCCTTCCGTGCCTTGTCAAAGGCTTAACAGGGTTGGGTCCCTCTGAATCTCTGGGGTGGGGTGAGGAGGCTGTTTCAGGGTGGCATTGTCTAACGGGAGGGATTTAGAGCAGGGGTCTCCAACCTTGGCAACTTTAAGCCTGGAGGACTTCAACTTACTCAACTTACTAAGAATCAAAGAATTCTGGGAGTTGAAGTCCTCCAGGCTTAAAGTTGCCAAGGTTGGAGACCCCTGATTTAGACCATGGCCTGTGCCATTGCTTCTGGTCCGGCCTTTTCTTCCTTGCCCTGGCATCACGGAGAAGGGGGTCACCTAACTTTCTGAACCCAACCCTCTGAACTGTGCAGGAATTCATTGAGGGCCTCCTGGACAGATGGTTGCCCAGCCTCCATTTGAAGACTCCTGGTGAAGAACAGCCCACCACTGCCCTGGGTCCTTGGTTGGTTCCATGGCTGCATGGTTCCCCTTCAGGCTCCGTTGGCGTTTTCCTCCTGTGTTTTAAAGACATTGTGATGGCAAGCAGTGCTCAACCTTCTGTGAAGCATCCTCTCCCAGGTGAAGAGGGGATATCATATCCAGCCTCATTCTCTCCTTCTCAAGGCTAACCAAATTTATCAAACATTGCAGGGATAATTCTGTTTTCATATCTGCGCATTTCCTTTCACTGGTTGATTTAAACAACCTTTTACTATGGTGCGCATTTCCTGTTTGATCTCGTAGCTTGATATTCAAGGTGCTTTAGACTATGATGGCTGTTTTAAGAGAGAAAAAATGACAATAACAGAGAAATGTCAATTTATGGCTTATGATATTGGCTTTCTCTGACTGTGGAAAGCCCTTGAGTTTCAGAATAGATCTTTTTCCAGGAATTGCTCTCGTAGCTAACATATTTGCGAGCGGGAGAATGATAAAAACATTCGGGCAGAGAATTTACACAGAATCCATCAAGACGGTCTCACCAGATGGACTTCCTTAAGGAAGAAGTTGGCATCCTCAGCCCAAATCACAATCCTTGCTCAGATGGTCCAAGCATCTCGCATTTCTGTTTTTTCCAAGAAAGACCCCCCAACATGCCTCCCACACCACATGAGCGCGCAGATTAATCTACCTCGGCTTTTCTCATCAGTGCCATATGCGCAATAATCAAAATGAAATACACTCACTTACTGGCTCCTCACGTTGATCTATGAGGAGTTTTTAATCTAACTGTGGTTGCCTTGCACATGTGAGCCTCATTTGTCTTGGGGGTGGCTGTGTTTGTTGGAGTTTGATATTAAATCTGAGCCCAGGAAGAAACGCTGGAACAAAAGCATTTAGTGTAAACTTCATTCTGGGAATCGGTGGCAGTCCTCAAACTTTGTTTTGCCGTACCAAGGAGGAAGGAGGAAAACTGTCCAAGGGCTCGTTAAATCTCTTGTTACGGAATTTCCATAGCATCTTATTTGATTCTAGGAATTTTGCAAAGTTCAGATTGCTTGTAGGGTATAACTTATTTTTTTCTCCTTCCTTGACATGTGTTCTACCATCATGGTTCTTGCAGAGCCCAGGACCCCCTTCAGGTGAGGACAGTCTCTGGTGACCCCACCCAGGGAAAGAAATGTAGCCCACCCTACATTTGTCGGAAATAGGGTAGGGTCTCCTGCTTTGCCGGGGGGTTGGACTAGTTGACCTATAAGGTTCCTGCCCAACTCCAATCTAAACTCCCCACCCTAGGCAGGAAAGTTGGAAGCCCACCAGCAACAGCGGATGTCAACATTTAAACTAGATGTTAAAGATTACTTCCAGGTGTTCCTCCTTGAACATAGCCTGGCTGAATTTGCACCTGGCTCCCACTTGGGGACTGCCCTTTTTGGCAGTTGAAATGCTCTCTTGGCATGTGAGGTTGGCGGATTGAGGGCCAGCCCAGGTAAAATGCTTCCCTTGAGTAAGATCTGCCTCTTCCTTAGAGGAAGAGGGATTCTGCAGGGCACAACTAGCAGACATGGTTGTGGGTCTGATTTGGCACTCAAAATGAGCACCAAGGCCCCCACTTTATGGGGTACATCTTTCAAATGTTTCAGGCTGGGGAGTGTGGGTAGAAATTGGGGCATAGCAGAAGTTGAGGGGATTGAAGTAGGTAAATGGAAAAGTACACAGAAAAATAGAAGCAGGTGGCCTGATCTGCACCTGCTTAGGTTGGAACCTAAGCTGGTGAATTATGACCATTGGGTGCCCCTTCTGCCCTCAGCAGATCTCCCCACCAAGATTTTCAGAGCACACACCAGCTCTGGTGCATTTTTGCAGGGGAAGTGATTGGTCTGCTCTGATTTGGTTGGTTCTGGTACATCTTATGATGGTTGAGGAAGAAAGTGCGATTGTTTGGAAACAGCGGTGGGTTCCCATGCCTTCCTGGGCAGGAACAAGGGGCTACCAAGGCTTCCCTCTTCAAATGCTTGCCTTTAGTTGTCACTGTGAAGGATTCCTCCCTAAAGGAAGAGGGAGTAGCCATTCCAGCCTTGAGAGAAACAAAATGAATCTGTTCAGCCGCAGAGCTGCCTCTGGTAAAGAGTGATGTTAAGTATGGAAGCAACTGCTAGCACTAGGGGGGGAAAGCCAGTTGCAAACATGCCTCTTTAACTGAGAACCTCAGCTGGAAGAGATGGGAAAGAAAGAAAGACAGAGAAAGAAAGAAAGACAGAGAAAGAATGAAAGAAAGAGAGAGAAAGAAAGAAAGAAAGAAAGAAGAAAGAAAGAAAGAGAAAAAGAAAAGGAGGGAGAGAGGAAGGAAGGAAGGAAGGAAGGAAGGAAGGAAGGAAGGAATTTGACTCAAGGAAAAGCTTGGGATGATAGTCCAGGATGTGCTCATTGGTGTATTTTCCTGGAAGAGCCACTTTAAAGGTAGTCTCTGGTCATTGATGAGTTGGCTCAGTGCCACCTTTGTAGGTACTCTCCTACTTCAAGTAGCTGGGGATGAGCCGAGGGGAATAATTGCTACTATGAAATAATTTTGCAATTAGCTCTGTAATTAAGGGCAGTTTGTTAATGGGAGTGCTTGGTGAATAATGACTGCAGGGCAGCTCCACACAGAGCCCGGGGTTGGCGTGATGGAAGCGGGTGGGGAATTAGCAACACAGCTGTTACGGCAACACAACCACAGCAACAGTGGACTCTGAGGGACCACCGATAGCTTCCCACTCTGGGAGCAGGACCAAATACTGGATGCATCCGGGCATGCCGAAGCCCCCGATTTGGTGGGCTTTAAAGCACAGTCCGTGTCAGGCCAAGATCTTCAGGAACTTCTCACCGTTGGGGGTTGTTGGGCTGTGCCGCGAAGAACCTTCCCAAGGAAGCTCTGTGTGCAGAGTCAAAGGAAATCAAGGGGGGGATAAGTTGGAGACCCTCCACTAATAAAACCTCGGTGCCCACAGGCACATCCCTGGACCAAAGAGAAGGAAGCAGGGCGCGGCGTCTCCACAACGTCATCCGTCCAGAAAGGAGAATCACAAATTATGGCACATAAACATTTAACCAAAGAGAATTTGCAATGTTCCTGTGGTATTATTACTACTGTTACTGTTGGCATTTGGCCACAGGTGGCAACGCTCCCAAAAAGGAAGGTTTGCACCCATGGCGACAGGAATCTATATTCGAGGACTGAGGGCTGCTGAGAGAACCTAATTATAACATTGGCTGGTTGAAAGTCCTGCCCAAATCCTGGTCGCTGCCCATGAGAGGGAAAGAGCTAATTGAGTCTCTGGGTTTTTCCCCCCCTTCTGTTTTATGAAAGTCTGGCCTCTGATAACGCCTGCAATATTTTTTTTGTGCAGTTTTGCTGTGGATGCTTTGGCAGAATAGCAGCCGAGGTCTTTGGAACAACATTTTAAGTCTCACCGTTTTTCTTTTTCTTTTAATTTGCAGGTAAGAAATGCGGATCCTTATCACCTCCAGCTTTCTCACCCATTGGCTGACTGTAGAGAGTGAGAATTCTGCGATAGATCAGATTTGACAAGCTGCCGATGAGCTTTGTTAACCTCTGCTGAAGTTTAAAGCTGACATAAATGGCTGGTGACTCCAGGCATCCTAATGTTTCCTTCTGGCAGTAAGAACCTCTTTTTAAGATTACGGCTTTTTAAAAACTTCAAACATGAATGCATAAAGTATAGAGGCTCAAACTTTGGAAATGTCTGTTCGTGAGAGTTTGCAATGCCGGGGCCTTTATAGACTGCTAAACCACCACCTTACGGTCTCATATTTCACTTCCTCTGTCTGCTTGAATCCTTTTGGCCTCAAAGACGTCAAGAAGCCATTTTATATTGTGGTGTTGTGGGCTTTGATCTAGCCCGGAGGTACACAGAGGAGGGTTAAACGTCTTAATAATTCTTTACAATTATTATATATTGGCATGAAACCACAGTTCCAGCCTTGTACCGGAGACATAAAAACCTGCTGGGCTTTGAAAAGCACATTTTAGAGACCTCGTGATTTTTTTCAAAAAAAAAATTCCTCCCAGAAATGATGAAACATTTATATAAGTTCCGTTTTATTGACCCAATCATCCCTACGAAGCCCTGCTTGGCCGTTATTTGCCAGGGCTTTTGATTTCCCCTCCGCCTGCGCTCTCTCTCCGCCCTCCTTCAGAGGGTGGGGGGTTTCCCTCCCGGGGGTCTCCTAGGGCTCCACACCCAGCAGTGCTTCATTAATGGGGAGAAACTGCAGAGCTGGGGAAAAAAAACCCTGCCATGGATAATCGCTGCTCTGGGCCTCCCAGCCCAGTGTTGTCGCTCATCACATCTGGACGGGCAAATGTTGTGACAACCCTTTCGTGGTGGGGATGTCACAGCGCTGATCCGTGGCTGTTTATCCTCCTGCTCTTCGCTTTTGGCAGCTTTGATTTGTGGGTCAGGTAACCAAGAGGAAAATCCCAACTCCAAATAGGACAGTGAGGAAAGCAGGCAGCGGAGCTGAGCCAGGAATCGAGGCTTCCTGCCCACGACGTCTTCTCTGCCTCCCCTCGTCCGTCCGTCCGTCCCCAGCTCTGCCGGTTCTGTTGGGGTCAGTCTGTTTCTCACTTAGCACGGAAAGGGCGGAGATGGAGACCCCCAGCTGCACGTTACAATGAAGGCCCAAAGCCAGAATGGCTGTTATTGCCTCTAAGCAAACCACGGGGACACCTTAACCTCTCTTTGTCCCAAGGTCCCCCACATTTGGTCTCTCTCTCTCTCTCTCTCTCCCTCCCTCCCTCCCTCTCTCTCTCTCTCTCTCTCTCTCTCTCTCTCTCTCTCTCTCTCTCTCTCTCTCTCATGGCATCTCTGAAGATATACAGCCTGAATCTCAAGGGTAACCTGAAAGATTTGGGAAGGTAGAGGTTTCACTGTCCAGCCGTGTCCGGCTCTCGGGCACGATGCTCATCTCCGTTTCTTGGCCGAGGGAGCCAGCGTCGTCCAAAGACACTTCCGTGGTCATGTGCCCAGCATGGCTGTATGCCAAAGGCACATGGAACACTCTTACCTTCCTACTGAAGTGGTGCCTATTTATCTACTCACACTTGCATGCTTTTGAACAGGAGCTGGGGAGGAGCCCCTCCTAAACGAGTGGCTTTACTGCGACAGAAGGGAAAAAGCCAACATGGAAAGTGAAGGATCTGAAGTGTATTTATTTGCTTAAATATGATGTCAATATCCATGTGTTTGGTTTTTATCTTTTTTGGGGGGGGTTCATTTTGTCTCAGAGGTTTCACTGAGGGATTAAGTGTGGCCCTTGATTTGAAAACAGTGGTAAATTTCTGGTCAGAGGGGTGATCACATTTTTGAAAAGTTCCCCCATAATTTCGGAGAAACCTTTGGAGAACATCTTCCTGATTGCCTAGTTACATAGTTCATTCAAGAGTTTTGGAAGACGCCCTGGCGACTCTTTGGATTGACGTGGATTCCTTCCCTACCTTCTCCTTTGCTCCGTTCAGGTTGTTTCCTTTAAGTGGCTGAATGGTGGTTTTTATTTATTGAAATTATTTTTAGAAATTCTTTGATATTTAAATAGCTAAGTGGCTATTTTTGTCTTTTTGTTTTTTGTCAGATTCCATAGTAGAAAGCTGAAGAATCTGTTGTAAACTTTATAGCATCACTCAGCTCTCTATTTTTAGTCCAGGAAGTGGTAGCTGAGCATTTGTTTCATAGAGGTTAACTATTTTTCCTTACAGCTGCCCTACCTAATGAACTGGCTTTCTTTTTTCCTCTTACTGGACGGGGAAACAAACGGAAAGGCTGTGATTTACTGGAGCTGCTTAAATAAACCCGGGAGGGTGAACGATTGGAGTCCCTGGTGGGTTTGGGTTTGTTCAGGAGACGGTGGGGAGGTTGAGTGACCTTTCTCGCAGCTTCTGTTCGGTGGGCTTAGATGCCTGACGTAAGCAGGAGACCCCTCAAACAAAGGAAGGGGGAGGGGCACTTGGAGGTTGTGGAGAGGATTATAGGGGCAGCAGAGCAGGTCAGGCTCTCCAGCTAGTACTGTCAAAGCATTTTGTTGTGGTTGTGGTTGTTTTGGAATGAAAAATAAGAGTCTGCAGGTGGAACCTTTCCCCCCCTCCCCCATCAGTTTAGACCCAAACGGCCCCGTGTAGATACCTATGCATCCACAAGCGCACCCACAGAGACAGACGAGCTTACAAAAATGCAGCCCCCCCCCAATTGTAGGGGAGCTATTGATTTAATTTCCTCTCTTTATGTGGGAGATTAGCGGAGAGATAGCAAGTCGCTGTCGGCACTAGAAAAGGGTGGCAAGAAGGACCCCGTCTTATCCTTCACCTTCTCCGTGTGTGATGTCTTAAGTTGGAGGAAGATTTACAGATTAGTTGCTAGGTTGAATATTTATTTATTTATTTGCTTGTTGCGGTTGACACTTTCCTTAATTGACTGTCCCCAGTCTTCCCCTTAGCAACCATTTTGCTGGAATCCACCCAAGGATTCCGCTCACGTCTCTCGACTTCCCTGTCGAAAAAGGCTTTTGATGTTTGTCTATGAAATGAATCCCTTCCTTCCTCTCTGCTCCTGTCTTTGGACTGCCTGGTGTCCTCTCACCTGGTTCAATCTTGTCCCAGGTGAGCTTTGCAGGTAGCATAACTGGAGGGCCAGATTGGAAGTACAAGATGTCACAATTGTCCCCAATTTCTGCATTGCTATCATAGCATGAAGTGGCAGCAGCCTTTTAAGCTCCCTCAATCAGGGCCTGGCTAAAACGGGGGAGTCATTCATGAAGCCCCTGAAATCAAGTCTGTCTAGGAGGACCATGCCAACCACCACCATCTCCGTCCTCAGGAGACCAGTGGTCCATCTTCTTCAAGAAGCAGTCTCTCTCTCTGCCTGATTGGCAGGCGTGACTGCTTCCTTTCCCTGGGCGGGGCAAAGCCATCCAGTTGGTTCAGTTTGGAGAGCTTGTTCATCAACCACGAAAATCCATCCTGTTTAGAAAATACACAAAAGCAAAGAAACTTAAGGAGTACGTCTTCCGAGTCCCACTTATGCTGCCTGGTTTTTACTTCTAGGCCTTCAAGGCAATATGATACTTGCTAGGAAAGGTTGGGTGAGCTTGTGGTAAAGGATGGGGACCTTCAGCTCCCTCTGTGCTTCCAACTTCAGTGCAGCGTCACAAGCCTCCTTTACTTGGGAAGAGTTCCATCCGTCCCATTGGTCCTCCATTGGGCAGGTCCTACTAATGCCAACCTCAGTGCTGAAGTTGGTTTACTTATTCAGTTTGTTCTTCTGAAATGTTTCAATGCAAAGCCCTTACAGGATCCAAGCCTGAGTCGGTCACCGGGACCAAAAGTTGACAAATCAGGAAGAGACCAAAAGCCTGGAAGGATAAACCTCTGGTCCCTGATGACCAACCCAGATTGGATCCTGCAAGACTGTCCTGGGACTTGTATATTTCCCTTTCTTCATCGAAGCTCTTAACCTTTGCTCCTGGCTGGTGATGGGGCATATCAAGACTTAAGCATCTTTTGGCTTATTTTATGAGTGTGGTTTTGCAGTAGTTACGTCATTTGAATACATTTTCTTCTTCATTTAAATGGCAGGATCTTTTCTGCTGATCTCTTCCATCCTACATGCGGCGGTCCAGGGCACGAGGGCTTTTTTATTTGAACAGAACTATCTACCTGGAGTCGTCGGTGATTGGCTGCATCGCTGTTTGCCTGTTTATTTATCTTCTGCACCCGCCGCCCCTCTCTCTCTTGTGTGCAACAGAGGAGTTGAGTCCCAGGGCCTGGAAAATGCTTCTCCACACTCAGCCAATAGATTTATGCCGCCTAGCCCCCCTGTCCCCGTGTACGGAACCCAGCACAAATCAATAGGAAGAGAGAGAGAATGTAGAGAGTGTTGAAATGAGTTTGATTGTCTCACTTAATATATACTCTTTAAGTCTTTCTAATGCAACAGCATGATGCTAACTTCCTTTGACATTCTAACTGTGCATTACTCACTACATCAATCGATCATAGTTCTGCCCTGCATGGAGTATTGATGGACAACTTAAATACTCTCTCTCTCCTTCCCTCCCTCTCTCCTTCCCTCCCTCCCCTCCCTCTCCCTTTTTAAGTGAAGCATGGGTAATTAAGCAATGCACTCTGCAAGTGAGGCTGGGTGTCTTTCATAAAGCACCCATAATGAATAAAAAGTGCATTAACTAAATTGAACTCTTGCATGCCTCCAGCTCAGTAATGATGGGTTTAGCTTTATGAATTTCATTCCTAGCGATCAGGCTCCGTTCATCAAAGGCTGCAACAGAAAATGTCAGTGGATTTAAGATGCTCTTCTGACTGATGGTTGGACTTTGGGACGATATAAATACCATGGCAGCTGATAGAGAAGCAGCTCATTTGGTCCCCTTTTTTAAAACAAGGAAAAAAAGAAGCCAAGCCATGCAGGTGCAGGACACAACCTCTCCAGAAGACCAACAATCACAAGAGTCCAAAACCGGGGCAAAGATTCCTGCTTTTTCCAGCATTTCTAGCTTTGTACGCTGCTTTCTCTAAGGCTCACGTGCAGTAAAAGAAATGGGTCAAGAGCCCATTCTCCCAAAAATAACTCAGCCAAGGCCCTGTGGCCTTTGACGCAACCAGCTGAACCCAGCAAGTAGGTCAGACGTTGTGCACTTCAAGGTGGTGAAGGGTCAGAAAAACAGCAAGGAGAGAAGGGAATTTCTTGAGGGTCCCCGGTCGCTAGTTCGGTGGGGTTTCTTTCATGTTTGAAGTGGGGCGTGTGTGTATGAGAACACTCTTATCACTCTGTGCCCAGAAGAAATGGAGTCACTCTTGCAGGCGAGTTCTCTTGTGGGCAGGAGAGAAGCAGCACCATCCTCCAGGAAGCGGTTGGAAAGGCGAGCATCTCTTTCTCAGGACGTCAGGCCTGTTGATGGATGCTTAGTTTATCCATCCGCGTGCCTCAAGGGACGCAAGGAATTGGTAGGGTGGGGAACCAACATTGGAGGGAAATTAAGGAGTTTAAGCAGCCCAGAACCCCTTGGCATCTCTAGAACCAGTGAGGGTTTCAAGTTGCACAGGGACTTGGCATGTCTTTTGATCTTCTGTGTCATCAGGCAGCTTCCGTGATCAAAAGGTTCCCGCTTGGTAGCTTATGGCTTCCCGTGTAAGGGTATTTGTAAAGTTATGGCTCCCTGTGTAAGAAAAATGCCCCAGCATATATTAGGGGCAGTCACTGTGGTCCATGAGTTCTGCATCACTTCTGGAACTGTTGCGATGCTTCTCCTCGCTCAACCATCAGTCTTAGAAAACCATCAATTAAGAGAGAAACTGTCCAGGTTCGGTTCTGCGGAGTGAGTCGCTTTGGCCAAAGTGCCACCGTTGCAGAACTGGGCAGGAAGTAGCAGCTTATTTGCTCCATGGTGAGGGCTGTTTTTTTTAATGCACTGTCAAATTAGGTTTGTATTGCGTGTTTCAGATAAAGCCTTTTGATCCTTGTTTCTGTAAGATAATCCTAAATTCTTAGTTGGAGAATAGAGGACCGTGATGGGTTTAATTCCTTAAAAAAACCAGCCACATGGAATGTAAATGCAGGAGCCTGATAAGGTAGGATTTCCTAGTTGCTATAGTAACCTCCGGGTCATGAGCCCGAGAAAATAAAGTGAGGCCTGAAGCGGCGAGGATGATTATAAAATTTAACTGTCATTCTTCATTTGGAGTTGATGGCAAACATTATTTACTTAAGTTTATCTCCTGGCAGGCAAAGATTCTTCGAGATGGGGTGCAGACCCCTGGATTGGGCATGTTTGACATGATGTGAACCCCGCATTTATTATTCTAACCAGACAATTTGTACATAATATTCTTCTAAGCAGCGATGCCTACTAAGAAACCAACAGCTTTTTCTTGCAAATCAAACGGGGGAAAAGCTTTTGTGACCCCCTCCCTCTGCTGCATGATGGTACCCTTCACCACCAAGCCAGCCTGGAGTGTGTAGGTTGGTCTAACATTGCATTGGCTGAAGCGCACGCTTGCCGTGTGTGGCGGATGCTGATTGGAGCCCTTGAACGTCTGTGGAGTTTGGAGTAGAGATAGGAAATGTTTTCCTGGCTCTCACCTGGCCTGGCCTCCAGCAACTCAGGGAGGTCCTGGCTGCTCTCTGAGCTTGGTAGTTTTCTTGCAGACATTTCATTACCCACCCTAGATAACATCATCAGTGCAACTGATGTCCAACACCTTTAGTGCAATAACATCAACACTGCCACTGATGATGCTACCTACTTTGGGCAATGAAACGTCAGCAAGAAAATGATGAAGCTCAAAGGGCACCAAGGGCCCCTCCATTCAACCCCAGGCTACAAATACTCTCCTTTATTGGTTCCAGCAGCCCCAATGCCGGCATCGAGTGCCAACCGCCCTGTGCGAGCACACAGGCAAGGGCTCCTCGGGGTGCCGTCTGCAATCCAGTGTCATTTGGCGGCGCCCCGGGGAAGGGCCTATTCTGTGGCGGCGCCCGCCCTATGGAATCAATTACCCCTGGGGCTCCGTTTGGCCCCTGACCTTTGCACCTTCCGCCATGATCTGAAAACCTGGCTCTTTGAACAGGCCGGGCTGTGCTGACCTCTTGGGGGGGTGGTTTTAAATTTAATTCTGGAATTTTATATGGGTTTTAGATTAATTGACTTGTAGTATTTAATATTGTTTTAGGTGATCTAACTTATTGTCTGTTTTTAGTTGTGAGACGCCCCGAGTCCTTTCGGAGTGGGGGTGGCATACAAGTCAAATCAATCAATCAATCAATGTGACAGTTGAGTCCCTTCAAAAAAAGGCAGCCTTTGAGCCCAGTGGGATTGGGTTGGCAGTGCCCAAGCTTGGTGCGCTAGGGTGACTTTCCTCCTAGCCAGCCTTGATTCTTTCCCCAGGAAGATTTCTCATGGTGAGGACTAACTCTTGTTGCTAAGGCTACTTTCCGCTAATTTACCTGGAGTAGAAGGAAACAGGGGTGTCACTTCTTGCACCCTTTTGAAAAGAGAGTTAATTGGCCACTTTACAACTCTCACAAAGGCTCTTCAGCTTTTGAAAGGCAGAGGGGCTGCTGGGGCAGCTTCCAAGGGGAAGCCTTGGGTGGGGGTGGCCAAAGCATCGGGACCCCCGTGCCGTCGCTTCCTAGGACCCAACACTTGAGAAGGTCCAGCTGAGTAACCCATCCGTGGCCCTCAGTTGAAGAGGCGTCCAGTCTCTTTCCACCTCCCCTCCAAGGAAGAGGTGAGCCAACGTGGGCCATGCACCAATTTATTTTTAAGATCCTGAGGAAGAGAGGTTGAAGCCAGCAATAATTCACTCTAAAAAGTATTCACACAATATGAACAGCCAGTTATTTTTGCCCATTTAAATCATCTGGCATGTTTTTCCTTCCCTATTTATAGCTTAATTTTAACTTGGGTGAAATGAAAAATGGCTACATTTGCCAAAAGAAGTGCCGTTAAAGTAGCTAATGTGAAATTCTCATTTTCAATCAGAAGAGAATTATGAGGGGTTTTATGCAACAGATTATTCCTAAATGTGTCTCTTTTTTGCCTGTAAGTGTTTAAATATTAAACCAAATGTTATTTCATTCCAGGGTTGGTGTTGCATTTCCCAACCCAAGCAAGCAAGCTTCCACTTCTGTATGACTGAAGAGTTGTTGCTGTTGTTGAGATTTGTTGTGTCTTCTCACTTCCAACAACTTAAGCAGAAGAGTCCATTTCTCCATGGTTGTCCCAAAGGTGCTTTTTCGGGAGGCAACTGGACTTTCTGGGTTTTCCTTGAAGACGTTTCGCTTCTCATCCAGGAAGCTTCTTCAGCTGTGACTGGATGGTGGGTCAGAAGAATCAGAGCTGAAGAAGCTTCTTGGATGAGAAGCGAAACGTCTTCAAAGGAAAACAAAGAAAGCCCAGTTGTGTCTTGAAAAACACCATTAGGACAACTGTGGCCTTGGATGACTGAGAATCTCCATAGACATTTATCCAGGGTCTTCCTCACGTCCACCAGTGGGACTGAAGAGAAAGCTGATGGGTTTTTTTCTGAAGGTATCTTGTTCTTCTGAAACTTTGCTCCATGAGGCACACCAACTCCAGCAAGAACCGTGCCAAATTTATCCTGCTGAATTGAAAACATTGCTAAAGCAGGAATCACAAAAAGATGCTTTGAAGTCTCTGTGATCTTTGCCTTAAGCAGAAACCTGGAGATGACCAAACATGAGGCCCCCAACCTTACAGGTTTATGATGCTTTGCCCTCCTGAGTTCTGGAGGTTTCGTAGTTCAGGGATGTCACATCTCCCAGTTTTGTCTTTGCCACTGAGGCACTGTTATCCTACTTTCAAAATACCTAGCACAATTCAGTGTTTGGGATAGACCTTTCAAAAGCATCTCTCCAGACACCTGAGGAGAGGTAGGATCACATTTCTGGGATAGCAGCAGTTCTTCCCTCAAGCACCATAATTCCTTTTCTGATGAAAATGGCCCCCTTTTTAGATTGCGCTGGTGTCAGTGAAGTCCAGGAGGTTTTGGTTCTTGGTCTCCTCTCTTGAGGTGGAAGCGGCCCTCCCCAACCTTCACAAAGGATTCCAAGAACGACACCGTCCTGCAAACCCAGTGCCAGGAACAGCCTCCATCACTGAAAGAGAGAAGGTCTCCACCCCAGGGGCTTCCTCCAGGAAAACCTGCCCACAGGCCGAGGCCAGGAGAGCTGGCCAACCTGACTTGCAACGGGCTGCCAAGGTGGGATTTAAAGACCCAAATGCAGCCGCCAAGACTTGGCAGAAGTGGATAACAATGCAGCTGGTTCTGAGAGAAGCGAAGCCACAACATAAGAAAGCTCTGGGGCTTTTTTTTTTTGCAAAATTTCCATTCCTTGCCAGGCCTTTTTTCTCCTCGATGTGTGAATGTATCCAGTCGGTTGGGATGACTGATCTTGCAGTCAATTATTCACGAACATATGGAGCTCAATTTGCACACAAGATGAGGCGACTTGTTGACTCCAGAAGGAAAGTTTTCTGAGCAAGAGTGGCCATCTGTCTTGGAAACGGTAATTAAGCCAGACAGCCCGTCTCTTCTCCCAAAAAGTGGGGAGATTTTGCTAGGTGGAGCCCGGCTGCTGTCCTGCTGCCCACCTCCTGGAAGAATCCGTGCTGGGGCGAGGCACACCCAGGCTCCAATGCATGAACTGCCAGATTCCTTGTGGTCTGTAGTTAGCTCTGCATTTCCTGCCCCTGGATGGGATCGCTCCGTGGGCAGGTTTGGTAAGAAAAGAGGTCCTGGAGTTGCCTTGGGAAGTGGCTCCACTTCTTCTCCTTTGGAAGTCCCTGATGCCAGGTTGAGAAAGAGGCAGCCAACACCCACCCACCTTCCTTCCTTCCTTCCTTCCTTCCTTCCTTCCTTCCTTCCTTCCTTCCTTCCTTCCTTCCTCTTCCCTCCCTCCCTCCCTCGGTTCTGTGCCTGCTTTTCTTTCTGCTGTGGCCGCTGTGGGCTGGGAGCAGGCAGGGAAGGATGGTGCACGATCTATGGAGGCCATCCAAGCCAGGTGTGATCAGGATGGGATGTGGAGTTAGGGACAGGCAACTTCTGAGGGTCCAGCTGGTGCTCCAGCAGTGAATGTTCTCAGATGGGATGGTTGATTCCCGGGAGTGAGGGATGCAGTCCATTAGCAGTAAGAGGCAACTCAGGCAGGATGTTGCATGTGAGAGAAAGGGGGTGGCGGACAGCCCCTTCCTAATAATTCTCAAAGTATACTGTAAATGCAGATAGTACAGTCTGGCAAGATCTTGTCTACAGGTGTGAGACAATAGAGAACTGGGCTTAGAAGAATCACCATGTGCCATTCTTGGTTTGGGGCCTGACATCCGTTCATCTCTTAATCAGCCCCTTTCCTTGTAGCCACCACCTTTTGCCACATCCGTGGGTCCTACGTTTTGGGAAGAAGCGGAGGAGGATATTGTGGCCAATCCATAACAAAGAAATGAATTGCAGCCAGCATTTCCCCCAGAGGTAGACGTTCATATTCGGAATGCTCCAGACAAAGCTGTGTTTGCTACCCCAATGACAACTTGTGCTGTAGAAAATGTACAGAAGGTGCTTCTGTGTATGTGGGGGGCAGTGCTAGCAAGTGTGCAATAGTGCCATTTGGGCGCATTTACTTTGCGAAGGGGGTGGAAGTGAGAGTGTGAGAGAGAGACCTGCTCTCTTTGTAAGGGAAAGGTCACGTTAGTGAGGCTTTCTGCGCAGGGACCCCCTGATTGCTGGGAATGAGAATGAGTATCTGATTTTCTTTCTCTCCTGACCTTTAAAGATGCTGCTTTTAGATTGATAAGCAGGTTGGTGCTTTTTGTAACTGAATCCAAATTTTATTTCATGCATTAGCCTTTTTTGTATCTTTTCAAACGCAAACTGATATTGCTTGCAGAAAAAGATTTCTCTTTCGGCAAAACTCTGGAGGAAAGAATACAATGATTAGCTGATCTGTTGCAGGAGAAAAGGAGGAGGAGGAGGAGGAGGAGGAGGAGGAGGAGGAGGAGGAGGAGGAGGAGGAGGAGGAGGAGGAACTATCTGAGCCTACTGTAAGTTAAATTATGGGTGTAAAAAAAATCCTCTCTGTAGAGCAGTTACAGTACTCAGAACAGCTCTTCCGGTATTTGCATTCAGTTCTGGCTCCCCCCCCCACTTCAATTTGCACAACAAAATTGTTATTTCCCAATTTATTTTATCAGTGGATCAGAATTGGCAGGTGGCACAGCAGAGAACATTGTCCTTGCTCAGTATAAGGAGAGGAAGCAAGAGGACCAGGTGAAGAGCTCCAGAGCTGGCCAGGGCCGCATTTTTCAGGAAACGCAGCAACCTGAGAGCCTCAGGTGCTTGTTTCATAATCAAGGGAGATCATCCTCACCAGTAGCCCAGCCTGCTCTTCCATCAGCTGGCTGCACATCCAAAATCGGACCGAGGGCCTCAACCTTTTGCTGAAGGTTACTTCATCTTGATCCACTGGAAATGGAGGGGCCCCGTAGCTGGGCCTTTCCTTACTGATTCTGCGATGGAGATTGTAGAATGATTGTTTGGCGTTGACAAAAGCAGTTCAATTACAATTAGTTTTTCACTTAAATGGACTGCATGGAAGTGGAGGCTCTTCCTGAAAGAGATGCTTTGATTTTGTCCATCTGTTTAGTCCCCTCTTCATCATCTGAGCGCTGGCTGTTGGTGGTGCAGACAGCTTCCCGGCTTCAGCCTTCTTTCATCCCTCCAGCCCAGAGATGGGAAAGTGACAACCGTGAATGGAGCCAGTCTGGTCCCCACTTACTATAAAGACCCCTGGTTTGGGCCCTTGTGGGGAGACTGGCACGCAGAATGGAGACCGCTGAATTGTGTGGGGAACAACTGGGAGTCCAGCTTTCCTCTCCCAGCAGTGAGGTGGGTTTACTCTTTGTGCCACTTCTAATCTACGGTCCTCAGCATGAAGAATTGCTGTTTTAAACTGGAAATACAATAGCATGAACCAAATCTGGAGAAGGATTTAGAAGACAACCCAGTGAGTGAAGTAGCAGGAAACTGCATCCTAGGAGGAAGGTGACCAAGCTAGGTTGCCCCTGGAGAAGAGAAGACGAAGGGCATCAAGATCCCTACCTTCAAAGGGGGTGTTTTGCAGCTGGGCCAGAGGTAGAGCGAACTCATGTTCCTTGGGACATAGTAGGTAGCACCAAAGCTCACGAAAGGAAATGGCAGGAGGAGATTTTGGCCTAACATGACGGGAAGTCAGCTCTCCCAGAAAGAGATGGACAGTAAGGAGCCACCTGGCTCCAGAGGTGATTGGCTTCCCTTCCCCTGTCTGCAGGGATGTGGGATGAGGGGTCGACCTCTTGCTGGGATCAGGGATTCCACTCTGGTATTCTTTCTCTCTCCTGTGATCCTTCCTGTTAGTTCAGGCAATGAGAAGGTGGCATGGATTTTTCATTCGGGTGAAACTCTGCAAAGGAATTATTAGCCCCTGCCTCAGCAGTGAGGAAGAAATAATAAATGCTTAAAAATAGCCCTGCAGGATGGATCGAAGGAGTAGAAATATGGCAACCTGCAAAATAACAGGGCGGCCACCCCTTGGCTGTTGAGACTGGAGGTGCACCAGTACAGCCAGGCCACCTAGATGTGTCCCAAATGTGTCCTTCCCGTTCAGCCATTGAACGAAAGACCCCCCGCGATGTGAGGCCCTGTCTTTGGGCGATTCCTTTCAAGGGGGCTGAATAAGGCCAGGGGCCCCTGTTTCTCTCTCTCTTCCTGGGCATGATGCTCTCACCCATAGATCGGAGGGCCTGAAACGCCGGTTGTCGAGAGGGCTGCCCAAGAATTAGCCCGAGAGCCACAATATTGACAGGAAAATCTCCAATGAGTGAAAAATGATGAAAGCGAGAAAAAACCAGGCTCTGTCAACGAACATGCATTTATTATCTTTATTGGGAAGCCGAGATGCTGAACAGCCATTTCACTCTGGCCGCTTCAGTGTTTTCCATTAGGCAGAACACCAATCTTTGGCTTTGTTCCTGGGTTGTTGTATAACATTTGTCTCCAAGATCAGGGGTGCAGGAGGATTTAATCTAGGAAAACCATCCCATGAAGAGCGGCTGCTTTTGTTCTTCCTTCCTTCCTTGCTCGGCTCTGACTTTTCCTGGCCCTCTTCCTTGCTCGTTGCCCAGCAGGGTGGGTGCAGGGGGTGGTCTGGCCTGGAGGTCCACATCTCCTCCCTCCTGGGCAGCCTCAGCCTTCTGTAGCTTCCCTTAGCCATCTGTAGCCACTGATAATCCACCAAGCAGGCCTCTCGGAGCCCTTGGTCATTGTACGGGTTGGTTAAGGTTGCAGTTGCAGAAGCTGTCTCACAGGTCCTGGCTAGCACTGTGAGGTTACCTGTTGTACTTGGGTAATGAAACGTCTGCAAGAAAACAGCCAAGCTCAGAGGGCATCAAGCATCCCTTAGGCCCTCTACATCTAGCCGAGAAACTGAAAGTAAGGGGTCAGTGCCTGGACCGTTTTCTCTCCCATACTTAGTGCCAAGGGGAGGAGGCCCCTTTCCCGTGGGGAGCCTCTTGTCTCGCTCTGCTGGTCCGTCTTCCCTAGCCATCTCTCTCCTGCCCCTCTCCCTTGCCTAGAGGATGCGATGCTGCCTCATAAGCAGTGCCCACCGTGAGGGAAGACAGGGGGTGCTTGGCATGAGAGCTGTCCCCCCTCTAGCTGGGGCCTCACTGGGCAGGCTGACCCTTCCAGCCTGCAGGTGGACCTAACACTCAGCAGTGTGACTTTCTGGCCTGCGTTTTCAGCCCTACACATTACTGTTGTGGAGCTCAGAAAACTATTGTGGGGTCATGAGTTGGAGGCCTCTGGGGAGGACGAGCCTTTGTTCACCTCCAGGCCTACGGGGATGTTGGGATTAGCTCAAGAATTCCCAGTAGCCACCAGAGAAGGAATTCTGGAATGTGTAGCCCTGAGGAGGCTTGGAGAAACAGGGGAGAACTTGCTTAGAAGGTGCAACATCATAAATTCCTCTAAAGTGTGTGAAAATGATGTATTGTTGGCATTTGCTAGTAGAGAAATTGTCTAGACCAGTGACAATGTTAAGGTGTGTGGACATCAACTCCCAGAATTTCCCCCGCCAGCCTTGCTTCTTCCTCCCCCTTCTTCTTGCATTTTTAGCCTTGACCTCTTTCTTCTCTCCCCACCTGCCCGCTTTCTTTACATCGTTTTTGTCTCCTTTTAAAAATAACCTGCAGCAACATTATTTTTAAAAAGCGTGTGAAACCTCTCATCCTTCCTCCCTCAAACTTCTTCCAAGTTCCAGTCTTTGCTCCTGAAGAAACTGGGCAGACTGTCTTCCATTGGAGCCTCGAAGGGCTTCGTAATTTGGAAGCTCCTGCTCCACGCTGCCCTTCGGCTGAACTGCCAGGCGCCGTTTCTGCAACTGTAATACAGCAAAAAGCAGCTGGCATTTCCTGTCCCTTTATTGAAAGTGGGCTTGTCCTGATTCATCGTTCCATCTGAACGTTGATTACATTAAGTGGCTGCTGGCAGCTTGCAGATGTCATGAGTGGCCACTTTAATTCTGTACATTGCGCAGAATCTTCTTCTCACTTCCAAGGCCTGGCCTTCGTTTTGGCTGGTCTCCCCGTCTGCAGTAACCCTTTCCTCTCGCTGGGTGCTGCCTCCGCATGTGCAGCTGTTCCTGAAGATGCTCTGGGTCAGCAGCTGGCCTTCCCACAGCACAATCCATAAAAGGCAGCAGGCCCAGAAAACCTCAAAATCCACGAGTCTGTTGTAATAATGCGCCCTAAAGTAAGACCTCCTTCACGACTGTGAATTTACTGGAAGGCAAAGACGTGCCATTTAGGGCAGTTTCACATTGACTTCTCCTCACTGGTCTGCTAGGAGATGTTGACAATCTACATGATGGTCTTTTTTGAGTGGTTGATACAGTTGAGACCCGGCTGGCCCAAAATCCTGGTTTTGCAGACCAAACATGCCTGGAGAAAAGCTCACAAGCAGGACGTGAGGCTGATGCAACTGTCTTAGTGTTGGTGGGTAGAGGCCAATTAACACAACATAGCAACCCAAAAGAGAGTAGCTTTGGCTCTCTTCCTCCATTTGTGAGTCTGTCCTCCTTTTCAAGCCGTCCAGGTGGGCTGTGATTGTGGCAGACTAGAAACCGGTGCTGTGATGAGACTGGTGCTGCGGGAAGAAGTCCTTCCCATTTGATTTCTGCTGGGTTCTGGCACGATCAGCCAAGGAACCAAACCTTCCCCTCCATTTCTCTGAATCATGCGTGAGTTTAGATACGTCCGCCAGTGTGTCATTGGCTGGAGTTTGGAGCGGGGTGGTTGGGTGCCTCCTTTTCTGAAGTTTTCAGTTCTGCGATGCCCTTGCGAAGGTGTAGCAACCTGAAATGCATGCAGTGGTGTGACCCTGGTTGTGAAGCTGATTTCTCTGCCCCGGTCACCCCTTTGCTGCCAAACAGCCTTGCCGAGGGGCTGCCGGCCAGCTGATCCCCTAATTCCGCCGCTGCCTTGCCAATCTCTTGCTTAATAAGTATTGAGGGTATTTTAAGCAAGCAAAACGCTACACCTGAAATGCCAAACCGATTGAGCGAGAATGTCTCTGCCGCCCCACCACAGCCATCCCTCAACCTCTAAGAGTGAGAATTCAAGCACCCTTGGACACATTATGTAATCTCTGCAGAGAACCTTTCTTTCTTTTTTTTTTCAGAGAAAGAACGGTGATATATTTCTTTTCTCTTTTTCTTCATTTTAAAGTTATGAGTCAGAAAGCCCTGAAATTAAATACAGTTAATGCAGATAAGTAATCTTCTCCTACTTTTGTTCGCGAAATGGATAACTGCCTGTGTTTAAAATGCTGCATAGCTGCGAGAAGGTAGAATAAATTGAAAATTGCCTGTAATAAGCTCAGTGAGGGCTTTCAGCTGGATAAAAAACAAGGAACGTTGCACTTTAAATGGGGGTGTCTGTGTTTTCTCCTGATGGAGGGTTCTTCTGTTTGGCTCTTTCCAAAGACAGCCTCTCCAACATAAACTCCAATAAATAAAACAAACAAAGCAAAAGGGTAACCTTGACGCCTCATTTATTGTACAAGCCATGATGTGTTTTGTTTTGGAGGCCAGTCATGGTTTAGACGTGAACATACTCCAAGCACAATGGCAATTTCAAGAAATGCTCAGTGAGGTCTAGGGAGGCTGCCAGTGAACAGTTTCTACAGGGGGAGAAAACACTTCAAAGCGTCTCAGTTGTGCCCCTTCTTTCAAGTATGGGTGGCTTCTCCAAAAGGCTTAGACTCTGCTAAGGAGATCCTGGGAGCTCTCCAGAGGAAGGGAAGTGGAGGAAAACAGGAGGCGAAGATCAGGGTTGCTGCAGTTGCAGAAAAACCAAAGAAGCCTAAAAGGAGAGTAAACGACAGATAAACCAGAAGGCACCCAGAGCCATCAAGAGTTTAATTCAGTGGTGCTATTCTACCGGTTTGGCCCGGTTCTGGTGAGCCAGTAAGAGCGATGAGCTGCGGAGACCAAACCAGTTCTCTACGCCGCTCTGCTCTTGGGCCCACCCGCCTGCCCGCCGGGCTCCCATACTCACTTTTATCTGCTGAATTTGAAGCGCAGCTGCTTTGCGCAGCATAAAATAGTGCCGTGCAGCAGCTGCTGAAGCGACTGGGATTGTGCAGGCTTGCAGGAGGCGAGTTAGAATGCCTATGCGCCTGTGCAAACTCCTCCGCGCCTGCGCAAAGCATGCATGCGCGCAAAGTGTGTGCACGTGTGCAAAGCGTGCCCACCAAGCCACGCCCACCGAACCGGTGGCAACAATATTTGAATCCCACCACTGGTTTAATTAACCACTAATCATGGTGTGTAAGTGTCCCAGAGTTAGTGAACGGATCAATGACCATGCTTGGAACCAGTTTTTAGGAAAAAATATCTGGACAATAAATCCAATTTTCCAGGGCAGCTTCCATCCCCAGTTCCTAGGCTGAACTGTAGTCCTCATCTGTAGGGATTAATCTTCAAGAAGAGATGAGACAGTCCATTCCTTGGAGGGGGGTGTCACTCTCTTCTGCATCTCTTGTATCCAGAAGGAAATTGCTCCAGACGTGTTTCTAGCAGGCTTCCAAGGCCTGGTCTAGCTCTGATTCTGTGAATTGAGTGGCATTTCTAGACAGGCGATGCCATTAGTAGAACTGCATAGCCACGATGGGACATGAAGTCTGGATACACAAACACGGATTCTTGTTTTCCTTTCTCTTCCATTTTTTAATTTTATTCATTTGTAGAAAGAGGTTAAACTAGCAGTGGAAGACACATTCAGTGAGATAAAACTCCTGGCTTCGTGATATCTGCTAGCTTTCTTGGTGAGCTGGGTGCCTCTGGGTAGATGTTCCTTCTACGAAATAAAACGCTTGGCAGCCAAACGAGTGAAATGGGGATGAATGAAGGTAATTGCTGGATTTCCACTGATCCTACCTCTCCCCTTTCAGAGTCCAGCAAAGAGACTCTTTCTATCTGAAACCTCTCCCCTGTCAGCCTGCAGCAGCTTTAGCAGAAGATTCCATGGCCAGATGTTCTGGAGATGGGATGCTACATATGAATCACGATTATTTTTATTTCTGTATTAACCCACCAATATTTCACAAAGAGTTCCCAGCCAAGAAGTACATCCTGCTTCTCTCCACCAGCTGTTTTCTTCTTCTGGGCAACGAATCTCACTTGGGTGATCCAGGATGCTCTGAAAAGGGAAAGGCTCCCGTTGGCATCACCCTTTAAAAGCTCCTGATTTCGGATTCACCGCTGGAGTCTTGATGTATCTTAGCCAGTAAATAAGGGAACCAGACAGTTATTAAACCCCAGGGCTCTGCAACGATCCAAAGGGATGCCAAGCAGATGGGCATAAGCTGCACACCCCTTCTTTGCTTGTGCCAACCTGCTTTGCAAAATATTCCTTCAGATGCTTTGCACAGATGTCCATGGAGCAGACCCATGGCCCTGACCACTTGGTGTCTTTCTCTGGGTGTTTAAAAATAGCTGAATAGCTCTGGCTACTGAGGGTCTTAGCAGATGAACAGAGCTGGAAGGAACGTTGTAGGCCATCTAGTCCAACCCACCCCCCACCCAAGCAGGAGACCATACACCATTACTGACTGATGGAAGTCCAGTCTCTTCTTGAAAGCCTCCAGGGATGAAACTCCCACAACTTCCAAGGGCAACTTCTGTTCCATTCAGTTGATTGCTCTCACTGTCAGGAAATTCCTCCTTATTTCCAGGTTGAATCTCTCCTTGATCCATTTCCATCCATTGTTCCTTGTTTGGCCTTTCAGTTGCCTTGGAGAATAGCTTGACCCCATCTCCTCCTCTCTGGGGCAGCTTCTCAAATATTGGAAGACTTCTCTCCTGTCTCCCCTGGTCCTTCTCTTCACTAGACTATCATTTGCATGAGAAAAGAGTGAGACACACTTCAGGGGGTTGCCACCATGGCCCCCTGGTTTTCCACATTCCTCTAGGACAGGGGGTCTGCAACCTTAAACACTCAGAGCCATTTGGACCCATTTCCCACAGAAAAGAAAATACCGGGAGCCAATAATTGAACAACCGGTGTGACTGGGTGGGTGTGGCTCACTCACAACGTCACTCACTCCCACTCAGCCACCTTCTGCCTTCTGCTCTGGAATATGGAGTGAGTCTCCACCCCCCACCATCCCCCTTACCTTCTCAGGTCAGGCGAGGAGTGATGGGGAGGGGAGGGGCTAGCCAGTGGTGGGATCAGCTGACAGGGAGCTGCAGCAGAGGGCAGAAAGAGCCGCATGTGGCTCCAGAGCCGCAGGTTGCAGACCCCTGCTCTAGAAGGAACTATAAACATATTCCATGACTTCTAGCAGCTCACAAGGCCCTAATTTTACAGGTGGTCCTTTTTTAGCAACTGCCTTAATTAGTGACCATTCACAGTTACGTCACTGATGAAGAAGCAACTTCCTGTCATCGACAACTTTTTGTAAGTCTATAAAGCCAAGGAAAGCTGAAGATTGTAAGCACAGGTGTGGGTTCACTTGGCCATTTCACTTAATGACTGAGTTGCCAATCCTGGTTGTGTTTGAGGCACAGGGATGACTCCGAAGTTCCAAACTGACACCTCCTTGGCTCCTGACTTTGCTGTTAGAATATGGACTGGAGCAGACATGGTATTCAGCTGGTTCTGACTGGTTCTGGAGAACTGATAGTGGAAATTTTGAGTCGTTGGGAGAACCAGCAAATCCCACCTCTGACTTGCCCCGCCAACCCCATCTCTCTTCTGCCTCCCACCGAGTCCCAGCTGATCAGCTGGGTCTCCTTTGGTTGCCCTGCACAGGAGAACGGAGCTGGAAAGCAGGCTAGTGGGGTGGGGAGGGAAGGGGGGTTTTGCAGTATATCCTTCCCCTGCCACACCCACCAAACCACGCCCACCAAGCCACGCCCACAGAACCAGTAGTCAAATTTTTTGAATCACTGGAGGCTAAAACATACAGTTGTAGGAGTTGGATACGTCTCGTTTAATGCAAAGAAGGATTAGGGATGACATGACTGAAGTCTCCCAATCTTTGAGGGGCTGCCACAGAGAGGAGGGTGTGTGTGTCAGCCTCTTCTCCAAAGCTCCAGAAGGGAAGACGAGAAGCAGTGGGTGGAACCTAATCAAGGAAAGGAGCAACTAAGGAGAATTTCCTGACGAAGGGAACCATTAACCAGAGGGACATGTCTCCGGAAGTGCTCCGTTGGACTCCCCCCTGTCTAAAATGGAGGTAGGGTTTCCTGGTTGAGCAGAGGGGGTTGCCTAGAAGACCTCCCCCTCTTAAATCTGTAGTCCTGAATGGACAGCGAGGCCATGTGCTGTGGCTGGTCCATTCCATGTGCCTCGGACTAAGAGCAAGGCTGGTTCCTCTGTGGAGCTCCCCTTTCAGGCCCCTGAGGGCCAAAGGGATTCCATACCCAGGTCCAGGGGGCAGAGGTCCACCTGGTGAAGTTTCTGGTCGTGGGAAGCGGTGGCCCAGCTTTCTTTGGAACTGGGTCTCAACCTTCCTTTCGCTGGGTTGGGCTGGGCTCTTCTGCAGGCCTCTCGCTTCTTCGAATGAGGGTGCTGCTCTCCTCCCCAGGTGTCATCCGTTTAATATTCCTTTCCTTTGCTGCATTCAGTCCTGTAGCAGGAAATTAACATTTCAGTCAAGGAGATGGGAATATGAAACGGGAAGCCTTCCCCTTTATGCTGCCTTGTTTTGCCTTAAAGCTTTTTCAAAGACGGCCGAGAATGTAAGTCTCTTGCTGTCGTCGGTTCTTTCTCTCTCTTCTTCGTCTTCTTCTTGTCTCCGGGCGCTGTTTTGATAAATGTTGATGAGTTTATAACTGTAAAACCAAATGACATTTCTGGAGTGGCACGTGTTTTACCCACTGCGTAATTATATTTAATGGTGGTGCATGCAAAAAGGCATTTACCATATACTTGGCTTAAAACCACCATTTAAACCCCAAGGCCTCCACATTTCTTCAAATACGAGCAAAAAGGCTTAATTAAAAACTAAACACAGTTTAGCATATCAGGTTTACCAAAGGGAAGTGCTGCTTGGTTTTGCAGTGCAGCTAAAATACAAGTAAAGTAAAGTAAAATAAAATAAAATAAAATTACAAATGCCAGGGTCTGCTTCAATCCAGAAATGCATCAGCACCACCGGAGTTCCGGTTTGAAGTGTTATACAGGATTAGCTCCATAATAATTTGGACCTTCCATTTGATCTTTTTCTTTGGAATACAGATAGTCCTTGATTTAAAACAGTCTGCTGAGTGACCATTGGTAGTTACAACCATCATCATCATCATCTTTTAACAAGCCCATAATCCCTTGCAGGATGGAGTCGGGGCAACTGAACTGAGCTAGCAGAGTGTTTTCATGGCCAGATGCCTTTCCTGTCACCAGGGTGGAGTTTTGTTCAGCAGATAATATTCTCAGTGTGCCCAGAGAGAGAAATATCTGCCTCTGCCTAGAATCAAACTCACAGCCTCCTGACTGTGAGGGGAGAGCTCCACTTCTCGGCCATTGCTGCACCACTCCATTTGTACTTAAAATGGCATGGAAAAAAGTGACTTACAACCATTGTTCATTCTCGAGGCCGTTGCACCATCCCCATGGTAGGGCAATCAAAATGTGGCCACTTGGGAACCATCTCGTATCTCACTTAACAACTGTCTCCCTTAGTGACCAAACATTTGAGCTCAATTGTGGTCGTAAGTCAAAGACTACCTGTCATTTCTCTCTCTAATGGGTGGCTCCAGAGCCCCCAGATGCTTCGAAATGCAGAAGGTCCATTTCCTTCCCCCAGCCCTGCATGGGGGTGAGGCTGCTTCTAGACCTTTCCGCGTTCTGGCGTTCCCCCACCTTCCCTCTTCCTTTGGCCGAACGTTCTCTCTCCTGTATTAACAGGAGCAGCCGCATATTTCTTCCCGGGAGGTTGTGTGCATTCCTGGCCAAGGAGGAGCAGGAATGCCCTTCCCACGGGTGGCAATGAGGGTAACGTGCGAATTATTGCCCTATGTTGGAAAACTGGATTAGAAAGATCTGCACTGGAAGTTCTGCATGTCTTAATGATTGGCAGAGCACAGGCTGCAGACATCACTTCTGGCAGCTGTTTTAGCATGATGCACACATCTTCCAGCAGTGTTTGCATCTCTTCCAAACGGGCTTTCAGTGTTTGAAGATTGGCGTGGAGGCCACCAGGTTCTGCTCCACAATGCTCCGTGGTGCTGGACTAAGAACTGGTGCTAGTCTGTCTCGCCAGGAATGACCATCTAGGTCAACCTTGGCAACTTTAAGACCTGTGGACTTCAACTCCCAGAATCCCCCACCCAGTTCATGGTTGGCACCCTAGATAGCCATTCCTGGTAAGATAGAAAGCTTCTTGATGGAGCTTCATGTTCTACTTTCTCCTTCTAGCTTCTCGTCATGGCTCCTGTGCTGAGAGGACCAGAGCTGGCTGTTTTGTCTGCGTCCCCTTTCTAGTTGTCAAGTTTAACACGACTGGACAAAGCTGGCTTGCCCAGGATCACCCTGCTGTTCATGAGCATGGGGACATGAGCCACATGACAGTGTCTAAAAACCCTCCTTGGAGCAGTTCTCTGCCCTTGGCTGAGTGTACCTGTAGGCCAGAGGTCCCCAACCCCTGGTCCACGGACTGGCTCCAAACCACTGGGCCACGAAACAAGCAAAGCCCCATCCATGGGATGCAGGCAGCCTGCGAAACGATGCTCCCTCCAATCCATGGAAGAACCCTCTCCATGGAACCGGTCTCTGGTGCCCAAAAGGTTGGGTACTGCTGCTCTGGACACATCCAGATTGTGCCCAATGAAATGGCAAATTTCTCTCAAAGGTTCAATAATTCTTGTGGCTTTTTTTGTTTGGTTGACTAGAATTCTGTTCTTCTGATCTATCAATTGCTATCCCCAGTTAACTGCATGCTGATATTTCGGGGATTATAAGAGTTGACATCTGTTGCATTTGAAAAACCCCAAGCTTTCCTTCCTTCCTTCCTTCCTTCCTTCCTTCCTTCCTTCCTTCCTTCCTTCCTTCCTTCCTTCCTTCCTTCCTTCCTTCCCTTCTTCTTTCCTTTCCCATTTCCTTTCTGTCTTCCTTCCCTCCCTCCCCATCTTCCTTCCTTCATTCCCATCTTCTTCCTTCTTCCTTCCTTCCCTTCCTCTCCTCCTCCTTCCCTTCTTCCTTCCTTCCTTCCTTCCTTCCTTCCTTCCTTCCTTCCTTCCTTCCTTCCTTCCTTCCTTCCTTCCTTCCTTCCTTCCTTCCTTCCCTTCCTTCCTCTTCCTTCCTTCCTTCCTTCCTTCCTCCTTCCCCCCTCCCTCCTTCCCAGCAGAGAACAGCTCTTTTTGTGTCCTCTGTGTAGTGAAAAAAATGAATTGTATTGTGAGTAGATTAATATGTAAGACCCCTGCACCAATTCCTCCCCCCCTATATTTATAACTTCAGCACTGGCAGGTGGAGGACTAAATCAACATTTCCCCATCCTCTCTCAAATAATAAATACAGCAAAGTAGCTTTATGTAGCCTTTATCATAAGAATAAATCAAATCACAACAGGAGCTTAAAACTTATGAATGGATGGACTTTGGAGCTTCCGTTCATCACCGCCGAGCCTGATTCGATATTTAAAGTGCTCTTGTTTCTTTGCACTTGCCTTCTTCCTGGCCTCTGCCAAAGAGAACTCGGCATCCCTAAGCCTGCCAAGTCACACACAAGTTGTACGGCCCCTTTTGTGATCCTGTTCAGGGGCGTTATCCCCAACACGGGGCATTGCAGCCCATGGCGTGCATCTGGTTTTGAGCATTGGGAGGCATCTACACCAGGCATTAGAAGGCATTGATTGCCAATTGAGTATACAGGTTGCAAATTATTCTTAGCTTAAGGGCGCAGAGAATAAAGCTTGGCTTGGTGGATTCTGTTCCTAAGAACAGAGCGAATAGAGGGATCTATAATATGGAAGCAGAGGGCGTGATCTATAGCAGAGGTCTCCAAACCTGGGAGTTGAAGTCCACAAGTCTTAAAGTTGCCAAGTTTGGGGACCCTGATCTACAGTATTGGGTGGGTTCCTGCTTGCCTTCCTCTGAACCTTTGAGGTCTTCAAGGTGACTCTTCCAGATCAGTCTTCTCAACCCACTTGACTTCTCAGCTGCTGCTTTTAGAAGAGGCAGGGAAGCCCCATCCCTTCTCTTCCTGTCTGTGTCTTTTCCTTGGTGGTGAGAAATGTCCAACATTGCCTTCCTTTGTTTTACTGGTGAGGAACAAGGAGTGTCCCTGTGCCCACTTCTCCTTGCCAACCCTTTCCATCCCGAGGCCATCGATCGGTTGCTCTTTGAAAACCAGAAAAGGTGGCACCTTTGTCAGTTGTATCTGGCTCAGATCCCATTTGTGTGTGTGTGGGTGTGTCCCACACGGCATTTACTTGCAGAAGAAATGTGGTGGAGAAACCAGCCAATATCTGGAGCCTCCTCGCCTTAGAAGCCGTCGTACCCATCTGTATTCCAAGGAAGCTCTGAGGGCCTCACAGGCCAGTGGAATGCAAATGAAATTCAGTTAATCTAGTATAAGATGTTCTCCTGCGCTTTTGCTGTTTGGTTCATTAAAAATTTAAATTAGTAGGTTTTAATCATGGCTGTTTGATTGGCACGGTGTCTGCTCCCCCCTCCCTCTCTCGCTATTCAGCAGAGCCCCAGAAGTGCAGAATCTTAACAAGTTCATTTGCTCACGTGGTTTTGGGAGAGGAGCAGCCACCAAATATATGGGGGTGTTGGGGTCTTACTTGGAGTGTGAGGAGCCCCCCAGGAGAACTAGATGTGGCTTGTCCACCTTCTGGTGGCTGAGGGCTACAGAGAAGCTGCTTTCTCCTGCACGCAAAGAGGAGGTTTTCTCTTCACCACTGCCACCCTCTTTCGAAGCCACAGCCATTGGGGGTTCAACCACCTAAATTAAATTTAACTCAGTTGGCCCACCCAGCCAGGGATTTTAACCACCTCCCCAAATAATAACCAGTCTTTTCCCCATCAATCCTGGTAACTGTTTGGTTTTAATCCTCCAGACAGGGCTGTGTGACTCTATTCAGGTTCCTGGATCGTTCTTGGGAAGAAGCTGAACAATTTTGAATAGAGGGAAAAGGCTCGATGGAAAAGAGGCACCAAAATTGGTTGAGTGCACCCTGCTTGGTGGTGAAACAGGCTTAATGCTATGTTGGTTTGATAGAATTTACACCCTGCCATTCCACTTCAGGGATGCCTGGGGTGGCTAATGCAACAGCGGAAAAGGATACAAAAATCACAATAAGCAAATCAATTAAAAACACACGAGAAACATAACGAGGCAGCCCTTCATGTGGGAATCTTCTCCCATTAATTTCCTATGATGAGGCTCCTGCATTACTTTGACAGGCCATATTGCACCTTAATTGTATTTTTCCCCCGTGCTTTGGATGGCGCGGTTTAATCATTTTTAAAGCAGATATAATAAAGTATTGACAGAATGGAAGGTTTCCTAAAGAAAAACTGCATTTTTACCAACGTTCCCGCCTTGTGCTGCCTCCTGAAATAAAGACATTTTGGCTTTGAAAGATGGGGAGAGAGCAGAAGGTTTTCGGCCGGCCCCGTTCATCAGCCACAACCATGTTAAAAGGCCTCCCTGATTGTAGCCTTGAGCTGGGATTTCATTTCGTAGAAGGCATCCAAATTTTGCTCTTGCTATTTTTGTAAAATACGCAACCCTTTTGACCACATCAATTTTCTATTATTTGGTTTTATTTCGATTTTTATCTGCTGTCTCGGAATTGGTCTCCTTTTTAGAATTGATCAATGACTGTAATAAAGTTGATTGATTGATTGGTACCTGTGGCTGATAGAAGGTCTTTTATCTTAAAAGCCCAATTGAGCTTCCAGGAGGAGGGGGAGGGGGGTCCTTTGAAGGCCCCCTCCCCTGCTCCAAAGGGAAAGGGAGAACAGTCAAATAGCATCCTCTCTCTTTCTTCTGGCTGGGCAGCATCAATATTCATTCTGACCTTTGGAAGAGACATCCAGCGATTCGACAGGGTTCTGTAGTTCTGGCGACTTCCTTGACAAAGCCAACTTAGGGATCCATCCTGGCTGACAAAGGAGCCGACCTGACAGGATCTCTCATTAAGTTGTATCCCTGCCAGGGGGAGGCAGCCAGAGCTTTAAATTCCGGAGTAAAAAAACTCCGAATCGGACATTGCAGAGATGCCAGCCTCCTGCCCCTGCCTCCCTGCTACCCCTCCCCCACTCTCTGTCTCCCCTCCCACACACACACACACACACACACAATGCTTACTGTCCTATGTTAACCAAGCCTTGGAAGAAAACACAAAAACATACATGCTGGGATAGATAAGGGGTGGCGCAGAGTCCTTGAAATGTGGAGTCAAACTGCTTTGTGCTACCGATGTCAACCCTCTGGGTGTTTGTCCGAAAAGTGTGGCTTCTCCTTATCTGCAGGGGCCACAGGGTGTGGGGCTGGGCATCCAGCCTGTGGGTGTTTGTGTTGAATTCTTTTTCTCTGTTATTTGCCCTCCGGGGTGTTGGATCTCCAGTCCTGTGCTGTAACCCCTGACAAGGGATTCTCTGAGGGCTGCTTCAAAACACGAGGAAGATACAGGGTGGGGCAAGGCGGATGGGCTCCGTGGTCATGTCCGTATTTAACCTTTTACTCCAAGGTGAAATGCAGAAAGTCTGGATTATTTTGGATGGGTGAAAGACAGAGTCTAATGAAGATTAAAACATGTCTTGGTGGTGATAGGCTAAAGAGAGGGCAGCTGTTCTTTGCCACGTTTGTTGCTTTCTTGGGGCAACCTCCCTTCCTCTCTCTTCCTTTTGGTAGATCTTCTGTCTTGAGTTGCCTATTTCTGATGGTGCTTTAAAGACAACACTCCCCAGGTCACCTCAGATAACATCCAGCGCATGAACCACGGAAAGATCCCCTTCATCGCTGTTCTGGAGCTGCCCGCACAATCCTCCTCCTTTTTTGTACAGATGTGTGCCAGTGGGGGTCTATGGTAAAATGCTGGGGTGTGTTCAGGATGCCAACCAGCCAAGTTTAGGATACTGTCTTCTCACCCATTTCCCCTCTGCTGAACAGTCCTACCAGCTGGGTCCACTGAAGATCATCCCTTTGGGGTTGCTTGGGGTTTGTGATTAGGCAACCAAGAACCGTTTCTGGCCAGAATTGATGCTGACTGATTCTTTGTTTGGGTTTCCCAGATGAATTTTAAATATAATCCAGTTGGTATTTCCAACCCAATTCTATATTTCAGGAGAATGCAATGTGTTCATGTACCAATATTGTAAAGTCGTAGATGAGACAGAAAAGTGTGAGGTAGCAGTAGCCTTCCGGGGATGGAGTCCTTGGCTACAATGTTTTTTCCCTTGGGACCAGGACCTGTAATCTCCGCCTCACCCCTTCATCTGGGTGCTTTTTTGGGTGAGAAAAGAGCAAAATCAGAACCTTAAATGAAAATGACTGTTAGTCTTTTCTGACTGCACCTGACTTTGGATCTTAGCTGATGACCTCGGCATGCATTGTTGACTGTCACACTGGAAAATTTCAGTGGCACGTTGGGTGCTCAGATGTTCCTCTGCGTTCCTCAGGTTTGGGGGCGATCTGTTTCTCAACTGAATTCTCAAAAACTTACTTGCAGGCATAAGACTACTACCACGCGGAAGTCCTCCTGTGACTTGCAATTATGTCTGCCGGTGGGAAGTCTTGCAGGCAAGCATAGTTGCCTCTGTGAAAATATAAGTGGATATTTAATCTTGTCTTTTCTGCCACTGGCTCCTTCCCCACCCCCAGAAACAGAAAAGCATTGGAGCAGATTCTGCTTCCTCTGAGCTTGGGAGCGGCATGATTTTTAATCAGTTGCTCTTTCTGATGCATAGAAGCAAACCATCCCCAATGGCTGCCATTCCTTTTCTCCACTTAGTCTCTCGTGGCTTAAAGGTAGTTTGGTTTCTGGTTCATCTGTTCTCCTGGCAGAATCATGGCCTATTTCAGGGAAGCTACTGCCCATCTCTTTCTGTTCCTGGCAAATGGTAGACTGTTCCTGCCTTGGTCAAGTATTTGTTCCCCCTGAAGGCACAAGCATGGGCGTGCAAATGTGTAAGCAAGGCCCTTGCAGGAGAGAGAAGGCAACTTCCTGGTGGTCCTTCAGCTGAAGAAGGGACAGTATTCTTTTTTTGTCTTCTTCCTTCCTCTTTAGTCACCTGAAAGAACTGAAATATTTATTTTGGAAAAGCCCCTTGACCCAGTAGGAATATATGTACTTACCTACCTATCGCTTCTTCCTTTCTTAACCTCCTGACATTACCGCGATGGTTATGTATACTCGGTTGAAGCCCACAGTTCATATTTTTTAATATTATCCAAGAACATGAGCTTGTCAGCTAGTATAAAAGACAAATTTTCTCTTCACTATAAAATGTATTTCTCTTCTTCCAGCAAGGAATAACAATGAAAAACTGGGTCTTCAGAGCAGAATTAGGCTGGGGATGGTGGGAGAACGGTTCCACACCAAGTGTTTTCTTCATTCTGCCTGAATCCATAGTGGCCCATCTCATTGGTAATGTTTTTCTTGCGGGTTGTGACAGATAAGATCCATATTGATTTTGGAGTATCTACTGGCAGTAACCTTTGAAAGGTCAGACAATGCACTGCCACAGAATATTATCTATCAATATCAGGGGGAGCATAGAGACAGGGATGACACCTAATCACAACACAGTTGGCAAGTCATAAATCTAAACTTGATGTGGCTGGATTCAGGTAACGGAGAGCTGTGGTCAGGAAGGTGGGAAATGCTGCAATCACATGAATCAGAGGGGAACCAAGGGTGTGACTCTGAAACCAGAGAGCCACATTTGTTCCTTCCAGCAGTTAGCCTGGAGAATCATCTGCTGGGAAGTGGATCCACTAAAAGAAAGTCTTGAAACAGGCAGGTGGACTTTTTCAAAGCTTGGGTGTATTTTTATGCCTTAAGGACAGGGTTTCCCAACCTTGGCCTCTTGAAGACCCATGGACCAGTTAGGGGAATTCTGGGAGTTGAAGTCCATGGATCTTAATGGGAAATTCTGCTTTAGGAAGTGAAAGGTCTCCCCCCCATCTCTCTAAAAGAAAGTGTACCCCTTTGATTAATTCTTTTCATTCTAACATAATACACTTTGCATCAAGTGTGGGAGATGGCCGTGTGTGAGAGACAGGTCCTGGCCTATCCATGACTCACTGCCAGGATAATCTGTGAATTGTCCCCACCGTCAGCCACTGCCTCGCTTTTCAACCAAGCACTTGTTTATAAACCAGATTTTGGTTCGAGACTTTCAAAAATGATCAAGGGGACTTTTTCTTATTGATTGTCCTGAGTGACCATTTAGCTTTTGGAAAACATTTCCTGGGGTAGTCATGAGTGCGGTGATTATAGTGTTTTTACAGAAGTCAGAGTTGTACGTCTGCGCTGTGCTGGGTGTCCCTTGATCCGGTGGGCCAAACGCCGCCGGTGAACTTGGTTAAACTCTCCCCACTCGTCAGCGCTGTTGCCAAAGCACGTTGTGTGCAAGTTGTGGACACAGGTGAGCCGTCATGTTCTCCGATTCGGAGATCCAAGTGTTTCTTTGAACCTCACGGTTATTGGTTTAATTGCCTCTGGTTTCAGGTCAGAGCTGAAAAGAAGAAGTTTGTGGGAACAGAGTCTTCACTCTGGCAGCTTTTCCATTCTGAATGGCCCCCGATACGGATGAGAACCCATCACAATAGGCTTGCAGGCATGAGTCACCAAAACCTAATTTTCTACTAAGAAATTGCCCCTTTCACATAATAATCCAGACCCATTTGGCTCCTTTTGTCAGAAACGCAATTTTCACCTTGGTATTGTTCAGCCTGATCATTATCATCTGTTTACACCTGTCTCATGAACAAAATGTCCTGTTTTCCAATGCTCACGGCAGCCCCACTTTCTCTCTCCCCACCCTGCCCACATGTCATTCAGTTTTGGGGTGATGTCAGTGGGTGGTGACCTCCTACTCCAGTAGTGTCCCACATGAATCCTTCCCGCTCTTCTGTGTGTCCAGCTTCGGTTTGGGCTTCTTTTAGGGCCTCTGGTTGGCAGGAGAAGTGGCTTGAGAGACGCAGGTCGGTTTTTCTCTCAGTCAGATTTCAGACCTGTAGATTTCAATACTGTACAGTTTGGAGTCAAAAATAGTGGCTGCGTCTTCCATAAATGTCCCTGTCTCCATCAGTTGATTCCTGCTTAGGGTAACATTGGATACCATCATTCCATCTGTCGTTTTCCAAACTTCTTCAGAGACTGTCCAGTTAGGGCCATTGCAAAGTCTCTGCTTAGCCTAGGTTTCCATGCCATGTGAAAGCTTCAGAGTTTCGAGGAAGTCTGGGGCCCCCAGCGGTTATTTCCATGAGGGGCTTCTTAGCTCTGTCTTCACTGGTAGCTCAAAGGGGCACCTGGGCAAAGCAACTGCAGTCTCCAATGAGGTTTTGACCTAGGGGTTTTTTTCAGCTGGGGACTGGCCCCCGTGTCATCTCAAAAAAGACTAGATGGCCCTAATATATTAGTTGATAGATATGATTCCTTGCTTAGAGTTGCTTGATTTTTATGTTCCAGTTTTCTCTAACTCCAGTTAGTTATTTGTGAGGAAGAATGCCCAGCCCATAGTTGCTCCCATCTGGGATATTGCATGGCTTCTGTCTCTTCCCATTTCACTCAAGGTCTGCATGAAATGGCTGGAAGAGGTAATTTTGGGGTTAGGAATCATTGGGATGATAGTCTTTTCAGATTAGGCAATACCAATTTTTTTCTTAAAAAGGGATAAAGAGAGCAATACAGTATGCTTTAACTATTTTTTATCTTTAACATATAGATGATGGTCAATAAGTGCTGTGAACATGTCTATAACAGCATATTTCATCAATGGGATGTACTAAAATTATAGAATTTGTCTGATAGTTTGCCTAATTTGATGTTTGGCCAAGGTAGTGGTGAATGTTGAAAATCCACCTTTACAAATAGATATAGATATAGATATGGAAAAGCCAATAAAATCTCCAGTGCCTTTTCACTTAAATGCTTGTATTCTTTGTAACCTTTCACCAGAAGTGATTTTCCCCCCTAGTTGCAGTGTGACATTTGAGGAGAGACGAGCAACATCTCCTCTTTATTTGTCAATAAGGTAGTTCTTCAGTGAATGAAATTGAGTAGATGTCAAATCAACAGAAAATGTTATCTCAGACCTTCAGGTAGTTCGGCTAAATGACATTTCACATAATATTGCTTAAGAAGCATTGTAGATGAGCATTTTTAATTGAAAGATGCACCAGCTTCATGGTGGCACGAAAAGGAGCTCTTAATTTCCATGTCTTCTATAAGCAAAACAAACATTACACTTCCACTCGAGAAGGGAATCGTAGCTTATCTTTTGTGACCCTCTTAAGTGTTTTGAACTTGAAGCTTTGAGTTCAGGAAAGAGAAGGCCTTGTTCAGATAATGAAGGTAGAAGACATTTCATAAAACGCGCCGGGCCATCAAAAGCACCTTCTGCTTTAAGTGTCCTCATCAGGGTGTTTAAGAAGCAAAATGTGTTTTGTGAAAGAAATGAGTGCTTCTTTATGGAGGAACAATTGGACATCATGAAGCAGACATTTTGTGAAGGACTCATTTCTGGTACCTGCTGTGGAATTCATCCTGTGCTGAACAACCATTCGGGGTATGAGAAGTTATAGTCAAAAACGATTTTCCTAACGTGATGCTTCCCAAATGTTTTGGAATCACAATTGACAAAATTCCAAAATGACTTAAGTACAAGAACCATGATTAGAAAGTCCGTGCAGGACAGTCCCAGCAGATCCAGAATATATCACACTGAGGGAAGTTCTCAAGAACGTACCAACTCTCTACTTCTTGTTCAGGATTCTGTTCTTGGGAAGCCAACCAGAAGCTTCGGAAAAGCCCAGCAATGAATGGCCAGGGGGGAGGAGCTCTGGGACAAGTCAGTCCATCTCCTCCTGGTTTCAGTCACCATCCTCTTCTCCCCAAACCCCCAAAGCCCCCTTCTTTCTTCTCTGCTCTCATTGTGGCTCCTGCCCAAAAGCCCTGTCTTGCATGAAGACGATCCATGTAGACAATGTGCACCATAGCTAGAGAGCAGTGGCTGCATTTTTCCTGCACAAAACCCACATGGCCTGTTAGTCCTGCTGCTGCTGCATATTTGAAAAGGCGAAAATGCATCAGGCGGGTTTGTCATTCCTTATTTTCTTGCAATAATTCTGGCCGGAAAAAGTGAAAGGAAGGCACATAATGTTGATGTTTTCTTCCCGACAGCTTCGTCTTAAATCGCCCCTTGTATTTTCTTGGACTTGAACAGATGTCACTAAATTAACTCCATTGAAAGAGAATGTTTTATACTGTCAGCATAATTAACATACATTGTCCATTCTTCTCAAAAATTTTCAGTTTTTGTAATCGAGCATCATTTTTTAAAATAGTCTGACGATTTCCCACCCAGATGTAGCAACTTGTGGTGATCGTCTAACAAAGCCCACAAGGGGTGGCTCAGAGGCAGCGTTTCCTTCCCCAACTTTTCACCGCCAGCTCCCTATTTCAGCCCTCTGCATCTCCGAGTGTGATGGTCCCACTGTAAACCAGACGAGGTTGGAGAAGCTGGGCTTGGTTCCTGAATATGTTTCTCACCAAAGAAGCCAGTAAGAGATGGAGACACAGATGTTGCAACGTGTGCCTCAGGCACGAACCCAGGTGGGACCTGCTCAAGATTGAGACTGTTTTCTTACCAGTAACTGGGATGTACTTTTTAATTTCACTTCATTGCCCAACTGAATTCTTTCTGAGGGTGTTCGCGAGCGAGAATGCTCTGCCAGTTGCCATCTTCATTTCCCTGGATGCTCTTTGGACCAGATGTCAAACTGGAGGGCAGCTGGAGTGCTTCACTTCTTGGCAAAACTCCTCATGGCTTCTTCTGAAAGGAACATCTGTCCCTGCATGGTACAGAGGTGGGACAGGGCAGGAGTAACACTAGGCTTTGCAGAGAACCTGAGTATGGCCCAAGATAAAGCTGGGTGTGATCTAAGGCAGAGGGGAGACAAGGTTGCGGTCAGTTACGTGAAAGGCTGAGGGGCTTCCTTATTGGACCTTGAGAAAGGAATGCAAAACTGCTTAAGTTTTGTTGCCACCTATCAGCCCATGAAAACTCACTTGAGTCTCCATGCCCGAAGACCTTGTGTAAGTTTTTAGATAGCACCATGGAAGCCATTCACTGCTCCCTTGTTCGGGGATATTTCTTTAGCTTCCCAGTCCTAACTGGGATGGAGTTCCCTAAGATTTCTTAGTTCTGAATGGATTTGGTCCCACTTAGCTTTTCTGAAATTTCTGCACATTGCTGGGGTCACAGTTGTAGGGTTGTGAAATCTGAGTGATCAGAAAGGGCGAATGAAGAAAAACAAATGACTTTGGATTTTGGTGTGGGAGAAATTTGTTGAGGCCCAAAAAGGACAGATTGTTCAGTGCTACCAAAAGTAAGGCCAGCGTGCTGACTGAAGTACTAATAATGAAGTTGAGGTTAAATAGTTTGGACAGGTAGCATGAAGACGAGAGTCATAAGAGCAGATTCTAATACTAGGAAAAAATGAAGGCAATCAAACAGAGGCCACCAGAAGAGAAGATACCATCAACAAGGACACACAGCAGGAGCTTACAAGAACTCCTGGGAGCAGCTGCTGACAGCCAATCCCAGTCAAGTGACATCTGTCAAATCACAAAGAGTTGTGGGGAGCTGAACAACAACAGCAAATACCCAGCCCGCTTCCCTCAGGCAGGTTCAGCCCTTTGAGACAACGGGAGGGGGGTGTTTTTTGAACACGCTTAGAAGTATTGCCTCACTGCCAGCTGAATTGCTGCACAATTTACTTCCATAGATAGACCCAAACAAATTGTGTTATTTTGCAGGTCTGCCCGTCGCAAAGCCTCCATTGATCTCATTTTGGAAGAAAAAGACCCATCCTCATTTATGAGCTGGGATTCAAGAAATTCCAGAAGTAATTTCCTCTTTGTTGATTCACCTTTGCTCTCCCTGCGCAGCCTATCTGTATTTTGCTGGAGCATCAATCAAGCAGCCTCAGAGAAGAAGCGCTGGTCGGTCATTATACCGGAAGAAACACAATTAGGAAAGAGAGCAACGTTAGGAAAAGGGATGTCCCCATTCCACTCATTGCAAAGACGGGCAACTTGCAACCAGTCATTGTGAGATGTCCGTCCAGTCTTAGAGCTGCTGCTCAGATGGGTTTTTTTTTTAAATCTCCATTACAGCTGAGAAGCCCCCTCCTGTTTTCTTTCTCTTGCAGAGCCAATGAAGAGAAGGTGCAAACGGAATTGGTCTCTGTCTCTCCCCTCACCCCCCTGTTGCTACATCAACCAAGCCTTGCATTTCTCCAATTTGTTAAACTCACCAGCGCATCTCAGTCATAATATTTCAGTTGTGATAAGTGCGGGCTCTTTTAAAGCCTAGCAACTATATTATGTTTGACAGCCATTTACATTCGTGGATTTCATTTAGTGATTAGAGCTTTCTGGAACGTAAGCCAAAGAGAGCGGACTCTGGGAAAGGGCTGCTTCCTTTGAAAGGCATGAGATGAGATTAAAAGGGCATCCTTGTGGCTGAAGGAGGCTGTTACAGTTGCATCCAATTCAGCCTTTGGTAGAACAATTAAGACCCCCAAATTGTCCCTTTCGGGGAGTGGGTGAGTTCTAAAATGCTTGCGGTATTTTATTTATGCCGAAATCTAAATCATTAAAAAAAAACATACATGAGCCATCTGCCTGAGATGTTCTGCTTTTGAGGAGAATGCTGGCTGATCTGCACTGCTTTTTCTTTTGACCAAAGTGCAATCGCATCAGCTAACTTTCATTGAACAGCAATAAAAGAATACCACCACCCCCAAAGCATCAAAACAGCATAAAATGTCATTAAAAGCTAATGAATATCATATCAGAATTGAAACACACAGAAGAAGAAGAAGAAGAAGAAGAAGAAGAAGAAGAAGAAGAAGAAGAAGAAGAAGAAGACCTTAAAGACCAGAGCAAGCAAGCCAATAAGCAAGGGACGTTCTTCATCTGGGGTTCAGAGGTGCCTCACTGCCGTTCTTTGGAGCAGGGAGAGAAAGAGGACCTCTCCAGAGTGGGTCTGTACCACCCAAGAGGCTCTTCTGCAACCCCCCTGATATTTGGGTGGGGTCATGGAGGAGAAAAAATGGCCTTCAGGTTATTCTCTCCCTCCCCACCAGAACATAAAAACCAGCCAGGATAGACTAGATGCCACCATCAGATGGTGGGAAGCCATTTTCAAAGCTGGTCAGTTGGACCACATATTCAATCCCCTCAGTGACTGATTGACTAATCGTATCTCTTCTTATAAAGAGATGAATTTCTTTATGCAAACATTTGCTTTTTAAGCCCAACCAAAAATCGTAAGTGTGGAAGCAGGGTAGAAAGAGCCTTCCACACATCAGGGCTGAGCGCGAGGGAGGGGTCAAGTATGTCATCAGTCGTGAATCATTTCATGCACAGAAGAGATCTAAGTCCAGCCCAGCTTGAATCCCATTGACTCTTATTTGCTGCCTATTTGTTTTCACCATTCGTAGTTTAGATTCTTGTAGGGAGCATAAACTTGTAGTAAACCTCTTTATTCATTTCAACGGCCTGGACTTCCTGATTTTCCCGCGCTTGACAAGTGACTTTTCCCAAAATTGGCTGTTTTCCTGGATTTGTTTGAACCTCTTTGCTTTTGCCTTAATGGGTTTACTTTGTTGCCGCACCAAATCAAGCCAGGAGCATCTCAGTCAAGACAATAGCCTTTAATCGTCGTCAGGAAGATACTATGAGGAAGTATAGGGGAGGCCCATGGAGCTGATAGAATGCAGAAGGGTGCCCCACTTGTGTGACAGAACTGTCCTCCCACACGCATTTTCCACTACTGCCAGGGTGTCTCGTATTTACTCTGAGTTCTAATGATTCCAAAGGAGCTATTATGAACTGTTATGTGGCTTACATCTTTAAATGGCATAGTTAAAAACCTTTTGGAATTTAAAACTCATCAAGAAGCTTCTATGGTGAATATCCAAGCTGGGAAGATAGGATTCTAACTTAACATTAAAAATTACAATAGCAGATTAATTAAACGAAAGAAAGAGTGAAAAAGAAAGCATACAGATTACCATGTGTTCCATTTGGGCATAATTAACTTTAATTGGGGGGAAAATGTGCATTGTGAATATCTGCCAGAAATATTCCACTTCTCTACCCCCTTCCTTAGTCCAAAACGTACTGCTCATGCAAGGTTTTTTCTCGGATATGATTTACTAAAGAATTTTCTTCTGCATTGCTGATTTCATTTTTTAAAAAAATTTCAAAGAGAGAAAGAGGCAGGCGGGACTGTAGGGGGACTTTAAACCATCGGGGCCTGCAGCCCATATCTTAGTTCAACCACCATTTGAACTAGAAGGCCTCTGCAGATGTTTTGGTCACCACAATACAAAAAAAGATGTTGAATGCAGAGAAGAGCAGCAACGATGATTAGGGGGCTGGAGGCTAAAACATACGAAGGAGGGTTGCAGGAAATGGAGGTGTCTAGTGAAGAGAAGGACTAGGGGCAACAGGATAGCAGTGTTCCAATAGCTGAGGGGCTGCCCCAAAGAACAAGGGGTCAACCTATTCTCTAAAGCATCAGAAGGCAGGACATCAGAAGCAGTGGATGGAAACTGATCAAGGAGCGAAGCAACCTAGAACAAAGCAGAAATTTCCTAACAGTGAGAACAATTGACCAGTGGAACTGCTTACCTTCAATAGTTATGGGTGCTCCGTCACTGGAGGTTTTAAGAAGAGACTGGACAGCCCCTTGCCTGGAATGGTCTAGTCCAGGGCCTCCTGTTTGAGTTCGAGTTTGGACTAGAAATCTCCAAGTTCCCTTCCAATTCTGTTATTCTGTGTGGATGCCTTTCCCTAGCCTGAAGGAGGGCATTTCCACCTCATGGGGTCCTCCTGGCAGGAAACAGTCTCCCAAGTTCCCCAAAGGATGCTTCCTGTGAAGTTGAGGGCGACAGATATCATGGGAACAGTCCAAATTCTAAACCTCAGGGAGTATTTGGTGGTTGGATATATCTCTGAGAAGAATGTCTGAGCATACAAGAATGGCCTCCTGAAAGTCCTTTGCCTCTTCTGCTTCTGCTAGAAATCCTTTGGCCATTTCCAACACAGAGAACGGTATTTCTTATATCAACAGGTTCGCTGCCCTGAACCTCAGATAATCTATTCCCAAATTAGTTTCCCCCCTAAATTCTTATTAATTCGTATAGGATTTTGATTTGATATAAGACTGGGTAAATGGGGGGATGAGATTAATTAATTGAAAGATAGGATTGTCTTCAAGTAAATGTTTAAAAGAATATGCTGATAATGGCTGAGATGGAAATCAAATCTTAATGACTTTAATTTGCTGTGAGCTCTGGGTTTATGAAAAAAAATAGGGAGGAAGTTTCCTGCAGATTTCCCCCCTCCCTGCAGTACTCATTAGTTTTGGTTTGATAGCATTATGAAAGATTCGACTATTGGCTCTGCAGGCTTGCGCTGGAGAAATTATTTTCTCTTTGTTTGTGAGCAGTTAGCAACACAAATTAGCAACACAACAACTTGCAATAGATTGGGATCAACACTGCAGACCAGCAGGCTAACGTGGGCCAGCGAGTTCTGCCCAGATGTTCACAAGGTATCTCCTCATTTCCTTACAGGCAGTCCTTGACTTATGGCCAGTGAAAGTGAGGACAGACTCCTCTAAAAGTACTAAAGACCCAGTTCCGAAGTTCTGACTGCCACCCCTGCACCCCCCAAGGTCACCTAACCAGATTTTGGGCACTTGGCAAGCAGCCCACATTTAAAATCCTTTGCTGCGTCCCACAATCACGTGGCTGATCCAAATCAGTATTTGCTACAATGGCTTTGCTTATCGATGGCTCCAAACAGAGGTTGTAAAGTTGGGTCAGTCACATGATGACTTGCTTTAGGACCATCACAACTTACAGCCTAATGGCCAGGCTTAATTACAGTCATTAAGTTGATGCCTGTGTATAACAGGTTCTTGAGGTCCAAGGTGGAGTTTTTGCAAGTGTCTAACTTGATGGGGATTTCTGGATTCTAAACCATCCTGGTTAACAGGCATCCAAAGTCCTTACACCTTTGTAATAGTTGGGGGAATGTTTGTTTTAACTTTTGTGTTATTGTGTCGTGTTATTATTGTTATTGAGCAATGCCAAAGTCCTATGAGAAGGAACGGAGGGCATTTCTTTGTCCATTTACCAATCCTACCCTGGAATTCTCCTCTAGACAAGCAGTTGCCCATTTTCAGCCTTTAAGCTGCACTGCACTACGGATCTGTCCACAGTTAACAATAATAACACAATACAAGAACACAAAAGTTAAAACAAACATTTCCCCAACTATTACAAAGGTGTGAGGAGTAAGACTTTGGATGCTTATTAACCAGCATGGTTTAGAATCCAGAAATCCCCATCAAATTAGACATAAACCTGGGGATTAAATGGATATTGTTGTGGTTAGTTCTATTTATATACCCGCTAAATCAGCACAGACTTTGCAAACAAAAGGCCGCAGAAGGATCCCTAGCAGTTAAAACAAGGAATTGGGTCTAAATCAATAATTCTGGAGTGAGCCTGATAATCATTTTGGAGCTCGCTGTTTTAGCTCGCTCCTGAGTTTGTTGTGGCGAAGTGAACTTTGAATTCCTGCGGTCAAGAACAAGCGTGCAGATGTTCCCGGTCCCCTTGACTGACTCCATAAAACCTGCCTCAAATTCTACGGGTGTTTTACTTCTAACAAGGAAAAACAAAAGCAAAGGCCTGCCCAGCCAGCCGGGGCATGGAGAGGCCGTGAATGCTGGTTTCCTTTGTTCTGGGCCTTTGGGTTTCAGCAGCACCCCCTCCTCTTTTCAATGTAATAAGGGAAAGCCAGGCCTGGAAACAAATGCCGTCCAGCGAAGCCCCTCTCCGTGGCTTTTTAGGCAAATCTCTTGTGCAAATTTTCCTCGGCTGCTCTGCAGCTGCCTGCTGCTATCAAAGGACAACATTAATTCGGATTTGTGCACTGGGTGGGTTTGGCATAGACTCGGCTGTGGGGGGGGAGGACTCCCTGGACCGTTTCTGATCTGAGATCAGCTAAGCTGGAGGGAGAGACCACCTGAGCGCTTCTGAGCTGCAGGTGGACTGGGAGGAGGGTCTCCCGTCCATCAATCATTGTCTCAGAAAAAAGCCATGTGACACCCATAGGATGCCAAGGAAAGGACATAGATGGGTAAGCAGTCAGGAATGGAACTTGGTTTGATGGTGGCTTTATTGGGGGGGGAGGTGGTGAGGAGGGGCTTTGACACAGAGAGTTCCTGGGGGCAACCACTTGCCAGCTTTGGGACTTGAGAAAGTGGCTAGAATTGGGCAGTGGCAAAGTGGGGAGGGCTTTGCTGGAGGAAGGGAAGGGCCAGCAAGGGAGGGAGCGAATGGTCAGAGCTGTCCTGCTGGAGGGACACCAAAAGGAAGGGATGGAATTGGAAAAGCCGCGTCCAGGAGGGCCTCTGGGTTCCCTGTGCAGAAAAGGCAATCAGGTGGCACAGAAAACAAAGGTGTTCCTTGCTCACAAGGAAGCCAACCCCAAATCCTGGCTTGTTTCTCATCCTGCAACGGCCCTTGAGGGCCAAACCGGGAAGGGAGTGGAAGGGTTCTGCAGCAGGGCTTCACTTCTCTCGCCTCCCTCTGGGCCTCCCTGCATCGGGGTTGAAAGGGGTCCTGTTTGTGCAGCTGGAGTGGTTGTTTTTAAGCAACAGCCCATCTCGCTACTGAATGTGAAACCCAGAACAGTAAGATGCTCTGCTGTGGCACCCAACAACAACAACAACAACAACACACACACACAGAGACATACATACTCCATGCCGCACTGACAGTGATGTCAGTGCTGCATGGTGTATCTCTCTCTCTCCCCGCACCCCCTCTCTTCCAGTGATGTGTTTTTGATTTCTCTTTTAACCCAACCCTCCACCCCACAAAATCTGCATTAAGCAGTTTTCTTCTTGTTTTCCTCCCTTGCCCTCCTTCCCCTCCACTCTTTTTAATGAATATGGACTTAATCTGTGTGTTTTTTTATTGATTGCACACTGGTGTTTGTTTGAAATGGCTTTGCACAGGGAGTGATGTGAAATATAAAATTTTAAGAATATAATTACATAATTATGCCTGTACTGCCAGCCATCTTCAGCGTGAGCTTGGACAAATCTTAACCAAAGAGCCTCATTTGCTGCACTAATTCTCTGGATTTTGCTTGAGGAGATCTCTCTGCAGATGGGCAGGGGGGATTAGCAGCCCAGAGGTAGGACAGGTGCTGTCCACCTGAACCAGCAAATCAGGGACAAATCTTCCTCAAGATGGAATATCCTGAGTGAGGATGTCAATTTAGTGAGCCACGGGACTTTGTGTGCCAACCTTCAGTTCACAGTTAACGTGCCGCTTTCCTGGGAATCGTGGTGATGATCTTCCGACTGTGCCCTCCCGTGGCCAGGTGTGCCCCTTGTGCTGAGCCTCAGTCTTGGGACGCCCATGGCTGGAATGGCTGGCTCAGCCAAGACCCTAAGCCAGCCCTGCTCTCTGTGAGGGGCTAGGCAAGAAAGCCAAACCTACCAAGGTTGACACCTGCTTTTCTTTCTCTTCCACCTCTTCAGGGGACGGACAGAACTTGGTGACAGAGGACGTGACAGTAGTAGAGGGAGAAGTGGCCACCATCAGCTGCAGAGTCAAAAACAGTGACGACTCTGTGATTCAGCTCTTGAATCCCAACAGGCAAACTATTTATTTCAGAGACTTCAGACGTGAGTTCGAGGCCAGTGGCCAGCCTTTTGATCTCAATATTTGGGGGGGGGGAGATTTGGGAGCCCCAGGATTTTTCTCTCACCCTTTGGCTGCCAGAATCAGCCTTCTGGGACAATTGGCACCCTTGTTCTTTTGCTGGGGTTGATTGCTCAGATGCCCCATGTTCTTGGTGGCACAGTGGTTAGAAGGCAGTAGGGCAGGCTAACTCTGCCCACAGCCTGGAGCTCAATCCTGACCGGCTCAACGTAAGGTCTATGGCCAGTCTAAAAAAAAGAAGGACTAAGGGCAACAGAAGGCAGGATGAGAAACAGTGGACGGAAACTAATCAAGGAGAGAAGCTACCTGGAACTAAGGAGAAATTTCCTGACAGTGAGGACAATTAACCAGGGGAACAGAAGTTGCCTTCAGAAGTTGTGGGTGCTCCATCACTGGAGGGTTTTAAGAAGAGACTGGACAGCCAGCTGTCTGAAGTGATAGAGGGTTTCTTGCTAGAGCAAGGGGCTGGACTAGAAGACCTCCAAGGTCCCTTCCAACTCTATTCTGATTCTGAAGGTTGACTCAGCCTCCCATCCTTTTGAGGTTGGTAAAATGAGGACCTAGATAGTTGGGGGCAATATGCTGACTGTGTAAACCAGGAGTCGCCAAACTTGGCAACTTTAAGACTTGTGGACCTCAACTCCCAGAATTCTGGGACTTGAAGTCCACAAGTCTTAAAGTTGTCAAGTTTGGGGACCCCTGGTGTAAACTGTTCAGAGGGTGCCACAAAGCACTACGGAACAGTAAGTAAGTTGAAGTGCTGTTGTGCCCTTGCTTGCAGTCTCTAGGTGGCCCAGCCAGCAAAGGACCCCCACCCCCACCCCATTATGGGCAGCCAATTTACTAACCTATTTGTGTGCTAAACAAGCAGAGTGAGGGGGGGTGGGATAAGCTGGAGAAAGTAATTTATTTATTTATTATTATTTATTTTTTGGACTTGTATGCTGCCCCATCTCAAGACTCAAGGCTCACAGCTAAAAATAACAACAATAAATAATTAAGAAAAGATTAAACCAAAACAAGCCCAAAAAGACAATTTAAATACTTAAAAAATAAAACCACCCCACCCAGGAAGGGTCACAGCCCGAATTGGTCAAACAACCAGGTCTTCAAATCATGGTGGAAGGTGCGGAGGTCAGGGGCCAGGCGGAGCCCCAAGGGAAGTTGGTTCCAGAGGTCAGGGGCCGCGACAGAATAGGCTCGTCGTCGGGGGACCGCCAGCCAGCACTGGCCGGCCGACGGGACCCCAAGGAGTCCTTGCCTGTGTGCTCGCATAATTGCAAGTACTTGTTAAGGGGCATTTGTTTATTTATCTTGATTGGCAGGAAAGCTTGCTGGTTCAGTCCAAATTGCAGCGGAACAATAGGGAGTGAGAGGAGGTGGGGAAGGGGGACCAGTTGCTTTTGCCAGTCAAAACCCTTTGAGCTCTGGGGTTCTTTTGTGCGCCCTCGGCCTGATTCCCATTGTCTCTTCCTTCTGCAGCCTTGAAGGACAGCAGGTTTCAGTTAGTGAATTTCTCTAGCAGCGAGCTCAGAGTGTCACTGACCAACGTCTCCATTTCGGATGAGGGAAGATACTTCTGCCAGCTCTACACGGACCCCCCTCAGGAGTACTACATGACCATTACGGTGCTGGGTAAGCATCCCATCCCATCTCCACCTCCAGCTCCTCTGGAGGCATCAGGAGGCAGGTTGGAGAAAGCTGGGCAGGTTCAGGGCTTCCTTTGCACCCCTTCCACAACTTTGGAATAAATCCTCACGGTTTACACCGGACTCTGGCATCCGTGTCCCCATTATCTGTGGGTTAGGATGGATGTGACAGAAGCTGAAACTGGAAGAAGCAACTGAAGTATCATTTAGGGCCAGGATCTGGAGAAAATGAAGACAAACTGCTTTCTCCTCCAGCCTGAAAGCCTGCTTCATTGAATGGTGCACGCCAAGTCTTCTCTTGCCTCTAACATTTTTATTAGGTTATAAGGTATTATAAAATACGAAAGCAATCTAAGAGGAAAGGGGAACGGAAAGGGGAAGAAGAGTGAGGAAGGGGAGGGGAAAGAAAAAGGAACAGAAGCATTGACTTCCGACTCTTATCTGCTGCAGTAGAATAAGGCATTAACAACAAAGCACAACTTTGTGTTTTACCACAGTAGTATGGACCAGTCATTTCTACAAAAATCTGTCAGTCAGTCTGTGAAACCCAAAATCAAAGCTTCATTCTCTTCCATACCAAGCACGAAGTTCAGAAGCGTTTTCCATGTGGAAACAAAAGCATTTATGTTCTTTTCTTTGAGCAGAGTAGTCAATTCTGCCATTTCACCAAGTCTTCTCTGAAGGAGCCCATCTCCCTTCAGGCGTTGGCCCATCCTGTGCCATCCCCCCTCCCCCTTCTTTTCTGTTGGGCTAAGTAAGCCTAGCCCTACTTTTGCCACCAAGCCAGCTGGGGAAGGGGTCCTCCCAGGCTGTCCTCTGCTTACACGTCATTCCCAAAAGATCCATCAATACTAGTTCACGAATTCCGCAAGAGCCCCGGTTTCTGATTATGGCCGCCTCTGAGGCTCCTGGTAATGAGAGAGCTTGAATTGCAGCAAGAAATCTCCAAGTAAGATTGCTCTTGTTGATTAGTTACTGGGGTTCTCCTCTCCCTCTGCATTCCACGAGGTTCCATTCTTCGCTTGATAGTATTTTATGAGAGTTTAAAATTAGCCTGCAGTGTGAATTTCAAATTGGGCTGCCTTCAGCTTTGAGATTTGCTTCCTGGTGTGGCTTCATGGCCCCTTTCTTTTCCTGCCTTGCTCAGACTGGAGACCTGGGAAGGGCTGCACTTTCCCTCCAGGGCTCCTTTCCCTTCCTGGGCCCAACAAGATTGCCTTCTGCCTTGGTGCAGGGCATCTCCTGGGCTACCTACCTCCATGCTGAAGACACACACACCCATTTCTCTGGCATTTCTCTGGAGAGCTGGGGAGAAATGGCCATTTCCTTCTGGCTGCTATGAGAGATGGATGCATCCTTGCCCAACCTGGAAAGTGTCAGGTGCCAACTTTTTTCTTCTTCTTTCGCTTTTTTTTCACCCCCAGATGATTTTCGGAATATCCTTGCTCCTCAGCTGAGAAACCACAACCCCGCCCTGTTTTTTTCCTAGCTGAATCACTCAACTGCATCCTCAGAACAAATCAGAACCAAAAAGGCCACTTATTCGCAACAACATGAATTTAAATCTTTGTTTCAAAGCTTTGTTAAATGCCAGCAATCATCTCCTAATGCCAGGATCGCTGATTAAAATGTAGAAGCCGCACAGCTCTTCCGTCCCCCCATTCCCCACCCCTTTCTCTCTCTCTCTCTCTTCTCTAAGGGACTGGGAGGCCTCTTGCAGATGTTTTAGTTGGTTCACGGTTCTCTAGTTATGGCTCAGATTATCCTCAGTTCAAGACGTGGCTGGATTTGTTTCATCCCTTCAGCTTTGAGAGTCACTAATATGACAAACCTGCACAGAATGCAGAAACACCCTCCCTCTAAAAAGAATTGTTTTCCGATGCCATAATGGCTCCTCTGGGCATATATATGCTCTCTCTTCGCGATTTGCAAGGTGGGGGCATCACTTCTGAAGTTCTGGTGTTTTTTTTAATAGCCATTCTATTAAGATTTATTATTAGAGGTAAAACTAGTATAAAAATAAAGGAACAAAAAGGAGGAAGTGCCAAAAAGGAGGAAAAAAACAGAAGAGAAATGAGAATACAGTAAAGAAAAACAAAAGAAATATATAAAGAAATGACTTTCCTCTTCATCACAACTATAAAAATTTACCACCTTCTCTAGAAAAAATACAACAAATGATCTCTTGCTCCCAAATCTCACCTCTTATCTGTAAACAAGTCCTTAAAGCCTCATCTGCAGTCCTGATCAGCAAAGTCCATTAAGGCTACCAGAGATAACAACATACCTATTTTAACTTTGATCAAAAAATCCAGCTTTAAAGTCCTTCGTTTTACTTTTAACAATCTTGATCTTTAGCTTCTTCAAATAACGTCCTAGAATTTGATTTCTTTTCATTTCTTCTTTGTCCCTTCTCACAAAATTCTTCAAAGCTTTAAAAAGTCATTTTTGTGAATCCAATATAGGAAAGTTACCCAGGTCAGTCTTTTGGTTTGTTTTTTTTCTACCCCTTTTAATTATGAAGACACGACATCATTGCGTCCATAGAGGCAGACGCAAAATTAAGATTAACTTCTGGGTTCATTCTTGTTTGGGGTTTTTTAGGAGAGAGACCACGTTTCTCTTCTTAGCCAGCCTTCTTCATCCCACTAGAATATATAATGTTGTTCATTACTTGGGGGTAGTAAGAATGGATAATTGGTGCTCCAGAGATGTCAAAGAACAGGAAGGAGCTCCGAAGATGCAGGTAAGAGCTGCTTTGGTGTTAAAATCCTGGTAAGGTTTCTTGATGGTGTCTTGTTGGATTCCAAGTCACTGAGATTGTCCCCTTTTGTGTTTTTGACCTGTTTCGTTCCAGTCCCGCCACGTAACCTGAGGATTGAATCCCAGAAGGACACTGCGGTGGAAGGAGAGGAGATTGAGCTCAATTGCACGTCCATGGCCAGCCGGCCAGCCACGATGATCAAATGGTTCAAAGGCAGCAAGGAGCTCTTTGGTAGATCCACCCTCTCCTGCCCCCATCAGCTTAATGGTGTAGATTTAGAGGTGCCGTGGGAGGATGAGGATGAGAGGTGATCTGATCTCAGATGTGGAGACCGGGCCTGGTGTGGCTTCTGCTGCTCACCTTAGTTCTATTCTGCAGGGAATACAGGATTGACTCATATTACCTGAGAGCCAACAATCAAAATATCTGAGGACAACCTCAGAACCTGAAATAAGGCAGCTCGCCCAATATGTTGTTGAACTACTAATACAACCCGATCCAGAACCAACAGAAATTTCCCCCTAGGAAAAAAGACGGGGTGCTGATGTGTCTTGTGAGCTTCACTATAGGCCCCTTGACCCCTGGCAGAGGACACCCCATTCCTTGCTATCTGACCCATCTCCTTCCGAAGCCCTGGGCCACATTTGTCATTTCTTATAGATGGTCAGCCAGCACTGGGAAGCGAAGTACAATCCTTGCCGTCACCTGGTCCTTCAGAGTTTGATTCCCTCACATTTTACCTCTTTGCATTCTCTTCCATCCCGTTCTCCTTAGTCAAGGGAAGACTTCCCAAATGTTTCAGCTGCGTAACTGGGCCAAGATTACCATGCCTTGCTTCAAAGGCCTGGCTATCTCAGGGGGGCACCTCACCCTTCCTGCCAGCATTGCAGTTGAGAAGAGCCACTTCATCCCTGAAGCAAGGTCTTCACCACAAGAGTGGCACCCAGGTCCAAGCAGATGCTCCTGTGCCCGTCAAGCAAAACATGCTCTGACTTCCAGGAAAACATCGACTGAATGTGGCCTTCACCGGTCTCCCCCCTAAAACTTTACCAAGCGAGCGTAACAGCCCATGGTTGTAATGCAAGGGGTGCAGATTTCCTAACTAGACTTTTCTGTTGATTTTGCCTGCCGAGACGGTGCGACGGCCCCTTCCAGACCAGGAAGCTCTAAGGCAGCCGGTGGCACTTCCCACATCCCTCCCTTCATCGCAGCCCTCCTGGTGTTCTGCCCTTCTCCTTCCCCTTCCTTTTGGCAGGGAGCCCTGTGGGATGTCTCCGTTTCCACCCGCTGCCACCACATTTTTCTGGTCTTCAATAGTACCCGTGTTTAAATATTTTAATTACTACTTTTAATTATGTAAATCCATGGAGTCACTTTCCCTCTTAATTATTGATGATGGCTTTTGGCAGTGGCATCAGAGGAAGAGGGTAGAGGATTTTTGGCTCCGTTGACTTGAGTGTTTGGAAGACATCCTGGAATCCTAATCCTGGCGGTTGAGGGTTGTAGATCTTGTGTTTAATAACACGAGGTGAAGGTGGGGTCCCCCTTCCCTTTGAATCCGGGAGCCAGGAAGAGCACGGCTTCATTTTGCTGGTAGGGGAGCTTCATGACCTCAGAATATAGTCTTTTCCCTCCCCTTCATTCAAGTCTCCATCAGGCAGGTGGGCAAAAGGCTTCCATGAGAGTCAGGTCTATCCCTAGGCAACCGTTTTGGCTGTCTACATCCTTGGAATGTGCCAGAATGGGTGCCAGCACAAAATGTGGAAGGTCAGGAGATGTTCTGTGGCTTGAGGGCTCCCGAGACAGAAGGAACACATGCTCCAGGGGGATTATTTTTCGCCCAAATTGCAAACCTGTGGGCAACTCCAGGGTAGTTGTGAGATCCAGTTAGGTTGCAGAGGAGCACAGCAGGCAGTGAGGTGGCCACGTGTGGTCCTTTGTGGCTGACCTTCTCTCTTGTCTCCCTGGTCTCTCCTGTCCTGCAGGCAAAACAGAAGTGGAGCAGTGGTCAGACATGTACACGGTGACCAGCCAGCTCTTACTGAAGGTCAAGCGGGAGGATGATGGGGTCCCAGTTGTCTGTCAGGTAGACCATCCTGCCGTTAAAGACTTGCAGACCAAGTACTACCTTGATGTAATGTGTGAGTACCAAGATCACAAGCTCTTCACTCTATGCCTATGCTGTTTATGTCTGGCTTTCTGAAATTGGATATTTGGAGCATTGAATGTTAGCTTAAAGCTTTTCCTGCAGTTTCTTTCATGTCTCGTTTGAAAAAGTTCTGCTGTTCACCCTTGGACAAACCACACAAATCTGCCTGTCGTTTTAGTGCGGACATCTGGCTTTCATGAGCTGGTGCCTTCCAGATAATTTGGGACTGCACTTTCCATAAATCCCAGCCATAGGTCCACATTGGCTAAAATCTATGGGAGGTTCAGTCCAGCAGCATCTGGAGGATGTCAGCTTAAGCAAGTCCAGAAGTTCATCATAGTTATGGATTTCGAAATCCTGAACAAACTTTGGAGTACGTGTTGAAGAGGAGTCTCCCTGCAGTAGAGGTCCTCCAGTTGTGTCCATTGTGTCTTCTCAGTTCCTCATTATATCTCAAGATAACAGTTTTGGCCTTGGGTTCCGTTAAAGTCCTGTGTTGAATGAGCTCCTGAAGTTCAATTCCCATCTTAACTGTGGCCAGCAGCCTTTGAGCTGGCCGTTCTGGGCCACTTCAGAGATCAAGCAGCAGCAAGTTCAGGTTACGTTGAAATATCAGCAGCCGCCCTTCCAGAGACCCTGTCAACATTGGCATGGCTCCTTGGGGGTCCACGCTTCTCCAACCAACTGCTTTCCACATTGATGCTGCTCCCCCCCCCAAATCTTTGGCTGCCACTGTTGTTTGGTGCTGAAATGCTGCACAACCACACATCCTATAAATATTGTCATTAGAGGATAACTTTCTGTAAACCCACAAAGTTAAATTCCTGGCTTGGCACTAAGCTGTGGCTTCCTCTTTCAGGCAGCTAGAGGACCAGAGGGTGGCAGAAAAGATCTGGGCCCTGCCCGTGGCTCCTTTTGCTGCTTGCCTTGAAATATTGCCCAGGACTGTAGCAGCCGTGAGCGGCATCCCGGGGGTTGGCATGTGCCCCATCCCATCCGAATGCCATTCAGATGCAGTGCCATACGGAGCATGGGAGGGTTCATGGCTTAAGCAGCCAGCCACTCTCATCGCGGAGCCAGGGCTACAGCAGGGCGATGCCTGCCTTTTGTGTTTGCAACTCAACCATAACGTTACACAAAGAACCCTCCCCCGTGTTAATTTATTTCTTCTGCTTCATTATGTTGTTCCATTATGAGCATTTTGCTTACAATTTTCATATCACCCAAAAGTGTTGGGGAAGGAACATCCCTATAATGGGAAAACAAAAAAAAAATCAGATATTACCTAAATTGGCAGGTTGTGGCAGCCTAGTCACTGTGCTAATGTGTAATTCATTTATGCAAACGTTCTGTCCATTAGCATTTCTGGTAGAGCCCCATTAGCTTTAATAACGTATTAGCACCTTTGCTAGGTCTGATCAGAGGAGCTTTCCCAGGTACTTATGTACAGGTGTCACTACTCATAGTGGAGCTTCCTTGGAAAATGGTCAGGACCTCCGTCCTTCCAGCACCAGGGAGAACCGTGCAGGAGAACTCCAGGGGCTTCATCTCAGAGAGTAATGAGCAAAAGTGTCATGGCCATGCACTTGTTTATTTGCAGGGGGTCTAATCAGAACATTTCTGGGGTCAAAGAGGTCTCAGATTAGTTCTGTCAGTGGAGAAACTGTGGTATCCGAAGGGTGTCGTATCTTCTGTCTAATTGTGCCTCTCTTACCTAAACCAAACCTTACCTGCTTCTCTCTTGGCATCCTGATGCCACAGCAGCTTAGAGAGAAGCAGACCCCACTTGTCTTGTTACTTGAAGTCCAGATTACTACACTCCCCTGGCAGCTGCTCAGAAAAATAAGACTTTGGAAGCACCAGGCTCAATGACTGCCCATTCTCAGAGGCTTGTTGGGGTCTGGGATTTGCAGTCAGAGCCTAGAGCTGGGCTCACTGTTACCACTTCAGACCTGTTAGGTGACCAGCTTGTTGTTGCACAGGGGAGCCCAAACTGCCAATCCAGGAGGGTCTTAATGTTGGACTGCAGGGCTGCATCCAAACTTCTGCTCCCCAATTGGCAGCTGGAGAGAGAGACCTGGTGGAAGAGAAGACGGAAGGTCCTGGATCTCGGTTCTCCCGCCTGGCCCAGGTGTGAGCTGATCCAGCCATCCTCTTTCCTTGAACCAATGAATGCACCGTCACAGCCCGTTATTTTTTCCACTTGGGCATGCTTAGTAGAAGATAGAAGTCAGAAGGTAGCAGCTTGTAATAAAAAGGAAGGTATTAGTAGGTGAGATTCAAATTATCTGTGGAGCTTTTTTAAGGCTGTGAGCTAATTCGTGTTTGCTCAAAGGCTCAAATAGACAGCAGCATGTTAGCATTAGCTCAGAAATGGAAGGAAGAGTGAAAATGAGAAAGAAGTCTTCAAGAATGGTTGCAAGGAAGATTTGGCTTGCGTTTGGGAGCCCTTCACCTTGACTAAAGGATTCTGGACAAGTTCTTAAAAGGAGAACATTAGTTGGAAATCCACGTAAAGCCATAGCAGAAGGTTTAATATGAGAATGAGCAAAAGGCAACTTTTCACTCATGAATGAAGAATACCAGAAGCTTCCTGGGCAATTAGCTACAATGTGGTGAACTGTGGTTTGCACAAACACCATTGCCACACATCCCAGTAAGATGGCTTCTGGCATATAACAACTGGAATCTCTCTTCGTGTCTAGAAGAAGTGAGATCAGGCTAGTCTTGGGCTCATGTCTATGCATCTAGGAAGCCTCTGTTGGGCCAAAGAATATTCCCCCATGGAGCCTGCGTTGTCTCTCTTCTGCCCTGCAGCTATAAAGGTGTTTGAATGAATAGGGATGGTGGCTCGGCCTTCTCCCACCACTTCTGGCTAAGAGTTGCTGGAATAATTGGGGTGATGAGGACAATAATCAAAACAGGCAGCAAAGTGAGAGGTATTTTGGACAACAAGCAAGGGTTATGGTTCCTCTTCCTCATAGTTAATATTTTGAAGTTTGGTGCAAGTTGTTAAAGGTATTTGTAACTCATGCACACAAGAGGGGAGAGAAAGGAGGTTTTAAATTAAGTGCAGAGATCTTTCAGGCAGGAAACTACACTTTGCATCTGGCAGAGCCCTTTTTATATGATAGCTGTTCTAAGAGTTTGGTCCAAGCCATGAGTGGCTTCATTGGAAGTAGCCTTACTGCTTTACAAATTCAAAAATTCACCATGCAGGACCTCTGGATGAGAAATTTGGTCTGTCTAAGAAAAGGATTAGAGTGGGAGAGCTACAACTAAATATGGGTCCCAAACTCTCCTCTTCATGTTGTTGCCATCCACGACGGTCTGAAACTGACCTGCTTCAGATGTTCCTGAACCAAGATGTTTTCCTGAGGAGGCCAAGTATCAATGTGTGGATTCTGTGGCATTTGGGGATCTGCTGTCCTAAGCCCAGAAGCACTTCAGGAGGGTTTCCTCTACAAGCAGAAGTTTTGGCTTTCCCCTTGTCCTTCAGGAGTCTCCAGAGGACCACCTAGGCTCCAGCATTGGACATCTTGCTTGGTTTAGACGTTGAGGGCCACAATCTCTATTCTTCCTTTAACACCCATCAGAGTATTTCATTAACACTTCCAGGGGCAAAATTACTGTGGCACGGCTGACTTTACACTTCTCACCAGCCAAGCCATCATTCTGTGAAGTTCATCCAAGGTAGAGATAAAGGGCTTTTCAGAAGTTGGGGAAAAGGTTGGCAAGTTGCAAAGTATTGTAAGTGCAGGGGAGCTGCACATTCTGTACCAGGTAGCTGTGCCTGGTAGCTACCTACAAGCTAGATCCCCAAAGAGATGTTGGTAAGACAATCAAGAAATGTCCATGATAAAAATGTAGAGATAAATCTGGTTTTTTGAAGTACAACACTCCAGTTGCCAAGATGTTTGCAAACCAATGCCTTCCCCCCCTTTCAATAAGTCTGGATAAGGATGATTTGAGAATCTTGCTTTGGCGGTTTTAGCTGCCGGTGTAGGGCTTGACCATAGGCCATTTTGAGGTGCATTGGTTGACTTGCGTACGTTCACAGTTGAGGAGGTGATGATGTGCAAATTCACTTCTAAAAGCAGAACTGGAGCCTTGAAGCTGATGAAGACATCATTGAGGTCTTGAGCTAAAGAAGCAAAGGGGAAGGAGGGGCTGCCTTCCTGCCTGTGTTTGATGTGCCGGGGTCTCCCCTGTGTTTCCCCTCCTTGGGTGAAGCCATGTTGAGGGGGAGGCAGCAGAGCCTCAAAGCCACAGGAGAAGAAATGCAGAGGAGAGCCATAATTAATAGAACCCAGATATTTGTAATGCCTGCTTGTATGCTTAGGAAAACATACACCCAAGGAAACCACTGTAACCTCTGCTGTTTGTTTATACCAAGAGAATACCCGGTGCCCAATTATGTCTAACAAAGAAAGGAAGACGCCAACCAATGTAGGCGCCTCGTGTTTCTATTAATCGGAATGCTTCTGGTGAGTGCAGATATTAATTGCACCAGTATGCAGTGAAGTGATTAACTTCAATATAATTTATCATCTGGAGATTTCTGAACATAAATAAATGAGCTGTTTTGTTCGGCGAGGTGTTGACCCTTTCAGAATATCTGATTTAAAGGGGGCCCTATGTTAGTAGTAGCATTATTGTAAATATGAAAGCCTCCCCCTCCCCCAATCAACTGACTACCGTTACTTGATGTTTCTGGAGCATTAGCCTCTCTTGTTTGTGACATTTCCCAGTTGGGTGCTCGTTTATGAGCTCATTAACAAGCCTTTCTCAGAGGAATTTGGTGGAAAGCGAAGAGCGAAGGCTGGAGCAGCGCAGGGCTTCCATGCCCGGCAAGGGGGCAATTGAGGGGGGTAGGGTGGGAAGAGAGACACCTGATCCTGAGCCCAAAGGCCTGGGATCTTAGAGCAGGGGTCTCCAACCTGGGCAACTGTAAGGCTTTGCTGGCTGAGGAATTCTGGGAGTTGAAGTCCACAAGTCTTCAAGTTGCCAAGGTTGGAGACCCCTGTCTTAGGTGACTAAAAAGCCACGTTAATTGGAATAAAATGGGTGTGTGTGTGTGCGGGGGGTCCATACCATCCTTGACACCAAAATGGGCTGTGCCTTGTTCCTTGTGGATGCCTCATCCTCTGATCTGAAGGCTTTCTCTTCCTTGGGTGGAGGCAAATTGTGCGTGCAACTTGCAATTGGTGGCAAATGCCGAAGGGTTTGCAGTCTTTAACCAGCTAATTTAACAAGAAGTCGGCAGGGTTTTTCTTTTCCCGAGAACAAGGAAGCGGATGCATTTTGAAGGTTATTTAGCAAATCCAGGCCTAATCTCCAGACTGAAATATCTATTACTTTGCAAGGGAATAAGGGAATCGGTACAGATTTGTGCCTGGAAGTGAAGAGGATTCAATTTTTAGTTTGATCTGAACTCTGTGAATAATGCCAAACTATTTGCTTTGCTTTCTCTGTCTTCCTTGACCTTCACTGCTCCCCAGCATCCTTCTGGGGATGATGGGCTCAAGTCTGCCCCAAAGCATTTCTGTGCCTGAAGTGGCTCATCATCCCCTCCATCGTCACTGACCCATTTGGTCTGGTTGAGCTCCAGCTACTCTGCTTGTTCTCCTTCCCTGCTTGGATCGCTTCTCTGGCCCCCCATTTCCTGCCTCATCTCTTCCATGAGTTGTAGCTCTGGGGCTGCCACCCACGAGGGCCGGAAGTGCCATGCCGTATGCAAGGGTTGTGGCCCAGGAGTTCAGTGGCTTCTGCTGTCAAGATAGGCGGGAAGGGTGGGTCAAGCTTCAGTGTCACAGCCAAATGTTTTCTTCAACCTGATTTATCATTGCTAAGTGACTGTGTATCATGACTTCTAAGTGTTGCAGAGAAGAAAACATTGGACAAAGTGTCTAGATGCAAACAAGCTGCCTCTGGAGCCCAGAAAGGTAGGTTGGCTGGATTTCCAGAGGTCCCTGGACGTAAACATTGCCATCTTCTCCCTGATTTCAGAGGTGTACTGACCTTCTGGGGTGACACTTGCAAGCAAGAGTATGAGTTGTAAAACATGCCATCTGCTCATGCAAGGGTACTTGGCCACAGATGTTCACCCAGATGTTTCCAGCTGTGGGGGCATCTCATTTGGGGTTGTTCTGTTTCCTGACGAAGCTGCTTAGGTGTGTCATTTCCATCCCTCTGAAAAACAGCCATCTAGTTCTCAGACCCTGACAAGAGAAATAGGTTAATTCATTGAAGACTAGTTGGGAAGCCCAAGTGAGGTCAAGGGACCATCTCTGGGCGGGGACAGAAGTTCCTACATTGTGGGAAGCTGATTTGCTAGATGGGGAGAGACTTTCTAGTTACTGGGCTTGTTCCATGTCCCAGCTACAAGGGAGCCCACATGAGCTTGGAGCACCCCAGTCCCAGTGGAAGATGCAGCGTTGTGCATTTGATCAGAAACTACTAGAGATCCAAAGGCATGGGATCATGCTGGGCCTTGATCTTTTTGAGTAGGTCAATGTTTAGAATTTGAATTAGAATTCTTTATTGGCCAAGTGTGATTGGACACACAAGGAATTTGTCTTGCTGCAAATCTCTCAGTGTCCATAAAAGAAAATATACATTCATCAAGGAGTCAAGGATCATCAGGTGCAACACTTAATAATAGTCATAGGGTACAACAAGCAATCAAATCGTACTAGGAAACAGTATTCCTCCAAGCCCTGTTGAAATATACCCCGGGATACCAAGGAGCTCTTAGGATCTCTGTCTGTTAAACTTTGAGGAAACCTGGAGAATTAGGATGCACCAGACAGCTGGGAAAGAGCCAATGCAACCCGCTCTTCAAGAAAGAAAACCCTGTAATTATCAACCAGTGAACTTAACATCAATAGCTAGAAAGATGTTAGCGCAAACAATAAAGCAGGCCATTTGTAAGCATCTTGAAGTTAATGCCATTATTGCTGAGAGTCAGCAAGGCTTTGTGAAAAACAGGTCATGTGAGACAAATCTTGTCTCCTCCTTTGACAAGGGAGCTACTTTATTGGAAAAAGGGGGAAGGCAGTGGGATAATCTACTTCAATATCAGCAAAGTTTCCACATGACATTCTCATTGACAGGCTGCTACAGTCTGGTTTGGATGGCACAGCATTAATGTGGCTCCGTGCCTGACTGGCTGAATGCAACCAGGGAGTCAAGGACCGGCGGACGCGGCCCGCGAGGAAGGCTGAGGGCCCTGGAGAGGTTCAGCCTGGAGAAGAGACGTCTCGGGGGTGTCCTCGGGGTGGCATGAGGATGCCAAAGGGAAGGGAGTGAGGAGTTGCTTTTCGCTGTAACAAAAGTAAGACCAGAGATAATGAGTGCAAATGACAGCTACCTGGGTTTCATTTAACTCTAATGAACATATTCTTGTCAGCAAGGTCTGTGCAATAATTGAATGTCTCTCCACGGAGGTTTTGGGTTCTCCATCTTATGGAGGCTTTTCAAAGAAGAGGTTGGATGCCACGGAAGGTTGACTTGATTTCTTTCCATGTTGCAGAGGTTGGACCACAGCAGAGGTGGCATTCAGCCGGTTCTGACCAGTTCTGGAGAACCGGTAGCGGAAATTTTGAGTAGTTCAGAGAACCGGCCAATGCCACCTCTGACTGGAGATTTTACAGTCTCCTTCCCCTGCCACGCCCACCAAGCCACGTCCACAGAACCGGTAGTAAAAAAAATTGGAATCCCACCACTGGACCAGAGGATGCTTGAAATCTTTTCTAACGCCGCAATTCTTTTGTTCTGTGACCTGTATTACTCAAACTGATTTTCTCTTATGAAAAGATGGTACTGGTGCTCAGTTTTGCTCGCTGTATCCTCCACTTTCAGTTCAGTTGTTGATTGTGCTTTTCATGAGCCCCCTTTTTTTTACAGCTCTGAATTCCTCCGCGGCCTGCCTTTCATCCTGCGAGATTCTTCAGTTTCTGATTTCGTTTCTTGCTAAAAAAAATTCTGTTATTGCAGCAGCAGGAGGAGGAGGAGGAGGCTGGCTTCATCTTTACTATCTCTGGTCCATGTTCTTTTTTTAAAAAAACTTTGATTTTGTTGCTATTGATGCTACACTTTTGTAAAAACCAACCAACCTTTCAGGGACAGGATGTCTTGCCACCCTCCCCTCCCCATGCTTCCCCTCCCTGCTCTTCCCATTATGTAGAATGTGTGTGGTTTGAATCTCAAAATCAAAACTATTGATTTATTAGGTTTGCTAAATTTATACTTGCTGTTATCCACAGACGCCGTGTGGTTAATGAAAGCCCAGTGTCAGTCAACAATGCAGTATGGCTACTATTTAAATTATATTTCTGCTCTTCATTTTTTTATTATTAATTGCATCTTGACCCATTTTTTCCATTAATAAGCTATGCCAAACTATGGTATTCCCATTAACTCTGTCTATAGTAGCCCCTCTTCCCTTATTTCATTCTTGTCTGTTAAAATGGCTTTACCCCGTTTTTCCTTCTCCCACTTTCAATCCCTTGTTTCTAGATACTCAGTGTGCAACAATAATCACGCCTCTCTGTTTCGTTTTGTTTCTTTCTCCTTTGCTAGTTGCCTTTCTGCTTTTCACGTCCGGTTTAAGATCCTGTTCCTCTCCTCCTGGTGCCTTTTATTTCTGATTTCTCTTTGATTTCCTTGTCAGTCTTTCTTGTTTTGGGGGGAGAACTGATTGCTCATTAAAGCAGCGTGGATCTCCCACAGTTTCTTATCCATGAAACTCTGTCCTAGCTGATCTGTATTTAATTGATTCCCTTCCTTTCTCCCACAAATGTCTCAAGAGTCACTTACTCCAGTTTGCTTTCTTCCTCCTTCAGTTTTAGGGTTTTCTTAAAAATTGACTTTCTTTCTCAGTCCAAGTGTATCAAAGCCTATTTTTCTTGAACAGAACGAGGTGATCCTTGGGTATTTCAAAGCTGCTCCCGGGTTCTCCTTCTTTCCAAGTCTTTTTTCTCTCTGTGTGTGTGTGTGTGTGTGTGTGACTTGCAATGGGGCCAGTGGGAGACTCTGGGTCCCAGGTGAAAAGGTGAGGAGGGAAGTGGGGCTGACAGGAATTTCAGACTTGGGTTATCTTAGGATGAGAGGTCCAGATATTTTCCTCATCTCTCATTCTGACCTGGAGATCGTTCCACAACTTTGTGTAGTTGCATCACTGGAGTCCAACACTTGCCCTCCAATAGTGTCAAAAGAGCAGCCACCTCCTTGCTCCTGGAAAAGCTGTGGGTTGTGTCGTATTGGTGCATGTGCATTTGCGTGCCTGCTTTGCAGTTGTGTTACTTTTTACTTACCTATCTTAAATGATGCCGTCAGTTCCATAATAGTGTTTTCAAATTATAACCACTGACCCGGTGCGGGGGGGAGGGGTGCAGGGGGCGGGCTGTGTGAGTCTGTTACAGAAAAAATGAGTTTTGCGGCACAAGATGTTGATGCGGTATTAAATGTGTGACTCTTTTAAGGTGTAGCACATTCTCCTCTAGCTTTTTTTCAATCTTGTGTGTGTCCTACTATAGAATTTGCAAACTGTGATGCTTCAGACACCTGATTAAGCTATTTTCTTACAGGATAATTGGAAACCTTACCCTTGGTTATAACTCAGTCGTGGTGTTGACTGTTACTTACAGTGTTCCTTTGTATCGTCCTCTCATTACAAGGATTGAGTCGAAGGCTCCTTATCTGATCAAGTAAAGAGCCAGGATCAGCTCCAAGTCTCTGCCTTTAGGTTTTGCAAACGGGTCCAACTTCACTGACAGAAAACATGGTTGCTAAAAGTGTTTTGCATTTAACTGTGAACGTCTTGTGTTTGTCTTTTAATCCGTACATGTCTATTCCTAACCTGGCTTGTATCCCAGGATTTGGGGGAATAACCAGAATCTAACATGTTTCTTTATTATTGGCCATTCCTAAAATTACAGCAGGCGCTGTCAGGTGCGAACAACCAGATCCACACGTGAAGAGTTCAATTGGCCACGTTATTGTTCATGCCTATAACACAGGAATCCTCCCAGTCTGGTGGTTTGCACCCGGCCACACTAGATAAGGTTCAGTGGCATTCAAGGGGAGTCCATTACCCTTTTGTGCCTACACAAGGATTCCAGACTTATTCCCTGCTTGACTCCTCCTACTGGTTTGGCCCAAAATGTCCATGGCAAGGAAGAGATGGTCTTGCCCTGAAGGTGACGTTGGGTATTGTGTCTGTGCCGTGGTTGTGGTTTAGGGCAACCTTCTCTGTAACTGCTCTTCTCCTGCAGGGTCTTTCCAAAGGATTCCCAGATTCTCTCCCTGGGTGTGAAATGCTTTCCTCCCCTGGCAGCTTTGGGGGCATTTGAGAATTTCCTTGGCTCTTGCAGAAACCAGTGCGTGGCTCGGCCTACTCCTTCTTGTCAAATGCCCCCACTAGAGCCCAGCCTATTAATTTGCCACCGCACAAAGGATTGCCAGCCCATAAAATATGATGCATGATAAAAGGTATCAATTCTGAACACCGCAAATCTGCCGTTTCACCACAGCGTGAAGGCAAATGAGTTTCCTTTAGCTCAAATGAGTTCAGAGATAAACTTCAATTTAACAAAATTTCTTTTTGCAAGAACCAGGGGGAGCCGCTGCCTTGGCGTGCAGGTTTCTTATCAACATGTTAGGTTTGGAGCTTATTAGTCAACTTAATTTGGGGGAAACGCCAGGATAATTTACAGATCAAAAGGTCCAACCGGCCGGGAAGCCCTTGACCGTTTTCTTCTGCAGGACCTGTCTTTTTAAAGAATGAACCAAATGAGCCATTTGCCTGGTGTCTTTTTGTAATGGGGTGATTCATTCATTCATTCGTTCATTCATTCTTATTTTTTTTTCCTCTCTTTTTCATTGTCTGTGTTGTGTCTTTGATGTGCAGATAAGCCTGAAGTACAAGTTTTGCAGAATTCTCCTCCGCAGCCGCTCACACGGGAAGGAGACCTGCTCGAACTCCTCTGCCAAGTCAAAGGGAAACCAGAGTAAGTGAGGCTCTCACACGGGGGTTGGCTTGCTGCGACAGAGCAGGGCCTCTCTTGAGTTGCTGTGTGGCAAAAACTCCCTTCTGGCTCGCCACCCCTGTGGCAGCCATCCCCTCCTCGAACCCCCGCGTCTCTAGGCACCTTCTCTGTCCTGCTCCTCGTCCTCTTTGTGGCCATCAGGCAGTGAAGGAGGCACCAGGATGGCCTCAACCACCCCGCTTGAGGCATCTGGTGGCCTTCAGTCATTCTAGAGCAGAGGAAGGGGCTCCGTGTGGTCTCCAGAAAGAGGAAGTGTCACCAGACGATGTCCCTGGACCTCTGTTGGGCTGCAGGTGTGAACTAAGTAGAAGGACTGGGAGAGGCCTCCTAGTTGAACACGGTAGGGATGGAATTATAGGAGAGCAAAGATCCCTTCTCACCCAGGCTAAGTACTTCATATTTGTCAGGTTTTCATTTCCCTAAGCCCCCAAATCCCTAAATGGAAGGTGCTAATAAGCTGTTGCAAAAATTGAAGCATTATAGCAGTTTTTCGGTAGCTTTTTATATCCAGGCTCTTAAGAGCCATTTCTGAGCAGGAGTGTGATGAAATCTTTTTGCAGAGCATTAGTGCAGAAGAAACGACAAGTATTTCAAGCAAGGAAAGGGTTCTTTGTAGGCTGGGTTTTACTTACTATTAATTCTTTACAACTCACAGCTTTTGCATCTGAGCCTTCCTTTTTTCAGTCTCTCAAATGAATTAACCAGAACAGAGATAACTCTAATCCAGCGTTTCTCACCCTTTGCACCTTTAAGATGTCTGGACTTGAAGGATGCACATCTTAAAGGTGCCAAGGTTAAGAGACTCACTGCTCTAATCGATACGTTCCTGGTTGGGCCAATTCAGTTAGAGGTCTCTCTCTCTCTCTCTCCCTCTCTCTCTCACACACACACACGCACACACACATGTCAATCCACTATTTCCCACCATGCCTTCCAGTCTAAGGCTGACACGCAGTGATTCTGTTCAGTGGAGCTCTCTTGAAAGGAAAGGTGCATTGGACAGAAGAGACACATTTCGCTAGGTAAAATCTTTTGGCATCGTCTCTCTTTCTTTTTTTATTTCTTTTTATTTATTTATTTATTTATTTCCCCCTCCTGTTGGCTCGGCTTGATTGCATGTTTCTGGGTTTTGCTTTTGAATGTTGTATTTTGCGGTGTTGTCTTTCCTGTTCTCTGTGATATATTCTAATTTATTCATTGTGTGGAACCCATCACACATTGTGGCTTAACATTAATGTTTACTCTTCCTATGAAGGAATAAGAGAGAAACAGATTGCTATCTTGGCAATTACATTCCAGGTGCCCAGAGTAATTCAGAAAGCCATAAGATTTATCACTGATTTATGTAGTGGTTGGGCTATGTCTGACTTGAAAGAAAATGCTCAGCTTCTGGCTTGGACAGATCGGGGATGGGGAAATCATTTCAACCTCCCACCCGCACCCACGGATGCTTCTCTGTTTATGATTAGCCGATTCTTCCGTGCGGAGAGAGTTTTCACCACCCAGCTCCCTTCCTTCCTTTCTTTCTTTCTTTCTTTCTTTCTTTCTTTCTTTCTTTCTTTCTTTCTTCCTTCCTTCCTTCCTTCCTTCCTTCCTTCCTTCCTTCCTTCCTTCCTTCCTTCCTTCCTTCCTTCTCTCTCTCTCTCTTTTTCTCAGACAGACTCATTGGGGCTGGAGTTTATGCTCGCAGGGATGGGGGAGCCGTGTGGCCTGGGAAGCTCTTTCACGATGTTCTTCTTTGGGTCTTCTTCTCAGGCCTGTTGATGTGACGTGGTTAAGAGTCGACGATGAGATGCCCCAGCACGTTTTGGTGTCGGGGTCAAACCTCCACATTGACAGCCTAAACAAAAGCGATAACGGCACATACCGTTGTGAGGCTTCCAACCAAGTGGGGACGGCCTATTCTGATTACACGCTTTATGTATACGGTACGTGAGACCAGCACGCCTTTCTTCCAGATGCCTTGATGCCGAATTGCTCCCGAGGTCTTTGGGGAGGGGGCGTGGTGTCGGCAAATAAGCCGCCATTTTGGCTGGGGTCAGCTGCCTTCCTTGGGCCCAGGCCCAGCATGAGCGTACGGTAAAGGCAGCATCACTGGAACGAAGCCGGTTAGCTTCTCCTTCCCTCCCTCCCTGCCTTCTGTCCTTCCTCCGCCTGACTCTGGGGTCACCTTCTCCTTGCACCGAGTAGAGCAGTCCTGTCCTTACGGTTTTGTTAGCGGAAGGAGCAGTCCCAAACCGAGAAGGGAAAATGCTTGGGCTGGAGGTGGTAAACACTCACTCCCACCTGGCGGGACAGGTTCAGCCATGTCTCCAAGCTTACTTTATTTAAGTGTAAACCAGGGATCCCCAAACTTGGCCACTTTCAGACCTGTGGACTTCAACTCCCAGAATTCTGTTGAAGTCCACAGGTCTTAAAGTTGCCAAGTTTGGGGACCTCTGGTGTAAACTGTGAAGAAAAACAGGAGGGATTTCTGTTTTTAATGTTCGAACCAATGCTCCTCAGGTCACCAGCTGAGAATGCCACTGGTGCACAATCTAAGGGAACACCACACCATTCTGTCAACCTTTCGCAACTGAAAACTGCCACTTCCAACTGCACTACATGCCACTAGATTATTTCCTTCCCTTTGACCAGGCCTTCACGTCGGGCATCAACAGCAATAAACTCGGGCCTTTGAGCAGAACCATGGATCTGCTTGCAAATGGGTTCAACCCTGTCGAGAGCCTGGTGGGTCACTTGGTGCCAGAGAGGGCAGGCTGAGCCCCAAATGAAAGCAGCCACTATAGCCCTGAACAGCAGCGGCTGTTGCCGGAAGGTCCCGTTCAGTGAAATATCACAGTGGAAACTCAGGGAATTAGTTGACCAAGCCAGCTCAGCAGGAAATGTGAAAGCTTAGGTCATTGAGTGGAGGCATTACAAGCATCCTTCCTCTCCACCCATCCCCCCCTTTGAACTCTTCCCTCCCCATGCCTGCCCTGGCCCCCAATGGCATCCCCTGCAAGTATTCATCTTTGTAGTGATTCCTACAGAAGCGTCCTCTGTGCTCCAAGCCCAGGAGCCTAGTTGTTCCTCTTGCGGGGCCAGTAGAAAGCTTCCATCATCAGTCAACCAACTGCGGAGCCTTTTCCTCCCAGACTAAATAGGGTCAGTCATTAATTATTTCCTTTAATCAGAATAAGTGTGTGTTTATAGAAAATGGGTGAGAAATGTAGAGTCGCCACTTTAGAGAGAAAAGTTATCCAACTGCAGGTGTGGACAGGTAGACATCTTCACTAGTTTTGGAAAGCTGACAGCATTTTGACCTAGTCAGGCCTCTGGTTTCTCTGAGGAACCTTTACAATTTTATTTTTTTAAAAAAACACCTCTTTTTCCTGTATGAGTGAGCTTAAAAGTGTTCTCTAACTTTTGCAATGAAACGAAGGGCATTGGCTGATCCACAGTCAGTGTTCAGGAGTGGACACTGGTTGGGCTAGGAAGATCAAGAAGAGGCACAGGTTGGAAGAGAGACTCTCCTTATAGGATTGGGCCCCCTCTTCTTTAAGATGCAAATGGAATCATCTTCATTCCTGCCCAAGTTGATGCCTCTCATAGGAGCTGACCAGGTGCTGTCCTTCCTGTGGTTCCTCTGGAAAAACCAAGCAAGCCTAATGGTAGAGCAGTTGTTGAATCCCAGAGGAATTGGTAACTGAATGAAGCCATGCTTAGATTTCCACAACAGCCTCCTGATCTGCTCTCCTGCATCTAAAACATGGTAGAACAGCACTAGAAGTCAAGCTTGAACTCCAAACCCAAATCTTCTCTTGCTTGCCTTAGTTTTTAGTAGAACCCTTCCTGGTTGAGGGTCAGCTGACATGTCTGGCTTATCTGAAGGACGATCAGCATCTCTACTCTCTCCAAGCAATGACAGATCAGGTCAGCCACCCCAAACTGGCGCTTTTCATGGGCTGGAAGTTGAGTTCTCTAGTGTTTCCAGCCAACTTGGCTGCTGGTGGCCAACTTTGTTCTTGCATGGAAAAGTCAGAGATCCTGGACCTCAAGACATCTCAGTACCTTTTCCCTTTTATCTCCTTCTTATGCTTGATCAGCTGTCTAGAATAAATATATTTCACTACCTTTTGAGTTGGAAAAATGGTGTTTCTCCAAACACCCCTTTCCTGGAAGAAATCATAAAAGGATCCTCCTTTGCAGATAATCTCACAAGAGGATATGATTTCCTTGATGATCTCCTGCATCAAACCATGGATCAAAATGGCCCCAAACAACAGAAAGGCAGCAGAGAACCTTGTGCACCAAACAAGGATGGTCCCTATGGCCTTTTATGCTGCTGCTGCTGTCAGGTGCCTATGAAAGGCAACAAGCTGGTGACTCACACCCAGGGGTCCTTTTTCCTGGCCTCCTTTCCATTCTGGAAAATTGTGGCCTCCTTCATCATGGAAGAGATGGAGAATCTGGTCCTGGTACACAGATCCCAGTGAAATCAACAGCAGCCTTGCCGTTTCCAAACTCATCCTCCACCATAAACCATCCAGATGTTGTTTCTATGGAAAGCAGCTGACCTGGAGCAGCAGCAGCATAGCTTTGGAGGTTTTGCTGTGGATGAATGTGGCCACCTTCTCAAAACGAGTCTTGGCACATTTGGGTGGGAGCTGGATTTACGGAGGTAGAGGAAATAGATGAAAACGGGGCCTCTTTATTGACCCAAGATCCAACACAAGAGGGCCCACCTGTGTTGGGTCCCACTGCTGGGCGTCCCAGAGGCTTTGCAGGCTGATTGCTGGAGTCAGATCAAGCAGGGCAGCCTCTCTGGAACTGGACTTCAGGAACAAAGCGATTTGCTCGACTGCCATCACCTTCCCAGAGGGTCCAGTCCTTTAATTTGGTGCCCAACAGGCCTCTCTCTCGCCTGGCACCCGCTGAAGGGACCTCCAGATGGTTGGGCAGCCGAGCATCGCTCCCTCAGCAGCCCTGCCTCCTGGCCATACCTACCCCCTCCTGAAGAAGATGTGCCAAGCGCACAATAAAGGTGAAGCGCATAGTTCAAGTTTGGATTTATTAATTAGAAAATCCAAGAGCTCTCTTGAAGATAAAAGAGGGCTAGATGTGTCAGTGATGAGAAGTTTGACATGCTTAAGATAAAACTTGAAATCAAACGCCTCTGAACCATTTCAAGCTCCATTACTGATGATTCGTTCCCAAGTTCAAAGTCGGGTGTTGTGCTTAACACATTCAGTTTGATCATTTGGGCAGCGGTACATGTGGCGCTTCCTGTCTCTTCCCCCTCCCCCTCCCCCTCCCCCAGTGTCCCCTCTCCCTCTCCTCCCTTCTGTCCTCCGTCCAGAGGGACTCGGAAAAGGTAGGAAGTCAAGAGGCCACCAGTTCTTGGCAAAGGTTGGGTGCCCTTAGGAGAGATTGTGGCTGGCATTTACAGGCCAACCACCTTCTAGGCCAAAGGGCCTTTTCTTCCCTTTTGTGGTCAGAAAGGAAAAGGGGAGAATCCCCCTTTATTTCCATCCACTGGAGGGTGAAATGTACTAACCAGAAGAAAAATTCACAGATCCTGGGCTGGGTATGAATATTTATAAGTCCCAAAGACATTGACTTTATGTTAAAAGACATCTCACTCAACTCTTCCATGCATCCAACTTGATATTCAGTCGTGACATTCTCGTTCCCTTTTGTATTTATTACTGGCTTAGAAGTAGTTTTATATCCTGCTGGGATGGGTTGATGGAGGAGGGAATAATGAAGTTAACTGCTCTGGAGAAAGCAACGAGGAAGAGGGGCAGACTTATTTGGTGTTGGTATTTGGGCTGCTAAACCCAGCGGGTGATGGGGGGCTTCCTTCTCTGCCCCTCAGCCGCACGCCTGGCCCCTCTTTTTCAGATGCCAAAGCACCAACCGAAGAAATCAAAAACAAGCCGGGCTTTAATATGCTTCCTAAGTGGGGCACACAGCCCTCCTTCCTGTGGGGGGCATGCAGCTTCAGTGGGGTCTTTCTCGGGTGGGTGCTGGAGGAGGGCCATCCCAGGCGGTCCTGCATCTGTGACTAATTTTTGTGTTCCATCTCCTCTCCATCTCCCCCACCCCCACCAATCTCCCTATCCTGGGTGGGAGGGGCAAGGAGGGGGGAGGGCTGACTGCTGCTGGATCTCACCCACCCCAAGCCAAGCAAGAGCTGCGTCATCGTCCGTCACCCTCTGGCCGCCACCCGTAACGGCCGGACCAAGCCCAGCCGCTCACCGCCATCCTTTTATTTGGCTTCTTTGCTGATTTGTTGACCATTTTTGTGTTCTGCTCATTTCCTTTTAATTTGCTCTTTTTATCCCCCTGTTTTCTTTTTCTTTGTTTATGTGTTTTTATCTAGATCTTCCCACAACTCTCCCTCCTCCCACCACCACACTTCCCACCATCATCATCACCACCACCACCAACATCGCCGCAGGTATAGTACCTCCCCCAGCCCTACGGGTCGAAGCCTACAGGTGTTGCTGTACTGTACCTGCCAGGGGGGCTGGGGGATGGGTGGGGAAGGGTGGATGGGAGGGACCGTCAGAGAGAGAGGAAAATGGCTCCTTTCCAATTCCGTTTATTCCTGATTTATTTTGGTGTTGATTGTGCCCCCCCCCCGCCTGGGTGATGTGACCCGAAAGGGTTCGGGATGTTGGCCTGGCAAGGGGCCCCTTAATGCCTGAACCACCTTCCCCAACCGAAGCAAATGTGGCTGGGCTCTTTAGGGTACTGTAGTCTGTGAGTAGGTGTGACCAACTTTGGCTCAACCCGAGTTCTGCTTTTCTTTCTTTAAAATACAGAGAACCGGCTCTCCTTTTCAGCTCTGGTCCGCAGGCATCGCCCTTCATAAAGACAATTAATTTGATTTTTGGTTTCCATGCAACTACCTCGGCCTCTGCAGCTGCCAGCCCCACTGCACCCGAGATGGCTGCTGCCTCACCCCTTCACTCGGCACCTTGAAGCCCCTCCCTGGCCCTTTGCACACATCATCCTGAGCCACCCTTTGGCCACTCCCTACCTGCCGTTCCCAGGGCCCCTGTCTCAGCTCCAGCTGATCACCTGAGAGTAGCCACACCCCGCCTCCCTCATCCCATCCCCCCCGGGCTCTTCTTTGCAGGGGTTTCTCTTCTTCTTCTTCCCTCTTGGGCTCCTGGGCAGAAGTGGACTTGTGGGTCGAGTCCAGCATGGGAGGCGAGATTGGCTCCTCCCACTTCAGAAGCCGCCCACGTGACTTCCACCTTGCTTCACCTGGCCGCCTTGGGCCTTCCGTCCGTCTGTCGTGATGCTCTGGTCCCTCTCCTAGAACATAACATGCTCTGCTTTCTCTGAGGACGCTCAGAAATGTTGGGTCTACTGAAATAACAAAACCTTTCCTCTCCATGTGCCTTAACCCTCGTTTTTTCTTGTGATGACCGTCAAGTGTTTTGCCTCGTTACAATTTTCTCCTTCCAGGCTCTTAAGGAAGCCGATACCTTGAGAAAGTCCTCGTTGGTGTGGCTTATTTATTTCCACCATTGTGTAGTCATAGGGCCTCGCCTACTCAGTGGGTTGCTCAGTGCTGTCGATTCCAGGTGACCTTCACCCCCTCCAAGGAGCAGATCGAGGGCAAGCCAAGGGGGGGCCCCCCATAAAGCCAGCCTTCCTCTCGTCACGATCACCTCTGACTATGTAAAAGAGCTTCATTAATTTGAATTAATGCCATGTGCCTTTTGGTGTCTTGGGGTGCTAATTTGATGACTGGGAGAAATTGCAAGTGTGGGAACGCCTGCAGCCTCCGTGTGCTCTTCCTGAAAGCAACGCAAGGACCCTGCCTCAGGTTGGGTCCCAGTGCCCCGCCATGTGCCGGTCACTCTCCTTCCTGATGGCTCCCTGGCTCATTGCTCTCAATTGGGCTCCCTGAGTGGCAGGAGGAGGCGGGTCCCTTTTCCATGCCCATTGATCATCCGTGAGACTTGTCAGGCGTTTGGACTGACTCCTGAAAGCAAACTCTCAGGTGCTTCAGAAAGTAACATAGGCGGGTTGAGCTTGGCTAGTAAATCAGGGGTGCTAATCTCAGGGGCTTTAGAAAGAGATGATGGGATTAGGAATAGTTGAACTTGGTGGGAAAGGATTCAGCTGCATTCAGGGAAGAGCAAGAGGTTTGACTCAAGACCACCTCCGGCCTCTTGGGCCAGTTGGGGTTGGGGAGAATGTGGACTGGACAGGCCCTGCCTCTTTTTCTTGTTACTCAGTATTTCATGGAACCTACTTTGGGCCAGACTCTCTACTCCCTTGACACCTCTGGTGTCCCCCGGTCCCAGAGCAGAGTCCCAACCTGGTCATCCCAGAAACTGAGGAGCCCTTCCAGCTGTGGTGCCCTCAGCCCCAGCCTGTTTCCTGAAAGGCTCATTTGGGCGATTCAAGATCTATTGTAGAAGGCTTTGCAGACCCCAGCCAAAATCCTCTTTTCCAAATGGGCTATAAGATGAGAGATATACCCCCTTTTTTAACCTGCTCTATTTGCTTCTCACCTGAAATCCCTCTTCCGTGTCAAGATGTTGGTTTCGCCACTTTTTCCCCTCTGCCTTTCTGTGTGCGATGAAGGTAGGCCTTCCCTCCCACCTTCTAAGCTTGATGCCTCCTGAGCTGGTATGTCGCTTAATTTTGTTGCCAGATTGCTGCTGACAGACGCTAATCTTCTTTGTAGAGGGTTGGGGGGTCTTACTCCTTCTCCTCATTTTTATGTTTCTCTTCCTGCTGTGCGTCACCTGCAGCCAGAGAGACGAGACGAATAGGCCCTTTTGTGTCGCGTGATTTGGGCATCTTTCATATCTTTGTGGAATCCAGGCTCCTCTTACAGGTTCCCTTGGGCGTTGATGTTTGTGTGCGCGCCCAGGGGTTTGGCTCTCAAGGGGGAAGAAAGGATTAATTCAATGGGTTTAAGCTAATTGGATCGGCATAAATTTGTCCTTTGTGGAAAGCGCTGTTCCTGAATCAAGAAGCCTGTTTTCCTCTTCAGAAGATGCCTTCTCTAGATAGCATGGAAGAGGTCTTCTTCCCGCAGGAAGAATGATGAGATGCTTTTCTAGAACAGGGGTCTCCAACCTTGGCAACTTTACTACATGTGGACTTCAACTCCCAGAATTCCTCAGCCAGCAACGTTGCCCAGGTTGGAGACTCCTGCTCTGCAGAACGTGCATTAATGCCTTTCCCAAGATCTGCTCCTGCTCGCCAGCTCAAGTTTCCTTTCCCAACTTGGACGACTCCAGAAGAACGGGGACTGTGGTTCCCAAGCAGCCGGTGGGAAGGTCTGGATGAAGGAGCCAGAGGGTGGCCCATCGCTTGCGTTCTTCCCAGTAGACCTATTTGAAGAGCCTGCAGTGGGAAAGGCAGGGAAATACAAATCAATCCTGTTGATTTGGAACTCATAATTGTCACGGCTCTTCTGGCAACACAGGCAAGAGAGCATGAGACCAGTTGCCCCACCCAGTAATGGTCATCTCATTGTTTGGAGGCCTTAGTGCTCTCTGAGCTTGGTTGTTTTCTTGCCATTTTTTCATTACCCAACTAGGTAACAATCTCAGGGCTAGAAGAAGTGGGGTTTACTCTCTGTTGATATATCACAGCTCGCCCGTTGGTATTGGTGGGAGGGGGGTTTTCTTGCAGGTTCCTTGATTAGGCTGTGAAGGAACCACCAAGATCACCCCCACCAACTGACAGGGCAAGCTCTCTATATATTAGAAGAAAGCAAATCCCACTTTTACAACTCATGATGTTCCCTAGTTGGGTCATGAAATGTCTGCAAAAAAACCAACCAAGCTCAGAGAGCACCAAAGACCCCACAGTTCAACCCTGAGCTACAAATTCTCTCTTCTATTGGTAATTGGCCATGGAATTCCCTTTTAAGCATTCACCCACCCACTCCCCTTTCCCCCCCCCCCAAATATGTCCCCGTGAGCATTCCCAAAAGGCCACTTAGTCTTTGGGCCATGGGGCTCCCATCTCAAGGATTTGTCCATCTTCGTCCTTCCTCCTTTCGGCCCCAAAACACTCTTGTTGCAACACACCATCTGGTGCCGAGGCGCAGTTAAGCTGAGATTGCCACTCGAGCAATTTTGTCAAATCCCCTCTTTTGATGGATAGGATCTTGCCACGTTGCTGTGTCTTAGTAGACAAACTGTGTATGTATTTATCTTATCCGGAAACCTTGATATCGCCCGCCTGGAATTTAACTTGGTCTCTCTCTCTCTCTCTCTCTCTCTCCAAACAGAGGAAAGGTGAGGGGACCAAATCCTGACCTTCTCCTTTTTTTCTGCCAGGGAGTGGGTGGCCTGCTTAAATTTGCTTGGGTGTATTACCTCCTGTCAAATGGCTACAGAAATGAATTTCTGTGGAACTCGGAGCCACCCATTAGCCTTAAAAGCCTCCACAGGCAAATACCGGTGATTAAGTGCCAGCATAAAACTACGGGAGTCTATTTTCTTCTATTGTGCTAAAGGTTTATATAAGGGAAACCATTCTCCAAATGAAATTAGCATAATTACCCACATTTTATGCAGGGCTCGCTAGGAAGAAGGCTTGCCTAAAAGCCTGGGAGGTCTGCTGCCACTCTTACCTTCCCATGCAGCCCCCTCCCCTTTAAGCAAAAGGCATATTGTCTAAAGACCTAGTAGGAACTTGCTTGCACCCATTCCAGTACGGCTGAACCGTGGATTTTCTCAGGCGCTGCACAGGGGCCGGTCTGCTGCAGGAGGGATCTTAGAGTTTCCCTTTCACTCCACAGTTGTCCAGGTCATCATCCCAAAGGGGAAAACAAGCATGCTGATTCACTTAACAGCTGGGGCAAAATGCGATCCTAGCATTGGGTAGAGATCACTTAACAACCACAGTGAAAGATCTGGTCCCAGTTGCAGTCGTTAGCCAAGGACTACCTTTTAGTGTCCTGGATTCTCTTCAGGAAGTGACCCCTTTTTTAGGACTTCAGAAACAACCAAATGCCAACCAGCCCACCCTCCTCCCCTCTTCCCCGCCCGGATCCTTGGATAAGGCGCATCACTTACTGTTATTGTGTCGTGCACAATGAAGCGAAGTCGCCAGCACCATTTCCCAGATTGAGGGGAAAAGATTTAGTTCGCCAGTTATTTATTCTCTTCTTTGGCTTCTTGTGCCTCTGGTAAAATGTCAAGTTAATTTAGCGTGGTCCCTGCGATTGCCTGACCTTTCCAGCCTCTCTTGCAACCACATTAAAAGGGAGGAGTTCGGGGGGGGGCTTCCTCCCGAAGCAGCAACGTTTCTGCTGCTGAGCTTGGCTGGCATCTTGTCTTCTTGCGCTGAGACGTGTGCAGGTTTTGCGTCCAACCTGCAATCAGCTGCTACACCTGAGAAGTCCTGCCAAAAGTTTGCGTCAGCCAGAGTTCATCCGAAGAAAAAACCCAGAAGGTTTTAGAAATCTGGAGGGATTTTGGTGGGAGAAGTTAGGTAAAACTGGAACAAGCCGTTCCTTCTCTCCCTTGCGCAGCCGTGCACTGGCCTCTGGGTCTTCCCAGCCCTTCTCTGCCTTCCCTCTCAGCCTCTGATGTTCTTCTCCAAGAAAGCCCTCATTGTTGGTCCACCTTTGCCTTCTGTGTAGGGACCCCACATCCAAACCACACATTTCAGCGCCTACACAGGCCACCCCAAACCCAACTATTCCATGCTGGCCACAACTGAGCACTGCTCTCCTTCTTTTGCACCCCAGTTGGCCTGACCTGCCTGTGGTTCTCTCCAGCACTCCTAGGTGTTCCCGTGCATCTAAGGTGGCTCTCCACCTTCAGGGGCCTCCAGCACTCCGTCAGCAAAAGGGAGCCCACCTGGATCCCCTCGGGAAGCCCAGCTTAGCACAGCAAATGCAAATTGCCCTGACATCCACTTTAGGACTTTGGGCGGGGGGGACAAAGAGCTGAGCAAGGCTTCAGTGCACGGGTGCTTATGCAGGAGACCTTTGATTAAACAACTCTTCTGAGGTGTGTTTCTTGCTGATGCAAGACGGTTCCCATTTTGCTAGGGAAGGAAGCTGGTGAGGAGAGCGGAGAAGGGTGAAGCATTAAATTACAGCCCCCTGTGTGCTTGCCATGCTTCAAATAATAATAAGAATAATAAGAATTTTCCATGCTTCACAAAATTCCTAAACGGATCCCGATTATTTTTTACAAAACACCCGGCCTCTCAACGCGCTCTTGGACTGCAGATCTGCTGGCCTCCATCCCTCTTCCTCTCTCCGTCTCTTGCACGGCTCTTTTCTTACCACCTTCCGGTGTGAACTGAGCCATTCTTGAGTTTCCCTGAAATGTAACCCAGAACAAAGGCAAAATAGGAATGCAGGTTTCCAACCACCCTTCACAATCCCAGAAAGCTGGTTCCATCCTGTTCTGCTTCTAAGACACTTGAGTGCGTTCCAGATTTTCCATCTTGGGTGAGGTGCCTAGAATGGGGGCAGCCCAGTTCGAAACAAAACGACGGTATATTGCAAGATCCTCAGATCTGAAATCCAGTAAGATAAACAAAACTTAATACATACTGAACTATTCAATAAGGTTCATATCTGAGCTGAGTTATCTCTGCCGAAAGTCATTTTGTTCTGTCATGGTGATCTTCCTGCGGCATTGGGCCCAGATCTTGAGAAGGAGACTTGGCTCCGTGTCTGGGGTGTGCTCCCATGCCCATCAGCCTGGGCCTTTTGTGGGATCTGACCACAAAATGCCTTGTCCTGGGGCTGGTGGGTGAAAACAGGGGTGGGCAACTGAAGGCCAGGAAATTTTTCAAGGCTGCCTCTGACTCCTTCTACCCGATTTCCAGAGGCTTTGCCTGTGCAAACGTTTGGGGCATTTATTAAAAAATGTGTCCTTGGGTTTTCATTTTCATTTTAAAAATCCATTCTGCGAGAGACTGTGGACTAATTTTATGGATTAGTTTTTAAACCCTCAGTCTGTCACATTCAGTGAACAATTTTAAGTTGGAGAGAAGCCATCTGAACAGATCAAACTCTGCCGCAAAGCAGGTTCAGCTCCACGGTTCCCCATGAATATTGCTAAGCTGTCGTTGGGGTGGGGAATGGCGGGGGTGGGGGGCTTGTTAGTGATTTCTTCTTCCCAACCTAGTTAAAAATAATGATCTGAAAGGCCTGGACCCTTCTAGCATTTTCCACTTCAGTACTGCATAGTTGGGGGGAGGAGACAGAAACCACCTGCCCCCTTAGGGGGAGTCCCAGCAATTACTCTGGAATTGGAGCTGCTGCTTGCTGCTCTTTCCAAAGACTGAAATGGGTGCTGGGTTTTGCACTTCAGAAGCAGCAGGCGGGTGGGAGGCCTGGGTTGTGCAGTGTGTTGCCTTTGCGTTGCTGGAAAGTGCCTTATGCGGGTTTCTCCTTCAGCGCCTCTACTTCTTTCTCCAGGCAAAGGCAGCGTTGAAGTAGGAAGGCTGTAGGAGGGGCTGCCTTGCCCGGAGAGGCTGAGGCCCCTTTTATTGACTTCGCTGCTCGCTGTGGCTCGTCCATCTCCTCCCCGCAATCTAATCGCAACTTTGCCATTCCAGCTGCAGCCAACATGATGTTGTTTGACTTGCAGTGTTTGTTCGCCTTAACCGCTTGAAACTTTTGTGTCCCACTTCTGTTTGTTTGTCTCCTGCTCTGTCCCTGGACGGGAAAAGCGAGCTGCACTGTGGGCGCGGAACCATGCTCCTTAACCCATCCTCTTTTTCCAGCGCACGGACAGGGGTCCTGATTCCTGCAGGGTTTGGCGTCTCCTGCAGCCCCCCAGGAGGGCACGCGGGCTTCCTTATGGAGATGCCTCCAAATTGCAGAACAGAAGGCCCAGCTCAGGCTGACTCGGCTGGGCCAACCCCTCTGTCTTGTCCCCACCCCACACCTGCACGCAACCCTCGGGGTGCCCTTCCTAGGAAGGCTGCCTTGGCCAGGGCATGGTGGTAAGAGAGGGCCAACCTCAAGCTTCCTGTGTTGTTTGCGCTGCCCTGGGATAGTTTTGATGCTCTGGCTAGAGCTCCCCACGTAAGAACATCTCCTGATATCCTGGAACCCTTCAAAAGGTGTCTGTGGTGGAAGGGAGTCCCAGACAATTTGTAGGTGAATTGCAGGCATGTCACTTTGGGCCAGATGCCTCTTTTAGTTGGGCGGAAGAGGTGGTTTTCTGTCTACATCAAACCTATTAGAAGGGTCCATCTGTAAGTATGATGCCTCCTGGTCCTGCCCCACTAGCACTGGGGTAGTCCAGGTATTGATTTATTTTGCCCTGGCCCCTGCTCTGGGAAGCCCAGCCCTGGTGCAAGAGGAAAGGAGCCCGGACTTGCAGCCAAGTGGGAAGGTCAGCCTACTCTTGGAAAGGTGACCGTGGAGAAACACCACCCTGCCCTCCTCGTTTTCCAAAGTGGGAGGTCGTTTGTAGGCTCAGTTGTGTGTTGCATCACATTGCACAAAGACATGCTTTTTTCCATTTCAACATTGCCTCTGCTGACTCGAGAAAGCCTCTGGGCGTCCCTCAGCAGGTCCTTGGATCTGCACAAGGGGATTAGGATTGTGTCGGGTGACAATGTCACCCAATACAGCTGCACCGAGAGAGCAGAGAAGCTGCTGAAGACCCCCTTGTGGTTTGGTGCTGCTGAAACAGCCCGTGCCGTGTCCAGCTTCTGTGTGATGTTTTAGGACCGGGTTTCAGAGAGCAGAAGGATGGGCTGACCAGTCAACAAGGCAGGCCAAGCCAGCACTATCTCTGGCATAAGCTGTAACTCTTCAAAAACTCTGGTGCAGAGTAAACTCCAGGCAACCTTTAGGGTTGCTCTGTTGAACCCCCCAAAAGCGACAGGACTGTCTGGGGGGTGGTTATCGGGGGTGGTGGTCCCTGGAGAACAAAGCCCCCTGAGAAGGACTGTATTGTGATCTTGACACCCCAAGAGACACAATTATCTGATCCCCTTCCGCCTGGCTCTCCGAAATGTCTCCCGCTCGCCCACACCCACTCTGGGAAAAGGACGTGTGTGTTGGTGTCCAAACGGACCTGTCCTTTTCAACAAGCAGGCGAGAACTCTGGCCCTGCTCCGTTGTGCCAACCACAGCAACGGGAAATGGAGAAAGGTGGGAGAGTGGAGGGGGGGCAGTTTTCACAGGGCCCCCCTCCCCCTCTGCCAAGATGGCTCCTGCTTGTTCTGCTGTCCCCCTCCATCATCTCTGCCTGGCTTGCTGGAGGCAAAGCTCCTCTCCCGCCACAGCCTGGGATTTCCAGTGGCCAGAAGGCAGTGGTGGGGGCCTTCCTGCCCCTCCTGTGCCTGGGGAAGGGGACGGAGGCCGTGGACCCTCCAGCAGCCAAGCACAGAGGCAGCCCCCCACCACCACCACAGAGGCAATGTTTGAATGTTCGAAGCTTTCAGAGGACTTCCCCCCCCAACCTCTCCTGTCTCAACCTGGAGCTGCTTTCGGCTTCCCTGGGTGGGTGGGTGGAGCAGGGGTCTCTTCAGCTTTGCATGCACCCCGCCAGAAAGCAGCGCTGTTGCCAACCTCTGGATGCCAGGCATCCCAGGGTCTTTCCCCCCTCCCCTCTAGGCTCCCGGCTTAAAAGCGCAAGGCATGCCTCTTACAACAGTGCAACTCACTTCAAATGCTTTGGCCTTTCATTTTATGACTGCTTGTCACGCAGTGTTCTTGGAAAGCTTGCTCTCATATATGATCTGTTCCATTTTTTTCCATTTCCCTTTTTTTGCATGCTGTACCTCCTGTTTCTTCCCTTCCTCCAAACTCTGTTCCCGTGTGTAGACACAACGGCGGCGACAGAACCGGCAGTTCACGGTTGGTATTGCATTCCTGTTTTCTCTTTTTGCTGGGCTGAGCTGAGGGGGCAAGGCAAGCCTGGGAGAAAAAGGGGGGGCCGAGGAGCGGGGAGGGGCTGAGAGGACATTGGGGCAGGGGAGAGCCACCTTCCCGAAAGGGCTGGTCTCAGAAGCCCTCCTGGGTTGAAAGAGGGCCCAGGTTGGTCTCTTCTGCAGGCGTTCAATTGCACTCCACACAACCACTTCCCTACACCTGCAGAAGTGTCAGGATACAGCAGAAAAGGAACCAGGGCCCTATTTTTATGTTTAATATCCTCCCTGCACGTCTCGGTGATTTCCTGAGGTGTGCCAGAGAAGTGTGAAACTTCCATGTCCCCAAGGCAGGGATGTAACCTGAATCTTTCAGCCGCAGGCTGGCTCCCACACTGGCCGCCATCCCTGGTTCAGGACTGATGAGTGAGGCAGGCTCCCTCATGCCTCTCTTCCTCTTTCCAAAGTTGCTACACCCAATCCTTGGACAGTTTCCTCACCCAGGTGTCAGTTTTCCAAGTGGGAGGACTATTGGGGGTCTTAGCCAGAGTGAAAAAAATACCGGAGAAATGACTTTAATTCATTAAGCTTACTGTGCTTCGGTTAAAATAGGCCTCCCTGCATTTATGGCTTAAAATGCTCCCCTTCTGTCTTAAGAGACACTTAGCTTGGCAGGTCATTAGAATAACTGTCGGGAAGAATAAAAGAGAACATTGGTTGTATATGTACAGGTTAAGAATCCTGATCAGACTCGGTGGAGTTTGTGCCTCAGCTGGTCCAGCGGAATTTCATTGTTGACTTCATCAGAAGCTGCCTTAATACAGGTGGCTTGTGGGAGGAGGGCGGCTGTACTCCTCTGAGTAGTACATTTGCTGTTAGAAATCATGAAATTTAGCCTTGTTCCACAGCAAAGCTATCCTCTGCTTCTAAATGATGTCTGTTCCCAATTTTATTTTACCAGGAAAGATACATGTTCCGTGATCATTCAGTTGAAAGATTGAAAATTCATGAAGACTGCCAGGAATCTTAAGCAGTCTTTTCCAATTAGCTAACCTGGCTTTGTGTTGGGAAACTGCCAGCTAGGCTGGAAGGAGAGGTCAAGTGAGGATCTAGCTTGGAGTCCTTGCACAGGGACAAGCAGCATAAACTTTTAACTCCCCCAAGAGCCATGAAGCCTTGTCTCACCCTTCCCAGAGGAAGACAAGCAGTCTAGTGGGATTCTTGTAATGTAGGTGCTAGACAATGAAGTTACTGACTTTCCTTGTTTGCATCAGACAGTTTGAGTGGAAATCCAGAAAAGTAGCAAATTATCTACTGTTGGACCGTTGTTTTTTCAAAGTGTATCAACAGAAAGCAAAACTCCGTCAGAGTCTGCAACTGTCTCTTGTGTCCATCTCAGTATTATGGATAAAGTGGGATGATTCATTGCCCATTCCTTTTTTTGGAGTTATTTTAGCTCGCCCAATAACTGCCTGCTGCTTCTTCCAGAGAAAGCCATTATTTCTTGAAGAGTTGCCATTATGTACAGCAGCACAAATTGTGCCATTGTGATTGCCTCTCATTTGACGGTGCCTTGTAATGTGAGACACAGTGAGGTCCAGAATAGTTGAGAAGCCTGGGCACCAGATCCCTGGGGCCATTTCTATGCTTCCACCATCAAAAAAGGAGTCTTCCAACTTCGGTTTTTCAGCAGCAGCAAAGAAATATTTCAGATCAAGTTAAAGAAGAGAATAAAACAAAGCGAGTTAGAGAAGCACTGGCCTGAAAAATCTCAGTATTGGGATTTTCAGTCTGTGTCATGAATATAATTCTGGATAGCAAGATAGGCTGCATATAAATTTAATAAATAAATAGACGGATCCATGATCACCAAAGACAGTGTGATGGCTTAGCGGTTATGATCCTGGGCTTGTCGGTGGGAAAGCTGGCAGTCCAGGTTTGAGACCTGAGTGCCACACAACGGGGTGAGCTCCCATCCTCACCCCAGCTCCTGCCAACCTAGCAGTTCGAAAGCATGTAAATGCGAGTAGATAAATAGGTACCACTTTGGGTGGAAAGGTCACAGCGCGCTGTGATGTCATGCTGGCCACATGACCGCAGAAATGTCTTCAGACACCGCTGGCTCAATGACCTTGATACTGAGGTGAGCACCACTCCCCTATAGCCAGCAAGGACTAGCGGAGTAAAATCCACAGGGACTCCTTTACCTCACCATGACCACCCACGGTCCCGTGGCAAGGATCCTAGGAATCATCGGTGTTGGTTTTAAATAATACATTGGTTTGCAGTCATTTACTCCGTTTGGAAGCCTCTTTGGGAGACTCCCATCCTGAGAAGCAAACGTTGCCCTAGAAAAGAAAGATCAGATCCAAGGAAAAGTAGCAGAAAGATTGCCTTTGTTTTGAGGTGCAGTCAGTCGTTTCCAGTATCATTGGCCAACGTTCCCTCACTCTCCAATTTGCACACTTACTCACCTTGCGCTTTCTGCCTTAAAAGGGGGGGGAGGGGGATTCCTTGAGACCCTCTTTAGCAAGGTGGCTCTTTCCCCTGCCCTCAGCTCCTCGCCGTCTCCTTCCAAGCTTGCATTGCCGGAGTGTGTCTGGAGTTGATTGGGTGTTTCTCGTGTGTGTTGGCCATTCTGTTCTGACCAGTGTCCAAATAAGCATCAGCATGTCTGTGGATGGGGAGAAATGCATGATGGGCATGGAACTCAGGGAACTCCTCCCAAAGCAGCCCAGGTTAGAGGACAGCCCCAGAAGGTGCCTGCTCCTGGAAGGGAGCAAGCTGCTTGGCCCTGCCCCTCCCTCCCTCCCTCCCACCCTCTTCCCTTCCTCTTTGGGGAACCTGTCCCAGAGAAGAGACGAGTTTGTGCATGCAGGACTGCAGCCCCCACTGCCAGACCCTCTCTCACAACACGGGGCTGACCCACAGCAATGCATGGCAAGTTTAAAGCACGGAAACGTAGCTCTTTCCTCTCCCTAGTACCAAGGACTCCATGCTTCCAGATTTCTGTATGTGTCTCTGCCCTTTCCCGGCTGCCTTCCTTGCCCCAGAACTCTGGTCCAAACATGCTCCGGGCTCCGCTGCCCTTCCGAACTCTCCTCTCCGCTTCACTCTCCCTCATCTTTTCAGATGCCTTTTTTGGACCGATTCACTCCTCCAGTTCGGTTGAACGAGGAAAAAGGCTTGCTTATCCAGCCGCTTCCCAGAACATACTTAGTATTCCCGGAAAGGTCCAGGCACTCTTTCTTGCTCTGGAATGCTTTTCTCCCTTCTGCACACGGTGCTCCTGTGCCCTTTATCCTCAGCGACCCCTCGGTGCCTGCAATGAGAACTGGAGCGCCCTTTTAAAACCCAATCTGCATTTCAATGACACCCTTGACAAAGAGAGGAAATACACCCGGAGCTCTTGAGAGCTCCCTGTGGTGAGGCCAGGTGTAGCCCCCTCCCACCCAGGCAGGCAGCATCTGTGCAGCCCCCCCTCCCCCATAAAAGTGGAGAAACCCTGTTAGGGGCGCTGGAGGGCCATGTGATCCTCTCCCTCAACTACTCCCATTAATTGTGGCCTTTAGGGGAACCTGGCGTCCCTCACAACTTCTTCCTCCTCTCCTAACTGCCCTAAACTCCATAGCCTATAAATTCACTCCATTTAAATTTTAGTGTTCTAGCACAGGGCTCTCCAACCTTGCCAACTTTAAGGCTTGTGGACTTCAACTCCCGAGTTCCTCAGCCAGCAAAGAGTTGAAGTCCACAAGCCTTAAAGTGGCCAAGGTTGGGGACCCTTGTCAGCTAGCATGTTCAGAACTCCAGTCTCCATAAGTGAAGAAACTCCATTGTCATTCTCAAAGCCAATGAAGCCAACTAGGAGCAGAAGGCAGAGATATGAAGTTCGTGCTGTGGATTGTGTTTGTGTGTAAACCCATTAAATTTCAACAACTACAATAGGTCATAATAATGTCATAGACCGTCCTTTAAAAAAAGTCAGTGCAAAAAAAGAGGAGGGGGAGGAAAAATGAAATAATGCTCTATCTGTCCAGTCAAATATGATTAAATAGTAACTTTGCAGCAGGATCAAGCAACCGATCACACAGGAAGATCCTTTGGAGCAGGGGTCTCCAACCTTGGCAACTTTAAGACCTGTGGACTTCAACTCCCAGTTTTCCTCAGCCAGCATAGCCAGTTAGAATTCTGGGAGTTGAAGTCCACAGGTCTGGGGGATTCTGGGAGTTGAAGTCCACGCTTCTTAAAGTCGCCAAGGTTGAGAAACACTGCCTAGACTGAGGGCTGAACCCAGACTTAGCCAAGTTTATGAGCTGGCAAATTGAAATGAGTATAAGCTGAAACAATTCACAGTGACCTTCTGCCAGCATAATTAATTCATCAGGCCCGTAGCTGGAGTCTGGGTTGAGGTGGTTACGTGTGGCCCTTGTCTATAGCAAGAATTTCCAGAGCAGTTTAGAAGGCGATGGCTTAGACCTGGCTTCCTGCCCTTCACTTGGACAGGTTCACACAGAAATAAAGATGACATTTTGCCTTACTCCGTCTAGGGCCACCTGAGGGTGGAGATCAAGTGGCGCCATGGCTCTGCAGTGGCTTAGACCTATAATGTCAAGCACCCAGTTTGCTTGGTCATAACTCAACCCAAAGAAGAGGGAGCCATTGTTGCAATGTGGAGGCTGCCCCATTGGACCATCTCTGACTCTTGAGGTGTTGGGCAGGTCTGCCTTCCTCCTGATTTCATGGCTTGGTTTGAAGAGCATGTGGAGTTTTGGTAGAGCCTTAGCTGGCTCACCAGCCTTGGCCTCACCTGAAAAGAGAGATGGCCTTGTTATCTCTAGATTAGGGTGATGGAACTTGCTCTACGTGAGGCTGCCCTTGAAGGCCTCCCACATCAAAACAACAACAACAACCCTTCAGCTAGTCCAAGACATTTCATAGTGTTCAGTCCCACTACTGTAGGAGGTTTTTGAGTGCAATTCCAGGTGCCAGTCGCTAGCTGGAAAGCCCCTTATGGCTTGGGGAAGGAATGTCTGCTAGGAAGCCCACCAGCAGGTCTTCTACTTCAGACTGCCATCCTCAGGGCCATCTGGAATCAGGTGGAGGGTTGGATCTTCCAGCTGGCCTTTGGGATTTAAGTAGCAACAGAGGTACCATACTACGTAAATTTAACTCACTACTTTTATTACCTGTTTAAATCAAGACATAGATTACTCCTTTAATTGATTGTTACACTGATTTGCATTGCATTTTATACGGTTATAAGCTGCCCCAAAGTCCTGGTTTTAAATCTCAGAAGTGATTTTATATTTATCATTTTTCGGTGGTCCCCTGATTTCTGCCACTCAAACCCTCCAGCTCCATAAAATTTTCATTTTTTCCTATCAGAGCTGTTCAAAAGGGTGCCCTCTGCCAATTTCCATCCAGGTTAAGCAGGGGTACTTTTATGTTTGAATGTATGGCTTCTCTGCTGCAGAGTCGCATCAAGACCACTTTCTTATTTAGATGTTAACCAGTTGTTTTATATCCTGTCTGGAAACTTGAATAAGTGTATTTGCATTATTTAATAGCTCTGCAGACTCATGCCATAAACACATTTCAGGATAATATTTTCTTAATTTTTGTTTTAAATTTTTAAAGGAAGGAAAATTGATTGCTGCTCTCAGATCAATTCTGGAAGCAAGAGGAATCATGTTGGGCAAATACATATCTGCAGAAGGAAAACGGCTCTCTCATTTCAGTCCAAACGCTTCAGTGTTGCCCTCCCTCTTCGGTTGATTTTCACTTCTTTAAATCCATATGGTGAAAGGACTATAAGCAGGAGAAACTTAGTTTTCATTTATCCAGAAAGATTGCAAGAATATCCAAATGCTTTCTGATAAAAACGAAGCACAAAGACTTTAAATAGTCAAGCGAATTAAAAAAAGAAGCCAAGGCATTTGTGTGATATGTTTTTAAGATCCCTATTGACTATTTCTCCAAACATTTGTTGACATTTATGCGGGAAAAAAGTTGAACTGTTCAATTTGCTTTGTAAAAGATTCAGCTTTGTCCGTTTTTATGACTCCGAAAAAAAAATCTGACAGTAAAAACAACCTGAAAATAATGTGATCTTAAGTCAGTTTGCTCCAAATCCATAGATTTAAATAGCTCATTAATCTTAAAGCTTTCTCCCCTTAAGCAGGGAATTGATCGAGTCTAGATGCTTATCTCACCCAAACTAGATCCTCTCCCAGAAGCTAGTTAGAAGCCAGAACCAGTAAGATAGACAGCGCTGGGATTACTGATTGTAATGGACCATCTAAGATCCAAGCCTGCCCAACCTATACAGATGAACAGAAACGTAGCATGTGTTTAGTGCAACTCTGCCCTTGCCAGTGAAGTGACCCATGTGTAGGCAGAAGCACATGAGTCTTCAGTGCTTCTGTTCTGTTTTTACTGACATCGTTATCACAAGTCTGCCTGTTTCTGATGTTGGAACTTGGAGATGTTACCCCTAAGTTGTGCCAAGCGTGTAACTCCTCAACCATTCCAAGACCTTCAGCATTGTAAGGGCTGACAATAATCTTCAGCAGGGAGGGAGGCCTTCTTGTTCACAGGAGTGCCGAAGGCTGAAGTTACAAAAGATCTTTCTCCAAACCCCAGAACTGTAAGATGGCCTGATTTCACCAGTAAGAGAAATGGGTGTGGAAGGCCACTTGTCAGTTGGGGCTGATGCATCTCCTTAGAGTTTGGGGTGCACAGGAATGAGTTACCATTCTAGAACACTTCACAATCACAGTTTAGACTAGAGTATCCATCTATGAAGCTGCTCTCCAAGATGACAGTTCAATGTCGAAGTCAACGGGAGTTCCTAGATGTAAACCTTTTCCCTGGCCACAGTGCACAAAGCCATAAGAAGTCTAAGATCTCCTTGTCTGCCCAGAAGAAGGATCATTTAGGCTGTAAACAAGGCTATAGATGCAGCTAAACTGGTGGCATCATTGATAGCCGACCTCCTCTAGTCTTGCCATGTTCAGTGGCCAGGAGGTAGCCTCCTTCTTGAAGTTAACTCTGCACTTCAGCAACTGAAACTTGAATGGCCAGCAAAGCACAAAAAAAAATGAGTTAGCCAGCTGACAGCCTACCTAGTGCAGCACAGATGCCTCTACCTTTGTCAACACCAGCCTCAGTTCAGGGGGGAAGGTCTCCTAGGACCAACTTGAACATTGCAGAGTTGGGAAGTGGAAGGAAACAGAAAAGAGTCGCCTGTCATTTGTCAACTCATAACATGCCCTCAAAATGCTCCTCTTTCTCGGAGGCGAGAGAGGCCGAGGTGGAGGTGACCGACTCCACCGTCCACCTTCTCTTCTCCCAGGGTTTTTCTTCACTTGGCCTTGTCTCTGTCTCCAAACAGACACGTTGTCTTTGTGGGAGATCCACAGACCTTGGCGCTGTTCTCCCTTCCATAACCTTGAGCTGAAATGCATCCCCATCAAACAGCCATTTCAAAACTAGGGAAGGGTCACCTGTCTAAACAGATACACTTCAGGTTTCAGTAACAAGGTAGTTTCAGGAAAGCTGGAGGATGTTTCTGCCCCCACCCACCCAAAAACCCCATACACACATACTTTATCAGCTTTGAGATGACTTTCTAAGCAACAGACCCTGGTGATTTTTCCAAAACATTTCCCGTAAAAACACCCAACTCGCCCCAAATATAAGCCTATTGTTTTGAAAATACAGCCCAGCAGAGCTCCATATATATATATATATATATATATATATATATATTTTTGATTTTCACGGGTAAGGTATGTAGGTCTTGGTGTATCTTGTCCGTGTAGATTGAGAATTTGGCAGTTTGACAATCTCATCCGTCATCTTCAGGCTGGTGTCTTCAGCTTGTTCTCCTGGGAGAAGAGACTTCTCCCAGGAGAGCAAGCTCTCCCAGGAGAACGAAGCTGAAGACACCAGCCTGAAGATGACGGATGAGATTCGTCAGCAAAGAATGGACATACTATATATATATATATATATATATATTGATAAGAGAATATTCTAACTGGCCTGGCCACAGGACGGACACGTATACAGAAACCTGGAAAAAAAATATGCCACACGTTAAGCATCTAAACGGAAGCGGTTCATTAGAAGAACCAACCGCCCTTCATCCTGGGAAATTTTGCAGTGAGGCAAGTTGGGGAAACGCCTTTTGCATGTATTTACGGGCGAGTGGCTTTGAATGTTCCCCTTTGTGTTTTGTGCTTTTCCAATAGAGCAGACCAAGTTTTTTTCCCCCTCTCCTGACACTCTCTTGGTCTTCTTGTAGATTCAAAAGACACAAGATATCTGCCTGCATGTGTGTTTATATATGTGGATGTACACACACGCGCATGCATCTCTGATAGAAATTGGCCGAGGAGCCTCCTTTGAAGGCCAACTCGAGTCAGGTGGCCAATGACTTCTGGGAGAACGCCCTCCTCTTGTTCTTAAGTGTTCTGTTTTTCTTGCCCTGTGGAACCCAGAGAAACCTGAGTTTGTTTTTATTTGTAAGGCTTTACTCAGTTGCCCAATACTGCCGAAGAGCTGGACTATGGGGATCTCTCAGGTAAGGGCTGGCCTCCGTGTGGTGGTTGTGTTCTGCATCTGCTCCATGCCTCCTTTGCATTCGGCCGCCTCTCCCAGCAACCCCCGCAGTTGTGACCCTCTGCAGCATCCCAGCCCTTTGGACTCGGCGGGGCCGTCTTCCCCGCTTACCCCGAGCCAATCCTTCCCTCTTCCCAGAAGCCGAGCAGCCTCGGTTGGCCAAGATGGGGGCATTAGCCCCAGTGGCCAGAAGGTTTAAGGGCTGGGGAGAAATTGCCTAACCAATGGGGATTTGCAGGGTTGTTGTTGTTGTTGGGGGGAGGAGATTCTGACTCCTCATTGGAAGGTCTTTTTCCCCTTGAAATGTGGATTATTTTGTCAAAGGCGGGAGGGAGGGAGCCTGCAGGTCGCTGCACCTGGGCAGGCTGGGCTTGGCATGGCCACCTGCCCCATCAGTGGAGCGGAGGAGGAGGAGGTGGGTTCCTCGCCTGCCCACCCAGCCCGCACATTAATTGCCTATCCCGGCTTTATTCCTTTACAGCAAATGGCCCTGCTGCCAGGAAAGGGGGTGGGCAAGAAGCACGCCCCTCCCACCTTAATGCCTGCCCTTTGCTTTGCACAGGACGCTGCCCTGAGTCCGTAGTGCAGAGGGCGGGGGCCAGCCCTCCCTCTGCCGCAGCAGCAGCAGCAGCAGCAGTGTTCTGCTTTGTGCTTTATCTCCTAATCAGCAGCTGCAAATCCAGGCTAAGAAGGCCTCCCGTCTCTCCTGCCTTGTAGATGGTTATCCTTCCATTCTTTCCCCATTTCTGTAGGGACTGAGCGGGCTCCTGTTTATGCAGCCCCGAGAGCTTCCTTCCCTTTTCTGCAGGTTGTAGAGCATGGCACAATCAAAAGGGACCTGTGTAGTTTGATTAACTAATCAAAAACTGATTAGCACCTTTGTTCATAGGGGATGCTGATTAATCAATTACTATTGATTGCAAGCATGGCTTTGGAAAAGAGATGTCTGGAGAAGCAGCCAATAAAAATTGAGCACCTGTCATAGCGATTAAATTTATTAAAACAAAATACATTATTTTTTATGAAGCTATCTTGAAATGGGTCACTGAAGGGGAACGTATTGATTGGGGAAGGATGAACTCCTTGAATTTCACTCGCTTAAATTAGAGACCAAATTCAATTATATTACAAGACAAACTCTGGGTTTAAATAGCCCATCACTAAATTAGAGAAGGTGAGGGGATAAACTGGGCTAATGAATAATGCCAGGCAGCCAAGAGGGTCGGCATCCCCCTTTCTGGATTGCTATCATGGGAATAAACATTCCTGAGTTGTTGCCATAAATGAGGGCCATCAGTCAAGCTTTGAGCCACTCCAGAAAGCAAAGCTTTCCGCCGGAGGCCCACAGCTGCCCTGAGCTGCATAAGTTTCTCCTCCAAGCCCCCTAGTTGATCTCTGGAAGCCCATCTCTGAATTCCAGGGAGAGGCTGAATTAGGTCTCTCTTTGTCAGGCTGCAGAAGAAACGCACAGAATCTGGATTGGACACCAGCTTTGATCTGCTGCAGGAAAGTGGCCGTGGGCATCCCTCGCAGTTTTCCCAGGGGTTCCCATCAGGGCAGAATCTGGGAGCTGCACCTGTTAGAGGAAGGGAAGGATGTAGATTTGGCCTTGCCTGAAGCAAGGCTGCCCTTCCTTTAGTTGGGGTGGGGTTGGTGCTGTGTAGGTGAGGCAGTTTGGCTTTGGGTCATGCTGGGAGGAAAACCGCCAGGGCTGCAGTTGGGGTGGGTCTTGGCCCCTCCATTCTCTCCGGATTCTGGGTAGGAAGAAGTCCTTCTGGTCTGAATGGCAGCTTTTCCTGGAAAGTTTGATTTGCCACCAGCTTCCATTGTGTGAGGCAGACTTTGCTAGGGGGCAAAAGAGAGGCAGAGGCCTTGTCTGCCTTTGGGCATTTCCAGTGGTGAGGAAACCGAAGGGTGAAGGAGGCCACTGCGCCACCCTCCCAGCATCACTCCTGGCCGGGCCCTTGCTGCGATGCTGATGGATGGCCCTGCAGCCTGGAGGAAGAGGGGAGGGGGCCCACGTGCAATAGAACGGCAGTTTGGAACATTCCTTTACAACAGGAGCTGTTAAAACTTCTGTAAGAGGGAGCCTTAAATCTAAATTTGCCACAATTAACAGCCATGCTGAGCCCACTCAGTAACCATCCATCAGCCCTTTGCTTTTACAGCACAAATGCAGTTGGGAGGAACTCTGGGCCGGTTGGTCTGGCGCTGCCCCTCCCGCTCCCTAAAGAGAACCCTTTAATACCTGGGTCTACATAACTTAGCAGGAGATAGTGAGACCCCGCGGAGCACAAGAGCTAAATCACAGCAGTAAAACATCCTGGGCTCCTTAAGTGCTGGGCTTCTATTGTGCCCTGGGTATTCAGCATATCAACAGCAATGCCAAGGTGTTTGCAGCCGGTGCTTATGGAGAGCAAGAGGAGGAAACACGGTTGGAAGCCCTCCGTGCAATTTGCACCCAGTTTGTGGGCGGCCTTGTTCTTCTCTCCCAGTGCTCCCAGTCACTGACACAGCCAGTACTAGAGATGCCGGTGGGGTCCCAGGCAGCCTGGATTTCCAAGGTCCCAGCCTGCTCTTCATATTCTCTATTCGGAGGCCCTTCTCTGTCTCCTGGGACCATAAAACCTAGAGGTCCTGCCCTCCTCCATTTTCCTCCAGCTCAGATCATGGCTAGTTACAGTTTCATTCCGAGGAGGACGAGAGTCTCGAGCTTTGGGGAATGTCCAAGGTGTTGACGGAGGAATCGGTCCCAATGGGGGGGAAACAGCATTGATTCAGCTGAAGTTGCTTTTTTTACTCAAGGACAATAGTTCCCCGTTCCCAAGCAGGAAGGTGAATCTTTGCAACCTGTCATTCAGCTGGGCAAACAATGCTGATTTCTTTAAAAGTTGACATATTTTGAGATGATTTCACCCACTGGGAATGGGCCTTCTTGAAAGCACTGCCTCTCGCCCATCCTTATTTGCAGAATTTTGTGGGCTAAATTTTGGGAGTAGAATGTGAGGAAATGGAGCGAGCTAAGCTGAAATCTTAGAAGAGCTAACATGTTTCTGAGATCTCAGCTTAAATTCTGGGTTCCTATTGTTGATAAACATCTGAAGTTTGGAGGTGTGTAGTTAAAATGGTACAAATTTGTGGCTGGGTCATTACAATTATGTCAGTTTTTGAAATGCAGCAGGCGTTTGTGAATGTCTGTGTGAAAACAACAAATATTCTCTTTCAAAAACTATATTTCATTTTGTAATGGAAAGCCTGCCCCTAAAATGTTGTCCAGTTAACCTTTGAATTAGGCCAGATCACAACTGTGGCATCCTTGGTGCGTCTTCTCTGAGCTTACTTATCTGCTTGCAGTCCTTTCATTACCCAACTGGGGTATCATCTTCCATGCTAGTGAGTGTGGGGTTTTTCATTTCACGCTCCTCACACCCACCACCCTCCTCCACACTGATGGTGTTCCTTAGTTAGGTAAAGGAACACCAGCAAGTGAACGACCGAGCTCAGAGAGCACCAAAGACCCCCACAGTTCAGCCTTGAGTGTCAGAGATGATCTTCCGTTAAAACCACAATTGTACTGGCAGAAGACAGTTCCCTGAGTGTGCCTTTTCTCTACACTAGATATGTCAATAATACAGAAGATGAAAAACGTGTACTAAGCAAAGCCAAGACTTTAAATGATCCTCAGTTAAATAGGAGAACATTTTTCACTGTTCTCGTAGCCCCAAAGCAGTGGTTGTGTTGCTGCTGTCCAGTTTGGAGGAGCATCTCCTTGCTGTGCACAAGGCTCCTCTGAGCCACAGCTCAAGACCAGGCAGCAGCATCACCACTGATGGTCCTGCTCCCAAGTCAGAGGTCGTGGAGTAAGCTTGCAATGGGATACTCTGGGGGCCTTCTGGTTTGCCCCCCAAAGTCAAGGCTCTGATGCCTTGTTTTCTGCCCATTGCACAGCAGATGCTTAAATCCCATGATGTGGGGGGTTGGTGAATGGCATAGGCTGCTGCCCCACAGAGTAGGTGCCCCCTCCCCAGCGTGGGGTTCCCTTCCCTCTGCTGGTTGGCCTGTTGCCCCTGGGCAGAGAGCTCTGGGCATGGGTCTACCCCCAGTTCCCCGTCCCTCTTCCTGGGAGGCACCTGGGCAGAAACACTAGCAGGCTAAGATGTATATTAACATCTTAATGAAAACGCCGTGCATGGATCTACGTTTACTGCTTGGTCTGACAAGAAGGAATTAAATGTCAGAAGGATTTGTAGCATCTGTAATTGAATTGGTGCTGAGAAAAGCAAACCTTAAGGAAGAAAGAATAACACATTAGGATTAGCAAGAAATGTGGCATTTTCTCAGAATTTGCCAGTGAAAGTCTCCCCGCTCAGCTCTGAACTGGCGCCTTTGAGCTTCCTCTTAAGAGAGCAGGTGAACTGGGATGGCGCTTTTCAGCTGCCCCTTATTTTTAAGGTCAAATAATAGTTTTCCACCCAGGTAACTCTGGGATTTCCCCCAATTGTTCAGTGGAGGCGCTTTGATTTTATCAGTCGGTGACGGTCCCTTCTAAGGTGGAACGGCTGCCATTTTTTGCTTTGTTAGACATGTCAACAGGCAGCTGGACAGCTGGACCCCAACTGCTAAATTGCCAGGTTGATCAGCAGATAAATCATCTTTGACACTCAAAATACCCTCAACAGAAAGTGATACATAAAATGAAATAGCCTAAACTGTCCATAAATCATCTGAGTATCCTCTTGGCATTTTTCCATTTAAAAGCTGGACTTTGGCTCCCAGAATTCCCCTCACCCACCTGTCCATGCCTGCCTGTAAATCCTGGAGGTGATGTCCACCTAGATAGATACTGCCCAGCCTCGGATGTGCCCCGGGGGCCTTAAACTGGCCAGGGTCTCGGTGAGGAACAGTTCCTTGAAGCCTGTCCTCTTCCATAGACCCTCACTCACAAATGAGGGTTAAGACATTGAATTGGGAGAAGCTGATGGGAGCCTTAAGTTCTCAATTAACATCAACTGAAATGTTCTGAAAGGAAAAAAACCCAGAAAATCCAGCTGCCTTTTGGAAAAAGCACCTTGGGGACCAACCGCCACTTGGCTCTGGGCACTCGGCAGAGGCAGCAACCCCCAGCAAAGCACAGAGCTCCCCAAAGCAGCCAAGAGGGAACCAATTGGTCTGTCCCAGCTGGTCCTCCTATCTCCCACCTGAGCCAAAGCCCACAGGTAGACTTGGGGAGGGGGGAGGAATGCTGCTGGATGGGGAATTCTGAGAGTTGAAGTCCACCCAACTCAGAGTTGTGAAGGTTGAGAAACGCTGGTCTAGACACGCACCCTACTCACCAGTGGTGGGATTCTACCAGTTTCCCTACCGGTTCGGTGATCGTGCACTTTGCGCATACGCGCACCTAACGCCTGCATGTGCAGCTTTCCAAACACCAGCTGAGGCTCTGCCACACCGATCAGCTGAGAAGATAAAGAACAGAAAAGATCCTGCGCGTTTCTATTCTTTCGCCTCTCAGCTGATCGTTGGAGCTTTTTTTGCTACCGGTTCAGTTGAACTGGGCCGAACTGGTAGCATTTCACCACTGCTACACGCCCTGGAGGCGGAAGGACCATTGTAAACTGTGTCAAAGTACACAGATGTGACTAAAGTCGTGCCAAGGGTTCATGAAGGCGTGTGAGAAAGAGACTTTCTGGCCCTCCTAGGTGCCCTGCTCAAGACAATGCGCCTCATCCTGCCTGATCCTCTTCCCTCACTACAGGTGGAAGGTGGGTAGATTGACCCACAGCAATGGCAGCCTTGTTCCCTCTGGCACCTTCCTTACCTGTCTCCTCCACTTCCCTGGTGGGAACTATGAGTTTGCTCTTCACATTGCAGTGAGGCAGTTTGCCTGGACAGCATCTAATGGGGCCTCTGGAAGACTCTTAATTGGAACTATATATATATTTTAATTAAACTTCATTTTGCAGCAATTTTCGGCCAGGAGTTATTTACTTACCTCTGAGTGTTTAATCATGGTGCAGATTTGATGCTCTCTGTGGGATCATAAATCCTTCTCCCAGACTGAGAGCCTCCTACCTGGCCTCCCACCTCCTCCTCCTCCTCCTCCTCCTCCAGGAAGCCCCCCGCTACCTGGAACTGTCATGGAGCTGCACACTTGATCGATAAACTTCAAATATTATGAGAGGCGGGGGCCTCCAAGAGAGCCGCCTCTCGGGGGGAGAGATCAATCTTTCTTAAAAATGGGCTGAAATTTGCACAACCGTCTCTTCCTGGTGAAATGCATTTCTCTCTGGCACCCGGGGGGGGGCAGGGGGGCTTTATTGGCCAGGCGCTTCTTGTAGTGAAAGATTTAAATGGCAAATCCTTCACATCGGACTTCACAAATCATGTAAAGTTAAAAGAATTTTACCATTTCAGTTGCTGCTGTGCTTAAATTGTAAGGGACGGCCAGTAAATCATTTTAATGGAGGTGTCACGGTTAAACTCGATCAAAAAAAAAAAAAAAGAGAGAGAGAGGTGGGGAAAGGCGACCGTGGCTGAGCTTCCTTTCCAAAATGTTAATGTATTAATCAACAGGAGAATAATTGTCTTTTGCTCCCTTATAAATCTCAGTTGCCATTAGAGTTGCAGGGAGGGCTGCTGGAGCCGCGTCCCTAAATTAAAATTGTTTACATTGCTATACATTAATTTTACGTGGCTATCCCTCACTTGGGGTTCACTGCAGTTTCTCCCCAGCTGAGCAAGTCATTCTTCTTCTGACAGAAAGCATTGGGCGGGGGGAGAGAGTAGAAGAGAGCAAGCAGCTCGCAAAAGCAAATTAATTGCAAGGCAAGATGTTAAATAAATAAAATAAAAGCAATAGGCAATGATTGCTTTTTGTCTTCAGTTCAGAAGAGGTTGATGGCACGGTTTTGAAATCTCCCAGAAAAAGGAGGGGGGCAGAGAGAAATTCAGGGTTGATCCACCACTGTCCCCAGTTGAACCACAGTTCACAGGGGAGAAGGTAGCAGATCCTGTCTCCCTGTTGCTCCTTCAGAGAAATTTGGTCTTTCTTTGAGGGTGGGGCGACATTTTTTCATGGGGCTGCAGCTACAAGGTATGGATTCCCTATATCGGAACGCCCCCTCCCCCAAGCGGTGTGTCCATGCTTCCAGTTGCTTCCCCTTCTGCTAGCATCTCCTAATTCCCCCTCCCCCAATGCATTCCAGTAGTGCCCAGCAGCCTGAACCTCTTCCCGGGATCCCATTCGGGACTCACTCAGTCTAAAACAGGCACCCAACCTTGGCAACTCTTAAGCCTTGTGGACTTCAATCCCCAACTCCGGGACTTGAAGCCCACAAGCCCCAGGATTGCCAGGGTTGGACACCCCTGGCCTAAAATAAGTCACACCTGCATGAGGAAGGGTGACCGAGGTCGCCAGGGTTCATCCTGACCGTCTTGTAATTGTGGCAGATTCTCGAGCAGGAGAAGAGAGCGCCATCACGGCGGTGGACCATGCGGTGATCGGCGGAGTGGTGGCCGTGGTGGTCTTTGCTATGCTCTGTCTCCTGATCATCCTGGGGCGGTACTTTGCAAGACACAAAGGTCAGTGCAGGGGACGCTTGTTGACAAAGGTGGGGTTGGGGCAGAAGGGCTCTTGGACATCCTCTGCCCTCTTCCTGCCTGTTCTATGGGCTTGAGGGGGAGGGGGGTCTGTCTCATAGGCTCAGCTTCTTCCCCGCTTTTCCGCCCAATTGAGCAGAACCCTTCCCAGGGCTGGACAGAAGTCCATGCAGCCAGAAGCAAAAAGTGGCTCCTACCACTAGAACAGGGTCCCCAAACGTGGCAACTTTAAGACTTGTGGACCTCAACTCCCAAAATTATGCTGGCTGGAGAATTCTGGGAGTTGAAACCCACAAGTCTTAATGTTTCCAAGTCTGGGGTCCTCTGCACTAGAAGGCCCTCCTAGTCCTCCCTCACAGGACTTGAAGAGCGTTAAAGATGCCGGAAGCAACTATGCCATTGGTCCAATTTTTCTGGAGATTTAATCAAGAATCATGGAGGCTACAAAACCAGTTGGCTTGGAGGATGGACATATGTCGCCCTGAATATTAGATATTCCTTAAAATGTGTGTAGGACCTTTGTGGGGCTAAGAGCTCTTCAAAATGCTTCCCCCCCAAGAAACGGAGGGTCTTCCGCATAGTTCATACATCAGGCAGGCCCTATACAGTCTCCTCCTGGGGCTCAGTCTGTACAGGCAAAGAACACTTTTCAAGACCGTCAGAAGGTCAACTGCCTTGCATCATAAACAGGGCAGACCCCTTCGAAAGATGCAAGGGGGCTGCATTCACCTGTGTTGCTTGGATTTCACCATGGATGCCCCCTTTTAACCCAGGCAGACGGTTGCCAACATCTCTCATCGATAGACTGGTTGGGGAGTTGTTGGCTGTGGGGGGCAACGGCCAAGTACACCGGGACTATCAGCCGAACCTCTGGGAGGACAGCCTACCAGAACGGATGCATAAAGACCTGCAAGGCCAACTTTTCCGTAGAATACCCCTCAAAGTGGGGTGAGGGGACATTGCTCGGTTGCCAGTGATCAAAGTCTGGTGCCTAATGGCCCGGGACACCAGTCACTAGTGTGTCTCCTGGTACAATTCTGCCCAAATTTGTGCAAATCCAGATGAATCCTCACACACACCCCCTCAGAATCTCAGGGAGGACTGATTTGACTTTGAGCTGACTTTGATCAGCCTCTTGCCTGGGGATTTTGGAAGCTGTCCTCCCTCACATCAGGAAGACCCAGAATTAGGGAAGGCTGTTCTCCATGCAGCCCCCTCCCCAAGGCAGTGTTGGGGGGAGAGGGGTGAAGAAGGGCTGGACTGGCGAGCAGAAAAGGTCCTAGCCAAAAGCATTTGCATCGTAAGATGGAAAGCAGGGAAGGGGAGGCCCGGGAGAAAGAGACTCTCGGGGTGGAGGGGGGCTGAGCTGGAGTCTCCCACCTGGCGTGGCAGGGTCCCTGAGGCCTCTCTCCTTGGTGCAGGTACATACTTCACGCACGAAGCCAAAGGAGCTGACGACGCAGCTGACGCCGACACTGCCATCATCAATGCCGAGGGGGGACAGAACAATTCTGAAGAGAAGAAGGAGTACTTCATTTAGAGCCCCCTTGTTCCAGGAGGCGCCCAACGGCCGGGCTGAGGGAGGCCCAGCCCTTCCTAGAAGATAAAGACAATGATGTTGGAAGTTGCTACCAGCTTACAGCTTTTTTAATTTGTCTCTTTTGTGTGTCTTTCTTTTTCTTCCTTCCTTTCTTTCTTTTTCTTTCTTTCCTTTTCTTTCTTTTTATTTTCTAAATTTATGGCTGGCAAAATGTGTGGGAGTTGAGGAGTCCCAACGTAAAAAAAAAAGGTGTTCTTTGTAAAGTACACTCTGCTGTGTGACACTTCTGTATCATTGGGTTGTTAATTCTATGGCCAAGTTCAGCTTGGATTTAGTTTAGTTCCATCATTTACAGAAAATTCTGTGCCTTGTTTTATTTTTTATTTCATTGGAGGGAGGGAGGGAGGGAGGGAGGGGGAAAGAACCTACAGTTTCATACAGTTCTTACGTTTGTTTTCCTTCCTCGCCTTTCTTGGAATTGTCTGCTGGAATCCCTTGAGAAGAGATTTGGGCTGGTTGCTTATTGATGTTTTTTTTCTTTTTAATCTCGTTCGGTTGTGTTAGTTTTCTCTTCTTCTACTATTTCTTCTTCTTCTCCTTTTTTGTTTTTTGTTGAGATTCTGGGTTCTATTTTGTTGTTGTTGTTTGAAACCGTGTCATCAAAGGAGAACCAGCACACCTTAGATTTCATTGTTTGAAACTGAGTGTATCCATCATCCATCATAATCCCTTGTTGTGAGAGCTTGGACCAATAGGCTTTGTGGGAGAAGGGGCAGCCGCTGCCTCAGTTTCCAGTGCAGCAAAGACAAGCACCTGGGCTGGCTCTGCTTCTCACCGAGAGCCAGAAGTGTGCTGACTTGAGCACCTGCAAGCAAAGTGTGTGCCTAGGGAGCCAAATCTCCTTTCCTTCCGTGCTTTTCCGCGCTCCGGAGGGTCTGGAGCAGCGCGATCAGCCTGCAGATACCGTGTCCAAGATCTTCCCCAAAATGGTCGCCCCAAACGGGGGGCAGATCCTTCGGGGACAGCAGGCGAAGCCGAGTCGTGCCAGGGGGAGGAAAGGTTGAGTTTGGCTCCGATTATTTTGGTTCCCAAAGGTCCCGTCGGTGGCTCCCAATTTGGCCCAGCCTCACTGTAATTTGCTGGAGACAGAAAACTCTGTGAATCGGCCAAACTTGTCCCCTTTTGCTTTTTAAAAAGATTTTCCTCCCTCTTTTCGTTCTGCGTATTCTTTCGGCCTCGTTTGATCCCTTCTTCCCTTTCGTGCTTGGCAGCAGAGGTCACGGCGTGATCTCGGCCTGCAAGCCCTGCCTGACACCCATATTGGGCACCCCGAAGTCCCCAAGGCAGAGGCTGGGAGAAGCCTGCCACGCCTTCGGGATGTGACTGTCGGACAGAAGGCAGCGGGGAATGGCAGAGAAGCGAGCTTTGCTCTCCGGCTGGGCAGCCCCTGCGCCTCTGTCCCTGGGAAGTCAGCGCAGCGGCTGGCGCAGAAAAGTTTCATTTACTTGATCCAAATTTTTTCAGGCTGAGTGGGTGTGCAAGACAGAGAGAGAGAGAGAGAGAAAGAAAGATTATTTTCTTTTTCCTTTTCCCTGACTTCAGCTTCCAAATGGAGCCTTGGTTCCCTTCTCCAGGCTCAACCTCCAGCTGCCAATAACAGAACAACTTTCCTCTCTTCCCCAAGGCTGGAAATGGGGGGGCACCTCCCTCTCAGAAAGCCTGGGAGGAGGCAGGGAGCATCTCGTAGCTCCGGAGTCATCTAGGGCGGTTTTTCGCCCCACCTTAGCAACTTTAAGGCGAGTGGACTTCAACTCCCAGAATTCCTCAGCAGCAACGCAACGCTGGCTGGGGTATTCTGGGGGTTGAAGACCACTTGTCTTAAAGTTGCTAAGGTGGGGGAAAACCACCCTAGGAAAACTGGGTCTCTCCAGGAAGGATCCACGTTGGAAGCAGGGTTGGCTTACAGGGAAGCACTTAAAGGATGCTGGCTGATAGATTTGTATGGCTGTCCTGTTATATACTTGCAAAGATTTATTGTGGGGGGGGGAGGGAGAGAGACTATCATCTCTTTACGTCAACATCTTTTTTTAAAAAAAAGAAAAAAGAAAGGCTTTTGAAAATATTTATTTTTAAATTATTGGCAGAAACATTTAGACGTTAACCTTTCGCTGAAGAATTTGGCACGCGAAACCTGTCCTTTTTAAAAGAACCTTCCCATCTTCCCTCCCCGACAATTCTCCCCACCTTGCCATCCTTAAGCCATGAACCCAAACCCTTGGCCTTTGGCTGCCCCCTACCCAATTTTGTACCACGCCATCTTGTTTCTCAGCCTTCGGAACCACCGGAGACCCCAGTCGGGGGCCACACTGACAGGCAGGCCATGGACAGCTTCTGAATGATTTTCAAGAGGGAGGGGGCCTTTTTTTAACCACCACCGATCCCAGAACTGGCACATCCTCTGCGCTGAGCGGCTCATCTTTGTTTTGGAAAGTGTACAGTAGTGCCGTGTTCCCGATGTAACTTTGACTTAATACTGTTGAGATGTCTCAGGTTCACGTGTTTTGATTGGTGTTTCCGTCTCAGGTAGATTGCAAACTTTTTGGATCCCACACCTTGGAAGAGACCGCAAGGAGCAGCCCCCACCGGGAAAGGATGGGCGGTGGGTCTTCTGCCATCGCCCGGGAAGGAGGCTCTGTTGAGGAGGGCGGGGGGCGGTTGTTCCTGCAAGTGTTCCGTGCACTGTTTGAAATGTATTGTTAGCTATTGATTTGTGCAGGTTTAGATTCCAAGAGTTAGGAGTTGAGAAAGAACAAACTTGTTTTTTGGGCTTTGGTCATTCGGATGTGGTTTTATTTTTCCCCCCTTTTCCTTTTCCTTAAGACAGAACAAAAAGGAAAGTTGAGGAGGAAAATGAAGGGTGCGTAGCTAATGCCAAATAAGCTTGTTCTTGACTCGCCCTTCGACCTGTTTTCATTTCGCCCCCTTAGGCCGATTCTGTTTAAGGTGTCCATGGATGATGTTACAGTGTAAGAAAACGCATAACCATCTCTTCCCATTCACATTTTGTATTGGTTCATGTATACCATTTTTACAAAGAGAAAGAAGTACTATAAAGTATCTGTCTTCTTAATAAAAACAAATTAATGTTACAAAACTAGTTATGTCCTCAGTTGGTGCTTATTTCTCACTTCCGTCTCCTTGAGCCTCCTGGCTCTGTCCCCCGTGGCTCGCTTCCTGAAGCTGAGGTGGTGTTACCCATGGACCCCCTTCCAAGTGCAACTTTAGGACAAGTGGACCTCAACCCCCAGAATTCAGAACTGCTTCTGAATGGTCATGGGTGGCCCTGTTGACACCGGGACTTTCTCTGAGACCTTCCGTTAGCCAGAAGGTCAGGCTGAGGGCCTCCCCTGATCCAACAGCATCGAAAAACCTCATGAATAGCCAAAGTTCGGCCTCTTTGCTTCCTTGACCTGCCTAGGATCTTGACCAACAATGGTCCAAAAGACCTTTCCTCCAATGGGTTTGCATCTTCAGGGCTTCCACAGTGGCATTCAAGAAAGCCCAGTCATGCAAACAGTAGTGAAACGCCTCTGAATTCTGGCCTGTCTTATTGTTCCTCCCTCAAGGATGTGCTGTAGTGTTTTCAAGCTTGCCATTAAATTATTTGTGAAGAACTGCTCTCCAATGGAGCTGTAGGTGAGATTCTTTTCACTGACAAGTCTTAGTGGTTTCTTGTCTGATTTCAAAAGAAGTTCAAGGGATGCCTGATTCCTTGAAGGTGGGCATCGGAGTTGGCAGATGATGTTTCCCCGGACATTGGTGTTGGCAGGAATGCGAAATGGGTCCTCCAATACCCCATCATTCATTGTCCTATGAAAACCATAAAAGGAAAACTCTACTCAATAGAAGAGAATTAGTTCTCCCTCTGGAGAAATCGTGCTTTTTTTCTGCTGGAAAACCAGCCTGCCTTTCTCAACATCTTGTCCTTTGTCAAAAGGAAGCTTCACCTGATTGTGTTTTTTTAGTGTCGGGCTGAAGGGGAAGGGGATCTGGACTTACCTCTCAGGATTTGGTTCTTTCCCTTGATCTGCTATCTGGTTTGATCTACTATCTGAGCACACTAATACTGTCACAGTCCCTTTCTTCTCATTGGCTGAACCCTAAGAGAAAAGGTGGCAATATGTTATAAAATATATTTATTTGGCCAGAAACAGTTGGACTACCTGATCTGAAGCTGGATAGTTGCTAATTCTCTTTCCTTTTTAAACTAGATGGTTGAGCGAGTTTTGGGTCTGCTCCAAGATATGTGTTCCTGTTCCTTGGCTCATTTGTTCCAGAAGAAGAGGTTTTTCTTGAATAAATGCTGGCTTGAATTGGATCAAAATCTAGAATTAACTGCTCAGCCTATTTCCCCAGGCAATTCCTATAGAATTGAGCTGCCTTTTGGTTAAACGTCATCCCAACATCCCCAGTTTTCTTAAAATGGCCCTCTAAGGAGCTACATCAACTGTGATACAACTCTGTGGACTCCAGTCCCATACGTGACATTGTCAACTTGACCATGAAAGTCACTGTTTGTTTGGGGAAACTGAGGCAGCCTCCTGTGTGGCTAGTATTCAAGCAGTTGACCATTTGCAATCTGTTCCAGAAAACCCGAGGGTCTGCTTTCCTGCAGCTCCAAGGGTTACGAAGGGATTCCTAAGTTTGCAAATAGGACAATAAAATAGCAAAAACCAGGCTGATGGTAACCTAGCAGAACATAGCAACATTTAAAGTCCTCCAAAAGCTAACTGCTAGTTTCTCTTCCCTGACTGATATTTGTTTATATCAGTAAGGAAACATAGCTGTTTGGCCAAACTTATTGACTCAGGTCCTCAATAGGGAACAAACCACAAAGCCTTCGGATGTCTCCTTTGGAAGAGGTTGTCCTGATATGGAGTTCTTTCAAACACTTTCCTAGTTCTTCGGATTGTGGACCAGAATTGTTTTAAGAGCCTGTGGCTTTACCATGGCTTATCTAGGAAAGTAGAATGCCCTTGTTTCTGAAGCTAATCTTTAAAGCCAGGGAAAACAAGAGCCTCAACCACAGGAGAAGAAATCAAAGTTTGCTGCTCCTTTCTAGAAACTTGCTGCCTTCTCCTTAATATGCCTGGTTGCTTCATTTTCCCAAACCTGATCGCCTTAAATCTTCCTTAAGTGATATCTCCTCAGGTTAATTAATCTCCAGGCTTAAACTTGCTGTGAGCAGCAGGCAGTCGGTCCTGAAGTCAGCAATGCTACGATTGCATCTCCTAATGCTGTTTATCCTGCATTAGTGTTTACTTAAGGAGAAAATTGATCTGTAATTGATATTTCAATCTTCCAGAGCTGATGTGGGGAGAGACTAAAAGAGCAGACTTTAGCAACACAGAAAAATTTGCATGTCCATCTCGCCTCTACTCTGCCTGTCCCATATTAATGCCAAAAGTACAAGTTGGAGCTAAGGCTGCCCTCCCAGGCCCTGCTTGCTGGGTGCTGCCTTTCCACTTGCAACCTGATGGGCGTTTTCTGTGCTCTTTTGACTGAAGGCTCCTCTTGATGCAGCCGTGCAAGGTTTTCTGCTCCGCTCCCTCCCTCCCACTTGATCCTCTGCTGCATTGCTTGATAAAATGTCAGATGTGACTCTTTGCCCCCCCCCCCAGCAGTGCCCTCTTCAAGAACGATTGCCTTGTGAAGAATGTTCTCTCCCTCAAAAAGTCATAGGTTGGGGAATGTCAGCTTTGCTCAAGAAAACAATCACAGTCACCCTGGAAATGATGATTCTCTGCAGGGTTTTAGCCTGCAGGGCTCCTTGGAGCTCTCCTTGGTCCTGATTTGGCTGCCTGCTCCACACCAAAATTGCTGCTGTGCTTGAACAGGGCTGCTTCCTGGCTTCTTAAGCCACCCACATGGTCTAAACTTGCTCCATGCGAGTTCAACTCCCCCTGCCTAGATGTAGCCCACTCAGAACTCATTGGGTTTTCCATGTGAGTCTTGGGTAATCAGAGAATTCTCTTACTCGTTGCATTTTAGCTCATACGATTCCTAGTTGAACCCTTGCAGCCCTCCTTGTAAAAACATCTCAATCTGGTCTGAGGTTCCCTGCTGCTCCCACCTCCAGTTTTCCTCTGCTTTTACCCCCCCCTCAGCTAAACCTAATCCTGGACATATTTCTTTCTGACGGTTTACTGAGATACGTTTAGAATTACATTGCACAAAAATACTGCTTTCTTATAAGAAAAGGAGGAAGGTTGGAAGTTTTACAATTAAATCTACATAAGAATTAAACAGATAACCACAAACCCTTTTGAGAAACTGAGCTGGATTAGAACTTCCTGTCTTCAGGTGTTTTCCAGAGCTATTTCATGGCCTACCTTTGGTTTCCAGAAACCACAAGAGCTGCATGTCTGCTCTGGATGCTGTGTACAGTATTGGTCTTTGGCTGAGTCGAGCCATTATTCTTACTCTGGGCACATCCTCTTAAAAATACCTGAAGTTTATGTGGCTTCCCGGCTAAAACCAGCGAAATCTTTTGTAACCTAATCTGCCTGCAATGCATCTTTGGATGACTTCCAAGAGAGGCTACAATTCCATTACAGCTTCCCACATACTGCATGGCGGTGGAACAACAGAGAGAGGGAGAGAGAAAGCACAGCTCCATTTTTGGGATGTTACAACTGTGTGCATTGAGAGAACTGTTGCCAGAGACAACAAGATTAAATCATTCCTTTCCACCACAGAGCTACAGCTTGAAACTTTCAGATTCATCCTGCCATGCTCTTCTGCTCTCATGGACCAACTAGGGTGCCATGTCTGTGTTTGTGGACATACCATAAATATTCTACATCCAGAATGAAAGGAGGAGGCTTAAATGCAAGATGTCCATTATCTGAAAGGCTCTATAGGCAAAGCAGTCTGGCCAAAGGTGTGATTTGCCATTATCCATTAGATACATCCTTTTTTGTCCTCTGGCAAGGGCAGAACTGAAGTCATGAGTCTGAAGCTAAGTTTGTTCAGCAACTGTGCCCCTCTTGTTGCCAGAGAAGCCTCTGCAACCTGTTCCAGGTCCCAAGGAATCTTCAGGGCCCTTCCTACTTCAGTGTACCCATAAGTGGGACTCAGAGATGCAATCAAGTGTTGGGTACCAAATGCTATTTAAGCTTCTCACAGCCTGGATCAGCTAGAGAGCCTCAGTTAGCATGACCATTTCTCCATCTGCACAGTTGTCCTGCTGCTTTTCAAACTATAAAAATGCTCCTTGTTTGGAGTGGCAGAAGTGCAGGAGACCATTTCGTTTGCTTTCTTGCTTGTTTAGTCAAATGAGGGATGTGGGCAGTCCACTATCTTAAACTATGCCACAGCAATCATGGCCACAGTTGAATTTCGGTGTGTTAACCATTCTTGCAAGAACCCAATATTGACCAGAAAAAAATGCTGCTATTTGTATCTCATGTGGTGAAAACAGAAGGGCATAATAGAGATTTTCAATCTATTTCTGGGCCATGGTGCTCTTTTCCCTTTGCCAATTGTTCTTGCTAAGGATGAATTATAGTCTGCATATTGAGCCAGAATTGCAAAACTCTGGGTCTCGGCCAACATTTTGATCAGTCTCCCCAAGTGAACTCTCTTGCACCGAGCAATTTTGCCCTGAGCACACCATCTGTTTTGCACCATTTGGAGGGGGAAGTGACAATGCACACTGGTTGCCCAAGTTTGTGGAGCTCTGGGGAGCCTCCATGGAAACCCAAATTTGGAAGTGGAGCACTGTCTAATGGGCTAGTTTTGAGAGAAGCTCACAAGACAGCAAAACTTTCTTGGGCTGGATGAGTGCTTACATAAGGCGCTTGCTAGCTGGGACATGTGAATGGGTGTGTTGCACATGTGCTAGTGGAACAGTTTGTAAATTGTACCCCTTTGTCCATCTGGAACTGCTTTCTACTCTTTAATCAGAGGGTGAATTGAAGAAATGGTTGGAGATGAAGAAAATAAAACTGAGAATTCGAAAAATACTTGGCAGATTATTTAAGCAAGAGGACTTCAGAAAATGCATAGCATTGAGGAGGTTTTGTTAAAGGCCAAACCAAATTGATACTTGAGCAATTGTCTTTTGAAGTGCACAAGAGTGGGTTTGTCATCAGGATGGCCCAGAATGAGGCATTGGAGAACATCAACTTGAGAGCCTGCAGTGCTGCCCCTCACCTGAGGGGGCAAAAGATGCTTTGCAGCCCCCCCCCCAGCCCTTCTCTGCCCTTTCTTCAGCCAAATGCATCTTACCCCATGCCACATCTCAACTGCAGAGTCAGGAAAGGATGCAGCTGCTTTAAAGAGCAAGGGTTCCTTATGTGTATCTCCTTGTTCTGAAGTGTCATTTGTCTTTAAATCCAAGAATTGCACAGCCATAAGAGCTCAAAAAGAGCAATGTTCTGCTCCTGGAAACTAAGGATGGGCAGGGAAGAATATTAAGGTGAGGAAATGATCATGGTCTGGCCCTTCCCCACATTCATGGTTGATCTCCAAGCTCTTTTCTGGTGCTTGGTGATCGTTTTTCATCCTGCCCACAACATGGAGGGATTCTAACAGGTCTCTGGTCTTCTGGAAACCTGTGAACTTTGATTTAAAGTACATTGTTTGCAGTAGTAAGTTGAGCACTTCTAAAAGAATGAATAATTTCCCCCTAATTGCACAATTATTTTATTTTGTAGTCTTCGGATCTGTGGAAGTTCAGCTACATCGAGTGAGGTATTACTTTAATTAATAAATAGTTTTGCTTCTGATAATTACTGCCTTGACTTTTCTGAAAACTTAATGCTACTAAAAGTCAAGGCTTTCATCTCTAGTGCTGCATAAAGTAATTGTGCAATTAGTGATAAATGTTGCTTTGACTTGTGGCATGTTAAGGAACAAAAGCAGGGAGGGCCGTCATATTGAATGCACATGTTAGAGATGTCATGGAGAGGAATCGGGAGACGATGCCACCTCGAAGCACGGATCTGAGATAACTCGTCATTGATTGAGAAAAGGGCTTGACAGCAGGCTAATAGGTTTTCTGATGCTTCAGTCACAACTGCTAGATATTGGTTTGTGATGCTGCACAATGCATCGGTTCTCCTCATCCCCTCCTATCCTCTAACATTACTGTATTGATTTGAAAGTCCTTGAGTTCAGTGCCTCCAACTTCCCATTTGTCATCTGGGTAGCCTTCACTCAAGCAAAATACATACAGTTGGGCTAGGAGAAGTCAAAGGGAGGATTTCTTTTTCTTAGGATATTATTGCAGGATCCATGGTCCTTCCCTCTAGAGCCCCACCCTTCCATTGCCTTAAGGGAAACTCCACTTTTAGAGTTGAGCAAACCTTTGCAGGATGCAGCCCTCTGCTTTATCAGCTGGTGTCTTAGAGACAGCAGAAAACAGGAGTGGGTTTGGGGTGGGCCATGCTGCCTTCCACCCTGTTTGCCACCTCAGAGATCACCGCGTGTTACCTTTAAGGATGGAGACATCTGTTGAGTCACTCATTTTCAAAAAATGGAGGCTGGTCTCTCTGTTTATCCCAGCAGCTCTGGGGTGGGGGAAGAGTCTTGGGTTCCAGGACCCCAAAACTCACTGGGAAGTTGGCATCTTCTTCAATTTTCTTTTGAAACTCTGATCAAGTAGACTTCATACCTTCCACATTATATCCCCTTTTGGCCATCAAGACCTTCCCACCCCTTCCTTTCCCTGTCATTCTGCCCAAAGAAGAAAGTTGGAGATCTGTAAAATCTGTCCTTCTTAAAAATAAGGTGTACTCTTTTCATCTCATCAAGTTTCCCCCCAGCTATAATTCTGAGTTTCACAAATTAGTTGCAGAGCTACCTTTTGATTCTTAAAACTCACCTTTCCAAGAAATTGAATACTTAGATTCTTCATGAATGAAGGCAAATGTACGTGTCCCAGGATAATGTTGCAAGATCCAATCTGGGTTGGTCATAAAGAAGTTTCCTGAAGATGGCCTCACCACAAGTCTGAAAGCTCAGAAGAGTAAACTTCGGGTCCCAGTGACCAACCCAGTTTGGATCTTGCAGCATGGGCTTTTGCCTAAATCAAATCATCTTTTGCAGGGAACAATTACAGAGTTCAGGTCATCCTCCTTGTCACAGGCTAAATGCAGGTTTTCATTTGTGTTACTCTTCTAAGCAAAATCAGCCCAGGCCAAAATGGACTTTATTCAGAAGCATTTTCTTGACCCTACATTTTTCTTCTATGGCAGTATGATGCGAGTTATTCAAAAGCAAACATTTATATGGAGGAGAAAAAAGAAAAGAATGGTTCTATTTATAGTTTTTCCATAGGGTCTTAATACCAAAGCCTCAAAACCCAACTTGCATGATGTGTTAAAGAAATACAAAAACAGGAAAATCCACAAAAGACATCAAAGCAACAGATGAAATGTTTTTTAAAAGCAAGCAAATCCCATAATGTGCATTGAGCCGCCAGTAATGAATGGAAAATAGAAGGGTCAGAAACAGGAAACCCTTGAAAGGAATTGGGATGAGCATCATCTTCATATAGACATCTGTCTATTACTTATGATTATCTATGATCATCTATTATCATTTATCTGTTATGTATTATTATCTATTATCATCTATCTGTTATCATATATCATCTATCTATCTATCTATCTATCTATCTATCTATCTATCTATCTATCTATCTATCTATCAGATTAACGTAGCCCACCAGTTCACTAAACTTTCCCAGAAAGTTCTCAGCTCATGTGAGTGTGGAACTCCTGCCACTCACATTGAAGGGAGGGACAAAATTTCACTTGACTAAAAAGCAAGGCAGAAACGTAATGCTGAAATATTATTTATGGAAAACTCGAGATAAGTTAGAGAACATGGCTAGAGAGCTTCTATTTATTCGGCATTCGCTGCGGTTCTCAGGATAACTATATGTGACTTTATAGCACACAGACGCCTCAGAGGAATCGCTGTTCCTGGAAGTGGCTTCCAGCTCTGGCACTGTGTTTTAGGGAGGAGATTGACAGACTGAGAAGACCACCAAAAGAGCAACCAAGGTGACAGGGCGGCTGGAAGGAAAACCCCACGAGGGATGGATTGGAGGTGTTGTGTATGGAGAAGACAGGCTTGTGGAAGACATAATAACTGTCCTCCAAGATCTGTAGGGCTGTCATGTAGATGATGGGGCAGAATTGTTCAGAGTGTTCCAGAAACAAGGCAAGAAACAAAGCATTGAAATTACAAAGGAGGCAGAGAACAGCTGGACATCAGAAAAACACAGAAAGAGCTGTTCAACAATGGGCTGCTTTGCCTTGGGAGACAATGAGTGTCCTTCACGAGAAGTATTTAAACAGAAGCTGGAGGATGATGTGCCAGAGATGCTGTTATGGTGGTTTGCATGGAGAAGGGAGTTAGTCCAGGTAACTCCCAAGCCAAACCTTACGTTTGATCCTACTGTTGCATATGCCTCCTACATTAATGAAAACAAACTGATTCGTCCAAGGGACCTGGTCCCATCCCTCCCCCACCACTTTCTCTTCACATGAAAGCATCTCCTTAAAACCTTGCAGAGCCAACAAACTCCAAATGAAGACAGGTCTACAACACTCCACACTTCCTTCCATTTCTTTAGAGGAGCTCCCTGGGACTTGGTTGACTTCTCCGTCGTGAAATGTGCAAGGCCTCCAAAGAGAGCCTCCAATTTCTTCTCCAGACCCACACAAATTACCTGATTGCTAGACACACCCCTGACTTTGACCCCTGAGAAGGAAAAATCAGCCACTGGCCACTCTGGTTGTCCACCAGCCTTCTTTCTCAAAGATGACCACTCAAAGAAAACAGACACACCCTTGGTCTCTGTGGGCAAGTTTGAACAGGCAGCAACATGCAGGCTCACGTCTCCAAACCCTCCAGCATGAGAGGGGTGGTTCCTTTGAGCCCCTCCCAGCCCTCCAAAGTAGTCTGAACAAAGGAAGGGAGTTATAGGCACCAAATAGAGTGCTGAGATTCTCTGGCATTACAAAGTGGCTGGATCCCTTCCAGATGCAGAACAGGGTTTCACAACATGTTAACGCTCCTTCTTGTGGAAGGTCTTAACTTTTCCCTTTCTCTGTCCTGTCTACCATGTCTTGAACATGGAAGGGTGACTATCATTCCCTCCCCCCCATCTCCCCAACTCCAGATCTCCCAAGAACATTGCATTGGCAACTGCCCTGGGAGCATCTGGTGGGGAACGGATTGTGCCCACAGTATGGATCTACCCCTCCATGGAGTTGCATTTGGGGGCTCCAGGACAGATGGCGTTCCTTCCAATTTTTTCCCCACTGGCCACCAAACGCCTTCTCCTACATATGTTGGCATCGCCTACTCTGTTCTGTGAAACTTTAATTTGGGAGACCGATTTACAGCAGTGACCAAACCAGCAACATCCTAGTGAATCAGCTCTCTGTAAATGCTCTAGTTAATATGACTGTGCCCATAGTTAATAAATAAGAGTATCACTGATTAAATTACCACTAGGCTAAAGCCATGGCAGCACCATGTAAACTTACATAAAAAAGAAACCCCTTGAGGTCAGTGTGGTTCCCACCTGCCCACCACACCCTAAGAGTGACTCATAAGTCTATCCAAACCTGTCTTTACTCCCAGGCCTGGGAGGCAATGGCAGCTGAGTTCAGGCACTTTGAAGGGGAGGCATTGTGTCTTTCCATTTTGGTGGCATTGGGTTGTGTAACCTTTGACATTCATGGTCTTTTTCTTTCCTTACACTGTTTGTGACTTTTTAGTACCTAAGCCATCCAGTCTCATTTGGTGGCCTCTAAGTTATTGCGCCTGGGAGTCAGGAGCAGGAGGGGGGGCTGACCCTCTCCATTGGTTAGGTTGACTTGTGACTTCTGAAGCTTTCAACCCAGACAAGATGAGCCCAGCCACCAAAAAGGCACCCTTCCCAACAGGGAACCCTTCCAAGTCGCTTGAACCCCAGTTTCTCTGGCTGCACTAGATGAGACTTCTGGAAGTTTTTAGCCCATCTGGAGGGCACCTGGAGGGCAGAAGAAGTTCTGATCCTGCCCCCAGTGATGGCAGGATCCTTCCCTTTTGGTAAGAGTTAACGAGAGGCTTAGCAAGGCCTCCCAGGAGTCCTTGATCTCAGCACCCCCTACATGTTGCAAAGCGAGCATCTGCAACTCCTTTGTCCCTGTTGCCTGCCCTCCCTTTGCTGTCTGATGGCACTGGGGTCCCCAAGTCTTCAGAGCTGCTGCTGGAGCAAACCACATTCAAGGAGACATGAAACAAACAGAGAAATGGAGAAGCAGCTGGCTGTAAAAGGAATTTTTGATCACAAGCCCTCTGTCCGCTCTGTGCTTGGCTCCCCCGAAGCCCCCTCCTCGGATACAAGGCTGTCACGTGCCTCTCATCCACACAGGGCTCTTCCTTCCCCCATCAGGCTGCCCCTCTTTGCCCCCTGCCCTCTTCCACCTGGGCCTGCCTCTCCCAGCCCCCACTCCCCATGAAGCCCCATCACTCTCCTGGCAAAAGCCCTCCACTCTTCCAGAAGTCAAAAAACTTCTCCCTGTCGGCCTGCAATATGTCACAAGACCTCTTGTGATCTGGCAGCAGATTGAGGGCTCTAGACTCTTGCCTTCTGATGACCATTGACCTTCTGATGAATAGGTGTTCATTAGTTGGTCTATATTATTTTGTAAATCCAACTCCATCATGTCTCCAGGTGGCAAACAATATACACAACTTTGAGCCATTCATGTGGCACCAAAGAAAATCCAGACCAGAGCAAGCCCCATCTTCCAAATCAGACCAGTCATTTGGAGCCGGCCACCCACCCTACCCTAAGCCCCAGGAGGAGATCTTGAAGGATCATCTCAAGGACATCATGATTCTCTGATTTACATATATTTTAAATGTATCTGGAATCTATTTCAAGTCTTGAAGCCATCCCAGGGTGCTGAGCCAATCCAATCAGTTGCTCACAGCATGTGTGCCACCCTAGAAAAGCATTTGAACCAGCAGCACCCATAGTTCACCCTTTGGAGGTTCTTCTCCCCATGGAGAGGTGGAGAAGGGGCAAAAAGGACTAGAACCATAGGCAGATTTGGTAAATTGGATCCAAAGGACCCACCCTCTTTCTTCCCCTTCTTCCCTATCACCACAGCACCACACCTGAGGGCTGCACTGATTGCCCTTGATTTGATTCCTCGGAAGAAAAGGATCCTGTCTCTGCAAAACAGGTTGGGTGGGGGCTGCTGCAGATCCAGCTGCACTCCTCCTTTTAGCGGCAGAGTGCCAATACACTTCACAGAGTGGCTTCAAAAGGCTCCTGGATGAGCCTTTGATCAAAGCACCCTTTTAAGAATGGCACGGCCCTAATGCACATGCTTATTCTTTCCCAAATAAGAGGTTTCCCAGAGCGGGGAGGAGAGAGGCTGCTTCAGAAATGATCCAGGGCTGGCACCATGAGGCTCACCCAGACAATGCCTCCTTTCAGAGAGAAAGACCTTGGGCTCGCTTGGCTGGTCCTGAAGAGAAGAACCAGGGACCCTGGCCAGGCCCAGGGCTTCCTGGTGGAAATGAAGGAGAGCTTCAAATATCATGTCCAAGCCCTATCACTAGTGGAGCTAAAGAAGCAGAAAACTCCATTACAGTAGTGGGAAAATGGAATATTCCTTTGGCCAGGAAACCAAGAGCCCCATCTGCCCTCTTCCACAACGCGTCCCACCGAATCACCCTGTCCTAACACTACAATTCAGGTCCATATCACAGCACCTTCTGGGAGGGCAGGGAAGTGCTATCTCTCATGCCCCAAACATCACAGGGTGTGGGGGAGGGGGAGAGAGGTGCTTGCAGGGGCCATTTTGGTGAAAACTCAAGGTGCCTCTTCAAGTTCAGGTTCCTGGAAGAGCCCCTTTTGCGTCTCTCGTGCTTTTTCACACCTCGCCTGGGACTGAGCATCCGAGGCCAACGTCTTTCAAACCGAGCATATTCTGAACGTCAGAGGCCAACTTTGAAGCCATCTGCTTTGCCATGCTGCCCTTCTGTTCCTTCTAGCTGGAGGTCTGGAGCATTTTCCTCCCAGCTCTTGCCTTGTTTGAAAGGATTCTTACAATGTTTAGCTCAAATCAGAAATGGTAAAGTCATGTCTTCAGTTTCTGGGTCAAGTGTTTGTCTACCCATACCAACAAACACACACGTCCACTGTCCTCTTGAGGCGAGGAGTTCCAAGAGGAGGGGGTCCCCAACTGCTTGTTTCTGCCCATCAACTTTGTCCAAATGACAGCCAAGCAAATCCACACTCTGAAGGCTAATAACAGGAAGATAAATCCATCAGGGACTCAACTGGCAACCTTACGAAGGGGCATCGCAAATCCTGCTTCTGAGGAGGACAAGAAGATTGTCATCCCTTGTCACAGAGGGCCAGGATCAGCCTGCATAATGTTGCCTGTCTTGGGCAGAAAGAGGGTGAGGTGACAAGGAGAGGAAGGCCTCCATCCGGAAGTTTTAGCAGGATGGAAACAAGGGGTGCCCAGAAGGGGCTTGTCCAAAGACAGTGGAGGGGCTCAGCAAAGCTTCACTGGGGGGGATACATGGGAGTTAGACAGAAGAACCCAGAAGGGAGGTCTTGGGACATGGATGAGAAGGACCCCAACATTCAAGCTCAAGTCCAGAGACCCTGGCAGGGGCTCAAATCATCAGGTTGTGGCTCTTGGGCAGGGCCAGACTTTGGTTCACTGGACAGCACCCCCTGATCCGTTGCTACCAAGAAGGCAGCACCCTCGCTGGCCAAAATTGGGTGACTCATAAAACACCCAGGTCTCTTTGGATGGAAGAACCTCAGAAGATCAGAAATATGTCCATATTATCTTCGTTGAATGTATGTGAGGTCAATATCTCTCTCTATAGACACCTCCTGAAAAAAGGAAACACTGCACCACCATCCTATTGATTTCCAACATTCGCTTTCTGCTTGGGTACATTTCTTCTGAACAGAGCGTTGTCTATCTTGCCTGCACATCCAAAGCTCCAAAGAGTCTGTCAGTTTCTCTCTCAGCTACTCCAACGTGCTGGCTGGTGACACCCAGAGAGCTGTGCTGGGCGAGTCTCTTCCTACCTTCTTTTCTTAATTAGTGATTCTGCATTGCTGGGCAGAGCTCTTGGTGATGATGGTCCCTTCAAAATAATTTTCAAAAACAAGACAAAAATAAGCATGTAAAGTCTATGCAACAGCTCACACTATTAGCAAAAGGCTCAGATGCTTGGAAAAGGCAGGGCTGGTTTTTTTTTTCTTAGTCATAAAAAATGCTTTTGCCACTCTGGGAGCGTAGCTAAGGTGGCTTTCTGGAAGGCAGTGCTGGGTGGGGGAATGAATATTTTATGCTTTTCAATGTAATTGAATGCTGGGAAGAGTCGAGGAGTTTCTCCCTTGACTGGGAAAATCAGTCAAAACATTTATCAGAAACCTGTATCGCTGGGCTAAGCATTACTGAGAGCCAATCGCTGCAAGATCAGAAGACATGGAGAGACCTAGCCCATAGAACCACCAAGAGTTGGACTTGACTGAATGGATAACACTATCATCATCAACATCATCAATCTCTGCCTGACTAATCAGAGTGAGCCAAGTCAACGCAGGCTTGTCCTGGGTGCCTCCAATAAGGTGAGAAGCCCCATGGAGATGTTCCAGGAGAAAACATCAGCTTGGAGAGTCCCATGGGTGGCCCAAGAAGGGTCCACAAAAGCCATCAAGAAGAATCAGAAGTTGAGGTTGAATGGAGAACCTCACTAAGTCAATCCAAGATGCTATGTTCATCAGGACATATTTAGATGGGGTCAAATAGAAATGGCTATGTCTTATCCTTAATTAGGAGTTTCTTGGAGAACTGCTACCTGAAGGCAGATTCCAGGTATACATAAATACACATATTCTCCTTGGCTGATCTTGGAGGCTCCCAAACTCTTCTTCTCCACTGACTCTTTTTGACCTTTTTAATCTTTATTGGGTGCTCTGCCTCCCTCTCAGGCTCCGCACAGATGAGCCACCAGCTGCTTCTGATGCTTCTGCTGGCATGGATCCAGTCCTCCAATAGTCCATGCTGCTCTGAGTCAGACAGAAAAGTTGGTTCTTGAGGGTTCCAACAAATTTCCCTTCACAGCAGACCCCAGAGGCAAAACTACCTAGTTCTGGGAAGTCACTCTGGCTTTTCAGTAAATGAAGCCTGAGCTCTCCAGCTTGGATCTTCTGCAGCAAAGTTTGCTGTAAGCCTGATGTGTTTTTATGGTTCCTCTGAAATGCAACCACATTTCCACCTTCTCTTAATGCCTCCTAGGCAACCTCAGATGATGGGTGGTGAGTGTGGGATTGCACCTGAGTTTAAGGGGTTGTGTTCCAGCTGCAGGACAGGAGAACCTCCCAAAACCATGATGCTTCTGTCTCTTCTGAACTACTCCCTCCTCCTCCTCCTCCTCCTCCTCCTCCTCCTCCTCCTCCTCCTCCTCCTCCTCCCCCCACTGAGTCCACTTATTTCTGGAATCTCAGCAAAGAAGTGTCCCACCTCACTCCACCCCAGACCTCCTGGCTCTTAAATGGAAATACGGCCATCAAATCTCTTTTCTGGCTGAGGCCAAATCAGAAGGATATCCCCCTGCCCCAAATACTCACCCAGAGCACACTCCTTTAAACCAACAAAGTCTTCTGTTAGATGTTGTTCCTTGGTTGTTGGAGGCGGGTGGGAAGGAGGACACCCGAGTACCTATTTCTGAAAACCCACCAACTTTGACTCAGGTTGGCTCAGCCTTCCATCCTTCTGAGGTGGATAAAATGAGGACCCAGATTGCTGGGGGCAAGAGGCTGACTCTGTAAACGGCTTAGAGGGGGCTGTGAAGCACTGTGAAGCAGTATGTAAGTCTAAGGGCTATTGCTAACTTCACTCCGCTGTCTGCCAGCTGCACCTCAGGACAGGAAGTAGGCACAAGTTCTCTTCTTTGTCCCCTCTTGCATTAGGGTTAGGATTGTAAATCCCTCTTCCCTTTTTTGTTCCACCTCCTTTGTTCCACAACTTCTGAGACTGCAATCCGCTGGTTATTTTGCATCTATTTTATTTACTAACTTGGCCTTATCTCTTCTAAAGCGATGGCTCCAAACCCTGAGATGGCTCCAAAATTTCCTGCAGAATTTCTTCACTAAAAGGGCTATTGCAATCCCTCTCCCTTCTCCGCATCCCCCTCCCCTCCCCCCCAAGTGAGAAGGCCAGCGGAGGGGTTTCATTTTGTGGTGAAATGAATCTTCTCCTGCGAACCAGCTCAAGTGTCGTCTGGAGAGACCCCAACTGAAGACCACATTTAGAAACCTCATTTAAGCTAATACAAAGCGAGGACTCTGGGGTGGGGGGAGAATTAATTAATTTTACGCAGATGCAGATACTTTTAATTAAATAGGAGTGCGCTTCCTTTTTAAAACCATATTTTAAAAACCCCAAACCTGTCCTTTTGTACGACTTTGGTTAATGAAAGGAGGAGTTGCTGAACTTATTGGGGAAGAAAAGAAATCTATTGAAGCCAGAGGGGAGAATAGTCAGCGGCAGAAATTGGGGTCTTTTTGGGGGGGCTTGTATCAGGGTGAGTGTTTGGGTAGGTGTGAATGTGTAGATTGGGGAGGGGCTGAGTGGGGTGGAGAAAACATGATGGAAGCTTAATTGCAATGCAAAAGAAGTTCTGTCACTGGCAAGCCTGGTAAAAGGTGGTTTGTTGGTCCTCTGAGGAAGGTGTTGTTGGCGGAAGAAGATCTAGTTTGCCTCGGAAGAGGAAATGGAATGGGTGACATTTTTGAGGCCTCCTGAACAGGTTGCCCTGATCCAACAGGCCACCAGACCAGATGGCTTCTTGACAAGCACCCTGCATGGCTCTCCCCAGGGATGCAAGTAGCCAGCAGACCCGTTGATCCCAGGCGTGGCTTCTTAGCATGTCATCCAAAGCATAATCATTTGTCTCGTTCTGAGAGGAAGGTTTCCTTTCATCTCCAACAAAATCCCCAAGAAGCCGTCCACTTTTGGGGCCTTTGCCCACCTCTTGGGAGGAGCCCAGCAGGGCTTCTTTTCATTCTGGTGGGACACGGTCAATGGCTCAGGTCCACAAGTCAACAAAAGAATGAGGTCAGGGTGGGCATCTTGCTTTGTTGCAAGACCTAGTCCTGGCACCCAAGTCATCGTTGGAGGAAGGGGCTCATAGTAGCCAGGAGTCGCTGGCTGGGGCTGAGAGGAGTTGCCAATATATTCCACAGGCCCAGCTGTGGCAGAGGGAGCACAAAGCACCTCTGGCTGTACCAGGAAGAGGACAAAAGCACCCAACCCCCAAAGACTCTAGCCCCCCTAGAGGCAGCTCACGTTTTCCACATTGATTCTGCCATGTTGCTGTTTTCCATTCCTTCCCAGGGAAGCAGCTCCTTTAATTTCAGCTGTGAAAATGCACCGGCAGATCAAAGTCTGTCGGTGGTGGTGGGGTCTGATTTTCCTCCTCTCTCCACAGCTGGCCGTCCTTTCCTGATATGAAACAGGCTTGCAAAACCAGTTTGGGCAAGTATTGCCAGCAGGACACCTGATTGGGGTGACGGAGGGTGGGAGAGGGGGCTGCAGATGAGCTTCAGGAAATTGCACCTCGTGCAAGAACCTGCAAATATGAATTTCCAGACTGCTGCTGCTGCCTGCTCCCGCTGAGAAAGGCGCAGCTTCCTGTCTGATTCTGGCCCATCCTTCACACAGGAAATCGGTGGCTATGTGATCTCACAGGAATCACCTTGGGAGATTGTCCATCTCTGCGGCCTGTGAGCTGGACCAAGATTGTCGGAGGTCCATATCCACATGTACTGTTGTGAATTAACCACCTCGTGGGCCAATGCGTCTACGCTTAGAAAATATGACTCATGAAAAAAATGAGTCATTAATTGAATCATCCTGATAGAATACACGGATCTATAGACAGATGGAATCTAACCTGGTTCTCTGTTTTTCAGAACATGTCAGTTCTGTCTTGGGTATGTTACTTTTAGGAAATGTTTAGCAGTGGAATTATGACACTTAGAAGCAAGGCAGCCACCTCAGCTATTTAAAAAGGTATTCCTATGCTTCTGGGAGTGAATCTGTTTGCAATGCTGCCTTGTATGATGGGGTGGAATGGAGTCTTTATGACCAATGCTGACTCTCCTCCTTTGAGTTCCTACAGCTCATAATTTAGAAAAAATTAGAATAATTTAGAAAAAAATAGATGTTGCCTGTGCTCATCTGTCATATATAATTGTCCCATTTTCTTACAAAACAAAACAAAAACACTGGGGCTTTAATTTTGAAGGCCAAGACTTTTGTACCCAACTGTTGTAATTCAGCAGGCTTGGTTAAAGGAAAGCAACTGCTTCTTAATTCAACAAAGTGGATGAAAGCAAAGCCAGTTTGTCCAGAAACATGGTTGACACAGATGGCTTTATCATCACACCCTGCTTGATAAATTCTTTTAGACATCTAATGGCTTTCTCAGAAATTCTCGACGACTATTTTTATACCATCATCTGTTGTCTTGCAAGCTCCAAGGTTGGTATCAAATTTGAAGAAGACTCACAAGGACAAGAAATGAAACCTTGGTCTCTTAGCTCAGAATCCTCCGCACCAATACCAGTAGCAGAGTTGGGGATTTTCAGAATGAGATTTTGATGACTGAGGAGGGAGGCCAGGGATGAGCTTTGGATCCTTCTGCGTTACATGAGAGATGCACCCTAGCAACTGGCCCCAGCCTTTTCTCCAGGAGAGGAGATATTATTAGAGGCTCCCAATCATCTCACACACAATCGCAGCTGACTTGATTTCAAATAATATGATACTTGAGTTGACAAAACCAGATGAATGGTTGCTAAGCAACTGAGTAGACCAGTGCCTCTAATATGCGTAGGGTCAATAACACTAGTTACCTGAGTACTGGGACTGCATGTGCCCACTTAATATACATACGGCCACCTCCATCTATGTCCTTCTTTCCCTCTGGAACAGATTGTGGGTCAGCCAGACAGACGGAAGTCCTGGGGCATGGATTGCCACTGAGGGGAGCAATCAACTTCCAACACTAGCAAGTGCCCAGGGTCTGTGATAGGGGAGGAAGGATTCCTTGGAGCTCTGGATGTATCTCTCATCTCCTCATCCACCCACCCACTCCCACCCCTTTAATTTGACTTATCATTGAACCTGATGAACATAATACTCCAGGGTGCACTATTATCTCAAGTATGCATCATCAACGTTCGGTAGCTGCTGGTTGCAGGCAAATGTCCTTAATCCGTTGACATTTTCAACTGGCTTCACAACAACTTTGTTGCTATCATCAGTTCAGCTCAAAAACATGAGACATTTCCAAGGTAGCTGCATCTGGGAAGCTGCCATCACCTTGTGTGAAATTAGCTGGGGCATTGTCCCCGTGTCTATGCCGGGGGTTTCCCTTGGGAGTTACAGATGCACAACTTCACAAATAAGCAAGTTTTAGGACGAAGGGGGAAGCTCCACTGGGACATCAATGGAGTCATAGTGGAACTAGAAAGAGGGAGAAGAGACACAAATAGAGATGGATGCTTTCCTGGGGCAGCTGATCTGCTTTCAACAGGATTCTAACACAGACTGGAAGCTCCTTTGTGCTGAACATTATTTGAGTTTTACACGTTTTCTTATTTCAGAAAAATGCTAGAACATCTGAAGCTGAGCCAAAGAAATAAATAAGGAGGAATATTGTCATGGTTTTCATTTTCCAAACTTAGCAAAACAGCTTCAATTGTCCATGCAGATTCTCGATCATTCAGGTTATGGTTGTCCCAAAAGTGTTTTTCCACAAGGCAACTGGGCTTTCTTCCTTTTTTTCTTTCTTGGGTTTTTCTTTGAGAATGTTTTGCTTCTCATCCAAGAAACAGCTTCAATCTTACCTCTGCCATGTTCCAATGGAGCCTGCTGCTGGCTGAGAACTTCCCCAAGGAGTCCCAGTGGAGACATCTCCAGCCTTTCAGCCATAATGCATTTGTGGGTTTGTCTGGTCTCTGTGTACATAGTTTTCTTGCATAAATGTTTGGTTTCTAATCTTCAGGATCTGGAATGAAAGAAAAGTTAAATGGAAAGGCACTTAGAGCTTTGCCCTTTAAAGCGAGACCACTTGGGGTGATGGGATTCTGGCAAGGTCCTGGATGAAAGTATCGATGATGGTTGATTGATATAAAAACATTAAAAATAGCCTGCGGGTGTTGGGGCTACTATGGGACTGAAATGTCACAAGAAAAATAACTGTGAAGTAAAGGGCGGGTTTGGCTGAAGTGTTCTGCTTTTGAAAGAAAATCCCAGCTCACCGAATCTGAATTGGATTCAGCTCCGATTTTATTCTCCTGCACACACTTCCGTGGCAGTTAATTTCCTGTATTCCCAGGGCCACAGGATGTACTTATTTTTAATGAAGCTGGTTCCCAGCTGTACAAACCTGCCACTCCACATTTCGGGCAGAGAGTTGTTCTCCCAGAACGTTCAAAGAGCAGGGAAGCTGGTGTGATGACGGTTGCAAAGCCTTGTTGTTCGGCCACAGGAGGCTGTGTAGACAGCTCTGGAATTTGTCTCTTGGCCATTGTTGGGGAGTGACAAGAGAACGTTGACCAAGAGGCTTGACTTTATGTTTTATAAAGCACATTCTCAAAGCTTTACTTCGATGCATGCGTGAGAAAACTGGTCTAGTCAGTTGCAGCTTCAACTGCATCATGTCAATTTCATCAAAGCTTCCCATGCCTTTTCTTTCTGTTTCACCTGAAGCTCATCAGTCAGGTTATTCAAGAATGCTGGCTAGGGAACTCCTGCAGTGGGCAGGGATCTGACTGGATGACCTCCTGTTCTCTTCTGACTTTTCCATTGGATGCTTCTCATGACTTGGGACTTTATGGGGGAAAGACTGAAGCACCTCTTTGGACTACACAGGGGCTGTGATCCTTTTGTCAACCAGAAATGGTGAAATATTGCAACCATGGACAAACTGGTCAATTCTGAATGGGAATCCAATAGGTCCAGGCTGTGACAAGGTTCATCCAATAAACTCTGGTTTGTTTAAATAGGGTGACTTGAATAGGCCCCCAGGGAGTTGGACGTGCCAACCACGCAAAATGACAAAGCTTGATTTCCCAGCTAAGCCAACTGAGCTAACTCACATGCAAGACATGTGGTCAACCTTTAAGGTTCTAAAGCCCAGAACATCTTGGAGCTCACCAGCTCTGCCCCCTGCCTTACAGATCCCCGATCTCTGCATAGCGTCCTATGGAGCTGCTTGCCTTTCCCTCTCATGCTGCTGGCATCTTCATCTCTCCTGGAGTCCCATCTGCTTGGCTTTCCATTCCCTTCTGCTCCACTAGAGAACTCGCTCGTGAGAGTAAAGTCCAGCTTCACAAACTCCACATTTCCTGAGTGCCAAGAGATGCCCCAAATCCTTTGCCCCATGTTTTTTCTCCTCTGATTCTTTCCCCTTCGTGCTTCATGACTTTCTGCCAACAGAGAAGAGTAACTTCTCTGCTGGGCCCAAATGACTTCCATTCTTCCTCCCTCCCTTCTCTGTGCCTTTCTTTTTTTCTTCCTTCTCCTCTCCTCTCCTCCTCAGCCACCCTTAAAACAGGTCCTGCACCTGTCTCAGACCTGGCTGCCTACTCAACAGGATTCTCCCTCCCCCAACTAGCCTGTTCTGCTCCCCTTCTTGCTCTGCTTGACTTTTAGCATCTGGGACAGGTTAAACATTCTTAGGGGGTGCTAGAGGGACCTCCCTCCCTCTTTTTCTAACCCTCCATGCCACCTCCAAGGAACTCCTTGGTTCTTGTCCCCTTGGCTGAAGCCCTTTCCCCTTTCCGGCAACTTCCTTGCCAGCCCTGGATGGCACTGCTGGCCCTTCTGCCACTTCCACAGGCCATCTTCAGCAGGGGAGGGCACGGAGGGGCCTGTGGTGTACAGCTCAAGTCTGTTGAAGCCAGGACGACCAAGAGAGCCACCATTGTTTCAACTGCTAATTACTGCCAAGTGGGGCGAAGGCAGAGAATAACCACCTGCCAACTTAAAAAAATGCTACCTGAGTTTCCATAGCAACCAGTTCTTTTGCACAAAAGCCAAACAGGAGGCCTGCTGGGGTTTGCTCTGTGGGGCTCACTGCTTGCCCCCCCACAAGCCTTTTGTTAGCGACTTATTCGCCATTTATTGACCTTTCCCCCTTGGCTGGGCTATCGGGCCCCCACAACTTGTTTTTGACTCTGGAAGAAAGTGGCACTTCCATTTGGATGCTCAGATCTTCAAGCACTATGCCAACTTGTCCTGAAGGAGCAGCTGTGACTTCCAGGGGGAGCAGAAAGGATCAACCTAGGCAGTGCTGAGTGGACCACCTCAATCTGCCTAACCCAGGGGTGTCCAACCTTGGTAACTTTAATGCTTCATCTCCCAGAGTTCCCCACCCTTAAGTCCACAGATCTTAAAGTTGCCAAGGTTGAACACCCCTTTCCTAAGCTGACCTGATGCCATGGGAGACCCTCCCTCATTGCAAAGATTGAGCAAAGATTCAGTGCTACTCTACCACCTGTAAGAGAAGAGGGGAAGGATGCTCCACCTTATCCTTTGTCCCAGGACACAGCAAAATTTCTCAGGCTCTCCAAATATGGAGCTTGGGTGTGGATGGTTAACAGATGTTAGAATTCCCTGCAGGTGCACTGTTGATGCTGAGAGAAGCCTTTGCATCTTGGTGAGCAAAGGGGATGGATGGCTTCTGTTGATTCCACACCTTTTTAGTCTAAACACAGAGCTCTTAGCTGCTCCCAGGGGAGCTGACAAACATCTTGATAACCTCAGAAGCTGCAAACAGTGGAGGAGGAGGAGGAGGAGGAGGAGGAGAATGGGAAGGAGACAGAAAGAGAAGATTGCACAGCTAAGTCTTCTTCTAAATGCTAAGCATGATTCTAGTCAATTGGGATTTCAAAGGAGAAAAACTGCAATTTATTTGACCTCTCCTGAAAACGAATGTGACTTTCTTACATTGGGTACATCCATAATCTCCAGAGAATGCCTCTGGAGGACATATCAATTTGAAAAACTCAAGTACTTCTCCCACCGGTGCTTTTTCTCCAAATAGCAATTGAACTTTCACGATTTCTCTTGAAGACTTCTCATCCCAGAAGCTTCTTCAGTTCTAACTAACTGGTGGGGAATTGGAAAGGTTAAAGGTTCAGTTAGTTAGAACTGAAGAAGCTTCTTGGATGAGAAGAGAAATGTCTTCAAGAAAAATCAAGGAATTCCAATTGCTGCATGGAAAGAAAAGAGACCTGTGTAACAGCCGTGACCTGGATGATTAAAAATTTCCACAGACACTTAGGTAATATTTCTGTGTAATTTGATGGCTTTTTGTTCATTGCTGAACAAGACCTGATGTTCACCAGACCCCTCTTTGGTTCTGCAGGTTGACATTGTCCAGGACAGAAACAGGAATCTTGGAGAACCTTTGTTGATATCTTGACTCTCTACATACTACCTCTCACTCACCAGCTATGCTCTGACAGGGAGTTAAAAGCAAAGCATCTTCTGATTTGTTCAAGAAGACAGCTCTGGGCCTTCCCCTTCTTTAACAGCTTCACATTTTCTGGAGGAGGGACTTATCATGGAAGAGAGACTCATTATGCCTCTCATTTTCCCAAGACATTCTTATTAGGTGGTTGGGTAAATGGCAGGATTTTTTACACAGGAGCCATGCAAGAAAAACAGCTGTTGCCTGGAAGGGAGAGTGGGATGGGCGTCTCCCTTCTTTCTCAGTCTTTCTCTTTCACACACACACAATGAGGACCAATTTCTCACCATTGGTCTTGCTTTTTTGCAGGGGAGAGCAAAACGCGCATGCAGAAATCAGCAGGCTGAAGCTACAAGGGAAGACCCATTGAGGTCAAAGAATTACAATGTGCCCAGTAGCTCCCTCCGAACTTGGAAGGGTTTTGAGTGGGTTCCTCCCTCCCCTCCTACTTTGATGTTTGGTATTATTATTTTTAACATCAGTCTAATCAAAGGGTGAATTGGCCACAATCATTTCTTCGGCTAACCTTCAGCTGTAGATGATTAATATGCATGGAGTTCATTAGGGGGAGTTTAATTTTTATTTTTGGAAATGAGAACCTGATAAACAGAGCTGAGGAGGAAGTACCGAAGAAGAAAGCGAGAGGAAGATAACAGATTCCCAACAGATCAGCAGCTTAATCCACCAGCTTGCTCATCGTTCGATTGTAGGCAGCTGAGTCCACTTGATGTTCAAATCCCTACAGGGATGAGTTTGCTACTAATATGCCTACTGTAAAAGGTCGGCTAAGCTGCTGGAGTGATAAGAACAGCCCTGAGCGTTGGAGCCGGGGCTTAAGGGAGCAGAGCTCACGGGAACTTAAGGAAGGGCAACCAGATTTGAGGAATTGCTCTGTTGACTCAGGAAAGCCGGACTTTGTTTGCCCTGTCCAGGAGGTCCGCTCAAGGGTTTGGCTGGCCGCTCTTCTGTAAGACCCTTCTCAGCAGGTGTAGGTCAGCCTCACAGCCTGGGTTTGAGGATCAGCCCCATACTGTGCCCCTTTCACTTGGGCTCTCCAACCTGACACGGTGGGCTTGGAAGATACCGGAGAAGAAACGGAAGCAGCCCCTTTGACGAGCCTTTGGAGAGCCTTCAGGATGAAAGGTGGGATCAGGAATGGGAAAATGTTATAAAAATACCAGCCATTCCCCAGCGGGTGTGCTGGTATTTAAAAGCAGAGCATTGAATTAAACATCACCCCTTTCCCCCAAACTCCCTTCCCACATTTTCCAAAGGTCAGCTCCACCAGCCACCTCCCCTTCCAGCTTCACTGGCAGCTGCCAGTGCTACCTATGGCTGCCTTTGCTCATTATCTGCCCCTCTCTTTTATCTCTCTCTCTCTCTCTCTGGCGTGGCGTCTCCCTTCCCTCCCAGCTGAAGGAAAGAGGAGAACAGAAAAATAAAAGCCACCTGATTAGTGATGCAGTTTGAGCTAACTCCCTATCTTCTTCCCCTTCTCTCTTAAATATTAAGCAGAAGAATAGAATATAACTTTATTACGGTCTTAGACCAGCAATAGACATCACTATTTACAATATATATAAAAAAATACTGACACATTATAATTATATTAAGCAGAGCCCAGAGCATCCACTGAGTCGGTGACACACACTTTCTCAGAGAGATGACTGTGTGAGTGTGTGTGTGTGTGCACCAGGGTGGGGCTGCATTCAGCATTCACCTACTTAGTAAAAGGAGATGGGTCTCTCCCATTCTCTGTGTTTCTCCCCCAGGGAAATGGAGAGAAACATTCTAGGCAGGGATGTCTATATAGGAATCACGCTTAGACTTATATACCGCTTCACAGGGCTTTGCATTCCCCTCTAAGCGGTTTACAGAGTCAGCCTCTTGCCCCCAACAATCTGGGTCCTCATTTTATCCACCTCGGAAGGAGGGAAGGCTGAGTCAATCTTCAGCAGGTCAGGATCGAACTGCTGGCAGTTGTCAGAATTAGCCTGCAATACTGCATTCTAATTACAAGGAAGGAAGGAAGGAAGGAAGGAAGGAAGGAAGGAAGGAAGGAAGGAAGGAAGGAAGGAAGGAAGGAAGGAAGGAAGGAAGATAGCAATAGCCCTTAGACTTATATACCGCTTCACAGTGCTTTTACAGCCCTCTCTAAGTGGTTCACAGAGCCAGCCTTTTGCCCACAACAATCTGGGCCCTCATTTTACCCACCTGGGAAGGACGGGAGGCTGAGTCACTTTGGATGCCTGGCGGTTGGGAACTTTCAGCTCTTCCTTCTGCAGGATTCTGCCTCACACACGCCCCTCTTTCTCCAGCTTGCCAGTTGGTAAATCATAGTTTAGTTTAGCAGATCTTGAGCTGAGCTTGAGAAATAAAACAAAACAAAACAGAGAAGAAGCTTTGGTGTAGAGTGCAAATCTTCTTCCCTGCAGCCTCGGGTTTTTTTCTGGCCCTGTGGTGCCACGAAGCCATCCTCCATGACTGAGCACAGGGAGGACCTTTTCAAATGCCCCAACCCCATTATCCAAAGGGCAAACAAACATGAGGATTCCCATGTAATTTTCTAAAAGGAGGAATTTAACTTGAAGCCTGTATTAACTTGCCGTCTCCCCCTATCCAATATTCCCCCCTGAATACGAATCGGGAACCACTTAACAAAAATAGGTCATTTTCTACTGATTCTGGGAACACGTTCATCCATCCACCCCTCAGAATACCGCTGTGTTTGTTTTTCTTGTCTTCGCAATGAGTCTCCTATGGCATGGTATATTTATTTTCTGTACCTGCCATAATTTAACCCTTTGGTGGGTTGAGCTTCTTCTACTCATCTCAAGAGAATAGCTTGGGAATAAACCAGATTATGTGCAACATTTTAAACTGTCTTTCTTTCTTTTTCTTTTTAAAAGCGTGGCGATGAAAAAGAAAAGTCATGGTTTATAGCAGTGGTTCTCAACCTGTGGTCCGTGAACCCCCAGAAGGGGCTACAATTTCATCACAGGGGATCCACAAAGGCTTGAGGGAATATTAAGATTTCAATCTTGTGTTAAGTCTTGGGGAGCCATGACCATAATCTATGGCCACAAAAGTAATTTAAAGGGGTGCATGGTGAAGAAAAGATTGAGAACCACTGGTTTATAGTAATAAAATAAAATAAAATAAATGGAACAACAACAACAGAAACAGAAAAAAAATCATCCATATTGATAAATGAGTATAAATGCTTCATATACCTTTGTAAGAAAAAGGCTTCATTTTGACATATTCCTCTAGTGGTGCAGAAGTGGAACAAACTAGGACTACACAACCCATTCTGCAGTGAGTGAAACACATGGGAAGTGAAAAAGACTGACAGAACTGAAGATTTTTAAAAAATCAGGGGTCTCCAACCATGGCAACCTTAAGCCTGGAGGACTTCAACTCCCAGAATTCATGATTGGATTGAACTGATATTGAATAGCAGGCGCCTGTGCCCCAACCGCTCTTAGAAGAGATGGAAAAATAAACTTGTTACATGACATTTCCCATTAGGCTTTTCACACTCTAATGATAAAAGGGGCATTTTGCAACATCTCCAGAGCTTCCAGCTTCTTAAAATATGAGGGCTGGTGGTAGATAATTTTGGCAAAGGAACAAAAATTGAACAGCCTCCTCACTTGCTGTTCTTGATACTTTTTCTCTCCTGCCACCACTCCTCTAACAGCAACTTGGATGGATCAAAAGAACTTCCTCCAAGGGTGGATTTTCAAAGAACTGCACAGTTGCTTGTTTTGAAAAGCTGCTCCTCCGTTAATAAAGCCTAAATAATTAACTTTCTGGGCAGCTTCCTTTCTTGTGTTAATGTGGGGCACCTGCGCGGATGCTGTTTTCCCCAGTGCTGGGTCTGTCCTTTGATGGTTTCAACATAGGACCTTAAGCCAACACCCATGTTAGAGTTCCTTCAAACTGAGGTGGAGCAGGTAGAACTGAAACACTCAGTTTCTGTGGCAAAAGGAGGGACTTCAAGGGTGCTGAAAGAGACTGCAGAGAGCCTTTTCAGGAGCCACTTTGGCACTCCACCCTGGAGGCTTCCAGATCAGTGGTGGGATTCAAAATTTTTTTACTACTGGTCCTGTGGGTGTGGCATGGCTTGGCAGGCGTGGCAGGGGAAGGTTACTGCAAAATCCCCCTTCCCTCCCCACCCCACTAACCTGCTTTACAGCTCCGTTCTCCTGTGCAGGGCAACCAAAGGAGACCCAGCCGATCAGCTGGGTCTGAATGGGAGGCAGAGGAGAGATGAGGTTGGCAGGGCCAGTCAGAGGTGGGATTGGCTGGTTCTCCCAACTACTCAAAATTTCCACTATCGGTTCTCCAGAACTGTTCAGAACTGGCTGAATACCACCTCTGTTCCAGATGCGTATCAAGCCACAATGTCAACAGATTTTCCATCAACACCATGTCATTCATGGGTCACAGATACCCCTCTCCAATAATGCAACTGAAGACAATGGGCACAGTCTGACTCCCTCCCCCCACCCAGGTGGGTACTATTCCCAGCCCTGCAAACCCCTGTCTCTCAAGCAATAATTTTGGATGCCTGCCAGCGACAATCACCAATAACTTCCACACCAATGGCTGCTGGGTTTCTTCATTTCAAACAACATGTTTTATCATCTTTCCAGGTATTCTTCTCCTGGAGAGCTTCTAGCAAAAAAAAAGATATGAAAAGATATGAAAAGGATAACACTGCCATACATCAAAAACAATCTCAGAAACAACTAAAAACCACAGGGCATTACTGTAGTCACAAACCAATTAAAGCCCTCCAAAACATTTTAAGTACACCAAAAGACCCAGCAGCTGAAGGGAAAAAAAAGAGTCATGTACAAGAGAGATCCCCAACCCTTGGTCCTTGGCACCGGTCCGTGGCCTACCAGGAACTGGACTGCACAAGTGAGCAAAACCCCATCTGTGCATGTATGAGATCCAGACAGCACGTGAAACCATGTTTCGCCACCACACAGCGGTCTGTGGAAAAACCACCCTCCACAGAACCAGTCCCTGGTACCCAAATGATTGGGAGCCACTGCTCTATAACATACAGTGTGAAGAGGACCATAACAACCACTCTGTAGGACAGATTGGACAGAAAGCATCCAGTCGGAAGACACCATGAAAACTCCTTAATCATATAACATGCTTAACAGACTCCATTATAATTTCAACTGGGAAACTCTGAAAATCCTAGCTAGATCCCCCAAAAATGCTAGGAAATTCCTGGAAGCTTGGTATTCAGACCAATCAGCCATCAACAGACACACAGAAATCAATCACATTTACATACCATTCAAAAGAGACAACAAAAAAGCTACGAGAGAAACCAAAAGACCAGAACGCATCCTCTCCATCAGCCAGCCTCCAGATAAGCAGGGATTAACACCAGACAAACAATCAAGCAAAGGGGAAAAAACCTAATCAAGAAATTATCAAGATGAAAAACACAGCCCACCAACACTGGAAAGGCAAACTATTGTATATAAACAGGGAGCAAACTTCACAGTCACTAGCAGTGGTGAGGTTACCTAGTTGAGTAATGAAACATCTGCAAGCAAACAAGAGAGCACCAAGGACTCCAACCAAAGAGATCTTGTGGGAAGGGCTGTGCAAGAGACACAACCTGGTTGATGCAGGAAGAAGCCACCTTGATCTTTGGCAGCAGGTGACATTCAAGCTGATTAAAGGGGGGGATTAGTATTATTGCTGTTTGTTATATTTTAGATCCATCCCATGAGTGGAATTCTCTGGATGGTTGCTTTCCTCTGTACCTGCTTAAAGTATAACTGAAATGGTGGGGGAATTAAACATCTCCAGGCCCCACTGAAACACCAAAGTCAGTATGGGTGAGATTTCCTTCAAATACATTTTAGAATCCTGTCTTTTGAGGGGCTTCCGTCACTTAGCAACCGAGTTCTGATCAAGCAGAAGCTGAAGAACTGAAGCTGCCTTAGAGAGGTCCCAGACCGCAGGGGACTTCCACCCTAACAGAAGCTCATGGGAAATCACAGGTCTCCCTTTGTTCCACAAAGAAAGATCCCCAAGCATCTTTCTTGGAGCCCCCAACATGGAGGTAAACATGTGCATATTGATCTCACTGTGCCTCACAAAGATGGGAAGAGTTTTTCCTTCCTCTGCCTGACAAAGTAGGCCTTGAAACTTCCACTGATGCTTTCTCTGCTTTGACAGACTCCCCCTGTCCAGGACTGAGGCTCCCATCAAGGTCAGCCAGATGCCTCCAGAGCTTCATCCAGGGCAGGAGAGCCATTATCTCTCTCACTTGTGCTCCTGGGCAATTGGTCATCCAATCTGTGGGCTCTTGGACACATCAGAAGGATTTGGGTTTTGTTTTTTTTAACCACTGCATGAGGCTGCTGCAATGTAGAATATTCTGGGACCCAACTTGTCCAATGGTCAAACGCTGTGAATTTCCCCCATAATCAAGCTGGATGTCCCATGCAGGGGGGACTACATGCTAACCTGCCAAACAAGCCTGGCCTTTTCCAAGTTCATCCACAAAGTCTATCAATTAGCCAGCCTGTTGCAGAGCAGATCCTTCCTGCTGGTCTACTAATTATCTCTTGGGAACAGGCACTGGGGCTGCCAGAGCTCCACGGAGCATCTTCTGGGTTGGCAAGAGAAGGCATTTTTCCTTTAGCTGCAGGACTCTTCAAACTCCTGGACAATTTTGTCATCAACTCTTTTGGGTAGAAGGTAGCAGACAGGATCTTCCTAAAGTTTAAAGTGGATTTTCCCTGAAATGGCTGGATTCTTTACAAGTCATTATTATTTATCCATATCTCTGTCTGTCTGTCTCTGTGTAACTCTCTCTCTCTCTCTCTCTCCCCTCTCTCTCTCTCATCTCTATCAGTATCTATCTATCTATCCATCCATCCATCTATCCATCTATGTATGTCTGTCTCTCCTATCATCTGTATCTAGCCATCATTTTTTTGCTTCCTCACCAAACAGCCATGAAACTTCCTCCCCAAGTAATGCTCACTGATGAGGAGGGTCAGAAGTCAGGGCTTCTCTTTGCACCAGGATCCAAAGCCACCTCCTGCATCTCTTAAGGGATTCATAAGATTGGTGTTTATGTATTTATCTGTGAGAAAGGAGAAAGGGAGAATATCTGGTAACCTGGGTGGGAAGGGGGAGTGAAGATCTGTAATGATGAAATCCAGTTCCCCTCATATGAGCGACATTAAATACAACCGGCGTAATGACAACTCCGTGATCAGATAAAATATGGAGGGCTGAAAATACAGGGCTTGTATTTTTCCCTGATGTATCGTAATGGTCACATTTTTCTTCTCCAATGGTTTTTTTTCCTGAGATAAAGAACAAATTAAACTGATTTTGATTGCTACTTGGAAATACTTAAAATTGAAAAAGGCAGCAGGTGGGCCTTGCTGGGAGGAATGATGGTTATTTTAGCATAACAGATGCATGCATAAAACATCGTGTGCCCCCCTCTTTGGAAAAAGGAGAAAAAAAAAACACCCCTCCCTTTCTTTCCAAAGGGCCAAAACCTCCCTAGGCTTTGAATGTGCGAAAGGGATGGAGGAGGCTTGAGACAAGCTGGGGCTAATGGGGAGGAGGGTTGGGTGTCCAGAAAGTGGGAGGGGGCTGCTTGCTTGCCAAGTGCCTCATGCAGGAAAATGGGTCTCCTGCAGGAGGCAGAGCAGCTGTGCTGAATGGGGCTCTACTGCCTCCCCCTGCCCTCTGTTGTTGAAAGAGGTACCTGAGGAGGCCAAACCAGCTAGCTTCTCTTCGGTCCCAAAGGCCAAAGACGGGGCCATCAGCTTCCCGAGATGGAAAATGTCCAGAAATGTTTGTGTGAACCATTCAGCATCGTCTTTCCTAAGTTGTTCAGCATTGCCCATCTCTGCTGAAGGTGGCTGTTTTCAGAGCAGGAGGTCTTTGGCTCACCTTGTCTGCCCTGCCATGGAGACGCCACCCAAGTCCTCTCATCGTGGACTCTGTTCTCGGCCTGACTTACACCCCTCCCCAGGAAACACCCTTCAGCTGAAAACTAGGAGTAACTTCTCAGGATTTATTCATTTCTGTAAAGAATGTAGATGGTTGCCTGCTTTTCAAATATTGCAATTCTGGAGAGCTATAAAATAACCCCCCCCCCCCAAAAAAAACCCAGAACAGGGTAAACAATTTATACTAAAATCCAAATACCCAATGACCAAGGATTCACATCTGGGGTGGTATTCAACAGGTTCTGACCGGTTCTGGAGAACTGGTAGCGAAAATGTTGAGTAGTTGGGAGAACAGGCAAATCCCACCTTCTGACTGGCCCCGCCAAGCCCATCTCTTCTCTGCCTCCCATCGAGTCCCAGCTGATCAGCTGGGTCTTCTTTGGTTGCCCTGCACAGGAGAACGGAGCTGGAAAGCAGGTTAGAGGAGTGGGGAGGGAAGGGGGATTTTGCAGTATCCATCCCTTGCCACGCCCACCAAGCCACGTCCACAGAACCAGTAGTAAAATTTTTTGAATCCCACCACTGATTCACATTCATACCGTCTCTCTTCAGACAGGAATGCCAATTCCTGATATTCCAGGGAAAAGTCAAGCTTTCATTACCTTTCTGAAAGCAACAAGGTTGGTGTCCAATATATGTCAAGCAGAGGGATATAATTTCAGATGGCATTCATTGGGAAAGGGAACCCCCTGGCCTGCATCAGAAGGCCATGTTTCAGAGAAGCTTGCCCCCCACATCAGCCCCAATCTCTCCTGGGAAACACATCCTGGTGACGACCACCGGAGAGATGCCGGGGGGATGCCAATGGCTACATGTTCTTGGTCAATGGTGCGCATCTCTCTGGGGAAGATGGAATGGTGATCCTTTGCCTTCTTTCCAAATTGCTCTTGTGCAAATATCCATAGAACATCCGTCGGAGCAGAAGACAGATTTATGGGTCTCTTCCCCATATCACCCATGAGTTGGAGGGGGGCTGAGTCCCCAGGAAGGCAGAAGACCAGAGAGCTCAATGACATGATTCATTCGGCTCTAGCCTCAGTAATTCAGGATAAGCCACTCAGGTAAATCATTGCTCCTGCTCCCAAGATGTCCAACCTCCAGTGGAAGGAAGCTGGGCCAATATCAGTGAAGCAAGCTGGGGACGTGTAGCTCTGTGTGTGTGTGTGTGTGTGTGTGTGTGTGTGTGTGTTGTAGAAGGGAGGGATGTCTGGAATTTCTAGCCAGCATCAAATCTTGCTGGCAACTAGACCTGTCTGCCTTGTGGTTTTTCTGACCTGTGACAACTTGGCCTTTACTCACAGCAGCGAGAGGAAGCAATCCCTCCTTATGTTCAGAAGAGATTTAACACCCGAGTTTTTCAGCCCATTAATTGATTTACTCTTAAATACGGTTGCACAACTTTGAAATTTCCTTGAAGGAGCAGCCTTCCCATTAGCCTCGAAAACTTTAAAATATAATAAATGGCCTTCTTACCTGGGAGCAGAACAACCTTTAATACAGTCATTCCATCAAAGATGGGCGTGCAGTCACTTCGGTATTGCAGTGATTTGGTGTGGAGGTTCGGAGCCTCGTGCATCTCTCCTGGTTCAAAGATGGCATTGATGTTTTCCATTGAGCCACTGAGTCTTACGTGCCTGCAGGCCTTGGGAAGTAGATATTGGCAATTCACTCGGAAGATCAAGCCACTGTGAAAATCCTAAGCTCTGGGCTTTAATTTGGACTTGTTTCCCTCTTTCTTTGCTAATCATACTAAGTTGTCTCTGAAATATATATTAATGCTCTGTGTATTCCATTGTAGCAAACTGCCTTGGCTGTTGCTATAAATGGAAAGGTGAGGTGTAAAATAAATAAATAAAATAAGAACACTATTTAGCCTTCAATGGTTCAACATGGTTTGAGCACAGCAGAAGATGAGATATGATTGCTCCTGCTTTTTTATTGGGGGGAGGGGGAGAGGGGGGTGTCAGTCATCACTGTGGGCAACAAATTTGACCTGAAACAGGAATAGGGAATTTTCTTAATGAGTCCACACCCCATCATAATGAGGAGTCACCATAACACTCAAGCAGACCCCAAGGTGTTGTTGTTAGCCCCTTGAGGTGGTCGAGACAAGATAACCAGGAGCATCAACACTATATTATCAGGTTAAAGGTAAAGGTAAGGCTGCCCTCACACATACGTGCTAGTCATTCTCAACTCTATGGGGCAGTGCTCCTCTTCGTTACAAAGCCAAAGAGCCAGCGCTGTCCGAAGACGTCTCCGTGATCATGTGGCCATCATGACTAAACACCTTCGAAGGCGCACGGAATGCTGTTACCTTCCCACCAAAGAGGTCCCTATTTTTCTACTTGCATTTTTTACATGCTTTCGAACTGCTAGGTTGGCAGAAGCTGGGACAAGGGATGGGAGCTCACTCTGTGACGTGGCGCTAGGGATTCAAACTGCTGAACTGCCGGCTTTTCTGATAGACAAGCTCAGCGTCTTAGCCACTGAGCCACTGTGTCCCTTTTATATATAACCTTTTATAAGGTTACCTTATGCCAAATTTTGCAAGACTGAAAGAATTCCTCCCATCCTCTCCTTCTAGTCTCCAGAAAAGGAAGGATGGGAGTGTCTCTTCTGAAACAGCTCCCACTCCCTGCCTCTTCTGTGGGATCAGCTGGCCCTTGTCCTCCCCTTGTCCTGGTTGCGGGTCTTCCTCCTGTCTCCCAAGGAGACCTCAGAGGTGTACAGAAAGTTCCAGGTTGTGTTTCAAGAATCCCAGCTTGGCCTAGGAAAACTCTCTGCTGGAATCGGCCCTGATGGCCACAAGCGCTAGGCTAGCTGGGCACAAATATCAAGCAATTTAATGCCTCCTGAATCAGTTTGTTCTGTCAGTTCAACCGATCCATTTGCAGCCAAGATATCCAGATTAACATGTATCCTGTCCTCCCCACAAACAATTCCATTTAAAAGCATGACTTTCTTTAACTACGCTGTTTCTTTGTTGGACTGCTGTTCCGTTAAGTTGCAGCTTCCAAGGTAGGATTATGGGAACAAAATCACATTTCCCCCCAATTATATGGGCCCTTTAAAGGCTGTAAAACAAAGGCATGGGACATATGAGGGAAGACTGTGTCAGGCCCATCTACTCTGGCTTTAATTCAAACTTCCAAATGTCTTTTATTTTAGCAATCATCCACCAGAAGTTTCTCCAGCAGAGGTGGTATTCAGCAGATTCTGACTGGTTCTGGAGAACCGGTAGCGGAAACTCTGAGTAGTTCAGAGAACCAGCCAATCCCACCTCTGGCTGGCCCCGCCAACCCCATCTATTCTCTGCCTTCCATTGAGTCCCAGCTGATTGGCTGGGTCTTCCTTTGCTGCCCTGCACAGGAGAACAGAGCTGAAAAGCAGGTTAGTGGGGTGGGGAGTGTTATGTATGCAGAGTTTGAATTGATTGGTTGTTCTTGTAAAGTGTTTGAAATCATTGGTTTAAAAGTGCGGGAAAACCCTGCACTCTGATTGGCTGTCAGCCGAGACAGCCGGCTATATATAGCTGCCTCGGCTAAGCCAATTTGGGTCTGTTCTGAGCTGAAGTCACAATAAACTTTGAGTTGAAGCACTTCGCGTCCTGCCTCTCTATGCGAACTTAGCAGGGAGGGAATGGGATTTTGTAGTATCCTTCTCCCAGGAGTGGGGTGGAAATGGAGATTTTGCACTATCCTTCCACTGCCACGCCCACCAAGCTATGCCCACAGAACCAGTAGTAAAATTTATTGAATCCCACCACTATTCTCCACCAAGCTGAGGCTCCACCTTTTCTTCCTGGGGTCTAGATCAGGTTGTCACCTTTTCCTGCTGCTTCAGAAGCACCTTTGCTGAACTGGAGGGCAGATCATTAGCAAGTGAGATGGGGAAGGAAGGAAGTTGTGTCCTACATGGCTTAACACCAGGGTGAGGACATTAAGTCTGCATATTTGCACTTTTTGCAATAAGATTTGGCCTGGGCTTGGCTTGGAGGTGACAAAACCTCCCCCGATGTGTGCAAGGGAGCTAATTTTAGCTCTTTTGTTCTCACTTTCCCCCTTTTCAAAATCCCAGCCTATTCACCGGAGCCTTCCTTCAAGAAAGTGTGGATTTGTCTGGCATTTGTGTTTAATCCCAAATCTGTCAAGGCTTGTTATATTTGATGGGGCCTGAAAGGTCTGGTGTTAAGCAAATACACAGTGACCAGAGTTTTTGATGAGAATCAAACTGAACTCTAATCCTGTGGTAATGGCTTTTGCCGTAAGCCTGCCGGTGCCCCAGGATAAATGGGGGAGGGGAGCTGGCCCAGGGCATCTGCGAGCTAGAGAGGTGGATGTGACAGTTTCTTTCTCCAGAGAGTTTTTAAAATTATTATTATTTCCTGGGGATGGTCTTTAAAGGCACAACATTGGCACGTCTTGTTTGCTCTTCTGCCTCCAGTGGTGGCAGCTTAACCCAGATCTTGAACTTCTTTTCCGGCTTTGAAAAATCTTCAAACATGTCAGAAAAGGGAAGCTGAGTTTACCCCGGAATGTTGGTTGGCTGTGTTGGTTGGCTGCCATCAACCAAAGTGATCCTCCTGCCACCAGAGGCCGGAATAACTGGAGTGGATTCTTAGATGTGAAAGGTTTCTTGGAGTCTACAAGATCTACAAGGATTTCAAACTCTATCATAGGCCAGAATCAACACAAGTCATTATTTGTCTTTCCTCCTCTTTGATATGGATCCTACCTGATCCAATTCATGAGGGGGAATTCACTGGAGATGGCAATTATGTTTGGAAGAGTTAGGGGTAAAAGGAAATCAGATAGCCAAATGGGAAGGGGAGAGGGTTATATATACTATACCTACATGGGCGGGAGTTTCAATTTTTCTACTTTCTGTTGATTTTTCTACCCACTCTTTCCAAGATAGCTAAGTTGTAATGTCAGCATTGCAAAAATGGAGCTGCCAGTTCAATGCCGAAGTCTGTTTAGAATGGCCCTAATTTTAACTCTTACTTTTACTCTTCATATAGCCTCATGTATCAAATTGGGCAGCTTGTACACCTTTCTTAATGCAAGCTTTGCTTTTAATTTGGGATCTTCTCTCTCACAGTTATTGAGCATTTCTAGATCACATTACTTGTGTGTGTGTGTATTGTGTGGTATGCATTTATCTCATTGAATAATATTGCTTATTTATAAATGAGAAAGCATTCATCTCATTCAGAACCACAGTACAGGAATTGCATCCTTCGGGAGAGCATGAAGAGCACAGATTGCTCATGTTTAGAGCCAGTGTCTTGACTGAGAGTTACCAAACGATACTACAAGGGCAAATATGAGTGGCACAAACAGATTATGCTCACTCCAGTCTTAGCTGTGGGTTTCCCAGGAGACTCAGACTGGGTGTGTTGGTGTAAGGGTATGTGAGAATGACCTTGGGAAGACTGGGCAAGGGAAGCTGCCAAAACAATAGTCAGATGATAATAATAATAATAATAGAATTCTTTATTGGCCAAGTGTGATTGGACGCACAAGGAATTTGTCTTGGTGCAAATGCTCTCAGTGTACATAAAAGAAAAGATACATTCATCAAGAGTCAAGAATCATAAGGTACAACACTTAATGATAGTCATGGCATACAATAAGCAATCAAATCAACGTAAGGATACAAGCGACAAAGTTACAATCATACAGTCACAAGTGGGAGGGGATGGTTGATAAGGAGTGATGGGAAGATTAATAGTAATAGTAGTGCAGACTTTGTAAATAGTTGGACAGGGTTGGGGGAATTGTTTGTTTTGCAGAGTGATGGCATTCGAGAAAAACCTCTCCTTGTGTCTAGTTGTTCTGGTGTGCAATGCTCTACAGTGTCGTTTGAGGGAAAGGAGTTGAAACAATTTATGTCCGGGATGTGAGGGGTCTGCAGTTATTTTCACAGCCCTTTTTTGACTCATGCAGGATGCAGGTCCTCGATGGAAGGCAGGTGGTGGTAGTTGTTTTTTCTGCAGTTTTTAGTTAAGCCCTCAGCTGGAGAGTGGGCAGGGCAAGGAGCTCCAAACACCCTGCCTGATTCCTTGCTGTGTAAAGGAGGCAGTGGGAGAATTGTATTTTGGGGCTTGCAAGATTCTGTTAAAGTAGCCACACAATAAAGCCGAATTAGCTCTTATAGTTGCGTTTCCTGCCTGGTCCACCTGGTAGGGCTGATAGGTGGACTAGAATGGAGGATCAGGTAGCCCAATTCAGCTCCAGGTTCCTTCCTCAATTAGCAGAGTTAGGAATATGTGTCAAAGCAAACCGAGGTGGCCTCCTACCCACCAAGGTCACACAGTTGGAGGTCACTCAATCTCTGCTGCACCGTATTGAATGTCAGCCGGCCAGGAAAGAGGAGGAGGAAGGAAAAGGGAGGCCCTGAGCAGGAACGTTGCAAAAGGATGCTACAAGCTTTTGAGGAAGCTCTCCTTGGTGTTCTTAGGGCTTGAGTTGTCATGTGCTAAATAAATAAATAGGGCTTGAGGGCAGAATTGGCCACCGTTATTAGTACAGCAGGCTCTTTCCAAAAGTGGGTTCAGAAAATGCCCTCCTGGGCATCCGCCTGCCCAAATATGACCCGGGCATATGAACATTTCCACTCACCCCCTGGTGCCAAGCGACCTGCTCGCCTCTCTGCCACAGCCCTCCCCCCACATCTCCACCTGCCAGCAACGGCTTCCGCGGGCTTGCCTGTTCCCGCTGATTGATCCCTTCCCTCGAGTTACTCGGGGTTTTAACTCTCCAATTGTTTGCTCACAGAAGCAACTCCGAAGCCCATCACAGGAGAGAGAGCTTTTACTGTTTTCTGTGGAATAATGCAATCCTTCATATTTTATTAACCATAATAACCACACGTCTCATGACAGTAGTAAATCCATACCGAGCTTATTTTTTCCCCCTGAATTTCCTAGGCCTTGTAGCTTTTGGAGCAAAACTGTCAGAAAATGCAATTCAGCTCAGCAAGGCTTGCTGCGTGCACAACGAAGCCTCCCGCAGCACATTAAACATAAGCGGACATGCTAACCAATGCACCAGGCCTGTTCCAACTGCCCTGAAAGGGGGGTGTTTGGCACCGGCTTCCCCCAGTCCTTTGCCCTCATTTTCTTCATTAGCTCCCTGTATTTGGTTTCCTCTCGACCTGCCATGGCCCATAAATCCTTTCCCACCACAGCTGTGGGTCAGGATGGAAAACCATAGCAGAACTCGCCGTGATTTATCCTCCACTAAAAACCCATCAGCCTTGCCACGCGTTTTTTCCTTTCTTCTTAAATGGATAATAAAACGGACAAATTCACAAAGCTCCGGATAACTTTACAGAACCTTCAGCAAGGCCCACTCCTTCCCCCTCCGCATTCAGAGAGGACTCCCAATGACACTGAACTCCTGAACTTGCGAATTCAATGACGAAGGCTTCCCCTTTCCTTCTCCAAAGCAGGATCCGCTCCATGAACCACATTAGTTTGGGTTACATTATTTTCCTAAAAACACATTTCGGAGGAATAACACCAATTTGTGTTGCATTTTATAGAGCAAAATAATTGAATGGCGGCTGTTCGTAATTTTAGCAATCTCTTAACCTTAATCATATTTAATGGCTTTTCACTTCAGGCTAACAGGAGGGGGAGGAGAAAGACTTGAGCTCAGCACTCGCTGTTCTCTGACAGCCCCAGTAAATTCTTGCTTTCTGAACTGCTGGTCCAGGACCATCATTCAGAGGGGGAATTACTTTCTCATCGGGGGAACTAAATGAGACGTTGAACTCGTTCGCTGCTTCCTGTGGCACCGGTGGGGCAGTTGCAGCCCCGCGGGAGGGGCAGACCAGTGCCAGGGCCCCATTGTGGGGAAAGAAGGCCCTGAAAGGCACCAGGGGTGGGCAGTGGGTGATGGAGGTGGGGGTTGGTGCCACTCAATGGTGTTTGAAAGGGGGGCCTGCAGGCTGGAGCACGCAGTACCCAGCTCCTGGCAATTGGAACGTTCTTGCAATTCTTTGTCTACCCGATGAGAGAGTTTTAATTAATTCGTTAAATGTCCTTGCAATTTGCACATTTGTTAAAGCTTAATTTTGCAGTAAAGAGGAGTTTGTGTGTGTGTGTGTGTGTGTGAGAGAGAGAGAGAGAGAGACTGTGTGTTCCATGGCAGAAGAAGTCCGCTTTTATTCAGGAAAGAAAAACCTCCTCTAAGATGTCTCCCCCTGTCCACAGATATTTTGTTCCCTGTTTGTATTTAGAAGTAATCGCCCTTTTAAAACATCTGATTAATTGGGAATGGCAGCTTTAGAGGAGGAAAAATTGCCGATTGAAACTGACTAATCTCCACGCGTAACTGGAGGCAGCCCTGGTGAAAAGGAGAATGGAGCAGGGGTGGTTGTGGTTGTTTTCACTTAAACACCCCATGGATCTCCCTACTTTCACACCAACACATGTACACCCACACATGTGCACATTCCCAGCCATGCCATTGCCACCCCCAACTTCCTCTCTGCTGTGTGTTTTGCAGTAAATGTGATTTCTTTTCCTTCTCCTCTTCCGATCTTCACAATGGCCTTCATCCCCAAAGCTTCACCAGCTGACATTTAATCCAAAATTAACAGGGAGTTCTTAATTTTCTTCATTGCACAAACTTTTTCCTCCGGACGGATTTGGATCCTAATCATGTCCCAGGGTGCTACAATTGCTATTTATTGGTTCATTCCACATGGATTTACTTTTGCAATTTACAAAGTAATTTTTCCCTACAGAAATATTTACTTCCACACAATGGAGAGCAGATAGCGTGAGGGGAGGTGATTGCTGCTGAAGTGGTTCCAACCGTTTTGGCTGCGATCCCTGGAGCAGCAGCAGGTCAACCACCAAAGGCAGGAAGTTCCTGGTGCTCTTCCACGCCTGGAGCAGTGGTGGGATTCAATTTTTTTTACTACCGGTTCTGTGGGCGTGGCTTGGTGGGCGTGGCTTGGTGAGCTTGGCAGGGGAAGGATACTGCAAAATCCCCCTTCCCTCCCCACTCCACGAACCTGCTTTTCAGCTCCGTTCTCCTGTGCAGGACAACAAAAGGAGACCCAGCCGATCAGCTGGGACTCAATGGGAGGCAGGTGGGCCCAGTCAGAGGTGGTCTTGGCCGGTTCTCCGAACAACTCAAAATTTCGGCTACCAGTTCTCTAGAACCGATCAGAACCTGCTGAATCCCAGCTCTGACCAGAAGGCAAGAGTGGAATAGGTTGCTAACTCTCCTCTGATGGCCGGTCAAGTCGGGATATCCAGAAGCCGGTTTACATAACCGTCAACTTCCTAGTCATAGAAGAATAACAGAATAATGGAGTTGGAAGGGACCTTGGAGGTTTTCTAGGCCAACCTTGTGAAATTAGCCCCAAGCCGAGAATAGCACCCTAAAAACTGGATCAGGAGGACCTTCACGAGCACCGATAGAACAGCTTGGTGGGAGTTTCCATAGGCTTTGACCGGGTGGTCACAGCAGCCATGACTTACCAAAATGGGACTCGTTTTGCAGGAACCTTTTGGGCTGGGCCCTTGGCCTTTTCCACTGCTTCCAACTACAATGGCTTATTGCTCTTTTGTGTTTGTGTAATTGTCTAATGACTAGTACGTAACTGTGTAGTTACGATTAATCTATAACTGCAACATTTAGTGGAGGGTTTCTTTTCCCCTCTACCAGCCTTCCACACCTCTCTCGGCTGCTCCTCCCATCCCCTCCAGCCACCATCCCCTTCAGTAGGTTTGGGCTTGTCTCACCCACAATCTCTGCTTTCATATCTGCTCTGCTCCTTGAAAAGCTGTCGAGTTTGGTTTCTCCTCTCTGTTCAAACTGCTTCTGCTTTCAGAGCCTCCTCCCTTTGCTGTTCGCTCACGCTTGGAAAGCCTGCTTCTTGAAGACTCCAGATGGGGAAGTGACTCAGGAGTGAGATTCACCTTTTATTGCAGTCTGTTTCCTCTGTGGTTGCATGCAGCTGACTCTGCGGGGCTCCTCTCTCCTTCTGGGTGCCTTGGCTTGTTCCCTTCCTGGACACATGGCTTTGGACTCTTAGACATGCTGAGATGCTTTGGGTTCAGCTGCACCATCTCCGACCCACACCGGACTCCATCAAGTCAGCAATGCAGCCACGAGAGGTCTTCCACTCCATCTCTCTGCTTTGGATGGAAATTGTGTTGATGGGTCAACAGCCTGGAAGAAGACAGAGCACATTCAGAGAGGCCTACTTCTTCTAGAACCGGTGTGAGTCAACCGTGCAAGCAAGAACTGGTATCTTCTAGATGTTTGGCTTCTCTACAACAGGAGCCTCCAACCTTGGCAACGTAAAGGCTTGTGGACTCAGCTGGCTGGGGAATTCTGGGAGTTGAGGACCACAAATCTTAAAGTTGCCAAGGTTGGAGACTCCTGTTCTATGACACACTAGGCCCTTTTCATATTCATTACACTTGTGCTTCTCTCTATATCAGTGTTTCTCAAGCTTGGCCACTTGGAAAGACATGTGGACTTCAACTCCCAGAATCCCCAGCCAGCAGTGGCCATCCTGGAGAACCTCTGTGGATGAAGAGTTTACCTTGCCCAACTCTTCTCTGTCAGCTTCCTTCCGCCTCTGCCTTGCAGAATCCCTTTCTAGGGTCGAGTTGCAGAAGACAACAATCCATTCCTCCAGAACCTCATCCCTTCCCCTTTGATGTTGACTTGGAGGGCTCTGCGAGAAGACGCCTGTAGCCTCCAGGTTTCATTGGGCGAATGGAGTGCTTCAAGAACCAGCCAGAGATCTCCATCCAGGGATGCTTGGACGACCGAATGGATCCCGTGGAAAAGCCTCTGCTGAAGCCACTTTCCCATGAATGATGAGTCTTCTGACTGGCTGCCCGGAAACACGAGGAAGCAGATGGTGAGGCTGAAGATGCTTAATCCCCTTCTCTCCCCCCTCCCAGTCCTTCCAGCCTTCTCCTCCTGCTGATTCCTTAACAGGCAGCGGCATCTGACGCTGTGCTGAAGGAAAGCAGTAATTGCCTTTTATTCATTTTGATAGCATCATGAAACATTAAAAATTGGATTTGATGGGTCGCATGGGAGCCTGCATCAGTGGCTTTGTGCACACCCTGTGCACAGGATGGTGTGGCGAGGAGCATGTCGCCACCCTCTCACTGCTGGCAGAAAGCTTTATTAAAAGAAACTAATCATTTCCCCCCAAAAAAGTACAAATAGCCTAGTTATCTGGTGAGCCTAATGGCCTTATTTTTCCATTCTTCAGCATAATGAGTGCCGTCGGAGCTGCTTGAGTCAGTCTCTCCAAGAGCCTAATTGTTTTTAAATGTCTTTCCTAACCACTTCACATCAAGACCATAAATCTGGGTTTCGGGTAACCGAGAGCCACAGTTCAGAGCTAAGTTTTTATGATGACACATTTTTGTGTTAATTAAAAACACACTTAAGGAGATGCAGCCCTTCCGCCTTGAAGTGCAAAGCTCTTTGCCTGACAGGACCCGGTCAGTTTTCCGTCCCTTGGCAAAGCTGAAGGAGTTGCACCTGCTGGTGGGTTTCCCATGAGCAGGTGGTGGGACCCCTTGTCCTGCCTCTCAGCCAACAAGCGCCACGCCCGCTCGCATCTGCCCGGATGATGATGATGATGATGATGATGATGATGATGATGACTGTTTCTTCCAGGAGGCCCATTAGGGCTTGCCCACCCCCTCCCTTCCTGAACGCCTGCATTTTTATTCATGGCCATTCTGTTGTCATGATGATGACAAGGAAGTGCCTTAGCTGAGTGGATCTTGGTTGCCTGACTCTGGAGATCCAGATCTAGTTGATCTCTTGCTAGAGTTTCTTCTCTGGATCTGCCTGTCTGTCCTCTCCTCTCCCTTCTTTAAAGCCCCTTAGCTGGAGCAAAATTGGAGTGAGCCCCTTTGGCACACCCTGCGCTGCATTTTACACTTTGCTAAGTGTCTTTTTGTATTTCTTTGAGAAGAAGAGTTAATTAAGCCTCATAAAAGAAAGGCCAGCAAAGCCCAGACTGCCCTCCAGAGAATCTTGATGGTCAAACTCCAAGCTGAAACGGTTTCTACTTTGCTTAATGGCATGCTGTAGCCTGATCAGGCGGCCTTAGAACTCCTCGATTAGTCTCAGACCCAACAGCTCTCTTGCTAGATGGAGCATCTTGATAAACAAAGCAACGTTGTCACCTTCTCATTATCCCTACTTAGCTCACAGCGGAAGGAGAGAATAAAAGTGCTGCCTCTGCTGAATAGTGCATGCACAATAAAGCAAAATTACAGGGTCCAACAGGTCACAGATGCTGCCATCTCTTTTCAGTCTGGAGGTCTTCACCGGTAAGCCAAGAGAGCCCACTCTAGTCCTTGTTTTGCAGAGAGAGAGTGTGTATCCACGGCCCTCCTGCACAAAGGAAAATCTCCTGAATTCTGCACCCTTGCCATGTTCAGAAGAGCAGGAGGGAGCCCCCCCACCTCTAAACCACAGACTGAGAGCCATTATTCATTTTGCAGGGAATTTCCAGGGCCTTTTAGTCAGTGTTGGGATTCAAAAATTTTTACTACCAGTTCTGTGGGCGTGGCTTGGTGGGTGTGGCAGGGGAAGGATACTGCAAAATCCCATTCCCTCCCTCCCTGCTTTCCAGCTCCGTTCTCCTGTGCAGGGCAACCAAAGAAGACCCAGCCAATCAGCTGGGACTCAATGGGAGGCAGAGAATAGATGGGGTTGGTGGGGCCAGTCAGAAGGTGGGATTTGCCGGTTCTCCCAACTACTCAAAATTTCCGCTACCGGTTCTCTAGAACCGGTCAGAACCGGCTGAATTCACCACCTCTGCTTTTAGTCAACAGGCCTTCTCCTAAGCATTTGGGCAAACAAACTGCCTTTCAGCTCTGGATCTTACAGTGAACAGGCAAGAAACCAAAACAAACCATAAAACACCTGACTTCAGAGAAGCAGGATGCATGCTTTAGGCATGCACAGGTCACTCAGAAGGTGCACATGCTCTCGTGATGCAGACTGCCCAGGGAGAGGCATCAGTCCTTTGGTTGGAAGGGGGCAACATAATTTGGCAGAGCCACTGCAAGCCTTTGCAATCTCAGCTTAACCTTGGCAGAACTGGTTCCCTTCCCCTGGCTGGGCTGCTGCCAGCTGCCCGAGTGGGCAGCCGTACAAAGCTTTTCACTAAATAAAAACTGCTGGGGTTGGAAACTAGCAATGTTTGGAGAGCAGGAGGCTGTGATCTACATCTGGTTCCAGTTCCAGCCACTGACCCAGAAGCTTGTCCGCTCTCAGTCCAGATCCACTATTTCAAACTCTACCATGAAGAGATGAGCTGTAGTCCGTGTTATGTATGCAGGTTTAAAGTCATTGGTTTAGTTTGAACTGTTCTTGTAAAATGTAAGAAATGATTGGTTTAAAAAGTGCGGGAAAACCCTGCACTCTGATTGGCTGGCAACTGCGGCTGCTGGCTATAAGTAGCAGCCACAGCCCAGCCAAAGTGGGTTCGTTCTGAGCTGTAGTCACTAATAAACAAAGAGCTTGAAGCACTCCGCGTCTCTCTCTTCATGCAAACTTAACAGTCCGGGTTCATTTTTCTAAGTTAACTACTTCATTGTAGTGGGCTGACATCTGGTGATTTGCAGGACAGGATGCTTAAATTTTTCGGTTTGCTTTATTCAGCCAGAGCAAAATCTGCCTAGATAAAATAGGACCTTCTGAGTTTAAAAACATATTAGCTTTCTTTACGGAGGTATCTTCTGCTTTTGCACCATTAAAATTAAATTCAGCTTGGAGTATGTGCTTGAATCATGGATAAGAGGGAAGCCATGCCAGCATGGAAATGCCCTATGTCTACCAATGGAGCATGAAAAGAAAGCATAAGAAACAGCCAAATGCACTAGAAGAATCCATGCCAGTTTCCTTTGTGCTCTCCTCAAAGGGTTAATGGAGGGCGATGTAGGTCAGATATAGTTTTCTTTGGGACAGACCGTGGCTGCGTTAGCAGCTGAGTCCATGCAAGTCTTGAAAGAGATCCAGTTCTTCCAATTAACATAGGAAACACAATAGAAAGACAGTTTTAGTCACTGCTGAATGAGCAAGACTCACTAACAGAGATCTGTTAAATATTAATGCCGCAGTTTTCCTGGCATTAGAGTCCTTATTAGGGCTGAATTAATCAAGGCTTTTTCTATGCCCTCTCAGTTTGCAGTGCTTAACCGGGTTGTGAAAGGGCTGAGTGAAGGAACTTTACTCGGGATTGTGGAAGGAAAGAGTTGCTCACCTGAGCTGGGGCCTTCCTGGGTTAGTCTGAGGTCAGCTATTCTACCCATTCCTTCCGATGCCAACTCCTCAGTGTGGCTGCAGGCAATGCAGGAAGGGAAATGTTTGGATGGATGAGGAGTCACGGATTCATTTCATTTTGGCTAGCCAGTTCCCACCTAAAGCTGAGCTTCTCAGAAGCTGCACTTTCACTAAGTAACTGGCTTCATCTGCAGCCTCCATCCTACTGAATGGATCTGCTAAAGCCATGGGGCTTTAGAGCGTCCTTTGTTTATTCATCTACTTGAATTGGACCAAAGGTGCTTTTTCAAAAGGCAACTGGGCGTTGTTTTTTCCTTGAAGACGTTTTGCTTCTGATCCAAGAAGCTTCTTCAGTTCAGAGAATGAGTCCAGGGGTGCCCAGGGTGGACCTAGTGGCATCCCCTTGACCCAAACCATGTGGAAGACTGAAGTTGAAGTACCTTCTGAGGAGTAGAGCAGCAACTGATCCAAAGATGATTTCGCCCTCTTAATCCCCCCAATCCTTTAAGTCCTGGAGCTGCTGATCTTTTTATCTCTTGGGCGTCTTTTGCTAAGTTGTAAGGAAACAACTGGAAGGATCCCATTCTGTTGATGCCAAGGGTTTTATTTTCAGAGGTTGCTTTAGCTTCTGCCAGTTAAGAGAACTGCCAGCTTTAATACACAAATGTGAGGACATCTTACTTCAGTCTGAAAGGAGGCCTCCATGTTGACAAGGGTTCTTCCTTCCCAAGTCCTTTCTCCCTATTCGGCAACAAAAGTCTGGCAAACATCCCTTGCAGGTGCTGTAATGTGCATGGCTTTTTCTTTTCTTTTACAGCCTTAGGTCTAATTACTATCTTGCCTGCTGGCTTCATTTCCTTTTTCCCAGCGACAGTTGTGCATTGTGGCCTGTGGCTTGCATGAGCATCAGACGCATTAGCTGCAGTTAATGTGTTTTCCTGTGATTCTCACTCCTCCTCCTGCAAGAGCGGCATAAAAAGAGGCCTGGGGAAGCCAGACAAAGCCAGGGCCCCCCAGAATGGTAATACAACTAAATCCCAGGCAAGAGAAGGAGCTTCAAAGAACGTGGTTCTATTAATGGGGTTTCGATTGATGGCAAAGAAACCCCAAACCAAACAACGCAAACAGCCTTTAAAAAAAAGAGAGAGAGAGATCCTGCTATTCTGTAGGACCACGGTGAACAATCATCGGTTTTGATTTATGGGTCAACGTTAATGGGTTCAGAGGAGCAGGCAGGCTGCCTTCCACACAAAGAAAACCTGAATATGAGAGGATTCACCTGTTTTGAAGCCGTCCCCTTGACGCTGTTTTCTGCAGATGATTGTGCCTTGTTTGTCAATATTCTTGCAGAACACAAAGCGCGTCAATGGTGAGTGACATCCCCAAAGCTCCAGGAATGGCTTCAGGGCTGCTGCCTTTGAGGGGATTTGAACACACACATCTTCCCCATAGAACTCCTTCTTTCTCAGCCTTTCTGGAGCTGGAGAATTGGGGAAAGGGAGCAGAGGTTGGGCCTTAAAGAAAGAGGAACATGTTGAAAAGGACATGCAGCCCCTCCCTACCCTGTCCTGATACCTGTGGGTTGAAGTGCCACCGTGCAACATCCTAGGTGCAATTTCACCATCTTCTGGTGACAGATGTCAATGACTGCCTTAAGATCACACACACACACACACACACACATTCTGCTTAAGCATGGCACTGCCTGGGAATCCTACAGCCTACCCAATATCAACAATATTGCAATATTAACATGGCTGTCTTAAGCTTAGTCATTCCTTCCTTCCTTTGCAACAAGAAGGGATGAAAGAGGGAGGCCAAATCAACAGGATGATGATCCCTCCCCTCCCACTTAGGGGTCCATGAGACATTTTTCTCCCCTTTTCCATCTCCCCCAATCTTCCCTCCCATCAAATCTAGCAACACACAATGATGTCTGCTACTGCTTTGTTCTGAAGGCAGAAAAGTCTTCCTCTCTCCTATGAATCCACTTTTTCTCTCTATGCTGAGGCAACTGTCCAGCATCTCTTGTTCCTTCCCCAGAATGATAAATACAAACTGGCTGACCAGTTCAGCCCCACCGGACTGAAGGAGCTGCAGAAGAACCGTCTACTAGTGGGAGTCTCCATGCTTCCATATGTCGTGTCTGCTTTGCAGAAATGGAGGCTCTCGGTGTGCTGGAGAAGGTTCTTTCCTTGGACAAGAAGAAACAGGATCCTGGTGATCGGTTGGAGATCTACCCTAGCTTGCATTTTCTCCTGAATGCAGATTGGAAGGCCCCCCATCTTCTTTGCTGCAAGGAGGGAAGAAGGCAGCATCAGTTCATCCCCCCATCTCTACAGGGAGAGATTGCTCTCCATTGCTATTAGGGGAAGGTCATGGTGTGTGTGTGTGTGTGTGTGTGTGTGTGTGTGTGATTTTCTTTATAGACACAATTCTTTCGCAACAGAAACACCCGCCTGTTTTTCTGGTTGGAAGCTGGACCTTTTGACAGAGATGGTGGGACTATTATATTGTCAGATTTAACCACTCTGGTGAATGGAGGCATTTAGCAAACTACAGTCATCAGGAGCAAAAACTGCTATTGTTAGCAAAACAAAACCAACGACATAATATCCTCCCTATTTCTGCCTCATTTCTCACATCCGCCAGGGGAAGAAAAAAAGGACTATTTATTATGGAGTGCTAAGTCAGGCAGGATTCTGTATCTCTTGTTGAAACAGGTTTGGCTGGAGAACAAAATACCTCCCACCTGTTGATGGATGAGCTCCACTCTAGACCAGGACTTAGGTGGTTGTCATACACAAGGAGAGTTTCTTCTTCAAAATGTTTACAAGACGCCTACCCTCTTTGTGAATCTTGTAGCTATGTTCCTTCAAAGCAATGTACAGCAAGTGACAGAACAAGGAAAATAAATAATAATTGGAAATAAGCAACAGCAAACAGGCGGCCTGGACAGAGAGGCACCAGAGGGATTAAAGGCAGAGCCAGGATGCTGAGCGAAAGCCTCTTCCTACATTGATATTAGATAGGTGGACTTCAACTCATGCCAGCTGGGGAATTCTGGGAGTTGAAGTCCATCCATCTTAAACTTTTCAAGAATGAAAAACACCGTTCTACACAATGTGCTTTGCTCAACTTTGGACTGCAAAATGAGGACCGAGCTGTGGTGTCCCTTCAGATCCTGGACTAATCCAGATGCCATCCCAGTCTTGGTCTGTTCCTGGCAAAAACTCTTATGATGACCCCATCTGGACTCAGATGTGTGATCTTTCTCCTCCATAATGTCATGCGGGGACAAGGCCTGGTTCTGAAATGCGCAGGTATCCCCAGAGGATGGCAATCTAGCCTCCTCCTGAAGACTTCCAATGAAGGGAGATTCACCATGTTGCCAGATCATTAGCTCCAATGCACCCCATTCACAAAGCAAGAGGGAGGTCTGCATAAATTTGAACATCCTGTGGGGCATCAGAAATCTCTTGAAATAGAAAACTTGTCTAGCCTCAACTCTGCACTCCTCCTCCTTTTCTTCTTCCTCCTCCTCCTCTTCCTCCTCCTCCCCACTCTATCCAAGCTCTTTCCTTTTCTTTGTTTTATTGGAAAGGGAAGAAGACATGCATAGTGCCTTTCTTCTCTGCTCCAGTGAGGCACTCCTAGCTGAGAGCATGGCAACCAGGCAGTGTTTTTCAAGCCACATTTCTTCCCTTTCTTAGGCTTAATCCAGGGGGTGGGCCTCAACTATCCTCACACTCCCTTCCTCAATAAATGCCCAGCCAGGTTGGACCAGCTTCCCCAATGCTGGGAGGTGCGGGCCCTCTGGCAGCTTTCTCTGATGGTCCCACCACTCAAGCACTTCTTCAGTCATCATTAACCACTGTAAGGTTGCTTGGACTCTGGTGCAGCTCCATCCTTTCCTCCCTCCCTCTCTCTCTCTCTCTCTTTAAATATAAACTCCCTGATTTTAATTTTATTCATAGAACCGCTATTACTCCATCCAGATCATGTGGGATGAATGCTAATGGCCCTCTGGATTGTTTTAAGTGCAGATCTGAACAAGATACTTCCTTTCATTTTGTCAGGAACTGTCATTTCCTACAGGGTTTTTTGGAGGATTTGTTCTAATAGATTCAGTTCTGGTTTGGTGCGCGGCCCTGTTGTGCATTTGTCAAAGGCACTGGAGAGCTGTAAAGGGAGGCCAGAAGGGAGGGGGACCTTTCTGTAAGAATCTGGCTCAGGGTTAGAGAGAGGAGTGGAACTTGCAAAGGCCTTTGGCAGGGTTTGGGCAGCCAAGAAACAGCCCGGGTGGTGGGAAGACCTCACGGAAGCTTGGCAAGATCTATCTGCCACATGGCTTGGGGAGAAGACTTTCAGAAGCTGAAGGGTAAAGAGAAGGGTGTCACTTCAACAAGAGGGAATCATCTTCTGAAAAGCTTGGCCAACAAGGGTAAACCAACATTGGAGGGGTTCTATGCACTGGGATTACCCATCCCAGAACTTTTACCCATGGCCATTAGTGCCAGCAACAGGTGGTTTATCTACAAGCTTTAGATTCTTAGAGGTCAACATCAGGACAGAAATCAACCTCAGCATTCATCCCAGGGAGCAAAACAACAACAACAACAACAACAAGCCAACCTTACAGCCAAATGGCCCCCTTATCTCATGAAGGAGAAACTCTTATCTTGCTGGGACAGAACACAAATGAATTGAAGAAACGAATACTGGTTTCAAGAAACATGGAGAGGAAACATCAGGGGTACTTTTACAAATGGAGAAAAACACTTCTGGAATTTGAACCCGGGAGAGCAGGCCAGGTGTAACCTTCAAAACCCAACTGGAGAAGTCATCCATTCTGAAAGTCACAACTCTCCTGCTACCCTTCCCTTGGCTCTTTCTCTTCTGCTGAGGTTAAATGTGTGTTTAACCCACCTTTTAAAGCTCACCTGGGATTAAAGTGGTGTCAGTGGAGGCAGAAACAGAACATTTTGGGAGTGGACGCTCGAAAGGCCGAATGTAAGAAGAACATCATGGCTTTGCAAAGCATGTCGGGGCCCCAATCAAGATGGCCTGTGGCTTTGTCTCAAATCAAGTGCATCTTATCAGAGGCAGGCATCACACGAGGCACTGAGGCATGCTTAGGGGATTGGATTCCAGAAGTCTATAGGATTAACTCACTTGGAAGTCAGAAGTTCACAAGAGCACATGCCTGACTAAATTGCCTTTTTGTTATTAGGAGATGTTAATCCTCTTTGAGTAAATGGATTAATTTGTTGAGTGTGCTCAGTGAAAATGGGGAGATCTTCCACCCCCTTTCTTTGGGTTGGCCTAGCAGGGCATCCAGGTGTTCTGCCTTAACAACATTGATTGCTTCTGCAAAACCCACATTTTCTCTTTTCCTACTTCTGTGAATTGTGTGTGTGTGTGTGTTTGTTTTTTACTATGACAGGGTTTAAAATATTCTTTAAATTTATTTATTACATTGATGCTACACCAAAGGTCTTCCTATAAGTTTACATCATACTTCAAATGAAACCCACATATCATTAACACAAAAAACCCTAAATGACAGACTATTAAATCTGGAAGAAATTAAGCTACGGAGATCTAGGAACTCCACACTGACTTCCATCATTTGCAATTATAAATTCAATTTAGCTGGATTATTTGAATGCAAGCGGTAGATTTTGGACTGATGTCCCTAGGAATAAGCCTGCCATTATTTGATTATTACATTATCTTAATGTTATATATAATTATCTTTATTTTAATGAACGCTTTGTATATGCTTGGCAGCTTTTCATCCTGGCTGAATTTCCACCTCTGGAGCTCCTGACTCGGTGACCTTTGAAGATCTTTGGATGTTGTTGGGAACCCCTTGACCTCTGGTTGAGCCCCAAGCAGAGTGGCATGTTCTCATGTTCCTTGGATAATTGTCTTGAGTAGATAGATGCCTATGAATGCACTCCAAGGGCACCTGTGCTCAGGAATGGATATGAGATGGGACTTATTCCATTTAGCAAAGAGGATTAATGTTTCATTACAAAAGGTAATTTATTCAATTGTATGCAAAGAGAGGTTTGCCTGTAATAGCATGTACAAAGCTTGCTTATTTCCAACTATTATATGATAAGTTTAATTCCTGTGGAAACACCTGTAACTCCATTGTGTATCTTTGGGGAGGACTTGACCAATCCCAGGATGAATTAGATTCTATTAATTTAAACACTTCAGAAGAAAGAGGCAAGGAAGGCCTGTCCAGATGGCCCTTGGCAAATTAGAACATGCAACTCAGACACTGGTTTGGATAAAGCAGATCACTTTTTGTGCGAGTGTCTAAGATGAGGATCTACCAGGGACATCCTCTTGTATTGATACTTGATGGAGCTCAAGAAAGTCCTAGACTTGATCGTGGTAGTTCAGGTGGTTCCCTGAATCCAGCACATGTAGCTCACCATTGAAATGAGGGATCCTTGGTGCTCTCTGAGCCTGGTTGTTATCTAGAAGATGTTTCATGACCCAACTAGGCAACTTCATCAGTGCTAGAAGGGAGTGAGATTTGTGGAAAGGAGGACGAGGAGGACGGCTGTGGGGTCCTTAGTGCTCTCTGAGCTTGTTTGTTTTTCTTGCAGATCTCTCATGAACCAAACTAGGTAACATAATTAGTACTAGTCCTGATGATGTTACCTAGTTTGAATAATGAAACATGTGCAAGAAAACAACCAAGCTTGTGGCTTCCTTCTGGGACAGAAAGCTCAGCAGCTAAAGGGCAGCTGTTTTTTCCAGAACTGGAGGAAATGTCAACAATATCACTTGCAACACTAGAAAAGGAGTCAAGCTTTTGTACGGATGGAGACTATACTCCAGGCAACAAACAAGCTCTTCAACAAGTCACTTGTAGATGTAAGTGGAACAGGTGAGAAGCCACCCCTGAATTTCTTAGCAGGTTGCCAGCACCCCTTTCAGAATCTTTTCTCAGCAGATTTGAAATTCCTCTTCTATGGAAGACCAACCGGTAAGGATGGTTCAGGGGTGCAGGAGGTGTGGTCTCCATCACATCTGTCTGGGTCTCCTTACCTTGAATATATATTTTCCCAAGATCACATGTGGCTACAGAGGGCAGCCATGAGATAGAGAAAATAAAAAGTGCAGTAATGATGCACAGTAGTCAAGATTTTATCTGAATCTCCTTTCCCCCCTCAAAGGACAACTCTGAGGTCCATTATCTCTTATCCACCTTGAGAACATCTTGGATGTCCTTCCCTCGGGTTCCTTCTGAAGAAGGTTTTGACTAAAGAGGAAATTCTAGATCCATGTTGATTTTCTCCATGTACTTAAGGGCAGGTGGAGATCTAGGTTTCAGTCTTCCTACTCAACATTAGAACCTCTGTTTCCTTTGAAACATACACGGTCATCCCACACTAACTAATATAGGAAGGCACAACGCAGAGTTCCTCAACTCAGTGAACTCCAGAACTTCTAGGACTGAGCCTCCCAGAACTGGAAATTCTGGGAATTGCAGTCTGAACCCAACTAGTAGAGCTTCCGAGTTGGGGAAGGAAACTACCTATCTCTCCCTTTCCCATCTCCGATTTATCAGTGCTACTTCCGCAATCTGCCCTCAGCATTTTGTCCAATACAGTAAAAAGACTGCTGATTGCGAACCAGCACTGCCACCTTCCAAACACTCCCTTGATGACACCAGAAATTTATTCTTGGCCAGCTGTCTGCAAGTGCAGTTGTGATGAGCAATTGACCGTCAACATAGCCATTATTTCTAACCACGATGAGAATGTTGGATTAGCAAAAGGTGGCAGGGCGCTTGCCTCATGCTGGCCGCATTCCCTGTTCCTGAAGTTCTAATAATTCCTGTCCTGACAGTGATCAATATCGGAAGAGGGGACACCCTTGACTTGGTCAGGGAAGAGACAAACACTGCTCCATGTCATGCGTGCCATCATTCAGAGGATCAGAAACAGAAGAGGAGGAAGATTCCCCTCTCACAGGAGTGACAGAATGCTATTTCCCCTAAATATACAAAGCTAAGGTGGTTGCCCTTCCATCTTGACTGGGCAGGATCTTTGGACTGGACCATCCTCTGTCCAGAAGCCAGGGGAACAGTGCATCAAGTCCTGAGGTCTAGCCAGCCTTCCCCATCCTCTGGCCCATCTGATACATGGGAGCACAATTCTCAGGAGTGTTTGTCATTCAAGATTCAACTACAATCTCCACAGGAGGTTTGAAGCAGCTTTTAAACCAGCAGGTTGCCAAAGAGATAAAGCAGTCTAAAAAAGAGCCGTTCAAATCCAGGTTTATTCAGCAACTGGGGTTTCTGCTTTAATGTAATACTAGTCCCAGTCACACTCCTGGGAAGACACTCTGTGTGTGTGTGTGTTCCATTATTCAAACCTTGGTGACTCACGGGTGAATATGTGAAGCTGTTCAGTTGCTATGGTAGTGATACACACATACACACTGCCAATGTGTTTGGAGCTCTAATGGCTTTTACTGGCTGCCACCATCAATGTCCCCTTTACCTCCAAGAACTGTTACAAAAGTACCCCAAAGTTGCTCAGATATAACTCTTGCAAGCACTGAGAGGTCAAATTTGGAATACTGGAACTAACCAGAGCACTAGTAGAAGATGACAGGAACCAGGAACACCACTCAGGTGACCCTGAGGACACAGATAAACCTCCAAGTGGCCTCAACGACCCTCTAAAAGGATGCAAATGACCAGCTGTCTGCAACCAATATAAATCCTTCCCTTCCCCACCATCCAGTCAGAGCTGGAGAAGCTTCTTGGATGACAAGTGAAACATCTTCAAAGAAAAAACAAGGAGGTCCAGTTGCCTCCTGAAAAAGCACCATTGGGACAACCAGGACCTGGATGATGGAGAATCTCTACAGACCTCCAGTGTTGGAGCACCCACAACTTCTGGGAGGAAGCTGTTCTGACTGTCAAAAAAATTTCTCCTTAGCCCTAGGTTGCTTCTCTCCTTGATTAGTTTCCATCTGTTGCTTCTTGTCCTACCCTCAGGTGCTTCGGAGAATAGGTTGGCCTCCTCTTCTGTGTGGAAGCCCCTCAAGGATCAGAACTCAAGCATTATGTCACCCGTAGTCCTTCTTCTCTCTAGACTAGCCATATCTGATTCCCTCGACATTCTTCATAATCAGGTGAAACTAAAGAAGGAAGGAGATATGGTGTCTGCTTTCCACATGGCCTTTGCCATAGTCACCTACAGAAGCGGTATCTGCTCTCTGCCAGACCACAATTTTTCCTCAATGGTCTTTCAGTTAATCTCAGATGTACAGCAAAATAAATTTGGGGGTGGGAGGTGGAAGAGGTGGGAGAAGAATGACCTTTTTTGAAGGCCGCAGAATTTTAGAAGCAGCTTCTCCTGGCCTGACCTATTCCCAGGCCAAGTTCCAGCATCCAGGCTACCTGGGAGTCCGGCTCCCTCTTCCCTCAAAGAGGAGTTTCTCTCCTCCCCCTCCATTAAATTTCCAATGTGAAGCTTGCAAATTGTGCCAATGGGATTAGTTATCAGGGACTAAGATTCAGAGTGCTGGGCTCCCCCCACCCCCGATAAAGTAATAATTCCCAAGCAACTTCCCGAATTGCAATTTATTCCACTAGTAAAACATCGAGAAGGTAAATCACAATGGGGATAATCACTTCTTTTCTCTCTTGTAAATCATGCCAGGTTTGAGAAATGAATGCTTTCTTTACATGCCGGCATCTGCATTTTGTACTTTCTTGGCAAGGCTGGAGAAATGGGAGGAGGGCCTGTACTTTGCCCAAACGCAAAAGCATCAATTTGATTAAAAATCCGGGGCAGGTCGGCACCTGCAAAGAGGCCCCTGGAGACACCCCACCACGCCCTCTCCTTGCTTTGCAGCTGGGGCAAGGGAGTTGAGCAGCTTCCTCAGGGCTCAGCAGCCAATTCCCTTCTCTGTCCTGTAGTTTTGCTCCGTATCTGTCCTAGGAGCAAGTCTTCTTGAGAAAGAAAGTAATGAACCCCAATGCCTCCCCCCCTCTCTTTCTCTCTCCCTCTCCCCCCACTGTCCCTCCCTCTCTTTTGCAGGTCCTGAAATTATGGATCTTGGCAGGAATCAGGATCCCTCATCATCACAGGGAGAATGTCACCATCCTGTCAGGACTAATCCTTCCATTTCCCTCCAACATCCGGTCAGAACTGATGGAGCTTCTTCAGTGAGATGTCTTCTTCCTCAATGGAAAAACACAGTCCAGTTGCCTTTTGCGGGGTGGGGAAAGAAAGAAAAAGGAAAAAAAACATTACCTGGATGATTGAGAATCTTCATAGTTAGGGAGAATGCATCATAAAAGGACCTTCTGGGTGGATTCAAAGATTTCTGCCTTGCGTTTCTATGTTCCTCGAGGTCCATATGGTTTCTCTGGGCCCAAGGGATGTCTCTGGCCCAGATCTTACACCCAGTGAACCAGTTGCTGGAAACTTGCCGGGGGCTTTGGACCAGTTCCTCTCTATCAGCCCTCAGAGGTTGTCCAATCTTTTCTTGAAAATCTCCATCAATGGAGCACCCAGGAAGAAAACTGTTCCATTGATTAATCATTTATCAATCATTGATTAATCAAGACTGGAAGGCTACACTGCCCAAATAGTGGGAAAGTCTGAAAAAGGGCGCTTCCCCTCTGAGAGCTCCTTTATTTTGTTGAGGGTGCATTTCAGAGATGGGACAGGTTCAAAGCAACAAAATAAATGCAGCTAAAAATGTTGGGTATCCTACTTTGGTTAAATTTCCATGTAAGGTTAAACCATATTGTGATTAGGGCATTGTGCAGACCCAGTTTTGATAGTTTGAATATCAGGTTTTGTATGATATGTGAACTCAGTCACGGCACCCTGTTCACGATTTGGGAATTCAGATTATTCCTGGGTAGTTTAACTTTTATTGTTGAAAAGTTGCCCTTGGTATTTAAGTTCAAAGGCAGTCTTGCAGAGCTTTCTAGGAGCTGTCCAGAGTTCTGAAGTCCAGCTTTTCTTTGTCTTTTAAAATCACCTTCTTGCATTCTAGTTTTAGTGCCTTGGATCGGGTCACCAACCTTTTGGACCTCAGGGACCACCAAACTCATAATTTTAAATCCCACGGACCAGAGACTCTGAGAAAATTCCCAAAAAGTCTGCAGAAAAATTACCCACCCTGTTTTCCTACTGATCGATTGTTCTTTATTTGGGATCACAGGATCCCATCTCCAACTCCATTCTCAGGGGGCAGAGAGAGAGAGAAAGAGAGACTTTTGGCTTCATGCAAGGAAAGCAGCAGAAGCAGCAATCTCCCCCAATTCTGCCGGTAATGAGTCCTTGTGAGACTTGTTGTGCTGGCACAGCCTCTTGGAACAGGAGGCCTTGCAGGGTCCCAAAGACTCATTTCTGGTGGAGTTTGGGGGAGAGAAAGAAAGGCTTTTGCTGCTTTACTTGCATGCAGCCAAAAGCAGAAGAAGAAAGAAGCGGAAAGAAGCAGCCCAGTGGCCAGGCCAGACGCGTGGGGTGAGTGGGGCAAGTTCCCCCATTTTGCCCTTCCCCCCCTCCCCTCACTACCTCATGTTGTTCGCAATGCAAGCAACACAAGCCTTGTGTTCCTGCAGGCCATGTGGGTGGTGCAGCCTTGTGTTCCCATGCAGTATGGATTAATTGCTTTGGGAGGTGCTTTGGGGGGACATTTTTCTGCGGACCACCAAATTTTTCTCGTGGACCACCAGTGGTCCCCAGCCCACTGGTTGGTGACCACTGCCTTGGATAACAGTAGTCCTGTTGAATGCTTGCTTATATCCAGCTTACATCCAGCTGAGAGCCAGGATGGTTCTTCAAAGCAGTCCCATCTCTTGAAACTCAAGAGTGCCAAGGCACACAAGGAGGCTGGCAGTCCAGCCATAACTATGCCATCCCAAGTCCAAACCAGCAATGAATCGCAAATCTCCCAAGCTAGACATTTGCTGTTCTCCCTCCCCCCATCCTTAACAACTGAACTGATTAGAATGAAACTTTGACTTGATTAGTGATTATTGTCTCTGCATGATGGTTGCATGGAGGCCCTCATTTTCAGCCTTTGTTTCTTAACGTGCCAGGCATCTCGTCCGCTGATTTACAGCTCAGATTCTCTGTTCCATATTCATTTGTGTTGTTTTTCTTCTTTTTCTTTGCTTTTTTTTCCAGAAGCAAAGCTGGCATCATTGCAGCCTTTCTTTTCCTTCTCCAGGGCATCGACAAAACTTTACACATACTTTGCAGAAAAGTTTTACGGTTAATCTCATCAGATAGAAATTAAGTCTTTAGGTTTCTGTTTTTGGCTCCTGTATTTTGCCTTGCCTTGCTGCTTGAGTTGTTAATTTTTTTTAAATGCAGCATACCTTCTGTCTTACCTCTGAGGGAGTTGATGCAGAAAATATAACAATGTTACATGTGTATTTCAAGAAAGGTGATACTCATTATTCCTAATTAGCTGAAGATAACTGCTAAGCCCACTCAAAGAGCTGTTTTATTTACATGTTAGGGTTATGTTGAGTGGAATGGGGAAGCTAGTCATGATTAGAAGGACTGAAATTGCTTGGAAAATAGTAATCACTCATCTCCTGCCACGATCAGAGTTTTCCTTCTTGTCCCAGCATAAAAGATTTTGTAAACAACAGCTGGATGTTTATCTCCAGTGGAGCAGCTTCCCATCCCATTCCGAGTTGGATCTTTGGGACTGAAAGGATCTCTCTCTGTCTCTCTCTCTCCCCTCCTCTCTCTTTCACTTTCTCTCTTTTTCTTTCTCTCTCTCTTCTAAACTCTAGATCCACCATTAGACACCTTGTTTGTTTTATTGGTCAAAAGGAAACACAAGCAAACTGCAAGGATCAGCAGCCACCTCCCTGTCTGACTGCATTCAGAACATAAGGTAGATTCAGGAACAAGCTGAACCCAATATTTTTGCAGCGCTAAACCTGGAGAACAGCCAACTTGTTTCCATGCCATTTTGGATTCCATTATACACCCCTAAAAGGCCTGATGTCAATTTCCTGAACTGCTGTGACTTCAGGCTGCGGATTCAGCTGGGGGTCAGGCAGTGGCACCTTCCTTCGTTCCTCCATTTCCCACTAGAGACCAAGAAAACCCATGAGATGGACCTTCTTCTCCACCTTAGAAGTGACTCTTGATCTTCAGGGGCTGCTTTGGCTTAGAGGCAGGTTCTGGCAAAGGCTTCATGCTTTTGAAGCAGGAAGTTGGAAGTGAGCTGCATCACTCCATGGCATTAGTCTGGTCTTAATTCCCCAACCAAACTCATTCCGTTAATGAGAAAGACAGGAGATGCTGAGTCTTCCACCGTAGTGTCAAGATTGCTCTGTAGAAGCTCAGAGCTCCGCATCCGCCATCCCACAAAATATTTAGACTGGGGACCGACCCCGCCTCCCCGTGCTGCTCTTGGAGTGGGCTCAGATGTGGAACATTTCAATCACAGCCTCTTTATTAAATAATAACTGATATTTACTTACTGTCTCTTTATCCTCCAAGCTTCTAAAACTTGGCAAACTTTAATTAATAGCTGTTTTAATAGTTAAATAACCTTCAGAACGGTTTTTCATTTACTTGGCCCCCTCTGAAATGAAGTCATAATGATTCGAGTCAAGAGATAAAAACACAACATATGGCAGAATGTTTGCAGGTTATTAATGAGAGACGCCGACCAGCAGGAGCAGAATAGATTTTATTTTTCACATTCCTCTGCTCAGCGGATAGGCTGGGACCCCAAAGGGAACTGTTATCCTTTTATGGTTCCTGCCTGAAACCTCCAGTCTATCCGTGTCTCCACTGGCACCGATTTTAACCCAGGTCTGATTCTCATGTTTGGGATGGATCCTTGGGTTACCAGATCTCTCCCTGGTCCCTTGCCCAGAAGGAGGATTACTTCTGCAGCATTCTCCTCTCTACTGTTTTGCAAACTCTTGTGTTTTTTAAGGCACATAATAAAGCTATACAAATCTTAGTGATTGGTATTCAGTGGAGGTCATGCTCTAAGATCTGACAAAGAGGCAAATAGATGCATTCTGGTTTTTAAATTAATTAATTTCTGTTTATTTAATATTTAAGGGCTTGCACGTCTGCTTTTATGACATTTTATGACAAGTGACATATAAATTTAATAAAGAAAAAAATAAAATTTCCGTGATTGGAAATCCCAGTGTTTCCCCGTCCAAGCTCCTTGAACACAGACCACAGACCCTTTTCACTGGATTCCCTGACTGGCTTTTATGGTTCCATTCTTATACAGGTAACATTCGAGTCTTCAGCTGCACGAGGCTTTCAGGGAGAAATTTGTTCTCCTCCCCTTGAGCAACTCTGTTATTCTATGATCTAAGTTCTATATTCGAGTGATGCTAAGGAAGCTCATCAAAAAATTATTTCAATGCATAACTATGAAAGCTGAGGGTTTGAGGACTCATTCTGCAGCATTTCTCTCTTCTGCAAGGAGCATCCATCGTCTGTACATCTCTGCTGCCAAGGTCACCTTCTGTGGTCCCACTTTTTATATGAATTGCACCCATAAAACCACAATAGTTTGATTCTTTTGAGGTTCTGCTGCCTCTTCTCCTTCCCCACCCATTCCACCTTCTTGTCAGCCAAAGGTATTTGTCTCAGCCTCAGAGTCTTCAGTGTGTCCGCAGAACGTGGGGCAGGAGTGCCATTGATTTATCTCCCCATGCCATCTTTGCCATCTGTTTTTATATTGCTTTCAGCACAAGATAAGTAGTTCCCAGATATTGCCGAGCTTGGGAGATTGCAAAGTTCATGAGCTTGCAGAATTTATGATAAGGCAGAAAATTGTCTTAGTGCATCATTCATAGAAGCAACATCCAGAACAAATAGCGGACTCCTCCAGATGTTTCCTTCTGTTCAGGAAAGTTTTGAAAGTTGCTAAATTATCAGCTGCCCAATGATTTAAGGGCCTGGTGCCAATTAACTTGTTTTACATTTAGACTTTTTCTGCTAAATACACCCAACATGGCAGAAAATGCCAGTTGACCAGCAAAGTTGGTCAAGGTTTGCAGGGAGACCTGCTGGAGCTGATGGCAGACTTCAGTTGGCCTTTCTTCCATATCACAAAGTATTTGGAGCCTATGTGTGGTCCCATCTTTTGCATGGCGTCTATCATATGCCATAAGATCTCTTCTTACCCTCCAGTTCTGAGCTGGTTTGGTGATCTCCTTACCTTCTTCTCCAAGTTTCTTTGAATGCATAATTCGGCTACTATGGCAGAGTATTGATTCTTCCTTGATCAAGTTCTTCCTTCCTTTATCTCCTCAGCCTGCTCCCTGCTTTATGTAACTCCTGGATTCTCAGGATAGCTTTGCAAAATGCAGCCAGATTTCCCAGCTATGGTGCACTGCAATTCCTCCCAATATCCTGTATTAATTGGACTACTGTAAAGTATTCCAGAAATCCACTGATGCCCTTGAGCTACAATCATGTTTATTTCCATAACTCTTTGATAAAATATTTGTCTTCACCCTGAATAATTTGCCCCCAAAAAAGCAAACAGGGATTGGGAAAAAAAGAAAGAAAAGGCAAAATTAGAAGAATCTATTATTCATAAACACTTTTCTTTCAAGCGTCCCACGTGAAAAACACAGATTCCTCTCCCCTGAATTCATTACAGCTTTCATGAAATGTGCCATCATAGATACTTGCCTTAAAAACAACAACCACATTACACAGTAGCAATATTTATATTTAAAAGAGACACAAACCAATGTTTTTTTTTTTAGAACCCAGAGGATGAGAGAGGTTTCTTTGAAGACAAAAGATGCAGTCCCAAGTTGTCACCGTACAGGCGAAAAAAGATTTACATCCTGAGATTTTTTTTTATTTTAAAAAAAGATAGAGAAGAACTGGCAGAATTGTCCTGCTGACGGACATCAGAGCCATCTTTGGATGCTGCTTCTCCTTATGACCGGGATGCACAAGTGAGGCTCTCTGTGGTCAGGAAGCATCCATGAGGGCTTATCTCCTGCCGTCAATCTTCCTCCCCCAGTTTGGAAACCCAGGAGGCAGAATTTCTCTGGGCCTGTTTTCAAGGGGACACTCACAGATCATAAGTTGCAATTGGACACCTGTAAGTCACCTGTTTTTAAAATGTTGCCCACCGCCAAGAGTTACCATGTGTGAGTTGGGTATTCTAAGTACTATAAACCTATTTAATACATACATAAATAATTCCTAGGACCCCAGCCTCCTAATCACCCTGTGTATCAGGGAGATACTGTGAAAGGACCCCCACACACACACACACAGACACTGTCAAGGCAGTGTTGTTATCTCTGGATTGAGCAGGGGAGGGGAGGGAAGGGCTAAGGGGGCACAGACAGAATTTGGAAGGCACAAGGCAATTTCAAAGCAAATCCAGTTTAAACTTCAGAAGGAACAATCAGAAGTCTCCCTTGAGCTGATGTTTGGGAAATCAAAATTAAACTTGAAATAAAGTTAGAAGGAATGCATGGAGGAGGATGGGATCAGCCTTGGAAGAAGGGTTGATAAATCTGTGTTTTGTTGTGTTATTGTTGCTTTTAAACTCTGGCTGTGTTTTTATTCATTTATTCAAATTATACCATGCCTTGCCACTTCAACAAGTGCCCTCTGCCTCTTTGATCACCCCTGTAATGTCCAGGCTGTCTCCACCCTGCACATTTGAGATGTGCTGCTCTTCAACACCTCCCCTCCCCTCAACAAAGGTAGTTCCCTAAAGGAAACATGGATTAAAGAGGATGCTTCCTTTATCAACTCTAGAAGGGATTTTTAAAAGAGAAATGCCCTTGATGTTCAATGCAGCATTTGGCTCTGTTTGGCTAGGCTTCCTCCAGGGATTCTCAACCCATCTCCCTGCCACTGCCTCCTCTTCCTCCCCCCTGAAATCCCCACTCCCTCTAAACTGATGATGTTGAGAAAAAAACCAAATATTTCACAGTCCTCCTCCTCTTCCTCCTCCTCCTCCTCCTGACAGTTTCCTGGAATGGAAGGTCTGGCTATTATATCCCAGAGGTCAGAGCACTGATTCTTCCTTGACCAGGTCCCTGTGCCCCAAAGAGGAGCAGGCCCATTGCTGCAAAAAAAACCCAAAAAGTCTATTTTTCAAGTAGCTTCCACGGCTATTTCTCAAGAGATGGGGTGGAAATTCACCCCCCCTCCCTGTCCCTGTGTTTCATTAGACAAACAAATTCAGAACCCAGACAAGAATGGAGTCTACAGCTTTTTACAAGTGAAAGATAAAATTAGCTGTTGAAAAGAGCTAATCCAATTCGATTAGTTGCTTTCAGACTCCAGTGCCTTTTTCATTTGGCCTGCTCGATCTGGATCTTGATTAGATAAGCTTGAATTGGCCGTGTGGTGCTGGGGGGAGGGGGCTGGCTGAGATGGAAGGGTGCAACCGTGTGTGCCATCCAAAGGAGCACCAGCCCCCACCTCGCCCCCTCCCCAGCTGCTCTGCCTTCCCAAAGTGGCTCTCCCTGGCAGGCCCTGCTCCCGCATGGAGATAATTTCATTTAGCCTTGGCACTTTTCGGCAATAGACTTAAGCAAACACAGATCACCACTTTAATTAGCCTATACATAAATAATGGAGTGCTGGATTAGCTCAAAGTATGCGAGTATCAACCCCAGGTGTTGTTCTGAAGTCAGCCACCAGCCTGCTTCATTTTTTCCTGCATGCCTGCATACATTGAAGAGGGCTGCGATGGGTTTAATTGATTTGCGGGCTTCATCATTCCGTCTTTTACATTTGCCATTGAATGAAAGGTGCCTTTTATGTACAGAATAAAAGGCTCTTATCTTAGAGGAGAGAGTCCTGTTGCTCTCGAAGCACACAACAACCATAGCGGGAATAGGGGAACAGGTGGTGCCTGTAATTGTGAGCCCTGAGTTGCTTTTCCTGAGGTTCCAGGAGAAATTTTAAGGGATGGTGTTGAGTATTTATGGGTTGGGTCCAGATTGCCTACAAGGCTGCATCTTCCCATTTTAACTGGCTCAACCTCTGCCGCCATATTGAGGTGAGCAACAGCTACCCTGTTTCTGGAGGTCAAGCTGAATGATCTTCAAGGGTGCTGTTTGAAGGGGGCAGCCCTGGCTCAAGAATAGCCCCCAGCTTGAGATCCAATTAGCTCTTTTCTTGATTACCTTCTGGAAGAAGCTAAACACTCATTTTAAGTTGAGATGCAAGAATGTTTGAAGGTTCGTATGTTTCATGCTTTGGGGTTGTAGTTTGTTGCTTTGTTCTCCATGTATTTTCATCTTATTTGTAAGCAGCTGAGAGTCCAAGTAAATTGCAGCAGGCAGAAAACAACCAACCAACCAACCGCTTTAAAAAGTAATGAAGGCTAACTATGTGCTCATTAAATGAAATAATTGTTTCCCTTCATCAAGGGTGGTCTTGGGGAGAACCCAAGAAATAAATGTGAGTATTCTATGTGTTGGCTAGATGTTGAAACGCTTCATGAAATGCAAACAATTCACACAATCACTATTAACAATGCAGAATAAAGTGGATGCTAAGATTGTATGCTCCACGAAAAATGATGCTCATGTTTTCTTGTCAGTTGCCAATCATTCCATGTGAAAACCCAGGGACAGCATGCTCTGGTTTCCCAATCATGGTCTCAAACAGGAGGATGAACTATTTCAATCATAACCTAAGCAGCTTGGCTAAAATACATTGCCCCTCCCAAAGGTATGCCTGCCCACCAAACGACTGGTCTCCTGATCAGAGCATATCTTAGCTGCAGCTCTCCATCCCCCTCTAACACATGATAATGATGCGACTCAGTTCATGATCAGGTCAAATGAATAATGGACATAATTAATGTGATTAAAAGCTAGGAATAAATCTTTTCCTCTTTCCAGATGAAGAGCTGTTGACCCCAAGAACTTTGCTTCGTTCCTGCCAGACTGTGAGGAGAAACAGGAAACACAAAAGCCCAGTTAAACTTTAAGGGTGGAAAAGATGTCCAGAGAATAAATAACATCAAAATAAATGTGAAATTAAATGAGAATTGCCTTTTGCAGGTAAATTGTAGGCGTCCTGATATAGTATGTATAAAAATAGAAGCTTCATCCATCCAGATCCAGGATGGTGGAATTTCATCAGGGACTGGCTCTGAACTACAGCAAGGATGTGCTCAAGGTTGAGAGCTCTTCTGCAAGACCATTTGGGCCTGGTCTCCAAAGCACAAAGGCTCCTGCCACCACCATGCCAGGAAAGGCCTTCAACTGCGTGTAAAGATGGAAGGCTTTCAGCTTTCCACAATGGGAGGGCCCTGTTGCATCACACATGCAGCCATTGCCTTGAGCCCAGAAATTCTGCTTTGGGGGCTTAAGAACATGGCCAGCTGAATGGAGCTGGTGGGAAGACTTGTCCTTAACATCAGAAGTGGACTTAGACTCAAACGCCTGCTAGCCGATGTTGCATTTCTATATTTTATTTTTTGAACATCAACAATGGCCACATTATAACTCACTCTGTTTTCCCTTTCTTTAGGCTTCTTCAGGACAAAAGTCTGCTCAAAAGGAAACCCAGATCCCTGAGTATCCAGCCAAGCAACAAAGCAGAGCTGAATGGTTGCCCAAAGATTTTGAAAACTCCAGAGACTTTCCCAAAATTGACTTCAAATTGTGATGTTTAATGTTATAGGAAGGGGAAGACATTTAAACACAAGAGGGGGAGCCATATGAATTGTGTTACTTTCATTTCAGTGAAAACATTCACCTGTCACCCTGCTTTTCTTTGGATGAAGCCCACAGGTGTACCCCTCCTTCATCCAAAATCAAGTTAAGTTGTGTGCTTCCACTGTAAAGCTGGGTTGTGTGGGCAGAAATGCCAGAGGCTTCCATTGTTAAGAGACCAATAACTATTCTAAGCAGGAACTCTTGGTCTTCTCAAGAAAGGCCTTCAAATCTCCAAACAGTTGAAAGATCAATGGGAGACTTACTGAGAGGTCAAAGCTTTTAAGTATCTTGGTGTCCATTTTCAATCTTCTACCTGCTGGACAAACTGAGCAAATGCAAGAGCTCAAAGATCATCCCCAACAAGCATTAAATACACAAAAGCCCAACATACTAACAAGGACGACCCAGCAGCAATTAAATTGTATAAAGTCCAGGGTCTAATGCTATTTGGTGCTCCACTTTGCAGCTTTCAAAAGGATGCCACAAACTCAGAATTGAGGGATGTCCTTGGTCCTGGATCTTCTTGCTCCTAATCACCCCACTGGCTCACAAGGTCCTTCCTGACTTGTGGATTCACAACCAGTTCTTAATTTGTACTGAGAACTGAGCTTGATTGGACTGACTTTAGATTCCAATTTGGATGTTTTGACCGATTTCACTGTCCAGTGATGGAGATTCTGTCTTCTGCAAACCACTGGGAAACCTCCTTAGCCTTAGAGTAGGACATGAATTCCGATCAGCAGCCATTTAAAGCGAAGTTGGCTGAAACTCAAAAGAATTCATCAGCTGCTACGTCTATATATGGTTAGCCACACACTACCTCGTACTACAAGCTTGCTGCTAAGAATAATAATGCTGTTAGAGGCAAGCTCGCTTAACACATTGCTACATAATGAAGCCTCCCACCCGAAACATTTGCATTTTTAAAAAATTTAAACAAGCAGCTCCCTGTTTGTCACAAACAGCCGGGGAGGCGGGGAGGGGGGGAAAGGGGTTGAAGTTGGAGAACAGTCTTTCCTGGGTTTTGGAATTCCACCAGAAAAACGGTTTTCTTTGCCAGTAAATGTGACCTGTTGAAGAAAACAACAACTCAATCTCTTTTCATCTTGCACCCCCTTGCAAATGCATGCACACACACACACACACACTTTTGTTCCTTCTATACCACACAGCACAGATTCCTTCCTTAATGAATTAATATTTCTCTGACTGAGGGCTGTGGAGACAGTTTGCCTCTTTTCTGTCCACTTTGGTTTGCATATAAATGAGTGTTATGATATGCATTAATTAGCATATCCTCCAGTACACAAGGAAGATGAATAGATAGGTATGCTCAAGATGGCTCAAAATAGCTTCCCTGCCCCCTCCAAAAATTACGCTTCTTTAAGAAGTCTGGGCAAATGTGATACCCGGAGAAGTTCAACCGCAATTCTTTTTAAAGAGAGATGGAAAATAACTTGTCTTATCCATCTGGGAAGGCTGTCACGCCATCCTTCTGGTTCCATGGAATATGCAGCAGCCCCTGCAGGATTGGCAAAGGGCAGGAAGGAGAATAATAGAGTTGGAAAGGGCCTTTGAGGTCTTCTAGTCCAACCCCTCACTCAAGAAGGAAACCCTCTACCATTCCAGACAAATGGTTGTCCAGTCTCTTCTTAACAACCTCCAGTGTTGGAGCAGCCACAACTATTGAAGACAAACCATTCTGCTGATTAATTGTTCTCACTGTCAGGAAATTTCTCCTTAGTTCTAGGTTGCTTCTCTCCTTGATTAGTTCCCATCTGTTGCTTCTTGTCCTGCCTCTGTTGAGTCCTGTTACTCATTGCCTGAGAAGAATAGAGGGACCAGATCAAGCTGGCTCTAACCCTTGCTCTTTCTGGGTGAGGCAATTTTGTTTTTACTGGGTTGTCTGAATGGGTGGTTAACCTTGATGATCTTCTGCAAGGTTTCCAAGTTCTGGATCTTTCCACGAGGGATCACCATTCTTCTACAGTTGCCTGGAAGTGGAGGGAGATACGTTGCCTTCCAAATGAAAGCAAGAGTAACAATAACCCTCAATAAAATGGCATCAACCCCATCATCAACCCCATCCTTGGAGGTTTCTTTAGAACAGATTAAATGGCTTCAGATGAACAGCAAACAAGGGCTTACCTTCAGAGGCTGCCTTGGTGTCTTTTGGACCAGGACCTCAATGGAAGTCAGGTAAGAAAAGGTTCCACCGGTATGGTTTTCCATGGAATTTGAGGCTGTCAGACCTGTCCCAGCTTGGGCGTTTGGGAAAGAAAGACCCTCAACTCCAGTTGTAACAAAAGGTATACAGTAGAACATCTAGTCACGACCATAATTCATTCCATAACTTTGGCGATTTCTTTGCCTTCTAATGTTTCGTCTTCAGGAATTTCTGAGTCAGAGGTTGTGTTTGATCACCATCTGAGTATGTGTTTGTGACCAGATTCAAAAAATTTGAGAATTTTTTGGTTGGAACTTGATTTGGTCATGATCAGAAGCGTTTGTGACCAGAGGTTCTACCGTACTTTTATTAAATCCAAGTGGTTCCAGCGTAGGAAAGTCCAGCTTTGATAATTCCCACATAAAGCTGGCAATTTTTTCCTTCTCCCAGGCCTTCCCCTTGGGTCATCTTCCTAGTGTCCCATAACATTCAAATTAGTTACTTTGGTAACCGTTCTAAGTTTTGGCACATCTTCGGTGGGCATTCGCATTCGTTCCCGGGCCTGCATCCTTGGATCATTCCACTGTTGTCTCTGTTTGGCATTTCTGGTTCCTGTCATTTCCCGCCCACTCCCTGTATCCTTCCTTCACCCCTCCCCGTGTTTTATAGCAGGCTGCCATCAAAGAAGTGGAGTGATGGCGGATCGACTGAAGCTCTGTACGGACTCTCAGGAGCTGAGTTGGACTTTCTGGCTTAGGAGGTGAGAAGCTAAGAGAAGCAGCTTCCCAAACTCCCGTCATCTCCTCAGTTGTGCCTCTACCCCCTTCCAGGTGGTGGGATTCAAACATTTTTACTACGGGTTATGTGGGCGTGGCTTGGTGGGTGTGGCAGGTGAAGGTTACTGCCAAATCCCCCTTCCCTCCCCACCCCACTAACCTGCTTTTCAGCTCTGTTCTCCTGTACAGGGCAACCAAAGAAGACCCAGCTGGGACTCAGGAGGCAGAGAAGAGACGGGGTTGGCAGGGCCAGTCAGAGGTGGGATTCACCTTCTCCTCAGGGTCAGAACTGGCTGAAGACCACCTCTGCCCCTTCCCTAGGGGAGCATATCTAAGGACAACCTGACCCCTCACTCGCTCTCTGCCTAGCCCGTCAGTCACTTCAACCGGTGTGCGCACCCGACAGCAACGTCTTGATGGACAAGGGTTCCTACAGTGCCAAAGATCTCGGCTGGGCCGGCATCGTCCCCATGCAGGAAAGGAGCCGGGAAGTAAGCGTGAAAACAGCTGTGATATGGAAACAGAAAAGACCTTTCAAAATTCCCATGGCGTCAAGGGGCCCAGTTCCACCTCCTTTATTTATAACTGATGAATCTTGACCTTTATGTGAAGCTTTGGGAAATTGCAACTTTATTTCGGCTTCCACAGCTGACGCCCCTCCCCTCCAAAGGTGCCCCCATCCTTTTGCTGAGGGTGAAGCAGTTCACCAAGGATATTACAGTGACAGCGGAGGGGGCGGGAGGAAAGGGAGGGAGGCAGAAAGGTTGAATTGCCTGCAGGTGATGTATACGAAGCCGGGCCCATTATGGAAAGGCATAAAGTAATGCAGGAAAGGTATTTTTCAGCCAATGTGCTGACGCAGCTTCTTTTTTGTTTCTTATCTGGAAATGATGCATGAATTATCTCCAGCCGGAGCCTGAAATTCATATTATGGACTTCCTCCTTCCATGTTTTATTTGGGCTGTAAAATGGCACCTTATTATTCCTTCCTTCTGGGCTGCTTTTAATGAAACTATGATTTGGAGGTGAAAGATTTATTGCCTTTTGAGCGAGGGATCCGTGTCTGGGTGCTGGGGAGGGGGAGGCCGTGAAGAAGAAAGCCAGAGGGAGAATGTGCAGGGGAGGCTCCTTTGAGGGGTCTGCAGAACCATCCGCTCTGTTTGGAAAGAACCCCAAAATATTCCCGAGGCCTGCAAGGAGGCGGGTTTGAAAGGATGCTCTCCCAAGCGTCCCCTTCTTGCCGTCACCCCTAATTAACGCAACCGCCTTCACGGTGGCAGATCCTCTTCCAGTGACCCGGTGGTGGGCTTGTCTATTTCTGCGTCAGAAGCAACACGATAAATGAAAGCAAGACGGTGCCTCCTGTGTGGGTTGTTGCAATTGGCCACGAGACAATTTGCAACCACGCTAATGAAGAGGGTTTGCATTCAGTCACAGCTCGGAGTCTGGGGGTTCAAAGAGGCAAGGAGAAAAGCACAGCAAAGGGAAGGAGGATGCATCTTGCCCAAACAAACACACTTTGCCTGCCATCCGCAATCCCACACTAGGGAACTGACGGCGGAAGGCAGAATTGTGGCTGGACTCTTTGGAGAGAGGAAACTGGAGCTGCTCCTGCATTGGGAAGGAGTGGCGGCCCCCCCCGAGCAGGGTTTCATGCCAGCTTGGAAGGCCCATCCCTGTTGACCCCTGTGTGGGCTTTTCCCCAAGCAAGACCCCTGTGCAGCAGCTCAGTTCCTTCTTCCCAGACTGGCCATGTCCACCTCCAGCCCTTCCTGGCAGCCTCTGCATCCCAGGACGGAGCAGACCAGCCTTCTGGTGGAGGGTGGACAGCAGGACCTTCTCACTGGCTTCTTCTCCGCCATCCCAGCCACAGGAATCAAGGAAAATATTGAGTCTCCCAAGATGAGGAGTCCCTGCTGAGTGACATTTTCTCGGCTTGATTTATTGCTTTGCACCTGTTGCCAGGTAATGAGGTGTGAGTCTGCCAGACTGTTTACAGCCTCCGAAGGAGAGAAATCTTGCCTTGATCATCACAGCCCAGACAAAAGAAGTCAGCTCGAGCTCTGGGAAGGGGGACCTTCTGAGTCTGCTTCATCTACTGCCCAAGTCCTTCAAGCAACTGGGCCCCAACCCTGCCCTTCCCCATGGATTCCTGAGCCTTTGGGTAGGCGGGGGAGGGTCTTCACTCTGCCCCACTCCCCCATGGAGCTGCATCTTTCTCAGACATGATCTTCTAGAGACGTCTTTTCCAAATTTCCTTGAGCCAGGGGCTCAGAGCCAGGGATTCTTGAGACTGGCCTTCTTGATAGACAGAGGCTACAAGCGATGGTTGAGAAAGGATTAAATGGAATAAAAAGGTTGAGCATGTAGCTTCTATCCCCATGCCCAACCTCCTTTGCACTGATGGCTGGAGTCTAGTTTCTGGTCAAAACGGATCTCACTGAGGTTTCCGGGAGTTTTGACCTGATCCAAATGCAAGGCAGCTGGTCTCAATTTTCAATTCCAAATCAGAATAGAGCTGCAAGGGACCTTGGAGGTCTTCTAGTCCAACCCCCTGCTCAAACAGGAGACCTTACACAATTTGAGACAAATGCCTGTCCAACCTCTTCTTAAAAACGCCCAGTGTTGGAGCAGCCACAACTTCTGAAGGCCAGATGTTCCACTGGTTCATTGTTCTCACTGTCAGGTAATTTCTCCTTAGTTCTAAGTTGCTTCTCTCCATGGTCAGTTTCCACCCACTGCTTCTTGTCCTGCCCTCAGGGGCTTTGGAGAATAGATTGTCCCCCTCTTCTCTTGTGGCAGCTCCTCAAACACTGGAAGGCTGCTACCATGTCATCCCCAGTCCTTCTTGTCTCATGTCTCAGCCAAACCCAAATCCTGCAAATGTTCTTCCTATGTTTTAGTCTCCAGGGCTTTGATCATCTTAGTTGCTCTTCTCTGCACTTTCTCCCAAAGCCTCAACACCTTTTTTGTAATGTGGTGGCCAAACTGGATACAGGATTCAGTCTCTCTCCCTCCCTCTCTCTTACAAACACACACACACTAGCCATAGGAATAAAGCCATTTTACCTCACTTCTTGCTGGTGCTTCCTTTCCAGTTGTGGTTTCCAGATTTGTAACTGAAGGAAGAAAGGTGGGGGGCAGGGCATAGCCCCCCCACTTCCAGGATGCAAGGGAGGGGAGACGCTGTTCCTTCCTCCCCCCCAGCAGAGATTCAAAGAACGCACACTGCCTGGCATCTGTCAGTTCCTCTGCCACCCTCCCCTCCACTCTCTCTCTGCCTCTCCAGAGGCCAGGAAGTCTCTTCAAACAAGAATGGAATTGCTTTAAATATTAAAGGATTAGGCTAAAATCAACATACCTGGGGAAGATTTGTGTAAGGCAGGATTAAGATCTGATCTCCACTGCCTTTGAACATTTATTCGGGGTGCTCCTGCCAAGGGGCATTGTACAGCACATTCCCACCCAGGAAACTGTAGATCAGGGTCTCTACTTCCTCATTGCCCACCTCGTTTGGAGGTAAGGATCTCTAAATGCAGTGGAGAACGGATTTATTCCTTGTTTTCCAGGCCTTGTGGGTCTTAAAAACCAAACAGACAAACCCATCAAACAGAAAAAAATCCCCAGAGAGATCTTCAGATTCTAGGAGAGCATCAATAGACCTCTTCTCTGCCTTCATGGGCTTCTTGGCTTGTGTTGATGGGCTTTACCTGCAGGTTGATGGAGACAAATTTGGGACCAAGCTGAATGAGAAATGTATTGGTCCAAAATCTGCACATATTCTGAAACCAGAAAGCTGGGGAGACATGGGAACCCAAAGATTGTGGAGAAAGGAGACAGACTCAGACTGACCTGAGGCTGCCTCGCTTTGGAAATGGAGAAGACCAGAAGACAAAGTTATGAGGACCAGGGGTAAAACAAACGTTGTCGAGGCACGTTTGTGCTGCTGTCAGAGCTACATTCTTTCTCACGCTGGTATTTTGAGGAGCTGAATTTCTTTGCTCCCCAAAGCATAGACAGAGATGATGATAATATATGCAACCATCTAAAGGCTCACTGCCCTCTGTTATTCTTTGTTGTAAATCGTTCTGCGTTGGCCGTAAAGTTGCAGGACCTCATAAGGATCCTGCTCCCCTCACCCGTTCCGTGCAGATCTGTTTCATCTGGTGATGGGCACATCCTGGAGCCCCCCTCCCCTTCCCCTTCTGGAGTCCATGTGGCCTTCACATTAGCTGCCCCCTCCCTTGTCTTGATGACGGATGAGTTGGCAGCAGCTTGAAGTTGTGGCCAGTAGCATCCTGGACTTGGGGCAGCTGCATTATTCCTGCATGGTTTATTTTCTCATGATATTGTCCCCTCCTTTTGTGTGTGTGTAGGGGGGTGTTTTGCTGTTCTTTAATTTGGAGCCAGTTGCATCTCCAGAGGAATTGCACAGAGCAAAACCATTCTCTCTAATTAAACGGAGAGGAGATAGGGGAGAGTTTGGGAGCAAACATTGTTTGGAGCATCTCTTGTGGGCCACCAGTGGCTGTCGCTGTGTTTCTGCCCACGTCTTTCACAGAACCCGCTTGGAGTGGCTCTTCCTTTTTGCTCAAGGGCCTTTCTTCTCTTTGTGTCTCTTTTTTTGGGGGGGGAGGGAGATTGTCGTATACACACCAGAGCACACATGGATGTATACACCCAAATATTGCTGTCAAAATCAATGAATTAAGTGCTGTCCATTCCCATCACTTGAACCAACAAAGACTACTAAGCCCATATCAGTCTCTGCAGAAGCCCAATCCCCAGGCACCTCCTCAGCCTTCTGCAGCTACACTTGCGTAGGTTGCCTTTCTCCAAACCCTTCCTCAGCTGGTCTCCAGCATGTTCTAATCCCAAACAAAGGAAGGACTTTGGTTGAATGGGTGGGTGGCAGGTGTAACTCGAGAGTCACAGCCCTCTCAATGTTCAGTTGAGAATTCAGTTCAAACACAGAATTGCATTTGCCAAGGTTGAGGTCTCCAGAAAGGGCTGCTGGAATAAAGGCTTGTCTTTTGGCTTCAAAAGCTGGTTAATGGGTGGCTTCCCCTTGATGGTGCAGGAGTATCCCATCCTTCCTCTGGTGGGCTAATGGCTGGCATTGGGGCACTCACATTTAAGTCTATCCTTGCCCATTGAAACCCAAACAGTCATTCTCTTTCTCAGCTCAACTCATTGAGCAGAGGGTGAGGGAATTAAATGAATGGAAACTCTGCTATGAGATCCAGGAGGAAAGCCGGGATATAAAATGAACAAATACGTAAACATAAGATAAATGTGAGGTAACTTCTTGACATCTCCTTCCCCCCACCTTGGGAAGGCAGCTTGGATGGTGTGCACTGGAGTGAATTTCAGGTGGAAAACATGGGGAACCTCTCCAGTGAACTTGCTTGTAAGGTGAGTTGGCTCTCCAGGTGTGTTCTGCAGGATGGATCATTAGGCACACCACGGCCATCCCAATGCATCATCCACGCACCAACCTAGCAACCCACAGTTCCTCTCACACCTGTTTGTCTCCATTTTTCCCTTCTGTGGCCAGTGAGAGATCACCTGAAGCAGGAAAACTGCCTCAGGCAGAACACTCTAAGCTAACAGCCCTCCAAATGAAAGAAAATCCTCCTTCTCTGTCTCCTTCCTCCTCCTCTTCTTCCTCCATCCCCCAGATTTTCCGATTGTCCTTTGTCATAGAGGTCATGTTCATCATTGGAATCTCTTTAGATCAAGAGTTGCCAATCCCCTTACAGCAAATCCTAATTTTCACTCCACAGGAACAGTTTTGTTTCTGCCAAAGTTGGATTGGAAATGCTACATGATTTTGGTTTACAACAGTTCAATGGACCTGTTTCAAAAAAAATGGAGTGGGTGGTATTCTTAAGAGAATTGCCCCAACAAATCTTAAGCTACTGAGCTTATTCCCATTCAGAACGGCTATAAAGTGATTAAAGAAAACTCTATTGAATAACTTGGTCAATCTTATTCATTGATTAAGGGCGCATGCATTTGCATGCAAATGAAACACTCATTTTCTCAATGCGGCGCATAGAGTTTTGGGAAAGTGTTTTTCTTCTGTATAAGAAAAAGAAGGGATAAAGCCTTTAAGAATAAAGATTACCCTACAGTTTTTAATCAACAGTGTCACCATATTTGTATTATTCATCATATTTATATTAATAATGAAGTCTTTTTTTATAGCAAAAGCTTCCCAATTAATCTAAGGTATTTTTAGTCTCTTGAAAAGGATGGCTACCAATTAATCCAATGGATTTTGCATGCTTATTATTAGACGCCTTTAAATCCTCCTCTCGCTTTCCCCCAGGGCTCCCTAACAACCTTAAAAATAAAGCAGTTGCTTAATGCAACCAGCAATGAACAGTCAAGCCTTAAAACTCAAGATGTAACAGGTAGATATGGAAGATAAAATCATGGACCACACGAGCTGGCCAGATAAACCCAACGCAGGTGTCCTATATGTACATGAGCATGTGGTTGCACACACGCACATATATTTGCATATGCAAATTGCACATACAGTATGTATGCAAATATATGTATGTGTATATCCACATGCACACGTATATCCAGATGCAGTCAATTCAATGTGACACTTACTAACATCATACCATTGAGTTACAATGAGGCCAAAATCTTGTAGATATTTGATATTGAAAGGAGTCAATTTCCTTCATTGGTCTCCTTCATCTGTCCTGTTTAATACCTCCATTCTGTCCTCATCCATATTTTAATTTTAAAAGGTAGAAGTCACCAGGAGGAGTACTGTTATTTAGGATTTCTCTCCCTTTCTTCCCTTCCCTTCTCTCCCATCCCCTTCCCTTCCCCTCCCTTCCTTCCCTCCCCTTCTCTCCCTCCCTTCCCTTCCCTTCCACAGGATGCAGCCACTTTCAATTTCTCTCAATGTCATTTTCTCCAAGATGCGAGCTGGAACAAATGCAGAGCAGCTGCTTGGCTTCTAAGTGCCCTTTAGGGACCCCCTCAGCAGACACTTTGTAGAATATAATGATGACATTCTAACGAGCATTAATGCACATGTTGTCATTTTTTCTATATTTACACTTCCCGCAGGAGGCATCAGCCTGAAAAGGGAAGAGAGAGAGAGAGAGAGAGAAAGTTTTGCTATGTAAACTCCACCATTTTGATTGGGCAGCCAGGGTTCCCAAAGAGAGTAAACCCATAACAGCAACAAGGGAGTGTGTATTTTTGTGGGAAGGAAAAGTGTCCCTGGGATTCCACTCCACAACGTCTCTGCTTTTGTTTATAAACTACAACCATCAGCACTGGCTGTGTTTATATGTGCTTAAGACACTTTGGGTGTGGGTGTGTAGTAGAACTCCCTTCAACATCTCTGCAGGGTAAAGCAATACTATTGTGCCCCGATAGCTAAAGCTCTGAGGTGTCTTACTATGATGCCAGCAGAGCACCAGCAAGTAACCAAGAATGTGCCCACGGAGTATCCAAGGGCTGAACTCCCCAGGAACCTAGTATTGTGCTTCGTCGCACATTCACCCAGAAGTTTGGACTGGGTTTTGGCATTTTTATCTACCTATCGAGTCCTTCCCAAGGACCTGGGATAGGCAGATGTCATTGATGGATGTTGTTAAAGCTATCGTTGCATCGTGTAAGCTGTTGGGAGTGAAGCTGCCTTTTGCAATTGACTGGGGGTGTTTTTGTCAATGCCAGTGGTGTTCAAGAGGTTCTTCCAGATGTTTTGGGATTGCATCCAAGGCACCTATCACTATTGGTACTATATTTGCTTTCGTTTGCCACAGTAGTTCTATTTCTATTTGCAGGTCTTTGTATTTGGTGATTTTCTCCAGTACTTCCTGTACCTCTTCTGTTGTCTCCAGACACTGCCACATCCACTAGCCAGACTTTTGTGACCTTCTTATCTACAGTTGTTACATCTGTGGATGGATGTTATGTGGCCGGTGCTTGTCCATTTGACTTCTGAAGTCCCAGAGCATTTTATAGCTTCTACAACTTTGTCTCTTTTTATGGTCCCACCAGTTCTCACTTGAAGCCAGTGGGGACTTGGCTTCATCACACAAAGAGACCCTTCAACCCAACATGCCTTCTTCTGCTTGTTGAGGTTCTCCAAAGATTCAGCCAAAGTCACTTGCCATTCCCCTTAGCTGTTGGTGCAAATCATGAGGTCATGAGTGGAAGAGGGTCCTCTTTGGAAGCCCCACAATTTCTCTGGGATGCCCCCCCTCCCATGGCTTTCATCTCAAGCCCACAGCAGGTGGGAGGGGGTGACAATCTCAATGGTGTGATTCTCTCCCAGAGAGCCAGCGGTTCTTCTCCTGACTCTTGCTCAAGCAGGTCACTTGCCTGTCCCTTCATATATCCCCTCTATTACCAAATAAGCAGAGCATATTATAATGAGAAAGAAATAGATGCACAATATATCTCACATTATGCAGCCAAAATGGATAAGGTCGTTGCTTTGTCCTCTGCTTCCTGATTTTATGAGGGGGAAGAAGATATCAAATAAATAATGCATCAAAAGATTTCCCCCCTTCTCCTCCCCACTCCCTGCCCATCCTTTCCTATATTACCTGAATGGGGATAGCAACCCAGACACCATGATAAACAATAATAAATGGTCATGCTTGTCTCTGGAAATTTTTTGCTAGCAAATTTTCAAACCAGATTAAAAAGTAAATTAGATTTCTTCTGGAGAGGTTATTTTGAGGAGGGGGGTTATATCTGGTGCAAGATTACAGCTTTACCTGTTTTAGGAGAAGGCTGAAAGAGAAAAGATAGCAAGCAGGTAGCCTGGAGGCAATTATCTCCCTGATACAAAAGTCTCAAACTTGCTTAAAATACAATGTGCAATACAGAAGGTATTTATGAAGGGCCTTGCCTGGGCCGATAAAATTGTTTTCCAGGCATAGTCAATTACAGGAGACAAGTTGCAGAATGGAACCAAATGGAAGCAAATTGGCATTAATAAGAGCCCCGTGATTTAAAATGAAAATAAAAAGGCCCTATTTTATTCCCTCATTCCCTTTGAGCTTAGCTGTCCACTTCACCCTTTTGCCTTCAAATTCCCCCAAAAGGGACGGCGGGAATGGAAGCGACTCAAACACAACGGACAGAAAGCTGGGGGCTGTCAGGGGACAGGAAGCATGAGAAGAAGAGGTTCCAAGGAGAGAGTGAGTCTATTTGCTTGTTTGATTGTTTGCTCGATTGATATGATGCCCTGGGTGGTTTGCAGTGTAATAAAACATGCAGGTATGAAAACAATTGTAAAATGTGAAAAGTGATTGATAATGGACGGGGTGCTTCTTTCCGCCCCGGAACAAGCCTCGTCCATAAAGGAGGTTCCTGGCTTAACGTAACTGTGGAACGAGCAGAAGACTTTGTAGATCTGACTGCCTGCTCTGGTCAGCCTCTTAAGCTCTACATTTGGCCTCATCTGCATCTGCCCCCGTTACACCCACCGGCTTCTCCCGCCCCCTCTGCAGCTGCTTTGGGTCACAAAACACAGAAAGCAGCTTCTCTGGGGAGAAAGACTGAGACACACACACACAAACACCGCTTTCCAGGTGCAGGTGCCTGACTAAGTCCCACCTACAGTTCACAGATCTCCCCGCCCCTTGTGATGGCAACACACACACACACACTGGTTTTCCTGCCCTGTGGTGCCCTTTCCGGCCCACGCCACCTTTCCCGGGGCCAAGCCGCTGCCTGGCTGATCCACACACCCCGCCCTTCCTCTGGAGCTTGACTCCTGTAATTGGGGTCAGTCGCAGAGCCCAACATCTTCGGAGAAAGGGCCTGGGGGTGCAGGAGCTTCTGGAGGCAGGGCTCTGGGGATCCCCGGGCAAAGCGCCAGGCCGCCCTTTCCTGCCCTTGCCGGTTCCTGGTGCCTGTTTTCTCCTCACCTCTTGCCTTGTCACTCGCGGAGTTGCTCTGCAGCCAGCAGGGAAAGAATGGCGGGTGTGTACATGTGTGTGTGTGTGTGTGTGTGTGTGTGTGTGTGTGTGTGCCTCCAGGCCAGCTGCAAAACCTCAGGGACTCCTGCCCAATTTCAGGATTTTGTGTGTCTCTGTGTGTGTGTGTGTGTATGTAAGAATTGCACCAGGAGTTGCATATTGGGAAGATTTTTCCACTTCATTCCTCCTCCTCCTCCTCCTCCTTCCTTCCTCGCTCTTTCTATCCTCCATGCCTGTCCTCTAATGAATAGAACCCTCCTAACAGGCTCATTTCAAAAGACTTCCCACGCAAGGCCTTCATTCTTGCTGCCCTGCAATTCATGGGGGCACTGTTCCAATTGCAGAAGACACCCAGGCTTGGCTGAGACAAGCCAAGGTGGATGGAGGAGCCCCTTGGGGCCCGGGGTCCCCTTCTTGCCCTTGGTGGGAGTTGTGGAGGACAGCTGAATGGTGTGGAGAGGGGAGCCCTTTGCTTGGTTTTAAACTATGTTCTGCCAATTTTAGGAGCTCCACTCCGTTTCTTATCTCTTTCCTCCCCCTCCCCCACCCCAAGTAAAACTGTGCTGCCAGCTTTCAGGTAGGACCAGAGACTGAATGTTCCTCAACTCAGAAGGAAGCAAGTTGTACTAATGTCCGAGCAGTACAGTCATTTCAGCAGCGGGTCTCAATTTCAGCAACTGTGAGATAGGTGGACTTCAGTTCCCAGAATCCCCCAGCCAGCAGGTCACAATTGCTGAGGTGGTGAAACCCAACATGTGAGCAGAAAATATTGAGAGAATGTGGAAGCAGCGCTTGGCACTATCTGGAGTTTCCAAAGGAGTTTTAGAGGCTGTCCCATCCTGGCTACGTTCATGGTCTGGTTGCTGAGGAGGTCTGTCTGGGGATAGGCCTGGGACAGAGGAACCTTCATTTTGGTCCAAAAATGGTGCCTACTTCCACAAACATTGATCTTGGAGAAGGATGACCAGGAAAATAGGGACTGATCTCAAAAACGGATCTCTCTCCTGTGCCTGAAGCCCATCTCATGTCTGCTCCTCCATCTTTTCAAGATCAGTATTGTTGTGGTTAGTTGCGAAGTCATGTCCAACCCATCGTGACACCATGAACAACATTCCTCCAGGCCTTCCTGTCCTCTACCATCTTCTGGAGTCCATTTAAGCTCACGCCGACTGCTTCAGTGACTCCATCCGGCCCCCTCCTTCTCTGTCATCCCCTTCTTCTTCTTTTTCCCTCCATCGTTCCCAGCATTTGGCTCTTCTCCAGCGAGTCCTTCTTTCCTTCTCATGTGGTGCCCAAAGTCTTTGAGTTTCCTCTTCAGGATCTGGCCTTCTAAAGAGCAGTCAGGGTTGATCTCCTCTAGGACTGACCGGTTGGATGGCCTTGCAGTCCAAGGGACTCGCAGGAGTCTTCTCCTCCAGCCCCAGAGTTCAAAGGCCTCCATTCTTTGGCACTCAGCCTTCCTTATGGTCCAACTTTCACAGCCATACATTGCAACTGGGAAAACCATCGCCTTGACTATACACACTTTTGTTGGCAGGGGGGTGTCTCTGCTTTAAGATCAGTATGGATAAACTCTAAAAACCAAGTCTAATACCAGGAAGCGCCAGCTGACACTGCCATTTCTCTGGTGGAAAGAATAACCAGCCCCCTGGATAACCCCTGTCCTGCTCTGCTCCTCTTAGAAGATTCTGGAAAGGGAGCTGCTGTGCTTTCATTGAGCTAAATCTCATAGGGGAGGACTGGTTGATTTCTCAGAACATCAAGGTCTACCTGCTTTGGCTGAGACCCTTGTCTTCAAACTCAGGGAGGTCAGACATATTTGCACACAGTTGGCAAGTCCTCCAAAGGACTGAGAAATTCAATTGGGGGGAGGGTACCAGTAATGGGCTTTGGCTCCAAAGCCAGACCATGGATCTAGACAGCTTGGTTTCCTATAGGAAAACATCCCTCTAAGCAAAGATTCTTGCAATAAATGGTTAGGAAGCAGGAGTGTTGGGTCTTATGTATCCACCTCCTTTCTGGGCTCCACAAAACTCTCACTGGGCTGGCGCATTTTGCAGGAAAACAGGGCTTTCATGGTGAGCCCCACTCACTACATTAATGATAGCAGTGTTCCAATATTTGAGGGGCTGCCACAGAGAGAAGGAAGTGCTCAAGCTATTTTCCAAAGCACCTGAAGGCTAGAAAAGGAACAATGAATGGAAACTGAACAAGGAAATAAGGAGAAATGTTCTGACAATAGAACCATCAACCCATGGAACAGAAGTTGCCTTCGGAAGTTGTGGGAGCTTCATCACTGGAAGCTTTCGAGAAGAGATCGCACTGCCATGTGTCAGAAATGGTGTAGGGTCTCCGGCTTGGCCAGGGGTTGGATAGATGACCTACAAGGTCCCTTCCAACTCCGTATCTAACAAAAATCATTTTGTGAACTGGGAGTGTTCTTGGACAGCCACTGAGTGTGTGGGTCTGCCTCCTGCTTCCACAATGCCACCTGTGCCCTTTGCAAGCTTGCTCTTCCTCACAAATTTCACTTTTTTCCCACTACGAAAACCGCATTTGAAAATGAGGGCAGGAGCAGAGCAGAGATTCACAGCTCTAAGCTGACTTGTGAGCATTTGCCTTGAGCTGTTTTCGTACTTTTCTAAATCCAAGGAGTTAGCTTTGGTGCTGTCACGGCTGTTGAGTCAGCTGACAAATCTATTTTGAAAGTGAGACACAGAAGTTGTACAAATAAGGCTTGCCAAGAAGGTGGAGCCCAGCAAACATGAAAAGTTGCAGGGAATCCCTGGCTCTGAAGATAAAAATAAGGTTCAGAAATGCCTCACTGAATGTTTGGGGTTGTGGACCAACGGATCACTCTGGACCTGAACGAATATTAAAAACGCAACTGCTCCAGCATGGATAAAAATTCGTGCTGTTGCAATTTCACATTCAAATTTCCCAATCGAGACGCTGAACTTGACATGAAAACATTTTTGGTGGCTGAAACTTCTATGCTAAGGTTTTTGTTCTGCATGTTCAGTTGTTTTACGTGCTGATGCAAGATCTTCCATCATTAGCCACGGATGGCCTTGGAATCTTGGCCAAATTTGTGGCAAAAAATCTGGGCTACTGTAGATTGCCTTGGCTGTGTTAAATTTGCCATGAGCACCGCTGACCGTCCTCCTTGCTGGATGCCACAGCTGCAGAAAGGATGATCAAATCTGGGCGGAAGGTACGCAGGCATATATTACCTCAAATGGTTCTGCCTTCCCCTCTCGGCAACTTCAGATGCACGACAAATAATTTAAATCCAGCTCAGTCATTTGTAGACGCTACCTGATGATGAGCTGCAGGGTTGAATTTCTCCCTAATGTCTCAGAAGAGTGAAGCAAGTTGTGATTTAGCTTCAAGGAGGACCTTGTGCGGCTGAATTATAAGCAAGCCATCTTCCTTCCTTTCTCCCGTGTGTCCTTCATTTTGTGCCCAGGAGGTTCTGCAAAGGGTGTCTCATGGCTTATCCTAAGTGAAAATATATCCTACTCTTCCTTTTTCTTTTTTTACTCCCAATAAACCATTTATTTGGCCCAAGTGCTCCATGCTGCCTCCTCTACCTGTGATGCAAAGTCTTCTTCTGGGGTTCCAACAGGATCACCTCATTCAGAGTTCTTTTTTAGAGCAATAATAGCTTTCTAATATGCTAGATGAGAAAGCATATGACTCTACTGCTCCCCAAGGAAATCGTTCTTTCTTTTTCTTTCTTTTTCTTTTAAAAAGACCCTTCCTTCCTGGATGAAGATCACACTTTCAACAGATTTATGAGCAATTCTTGGACAGCAATCATCCAGGGGTCAAGGCTGATGGACTGATCTTCGGGTATTAAAAAGTCATTGCAATGACTTGCTGGGAGGTGTGTGTATGTGTGTGTGTGTGTGTGTGAGAGAGAGAGGGGTGGGAGGGTGGGGGGTGGGGGGGGGTGGGAAGTCTACCACTGTACTTTTGATGGACCTTCTTTCAACCTGGCTGTACTTAAAGATTTTATTTCGGGCCTATGTCCCCCTGCCCTTGGGCAAACAACCTAGTAGGCAGCTTCATTGCAACCCCTTACTCACTTGTACCACCCTACAATCTTGAGGGTGGATATCTGAAGCCCCCAGGAACTAAGCCAGCTTGAAAAGTTACTTGAGATGAATCCTAACTGAGAAAACTGGCTCTTGATCTTTGTGGCTCTGAAAACGTCATGAGGCATGTTGACACCTTCTGCCAGGAAGTCAATCCGTGGGCTTTTTGACCAAGGCCTGAGCAGAGAGATCTGCCAGTCAGAGAAGACCCTGTGGGCGGTCACAAGCTGATTGACTTCTGCTCTTCCAGGCTCATGCTGAAAAATGTACTCCTTCCCCCTAAGTTAAGTTTTTAAAGGAGGAGGGAATGAAAAGGAATTTCTATCCTGTACCTCTCTTCTCTTCAAAATACTGGGGTGCCTGCATTTGGCTCCCCTGCCACGCTAAGATGCCTGGCAAGGAATGAAGGAGCACAGGAGGATTCTTCCCCTTCAAAGCAAGGAAGGGCTACATTTCCAATTCAGGAAAATCAACCATCACTGGAGCAGCTTCCTCCCTTTTGACAGAAAGAACAAGAACGATCGGAATTTATGAGAACTGCAACCCACCAGCTCTGTCACCTGATCTCCTGGGAGCTGCAAAACTCATCTCATTCACAAGACTGATATCCCCCCTTTGTCTGGAAGCACTCAAAGGCAAACCTACTTCTATGTGGTTTCTTCTTTTGGCCCTCAGGAGGGCAACCCCAGCAGCTGATTATGGGTTGTAATTTTGCTGGTGAAAGCAATGCTCTCAACAGTATTAGAATTGGATGCTGACAACAGACCAACGGCAGTGAGGCCCTCTAATGTCTGCTCAGAAGCCTGAAGTTGGTTCAAAGGGGGTCACTTTCTACTATGTTGGGCAAGTATGTCTGAAGAGTAACAGCCTAGGCAAAGTATGGAAGGGCTCCTCCAGATCACCTGGACCATTAGTTCAGACCAGGCATGGATAAAGCCATGTGAGAAAGGGGGTGAGAAGGCATCTCTTCTTCTGCTACCTCCTTAAGTCAGAGAGGTTTCCTATTTATCATCTTGCATGAAGAGGGAACATGAATTAAGAATGCCAGAGTACAGTTTCTCCCTTTAGCACATTGAGCAAATGATAAATCTCACTCAAGACAACAATAGCAATTTAATATTTTCTAACACTTACAAGCCTCACTTTGGTTGGGAAAGGAGGTTGCTGTGGATGGAATGTAAAATCAAGTACAACTTTGCAACAGTGCTTTAGAAAGCATTCTCACAATGACCACATTGTAAATAATATTCAGTGAACAAGGTTGTTAAATGCCTGCGGAGGTAACAAAATCATCTTCAGCTGGTACCTGAGGAAAGTTTCCAAATATAAATAAAAATAAATGAATGAAGTCAGGGGTCAGCGCCAATCTGTGCTTCTTCCTGATAGCATCCAGAGTTGAGGGTTACCACAGAGAAGGTCTCCAGATATAACTACAAAGCCCAGGATGGGTCATGCCAGGTGGTTGGGGTCAGTGACTGATTGCAATTATTCCCAGACAGTGAGGAAAGTCTGCTGAGGCTTCCTAAAGTCTCCCTCCCACTCTTAAGAAATGGGAAGGACCCTTTTGCCTGCAGATTGAGTCCTGCTGACTTTGGGGACTTTCCTTTCTCTGGCAAGAAAAGAGTTCTGGTATCCCAGCATCTCCTGTTGAGTCTTGTCTTGTCTCTTTATTGTTGCCCTTTCCAGTCTACCTTATCTCCCTGGTGTCCCCCTTCCCAGTGCTAATTCTGTTCTCAAGATCCACCAAAGGTCTCCAGCCCAGAGACAGCTTCTCCTGACAGGAGCCCAGTGCTGCCCACAGACAACCGCCTTCTACACCATCTTCTTAGCCAGTTGTGCAAACAGGAACAACATTCTTCTTCTTTGCTCTTAAGCACAGAGAATCTCCCAGAGTGTCTCCAAATGCAAAACCATCGCAGAAATTGTCCAACCCACTTGGCAGAATCTCCCTTATAAGCTTATATACTTCCTTTGGCACATCTCTCCACCAGGCACAGTCCTGTCCCTTGACGCGGTTCCTGGTCCAGCCTGACGGCAGCCTTGAAGAAGGAATCTTCTTGCTGCCTTGAGGTGATGGGTCTTTTTCCTGCCAAATGCCTCCCTTTGTGGAATGGAGCCTGCTGGTGATGTACGAGCTGTTTGGAGAAGAAGCAAATCCCACTTATGCATTATATACATGTCTTGTCTGCTCGACTTGATAATGTCATTCTTTAATATGCATGCTGGTAGCTTCTTAGTGGCTTTTCTCTCTCTTCCTTCTAATGCTGCCAGAAATGCAGTGGCAAATCTCCTGGGTCTCCTTTATAGAAATGTGTGGGAAAGGACTGGGACATTGTTTGGGGAAAAAAATCCCACCCCCTTTCTTATCCATCATGTTCCATTTTAAGGTCTTCAAAATACTTGACATGGATTTTTTCCTAGAAAACTGATCAGAATTTTTTTAAGGTAGGCCAACTTGTGCTTTTCTATGCATTCCCTAAGCAGCCCTTCCATTCCCCAGGAAGGAAGCCTATTTTTGCCCCCTGTACATCCAATAGATTTGTGAGTTTGTGAGCTTTGTGATAGTCCCTTTTCTGACCACACTTGGATGGTTTTGAGAAACCAGCAAGTGTTCTGGGGGTTAAAATCAAAACCATCAGGGCTGGCAAAAGTTCATTTCTTTTCTTCTCAGTGGCTTCAGAAGCCTTAACATATCCAACCCCAAAAGAGGAGACAGAAAAGGTGATGCATGTGTAGTTTGGATAAAAAAAAGGTAAATAATAAATAAGTTGCTCAGCTGATCGTGAAGTTATTATCTCCGGGTATCTCACGAAAAACTTGAGATGGAAAGGATACATTTCGGATGATTGAGTTCAAAGTTATTCGGTGAACTTATATGTTCAGAGGAAATGGACTTTTGAATAAGAGCAGAGAGTAAGCAAGGAAAACAATACATAGTCAAGCAAATGAATTCACTGCCATCAGTGCTGGCCTTTAATTTAGACAGTTTTAACAGAAGAGAATATATGTAGCTCAGGGTTGCATTGCGGAATCCTTGGTGATCTCTGAGCTGAGCTGTTTGCTTGCAGACATTTCATTACCCGACCAGGTAACACCAGTAATGAAAAACAGCAAGCAAACAAACAAACAAGCTTAGATAGTTTGAAGTAGGGACCGAGAGCCCATTGGATGTAATGCTTAAGGCAGCAGATTAGAAACCAGGAGAGAATGCGTTCTAGTCCTGTCTTAGGCACAAGGTCTTAGGGCCAATCCCCCTAGGAAGAAGGCAAACAACTTCCAAACTTCTTTGGCCAGGAAAAACAGACTAACAAAAGTTTGGATTATCAGTTTGTTGAAATCTGAGAGCCATGCAACATCCTCCCCTCTGGATTCTTGGCAGCAGAAGAGGCAACTCTGTCTTCTGGTCAGCCTGCCTTGACCCAAAGGCTGGACTAGAACTGCCTCAGGATTTTGCTTCCATTCTAACAAACAGCATTGGGGGGTTGACTATTAGCTCCTCAGAAAGAATATAGAAAGCCAAATGCCAGCTATCTGAGACATTATTGTTACCCTGCGTGTCTCTGAAAGCAGTGAAGAAGAAACGTCCCTTGGTCTCCTTCCTTTGGGTTGACATGACAAAACAGTTCTGGGGTCTCCAGTCCTGCAGTGGGAAAAACCTCCCTCCTGCTGCCTGGCCTCCTTTCCATACAGAGGAAGATTCCAGTTGGGAGCTATTCACGCATGAAAGACAACGTGAAAAGCAGACCGTCAAAGAGGAGGCGACACAGAGGACCTGGTAGGAGATGGAGGCCCTCTGTCCTTGCTCACGGAAAGGGCCATTAGGCGGGTTTGCAAGGAACAGGAAGGAGAAAGCAATGGCCTTCTCTTCTTTCATTTGCTCTCCTTCAGAGAGCAAATCAGCATCCCTCTGAGACGCAGGGGACAGCAACCGAGAGAAACTGTGTGAAGTCTGCAAAACTATTTGCTCTTCCCTGAGCCGAACTCGCCTTTTAAAGTTGCCGCTTGGCAAAGCGCGCTCTGATCCCTTATTCCGAAGGGCAGAGGAAGGGAACCAGCCCAAACTCCTAGCAAACGCAGCGCCATAAATAAGTGATGAGGCCTTTGAAACAGCAACAGGGTTTTCTGTCTTTGCTGCAGTCTACTCACGAAACTGAGTTGAGCAGAGGACCAGCAGGCTTTTCCTCGTTAGCCCTTTCCATCCCAGGGGCAAAGGAATGAGCTTCCCCAAAGAGGGTTATCTGGGGAGAAGGTCCTCTTCTAGTCCCAGAGGCTGCTTTCCACCCCAGACCCAGCTGAAGCATCTTTAGCTTACGAGCCTTTTTTCCAGCACCATGGAGAGCTCTCCTTCTCTCCACATGGCCCTTGAGAGAAGCTGGCCTGCTCCAGAAGGGGAAACGAGGTTGCCCCATGCCAGACTCCAGCATTGGTGGTACTTCCTCAGGTGCTCTTTGCTCAGAGATCACAAAGCCTAGTTGTTGTTGTTTTGTTTATTAAAATGATACGCCGCCCATCTCTCTATCAAGCGATTCAGGGCCCTGAATTAGCCAGACCCAGCTGTTTTAACCAGCTTTGCCTTATTCTGCCTCTTATTCCACAAGCTCCATGGCAACCCAAGATCCAAGCCTGGTGACCTGACCTTGCCCGACCTTCCAGTTAACATCTTTTTCCTACCATGTTGCTGTTAAAACAAGCCACAATGCTGCAGAAGTGCCTCTGCTTCACAGCTGGCACAGGAGAGCAGGAAATGCAGGCCTTGGCAAAGAGGCTGAAGGGCAGGTCGGGCATTCAGGGCAGTGAAGACCACGACCTGCTTAGTGCTCCAGAAAAGCAGTGCCAAGGGTCGGGGCACTAAGCAGTTCATCCGTGTGGAAACTGTTCCAGGCAAGGGACTGACCTGCTGGCCTGCGGTAGCTCTCTTCATTCTTCTGCTGCCCTGTATTTTGCCACTTTTAAATGGCTTTTTACATTTGTACACTACTTTCAGTTGAGCTGGGCCCTCCCAATTCACCAGGCGGTGCCATCACTGAAGCCCCGTCTTACATATATTCGACTTTAAGCTATTGTCTCCCACTCTGAGAATTGGGCCTCCATTAAATGAGGAGCTTAAGCAAAGGAATGGAATATTTGCCTAAAGATTGGCGTCTTCCCCTTGAAATTGCAAAAAAGCCAGGCTTCCTTTCCTGATGGAGACTCATCCAGTCCCTGGGGTGCACTGGGTGGGGGGAGAGAGTCACGGCTCTATTTGATTCATATTTGCTCAGACGTTCATCCCATCATGTTCAGTAGACTTTACACCAATTTATGCAGCTGCTTCCTTCTGTGCTTAGCCTCCTTTCCTACGTGGGTCACCAAGGGAACCAGAACTGCACTGGGAGATAAGCTGGTTTGGGCCCCTTTGGGAAAGAGAGCAGGTGGGCTGGCAAGGGGGTGGGAAGGAATACAGAGGGGGGGGGAAATGTGGGTGGATTCTGGTTGCTAAGAAATCGAGGTGATCTTTGGGTTCCGAAGATTAAGAAGTGGCTAGTACTTGTTATCTTTATAGAAGGATGAAATTGGGATTATAAACTTATTGAGAAAGATGGATAGGTGGATAGACAGAAGGACAGATGAGAGACAGAGATGAGAGAGAGAGATAAGAGAGAGAGAGACAGAGAGACAGAGAGATAGAAAGAAAAAGAGGCAGATGATAGAGATGCCAAGGAAGGTAGAAAAAAAGGGCTGGTGATTTCAATTCAGATGCGTGAGGCACCCAATTTGTCCTTCAGGTTTTACAATCGTAGGATGAGCTATTTTTCTTTCCCGCTTAACCTTTTGCCATGTATTTACCCTCGGTTTCCTAACAGACTTTTAGACTCAGGCAATCGTTACCACCTAGGGAGACAAACCTGTCAAATTTCTCTTCCTTTAAATAATAATTTGGATTTGAATTAAAATACCTTAAAGGCCTCATTAAAGCTAAATTAAATGTGTAGCCAAGCATCCTTTATACATTTTAATCAGATTTTTACCCATTTTCAACAAACATTACTCTTGAATGTTTATACTAGCAGTGTAGTGAAGCAGCTCCGGTCGGTTCATTTATTTTCACAAGTGGAAGTTTTGTTCACTGCACCAGACTGTTAAAGCCTTATGATTAAGATCCAGAAATTAATAATAACCAAATTTCTGAAGGTGCTGCAGCCGATGCTCCCACTGAAAGGCAGGCTATTCCATCTGAATGTGGCAGATGTTCCCCAGTGGACACTGAGGACCAAGATAGGGTCTGAACCCATCAGGAAGACAAATATTAAGAGGAAAAGAAAACGTTGTTGGAAGAAGAAGAAAACGGCGTGATCGTTCAGATGCAGCTTGGCAGCTTTCCTGGGTCAAATCCCAATTACAGAGCAAACCACCAAGAAGGGTCCCAGGAGATCCCCTTCACACATGTTCATACAACATGTTCATCTAACATGAAGCAAGCTGAGTTGGGGCTCAACCAATGGAGACTGTTGAAGTGTGAGACCTGGCAGAGGCCATCACTGCATTCACATATTGCACTAAGAAGGAATGTAGCCTCTTGCGTTGTGTGAGCCTGGACACCTCTGTGAAACCATTTAGCTTTCACTAATTTTGGAGTTTGGAAGTGAATTGAGGAGGCTGTCCCATCCAGGATTGCGCTGAATTTGTGGAAGGAAGGAAGGAAGGAAGGAAGGAAGGAAGGAAGGAAGGAAGGAAGGAAGGAAGGAAGGAAGGAAGGGAAAACCCCTAAAAGAAGCTTAAAAGTGTTGGAGTTCACCTACTATCTTGGCCACTGTGAGCCTGATTTATACGTTCTTTTTCTGCCTTAAGGCTAAACCTATTTCTGCCTATTTCCAACATCCCAGGCCGAAGACAGCGCCTTAGAACCTGTCTGAGTCATATAGCCTTCTTTTTTTTCTCTGCATTTGGCAGGGGAGGCCAGAAGCTGGGAGCTGCACAGCCAACCTCCCCCAGTTCTGGGAACCTCCTTGGATTTCTGCTCCTGCTGTCCTTTCCTTCTGATGGAGGCGCCGTAATTTGTAAACATTAATAACCATTATTATTATTAAAAGGGGACAAAAGTGAGTAGCCCTGTGACTAATTATTTTAAGTGTTTTCAACAAGTCTTGGCTCAGCTCTTGCATATTTTCCCCCCCTGAAAAGAAGAGAGAAAGGAATCCCTTGCTACAAAAACCAGATTGTTATGGTGATCAGCTCTTCCTTAGCCCGATTAATTTCACTTAGAAAAAGAGCGGAGCAGATGTGGCAGAGAAGCCAGGCCTGATTAGCATAATTCCTTTCAAAGACCACCGCCATCCCTGAAGGGTCCGGCATCCCCCCCCTCCACTCTGTTTTTGGGTCTAATTACATCCAAGAGAATTCAGAGGCCGGTGTGACTCTGCAGCAGATGTCACTTCTCTGATACGGAGGCTCCTTCAGGTGATGGAAAGAGATCAGAGAAGGAATTGGAATGAACAGTCCTCTTGTTGCTTCTTCTTCTTCTTCTTCTTCTTCTTCTTCTTCTTCTTCTTCTTCTTCTTCTTCTTCTCCTCCTCCTCCTCCTCCTCTTCCTCCTCCTCCTCTTCCTCCTCCTCCTCCTCCTCCTTCACCAGCCACCCACTTTTCTCAAGGATAGAATAGAATAAGAGAGCTGGAAGGGACCTTGGAGGTCTTCTAGTCCAGCCCCCTGCTCAGGCAGGAAACCCTACACCACTTCAGACAAATGGTTGTCCAATCTCTTCTTGAAAACCTCCAGTGTTGGAGCACCCACAACTTCTGGGGGCAAATCCTTCCACTTATTAATTGCTCTATCAGGGAATTTCTCCTTAGTTCTAGGTTGCTTCTCTCCTTGATGAGTTTCCATCCGTTGATTCTTATTCTGACTTCAGGTGCTTCGGAGAACAGCTTGACTTCCTCCTCTTTGTGGCAACCTCTGAGTAACTGCATTTAACTGCAATGAAGTTGTTTGGCTTGTTTATAATCAAGCAAATCAGTTTTGGGAACCAGCATGCAGCTTATATGTCTCACCTCAATGGGATTGGCCTGCCCCACCTGCACTGGCAGGAGATCCATGTTGCAGATCTCATTGGCCAAAAGCTCCAGATGGTGGGAACCAAGAGAAGAGCCTTTTCTCGCGTGGGTCCTGCACTCTGGAACATCACGCCCGCCCTGCCCCAGGGAGATCTGCACCAGACCTCTTCGGAAAGGGCCTGAAGTCCTGGCTCTACCCACTGTCCCGTGGGCCCGATGGGGGTCATTATGGAGATGGTTAAGACCCCACTTCTTCCCCATGTGCATCTTGGGCTCTTCCTTCTCACTTTTATGTTAATATTTATTATTTTAATAGTTTCAATGTTTTAGGTTGTTGGTTTTTTTCTTGGCTTTAAGCCACCCAGAGTTACCTCTTTGACCAGAGTAACCATTACCAGAGGTTCCATTCAAGAAAAATGATAGGGAGTTTCCTTTTTGCCTTCATTTCTGTCTAGTGGGTGTAGATTTCCTACTGTGTGTTTCTCTGTGGTAGCAGTTTGGTACGGCTACATGACATAGCAGTAGCACTTAGACTACCGTTCCATAGTGCTTTACAGCACTCTCCAGACAATTTACAATATCAGCATCTGGCCCCCAACAACCTGGGTCCTCATTTTACTGGCCTCAGAAGGATGGGATGCTGAGTCAACCCTGAGCTGGTCAGGATCGAACTTTTGGCAGTGAGCAGAGTCCACCTGCAATACTGCATTGTAACCACTGCATCACCATACCATATTTCAAACACTTTTTGTATGGAGTGCATTCTGTAAGAAACCCAATGCTGAACATCCATTTTTTAAAATTGTACTTTATCCAAGTGGACTCCATATGAATATTACATTATGTCCCCTTATTATAATTAAAAATGACAGCAAATGCATAGAACAGGAAAAATCAGTCAATTAAAAATCCTGGATAAACAACAGAGTTTTCAGCTGTCAGCAGCAGATTGCAAAACTGGAACCAGTCATATTTCTATGGGGAGCATAGTCTAAAGTTGGGACATTGCCATTGGCATATGATTTACTCAAGGTAGTTGAAAAAGATCCCTCTATGATTATCTGAAATCATACACTGATTGGCATAGAAGCCAAGATGTTTCTGCATATATTTGTATGCAGGGTTATTTTAGGGCATAATGACAGACATGAGTGAAGAGTTTCTCAACTTTGGCAACTTTGAGATGTGTGGACTTTAACTCTCAGAATTCCCCAGCCAGCCATGCCATTCTTGGTGTTTACTCCCACCAGCAGTGACAGGGAAAACCTCTTGTATATTAACAAACCCTGCTCCCTTCTAGCACTGATGATGGTCCCTAATTGGGTCATGAAATGTCTGCAAGAAAAGACCCCAGCTCAGAGAGCACCAAGGACTCCAGAGTTCAACACTGAGCTACAAAGATTCTGTTCTGTGGTTCAGGGTCAGTCAGGGCCACTGCATCGCCAACCAACGGGGCTTCTCTACACAAACCAGTTTAAAGTGGGGCTCCGCCTGGCCCCCGACCTCCGCACCTTCCGCCATGATTTAAAGACCTGGTTATTTGACCAACCCGGGCTGTGACCCCTTCCTGTGGGGGGAATAGGTTTTTTAATCCCAATTGTGTAAATCTGTTTTAGTATTTGGGCTTGTAAACTAATCTAATTGTTTTTTAAGTATTTATTGTCTTGTTTTTTAGTTGTGAGCCACCCCGAGTCTTTGGAGATGGGGTGGCATACAAGTTCAAATAATAAATAAATAAATAAATAAATAAATAAATAAATAAATAAATAAATAAATAAAGTTGCAACAAAGGGACACCCATTAATTTAAGATGCTCCCCGTCTGCTACTGCAGAGCTTTTCTAAGGACAGTGGCATCTTCATGTTTACTCATTCTCCTGCACTTTAAGCAAAGAAAGGAAGGAAGAAAAACCATTATCCTTTTCCCCCTGGGCCTTAAACCTACAAGGATAAAGTTAGGAGTGAATAACACAGAAAGTACACACACACAAACACATACCAGTGAGAAAGTTGCAGTGCCCCTTGAAGCACACACACACCCCCTGCATCTTTCATGTCTGGGTAGAGAAAGGAAAACACGGGGCTTAAACCACGCGCTGTGTGCATTCTTCTCTGGCGACAGAAGCGCTTGCAAATCCCTGAAAAATACACAGCCCAGGGTGGAAAGGAAGAAAAAAGAGAGAGATTTGCTTTAAATGTTATGAGTATCTTTAACTTGCTAATGCCTAACTTTCCAAATGGCGGTGGCTGTTGCCAAATTGGCAGCCATCAGATTTACAAATGCAGAAGGGAAGGGAGGAAAAAAGATTGCTATGGACAGATGAAAGACAAGTATTTTCCTTCTAAAAGCCAGTGCCTTGAGCCAAACAGTATGGCTCTCTGCAGCGTTACATAAGGAGGCTAGCTTTCAAAGGGCTTGTTTACACTGACAGTATACTGCTATAGGGAAAAAAAGGTGAGTCCAAGGCTGGGCTGTGCCTGGGTCCCTCCTGAGGACGCCTGTTGTCACCGCTTGTGGAAAGAAGAGCAGGCAGGGCGGGGCGGGAGGAAGAGGCCTCCATCGGCCTCGCTGGGCAGGTGGGAAGGAGGCAGGAGGGTATGTGAAGTCCTGGTTCCTCCCCTGAGTTCCCAAAGCCCCTTCCTGAGGGGAAACCCTGAAAGAAGCGGGGAGACAGCTGAAGCAGCAGGGAAGAGCAGCCCCAGATGCAGGAGCCATTAGGCATTCAGGGGGCTCCTTCTAGCATATCAGTAACTCTGCTGGTTTCGTCCCAACTTGTGATGGGATCGGGGATGGGCTTGGAAAGAGAGCAGACACCCTGATGGGAGGGAGGCATTAAAGATGGTGAGAGAGAGGGGGGGAGGAGGAGGAGGGAGAGAGAGGAGGAGAGAGGGGAGGGAGGGAGGAGGGAGAGAGGGAGGGAGAGGGAGGGGGAGAGTTTCCCATGGTCTGGCAAACTGCTGTGTTAGCTCCAGGTGCCTTTTGAGGATTCAGGATCCTGGAGGGACCACTAAAGCCCCGCAGGGAGCAGATTCTTCCTGGAGGATGGCCTCAGAAGATTTCAAAGGAGAACACATGAGATTGGTGATATTTTGGGCATTTTTTTAACATCTAATTTCATATTGGCATAGAATTTTATATCTGATGCTAAGAAAAAAAAATCAGAGATCATGATAGACAGAGATAGAGAGACAGAGCAGAGAGACGGAGAAAGAGAGAAACAGAGGAATGGAGGAGGGGGCAGGAGGAGGAGGAAGAAAATAGACCTTTATTGGACCATCATGTGAGGCGACCTTCATACCTTCTGAAAAATTGCTGGAACTGGCCTAGAGAGATGGTGCTGAGTGGCCACTTCCACACAGTTGTGAAGGCTAGAATGCCACTTATGGCTGAAAACACATCAGCAAAGGATTGCTGTTAGATGTTTCCTGGGGGTTTATTGACTGCTGCAAGAAACCACTTTCCTCAAGCTAATTGTGCTTGCTCCCATGGAGATGACAACCACAGAGCCTTGCAAACAGATTGCATTTTGATGTCCATGCCCTCCTGTTTCAACCTCCTTGGTGTTTTGCTCAGAATGACACAAGTACGAAATGAGGTTTCTTTGTTGGTGGCTCTCATTTCTCACGATAAGCCTGATCAATAAGATGACATTCTGGATCTCGCCCCATTCCCCAATCAGAAAAAGAAATTAGAAGGGGAGAGGTGACTGTCCCTCAGGAGCTGGCTGGTTGGTTGGCCTCCATATAAAAGTAAGAGGAAGAACAAAAGTTCTCTGATTCCTGCCTCCAAAGAACAGTTGTTCCTATCTACACCATCATATTCTTCTGTCCTCTTGCACGCAAGAACTTGCATTCCATCCACTTCATTTAATACCTCGTCAGTTTCAAAACCTTGGGTCAAGGCAAGGTTGGTGTCCATGGGACTTCTCCTTGGTCTCTGCCAAACACCTGGGGCAATCCTCAACCTTCATGGAGCAGAATGAAGTCAGTCAACAGGAGAAGTTCCCTCGGTGAAACCACCTGATTCTCAACAATAACTAGTTTAACGAGGATCACAAAGAGTTGTCTTTGTACCCAACTAGAGCTCTGATCTTTCTCTTCCAGGAACATTTCCTTCCAGGGACGTTGACCAGGAGACTTGCCCCATGAATTATGACCCTCTTGGTTTCCTTAAACATTTCTTAAAACTGAACAAGGCAACGAAACTGCAGCTGAGGTTTTGGAAAATTGCCAAAATTAGACCTTTGAGTTAAATCTGTCTCGATTAAAAATTTAAGAGCATTCCCAAACAGGTTCAATACATTCAGCTCTAATGTCTATTTTCCCCCACTGGGTCTTAATTCAAATCGTGCCGGTAATTTAGCAGATGCCAGAAGTCAACTTTGTTTCACAGGCCTGAGGAAGGTCTGACGGAGTCTTGGGTGGTGCCACTTTTACCAACATGGTCGTTGAGAAGGTTGTCTCAGGCGGGAAATATTATTAGTCATGAAAAGACAGCAAAATCATTTGCTAATTAATTGGTTCTTATGGAATTTTTATTGTGAGAGACAGAAAAGGGGCACACGTGGAATTTCCTGTCACATGTGCCAAAACAGCTTAACTAAATCTGGTAACATAATTTGAGGAGGTGCCATTTGCTCCCCTCATACATCAACAAATGTCTTGGGCTGGCCCAACTTTTCTCCAGAATGGACAGTTGCCAGCTGATGCTCAAGTCTCTTCCTTCATGTTCCGAATTTGCTGCAGACATTTAACTACTTCAACAGCTCCAGAAGGTGCAAAACTCAGCACATCTCACAATTCTAAAATAGAAAGAATTAAACGAATGCTTCCAAATAGCAGATGTTCTGAAAAATAATTAACAGCTAATCAGTTCTGGATTTTCCTTGCATCGAGACTTAAAAATAGCCACAAGAATTCATGCAATCTTCACAGGCAACTATCTCTTGGCTAAGTGGAGATCATGAAGCCATCAGCTAATGAGGAGAAATGGAAGCAGCTCTAAGCAACATTGGATGTCCCTAACAAAGAGAAGAAACAGGAGAGAGAATGGATCCTCCTATCTTCTTCCCACGGTTGTTAAATTAATCCAACTTGTGCCTGCTTTCATGGCAAAATGTTACATGTTCAGATTGGGATGATTCGATTCTGCATTGAAGATTTATATGTTTGTTTGTTTGTCACATTTCAAGTTCTGTCTGTCTGAGTGATGGCAGAGTAAACCTGCCATGAGAAAAACAAGTGAGAGCAGATCATAGACAATTTCTCTCCAGCCTTTGTTAGAGTGGCCAAATTTCATTCCCACTGTAATCAGTCTAGAACAGTCGTGGGCAGACTACGGCCCGGGGGCCGGATCCAGCCTGTTCGGCTGTTCTATCCAGCCCACGGAGCCGAAAGAGTGGAGGGTTCTCTTGCTCTCCCAGAAGGCTACATGAAGTAATCTAACTTTGAATTTATATTAGTTCACACAAACACTCCATCCATGCTTTTGTTCCGGCCCTCCGGTCCAGTTTAAGAACCCACTGTGGCCCTCGAGTCAAAAAGTTTGCCCACCCCTGGTCTAGAATGAGATAACCATAGCATTCATTGGCTGAAGGAGAGCCACTTGAATGTACAATAGCAATAATAAACTAGAGAGCCATCCTAAAGTCTAAAAGGGCTGCCCCAGAAAGGAAGGGGTCAAGCTATTTCCCAAAGCACCCAAAGGCCAGACAAGGAACAATGGATGGAAACTGATCCAGGAGAGATTCAACCTGGAAATAAGGAGGAATTTTCTGACAGTGAAAACAATCAACCAATGGAACAGAAATTGCCTTCAGAAGTTGTGGGAGCTTCATCCCTGGAGGCTTTCAAGAAGAGACTGGACTGCGCTCTGTCAGAAATGGTGTAGGATCTCCTGCTTGGGTGGAGGGTTGGACTAGATGACCTAAGGAGTCCCTTCCAACTCTGATTATCTGTATAGTTTTCTCTTAGCTCAGGCGTGCAGGAATTCAGAGTTCTCTTGCTTGAGTTGGCCACATAAATGTTCCAAACAAGCATAGCAAACCAGAATCATTTCATTAGAAGAAATGAAGGTTTTCAGAAGCACTGCCAGTTGTCAAGAACTCTTCATCATCAGACAAGATGGAGTGGATGAAAGAAGAATGGATGATTTTATGTTGATGTCTACACCACCTTTCAGACATAAATAATGGGGAAAACTAAAGACGCACGAGCTCTCGGGTCCAGAAGTGTCTTAGATGTTGCCCAGAGTTGTTCCAAACCTTTCTGAAGGAAAAGAAACAAGGAAATTATAGTTGACCTCCCAAAATTGGAAGTTCAGATTATAGCTGATAATCCCAACTGGTTCCCTCTGACTCGGATTGATGGCTGGTCCCCTGAAGTCATTCAGGGCATCAGTTGTTCCCAACCCTTTTTATCAGTAAAGGAAGAATGTGACCCAGAAATAAAACACACAACGCACCCTGGGTCTTGGAAGAACCTGTGCTTCCAGGAGAAGGTGGGTGGGAGAGTAGAAGGGAAACTGAGCAAAAGCAGCTGGTATCAGGTGGAGATGGGGCTCCCAGACCGGGAAGGGTCTGGCCAGCTAGCCCATTCAACCACACAGGGAAAGTTCCCAGAAAGGCCCATATCAGCTGAGCCTTCTCTCAGTTCCATGCCCAGCTCAATGTGTCTTTTGATCATCCAAAAATGAAATGCCACCACAGCCATGAGTGACAGCAGAATGTATCCCTCTCCCCAGGAGGGAATGTTCTGGAGCTCCTTTCCTGCCGATCTCACTCACCCACCCTGCGCATTGGCAACAGGTTCACTCAAATGCTCCCTGCCACGCAGCCGCTGGCACTTTGATTTTAATCCCAGACCGGTATGTTGGCTGCATAGGGGAGACCCAGAACCTCCCTTCTTGCCCAAACCAATTCTTATCTTCTTCTACCTGGACCTCCTTTTCTCTCCTTCTCTCCCTCTCAATGTGTGATGCGTATCACGCATCAGAAAAGTGCGAGACAAGGACAAATGGAAAGACCTGAAAACGTGATTTCTCTCTGCTTTCTCTGCTGGCTCAGGAATTCTGGGAGTTGAAATCCACACATCTTAAAGTCACCAAGGTTGGGGGGGGGGAACCTGCTCTAATCTATATCGTGCATTTCCGATCAAATATCCAGCATCTGCCTCAGTCTCCAAAAATCCCACCTGCCATTGGAAAACAACCATTGATCAAACCAGAGAATGCAATGAGGAAAGAGACCTTGAGTAATTGGGAGGAAGGGGGGCTCTGTTTTCTCTTGCCCTTGACCACAACCTCGTGGCCCAGGTGGAAATCAATGCGGTTTCGGGCAAAAAGAAAGCCCTCTGATCGGAGTGAGGTGGGGCAGATGGATCCCAGCCTTAAGGGCTGCTTTGTGCACAGTTCTCCCTCTGGTTCCCCACCTCCTCCCATGGAGACAGGGAAAAGATACCAATTAAAGGAGATGCCAGCATTATTCCTCTTCCAGGCTGATGTGTTCGGTGTCTGATACAGCTTTGCTATCTGGCATATCTCCTGCTTGCTCTTGTCTGTTGTTGAGAGGACAAAAATCACAGTGACATGTATGCTTCCCTCTGCTGATGAAGCCACAAGATCTGATCGTCTTGCCACCCTGCATAATAGGTTGTGGGGTGTGTTTTTTAAATGAGGGCATGCACACTGAAACACATCTCCCCACCCACCTTTCGCCCACCACTCATTCCTTTATTCTTGGAGGCTCCTTCCTGTCTTGTAATATTTTCTCTCTCTCCTCTTGCTTGTCCTTGCAAGCCCTTTCAAGTCAGGTTTCAATTAAAATCTTCAATCCCAAAGATCCTCTTTAGATCAGAGCCAAAGCGGATGGAGCCCCCCTCCCCCTTCCCCTTTTCTGATATTCAAAAATGTCATGTTTTGTCATTCCACACATTGGAGGCTGCTCAGTAACTATTACATTTTGCAAACATTACATTGCAAAGATCTAAACCAGGCAGCCTCGTTTCCACCTCTGAGGATGTTTTATAATCTATCATCACTTTTGTCTTGAATTGTACAGCAAACAGGATGGGCAGAAAGGAGAAGGAAGAAGGGAGAAGGGAGGAAGGAGGAAGGAAGGAAAGAAGAAGGAAGAGGTCTGCTTTGGAAAAATCCAAAAGGCTATATTAAGTATTTCAGTTGGCTGAAATGGTTCCTTTCTGTGATACAGGTGTGAAGCTCTTGATCTCAGAGTTTAATGTGAAAGTCAGGTTCCGCTGAGCAAAAAACTAGGTGAGAAGAACATCTATGGATCCAAAGAGGCAACCTGTAATTGCAGTGTCTGTGCAGATGAGACTTCAGCTCCTGCAGCTGATGTCTTGTTCTAGACCTTTGCTGAAATCCTCTGATCCATTCATTCCTTAAGCCACTTTCAAATGACCCTAAGGCCAGGTTCACTCAACACAGTTAACCTGGTCAATTAGACTTGCTCCATTTGCTCAAGAAGCCAAGCTGGTCTGGCATTGACCTTGGTGGGTTGGTTTCTGGCTGAGCCAGTGGTGGAAACTCTGTCACTTTGGTGAAATGTTGGGTTGATACAGAAAATTAGTCCATCTGGTAAACCACAGCCAAAATGGGCTTTTATTTCTTAATCTATTCCTCTCTTGGTTTTGAGCTCTACCTGTAGGTCGTTTGAAATTTATTTGTTAAAAGGAAGGCTGGGGTGGGGCGGAGCAAAGGACCCAGGTGAGAAGAAGCTGGAAGGGAGGAACAGCGCACCACATCCTCCCAATGGGGCCTGCAAGCTGCATCTTAGTTTCAGGACCATGGACAGGGCTGGTGGGTAACCCTTGATTTGCTCCATACCAAGAATGGAGTTGACTTTCAGGTCTAATTCCACAAAGGAGCCCTGAAAAGAGGGGCAGGGAAGGAAGGAGCTAAGACAGCCAGCAACCCCCACACACACACACACACTCTCTGCTCAGAAGGACTCTTCTCTCCTCTCCAGAAAATCCCAGACGGACATTTGCTGAGGGTTTGTTTGTAAATGCTGCTGTTTGCATTTCTAGGTTGGGTTGTTTCTGCTGCTATCATTTCCCTTTGGAGGATTTTTACCTGGAAAGAGGGGATAGAAATAAAGTGATAAATCAAGCAGAGAGCGGTTAGGCCAGCAAGGAGTGAACTCAAGAGGTGCAAGGAGAGTAGGTTTTTCACGGCTGGAGAAGCACCCTTGTTTCTGTCCAGGAGCTGCAGCAGCTGCATCCACCATGTTCTGGGCTGCAGATGAATTCTTCATGCTTCTGACATGCTTCCAAGTGGTATTCAGCAGGTTCTGAGCAGTTCTGGAGAACCGGCAGCGGAAATTTTGAGTAGTTCGGAGAACTGGCAAATGCCACCTCTGACTGGAGATTTTACAGTCTCCTTCCCCTGCCACGCCCACCAAGCCAGGCTCAGTAGTAAAAAAATTTTGAATTCCACCACTACCTGCAAACTTACCCCCATCAGGCTCTGAATTCAGGCCCTCTTGAGCTGAAAATACAGATAAGGTTTTTCCAGATCTTATTTGCACACTCAAACACAAAATGTCCAGAGAGGCACCAGCAGTTCATTAGGCTCATGGCTGCAAATGGCAGTCAACATCTCAACCTCACTGACTCAACAGCTCTGTAAATTCCCCTCTCCTTGCTAAACCTCAGCAGCCCCTTCCTGTCCACAACTCTGATGAGGCTCTTGATCTTTTGCCTGAAAGGGCCAGAAATTGTGCACTGGGAAACTGGGCTCTGTAAACACAGGTTTGCTGATCTACTTGGATGTAGAGACATCTGCAGAGCTTTTGCTGGGAAGAGATGTGGCTCCTGCTGGAGGACAGGTCCCTTGAGCATTTTATCTGCTGTTTTCACCCTTCTGGATCCCCTGAGGCTGCACTAAGAGGTTCTCTGGCTGTGGAAATTGAGGAGAGCTTTCCAACTTCTGGTCCACTCTGAGGCTTCCAAAACTCTCTGACTCTGAAGCTGGAGTCAACCTTGCTTCCCAATCCCATCTGTTGGGGAGGTTTTCAAAGTGAGAGGGGTAGCTATGGAGTTGGCCAGCTGGGAGTCGCTCCGGTGCTTGCCCAGAGTCCATCAAAGCTTTGTGAACTGCCCAGTGCTGCGTAAATCACACCTGTTTACCGCTTTGCCATCCTCATCTTCCAACCACGCCTGCCCATTTTCTCCTGGCCCTCAGCAATCGGCAGGCCGGCTGGAACAGCTCTGCTGATTTACTGACAAGAAGCTCCCAGCTACAGCCTCTAATCTCTGTGCTGAAGGAGCACCTTGCCAGAATTATTGCAAGGCTGGGGTGTCACTGGCAGATAAGAGATCAAAGCATTGATTACACCTCTCAGAGGCTGGCCCAGGTGATCCCTGGGGATGGATGTTGGCCTCAGGCTTGGAGTTTTTTTCCAGGAACAGGCCAGCAATTACCGCCATGCCAGGGAATGGGTGAAGGATCAAGAGGCCATCCTTGCACCCCAGCTCTTCTCTAATGGCTGTGGCAAATTGGAGAGCTTTCTTTGCAGCCAAGGGGTGGGACGTCAGCCTGCCTCACATGCAGCTATTTATAGCCCCCATCTTGATTTTTTGATGATTACCTTTCAAATTTTAAATATGAGATCTGCTTTGTGGAAATAACATGGTGCAAACTAATTATAGGCTTTGTGGTTTTCAATGAAAGGAAGGTCTCCTCCTTCTCTTCCTCCTCCTCCTCCTCCTCCTCTCAACCTGGCAGAGAAGGTTCCAGGCACATCAAGGAGGAAAAACAGAGATCTTGAAGGTGGGACCCCCAGAGGCGGAGGCCAAGCCTTGGGAATGGAGTCGATGGGCCTCCTTCTCTTGACTGGCAGGGCTGAGGAAGAGAAGTGGACCGACTCCAAGGTGATAGAAGAAACTTCTCTCTGGAGGGGGCCTAAGTGGCTTCATGTCCCTATGAGCTCTTGGTGCTCAGCAGCTGCACATGTGAAGGGCCTTGATACTACACTTGACCTTAGCCAAAAGGCCAAGAAAGCCTTGACACGCTTTCTGCAAGCCTCCCAAAGGAAATGGCAGCCCCCCCCAAAGCCTTTCCAGAAACTGACCAGTTTTTAGGATGACTCACAAGAGGTTTGGAGAGCCCTTCCAGATCCCTCCTGTTTGCAGTGTGAACTGCGATGTATCCTAACCGGAATGCAGGTAATCCCAGCCAGTTTCCTTTTACCCACTGCTCCCTTCTCAGCATAGAGAGGCTACACAGGTAGCCCTCAAGTTACATCCCTTCATTTAGTGACTGTTCAAAGTTACAACTGCACTAAAAAAAAAAGGTGATTTGTGGACCGGTCCTTGCAGATGTGATCAAACTCCAGGTGCTCGGCAACCAACATGCATTTACCACTTTTGTAGCATCCCAGAATCACCTGGTGACATTTGCATCCTTCCCAGCCAGCAAAGTCAGCGTGGGAAGCCAGGTTCACTTAACGAGTCACTTAAGAATTGCAGTGATTTGGCTTTACAATCGTGGCCAAGGAAAGGTCATAAGATCCAACATGACTCCCTTAAGGACCGCCTTGCTGAGCAGTGGGACTTCTTGCGGTCGTAATTAAAAGGAATCTGGGGTCAAAAGACCATTTTAGTCCCAGCATTGCCATTTGGAGGAACCCCACCCCCCGAATGAAACCAGACACCTTGGATTGGCTTTGAGGTTCCCGCTCAGCCTCCATCCTGATGGCAATGCCAGCTCATCCATCAATTTATCTGCTGGCCCGTCCTTAATGGTTGCCTTTGGACTGGGCTGCCTGCACTGTCATAACACAGGAAAGCTGGAAATGGATTCTGAGGCAGTTTAATTAGCCACCTTGTTTCCTGTTGTTGTTTGTGTCTCCTGTTATTGAGAGGGTGGGGCTGCTTCCCTCCTCCTCCCTGCTTGCTTGCCACACCAAGGTGTGTTTTGCAGGCAAGGGGCATGATCACTAGGGGCATGCAAAGCCCCCAAAGAGGACAGAGTTATTAGGGAGCAGATCCCAGCCGTCTGGTCAGAGATGAGATATCGAATTGCCATTACCTGCAAGCAAATGAACGAATGAATCAAAGACAATGAGCTTTATTTCTTACTGAAGGGAGGCATAATAGAGGAGGCCCTTGAATACCGGCCATTTCAAGAGTGGGCAGAAAACCAACAAGCTTGAATTTCAGCTCCAAACTTCCAGATTTGGAGACCCCACAAAGGTGGGCACAGGAACCCAAAGGACTATTTCCATAAACAGCTTGAGATGATCCTCCTGTTTTCTTTATGGGTTGCTTCCACCATGATTTTGGGAAGACAAGGGGGAGGCCCACCTCCAATATCTGAAGGAGGCCAGTATGAACAGAGGGAGAGAAGGAGACATTGGATCCAACTCTCCATTCTGTGCCGGAATCCAAATTAAAGCATTGCTGCTTAGTCACAACCATGAAGCGGGAGTCCACTGGTCATCACTGGTTCCACTTTGGACAACTGCTAGCAAAGCTGTGGGCTTTTCCCCTGAAGTTCTGTTGGGATCAACTTTCTTGTGAGCCACCTAGAGAAGGGAGTGGCTTTCTTCTCGGGTGTTTCATAACCTTCTCAGCTTTCTCTTGTCAAGACAAGTGCTAAGTCTTGTTGAGTCCTTAAAAAGGACCACCCAGAACTGAAGAGCTCTGATCAACCCATGATGAAATGAGATGCTTCTTTTCGGTAATATGGTTCCTGGTCATCCTGGTTCTATGAAAAGCCCTCCTGCCTTGCCAACTTCCCGTAGGTGGCTTCTTCCTCCTCAGCTCCCTGTCTTCCCAGCCTATGACAGTCAGCCAAGATAGCAGATGTCCTCTGACCCAAGGACCATCAGCATTGGACAATACAATTATATGGTCCTGTCAGCCACTGGCAGGTTCGATATACTGCTGCAGCCACAGTCTGAGCAGGGCTGAATTTCCAACTTATGTTTGATCCTAGGTGAAGAGGAGAGGAATGTGTTCAACTTGTGAAGCATTCATGTTACACGAACTTTCCGACCCCGATTCACAGCATGTTACATCCCCCTGCAAGCAGAAATCCCATCACAGTTATTTGTTTTATCTATTTTTATTTTAGGACATTTATATTGCTGCCTATTTGCACATGGTGGCTCGAGGCAGTTTATAAGAATATAAAAACCTCATATAAAAAACAATAAAACTAATAAAAGAGAGAATCACATAATAAATTAATAATAGAATAGAATAACCCCCCTCCTCCCTGCCCCGGCAACAACACACCCCATGAGCCGTTGAATAGGCTCCATGCCGCTCTGGGTTCCCCAGGCTCACTGGCAGAACCAGGTCTTCAGCGCCTTCTGGAAGAGTGCTAGAGCGGGGGCCGTTCTAATCTCTGGGGGGATGATGATGTTCCAGAGAGAGGGAGGCACCATGGAGAAGGCCCTTCTTCTGGATCCCACCAGGTATGTCTCCCTAGGGGATGGGACCCGCAACATTCCTTGACTCCCTGCTCTGGCGGGTCGGGGAGATGTGACTGGCAAGAGACAGTTATGGGGTGCCAACTAGCCTTTCATTTATTGAGTGGGGCAAGATGGACCAGTTCAAACCTCCCTTGAGTTGAGAGGTCACCTGATGGGTTGGGTGACGCTCAGCCAACCTCCTGCAGTATGGTCCAAGACCAACATGCTGCTCTATTGGCTGGTGGCATAATTAGTGGTCCTGTATTATGTTTTGCCTCTTGTTCACCACCCAGAGTTCTGTTCTTACGTGTGTGTGTGTGTGTTTGTGTGTGTGTGTGTGTGTGTATCTATACACTTGATAGATAAATAGATAAATCAGTTGCGGAGGACAAGCAGGGGATTTGATTCAGGCAGCAGCCCTTGGATGCAGGCTGGCCATGTGTGGGTGGGTGGGTGTGTTGGAGGAGCAGGCAAGGGGGGGGGCACCGCTCGTGCATTTGCATCCCACCCTGGGTGTTGTGTAAGAGCCTGCCATGGAAAGAAATAGCAGGAATGCCGGAATGATGGATGCGGAGGAGAGGAAGGCCCTCCCTCTCGAGGTCCTGCTGATGGACCAGAGGCTGTCATTAACTTCTGCCTTCGGCTGCTCCTCCTCAGATGCTGAGACCAGAAAGTGCCATTGATTGCAGGGCTTCCCAATTAAACCCTCTTCTAAGTGGCTCGTTATTAGCCAACCCCCTCACTGAAATGGATTTAAATGGATGACTGGCTGGAAGCCCCTCCTGATCGTTTTCTGTTGGGTTGATTGAAAACTTCTTGCAAAAGGTCAGGAGGCTGTTGGCCAGGAAGCATCAACAGCCAAGAGAAAGGGCTAAGGAAAGAATATACTCTTCCTCTCTTCCTCCTCCTCTTCCTCCTCCTCCTCCTCCTCATTTTCAGCAACATCAACATCCTTTTCCTTGTCTTCTTCCCCTTCCTTGTCTTCTTGATCCTCCTCTTCTTCCTCCTTCTCCTCTTCCTCCTCTTCTTCCTCTTGGACCATTTGAAAGCAGAGGATCAGAACAGGAAGCTAAGCCAGTCGGAGGAGCCTCTTTTCCAGCCACCTGAAATTTAGGCTAGAATCCCCACCGGAAGGTAAAGAGTTCATTTCCCCCATTTCATCTGCAGCTGCAGGTCCTCAGCCGAGGCTGTGCTTGGGTTCTGTGTGGGGCTGCCAAAGGTTGGCTTAGATCTTGCCTGCTAGGCCAGGAGGGAGGAGAAGGGAGGCCAGGGGCCCAGCCCACGTGCTGCCATCACTGATTCTTCTGAGCATCTTGAGAAAACAGGACTGTGAAGATTTCACCACATGCAGCACTATCTAACTATGAAAACAATGTACCTCAGGGTACCTTTCTGAAAAAATGATACTTCCGTCGTTGGCCTTCCTTTGCCCTAGGGATCAGTGGGAGGGTCTATCACCCCACTGAGGATTATTAACTATTCCTTTGGGATCATCTTTGACCACTGACTGTGCTCCAGCAAGCATGGACGTAGGACTTCATGTAGTGTCCTAAAACTGCAAACCAAATTTGCAAGCCATCTTTATTGAATTCACACAATACCCTAAATCCACCTTAAGCAAGTTCTGGTTGAACTTGTTTCCCGCAATCCAGACCCATGTAGCTCTTCATGTAACTGCCATTTCATAGCTGTGTAGTCATTTCTCTTTGACCTGCAGAATCAACACTGAAGGTTGCCAAAGCTGTTCTTTGCAACTGCTGAAGACACAATGGAGTCAGCCACCTGAGTGACAGCTGCCTCCAGGGTGGCTCCTTCATTGACGATCTCTTCTTTATGGGGAAAAGGAGCAATTTGGCCAACTGAAAAGTTGTCTAAAAAGCCCCCGGACGGAAGCCATTGTTTCCTTAACACAATGTGGCTGCTCTTAATAGGAGTTGGGCGAGGGAGCGCTCCGTCTCTCTCTCTCTCTCTTTTAAAAGGGAGAAATTGTCCCTTGATTGGCGTGAATGAACATTCGTCATATCTGAGTGAAGACGTAATGTGACAAGAAAAGTCCCAGCTGTCAGTCAAGTCACGTCTCCCGAACAGGCGGCATATGCGCGACCTGCCTTCCTCGTCTCTTGTTTGTCTGAAACTGTCACCCGAGCAGCGCCAGCCCCGACGACCAAGAAGCAAGAGGTTGCTCTGCTTTTGAAGGACATATCTGAGAGATTGCAGGGAGACATTCGTTATGTAGAAATAAAATATGAATTTTAATGGGAGCCATTAACATGAACTCTTTTAGGAATAACTACAGGACTTTTATGATGAACGTATTAGAGCTCTGTTCTGCCATCACCACCTGCCACTCTTCATAAATCAGCGCCAACAAGTTAATTCTTCCTAAAAGAGGATAAATTTGATTCGCAAGGATGGAGGGCGAGATGGAAGGATTATATCCAAGCCACCAACCTGTGCAGTCACGACAAATATGCAACCAGGGTGCACAAGGAGCTGAGAAATAAGGACTCGGCTTTTGTGGACTTGGAGGGGCCCCAACCTGTCTGGACTCCAGGAGGCGCTCATGAGTTGCATTTCATTTACTGATGGACTGGATGAGGAGCTGCAGGGGAACCTGGGAGTTTAAGGGGCATTGAATGTCCTCGTCTGTCTTGGGGTTTCTCAGCCTTGGCAGGTTTAAGATGTGCAGACAATCAACTCCCAGAATACAACAGCCAACGTTGCAGTCTCTTTGCTGATTTTATTTATTTGTATCCCGCCTTTATTATTTTGGAAAAATAAACTCAAGGCAGTGAACATAATGTAACCCACCTTCCTCTTCCTATTTGCCCCACAATAACAACCCTGTGAGGGCTGAGAGGGGAAGGACTGGCCCAAGGCCGTCCAGCTGGATTTCACAGCTAAGGTGGGACTCGAACTCACAGTCAACTGGTCTCTAGCCTGGTGCCTTAACCAGCCCCCCAAACTGTCTCTCTCCATACAACCGGCAAGGAGGGGAAGGCCCCAGAGGCTCTTGGTTAGCCTGGTCCTCTCTCTGCCAAGGCTGTGCCTTCCACGTGGGTCAGACGGGGTGGACAAGAGGGGCAGGCCTTGCACTCCTCCCAAGCCCAGCCTCGCCCTCTGCACCAGCAGCCCGGCTCTTCAGTCCACGCCGCATGCCTTCCTCCAGGGCTGCCTCTTCCCTCACTCACCCCCTCCTCTGTCACTGCTGTGGGCAAATATTTCATGAGGCAGCACCATGAGCAGCTCCTGAGCCTCTTCACTCACACACAAGTCTAGTCAGATAAGTTTCAGCCAGGATTTTGATCAAGTCATGGATGGAGGACAGCAGCAGCAGCAGTGAGGAGGAGGCAGCTGGGGCTGCGCTGATGAGCTAGTCAGCCCTTGGAGAGGTGCCGCCCGTATCAGTGGCTTTGATCACCGGTGCTTGCTGCACAGCCCTCACGGAGCTGCCAGGTTGACTCCCCACCCCCATGGCCTCAGCCTCCTGCCTCTCAGCTCCCAGAGAGATAATGGAGCAAGCTCAGATAGGCTTCCATTGGCCGGTCAGAAGGAGGAGGGAGGCTGGGGAGACACACAAATGACATTGGCAGAGGCAAACGGGGTCTTCTTCCTTGGGAAATCCATATCCCCAGATGTAGGCTAGTTCTGAACTGAGTAGGCATCGTACCTGTGAAAGGACCTTGGGGTGGGGTCAAACATACCCAACTGTGCAACATGACTGCAGGAATGGCGTTGGTAGAAGACAGTGTCCAAATTCTGGGGAGCCATCCTCTACCAGATTTTGTGCTGAGCAGGGGTGAGACACAATGACCTCAAGAACACCTTTCAGCAGCAGTGGTCCTCCAGGGACCCTCCCCAGTCAGGGTCCACATGCCTTCCTGAGAACCTCCTGCTCCACAGATTGTCAAAGGAGCCCACTGACAGTTGCTGTCCATGGCATTCTTGAGGAACACCAGAACTTGGCAGGTGATTTCTTGAAGACCTGAAGATTGGAGGTCATTTTGGGTCAGCTGGCAGATCTGGTGTTTTCCATCCTTCCTACGTGGGAATCTGTTTGATTCCCTTTTCTGATTGAGGTGCTTGCAGACAAATGCTACAGAAGCAGCAGGACTCTCCTTCCTGCTCTCAGTTTTGCTGGGCTGAATAAAAAGAGCCAAGAGTTTCAATTCCTGGAATGTGAAAAGGCTACTTCCTGTGACTGGATTTTCCACTGGAAGTCAGGGAAGCTTTAGACATGGACATTTGGGGCAGTAACAACTGTTGCTGGGCAGTTGGGCCTAGACTGAGCTAGGTTTTCATGCCCAGAAGCAAGAAGTCATCCTTTTGGTGCCATAACTGTATCTGAGAAAAAGCCATTCGCAAAGCACCCCTTGTAAAATGCTCCCCATGCCCACAAAACCCAGCATTTTGCAGCCCAGCCTTGCCACCTTCTGTCTCCATCTACCAACATCCCCCAAACACCATCTCACACTCCTGTGGTATTTTGACCCAGGCTCCCAGGATGTGACCAGGCACCAGTGTGCCCACTTAGCTCCTGGGCTGTTCTCCACCAACACTGTGTCTCTCCTGGGTCCAGTCCACCTTTGTCTTTAGTTGAATCCATCGGGATGAGGCATTCATGCAGCTGACATGTTGCAAAACAGCTTGAAACATTTTGTTCCGGCCGCAGCTGGGAGCCGAGCTGTGCCGCTTTTCTTGGGGTTGAATTTATTGATGGATTTATTGACTTTTTTGCAGTGGCACTGGGGGGGGCGTTGTGGTATGCCTGCCCACGTGCCTTCAGAAAGGGGTCTGGATTGTCAAGGGGCGCCTCTCCTGCCCAGCCTCTGGAGGAAACCGCTTCGTTTGTGTGATGGCTGTGACTCCGAGGATAAAAAATACATTGTAGGAGACACTTCAGTGCAACCTCTTTTGAATGGCTGGATTTTCTCTTAACTGCGCTTCTTGAGCAAAGGGGAAGCAAAGGTACATCTTTACGTGGTTCCCTTCCTTCGGTGTGACAGTCAGTAAGCCAGAAACGTTCCAGCAATGCCGCTGAGACTGCTGGCTTGTATCTTTCGGTCATCCTGTTGCAGCAAAAGGAAGGCTTTTCCTTGAACAGGAAGGCTTTCCCGAGCGCTCTGAATTCAGAGCATGTCCTCGCCTTTGAAAACTCCATTTGGCCAAAGGACAAACTCTATTCTGCAAAGCCACAATCCATGAAGCCTCCGAAGGACAGAAACCTTGTTTGGAACTTGAGGAAGAGATGCGGAAGGGATCCAGGCTGAAAATAAGCAAGGAATGAAAAGTTCAGGAGCGCCTTGCAGGATCCAACCATCTCTGGTCCACAGTCTTCTTTCCATTGTGACCCCCTTTTTTTTAACCCAGGAAGTTAAGCAAGGGATCCCAAAGGTTGTGAGGTTGACTAGGAATTCTTTTTTTAAAAAAAAAATTTCTCAAAGAAGTCCACAGCCACGTGAGCCTTCAAAGGAGGGTTTGAATGTGAGAAAGCTTTGAAAGGAAGCACTGAATTAAACAGGTGCTCAACCTCTGAAGCGCCAGATTGGAACAGCTGCCCCATCTGGACACCAAAAGGGGCTTCTGAACATGTCATCTTCTATGCTTGGATTCAACTCATTGCAATGGCGTGGCTCAATTTCCCGACTTGAGCACTGACTCCAGTTGGATTGCTGCAGTGAGGCCTCCAGGTGGAACCCAGCCACTTGGCCCAGACCTAATCACTTTCTACATTCATCTCTGTTTGTGTGTGTGTGTGTGTTTCCATCCTATGCATTTTCTGAAGCATTTTCTGAGTTTCACTTTCTACTTTGCTGCGTGTATCAATCCAGCTGTAACCTATTTGTAAAAGTGGATGGCCTCAGGATGCCCCAGGGGACCTGGTTGGCTATAGAAGGGCTCAGAGAAACACCCCTGAGCCTCTGTTATCCTGCAGATGCCACGGGAGGCATTTCTTGGGGCTGGAAATAAGACCAGAGTTAACGTGTCTATTAACTTTTGCTCTGTGTGGTTATCCAAAGCAGTTGTCTTGCCATTCTCTGCACCAAGACCCCATAATCACACATTAAGGCTCACTCCAGGTAAGGCATTGCAGGGCAATTAAAGCACACCTCACATGGTGCAATAAAGACACAAGGGCAAGGGACATTTGTGTATCTGGGAAAGGAAATAATTGCCTCCCATCCATCTTTTCTGGGATGCCTAGATGGTGGGGAGTTTCTGAAGGATGTGCCAAGATGAGATAACAAAAATTTGGGAGAACCATGGATCAAAGCAAAAGCCTTACATTAAGTCCAGCTTCCTCCCTCTGGGACCAAATGGATGCTTTCAATGGGAAAGCTGCAAATAAAAGAAAAGCAGAAGACATGAAAAGAGAACATCAAGGGTGCCTTCATTCACTCACCCATCGGTATTTTTCAATTTTTGCCTTGAAACATGATAGATCCACAACGGATTATTCATTGGCTTTACCTGCATGATTTCTGTTTTTGTTTTAAAGAAGGTTGATCTAAAATCTTTTGTTCTCCAAAGCACCTTTTTCTTCTGGAAAGAAGTCAAGCCAATAGAAAATTATACTTCCCTTCAACAATAGGACAATCTGTTATGTATATGTAAACAATGTAGTTGGGTTGGCAATATTTAACCCACAAATATATATGTTTGTAGCTTTAAGGAACAATACTGTAATGTATTATACTATGTTCTGGTTGATTGATGATGCTGCAGGTTGCCATAAGAGGGAGCTATAGATCATGGTTTAATTCTCTTTCTCACTGATGATCTCTCTTGATACTGATAATGACTGACTACAGACCGATACTGACTAACCCTGTTTACTTTGATATTCTGTTGATATCGGAGGTTATCTGTTGTATTATGGTTTGATATTTGTCTGCTGTAAAAGACGTGAAACCGGTAAGAAGACTTTATAACTGGATATTTCTGGACTGTTAAAAATGTGTATGACATGGACTGTTTCTTGGACCGTGCTATTTCTTCAAGTAAACATTAACACAACTTGATTTAACTCTGTGTGGCTGTATATTTATTCATAACTGTTCTCATATATGTTTCCATGTGCATATCCTTGTTATACAAGGGTTACTCTGCACAAATCCTAACACATTCCCTCCAGATTCTGGAGGCCAGTCACCTGGCTTAAAGAGCTCATGGCTTGGGTTCGCCTTGCCCTTCCACTGGCTTGCCATCTATGGGATGAGCCCATCATCCTAATGGAGGAAGCTCATCCTACAATTCTTTGATGCAGCTTAGGATTGCACTCCTTGGTGCATACCTCAACCCAACACAGGAAGAGCAATGGAGGAAGGCTGGGCCTCCTCAGTCTTCATCTCACAATGGGAAATTTGCTGAAGGTGAAACTCTGGATGGACCTTCAACACACAAGAGAAAAATAATGGCAAATTTTCGCCACTATTGCAATGGCAGGTGAATGACAAGGACAAACAAGGACAGGTTGAGGTTTGATTTTAAGAAGGCCAAGGGGATGGACTTCAGTCGCCATCACGCAATCCAAAACTGAAGATCCACCAAGGATTCTTGACGAATGAAGCAGAATCGGAGTGATTCTTCCACCAGGATCTGTCCACAACCGTTTTATGCTGCCTCAGAAGGTGGGACTCTAAAAGGCACCAAAGGTACCTCCAAGAGCAGAGCACAGAGGAGGCATTTGTCTCAGGAAGGCATGAAGACAAATGGCGAGGTCCTGAGAGGTGCTGCACCTTAAATGGATAGCCTCTGCTCTGCGGTTTCTCTTCCTGCTGCTCTCCAAGTTTGTCGCCTCTGCGAAGACAGCAGGAGAGGGAGAAAGACAGAGCCGATGCAAAGGCCCTGTCTCATATTCAGTTCCAGGGCTGGGCTGTGACCGGTTTGCCCTGGTTTGGACGAACTGGTACTGAATCACTAGCTAATTTTATGGCTGGTTCCGTGAACTGGCAAATCCCACCCCTGGCTGGCCCTGCCCACCCCACCCTGCCCCTCCCGGGACTCCCCACATGGCCAGTTTTGGATCCCAGGTAAGTACAGGGCCTGCGTGAAGGCTCTAGAAGGGCAAACAACAGGCCTCATGGAGACTCTAAAAGACCAGAAGGGGGCCTGTTTCCAGAGGGCCTCCAGAGCCCAGGGAGGTCATTTTCCTGCTCCTGCAGGCTTGAGGAAAGCCTCCAGACCTGGGAGGGCAAAACACCCCCCATCATGGTGCAGAAGGCCAACTAGGCCACACCCACCATGGCCACGCCCACCCAGCAACCAGGCAGAGAACCGGTTGCTAAAATTTTGAAGCCCACCCCGTTCAGTGCCCACCGCTGTGCTTTCCCTAGACAGACCAGCTCTCATCTCAAGTTGAACCCTGGATGTTTTCATAGCAAAACACTAAGGAGAAAAGATTTTTTAATTACGTTTCTTTTTTGCTTTTAACATCACAAATTCGGAATGGGATGTTTTTTTCCGCTGTCTCTATCCGGTTTGGGAATTTGGAGAAGTGAAAAAGGACAAGCTAGAGAACAAAAAATGGTGAAAAGTGAAAAGTGAAAAGTTTTTAAAACTATCTCCAGCTTTAGCATAGAAAGTCTGGACTCCCCACTGAGGTCAGGCTATAAAACCAGGAATTTCCCCCAGAGGTGACATGAGCCACGGACAGTAGACTTTTAGCATGTCTCGAAGGATCACGAACCCAAGGAAGCTTGGATTAGCTGGAGCTCTCAGCCCCTATAAACCTGACCCCTTTCCTTGCAAGTAGGACATATGAGAGGAAGAGGGAAATAGGGGACCCTGGACTGAGAAATGTGCATGCTGGAAAAGTGGGAAGCTCAACTTGAAAAAGCCTGGGAAATCTTTCTCCTGGGGAGGTCCCCTTCCAGGACTCGCCACACCCACCTCTCCCGTCCCCATGCAAATCCAGGCCCCTCCCTCCCTATTCTCTGCATGCTAAGCTTCTCCTGGTGTTTCCACAGATGGGCAGGTAGATTGTTTGGCAAGCTGATGATCAGTGGGGAGGTGTAAGTAGAAGTGGAGAACAGGTCCTGGGAGGTGCTCTATTATATCTACAGTGAGAAATATCTCTCAGTAAACATGTTTCCCATCTATTATTAAGTACCTGGGTCTCATGAAATATTGAAGGCTTGTGCATACAAGAGAAATAGAGAGAGGTAGGTGCAGGACTTTGTCTGGTCTGCCCCAACTCCTGTATCATGGCAGCAGAAGCTTGGATGGCAATCACACCATTATCAGCTGTTAGGATGTCTTCTCTGGATCAGACCAAGAGCCCCAACAGCCTGATAGGCAGGAGTCAACTACAGTGTTCCAGAGGTTGAGCTGGAACAACTTACCAGCAAGGAAGGGTTGGAAGCCCTTGGATTGGACCTGCCCATAGACAGGAAGGGAGGGACTTGTTACTTTTGGGGTTGGTTGCAATTCATTTGATTTTACCATCGTCTTTATGCTGAATCCTGGGCCCTTAGCCCTGCCAATTCTTCTGGGAGGTTACAGAATTGGTATCAGAGCCTCAGATGCTCTTCTGAAGAATGCCAGTTGGCATCTTCTAAAGGTGATGAGGAGACCCAGAAAGATTGACGTTCTGCTAGACTGTGTTCCAGAAGAAGCTTCAACCGTTCTCAGCTGCCAGGGGTTGTTTTAGGAGTCCTACAACCCACCTTAAACTCTTCTTTTTCAGGCTCAACACCAGGAATGAACATCCTGTGAAAGGAAAGGGGTATCAAGGAGAGCAAACAAGAAATGACTCGCTGTTCAATGGAAGGTGAACTCTGGTTCTTTGACCTGCAACCCATTGTGTGACTGTAATCTTTTCTCCTATTTGTGCAGAATTTTGAAGCTGCTTTGAGATATATTGTCTCGTGTTCAGTTGCCATGTTCAGGACCTGAGGAATCTTTGCTTGCTAGTACCACTAGAATAGATCAGAGCCATGGGGGCACAGTGGTTAGAATGCAGTATTACAGGCTGCCTCTCCCACAGCCAGCAGTTCAATCTTGACCAGCTCCAGATTAACTCACCCTTTCAAGTGAGGATGGAATGAGGACCCAGATGGTTGGGGGCAAGAGGCTGACTCTGTAAACTGCTTAGAGAGGGCTGGGAAGTACTGTGAAGCAATATATAAATCTAAGTGTTATGGCTATTGCTAAGGATCTGGATTGTTGTACGCTTGCCAGATAGAAACTTTCAACGAAGATCCATCTGTTCTGTGAAGACACTGCAGGACTGAACCCTTAAATCAGGGTGGGCAATTATGGTCCTGTGGACTTCAACTCCCAGAATTCCTGGGCCAGCCATGCTCAGGAATTCTGGGAGTTGAAGTCCACATATTGTACAGGGGCCATAGTTACCCACGACTGTCTTAAGCACTGTCAAGAAGATCATGTTTTGGGAAGAGTTTTGAGTTTTAACGAAAGCTGCCTCAGTGGCTCCTTGGAGTTTTCATTTAATCAGCCCTCATGGGCATCTGCAGGGTATGAACAGGGCACAAGGTATGCAAATGAGAGGAATTGTACAATTTGCATCAGTGAATTTGCATCCTTGAGGCAATGACATTGTGATGCCTGTGACATCACTGTGCCTCGTTCTGGGTGTTGGTGTCAGTCAGTAACATTGAAAGGAAGTTTTTGTGGAATTTCTCCCAATTGGGATCAATTTTATTAATTGTTTGTAAGGTTCGAGCATCCAGGGAGTTTCACAGTTAAAAGAATAAAACAGCACAGTAACATTTGAAGGTAAAGCAAAATGCAACACAGGAAAAGTGGCATCACATCAATAGAACAACTGAACCATAAAAGAACAATTAACACCAACTATTCAACATGCAGGAAATTGGCACACAGACAAATGCAACCTAAAACAATATATAGATAAATATGTAAGTAACAGGAGCCCTACCTGTCTAGGGGAGGAATAGCATCTGGCCAAGCAAATTCAGTGACAGGGGAAATCTCTCCATCTGGCTTGCTTTCAGACCCCGAGAGGTAGTTTGCTTCTGAATGAACTTTCCAGGGAAAGAGAGGGTTGCATTACTCTCCCCACCTGCAAGGTTCCAGGAGGCACCTGGCTGGCCAGCCAGAGAAGGAATGCAGAACTGGGCCACCTGGGACTTTATGTAGTCCGTAGAATCTGATGCTTTTGGGAAGAATCCAAAAAGCACAGAAGGGAGAGAGTTGAAAGGAGTGTCTGGAATTTAGGTGGTTGGATAGGCAAACAAAGCTCCGTGGGGAGCACTTAGACTTATGTATAGCTCCATAGTGCTTCACAGCCCTCCTGAGAAGTTACAGAGTCAGCCTCTTGCCCCTTCAAATCTGGCTCCTCATTTTACTCACCTTGGAAGGATGGAAGGCTCAGTCAACCTTGAGTCGGTCAGGATCGAACTGCTGGCAGTGGGCAGGGTTTGGTTAGGAGCTGGGAGTGGAGGGGACCAGTGGTGGGATTCAAATTTCTTACTATCAGTTCTGTGGGCATGGCTTGGTGGGTGTGGCGTAGCTTGATGGGCGTGGCTTGGTGGGCGTGGCAGTGGAAGGATACTGCAAAATCCCCCTTCCCTCCCCACCCCACTAACCTGCTTTACAGCTCCGTTCTCCTGTGCAGGGCAACCAAAGAAGACCCAGCTGATCAGCTGGGACTTGATGGGAGGCAGAGAAGAGATGGGGTTGGCGGGGCCAGTCAGAAGTAAGATTGACTGGTTCTCTGAACTACTCAAAATTTCCGCTACCGGTTCTCCAGAACTGGTCAGAACCTGCTGAATACCACCTCTGGTCCTCGTTTTATCCTCTGACTCTGTTCTCGACCCTGAGGGATCTTTTATTGGTTCCTTGGAAAGGATACTCCATCCCCAAGCCCACTCCCTCTCTCAAGTTGTGTGTTCGCGCAGTGCACCTGTCCTGGCTTACTGGCTTATTCACAGAGTGATTGTCTTCACAACCTGCTAATATTTATTTATTTATGTATTTATGTATTTATGTATTTATTTATTTATTTATTTAATTTTGACTTGTATGCCGCCACTCTCCAAAAAGGACTCAGGGCAGCTCACAGATATAGCATTAGCCGTTATAATTGAGATTAAAAGTAGCTAGACCAGAGGTGGTATTCAGCCGGTTCTGACCAGTTCTGGAGAACCGGTAGTGGAAATTTTGAGTACCTGGGAGAACCGGCCAATCCCACCTCTGACTGGCCCCGCCAACCCCATCTCTTCTCTGCCTCCCATTCAGTCCCACCTGATTGGGTGGGCCTTCTTTGGTTGCCCTGCACAGGAGAACAGAGCTGTAAAGCAGGTTAGTGGGGTGGGGAGGGAAGGGGGATTTTGCAGTATATCCTTCCCCTGCCATGCCCACCAAGCCATGCCATGTCCACAGAACTGGTAGTAAAAAAATTTGAATCCCGCCACTGAGCTAGACCTTGCACATTGGACAAATCCAGTCCCTCAATGTGTATAAATACAACCATAATGTCACAAGAGCAGAATTTTGTGAAAATAAGCCAGAATGGAACAGGCTTCCTGCTCAGGTCCTCTCCCTGCTCCCCCTCACCTAAATTCAAGTGAAAGACCTGAAGAAATCCTTAGGGGAAGTCTGAGAAAGGTGCCTTCCATGTTTCTGGAGGTCCCTAATTGGCCCTGCTTGGTACAGGTAGACTTCCAAAATGGAAGGGAATTGTGTGGCTTCTGTCAAAACATTTTTGGGCTGACTTCTCTGAAAAGGCCATGAACTGCACTTAGAACTCAGGGTCCTCCCATCACTCTGTGTGTGTCTGTGACCCTGGACATAAAACCATCACCTTCATGTCCATGTGGTGAGAACGTAGGTAATTATCTTCCGGTTTGATAGTTTAAAGCAGCTGTATGGGTCGGTAAACTTTGCACACAGCCATTTTCTTGGGGGCCCAGACCCTTCTTCTTCTGCCCTTAAGCCAGGTTTGCATCACTCCTTGGATTCATCTCAAACTCCACCACAAGGCTAAAAATGGAATTAATTCGTGGAGAAATCTGTGTTATTGTGTTAGTCACAGTGGCTCTTGAAAACACACACAAACCCAGCTACCAGCTGCTGGGGAAAATCCAGGGGATTGTGCTTGTCTTCAGTTGTGTGTCATCTCTGCTCCCCTAAGATTTCTGGATGGCCACTAGAGAAGGAGGCGAGCAGGGACGCACAGGGCTCATCAAGGGCTGAAATTTGATATGAAACACATCCGTGCAGAAAAGGACCTCTGGGGCCCCCCCAGGACGTCAGCTCATGAAGGGCCCCTCTCAGGAAGATCTCTATAGCCAGAGAGCAGAGCAGAAAAGCCTAGACAGAGTTCTGCTCCCGACTTCTCTACTTACATTGTGTGTGCAAGTGTGTGTACAGCATACAATGATACGCCAAGCTGTGGTGCTGACTGCAATTCCACCCAGTTCTCCAGACAGATACAGAAAGTGCATCTGAAAAAAGAGAGAGCCTCTACTATGATGAAAGTCGTTTTCAGAGTCTCCAACTGCCTTGTTGAGAAGGTCTTACAATCTTAGAGCGCCACCTTCAGCTTCCAGGGGGGCTGAGAAAAACCCATTTTCCACCCACCATCACCAAGTAGGCTTTCTGTTCTGCCCAGAATAGGAACTAATCTCCCCAGTTTGCAACTCCGGGAAATGTTTGTTTTACTGTACATGCATCTTTGGCCAGGACATGTATGCTAAATGCATGTGAGCATTTTTGTAGACTTTTAAAAAAAATCACACCACATTAAGCCGGGGAAGATCGGAAAAGGCTCGTGCCAATCAACCTGAACCCCAAAAGTTGAACCCTCTGTGAGGCCTTCCTATCCATCATGAGAAGAACAACATTTGGTGACGAGGGGATCTTTTAAAGTGACATTTGTCAGCTAAGCTGAGTTTTGAGGGCAATATTAAAAAAGATGCCCTACAGCACATGAACCAATTGATTTCTGAGAGTTGATAAATTCTTCCTGATTAGAGGCCCTTTAGGGTTATTTTTCAGGGAATTCTCTGCCTCACAGGGTTGTTTTCCAGAGTTCTGCATAACAGTTTCTTGTTCTCAAAACACAACTGAACTTTTTCCATTAAAAGTTTATGTGACCCTGAATTCTCCAGCCAGCCTGAGGACCACCGGATTCCCACACACCCCTCTTCACTTTCTTTTTAGTACGGGCTGACCTCTCCTGCTGAACTCCAGTGACACAGTGTCTCTCCATTTGGAGGCGAGAAACACACAAAGGGTAGTGTAAATTTCACCACTTTCCCACCTGCGAGGCGCTTCTGGGACGTGTCTGACAGGAGCTCTTGCTCGGAGACAAGGCAGCGTATTTATTTTCAAGTATGGAGCGGACCTCCCCAGGATGGCTTACAAACACTTGAAAATCACAGCTTGGGGTGGGGCAGGAAGAGGGGAGGAGGTTTCTCCAAGCACATTGCAGTTGTGTCGTTTAACAAATTAATACCATGGGATGCCTTTGTTGTCTGCCTCGCCTGTCCACATTCCACTAAAATGCTGCTTTATTGGAGAGCACGTCCTTCCTTCAGGAGCGGCTCCTACCCTACCAGCAAAGCAGAAGTTGGCAGCCCTTGTGAATCAATGTTATTTCCTCCCCAGGAAGTTATGGGCATTGAACTATCCCGAAGACCATAAGAGAAAATGACAAAGCAGCTCTTTTTCTCTTCCTCTCAGGAGAGCCCAGAACCACAAACCTATTGTGTGCTCCAGAAAGACCAAAGCCCTCGAGGTGAGGTGTGGATGTTTGGTGGGACCATCTTCAGTGTGGAAATGACCATCCTGGCCAGGCAGGGTGTGTTCAGATGCGTCGGATGTTTGCACCAGGTCCCACACATGTGACTAGGATGTTTGTGGGGGTGGGGGTTGGAGTTTGCCGCCACATCTCCTCCCTTTGAGACACAGTGAGGAACCATGTGGCTGGAGGCCCACAGGGCTTCCTGCACCCTGAATGTGAGGATTATCGGTTGGGGCATATTTAACATTTCTTGCCCACAAAACTGTACCTAATGTGGCCCTTCGCCAAGCAACATCTCCACTGTGTGAGTGAGTAATCCTGCACAGGAGTCAAGGTGTTGGGGTTTTTTAAAGTTAGAGGTGGGTGGTTCGTTACCTTTCTCTAGTGTGAAGTTATCAGGAAAAAGTCTGAGCCCAGTGGATCCAATCCAAAGTCATTTATTGTTGTAAACAAGTACAAAAACAATAAAATAGTTAAAAGGTATTTCAATGTCTATTTGTTTCTTCTTGGAGTCTTTTCTTTTCTCCTTGAGGCAGTCACCTATGTGACTGGAGTCCCAAAGATCCTCCTCGTGGCTTGAGGCAGGATCCTTCAAGCTGCATGATCCCAGGCAGCTGGAACCTGTGTAATGGTGGAACTGGCTAGAAGCCACGAGGCTAGCTCCTTAAATAGTCCAGAGTCAGGAGAGGTGGAGCTTGGTAAAGCCTGGGAAAATCCTCAATCACAGCTGTGCTGTGATTGGTCCATTCAATTCTTTGGTTTAGCTGAGGAGGGGGCCAGGAGAAAGAGCACAGCCACCTCATGGAAAATTCCTTTCACAATCCCTTCTCTGTGCCTTTCTAATGGCACATATCATAATGTAACACAACAACATTATATTCTTTACATATGCATACATAATACAGCAACAGGTACATATTATATAACCAGGGGTATTTTTTTCAACAGGTACTCGTGCTGGTCCCGGGGCAAAGGTTTAGTGAAAACATCTGCGACTTGTTCCCTCTGTGGTAGCGCTAATATGTCCTCATACCTTTGAGGTGTAACTGGCACTTGATTTACATAGGTAATGAAATCCTCATACCTTTTTGGTTTTGTATTCCTGGTGGATCTGACTGGCCTACTGGTTGGTTCCTCATGAGTATCAGAACTGTCTGATGTGTCATCCTCCTCATTACTATTATCATATCTTTTAAGTTTGGAGTGTCCCTCCTTCCAGGGTACCCCCTTTCTTTCCTTGAGGATCACCTTTAGGGGTTTGGAGGGCACTTGCTCTCCCTTGTCATCTGAGTCATCTGTCTCTTGACTGGTCAGATCCTGAGGAGGTGTGTGAGTCAGAATTTCATTAGCGTGAATTCTGCTCCGATCTGTGCTTTCGTGAAAAGCGGCTGACCTGGAAATTACAACTCTGTTGTTGGTGTCAATGAACCTGTGTGCTTTAGAGCCTGGTTCATACCCAACAAACCTTAGTCTGACTGACACCTTTTCCCCCTTTCTCCTGAGTTTCTTTGGTACATGTACGTCTGCCATTACCCCAAAAACGTGGAGGTGCTTTAAGCTTGGCTTATATCCGTACACCATCTCATATGGGGTTTTGTGTACTAGGCTGGACCATATTCTATTTAGTGTATAGTTAGCATAGAGAACAGCCTCTGCCCAGTAAACAAATTTGAGATTAGCGTCCTCTAGGACACATCTCATCATGGCCTGTAATACACCATTCCTCCGTTCTGCCACCCCGTTTTGAAAGACAGAAAAAGGGGCTGTTTTCATGTGGATTATGCCCTTTTCCTTCAACCAGTTAGAGAACTGAGTAGAGTTGAATTCAGTTCCCCTGTCAGTTAATATTCTTTGTATCCTGACCTTGTGCTGATTCTCTATCAGACTGTGGAACTCTTTAAATTTGGAAAAGGCCTGGTCCTTGGTTTTGAGTAGATAAACAAAACCATATCTGCTGTAATCATCTACGATAGTTAGAAAATATTGGTTCTTGCCAAGTGAAGGTTTCATAGGGCCCACTAAGTCCATATGTACCAGCTGGAATTTGTACTCAGATTGCCTTTCTGATTTTCTGGGTGCTGGTTTAACTTTTGACTTTGTGCTCCTGCAGATGGAGCAGTCCATAAAAACATTACAGTCTTTGATGTTTAAACCCCTGGAATATTCAGACATTTTCTGCACAATAGGGAAACTAATGTGGCCAAGTCTACGGTGCATGAGATGAGCACACTCATCATGGAGTGGTTTCCCAATGGAAACAGTGTTGGCGCCCCTGGTTTGCTCATCACTGTGTTTCAAATTAAATCTGACACTCTTTGTCCTTTCCTGGTTACCTGTGTAGCTGCCATTGTCCCCCTTCTTTCCTCTGTAACCCCTGGTCTTGACTCCTGGTTCTGGTTGAGACTCATCATCTGAGTCATCTGTATCAATTGTGTTGCTGGCCCCTGAACCTTCAGTCCTTGTGACAGGAGAATAATATGGCAGGTTATTTATTTTCAATACCTTCCCAACTGTGTGACCATTATTGGTCACTATGGCTTCCCTTTGGTAAATAACACCTCTATGTCAGAGTCCTCACTGAGTTTCAGGGCACTAAGAAGGTTATGTTCTAAGGCAGGGACATATAAAATACCACTGATCTCCCCAAGCCCGGGGATACACACATTACCTATACCCACAACCTTGGTTTTATACCATTGGCCACCTTGACACAACAATCATGTCTCTGGAGCTCTGTGAACAAGCTCTTGTCCTTCACCATGTGCTTGCTTGCCCCACTATCTAATAGCCATAGCTGCTCACGTTGCCTTTTGGTGAGCCTGGGGTAATTGGTTTCTACCATGTTGGCGAAGTTATTTTCCAGGTTAAATCTGTCCCTTTTAAACCTGTTCTCATTTCTGGTCCCCCTTTCCTTTTTCTGATTTGAGGAGCTGTGTTGAGGCCCCCTATGAGGTGTGGGTGACCTCCTATTGCTCCTATTGCCAGAGGGCATTCTTTGCCTTCCCCCCATACCATTGCTGCATGGGCAGTCTCTCTTGTAGTGTCCCCTTGAGCCACAACTGAAACATTCCCCAACAGCATTTACACCATCTGAGTTGTTGGGCCTCCTGGTGACTCTTCTCTCCCTGTGGAAGCTTGCTCTGTCTTTTCTTAGATTGTCCTCAGCAATCAGTTTACCTGACAAGACTTCCAGAGACATCCCATCATAACTGGTATTGTCTAGTTGGGACACAAAATTATTCCAGCTAGGGTCCAATGAATTTATGATTATACTAATTAAACTGTGCTCTGGCACTTGCTCCCCCCTTAATATTAATTCTTCCCTCATTTTACTGAGTTCACAGAGATGCTCACTCATGTCCATCCCTGCTCTCAATTTAGCAGAGTGGAACTCCCTAGAGATCCTAGCAGTGGTATTGGAATTCCTGGAATAAAATAGGTTAAATAATTTTTTCCAAATTTCAAAGACAGTCAGATTATGAGGAATATTTGGATATAGCACAGGATCTATACTTAATAATAATAAACAATAAACCTTATGGTGTAGCAGGTCAGTTTCCAGTAGCCAAGGCTTGGGAAGGGGATCCACCAACAGATGCAAAGCGTTCTCCTTCATGAACAGTACTTGAACGCTTTGGACCACTCTAAAAGGTTCCTTCCTGTAGCTGACAGCTTTTAAAATCAAGCGGTAGAAGGCTGGTATTTGCCTGCATTGAGAAAGCATGTGGCTGCTGTCCAGGGTGCTGAATGTTAGGAAACTGACAGTACGGGAGTGGTATAGTCGGTGCGAAACCGAAGGTTTCCTTATTTGGAAGTCGCCCCTTCCCGGTGGGAGGGTTGAAGATCGATCTGAGCATGCTTGAAGCTCATTTCGCGCTGAACATCGCCGGGGAAGGATGTCTCCGGCCTGGCTCTGGAGGTAGGCCTCGGGCCTACCCCAGCAGCTCCGGCTCCGGCCGTTGAGCTGCTGGGAAGGCCTGGGAAGGCCAAAGAAGACGCGGACGTCGCTGGAATCGCCGGAAACGGTGAGTATGGGGCCGCGATCGTCGGGGAGCCATCTGGGAGGGCCGCTCTCGTCGGGAGGCTAGGGGGAGGCTGGTATCTTGCTTCCAGGACTGCTGTTAGCGTCCTGATGGCACTTTTGATCTCGGCGTCGGTGGGCGAGATCGGGCTTGGTGCTTGTCGGGCCGCCGTGACTGGATCGGTCACCTGGGCGAGGGCCTGCACGGCCTGGACTGGGGGCATGCTCGGCGCGGCTGGGTTCAGCGGCGCCGCTGCTGCCAGTGGGGCAAACCTCCAGGTTGGCAGGCCACTTTGGATCACTGCAGTGGTAGGCACTGCCAGGTTGGTGATCCCTGCTTCTTCCCCCGATGGGCTTCTCAGGCAGTAGGTAGCCATTTGGGAGATAGGTGGTGCCAATCCCCCAGTCACCGCAGTGCCAGTCACTGCCAGGTGGGTGACTTGAGTGCTAGGGCTCGCTTGCTCTGGCAGGCCATAGGGAAACAGCGTGGGGATGGGCGGCGCCATTTTAAATCGGTCAGTTTGAATTTGGCGCTGACCGGGCGCCATGTTTTCGTGCAGGAAATTCAATTGGGGGGGCTGATGGCTTTCAGCCCGCGTGCTGCTGGTGGCAGAAGGGGTTCCGGGGCAGGACTGGATGGCTCTTACCGCTTTGGTGCCTTCCTGGGTCCTCGTCCTGTCCCTGGCCGTTGCCACCGGTGCCATTCTTTGCAGGAGGTGAATGAGATCGACGACTGGTTCTCCACTTGCGGTTTCCAAGCTGAACATTTGGAGAATTGCCAATCTGATCTCTTCCTTCTCCTCCGGGTTGAGCGATGAGGTGTGAAGTGTCTTGCTTCTTTCCTCTGGCTCCTCGGTGTTTAAGGCTGGTGGGTGCCCACTCGCAGCCGCGAGGGGGTCTGTGGGGGGGTAGAGAATTCAGGGTCCATTGTGATACCTGCTTCTTGCTCCCCCTAAGCCTGAGACGCTTCAGCCGATGTTGCTTCGGCTCTGGCTTCTTGGGATCGACGCTGGAGAGCCATCTGCCTGGTTCTGGCTCTGGTCAGCACTTGGTCCTCCCGTGTTGGTTTCAAACTGGGCATCCAGGTAACTCACTATATAGAGAAGGTACAAACCATCCTCTGCTACCAGTTGTTGGGGTTTTTTAAAGTTAGAGGTGGGTGGTTCGTTACCTTTCTCTAGTGTGAAGTTATCAGGAAAAAGTCTGAGCCCAATGGATCCAATCCAAAGCCATTTATTGTTGTAAACAAGTACAAAAACAATAAAATAGTTAAAAGGTATTTCAATGTCTATTTGTTTCTTCTTGGAGTCTTTTCTTTTCTCCTTGAGGCAGTCACCTATGTGACTGGAGTCCCAAAGATCCTCCTCGTGGCTTGAGGCAGGATCCTTCCAGCTGCATGATCCCAGGCAGCTGGAACCTGTGTAATGGTGGAACTGGCTAGAAGCCACGAGGCTAGCTCCTTAAATAGTCCAGAGTCAGGAGAGGTGGAGCTTGGTAAAGCCCTGGAAAATCCTCAATCACAGCTGTGCTGTGATTGGTCCATTCAGTTCTTTGGTTTAGCTGAGGAGGGGGCCAGGAGAAAGAGCACAGCCACCTCATGGAAAATTCCTTTTCCACACAAGGGCAGAGAAATTCAGTCTTACATGTGCAAACCAGGCCAGGTTCATGCAGAACATGGGCCTCCTCGCTCTCTGGATGGGTATTCCCCTTGCTTTGTGCTCCAGGTGGAGCTGCTTGTGTCTGGTTGGCTATGGAAGCTTCCCAGCCTTCCCTCCCCGGTGTTGCTTGACACCTGATTGTCACCTGGCGTTGTTCACTGCACACGAAGCTCACACGCACCAAAATGTCCTTCAGCAGAACAGATAAACACGCTCTATGGCAATTGATCCCATCTCCTCCTGGACTGTCACTCAGAGAGGCCCAGAGACATCAGGATGGTGTGGTAGGGGAGCCCGTTCTGGCCACAGCTGCGCCCAAGCGTCAACCCTCCCCTGAGGGGAGAACAACCTTGCCAACAAACCCATGGATGAATTCTTCCCCCTAAAGACCAGGAGTTGGTCAGAAAGTACCCGGACATCACAGCGGCCTTGCCTAGTTGTGTCTCTCCTGCTGCAAAAGTAAAAGGAGACGTGGGGATAAAGGGGCTGGCAGGCCCAGGAAGAGGCTCCTGCCTACAGACAAAGGGGAACCTGGTGCTGCAGAAGCTGCATAAGTCTTCCTGTTGTCTTCAGACCTTTCCCTGCCATTTCTTTGCCTGCCAAGGGGACCACAAAAGTGCAGGCAGTGGGCACTTTTAGTGGATCCCCTGCAATAAGTCAGCCCACTCCTGGAAATGGTGAGCTCTGGATGAAGAGCCATCATCACCACCACCACCATCATCATCATTATCATCATCATCATCACCATCACCATCATCACCACCACATCATCATCATCATCATCATCATCATCATCATCATCATCATCATCATCACCATCATCACTTTAAATTGTGTACCTCTTCTATCAAAGGGGACATATTCTCTTTCCTTCCTCCTTTTCTCCCTCCCTACTGATCTATTCCTTCCTTCCTTCCTTCCTTCCTTCCTTCATTGCTTCCTCCCCCTCTCTCTCTCTCTTCCTCACTAGGAGCACATCCGGACTCCGTCTGCCTCGGAGCAACTTCCAGGATTCCTTCGGGCCCCGGTACAAACTTTGTGTTGCTGGTAATTTGAATCAATACATTTTTTTTAAATGGTGTTAACGTCCAAGTTTTGCAGATGATTAGTTCCATGAAATTGATGTAGGTCCAGTTTCAATGCATATTTTATTTAGCATAATGGAACATGTTGCTCTAAAATGTTCTGATTCATCATTGCAAAAGGATTTAATTGGTCTCACTATCACAAGGATAATTGAGCCTGTCAGAGAAACACAAATACTGTGATAACGGGGAGACCAATGGAAGCATACGGATGGGCACACACACACACACACTCACACACACACACACACTGAAGTGCACTCTGTAAACTGAGAGCGTCCCATAATTCCCTTCGAAAGCAAAGCATGCAGCATCTCTTGGGGATAATTAGCGGTTGCTGTAAGAGCATCATGTTGAATGAGTTCACAAAATGCGACCTTCCAATGGACCCTTCGTGGACCTTTCCCCCCTTGCTCCATCCATGGCACAAACACACCCCAGAAAGCATCCCCTCCTTCTGCATCCCTGGGGGCGGGGTCGCCCCACCTGCTCCCAGCTCAGGAGTGAGACAAGCTGAAGCTCTGTGCGGAGGTAGAATTAAACTGATGGTGTCCCAGAGTGGCTGCAAGGAGTGTGAGATCTGCCACCCATTGTGTTGGGAGCAAAGCCAGGCAGGATTAAAGACCCATGGACGTTTATAGCCTTTGAGCAGAATGACCCCGCCCCCCCAGTCTCTTGATAGATGGGACACCTGACCCACTGCTGCTGACTCCCCACAGGTGAGTGATATCAAGAAGAAAAAGGGGAAGGGAGGAATGAAGGAATGAAGGAAGGAAAGAAAGGAAAGGAAGAAAGGAAGGAAGGAAGGAAGGGAAGGGAAGGGAAGGGAAGGGAAGGGAAGGGAAGGGAAGGAAGGGAAGGAAGGAAGGGAAGGAAGGAATGGAAAGAAGAATGGAGAAAGGAAAAGGAAAAGAAAGGAGGGGAAGGGAAGAAGGGGAGAGCTATCCTAAATAATAGAGCTCCTGGTGACTTCTGCCTCTTAAAATTAAAATATGGAGGAGGGCAGAATGGAGGCAGCAAACAGGACAGAGGATCTCCATCCCGCAGTGGCGAAAGGCTTTTCTGTCAGCTGGTGACGTACCAAAGAGGCTGGGTGGCAGCACTGAAGGGCTCAGTTCCTGCCTTTGCCTGTCACACTTTGCCCCCCATGATCAGGATGGCACCATTAGGGAGCAGGTCAAACAGAGACAGGCTGGCTTTGCCAAAGGGGGTTTGGGGGAGGGGTTATATGGAGCCCCACTCAGGGGTGGAGCGGAGGGAACATCAGCATGTCAGCCGTGAGGGGCGGCTCCCTATTTCTTGGGATGGGGAATGGCCACCAAGCCTTGGGAGGATTTGTTGGGCTGGGGCTTTGGGCCGAGACGTCCAGCTTTGGTTGAAGAGGCTCCTTCTCTCTTCCTTCACAGCACACGGCCAGCCTCCCCCGCCCCAATTATCCATGCAAGGACAAAGCAAGCAGGGCGTTTTTTTTTTTAAATCTCTTCCATTTTAATTGGTGAGAAAAAGCAATACCTGCGATTGGGCCTCCAGCTCTTTGGAATTTAATTAGATCTAATGACCAGATAAATTGAGGGTTTTGAATAAGGACCTTCAGGGAATCTGTTGTGTGAACAAGATCAGACTGCTACTCCATTTCCTCTGTAAGCTTCTCTAAATAATTTCTAGAGCTGCATTTTGAGCAGATGGGTGGATGGGTGGAAGGATGGATGGATGATAGATTGGGTAGGGTAGGATGAAGAGATCATAGATCTCTCCTTCCTTCCTTCCTTCCTTCCTTCCTTCCCCCTCCTTCCTCCCCTTCTTTGGTATAGTTCCTATTCAAATCCCACATTTATTCAGGTTTATTCAAAATGTGAGATGAAGAGTGAATAGCAAGAAGGAGTCTTATTGGATGACTTGGGTCTATGGGGCATAGGTGTTGCCTTCCCTGTCTTTACTATGTTTATGCCAAAGCAAGAGAGAGAAAAAGAAGGAAGGAAGGAAGGAAGGAAGGAAGGAAGGAAGGAAGGAAGGAAGGAAGGAAGGAAGATAGATAGATAGATAATAGGTAGGTAGGTAGATAGATAGATAGATGGATGGATAGATAGATAGATAGATAGATAGATAGATAGATAGATAGATAATAGCAGGTCTATGCAGAGCTCTGAATTTGATCTCCAAAATATGTTTTAACACATGCAAATGTTTCATCTGGCCACTTTTTTTTTGAAGTACACAGTAGCTACATTTGTGTTCCCATTAGTCTTAAGTATATTTGGGGAATGAGATGGATGGACGGACGGACGAGGGAATATGTTCTAGTGCTTGCAAGAGAGGAGAAGGATGCCCTCCCTCCCCTGTCTGAAAGTCACCTCTGAGTGAGCTTGCCTGGACTTTCCAAGCAATCGTGCAGGAGATGCCTTCTCAGGGCTGACAGGAGCCTCTGGGACGAGGCCATAATGCTGGGCCCGTCAAGTGGGAGGAGAACTTGCCCATCAGCAGCAGGAACCTCAGTCCTTGAGGGGCAGTGATGCTTCTGACAAGCGCCTCTGCCTGGTGTAACTGCAGGATAATTTTGCATTGTCATTTGGGGCACTTAAAGTATCACCAAGATTTCGCCACTCTAAAAGCTTAGCATCTGTCAGCTGGGCAAGTTATTTGAGTGAAAGGGTATCATCACAGCAACAATGGAAAACAAAACGTGTCCGAGGTGTCCGATTGTGTGCTCTTCATCCATTCTGGGCAGACTCCATCACCTCGGGAAGGGCAGGTGCCTCAACCACCCGGGCCAGTGAGGAGAAACCATTCTGCGCTCTCCGTAGTGGGGGAAATGAGCCTCCATGTTTGGCCAACGGATATTTGGTCATTCTCCTCCCTGGAAGAATGCCTTCACTTCTGCTTACTGGCACAGAGAGTGTGCAGTTGAACCTCTTCTCCTGCGGCAGGTAAACGGCTGAGCCCCTGGGAGAGTAACTGATGAAACAGAAAGAAAGTTAGGGGAAAGAGCGAGGCAGAATTGCTTAACCTCTTTGGTCCAAAGCAGAATTCACCTGCCTGGATCTGCAAGGGGAGACCGTTTGTTCTCCTCTCCCAGGGTTGATGTCTTCACAATGGTTGGGATGACAATGGCCATGCTCTTGCTAATGGGCACGTTGGCTGAGATTGATGGCTGAGTGAGATCTAAGATATCTGAAGGACCCTGGCTGTCTTCTTCTACAAGGCTTTGGCCAAAGGAGGTTTCTCTCTCTTTGACTTCTGAAAGAGAAGGCTTTTCTCAGATCTCAGTGGCTGGAAATGCCATCTTTCAAACTCTTTCTTTGCGCTGCTGGACCAGGTCTCTTCAAGAAGACGGGCCTCATCGCCATCAGAGCTCCTTGTCCGGAGCCCGAGACGGCCTTCTGCTGAAGTCTACCTGAAGAAACCCGAGTCTGCTGAGCAGAGCCTCCTGTTCCCAACACTTGGGTGGCCTCTGCCCAAGAGATAGATTTGCATGCATCTTAAATGCCTGTCAGCCGACAAGAAGGCTGCCATGTCATGTTTCATTTACACAAGGCACTTGGTGGTGACTCAGGTCACAAACAAATAAACACAATTGTTTCAGCATGCATCAAATATTGGTTACAAGCCCTGGAATGAATAAAACAGCCCAGCAGAGTGGAAAGCCGGGGGGTGGGGGGAGGTGTAACATAACGTAGGGCGAACTCAGATAAAGAAGCATTCGAATAGCATTTGAAACTCTCAATCAACTGAAATCTATTTCCTTTCCTTCCAAGGTACACAGTGGCTACCTGCCCTTCTTGCTAACCCCTTTTGTCCACCTGTCTACACACATTTAGGTCCTCTGAAGCCAGTGGGGAGTCGGCCCTTCTAGCCCACCACTTTCTGGACTCCCTGCTCCCCTGTGCTACCACGTGCGTACAGGTACCACTACCCCTTAGCTCTTCAAATCTGGTTCATTGAGCTGCCCATCGGATCTTTTTATAGACTTGCTTGGTCCATTTCCCCCAGGAGCTGTAGGAGATGAGCAGGGAGGGAGTCAAGCATGTCATTAGCCTCAAGCCCCTCTGCGCTCACCAGAGATCTAAGTCCAGCCCACCTTGAGTTTCCCTTGACTCTTCTCTACCACCACTTTGCTTTGACTATTAGTAGTTCAGCTGATTGCAGAGAGCCTGGATTCTCTGATTGTTGTGGCATTTGAGGGGTTGTCTACCTCGGAGAGCCCTATGGGAGAGCAGGAATCAACCAATCCAACCTTTCCACCTTGCTCAAGCCTTGGTAAAGTCAGAATCCCACTTTTGGAGGAGTTCAGCTGACATGGAGAGGCAAGAGTTAACAGCTCCAGCTGACCACGGATTCTGGGAGTTGAGGTCCACCCCTCTGAAGGTTGGCGAGGTTGAGAAGCAGCCTTCTAAGGGGTTGGATCAAGAGGGTGCATGGCTAACTGGTCCCCTCCTCCTTTCCAAGCTGACTTCTGTCTCTGCAGGGATGACCAGAAGAACAAAACGAGCCCAGGGGAGCCTTCCACCCCAAGGGTGAGGGAGAGGGCCATCAGGTGTGGCCCACCCACCCACCCTCTCCCCTCCAACCAACGAACCACAGATGTCCAGTTTGGGAAGTCTCCTTCGTCAGAGTCCTGGCTGGGCGAGTCTCTCATCTCTCCATATCTGCTCCTTCTCTGGAACCATTTATGGGAACTGCAAAGAGAGACATCTTTATTGCTAATTCATTAAAAACACATAAAGAAAAATCTAACAGCAGATTAGCTTATGAGGGCAGTTTTTACAAGTGCACTGCAATTAGAAGATATACAAAACAATTACTTTCTAGTAAAACTCTCCACTTAATCTCTCTCCTTGTTTGCCCTGGGTGGCTTCTTCAATCACTCTCTGGCTTTTTATTCCCTTGTGCAGCAACAACACATAAGGGCGCCTCACACCACGCTGGCACAGTTGCTGCTGGGCCACACGAGGAAGAGAGAGAGCGCCTGGCATCTCTAGCTTCACATGAGCCCCTCAGCCCTGCGCTTGCCAAGAAGCCCACCTCAGACTGTGGGGGCTCCCTTCACAAAGGGGTGGTGGTGTTTAGGCTGGTTGGCAGGCTGGTTGCCCTCTGATAAGCCCCTCTGGGGGATAAGCCCCTTTGCCCAACCCTGTTTTAAAGCTAAAGTTCAGGTCTCAACCACAACTTACGAGCCACAACGTTTGAGTTCATGTCTGTGGAAGCGGAAGAATGGATGAGAAATGAAACGTCTTCAAATAAAAACCAGAAAGTCCAGTTGCCTCTTGAAAAAAAAACACCTTGGGACAGTTTGAGTTAATGAACAATGGTAAGCCATGGTTAATGGGATAATGGCGGTAATCTCCAGTTCATCCACCTCGGTTTACAACCTATAATGGCTTGACCCTTACTGACCGACATGAAATAGCAGTCAGAAACCAAAGAAATCTCATTCAGTGTTGGCCAGTTGTGTGAACCAGGCTGGCAACATGGCTCATTCACCCCTGGTTTGTCCAGCTATCTCTGTTAAGTAAGCTACAACTAGGTACCTTCTAAGTCTAGTTTGTGAATCCCAGCGGCCACATTCACACAACACAGGGAATCAAAACCCAGTGCACTCCATTCCCATGGGATTTCTTGGCTCTGCGTCTGAATCCGGCCTCTCCAGCAAGCATTTCCAGCCCATGGAAAACAATTTCTTGAAGGTGACCTTTCCCAGAAAATAAACCCTCCGAGGCCACCAAGCAAAACTGTTATTCCAAGTTTTGCTGGGTCCTGCCAACTCCATCTCGATTGCCTTCCATGATCTGTGAGCAAGCAATCAAATCGTACATTTCGGCAGCTTCCTGGACATCCAAGAGGAGCCACAGCCTTTGCGTCCCTCTCCTGCCCAGTCAGGACAACTTGTGAACCATGTTGTGGGTTGCAGCTCCCATTATTTTTCTTTGCTAAGGATGCCAGGGGGGGCTAGCTGGGCTCCAGAGATCATTCTTGCAAATTCCAGGAGTCAACATTTCGCTTACATGTGGTGGCTACCTATCCATTAATCTTAGTTAAAATTAAGGGGTCACACAAAGGGCAGGTGCTGAGTGAAGAGTGCTGGGGTACTTCCTAAAATGAGTGAGTGAGCAACAACAGAAGATGTGGAGGGCCAAGATTGAAACAGCCCTCAGAATTTGGATGTTGGCCTTCCCTGGAAAACTGTGTCTGATGGACTTGGGCTCCTTGGGGAAACTCCAGCCGTTCTAGGTTTTATGACAGGCCCGCGAAGCCCTGATGAGAACATTCATAATTAGTGACAAATCTTTGGCACAAGGAGGCATGGCTAATGCACCTGGACAGATGACCGGATGGAGGAGGTTGGCAGTCACACAAGCAATTTTGCTATGTCACCTGCGCCCTAAATCAAGGAGAGAGCAGCAGGGTTGTTGGCTTCCTGAAGAGCTCAGAGGAACCGTCACCAAAGTCCAGGGGGCCAGAGCAACCCCCAAAAGACACCCCTCCTGGATGCTTCTATCTTGCACCTCATCTTCTCAGATGCAACCCTGGCAAAGCTCCAACTTCCTTTTGGGAAAATCCACTCCGGGAGAAGGAGAGAAGCTCACAAATTTGAGTTTTGCTCAAAGATGCTGCAGAGCCCACCTGGCCTTCTGCAGCGAAATAGTAAATGGAAAGGCTGCCACCTGCTGGCAGCACAAAATATTTCACCTTAGTGAATAATGCATACTTCTACAATAGGCGAATTTGTTTTATATACTTTATTAAAAACTGGTAAGTGGAAATGGGTGGCTGTTAGCTGAAATTCAGGCCCCACATTCACTAATTGCCTCTGTACAACTTAAAGCCCCTTGGCAGTGCTCTCTCTCTTCCCTCCCTCCCTCCTTCTCTCTCCCCAAATTCCTAACTGGGGAGTTAGGAAGAACAGTTGTAGGAATTGGGTATGTCTAGTTTAAAGAAAAGAACTGGGGTTGACATGATAGTAAGGTGACCAACTTTTTTTCAATGAGAAGAAAAAAAAACAAAGCCACTTGCGTGCGGCGCACTCTTGCATGCAGTGCATTCTTGTGCACAGCGCACTCTTGCGTGCAGTGCATTCTTGTGCGCAGCGCACTCTTGCGTGCAGTGCATTCTTGTGCACAGCGCACTCTTGCGTGCAGTGCATTCTTGTGCAGTGCACTCTTGCGTGCAGTGCATTCTTGTGCGCAGCGCACTCTTGCGTGCAGTGCATTCTTGTGCGCAGCGCACTCTTGCGTGCAGTGCATTCTTGCGTGCAGTGCACTCTTGTGCGCAGTGCACTCTTGTGCGCAGCGCACTGTTGCGTGCAGTGCATTCTTCTGCGCAGCGCACTCTTGCGTGCAGAGCACTCTTCCGCGTAGCGCACTCTTGCGCGCAGCGCACTGTTGCGTGCAGTACACTCTTGTGCGCAGCGCACTCTTGCGCGCAGTGCACTCTTGTGCGCAGCGCACTGTTGCGTGCAGTGCACTCTTGTGCGCAGCGCACTCTTGCGTGCAGTGCATTCTTCTGTGCAGCGCACTCTTGCGTGCAGAGCACTCTTCCGCGTAGCGCACTCTTGCGCGCAGTGCACTCTTGCGCGCAGCGCACTCTTGCGTGCAGTGCACTCTTGTGCAGTGCATCTTGCGCGCACTCTTGCGTGCAGTGCACTCTTGTGCGCAGCGCACTCTTGCGTGCAGTGCACTCTTGCGTGAAGTGCACTCTTGTGCGCAGCGCACTCTTGCGCGCAGTGCACTCTTGTGCGCAGCGTACTCTTGCGTGCAGTTCACTCTTGCGTGCAGTGCACTCTTGCGTGCAGTGCATTCCTGCGTGCAGTGCACTCTTGCGTGCAGTGCATTCTTGTGCGCAGCACACTGTTGCGTGCAGTGCATTCTTGTGCGCAGCGCACTCTTGCGTGCAGTTCACTCTTGTGCGCAGCGTACTCTTGCGCACAGCGCACTGTTGTGTGCAGTGCATTCTTGCGCGCAGCGCACTGTTGCGTGCAGTGCACTCTTGTGCGCAGCGCACTCTTGCGTGCAGAGCACTCTTCCGCGTAGCGCACTCTTGCGTGTTGCGTGCAGTACCTCTTGTGCGCAGCGCCTCTTGCGCGCAGTGCAGTCTTGTGCGCAGCGCACTGTTGCATGCAGTACACTCTTGTGCGCAGCGCACTCTTGCGTGCAGAGCACTCTTCCGCGTAGCGCACTCTTGCGCGCAGTGCACTCTTGCGCGCAGCGCACTCTTGCGCGCAGCGCACTGTTGCGTGCAGTGCACTCTTGCGTGCAGTGCATTCCTGCGTGCAGTGCACTCTTGCGTGCAGTGCATTCTTGCGTGCAGTGCACTCTTGCGTGCAGCGCACTCTTGCGTGCAGTGCCCTCTTGTGCGCAGCGCACTCTTGTGTGCAGCGCACTCTTGCATGCAGTGCACTCTTGTGCGCAGCGCACTCTTGTGTGCCGTGCACTCTTGTGCGCAGCGCACTCTTGCATGCAGTGCACTCTTGTGCGCAGCGCACTCTTGCGTGCAGTGCACTCTTGTGCGCAGCGCACTCTTGCGTGCAGTGCACTATTGTGCGCAGCGCACTCTTGCATGCAGTGCACTCTTGTGCACAGCGCACTCTTGCGTGCAGTGCACTCTTGTGCACAGCGCACTCTTGCGTGCGGCGCAGTCTCTCAAAACAATTCTCCTGTGTGGAGCGCATGCGTCTCATAATCGCGTCTCGCCGCACTGTACTGAGACTTGACGAATCGTCATGTCAAATACAAATACGTCACATCACATGCAACGGATCGGCATCGGCATCGATCAAATATTATCAAGTATATCAAATGTCCCCAGTTATTAGTTCCTATTTCTTATATTTAAAGTTATGTTTATTCTTATTTCTATCGCAGTGTAAGCTTTTGACAAAATAAAATAAATAAATAAATAAAAATACGGAGATTTACAGATAGGTCTTCAAATATCAAAAAGGAGGACATGCAGGAGGACACTTTTTGAGAGAGGACAGAACTTACAAAAGGAGGCCTGTCCTCCCTAAAGGAGGACGGTTGGTCACCTTAATGATAGCAGTGCTCCAATATTTGAGGGGCTGCCCCAAAGAAGAGCCGGGTCAAACTATTCTGCAAAGCACCAAGAAGGCAGGACAAGAAGCAACAGATGGAAACTCATCAAGGAGAGAGGCAACTCAGGAGAAATTTCCTGACAGTGAGGACAATTCACCAGTGGAACAGAAGTTGCCTCCAGAAGTTGTGGGTGCTCCAACAGTGGAGATTTTAAAGAAGAGATTGGTAACCATTTGTCTGGGGTGGCAGAGGGTCTTCTGCTTCAGCAGGGGGGTAGACCAGCAGAAGTGCTTTTCAAAAAGCAGCTGGACTTTGTTTTTCCTTGAAGATGTTTCACTTCTCATCCAAGAAGCTTCTTCAGTTTTGCTTGGATGAGAAGCGAAACGTCTTCAAGGGAAAACAAAGTCCAGCTGCTTTTTGAAACAACCTCCAGGACAACCATGACCTGGATGGCTGAGAATCTCAGATACTTTGTCTGAAGCAGCCCTACATCAGATGCCTCCGCAGAATTTGGCACCCCTACAAACCCCAAATGTTGCTCTGCTCTGGGGACTTCCAAGCCCTTCATTTGGCTATTCTGGTGGCTGGAAAGAGAGTTGAGAGAAGGGTGAGAAATGGGGGCACGTCCATTAGGAATTCCACCAGAATTTAGAAGACCTTTCCCAAGGATGTCCTTGATGCTGGTGAAGCTGCCTTCTCCTCCCTCAGTTGCTCCAGAAAGGCAGTTGAGTCATCCTAAGCAATTGCAGAAGGGGAAGGCCTGCCTGGAAATGCCATAAACCGCCCCAGAAGCCCCCTCCTCCATCTCAGCTGCAGGGAAGTGGGCTGGGAGACCTTAGAGGAGAGAAAAGGGGATTCCTGCCCCAAGGCAGCCTCTCTCTTCCTGGTTTCTCCCACGCGCCACATCTGGGAGGCTTGGCGCACTCAACAAGGTTTGTGACTCCCCACTGCTGACTTTCATCTTCGGTGTGCGATGGCATGATGGCAATTAGTTCGTTGGCACGTATTTCCAATCAATTAACTCAGAAAAGGCTGCTTTCTTTGCAGGCTGCCAGACAACCTTGGATGCCCGGGGTTTGCGTGACAAGCCAGCGCTAACAGTCCCAGGGTCGGGCACCAGCAATCGCTGTGTGGGAATGTGCCACTTTGGAGAATCCCCAGCTCCCTCCGCAGCATTGCCCGGGTCAAAGGCTGCAGAGCCATGAAAGGCTCAGCTCAGCCTGAAATCCACAGGAAGGGGCTGCCATGAGAGACAACCGAGCTGGTTTCTGGAGTCAAAGAGAGCCATGCAGTTTAAAGACGGGTTCTCCATCCCGATGCTGTTCAGCTCTTTGAAACTTCAACCTCTCAGGGGCAATCACATAAGGTCAGGCTGATAGAAAGCTTGTAGCTAGAGCAGGGGTCTCCAACCTTGGCAACTTTAAGCCTGGAGGACTTCAATTCCCAGAATTCCCCAGCCAGCTCTGCTGGCTGGGGAATTCTGGGAGTTGAAGTCCACCAGACTTAAAAGTTGCCAAGATTGGAGACCCCTGAGCTACAGGACAGGGTAGAAATACCCAAGAGAAAAGATGGAGATGCCACCATATCCAAGATTCTCCCTTTTCCGTTGTTGAGGTTATCTCTGGTACATTAACCCCAAAGGTTCATTTGCTGAGGTTGTGCTCCCCTTGGGGACCTCATTTGCCTCCCTTTGCCCTGGAAATTCTCCTTTTTGCCCTTCTTCCTGGTTCTAGCACCCATAAAATCTAGGGAAAACCTCGTCGTTTATTTCATAATTACTTGTACAATGTGCTGGCCAAAACACTGTATCTATCTTGGCTGTAAACCATATTGACTCAACGAAGTTCCTCCTAAGGGGTTGGGACTACAACCTCCAAAACCCCCAGCCAACATCAATTGCTTCCATGCCAAGTGCCCCGTGTGCCCATTGGACCTTGCTGCCTTCGGCCCTCCTTCTCAGATTCTTCTAAGTCCTATTGAGAAGGTTCTGAGGGACATCATCAGGCCCATCTTCCCAGCCAACCAGGGCCCCAACCAGGCTCCTCCTTTCTACCCAAAGGGGTGCCAGGGGTCACCCCCTTCTGAAAGATGGGCATTGTTCTCTTTACAGAAAGCGATCTCCCTCATCGATACCGGGAGCCAAAGCTCAGCAGTAACTGACAGAAGGGATGTTTTGCCCCATTATCTCTGAGTAGTTTGAACAAAGCATTTCATGGAACTCCTTGAAAATGTGGAATGAGTCAAGAATTCCCACCTGGTTACATCATTTCAAAAGCTTTCCCATCATTATCTGGGTCCACCTGTCAGTAAACTGTAATGACGAGAAGACCTAATGGTGCAGTTTCTCCATGAACTACCTGGGTCTCTTCACTACTTTGACAAGCTCATCATTAGATGAACATACCTGAGGACTGACAGCAGGAAAACCAGAGAAGGGGAGGGAGAAACCCAGTGGACTTTGCTCCTGCTTGCAGGTATATTTGTTCAATCAGGTAAAGGTAATCTCATTCTGTATTCATTTGAACACCTATCCCGGTGGTCCCCGCTCCATCCGAGCAGCAATCAGCTCTCCCTGCTCCCAAATTAATCAGTTGAAGGAAAGATGCGGTTCTGCCAGCAGCAAAGTTTCCAAACGTCCTGTTCGAACAGGAACATTCACAGCATATAAATAAAAAATGTCCACCTGGGCTTTTGTCTTGCAGGAAAGACGTTCTGGAGATGTTCCTAATGAAGGCTGCCATTTTGAATGTTCTGAATGCCAGAACTCACCAGTTGCCGTGGCTTTTAAATTTTTCACACAATAAAGTTATATTTCCTTTTTTTCGGGGGTGGGTGGGAAGGTGGCACAATAGAGGCCTTTCCGCCTAGACTTTAAACAGTCCAACTGCCTTTAGCAATGTAATCCATCATTTGTTAAACAGATCGTAAGATTTTAACGGTCTCAGGGACAACATTAAGGATGAGATGCTAGCAGTTTGGTTGACCATTTTTGGGCAATTATGTTAGAGTTGCTAAACCCTTTAATTCATACTGATCCAGCCACTAAAACATCTCTGAGTGGCAGGTTTCCGCCTTAAGTGGACCAACCAAGGTTCTGTAAAGCAGAGGAACAGACCTTGAGGTCCAAATCTTGGGTGCAGTTCCTAAGTAATTCCCAAACATTAGTACCAAATTGTAATTATTAGGATGAAGCCCATTTCCTTCCTTCCTTCCGTCTGTCCCTCCCTCTCCTTCTCTTTTGATAAATAAAAATATTGTTGTCCTTTGAGGTGATATGAGCCTTTGCGGTTCTTAAATCAAGAAATGAATCGAGTTTTCCTTTGGAAATTGCACGTTTTATCCTTCTACATTGTAAATATCTAGGCAGTCTATGTAACTTACAAGCCACGTATAGGACCCAGGCTAATCCAGCTAATGCAAAAACCACACACACACACACACACACTGAATGTTTTGCTTCATACTTCTAGCAAGCTTTTTGTAAATGCCCGTGTAAAATGGTGCCAAATTAAATGTGCAGCAGCAAAACCCCCATTATTGGAACAAGATGAAATTTTTGGTGGCCGTTTCAAAAATGACAATTAATTTGTAGGATTTGTGACACCAGTGCGGATGCAGCCACTTCACATGAGATATTCATAAGGCCCTTCTTTCCATGCCTGTCTCCTTCTCTAATCCCAACAGGACCCTCCAGCTGGAAGCCTACATGAATTAAGTTCAGCAAGAGTTGCTCTTGAAACGATGCTGTGCAGGCCCAGTTAATGAATTGACCAAGGCTTTAACAAGGAAGAAGGTGACTTGTTTGCCAGGTCTGGCTCCTTCCACTTTTAATTCCTGCGCACCTGGGCACCTTTAGCAGCGCTGTCAGTCGGCATCTTTGGGGAAGCAGCTCTGGAGGTTGAAATACAGGTAAGCCAGAGAGCGAAAAAGAATAGCTTTAAAGGACAACAGTAAAAGCTTTGGAGGGTCATTTTCTGAGGAGCCGTTTAAACCAGAGGAAGGCCATTCCCGGTCGCAGGCTTAGCCGTGGGGCAGAGAGAGGGTGAGAAGGGGGCCCAGCACTGAACATGGAAAACTGTGTGGCCTGCCCAACTTAAAACAATATTGGTTTTAAAAATGAGAGAGAACAAAAGCCAGAGAACGAAGATCCCTCACAGCAAAAGCACAATTAAAGATCACAGATGCCCATTCAAAATAATTGCTGAGCTTCTATCTCCAGTTTAACATTAATCTGGAGTTTTTGTTGGGCTTTTTTGTTGTTGTTAAAACAATTTTTAAGGGCTATGCTAAGCCTCGTCCTCTCCACAAACTCCACTCCCTTCTAGCACTGATTATGTTCCCTAGATGGGTCATTAAACATCTGCAAGAAAACAACCAAGCTCAGAGAGCACCAAGGATCCCATAGTTGTCCCCCTCCTCCTCCAGAACCAGAACTGAGCCACGGAAGACAAGGAAAAAGGCAACCATTTTGCAGGGAGGTTGATTTTAATTCTAAAACAAATTGAGGCTGTTTGGAGCCAAATGCAGGCCCTTCTCCAAGGACCACAAGCATTCTGTACTTCTGAACAGAAGAACCAGTGAGTGGCAGAGGCAGGCCTTGAAATGCCTCTCCCCTCTAGGATCCTCTCACGTCGCCGTTCTGAGAAAGCGACGGAGCTGAAAAGAGGTTCTTCTCTTCCGCAGGAAGACTGCCCTGGGCTCTGGAGGTTTTCCTGAAGGACCGGGATGCAGGATCAACTAACAGACTGTTCGCTTTCTCCGTTTTCCAGCAGTTTTCTTTTCTTTTCGTCTGTTTTCCTCTTAAAGATGTTATTTCTGTAGAACTGCAGCTCTTTGATGCTCTCCCGGATGTCATCCAGGGCTCTAAAAATAAAACGATCCAGGAAAAATATGTTTTACGGATAAGGAAACACGGTTTTATATTCTTTTACGATGGGGTTAGCAAACCATCCAGAGTCACTTGGGTGAGATGAGCAGTGTAGAAATTTGAGCAACAAATAAGCAATACCAATGCAGGTTTTGCACTCTCTAACAGGGAGAGGAAATTCTATTGAAATTCATCTTTTCTATGCAACGAATGCCTGAGAATGAAAACAATTCTGAGACAGCAAAAATGTTCACCACCACTTCGAAGCCCTTGCTGCTCCCTCGCCCTGCGTCCAGACAGACAAGCAACTAGCGAAAAACCAAGGTGGGGAAAACTGGCCTGTTTCGACCAATTCCAGCTGCAGGCGAGTTCTTCAACCCCATCTTCAGCATCCAGCCTGCATTTTGGAACACCAGCACAAGGCCTGTTTCTAACCCACCTACATCTCGAAGCCTTTTGATCGGTTGTCCAAGCTGAGCCCCCTGCTTGAATATCTGGGAACAGTGCCACCCAGGGGAATTTGGGGGGCAGGGGGTGTTCTGCCCTTTTTTAAAGGCAGACAGATTTAAACTCCACAAAGGCATCCATACAAAGTCTCTTTATTGGTTCATCAGGCATCCTCAAATATAACTTACAGTTATGTTGAGATTCATCTCAATGTCCAATTCTCTGCATAGCTGACTTTATGGTGTAAAAGGATAGTGATCTTTCATCCCATCGAAGTGGAGCAGAGGAGAGAGACGTCAGCACGATGCTGGAGTCCAAGCAAGAGTGAAGGAACCTCCCACAACCCACCAAGGGTCTATTCAGTGACCACATGACATGGACTACATTTCCCAGGATGCCTTCCCTTAAAGGGATAGCTCCCAATTCCTAACTACCTATCCCCATTCGCTATTAACTATATACTGTCTGGACAGCACAGGGGGTCAGTTTCATTCTCCATGTTATTCCCAGAAATGCAGACCAGGTGGGCTCAGAGGAGACCCCGACTCAGGTCTCCCAGCACTGCAGCAGCTTTTCCAATGGTTCCCTGCCAACTCACACTTTCGTGGAAACTCCCCTTACCAACTCCCAGCTTTAATTGCTGGGAAGACTGCAGAAGGGAATGGGATGGGATAACTTGACCCAGACTTCCCCAGCCCCATGGCCTGTAGAGATGCTAAAAGCGGTGCTCCTATCAGTTGGGTGTTCTGGAAATTGAAATCCCAACATGACTGAAGGCCTTTGCTGAAGGAGGAGGAGACCATCCCTGCTTGCAGACTGCGGAGCCCTTCCTTAGGTGCTGCACGCAGGGATAACTCTGCCAGCTGCCCTTAAACCCTTTGCCTAAATTAGGCTGTGCAGAAGAAGCAGGGATGAAATGCTGGATGTTTAGTAGCAGGCAGGCCCCTTCTGGAGAGTCTCACCTGTGAGAAGCAGACTTCTTGGGAGCGAACTCGTAGTCCTCAGGGTACCAGCGCCTGAAACGAAAAGAGGGACGCCCTGGTCTCCATGCTGAGGAAGCCAAAGCAGCCGCCCCCCCTACCCCATGCAGAAGCCATGTGATGACCCAAAGGGGCGTGGCACAAAAACAGCAAAGTCACAAAAGTAGGTAAAGTCCCTTTAATTCCTCCAACTTGGCCCCCAATGTCTAGTTATCATCGGCTGGAGAAAAAACTTTGCCAAGAACAGTTTTTAAAGGGAAGAAATTCAGTCTGAACCAAAAGTACATATAAATGATAAATAAAAACCAACACAAACCATGAGGAGCAATTAATGAGACAGGGCAGGATAAGGAATTGCAGATTTCAAAAGATAATGAAATACACACAGTTGGGAGGATGCCAGAACCCAGGTAAGAGTTGACAAACAAAGATAATGCAGGCTTTGCTTCCAGAAAGGTTCTGTGCACAAACACCCTCTTTATCCTGTTTCCCCAGCTGCAGCTAATGAAGGGAATCAGGGCCCTTTCCACCCCTGTAACCCATGTTGCTCCCTTATCCGTTCCTCCCTGCGTGCCCTAGGATGAAGATGCCCAGCCAGACTGTGCCCTTCCCCAGTTTCCTCCACAGCCACCAGAGTCACACTCTCACTCCGTTGGCTGTTCCTCCTCTCCTCACAGTCAGATTCCAACAGGGGCATGACAAGCCACACCAAAGGAGGGTCTGCAGAAGATTGGAAGAACTGCAGCCATAGGAGTAAAATCCTGGGCCAGAAATCAGCTTCACTGAAGACCATTTCAGGTCTGCAAATGCTTTTTTACTGAAAATGTGTATTATTGGTTGACTCCTCATGGCCCCATGGTCACATGACCAAAATTCAGATGCCTGGCTACTGACTCACATTTATGATGGCTGCAGCATCCCGGGGGCTCAGGGGTTCCCGTTTTGCAGCCTTCTGACAAGCCCAGTCAATGGGGAAGCCAGATTCTCTGAACAACTGAGTATTAACTGCAGTGATTCACTTAACAACTATGGCAAGAAAAGTCATAAAACAGGGCAAAAGGTCACTTAGCCACTCTCTTGTTTAGCAACAGCAACTTTGGGCTCGATTGTGGTGCTGTTAAGTCAAGGACTATGTGTAGATTTTCAGCAAAGTTAAGTGTAAGCTGTGAAGCTTTCAAAATCCCCACCTAATTCTAGGGGAGAACCTCAACATATCACCTAAAATGCCAGATTATTTTCCTGAAGGGAGCGCCCTGCCTAGCTGGTCTCCCCTTCCCAACCTCTGCTAATCCCACGGGAGTCTCCCAATCCCACCCTTCCGCCAACTGGGGAATTCTGGAGGGCGCCTGCTTGAAGAAGGCCCCCACCCCAGTCCAAAGTTCATATTAACCTGCAGAGTTCTTTCACGGTGCTGACGTCGATGATCCGGTAATGGAGATGCTTCATGAACTGCGGCATGTATTTGTCAAGAAACTTCTTGTCGGCATGAACAGAGTTTCCTGTCCGGGAGCAAAAGCACCCAGTCAAACCAGGATTCTCAGCCAGGAGATGGAGAGAAATGCAAAGGCCAACATTTCATCTCTACTGAATATAGTCAACTCTTGATTTAACAGACTAAATGTCCCTTAAAGCCAAATGTCCATTAAATGGAGGGTAGTCCTGAATTCCAAATGAACAAGCTAGAGTTAATCAAGTCCTGACTGCCCTCTTTCCCCCCAGCAGCCCCTGCCTGCCCACCCCATTGGCCTGCCCCCCCTGCGCCCCCCATCTAGGTGTTAGGGCCAATGTCCTAGCACCATGGCATTCTCTTCCAGGGATCTTCTCCATCAACACCGAGGTCCCTTAAGCCAACCACCGTAGTGTGGTTCTCTCCCACTCTGAGCTGCATGAACTCCCAGAATTCCTCCAGGCAGCCTGCTGGCTGGGGACTTCTGGAAGTTGCAGTCCACCCGTTCTTTAACCTTGCCCAGCTTGGGAAGCCCCGGCTGAAACGAACGAAAGAGGCCAAGTTCACTGCCCCAACCTGCAAGAGGGCAGAGCCCCGGCGGAGTCTGTTGTCGGATGAAAGACAGGAACTCATACTCTGCTTGGCGCAGGGAAATCGTGCTCTCCTTCACCGCCTTGGTAAGACCGGACTGGGAGAGAAGAGAGTGCACAGGTGAAGCTGCATCATCAAGAGAGTCGCTCAGACCCAACCACTATAGGCTTCAAGGAACCCATGTCTGAAGGCTGTTGCCCAAGGCGGGACTCGGAGTAGCAAGGCCAGGCCTTGAGTAGGGCTGGGGGAGGAGTTTTGGAATAAGGGCATCCCTGAAGATGCCAGAAGAGGTCTGAGGAAGGCTCAATGGGCTTTATTATTCCAGAGCATCTGGAGGATCTCTAGAGACCCCCATTCCAGGGGAACCAGCAAAAGATGGCCGACGGGGCCCACCACTGAGAAAGTGGCAGAGATACAGAAGGTCATAGAACAAGGGCCTTCAAACTTGGCGAGTTTAAGACTTATGGACTTCAACTCCCAAAATTCCTAACATAACTGGAAGAGGAATTCTGGGAGTTGAAGTCCACAAGTCTTAAAGCTGTCAAGTTTGAAGACCTCTGTCATAGAGAAATCCAACCGGACAAAGTCTGCTACTTTGTTTTCATAATTATCTGCATTCCCAGACAGCGATTGTCTCCTTGTTGATGTTCCTCACCAAAGGGCCCAGAATCATCTCTACCTGTGTAGGTTCATGACCTCTGACCCAAAACAAGGCTCCCTTCCAATTATTCAGAGCAGGACAAGACCTTGGTGGCCCCATGGTTGGGGAGGGCATATTCCTTTGCAACACAAGCATCACTGGCCTTCCCATACATGAGCTCCTGTCACAGTTCCCCTCATAAAGAGTGGGAGGGTCGAGAAGGGGATTTAAATTCAAATATCAGGTTCCAGCAGGAACGGGCGATTTCCAAATCCCCAACTTGTGTTCTGCTGGGCTGCAGTTTCGGTGCCGACATCAGGGCAGTTCTGGGTTCTGAGCTGTCCCTCAATTAAAAGGGTCCCTTCCTCAGAAGGGGCAGAAGGGGACCCTAGGAAGGAGGAGGAGGAGGAGGAGGGATGGTGAAACCGAGAAGAGGAAGAAGAAATTGGAGGTCTTACCTTCCCATGATGCTCTTTGCACCAGTCTGACATGCTGTCAAGCAACTCATTGGGCTGGTTGATGATCAGGTTAGGACCCTACCAACCAAGAGAGGACATTTATGGATGAATGAATGAACGAATGAATGTTTATATGACCATCCAACTGACCATCAGTAACTCCGGGCAGCTCACAAGGATACTAGAATAGAATAGAATAGAATAGAATAGAATAGAATAGAATATAGAATAGGATAGGATAGGATAGAATAGAATAGCATAGAATAGGAGAGAATAGAATAGAATAAGAAAGAATGGAGTAGAGTGGAGAAGGAAGGAGAATACAATAGAACAGCATAGAATAGAATAGAATTCTTTATTGGCCAAGTGTGATTGGACACACAAGGAATTTGTCTTTGGTGCAAATGCTCTCAGTGTACATAAAGGAGAAGATACATTCGTCAAGAGTCCAGAATCATCAAGTACAACACTTAATGATAGTCATTGGGTGCAATAAGCAATCAAATCATACTAGGAAACAGTCAATACAAATCGTAAGGATACAAGCAACAAGGTTACAGTCATACAGTCACAAGTGGGAAGGGATGGGTGAAAGGAAGGATGGGAGGATTAATAGTGATAGTAATGAGCCCAATACAACAACAAAAAACACTTAAAAACACAGCAGTCAAAAGCCACCCCTCCTTTCCACGGAAGGTTTCATCATCGCTCCTTTTGCATGCCATCAATCTCTCTGGTGGAGAGAAGGAAGAGGCAGCCCATCCTTGAGTGAGTCGGCAGGTTTAGGCTGCAGAGGGATTCAGAAGCCACAGGCAGAGAGAACAGCTGTAAGCCAGCCCGCCTTCCAGTTTAATCTTGCCTTTGCTCCCTTGGCAGCAGCTGGGAACATCTGGGCGAGGCAGGCGAGGAAAGCAGAACTGGGCACCCTCAGACATTCCCCCTAGGGTCCCTCGGTCAGGGTCAGGGGGAGACCTTGAACTAACGGCCAGGATAGCAACTTACTTCGGCCAGGATGTTCAGCCCTGAATCTGTGACCAGGCAGGCCATCTCCAGGATCTGGTCCTTCTCAACGTCGAGGCCGGTCATCTGTGTCCGAGAAGCAAAGGTAGCCAGGGGAAGAGCATGGGAATTAGCCCTGGCCTTAAGCAGGGACTCACTAACTGAAGGGGGGAGGGGGGAGGAGAGTGGGGGTGTGGGGGGGTCAGGAGAAAGGAGGAGAAATGCAACCATCCTGCATTCAAGGGAAGAAGGTGACACTCAGGGAGAACCTCAGGGGTCCCCAACCTTGGCCACTTTTAAGACAGGTGGACTTCAACTCCCAGAATTCCTCCTCCAGTCATGTTAGCTCAGGAATTCTGGGAGTTGAAGACCACAACTCTTAAACTTGCCAAGTGTGAAGACCCATGGTCTAGATCAGGGGTCTCCAACCTTGGCCACTTTAAGATGGGTGGACTTCAACCCCTGCTCTAAGGGCCGTCCCATAGAGGGCTCCCCTTGGTGGGAGGATGCTTGCAGCTGGGCTGGGCATCCGGAGGGCGGAGAGCTCCTTGCTGGGTCAAGCCAGACCAGCTCTGGACCAGCGGGCCATGGAGGAGCCTTTCCCAGGAGGGCGGAGACCCCAATGCAGCTCTGGGGTCTCCTCAAAGATGGGGCGAATCCTGGCCCCAAAGGAAAACGCCAACTGCCCCATCAAATGGGGAGCAAAGGAAGAGGGGGGGTCTTCTTAGGCGCTCCACTTGAATGCATGGGGCAGACCCCCTGAATGCAAACCCCTCTACCCCACCCCCATTGGCTTCTGCCTGTTATGATGGGGGGGGATTGAGAGCCCCCTCCCTTCAGCAGAGGCCCAGGAAGCAGGCACAGCACCCCCAGATCCGAGAGCCCCCGCCCCCTGCAGCCTCCGACCCCCCAAATTGTGGGGAGAGATGCTGGGTCCCATCTTAGAAGGGGGGGCGAGTTGAGGGCTTTAGGAGGGGGGGCAGCCCCCCCCACAGGAGATCCCCCCCTGCCTGCCCGCTTGGGGTGGGGGGCTGCCCCCCTGCCAGCCCCTCGGGACCCTTGGAGGGGGCCAGTCCCCCCACCCCAAGTGGGCAGGCAGGGGGGGATCTCCCGTGGGGTGGGGGGCTTTCCCCCGCTTCCTGGCCCCTCCCTACCTCCAGGTCCACCCAGACGATCCTCTGGCCCATCAGGCCGGCCGCCTCGGCCATGGCTCGCCTCCCGCCGCGCCCCGGGACGCCTCCTCCGCAGAGCCGCAGCCAGCCGCGGGCGCTTCCGCCGACGCCACGCATCCCCGCCGAATGGGACTACGGCTCCCGTCAGGCAGCGCGCCACTGAATCCGTTCCCCCCGCCCGACGCCAGCTCTCCTCCTACCGCAAGGGCTGCCGGGAGACGGAGTCCTGAAAAGAGCCCCTACGCCAAGTGACCGCTCCACGCTTAGCATGCTGGGAAACGTAGTCCTCTCTCTCCCCCCTAAACGAAAGCGGAAGCATCCTCGTTGGCGGTCCGAGGGCCCTGGGCACCGGCTGCTCCACCCTGCTGGGGAAGGAGGGAATGGGCAGCTGCCCTCCCCCATCTTCCCATGGGCTGCTCTGGGGCAAGGCAGTTGGGTTTGGAGGGGGGAGACAGCCTGCAGCTGCAGCCAGGAGGGGGCAGGGTAGTCAATGTCAAAGGTCAACCTCTGCCCTGCAGCCCACCCCTCCATGGCTGACCAGCTTTTTAAAAAAGCTCAACTGCAGCCCGTGTTCCCTGCAGGGGGCAGGAGAGGAAGGCAGGGGGGCCAAGAGGGGAGGCGGTGGGGACCAGAGGCTGCATGTCAAAGGACAGGATGGGCAGCGAAGCCCTTTGCGCTTCTCTGTGGAGCTGCTTTCCCTGCCCCAGGGAAGGGCTGCCTTGCTCATGAGGGAGGTGGCATTTCGCCCCATTCAAGCAGCAGTAAGCTGGTGCAGCCCAGCTGCCCCAATGGGCCTCTTTCTCTCGGCCTCGCTTGGGAGGTCATTAGCAATCTTAATAAATTCATTTTTTGGAGTATGAATTTCCCAGGGGAAAGAAATGATGGCAGGACCAGAAACAAAGCAATATAGCATCACTGAAGAGAAACAACAGAGGGGCAGGTTAATATCCACCCCAGGCAAGATTTGGACATCCAGAGCATGCAGCCCCTCTTGGGGGGCAGATCCATTCTGTCAGAGTCTCTCCAGGGATTTAGATTTTAGGGGAACAGGGAGAGTAAGCTATGCAAACCAGGCAGGCATTTTCAGGCAGGTGCACGGAGCCCACTCCACACCAGAGGCAAATACTTTTGGAAAACTGGAAAGAACCACTAGCTATGAATTTAGACCACAGGAAATTTTGTTTGCACACACACAACAGTTTTTACAAGAAAGGAATTTATTTATTTTTTGCCATTATATACATATACATAAGCCTAAGGAAGGGCATGTTTAATACTCTCAACGATATTTCTTGGGAAAATGTTAGAAATGAATTTTAAATTTATGGCATCATCAAAAGCAGGGTCATTGAAATACTAGTAGAAAATGTTTCTTGTACATGAACAATGTTGCCAACATTCACAAAATCCCACCCCTTCAGACATGCAGTATAACCACGGCTTAAAAAACTCCCTTCTCGGGGAAAAAAGAAAAAGCAAGCAGCAACAGCAGCAAAATAAAACCCTAGTTCTGTTCCTTCAGGAATTGTGTTTGGTAGAAAGAATAATAGTCATCTGGGACTGTAGAAGAAGTGGGGAAGAGATGAGGATGAACCGGGTTACAACGGCTGCTTCTTCCCTAAAATCACACGGCTCCAAGTGATACGTACGCCAATTGCAAATACTGGGTACTAATTTCACCCAAAAGCAGCCATTTGAAATGCAATCCGTGTGTTTCATGCGTGCCCAGAAAACACAAACACTTAATTACCACTCCCAACGGCTAATATTTAAAGGAAGCACCGGAGATGCACACGGAAGCCAAGTGAAAGCTAGGCCTGCTAGTTTCTTACCATTAAAAGTGCTCCCAGGCAAACGCTTTTCCCCAAGTGCCAAATCAAGATTTTTTCAGAATAAAAAGAAGTAGAGTTGCATGCAGTGATGGCATTTTAGCCAGGAAGGGGGTGGGTGGGAAGCATGAAGATCATAGCCCACCCGGGGGACTGAAAAGCAAGATTTCACTCTCCAATTACTGGGCATTTTGAGCTCTCATCAGGAACCAGTCATTTGATGATGAAATGTTTCATTGCAAGCTTGCAATGGGTGCATATTCTCATCAATACTTACCATTTGAATATTGGTTTTCTAATTTAACCTAAATCAGAAATTTCTAATTTTCAAAGTGTTTGCAAAACAATCTGAATTTTTCTCCATATGTCGTATGGGGCAGAAGCATGCAATAATTTCCTGAGAAGTGGTGATCACTTAAGATACTGCACGGTCTCCTTGATATAAAAACCACCAGATCAGATCAGCTAAAAAACCCTAATGAGTTCTCAAATTCTTGGGCAAATCTGCTCTCTTTGTAGATCTCACAAGGCGAAACACTTAATACAACGAATATTCAATAACTTCATTACCGTAGCAAAACACTGTTACCCAAATTATCAACGGCCACCACACTTTCTCCTTCCCGGCCCTTTTCCGAGCAACACCAGAACCACCTCAGGGGCTCCTGCTATAAAAATACCAACGTTGGTTTTAAAATAAAACCAAAGCAGCAGAACTTTTGGTTTTCCTTATAAAATAAACACAATGTCTTCTTTTCTTTACCTGTTTAAAAGTGTGGCACTTCTTTTTTCTCTCGCTCTCTGTGCCTAAACCCTGAGGGGATGTTAATACAATTCAAAAATTCTTTTCTCTCAAAATACATACTGCAGATGATAGATATATAAAACTTTTTTTTTCTTTTTAAAAAGATAACTTGTGAAGTTACCGCCTACAAAGCTCTCTGTAAAGGGAAGAAGGAAGCTTTAAAAAGGGAAAGAACCAACAGGAAGAAACGTTCGTAAAATCCGCTCTGAATACTTGCGAGTTGGAGTGCGGTAACTCCGGCTGCCGTGATTCAGCTCCAGCCTCCATAGTTCCTGTCGTCGTGGTAATGGTCTTCCCAGCTGCCCCGGAAGGAGTAATTGGGGCCGCAGTCCGCAAGCCACCTCTGCTCCTGGTCGTGGTGCCTGTGGGCAGACTGGTATGGGTGGGAGCTGCCTCTGCCCTTGCGGGGAGGCTCCGAGCGCCAGTGTGCTGGGGAGGCCGAGGACCAGGGGAAGGAGAAACCCTGCTGGCCTCCAGGCAAAGACTCGGGAAGTGAAGAGTTGTGCCTTCCGCCATACGATGGGACCTGCTGCCATGCCGAAGTCATCTGGGTGGGGAGGCAAGAGGCTTGGGTCACCTTCAGCAAGAGGGGCGAGGAGAGGAGGGCCCTGCCACCAAGAAGGATCCCCGCAACCCCAGTGTCCGAGGATGGGCAGGAAGGCTTCTCGGCCCTCAACCGCAGCCCTGTTGTGGAAGTGCAGAGGTGGGAGTATTGTCTGCTAAGCCAAAGAAAACGTTTTGAACAGAGATCTAGAGCAGGAGTCTCCACATTTGGGCTTGGCTGGCTGAGGAATTCTGGGAGTGGAAGTCCACAAAAGTCTTAAAAGTTGCCAAGTTTGGAGACCCCTGCTCTAGAGGGAACCAATGAGGGAGGAGGCCTGACAAGATAAAGTTGCAGCAAGCACTGTGAAGAGACAATATGGGCCATCAATGCAACACTTTTGGGGTGCTTTTTTTTTACCGCACTTGCATATAAACGTGTACAAGGATTTCCTCTGCAGCCATCCATAAAATTGGTGGGGGGGGGCAGTTATCATGCAGGGAAGGAAAGAAGTAATCCTTAGCATGTGAAAAAAGAAGGCTTAGAAAAGCTGGTGGAATTGTCAAGTTTGATGTTACTTCAGCATGAAAGAAAGATGGCTGGTGTTGCAGGGATTCTGTATGTAAGGAAAGAATGCTGCCCCTCCCCCCCACAGGAAAATACAGGCTCACATCCCATCTGTGAACCCTCAAGGGATCTGTGCTGTTCCTCTTCCAAATCACACTGGGGAGGCCCACTCACCATGGCCTTTGTTTGATGGCTGTCCAGAGAGAAGGATCTCTGGACAGCTGACATGTTCTCAGTGTTCCTCTCGAACCTGTTAAGTCAAAACCAGAAATTAGCTGTACTAATCTTAAAGTTGGCATTCAATTTTATTTTTCTTTCCAAGGGACCACATTCCATATATTTGTAAACTCGCCATATATAAAGCACTTCTTTAAAGAAAATTATAGTTAACCAGTTTTATAACAGGCACATTTGTCAAATGCCTCAGGAGACCTAGTAATTATTTCAAATCATGGATCGTAATTCAGTATTCTGAAAAGTATTCAGAACATTTGTTTTAATAAGTGGTTTTGAAATACTTTTAAATAACACACAGCTTCTGCATTTTAGTGCTATCATTTCATGAGTTTCATTTTCCACCCCACTAGGCCATGTAAATTAGGCCAGTTTAAAAGCCAGCAGAGAAGTCCTCGCAAGGCTACCTGTTGCTGTGTGCTGCTGCCAGAAACTGTGGACTGGAGGGGTTTCCGTTTGCAAATCCATGTGGGGCACAGGGTGAGGTGACCTCTTGAGATGCATGACTGCTCCCTGGAAGACATTTTGGAAGATGAATTAAAGCAGGACTCTTGAGGGAGACAAACGGCGAGATGCCAGCAGCCAAGATGGAGCAATTAACTGGCTCTGAAGTATCACACCAGAGAACTACTACAGCACACAAACAGATTTCCAAAACAAATGTTGCAACCTTCTGAAATACCCAGTAGGTGATAATGCAATTGCAATGCAACACTACAGACTCCAAAGCCCAAGTTAATTGCAATCCCATGTCAGATGGAAATGAGCCGTCCTGAGCTGAAAAAGAACCCCCAAACAGAGCAGCAGAAAAGGACATTCTTTCAAACAAACACATCAGCCCCAGTCTGCAAAAGTTAATTTCGCATATTTTGTTTAAAGCAGAAGTGAGATTTAAAGTATTCTGACACACTGAAACCAAGACTCCAGAATTCACTTCAAGCAACGGGGCTGAATTGGGAATAAATTTGTTTTAAGTAGAATGTTTTGTGGTAACAGCAGATTATATTTCACAACTGAACAACTCAAAGTGCATACAGCATTCAGTGAAACAGAATAGTTGTTTGTAGGGCAATGATTTTAGGATCTTGGTAATATTTAGATGCATCATGTATTTAAATATAAAATTAACTAAAATTTAAGACGATCCCAGCAATGGTTCTTCAAGACTGACAAAGCAGCCTCTTCTCAAAATTAGTTCATGTTAACACACAGACAATGCAGTGTCACTATTATCATATCTTCTACTTAAAGGTTTGGCAACTGTTTAATCCAGCATGGTTACACAAAGCACTTTGCTCTAACAGTTTACACACTAGCGCTCTAAGGGAAGTGATAAAATCTTTCTACTTTGCCAAGATCATCGAGGCTGCTTGAAACATTTTATGGATACCTGATCGGAACTGAATTTTGAGGGGTCTCCCAAAAAGTTTGATCCCATGAAGCAGACTCATGCCATAAGGAACAGATTCTTCATGTTTGAAATTCACAAATGCAAACTGTTTTGGTTTCCCATCCTTGTCCTTCGGGATCTTTACTTTAATGACTGGGCCTGCCTGCAAACCAAGAAAGAAAACAAAATGTTGCATTAAAAAAACAGACCATCTCTTTCCTGGCATATAAGTCACTTAACACGCCCACATTTCAAATAAACCTTCAAAGAGGGGCAGCACTTGCCAATCAAGCAGAGGATGTTGTTGTGGTGCAAACATTTCCTCAACATCAAATGCTCTTACGCTTAGATTTTAAAAACATCCTGAAAACGAAAGGGCGAGTCAAAGTCTTTCACTTTCTCACACATGGATGGAAAGAAGTTCCAACAGTTAGGAGCAGCCAGACTTCCCTAAGTGAGAAGGGAAGCACCATCACTGAAAAAGTCCCACTGGAGTGATGCTCAGGCTAATCTCACGGGCAGAAAAGTGGCCCAGTTTCTTCAGGATGCCACCAGTAACCCTGCGCTGGAAAAAACGCACCAACCCACAAAGGTGGGGGGGGGGGAACCATACACCCCCAAATAGAGCAGCAGTAATCAACCGCCCTTTCTTTGCATGCCAAGGGAAATCAGGCATTTTAACTCAGGGGTCTCCCGGGCTGCCTGGGGGATTCTGGGAGTTGAAGTCCACAAAGCTGTCAAGGTTGGGCAGACCCCCCATTTCAAGTTTCGACTTGAGCCCCAATTTAAAAAGAAGGAGCCCCAGTGAATGCAATCCATCCACCCAGCTTGGCCGCTCGCTGCTCCTCCCCGAAGACGTCTAAGGGGGCATGCAGGGGAGGGGGAGGGGAGGGCTGGGGGGGAGATCCAAGGTGGGGGAGGGGGAGGTTTCTCCCCCCAACTCCTTCTCCCCCCCCCGTCCTCGGACGGCTCTTTCCCACCAGGACCCTCGCTGCATTTGGCCTCCGCGCGCAGAGCTGCTCCCACCACGAAGCCCCCCCAATCTCCGGGGCCAGAGCCCCCCCGTCTGGATCCCAGGGACGCCCTCAGCGGCCTTGGGCTGGGGGGGCGACGGACGAGGCGCCATCCTTAAAGCGTCCCCCCTCCCTCCCTCAGCGCTCCTCCTCAGCCAGCAGGCCTACCTCACAGGGGTGTCGGAGGGTGCGGGGGAGGCCTCCGAGGAAGCGCTCTCTCTCCCCCCCACGGCCTAGTTCAGCGGCGCGCCGGGGACGAGGAGGAGAGACTCCCCCGCGACCTTCCGACCCCCGGCGATTCCCCCCTCCGGCCTCCATACCTGGTGGAAGAGCTCGAAGACCAGCTCCTCGGTCACGCGCGGGTCGAGGTTGCCCACGAAGAGCGTCCGGTCCGCCTCCGCCGCCCCCATCGCCTCTGCCAGCCGTCGCCTCCGGGGCGCATGCGCGCTAAGAAGACGACGAAGAGCGGAACCTCGGCGCCCCTCCAGGAACGCGCGAACTGCGCGGGCGCAGAACGACCTTTCACTTTCCAGACAGCCGGAGAGGGACGGCGAGCGACGAGAGTCAAAAGGTCAGAGCAACGCGCGGAAGAGGAAACCCCGCCCCGAAAGGGATGGGGGCTGATTCTGAGCAGCGCCGGCCCGATTTGAATGCGTGTCTCCGCCCTCTCTGCGAGAGTCCCCGCTGGGATTGAGAAGGGAGTAATAAAAGAGGGTTTTGCATTAAAAAAAAGGCAACACCCCGTCTGAAAATGATTTTATGTTGAGGAAACCAGAACAAAAAAAAATTAACATTTCTCTAAACCATTACTTTAATCATTGACACTTCTTAATTATATAAATCAGGGGTCTCCAACCTTGGCAACTTTAAACATGGAGGACTTTAAGCTCCCAGAATTCATTGCTGGTTGGGGATTTCTGGGAGTTGAAGTCCGCCAGGCTTAAAGTTGCCAAGGTTGGAGACCCCTGATATAAATCACCGCAGGAGATTTAAGCATCCCTAAACCCAGTTTTGGTCATTGATTATCCAAAAAAAGGAATTAAAACCTCTCACTCCTGGAATACCACCCACCAAGAAGCCAAATAAAGGAGAGTTGCAATATTCAACATAAGTCTTCGGCCCTGGTGTAGCACAGAAGGACGGGAGTTGTTTAACTATCTGGAGAGACAGGAAGAGCTGCTTGCCCTAAGCATGAGAAGCACCGCTTCTTGCACAAGGTCTTCCACGGGAATTTCCTAAAGCAGCCGCCTCTCGATTCATTCCAGCCAATGGGAATCTTGGAAAGCGACCAGGTGGGGGGAATCTGCCTGCTGGCCGGCAGGATAACTTTCCAAAAATGTCATGAGAGCGACCAAATTTAAGCTGTGGAAAGAAGCCGGCAAAACCGAGAGTGGGTTTAACAAACGGGGTGCATCTGTTTGGGGACTGCAGAGAAAAATGTTCCTGAAAATTGCCCCAGTGGGTCTTGCTCACTCTGTCCTAAGCTCCACTCCTCTTTCCTGGAAGCATGACCCACGGATGCCGCCTCCTCTATGCCGCCCAGAGAATCCACATGCACAAACGCAGAGAGATGCAACACAAGGAAAGGAGATTTATGGGTTTATTCAGCGTATGGCATATCATGAATGGACCAGCAATACATGTTAACATTTCACCTAGATCAGTAAAACACAATGAAGCATAAGTGTTAAAAGGATCTGTGTTCAAATACCAGTGTTTAGGGCAGCATTCTCTGTTTTATTTTTAAAACCATCAGAGGCAGGACCAATATATGCCCTCAGCTTAAGCCAGTCATGATGTGATTGATTGTTTGATGTGCGACCTCGCACATCAAGGAAAGCAGAAACCAACACACACACAGAGTGATACAAAATAGTTTATTACACACAAAACCATTTTCTATGCACCTTCTAGGAAAGGATCACAGAAGGCACATAGTGTGTGTGCTTTCCCTAACTTGTATAACAAAATCCTAACCATGTTTAGGGAAACCTCTGAGAGTTACATCAACAGCTGCCTTGTTTCATGGACTGCATTTCTGGGCAAGAAGGATGCACCGCCCTTTTGCATCTGCTTCGGACGGAGGGCACTTGATCCTGGTCTCTTCAATCCATTTAATGACAAAGCCAGCCTGTCTCACTGCCTCTTCTATCACCTCCTTCTCCAGGTAGAGGACAGAAAACTTGTGTTGGCCCACCATGTAGTAGTGCGCTTCAAGGGATGAATTCAACAGGAGGTGCCCGCCTGGTTTCAGGAGAGAACTGATATTCCTGAAGGCCGATCGGTAGGTGGGAATGTCCTTGAAAGCCACATCAAAGCACAAACTGGAGAGCAGGCAATCTGCAGGAGGAAGAACCAGCGGGGACAAAGGGTTGGGTTGGGTCACATCACATTTCAGATAACGCCTGATGGCTCTTCGGAGTTTCTCTTCCTTCTCTGGCCATTTTTCCCTGGGGGTGAAGATAGGAAGAATGTGACCTGCTTATCTCCAAACATAAGTCAACCTAGGGTTGCCCTTCTTTTTATGGATGGAAATAGGTCAGGTTTTCCAGGACTGCTTGTCCTTCAAGAACAGGAAAGTCCTTCTCTCTGCACAAATTCCTTCTTACCTGGGTTCAAATATCACTCTGGGACCTGGAAGGTCTAGAACAGTGTTTCTCAACCTTGGCAACTCTCAAATGTGTGGACTTCCTTTCAGAATAATCATCTTTCTAAGTCCAACAAAAGAAGAAACAGAGATGGAAACCCTACTAAGATACAGGTCCCACCAGGAGTGAAGGCTTGGGAAGGGGAGGCCCAAAGAAGACATGGACCACTGAGGAGGAGATGACCTTGCAGATTCTTCTGGAGCACTGCAGAATAATTGAAACAGACCAAGTCTGGAACAACTGATCTAACCCTTCCCATCAACTCAGAAGAAACTGGATTTGTTGCTACTTTGCTTTGCAAGCACAATGGGCACATCCAACTCAGCAGCAGCTAGCAAAAGTTTCTGAAAGAGAGTGAGTTCCCTTTCCTCCTTCAGTGTGGACTCTTCTGGTCTGCACAATTACTCTCCTGTAAAGCTCCTGATTGCAAAATCTCTCCATGCTGTCCATGTTTTCATACATGGACAGATAAGCCAAAGTTGAAAGAAAAGAATCTGGTTTCCTTTTCTAGTTGCCATCTCTAGTTGAATCTAAATTAATCTTATACTCTTAAAGAATTTCAAAGGAAAAGCTACGTTCTTCTTCTACCTACCTGTCTCCCTCCAACTCGCAGACGTATTTCACGATGGGGGTCCAGTCGAAAGCCCCCGGTTCCTTCCTCAGCCATCGCTGCATCTCCTCCTGGTTCTGGTCAGCGTAATCAGTGGCTATGATCTCCCGGAAGGACTCGCAGGCGGAGAGGAACTGGTAGATGGATGCGCCGCTGCCAATGTCAATCAGGGTGTCTCCCTTGATGCCATCTGGAGCCCATCAAGCCAACCAGAGAGTTTTTCAAACTGAGTCTGCTTTGGGTCCTTTGTATCTGCTGCAGGACCCTGTATGGTTTTCCCCATCTACACTGCCTCAGAAGAAACAGAGACCCTCCAAAGACCATCCTGTAGGCCACCTTACCACTTAGCAATTCCTTCTTGACTTTGGGATCTGCCTCTTGGCTCCTCCTGACCATCTCAGCTCAACAAGCGTCCCTCACATTGAGGTTAAAGTTGGGAAAGTCAACACTTACCTAGGGTGAAGGCTCTGTGGGCCCCTTTCAGGAAGAAGGTTAGAAAATGACCCACTCCTTCATCCACAAGGCTAACTTTGTAGTACTTTTCCAGATGGTCTCTGGGATTGAAATGCTCAGTGTAAAAATCTTTCCCTTTACAAGTCTCTTCCATCATCTCAAAAATACTTTTACCAACTGCTGGTTTCTCCTTTCCTGATCTGAGCATTATTATACCTTTGTCTTTGCTGGCTCCGCCTCCTCATTTACCTTACAGATTGCTTTCTCAACAAAGCTCACCTTTGCATGTTGCAGCGTGAGTATCTTGCCAATAATTTGAAGCCAGGGCCTCATCTGACCTAATCTAACAAAACAAGATGTTCTCCTTTGAAAAAGAAGCATAGGACTGGTGGATCCCCCACTAAAAACAACACACCCCCAGCCCCAGGAGGGATGGTAAATTAGAAGAATGTGATTGCATAACATGTCAATTTGAAGTGGACGAAATGGGGTATGACCTACCCAAAATCTGAATGGGAAGTCAGGAGGCTTGGCAATAGAGGTAGCATAACCAAATATGGATCAGTTGCAGAAACTGCAAGCAAGGGCAAAGGACACGTAGACTAAAGCACGGTACAACTCCATAAAAGGTCATAGCTTTGTGAAATTTGTACTCTCCTATTTCTGGTATTCAATTGTATAAAAGACCGTGCTTTGTTGTTGTTCAGGTCTCGGCTCCTTTAGCGGCTTGGACCCTTTTCCTGAAGGGCTACAATCAAAGTTTTGCAAAAGTCCGTCACTTGTGTCTGGCTCTGATTGGCTTCTGTGCTAGGCTGGCCCATGTTTGGGACAACAGAACGTAGAATCATAACGCTAGAAAGGATCTTGGGCCTCTTCCTGTTATGCAACCTGATATTCTCTCTTGGAAATGAGACCTCAGAAGACCCCGTCCCGCTCCGGGGAAAGAAAGCAAGGGGAAAGGAAGGAGTGGTGAGTCCTCTTGTCAGAGGTCAGGAGAAGTAGAAGAGGCAGGGCAGAGAAAAGTGCATTCAAGGCCAGATGTCCAAAAAGCCAAGTCCGCTTTCCTTTTCTGCTTCTGGGGCAGAAAATATCTGTTTTGGGCTTGATGCTTTTCTTGTGTTGCGCCCGGCTGCCCCACTGCTCCAGCGAATCACCCTTTCTCCTGATTCCTTGCCCAGGCTGGTACGTCAACAGGCAGCTTCCCCCCTCCCACCTCATGGGAGATGAAGGCCAATTCCACACCTGCCCAATCTTCCTTGGCACTTAGGAGTGGGGAAGGTAACAGCCTTTCTATTTTTTTTAAATTACATTTATATGCCACCCTTCTCCGAAGACTCAGGGCGGCTTACAATTTTTGGGATACAACCCAGTGTGCTCAGCAATAGCCTTCATTCCATTGTATATGCCTGCTTATTACTAAGAGGCATTTTTACAAAGTCAGCTAATTGCCCCCAACAATCTTGGGTCCTCAATTTACCTACCCCGAGAGGATGGAAGGCTGAGTCAACCTTGAGCCTGGTGGGATTCGAGCCTACAGTAATTGTAGGCAGCTGGATTTAAGTGCTAGGCATTTAACAGCCTGAGCCACCAAGGTCCTTATTTTGGGACCAGATGCCAACTCAAGGGGCCAGTTTCCCTGGAATGCAGCTTTGCAGTGGGCAGCAGAATCCCTTCAGTGTCTCCTGGCTGTGGCATCCTGTCTTGGTCCAGTGAGAGACCTGGAAGGCTGCAGAGCAGAGAGAAACACATTTGGGGGCATTCGTGGTTGCAAGCCTGGATGCCATGCCAAAGGGGCCTCAGAGGGAGCTGAAATGAGGAAGTCGTATTCCCTGGGAATACATCATTTTTTTGGTATGGCTTATTTTCATAGGAGAATTCCAGTAATTGAAGTCTGCCCATCTTTGAGCTTTGAGCCAAGGAACCAAAGCAGCTTCCAGAGTCATAAAAACCAGCTGAATCATCCAGCAGAGCCTGGGGCTGCCTGGGGTTCAGAAGGAGCGTTTGTGCCCAGGAAGAGCATGCAACTTTGGCAGCAAAGAAACGCCTGCTGCCTCACTTGTCCGATGGGGCACAAAATCAGCTTGGCAGACACTGACTGTCAAGTGAAGGCAGCTCAACTCTGCACCAACCCATTGTTTTTCTCCTTTGGCACTAAAGCGCTTGCCCACCAGCTGCCGCTTCTAGGCACGAGTGCAGGAAGACCCTTGCCTGGTCCTGCCTCTTTGCCAGCTGCGGTTCCTTGTCCCGACCTCCTCCACAATTTCCGCTTCTGCAGATTGCAGCATCCTTAAGATATGCGGCAGCTGCCTGGCACGATGGTGCCCTTGGGCAGCATGAGCCGTACCAAGAGGGGCATAGGACTTATCAAGGTGGAGGAGGGGATTGGTTCATCAGCCTAAACCAGCTCTGGCATGCAGCTGCTTTGCATAACATTCTCCCCCATGTCCTGGAAAGACCCCACCTGCAGACAAAGTCTGGCAGACTCTCTCTCAGCTGGAAACACAGCTGGCCTTGCCTGGTCAAAGAACCAGAGAGCAATATGTGTTCCCCAATGCTGAGAGAGCCAGATGTGGGTGGGGGACATTTAGGGGTGGGGCACTGGGCAGACGCAAAGTGGGTAAGACCAAAGGGGCTGAAGGATGCTGCCCTCTTCTCTCCCGGTGGCTGGTGCTGGCCCCGTGGCTGAGCTGTCTCTGCTTTTGAAGTGGCTCAGCATTGCCGATCATTTGGGGCATCAGAGAGGGAGGGATGGGTGGCTCTGACTTGGAGGAGAGCAGCCAAAGAGGGGGTCTCCCCTTGGCCACTGGGTGATAGTTGAGAAGAAGGGAGGGCAGACTCAGAAACAGAGGTGGTATTCAGCAGGTTCTGACCAGTTCTGGAGAATCAGTAGTGGAAATTTGGAGTACTTTGGAGAACTGGCCAATCCCACCTCTGACTGGCCCTGCCAACCCCATCTCTTCTCTGCCTCCCATCGAGTCCCAGCTGGGTCTTCTTTGGTTGCCCTGCACAGGAGAATGGAGCTGGAAAGCAGATTAGTGGGGTGAGGAGGGAAGGGGGATTTTGCAGTATCCTTCCTCTGGCATGCCCACCAAGCCATGCTCACCAAGCCACACCATACCCACCAGGCCACGGCCACAGAACCAGTAGTAAAAATTTTTGAATCCCACCACTGCTCAGAACAGGCAGGGCCGAGGGCAGCCCAGGGCAACACAAACAGAGAGAATCCACGTACATAGAAAACAGAGAGACACAACACAAAGAAAGCACAAACCAACACACAAACACAGAGGCAAGACTCTACTTTATTACACACAGAGCCATTTCCTGTGCACCACTTCCTATGCACCTTCTAGGAAAGGCATGGGAAGGATCCCAGAAGGCATGTGCCATGTGTTTTCCCTAACTTGTGTAACAAAATCATAACAATGGTTGGAGAAGTGTGGGTGTAACACAACAACTGCCTAATTTTCACCGACTGCATTTCTGGGCAAGAAGGATGCACCGCCCTTTCCCATCTGCTTGGGACGGGGGGCACTTGATCCTGGTCTCTTCAATCCATTTAATGACAAAGCCAGCCTGTCTCACTGCCTCTTCTACCATCTCCTTTTCCAGGTAAATGTTAGAGAACCTATGTTGGCCCACCGTGTAGTAGTGCCCTTCAAGGGTTGAATAAAACAGGAGGTGCCCGCCGGGTTTCAGGAGGGAACTGATGTTCCTGAAGGCCAATTGGTAGGTGGGGATGTCCTTGCAAGCCCCATCAAAGCACAAACTGGAGAGCAGGCAATCTGCAGGAGGAAGAACCAGCGGGGCCAAAGGGTTGGGTTGGGTCACATCGCATTTCAGGTACCGCTTGACGGCTCTTCGGACTTTCTCTTCCTTCTCTGGCCATTTTTCCCTGGAAGGAAAGACAGGAAGAATGTGACTTCTCTACTTCCAAATCTTGGTCACTCTAGAGTTGCCCTTCTTTTTATGCATGGAGATAGGTCAGGTGTCCCAGATCTGCTGTCCTTCAAGAACAGGAAAGCCCTTCTCTCGACAAAATCTCCTTCTTGCCTAGGTTCAAGTATCAGTCTGGAAAGGTCAAGGACAGTGCACCTCCGCCTTGGCAGCTCTTAAGATGTTTGGGGTTTCAACTCCCAAAATTCCCTGACAACATGAGGAATTCCAGTCTTGAGTGTTCCCCATGGAAAGCTGCAGACATGTAGTTTCTACAGCAGTCACCAATCTCTGTCTTGTTACCACTACCTCACAGGTGGGGAGGGGGATATAAATAATTTCAGTGAACTAATTATGAGCCATGAATAACTATGTCATCATAAATATTTCATGACTTCTGTCCATGGATAAAATATCAAGATGGAAATAGGTGATGGCAGCCCGTGTGATGGCATCTTAGGGTTGCTGTGGAAACGGTCAATTTATATGTTCAGCTCCCTGAGCAGAACATGGATTCTCACTGCTTTTCACCAGTAGGAAGGGGCAGGAGAAGAACCACTGGTGTCCTTTTCAGGTGAATGGGCAAGAGTAATGGGTGAGCCCACCGGGCAGATGGGCCAATTAAAACAAGGAGGAGAACATTGAAGTGTGTAGGGTTGAATAGGCTGCAAAGTTTGATTCTTCATCCATCTGAGTCCAATGCAAGAAGAAACCGAGATGGAAACCAATGGAGGGCTTTGGCTAGAGAAACCCTGCTTAGATACAGGTCCCACCAGGAGAGAAGGCTTGGGAAGGGGAGGCCCAGAGAAGACATGGACTATAGAGGACGAAGTGACCCTGCAGATCCTTCTGGAGCACTGCAGAAGAATTAAAACAGAGATCAAGTCTGGAAAACCTGGTTCAGCCTTTCCCATCTGCTCAGAAGAAACTGTGGACTTGTTGCCACTTTTCTTTCCTAGCAGAATGGACCCAAAAGCCATGCCTCAATCTTGGTGGCAGCTAGCAAAGCTTTCTGAAAGAGAGTCCCTTTTCCTCCTGCAATGTGGACTCTTCTGGTCTGCATAATTATTTTCCTGTTATGCTCCTAGTTGCAAAATCTCTCCTGCTGCATTTTCATACATGGACAGATTAGCCAAAGTTGAAAGAAAAGAATCTGGTTTCCTTCTCTAGTTGCCTTCTCTGGTTGAATCTAAATTAATCTTATACTCCTAAAGAATTTCAAAGGAAAAGCTACATTCTTCTTCTACCTACCTGTCTCCCTCCAATTCGCAGACGTATTTTATGATGGGGGTCCAGTCGAAAGCCCCCGGCTCCTTCCTCAGCCATCGCTGCATCTCCTCCCGGTTCTGGTCAAGGTAATCAGTGGCTATGATCTCCCGGAAGGACTCGCAGGCGGAGAGGAACTGGTGGATGGATGCACCACTGCCAATGTCGATCAGGGTATCTCCCTTGATGCCATCTGGAGCCCATCAACCCAACCACAGAATTTTTAAAGCTCATTCTACTTTGGGTCCTTCACAACTGCTACTCTGGCTACTGGTGCCAATTCCTTCCATTTGAATTGCCCCAGAAGCACTTTGAAGAGCATCCTGGAGCCCCCCTGATCACCTGGCAACCCCTCCCCTTCTTGGCATTCCCATGAACCTGTTCACAACCCACCTGTTTCCCCACTCTTAGGAAGAAATAAACACATCAAAAGAGATTGGGGAAACTTTTTTCCTTGTGTTTCATTGCCAGATCACTCTGCAGAAAAGGTCAAGTAAAAGAACATGAAAAGAACAGGGTTGGAAGGGATGTTTGTGACCATTTTGGGCATCTCCCTTTTGAAAGCTACTTTCATTCTTTGGCTGTTCGTACCCTGAAGAGGACGTCTAATTGAATTCTTTATTGCCATTGTACGTATATAATCAGTATACATACAACGAAATTCACAGTGGTGAAATCTAAGTGCTGCAGGTTACAATCCACAGAATTATGAAGACGAAAGCATGACTTTGAGATCTGCCTCTTGGCTCCTCCTAACCATCTCAGATCAACAAGCACCTCTCACCTTGAGGTTAAAGCTGGGAAAGTCAACACTTACCTACAGTGAAGGCCCTGTGGGCCCCTTTCAGGAAGAAGGTTACAAACTGACCCAGTCCATCATCCACAAGGCTAACTTTGTAGTAATTTTCCAGATGGTCTCTGGGATCAAAATGCTGAATGTAGAAATCTTTATCTGTACAAGACACTTCCATCATTACAGAAACACTCTTAAGAACTTCTGGTTGTCCCTTCCACGCTCTGAGAATTATTATACTTTGGTCTTTGCTAGCTCCACCTCCTGATTTCCCTTACATCTACATTCCTCAACAAAACACACTGTTGTAGCTCACAGCACAAGCATTTTGCCCATTTCCTGATTTGAAGCAAGAACCTGATCTTTCCATTTTATGCAATCGGATGTTCTCCCTTGGAAAAGAGGCACAAGAAGTCCCCCTTCCCCCTGGGGCAAAGAGAGGAAGGGGAAAAGGAAGAGGTGAATCCTATTGTGGAAGAGCCAGAGAAACAGGAGAGGCAGGGCAGAGAAGAATGCCTTTAGGGCCAGCTAGCCAAACCATCAGGCTCCACCTCCCCTTTCTTACTGCCCTACCTCTGGCTCAGAATCATAGGGCTGGAAGGGACCTCAAAAATCTTCTAGTCCCACCCCCTGCTCAAGGCATGAGTCCTATACCATCCCAATCAAATGGCCGGCCAGTTTATTTTTGAAAACCTCCAGTGGTGGAGCACCCACAACCCAAAAAGGCAAGCTATACCATTGACTGATGGTTCTCACTGTCAGAAGTTTCTCCTTCTTTCTAGGTTGTATGTCTCTTTGACAAGCTTCCGCCCATTACTTCTTGTCCTGACCTCTGGTGCCCTAGAGAATAAGTCAATCCCCTCTTCTTTGTGACAACCCCTCAAGTACCACTTGAAGTGGCAGTACCGCTTTGGTAAGACCACGCTTGGAATACCACAACCAGTTTTGGTCACCACAATACAAAAGAGTTGTTGAGACGTTAGAAAGAGTGCAGAGAAGAGCAACCAAGATGGTTAGGGGACTGGAGGCTAAAACATATAAAGAACGGTTGCAGGAATTGGGTATGTCTGTTGTTATGTTTGCGTGAAGAGTCAGATGCGAAGAGCTTCAGTGAAGAGTTTATTAGTGACTACAGCTCGAATGGACCCGTCTTGGCTGGGCTACGGCTGCTACTTATAGCCAGCAGCCGCAGTTCCCAGCCAATCAGAGTGCAGGGTTTTTCCACACTTTTCAAACCAATCATATTTGACATTTTACAAGAACAATTCAAACTAAACCAATGACATTCAAACCTACATACATAACATTTGTAATGAAGAGAAGGACTAGGGGTGACACGCTAAGAGTCTTCCAATGTTTGAGGGGCTGTCACAGAGCGGAGTGGGGTCAACCAATTCTCCAAAGCACCAGAAGGCCAGACAAGAAACAATGGATAGAAACTAATCCAGGAGAGAAGCAACCTAGAACTTAGGAGAAATTTCATGACAGTGAAAATAATTAATCAGTGGGACGGTTTGCTTCCAGAAATTGTGGGTGCTTCATCACTGAAGGTTTTCCAGAAGAGAACGGGCAGACATTTTTCTGAAAATGTGTAGGGTCTGCTGCCTGAGCAGGGTGTGGGTCTAGAAGACCTCCAAAGTCCCTTCTGATTTTATTATTCTGTATTCTGCCTTCAGTATTGACAGTCAGCTATCATCCCTAATCCTTCTGTTCAATAGGCTAGCCCAGAGTTCTCCAAACTTGGCAACTGTAAGACTTGTGGTCTTCAACTCCCAGAATTCTCCAGCCAGCTATGAGAATTCTGGGAGCTGAAGTCCACAAGTCTTACAGTTACCAAGATTGGAGGCCTCTGGGCTGGACATACCTAGTTCCCTCCACCGTTCATCATATGATTTAGCCTCCACAGCCTTTACCACCTTTGTTGCTCTACTCTACACACTTCCCAGAGTCTCCACATCTTTTTCGTATTGTGGTGATCAAAGCTCAGTGCAGAATCCCAAGTGTGCTCTTACCAGTGTGGTACAAAGCGGTACTTTCACTTCTTCTTCTCTTGAAGCTATGCTTCTCTTGGTGCAGCCTAGGACTGTGTTGGCTTTTTTGGCAGTTGTGTGGCTCCTCTGTGAGACTGAGGAGGAGGTGGAAGGGTGCTTGGTGGGGCTTGAAGGTTTTATCTTCAAGAAAAAGTTTCTGTCTTTTGTTTTTCCTCCTAATTCCTGCACTGGAAAGTAGCATTATAATTTTACAATGCAGTCCAGCCTCGTGATTTTTGGAGTTATCTCCAGCCATCTTCCTTTCTCTCCTTTGCAGAGAGTGACACAGAGAGACGGACACACACACACACACAATGAAAGACACCATGCCCTTCTCTCATTCTCCTATTTCCCCCTTTAAGCTCTTCCTCTTGCCAAGGACCTGTTTCATCGGGGCTTCAGCTCAGCTCCAGAGTCCAACACTCCTTTGGGACAACCTCTCTTCCCTTTCATTTCTGAATTCCAACTCTGTTTCCTAAATGCCCAGCTCCTCTCGTAACTTTTTTAGCTTAACCCATCCATCCCTTACTTCCCGCTTGTTGGCTCCAAAGGGTTGCTATTTATAGCAGCTGGGGAGTAGCATCTATTTCAGCTCCTGGTTTATTAGTCTCCTGGAGCTGAGCCCAGAACAGGTAGGGTAGCATTTCTCAACTTTGGCAACTTTAAGAGGAGCAGATTCCAACTCCCGGAATTTTACCCCCACAATTAGAACTTAAATCCGATATTATCTGATCCTTAGAGATACACTCCCAAGCCAAAATAGTTTGTGTCCTGGGCTGCCCTGACCCTTCAGGGCTGCTTGAGCTGTTCTTCAAAACCTATACTCTAAACTGATCAAATAGGACAAATTCTGGGTGGAATTTTTCCCTGAAATATCTGAAGAATGTCCTCTGTTCTCCTGAATGCCTTCCCTGTTCTCAGAAACATTTTGGGTTCCAAGGGCATTAAACCATCTCTTGTCTCCCAAATAAGAGAAATCCAGCAAAAATGGATCTTGTGATAGTGGCGGTCTTCTTCTTCTGCGACCATTTCTGCCACCTGCCCACTCAATGTCTTCTTCCTGCTAGAAGCACAATAATGGCAGGGCAAGAACTTGGGAGTAATGATCATCTCTCTCTTGATTTCCTTATATTGGCTCATATAGTCCCAAAAGTTGCATCAAGAAAGCTGAATGACCCCAACGAACCTCTAGCAAACAAATGGAAGACAAACTTCTGCAGGTTCATCTCTCCCATTTAGCCCCAAGAGAGCTTCAGACCTCTTCTTCCCAACCTGGATCCTTCAAATAGTGCACGTCATGCCACCCTTCCCACATTCTGAAGACAACATTTTGCAGAAGACTCTTTCAGGCCCTGAAGGCATGGAGGTGACCTTTGGACATGTCTTCAGAACCTCTACTAAGAATGAGCTGCTAAGTCCATTCAGGAATTCTACTAACACGCAGAAGCAAATCTTTATGTGAGGAGCAAAGTGCATAGCTGCTCAGATATGCCCAGACAGCTCAGCTCTGTACCAACCCATTGTTTTTCTCCCTTGCCAACCAGGTGCCTCTTCTAGGCATGAGTACTACCTTGTCCTGCCACTTTGCCAGCTGTGGTTCCTTGTCCTCACTTGAACCACAATTTCGTGGGCAGCCTGACCTGTGGCAAAGGGACCTACTATCAAAGTGGAGGAGGGGATTGGTTCACCATCTTAAAACAGCTCTGGTATGCAGCTGCTTTGCAAATCATCCTCCCCTGTATCCTGGAAAGACCCCACAACTGGACACACTCTGATGGAGTCCCTGCAATAAGTTTTACCCAACTCCTCAAGATCCAGATGTCAGTGGGAGGACATTTAGAGGTGGGACACTGAACAGATAAGAAAGGGATAAGATCAAGATGGCTGAAGGAAGCTGCTCCCTGATCTCCCAGCCACCAGGGGTAGCCCCTTGGGTGATCCTGCCTCTGCTTTGATCCTGCCTCAGCCTTGCTGCTCATTGGGGAAGCAGAGAGAGAGGGATGGGTGGCTCTGACTGGCAGAAGAGCAGCCACCAGAGGCACCAAGAGATTCGCCCCTCAGCCAGTGGCAGGGTAGCCAGGAAGAACGGAGTGCCCTCTCAGAAAGGTCGGGGCTGAGGGCAACCCAGGGCAACACGTGCACAGAGAATTTATGTACATAGAAAACAGAGAGACACAACACAAGGTAAGCAGAAACCAACAGGCAAACACAGAGGGAAGACATCAATTTATTGCATGCCTACAAGGAAAGTCATGGAGAAGAGCAGAGAAGCCACGTGGTGTGTGCTTTCCCTAATTGGTATAACATATTCATTACAATAGCTGGGGAAACCTCTGGGTGTTACATTGGCAACTGCCTGATTTTCATCGGCTACATTTCTGGGCAAGAAAGATGCACAGCTTCTTCCCATCGGCTAGACAAGGGGGGATGTTCACGCTAGTCTCCTCAATCCACTTGATGACAAAGCCAGCCTGTCTCACTGCCTCTTCTATCACCTCCTTCTCCAGGTACAGGGTGGAGAATTTGTGTTGGCCCACCATGTAGTAATTCTCCTCAATCGTTGAATGGAAGAGAAGGTGCCCCCCTGGTTTCAGGAGAGAACTGATGTTCCTGAAGGCCAATCGGTAGGTGGGGATGTCCTTGCAAGCCCCATCGAAGCACAGGGTTGAAACCAAACAATCTGCAGGAGGAAGAACCAGCGGGGCCAAAGGGTTGGATTGGGTCACATCGCATTTCAGGTACCGCTTGACGGCTTTTCGGACTTTCTCTTCCTTCTCTGGCCATTTTTCCCTGGGGAGAAAGACAGGAAGAATATGACCTGCCTACCTCCAAATGCTGGTCACTCTGGAGTTGTCCTTCTTTTTATGGATGGAGATAGGTCAGGTCTCCCAGGTCTGCTGTCCTTCAAGAACAGGAAAGCCCTTCTCTCAAGAAAATCTCCTTCTTGCCTAGGTTCAAGTATCAGCCTGCAAAAGCCAAGGGCAGGATTCCTCAGCCTTGGCAGCTCTTAAGATATATGGGCTTCAGATGCCAACATTTCCCAACCAGTACAAGCAACCCTGGATTACAGTTGGCAGTCACTAATCCCTTTCTCTTGGCATCCCCTACTTCACCGGTGGAGAAGACCATACAAATTATTTCAATAAATTAATAATGAGCCCTGTGTGACTATGTCATCACCAAAATTCCATGATTTAAGGTGAGAACGGAAAGAGGTGATGGCAGCCTCTCTGTAATGAACCCTAATCCTCTCTGGCATCCTAGGGTTGCTTCGGAAATGGTCAATGTGTATGTTCAGTGAGTTCCCTCCTGAGCAGCACATGGATTCCCACTGCCTTTCTCCAGGAGCAACTGGCAGGAGAAGAAGAACCACCTGAACCAGGAGGAGATGACTTTGCAGGTCTTTCTGAAGCATTGCTGAAGACTTAACACAGAGACTGAGTGTGAAACCATTGATTCTCCACTTCCCATTTGCCCAGGAGAGACAGTGAACTTGTTGCCCATTTGCTTTGCTACCACAATGGGCACATGTATTTCAGCAGCAGTTGGCCATGGTCAGTTTGGTTCTTCAATGTGGATTCTCCTGGTCTGCACGGTTATTCCTCTGTTAAGCTCCTGGTTGCAAATCTCTCCAGTTGCATTTTCATACATGGACAGATTAGCCAAAGTTGAAAGAAAAGGATCTGGTTTACTTCTCTAGTTGAATCTAAATTAATCTTATACTCTTAAAGACTTTCAAAGGAAAAGCTATGTTCTTCTTCTACCTACCTGTCTCCCTCCAGCTCACAGACGTATTTCACGATGGGGGTCCAGTCAAAAGCCCCCGGCTCCTTCCTCAGCCATCGCTGCACCTCCTCCCGGTTCTGGTCAGTATAATCACTGGCTATGATCTCCTGGAAGGACTCGCAGGCAGAGAGGAACTGGTAGATGGTTGGGCCAGTGCCAATGTCGATCAGGGTGTCTCCTCTGATGCCATCTGGAGCCCATCAAGCCAAATACAGAGTTTTTCAACTTCAGTTTGCTTTGGGTCCTTTATATCTGCTATTCTGCATATTGATACCTATTTTCCCCCATCTGAACGGCCCCAGAAGCACCAGAAGCCCTTTGAAGAGCATCCTGGAAGCCCCCTGATCACCTGGCAACCCCTTTCCTTCTAAGCATTGCCATGAACCTATTCCCAACCCAGCCGCTTGCTCATTCCTCAAGAAGAAGTACACACAGGCAAAAACTTTTGTCCACAGGCCAATTGCTTGGGTTTCATTTCCACAGCAGTCTGTAAACTGCTTAGACTTCTCCCATCTGGACGCCGCTATAGGGCATTACTTGCCAAAACAATAGACCCAAAGATAGTTTTTGCTCCTGTGCCGTCACTCTGCTGAACACCTAATTTCCACAATACTGTCTTAGGCCGAACGATATTTGCCCATGTAAGTCGGCTGTATTGACATTCTTCTTCTCATCTTTCTCATCTTCCCTAATACCTTCTCCTATTGGTATCTATGATTTATCACTTGTTGTATCTTATGATTAATGATTGTGACTACGATCTATGATGCATGACCTATTACCTTGTTTTTTATATATACACTGAGAGCTTATGCACCAAAGACAAATTCTTTGTGTGTCCAATCACACTTAACCAATAAAGAATTCTGTTCTCTTCTCTTCTGTTCTGTTCCATTCCATTTTATTCCATTCTATAAAAGGTCAAGTAATGTTTTGGCATCTGCCTCTTGTAAGCTATTTCTACCTTGTAGCTTTTTCTACCCTGAAGAGGACACCTAAATGGTGCAAGTTATAGTCAGCAGAATTCTGAATATAACAGAAGAAAAGATTTGGAAACCTCTTGGACGTCTTCTCATCTTCCTGGTCATGCAGAAGACCCTACACCATTCTGGACAAATGCCTGTCCAATCTCTTCCTAAAAACCTCCAGTGATGGAGCACCAATAACTTCTGAAGGCAAGCTGATGAACTGTTAGGAAATTCTCCTTCATTCTAGGTTGCTTCTCTCCTTGATTAATTCCCATCCGTTGTTTCTTGCTCTGCTTTTCGGTACTGTGGAAAATAACCCGACCCCTATTCCTTGTGGTGGCCCCTCACCTATTGGAACACTGCTCTCGTGTCACCTCTAGCCTTCCTTGTCTATGATTAGACCTACCCAATTCCTGCAACCATTCCTCATATGTTTTAGCCTTCAACCCACTAATCATCTTTGTTGCTCTTCTATGCTCTCTTTCTAGAGTCCCAACACCTATTTTATATCATGTTGACCAAAGCTGGATGCAATATTCCCAGCATGAATATGAACAATTGAGCTTGCGTTGTGCCTCTTGGCCTCTCCTGACCATCTCTGACCAAGAAGCCTTGGGGTTAAAATTGAGAAAGTCAGCACTTACCTATGGTGAATGCCCTGTGGGCCCCTTTCAGGAACGAGATTAAAACCTGGTCATCATCATCATCCAAGTTAACTTTATAATAGGTTTCCAGATAATCTCTGGGAAGAAAATGCTCATTATAGAACTCTCCCTCTGTGAAAGGCTCCTCCATCACCCCAGAAACTCTTTGTCTGGTTGCTCCTCTCAAGTTCTGAGCTTGATCATATTTTTATCTTGGTTAGCTCCACCCCCTGGTTTTTCTTACGGATCGGTTTCTCAACAAAGGCCGGTGTTGCAGGCTGCAGCGTGGCACCGAAAAAGCTGCTAATTATAGCAACCAGAGAGTAGCATCTATTTCAGCTCCTGCTGGATTGCTCTCCAGCACTTCAGTCCAGGACAGGTAGATGAGCTTTTCTCAGCCCTGGCAACTTTCAGAGGAGTGGACTTCAGCTCTCAGAATTCGCCCCTGATGGGAGAATGCAAAATCTAATATTATCTGATCTGATCTAATCAAGATTCGCCCCTCAGCCAGTGGCTGGGTAGCCAGGAAGAGTGGAGTGCCATCGCAAAAACGGCAGGGCTGAGGCAGTGGTGGGATTCAAAAATTTTTTACTACTGGTTCTGTGGGCGTGGCTTGGTGGGCGTGGCAGGGGAAGGATACTGCAACATCCCTCTTCCCTCCCATCCCCACTAACCTGCTTTCCAGCTCCATTCTCCTTTGCAGGACAACCAAAACGACCCAGCCGATCAGCTGGGACTCAATGGGAGGCAGAGAAGTGATGGGGTTGGCGGGGCCAGTCAGAGGTGGGATTGGCCGGTTCTCCGAACTACTCAAAATTTCCGCTACCGGTTCTCCAGAACTAGTTAAAACCGGCTGAATACCACCTCTGTCTGAGGGCAGCGCAGGGCAACATGTGCACAGAGAATCCATGTAGATAGAAAACAGAGAGACACAACACAAGGAAAGCAGAAACCAACACGCAAACACAGAGGCAAGACGCTGCTTTATTACATGCCTACAAGGAAAGGCATGGAGAAGAGCAGAGAAGGCATGTGCTGTGTGCTTTCCCTAACTGGTATAACACATTCTCTGCAATAGCTGGAGAAGCCTCTGGGTGTTACATGGATTTTCACGGGCTACATTTCTGGGCAAGAAGGATGCACATTTTCTTCCCATCGGATAGAGAAGGGGGGATGTTCATCCTGGTCTCTTCAATCCACTTGATGACAAAGCCAGCCTGTCTCGCTGCCTCTTCTACCATCTCCTTCTCCAGGTAGAGGGCTGAGAACTTGTGTTGGCCCACCATGTAGTAATGCTCCTCAAGTGTTGAACAAAACAGGAGGTGCCCCCCTGGTTTCAGGAGGGAACTGATGTTCCTGAAGGCTGATCGGTAGGTGGGGATGTCCTTGCAAGCCCCATCGAAGCACAAACTGGAGAGCAGGCAATCTGCAGGAGGAAGAACCAGCGGGGCCAAAGGGTTGGGTTGGGTCACATCGCATTTCAGGTACCGCTTGATGGCTCTTCGGACTTTCTCTTCCTTCTCTGGCCATTTTTCACTGGGAGGAAAGACAGGAAGAATGTGACTTGTCTGCTTCCAAAGCTTGGTTACTCTAGAGTTGCCCTTCTTTTTATGCATGGAGATAGGTCAGGTCTCCCAGATCTGCTGTCCTTCAAGAACAGGAAAGCCCTTCTCTCTAGAAAGCTCCTTCTTGCCTAGGTTCAAGTGTCAGTCTGCAAAAGCCAAGGGCAGGATTCCTCAGCCTTGGCAGCTCTTAAGATATATGGGCTTCAGGTGCCAACATTTCCCAACCAGCACAAGCAACCCTGGATTAGAGTTGGTGGTCACCAATCTCTTTGTCTTGGCATCCCCTACTTCACAGGTGGAGAAGACCGTATAAATTATTTCAATAAATTAATAATGAGCCCTGTGTGACTATGTCATCACCTAAATTGGCGGGGAGTTGGGTCGGGGTTGGGGCTCTACTAAAACAAAAAAGAGGGTCACTAGGGCCCCTTTAATCAAATTTTCAAACAAATTTTTAAGTAGGTTAGGGAGGAGGGTGGGTAATGATGCCGGGAGTGTGGATTGCAGCCCGGTTCGTGGCGTGGGGGGTGGGGGTTGGGGGCCAGTGGGGGCCTGGAGTGCAGACCAGGGATTGCAATCCCCAGGGTGGTTGGGATCGACAGGAGACGATGAGGCATAGGGCCAGATCATGTGTTGGGGCCTTGGCTCGCTATCTTCGAGCGGTGGTGCGCTCTGACCCTATGGGGACCCCGGGGCTCAGGCTGGTGTATTTTATTGCCAGGTCCGTGGCTAATAAGTCTTCCCTCCTCCGCGATGTGATTGAGGAGGAGGCTGCGGACCTGGCTTGCATCACCGAGACCTGGTTGGGGCCGGAGGGAGGAGTCCCTCTGGTTGATTTATGCCCCCCAGGTTTTCAGATTTTGCACCGGCCACGGGCTCAGGGGAGGGGTGGTGGAGTGGCTGTGGTTATTCGTGAGACCCTGATTCCAAGGGAGGTCACTGTTCCTGAGATAGGCGGGAGTGAAACCCTCCTCCTGAGGTGGGGGCCTGGTGGTCGGGTGGGCTTGCTGCTGACATACCTTTCCCCCAGCTGTGTGACAGCAACCCTGCCTGGGTTTCTCGATGTTCTCTCAGGGGTGGTGGTGGATCTCCCGGGGCTTATGGTCCTGGGTGATTTCAATCTGCCTTCCCTGGGGGGAGCGTCGGGTTTGGCCCAGGAATTCATGGCCTCCATGGGGGCCATGGGCCTGACCCAGTTGATTCAAGGCCCGACTCACGAGGGGGGAAACACCCTCGACCTAGTTTTTGTCTCGGAACAGTGGCGTAGTGATAGAGGGCAGGCCAGTTATATGACACTGCCCATCCCATGGTCTGATCACTATCTCCTGCGGCTGGTCTTCCAACAGGCTACTCCCCACTGCTGGGATGAGGAACCACTCAGATGGTTCCGCCCCAGATGCCTGATGGACCCTGAGAGGTTCCAGGTAGAACTGGGGTCTTTCCCCACTTCCCTTGCCCACAACTCTGCCGAGGACCTGGCGGCTGCTTGGCAACAGGCTGCTATGGCTGCTCTCGACAGGGTTGTCCCCATGCGTCCCCTCACATGCCGTGGATCCCGGGTGGCTCCTTGGTATACTGAGGAGCTCCAGGAGATGAAGCGCCATCGGAGGGGTTTAGAGAGCAGGTGGAGGGCCACCCGCTCCCAATCTGATCGAGCCCAGCTAAGAGCCCATATTAGGACTTACCTGGTAGCTATGAGGGCGGCGAGAAGGTCTTATCTCTCCGCCCTCATAGCGTCCGCAGATAACCGCCCAGACGCCCTGTTTAGGGTCACCCGCTCTTTCCTGCATCCGGGGGAGGCGGTGGACCCTCTTCGGGGAAGGGCTGAGGAATTTGGTCAATATCTGTCGGATAAGGTCGCGTGGATTCGGGGCGGGTTGTGTTCCACCTTGCAGTGGTCTGAGGATCGGGGTGCAAGCAGTCTGGCCAATGTGATCTGGGCTGAGTTCGATCCTGTTTCCAAGGATGAAGTGGACAGGATTATGCGGCATCTGAGTTCCACCACATGTTTGTTGGACCCGTGCCCTTCCTGGCTGGCTTATGCCTCCAGGGAGGTCACCTGCGGTTGGCTCCGGGCAATGGTCAACGCTTCATTAAGGGAGGGTGTCTTTCCCTCCGCCTTGAAAGAGGTGGTGGTGAGGCCCCTCCTGAAGAAGCCTGCCCTGGACCCGACCATGTTAGACAACTTCCGTCCAGTCTCCAACCTTCGTTTTTTGGCGAAGGTTGTCGAGAGTGTGGTGGCTCAGCAGTTTCCACTTTTCCTGGATGAAGCGGACTACCTAGATCCGTACCAATTGGGCTTCCGGCCCGGTTTCAGCACGGAGACGTCATTGGTCACACTGATGGATGATCTCTGGAGGGCCCGGGACAGGGGTTTTTCCTCTGTCCTGGTCCTATTAGTGACTTAAAACAGAGACTGAGCATGGAACCATTGATTGTCCACTCCCCATTTGCCCAGGAGAGACAGTGAACTTGTTGCCCATTTGCTTTGCTACCACAATGGGCACATGTATTTCAGCAGCAGTTGGCCATGGTCAGTTTGGTTCTTCAATGTGGATTCTCCTGGTCTGCACGGTTATTCCTCTGTTAAGCTCCTGGTTGCAAAATCTCTCCAGTTGCATTTTCATACATGGACAGATTAGCCAAAGTTGAAAGAAAAGGATCTGGTTTACTTCTCTAGTTGAATCTAAATTAATCTTATACTCTTAAAGACTTTCAAAGGAAAAGCTACATTCTTCTTCTACCTACCTGTCTCCCTCCAGCTCACAGACGTATTTCACGATGGGGGTCCAGTCAAAAGCCCCGCTCCTTCCTCAGCCATCGCTGCACCTCCTCCCGGTTCTGGTCAGTATAATCACTGGCTATGATCTCCTGGAAGGACTCGCAGGCAGAGAGGAACTGGTAGATGGTTGGGCCAGTGCCAATGTCGATCAGGGTGTCTCCTTTGATGCCATCTGGAGCCCATCAAGCCAAATACAGAGTTTTTCAACTTCAGTTTGCTTTGGGTCCTTTATATCTGCTATTCTGCATATTGATACCTATTTTCCCCCATCTGAACAGCCCCAGAAGCACCAGAAGCCCTTTGAAGAGCATCCTGGAAGCCCCCTGATCACCTGGCAACCCCTTTCCTTCTAAGCATTGCCATGAGCCTATTCCCAACCCAGCCGCTTGCTCATTCCTCAAGAAGAAATACACACAGGCAAAAACTTTTGTCCACAGGCCAATTGCTTGGGTTTCATTTCCACATCAGTCTATAAACTGCTTAGACTTCTCCCATCTGGACGCCGCTATAGGGCATTACTTGCCAAAACAATAGACCCAAAGATAGTTTTTGCTCCTGTGCCATCACTCTGCTGAACACCTAATCTCTGAGCATCTCTGATCAAGAAGCCTCCCTCAACTTGGGGTTAAAATTAAGAAAGTCAACACTTACCTATGGTGAATGCCCTGTGGGCCCCTTTCAGGAAAAAGGTTGTAATCTGGTCATCATCATCCAAGTTAACTTTATAATAGGTTTCCAGATAATCTTTGGGAAGAAAATGCTTGGCATAGAACTCTCCCTCTGTGAAAGGCTCCTCCATCACCCCAGAAACTCTTTGTCTGGTTGCTCCTCTCAAGTTCTGAGCATGATCATATTTTTATCTTGGTTAGCTCCACCCCCTGGTTCTCTTACGGATCGGTTTCTCAACAAAGGCCGGTGATGCAGGCTGCAGCGTGATTGGTTTGCCCTGCCAATTGCCAAGAGATTTGAAGCCAGGACCTGACCTCTCCTCTCCCTCTTATGCAATCAGATGATTTTCCCTGGAAAAGATGCAGTAGAAGGGCCCCTTCCTCTCCCGTCAAGGAAAGGAGGGGGAAAGGAGGGGGAAAGGAGGGGGTGAATCTTCTTGTAAGAGGGCAGGATAGGCATGGCAGGGACTAAGGTCTTTGTGGCTAGATCTTCAAAGAACCAGCTGCACCTCCCTGCTCTGACCACCCTACACAGCAAAGTGTCTTTTAACCCACAAAGAGAAGTCAGCAAAAATGAGACTGGGCTCAACAATTCAAGTGCATCTCTTGGGGGACTGCAGAAAAAAATGTTCCTGATAATTGCCCCAGTGGGGCTTGCCCACTCTGTCCTTAGCTCCCCTCCTCTTTTCTGAAAGCATGACCCATGGATGCTGCCCCCTCTATGCCACCCAGAGAATCCACTGAGAGAGACACCACAAGGACAATAGAAACCAACATACAAATAAAGAGGCTTTATTACTTTATTACACATAGAGCCATTTCCTAGATGCCTACTAGGAAGGCATGGAGAAGATTACAGAAGCTACATGGTGTGTACTTTCCCAAGGTGATATAACAAAATCATGATAATGGTTGGGGAAACCTCTGGGTGTTACATCAACAGCTGCCTTATTTCACTGGCTACATTTCTGGGCAAGAAGGATGCACAGCTTCTTCCCATTGGCTATAGAAGGGGGCATGTTGAACCTAGTCTCTTCAAGCCACTTGATGACAAAGCCAGCCTGTCTCACTGCCTCTTCTACCATCTCCTTCTCCAGGTAGAGGGCTGAGAACTTGTGGTGGCCCACCATGTAGTAATGCTCCTCAAGTGTTGAACAAAACAGGAGGTGCCCGCCTGGTTTCAGGAGAGAACTGATGTTCCTGAAGGACAATCGGTAGGTGGGGATGTCCTTGCAAGCCGCATCAAAGCACAGGGTGGAGAGCAGGCAATCTGCAGGAGGAAGAACCAGCGGGGCCAAAGGGTTGGGTTGGGTCACATCACATTTCAGGTACCGCTTGATGGTTCTTTGGACTTTCTCTTCCTTCTCTGGCCATTTTTCCCTGGGGAGAAAAGACAGGAAGAATATGACCAGCTTATCTCCAAACATACGTTAACTACACTACTAACATGGGCAGCCTCCTGCCCATACCCTCTTATCTTTCTTGGTAACCTCAACCTACCTCTTATTAATTGGACCCTAAACGAATGTAAAACTGAACCCATACATGCAGCCCTGTACAATGCTGTAACTAATCTGAGACTAGATCAACTAGTAGCTAACAACATGAGACTCAACAACTGCCTTGATCTTATCTTTTGCAACAGCTTAAACTCAATTTATGGGCTCCAAATAAAAGAACCCTTCTCCAACAGTGACCACAGCATGATTAACTTTTGCCTCAATATGCGTCCTTTCAAAAATCATCATAATGATGGAATCTCCAATTATAATTTAAAAAAAACCAACTATTCAACACCACCGACAAGACTGCTATCCTTCAAAAAGACCTTGACTGTGTGTCAGAATGGTCAAACAAATGGAAACTTCAAATCTCAACCAACAAATGCTCTGCCTTACACATTGGCAAAAAAAAAAATCAGAACATAAAATGCAAGCTAGATGGTCACAACCTTGTAGACAACCCGCACTTTGTCAAGGACCTTGGAGTACTCATCTCTAATGATCTAAGTGCCAGAGCCCACTGTAACAACATTGCCAAAAAGGCATTAAGAGTTGTTAACCTAATCTTGCATAGCTTCTTACTGGTAATATTGTACTCCTAACAGAGTATACAAAACATTTGCTAGACCAATTCTCAAATCCTGCTCCTCTGTCTGGAACCTGCTCTGCATATCGGACATTAATACGATTGAGAGAGTCCAGAGATATTTCACGAGAAGAGTCCTCCACTTCTCTACTTGCAACAGAATACCTTATACCACCAGGCTTGAAATTTTGGGCTTAGACAACTTAGAACTATGCCTCCTTCGGTCTGACCTAAGCGTGGTACATAAAATTATCTGCTACAATGTTCTACCTGTCAATGACTACTTCAGCTTCAACCACAACAATACATGAGCACACAATAGATACAAACTTAAGGTAAACCGCTCCAAACTCGATTGCAGAAAATACGACTTCAGCAACAGAGTTGTCAATGCCTGGAATACACTACCTGACTCTGTGATCTCTTCCACAAACCCCCAAAACTTTAACCTCAGACTGTCTACTGTTGACCTCACCCCATTCCTAAGAAGTCTGTAAGGGGCGTGCATAAGCGCACCAACATGCCTACCGTTCCTGTCCTAATGTCTCTCTTTTATTTGTACCCATTTCATGTAATCGTAATCATGTTCTAATTATATCTGTTATCTAATACATGCTTGACAAATAAATAAATAAGTAAGTAAATAAATAAATAAATAAATAAATAAATAAATAAATAAAAGTCAACCTAGAATGTCCTTCTTTTTATGGATGGAGATAGGTCAAGTTTTCCAGGTCTGTTGTCCTTCAAGGATAGGAAAGCCCTTCTCTCGAGAAAATTTCCTTCTTTCCTGGATTCAAAAAATTTCAACCTTGACAACTCCTATGACGTAAAGATTTCAGATCCCAAAATTCCCCAGCCAACACATGGAGCATTGGATTAGAGTTGGGTCCCCATATAACTGCCATTGTGGTCACCAATCTCTTCATCTTGGCATCACCTACCTCACAGATGGGGAGGGGGCTATACATCATTTCAATAAATTAATAATGAGCCCTGTGTGATTATGTCACCATAAAAATACCCTGATCCATATCCCTGAATAAAATATTCGGATGCAAAAAGATAATGGCAGCCTTAGTGTGATGAAGTCTCCTTTCTGGCACACTTAGGGATGATCTGGAAATTTATACGTTCAGTCCAATTTATAAGTTCAGTTAATTCACTCCAGAGAAGCACATGAATTCCAACTGCCTTTCTCCAGTAGCAGGAAAAGAACCATATGTTTTCTTCTCAGGTTAATGGTTGAGTCCACTGGGCAATGTGCCAACTGAAACAAGGAGGAGAACATCAAGGTGTGGAGGGTAGAATAGGCTCCAGAGTTTGGTACTCATCTTTCTGAGGCCAACGCAAGAAGAAACAAATATATAACAAAGTTGGAAGCCAATGGAGGCCTTTGGCTAGAGAGACGCTGCTTAGATACAGGTCCCACCAGGAGAGAAAGCTTGGGAAGGGTAGGCCCAAAGAAGACATGGACCTTTGAGGAGGAGATGACCCTGCAGATCCTTCTTCTTTTTTTAATAAATATTTTTATTGTACTTTTTTCTTTTTACAGATGTCAATCATCTTTGTACTGAGGCATCTTTGTTACATACACACATTTCCATACATTTCTAATTATTCATATGCATTTCTATATCTTCTTCTAATCTCTACAATTAATATTCCTATTGTCCATTCATTCATACCAATTCTCCCAAACCATATAATATTCTGAGTCTTCCTTTCCTTTTAACTCTAGGGTAAGTTTATCCATTTTCCCACAATCTAAGATCTTTTGGATTACTAGACCTTCTGACGGGATAGTATCTTTTTTCCAACATTGTGCGAGTGTGATTCTCACTCCTGTGGTTATATGAAAAATCATGTATTTTATCTTTTTATTATATTTCCCCTTAATTATCCCTAAAAGGAACAATTCTGGCTTCAATTCTATTTGACATTTTGTAATTTTGTACAACCATTTTTGTATTTTAATCCAATACTTTTTAACTTTGGGGCATAGCCACCATGAATGAAAGAAAGTACCTTGCCCCTGTTTGCATAACTTGGGTTCAGATTTGGATACATTTTTGCCATCCTTGTTGGGGCCAAATGCCAACGATAAAACATCTTATATTGATTTTCCTTGTATGCAGCAGACTTCGTTATTGTATAGTTTTTATTCCATTTCCTCCCCAATCTTCAAGCTCAATAGTATGTCTGAAATTTTTGGCCAATGCTATCACAGGTCCTTTTACTATTTCCTCTTCCATGTCGAATTTTAGTAAATAGTTATATATTCTTGATATTAATTTATCTTCTGAGCCTACCAAAATTTTATCTAGATAAAAATCATCTGCCATCTGGAGCCCATCAAGCCAAATACAGAGTTTTTCAACTTCACTTTTCTTTGGGTCCTTTATATCTGCTATTCTGCATATTGATACCTATTTTCCCCCATCTGAACTGCCCCAGAAGCACCAGAAGCCCTTCGAAGAGCATCCTGGAAGCCCCCTGATCACCTGGCAACCCCTTTCCTTCTAAGCATTGCCATGAACCTATTCCCAACCCAGCCGCTTGCTCATTCCTCAAGAAGAAGTACACACAGGCAAAAACTTTTGTCCACAGGCCAATTGCTTGGGTTTCATTTCCACAGCAGTCTGTAAACTGCTTAGACTTCTCCCATCTGGACGCCGCTATAGGGCATTACTTGCCAAAACAATAGACCCAAAGATAGTTTTTGCTCCTGTGCCATCACTCTGCTGAACACCTAATCTCTGAGCATCTCTGATCAAGAAGCCTCCCTCAACTTGGGGTTAAAATTAAGAAAGTCAACACTTACCTATGGTGAATGCCCTGTGGGCCCCTTTCAGGAAAAAGGTTATAATCTGGTCATCATCATCACCAGAAGCCCTTCAAAGAGCATCCTGGAAGCCCCCTGATCACCTGGCAACCCCTTTCCTTCTGAGCATTGCCATGAGCCTATTCCTTTCCCACCTGTCCTCCCCTATCTCAAGAAGAAATAAACAAATGTGAAAGAGATTGGGGAAACGTTGGTCCACAAGCCAATTGCTTGGATTTCATTTCCACCTGAGTCTGCAGAAAAACTCAAGTAATGTTTCTGACTGTGTTGGCATCTGCCTTTTGTAAGCTACATCCATTTTGTGGCTGTTTGTACCCTGAAGGGGACATCTAAGTGGTGCAGGTTATGGTCAGCAGAATTATGAAGATGAAAGCATGACTTTGAGCACTGCTCTTGGCTCCTCCTGACCATCTCAGATCAACAAGCGTCCCTCACCTTGAGGTTAAAGTTGGGAAAGTCAACACTTACCTAGGGTGAAGGTCCTGTGGGCTCCTTTCAGGAAGAAGGTTAGAAGGTTACGCACTCCATTTTCATCAAAGTTAACTGTATAATATGTTTCCATATAGTCTCTGGAAACAAAATGCTCAGAGTAGAAGTCTCCCTCTGTGAATGGTTCCTCCATCACCCCACAGACTCTATTACCAACCTCTGGTTGCTCCTTTCAAACTCTTGAGCATTTTTATATTTTTATCTTTGTTGGCTCAGCCCTCTCATTTCTTTTACGGATTGGTTTCTCAACCAATCACATGGTTGCATTTTGCAACATGATTGTTTTGCCCACCTCCTTCCAAGAGACTTGAAGCCAGGATCTGACCCGTCCTCTCCATCTTAAGCAATTGGATGTTCTTCCTTGGAAAGGAGGCAGCAGAAGAGCCCCTTCCTCTCTGGGCAAGGGAAGTGAGGGGGAAAGGACGGGGCTGGTTGGCAAGAGAAGCAGGAAAATTAGAGAATTTTCCTCTCAGGGCCAGTTTCACCTCCCTTCTCTGACCACCCTACATCTGGGGCAGAGAACATCTCTTGTGCTCCTCTGAGAGACAGAGGAGGAAGAGGTGGAAGGAGGCTCAGTGGGTCTCCAATCTTTTGCATTTGCTTTTCCTCCTAACTCCTTCCCTGGCACTGCTCCATTTATACTTTTGCCAGGTGGTGGAACCTTTAAGTTTGGGGTTCCTCTCTAGCCATCTTCATTTCTCTCCATTGCAGAGAGGGAAACAGACCACATACTTTTGTTCTATTCTCCTCCCTCCCTCCCTCCCCCCATTTAAGTTCTTTCTCTTGCCACTGACTCCTTTTCATCCAGTTCTGCTCCAGAGCCCACTTCTCTTTTGGGACTCCCTCTCTTTCTGAATTCCAACTCTGTTTTTTAACAGCTTCCCTCCCAGTGTTTGCCCTAATCTATTCATCTCTTACTTCCTGCTTATTGGCATGAAACCCTGCAGTGAGAACTTAAAGTCTGATATTATCTGACCTGACCTAAGACCCGTGGAGATGCACTCCAGAAGCAACCTATTTTGCCATCCAGCCTGCTCCGATCCTCAGGGCTGCAGGGGCTGTTCCTCTAAACTGACGCAGCAGGACAAATTCTGAGGCAAATTGTTCCCTGAACAACCTTAAGAATGTACTATGTTCTCCTAAAGGTTTTGGATGGCCCAGGCTTTGAAACATCTCTTGTCCTGAAGGTGAAGAAAATTCAACAAAGTGGGGTCTCTTCTGGGTCTCTTTCTTCTGCATCTGGAAAGCAGAATTTCTCCATTCATGTCTCGTATCTGTTTACAGCTAGGAGAGTTTTAGGTCTCTTTTTCCCTGCCTGGAGTCCTTCTCGTGATGCCGCCCTTCCCACATTTGGAAGACACCATTTTGAAGAAGACTTGTCAGCGTTCCAAGTAACAACCTCCAAATTAAAAGACTCCAAGACTGTCATCTTCTCAAAGATCCATTTTATTAGAGATGTCATATTGGCGCATTTGAGGAAAACCCTAATCTGAGATTTCCGGGTTTTCCTTAGCCCAAAGAGAATCCAAAACCCAATCCCTGCACCCCATAGTCCATCCCGTGGTCCAATTATTACTTTGTTCCAACTGGAGACTGTCCCCAGGAACTCCCCTCCAGATGCAGAGTAACATGTCCTTGACTTTCTGGGAAAAGAACGTTGTTGTGGCTATTCTTCCATCGCTCCTTGAAATCTCCCTCCCAAATTCCCAGGCACTGAATGTGGCAGCCCAGAAGCCTCAAAGAAAAATGGCTTCCAAGCTGAAAAGACTCTTTTGGGCTCTGAAGGCATGCGGGGGACCTTTGGATGTACCTTCAGAACCTCTACAGATGACCTGCTGAGTCCCTTCAGGCATTCCACCAAGACACAGAAGCAATTCTTTGCTTGAGGTCCAACTTGCATGACTGATCAGAGATGCCTGACCAGCGTTTTCCAGATGAGCTGGTGGAACATTGCTCAACCTTATTCTTCTCTTTGCAAACTAAGCAAACAAAGACACAGGAACAATCCAGTCTGCAACTGGCCTTTCATCCCTGGTGGACTTCAGAGAAACTTTCCCTTCCACCTTCATTTTTGTCTCATTTTAAACTCTCTGCTTGTGCTTCTTTTAGGCATTGCTATCAGTTCTGGGGCTCTTATTGATGTGATGAATCCTGGCTGGTCTAGAATGAGGACAAGGGCTGTTTGGGCTTGTCTCCCCAAAACAGATTTCCCTGGGAGTTATTGCTGAACCCATAATTTTGATGGTTTCTACAAAGAGCCATGACTCTTGGTATACCTGAAAATCTCTAGACTAGCCCTCCAATCTCAGGAAATGAAGTGATGGCTTTAGGTTAGCAATAGCATTTAGACTTATATACCACTTCACAGTGCTTTACAGCCCTCTCTAAGTGGTTTACAGAGCCAGCCTTTTGCCCCTCCAACAATCTGGGTCCTCATTTTACCCACCTCGGAAGGATGGAAGGCTGAGTCAACCTTGAGCTGGTCAGGATCAAACTGCCAAATTGCAGGCAGCCGGCAGTCAGCAGAAGTAGCCTGCAGTACTGCACTCTAACCACTGCGCTACCACAGATGCAATCTTTCTGAATAGTGACAGAATATAGACTGCCATGCCTCTGTTCTTCTATCCATTTTGCTGTGAAATTGCTGTTTTTGAGTAGTGGATTGAGTTTTTTAAGGGGCAAGAAATAGATTTCATTTCAACTAAATATCAAGGGCTATTTATCATGCTTGGCTTTTTTCCCCAACTCATAAAATATCATTCAATTCCCCAAATATCCTTCAATCGAAGCAGGCGTGTCTGAGGGCCCAGATCTTCATATGATGCATTGTGCCATATTCCCGAGAACTGATTAAAAGGACTTCATGTATGAAAGATATCAAAGAATCAGAAGATTGTCTTTAATCAGCCCTTAAATAACCTCAAACAAGACAGAATGGAAATCCGTTTATTTTCACTCCATTTTCAGAAGGCAAAATGAGGACAGGTCCATATTCATAAAACATTTTGTGGCAGCTAGAATTTGACATATTTTTTTAAAACATCCATGTAGATTTTTTTATGGGACTCAGGTAAGCAGACACAAATGGGAATTTAAAATTATGCAGCAGCCAGAAATCTCAACCAACTCATTTCCACCCTCCAGTCTGGCACTACCTGTTTCTTTCTTAGTTATGACTCTTTCTCTGTGAGTGTGTTTGTGTTATATTTGTGTGCCTGTATAGTGGTGCAACAGCATTTTAAAATGAGTCCCAGTTTGGTGAGTTTACATTGCATTGCATTTACTTTGTGTTGCAATGCAATCTTCATCATTTCCAGGAAACTGGCAGAAGAATTATGGGAATTGTAGTCTGACATCTGGGAAATTCCTGACAAAGACTGCTGCAGTTTGGAGACAAAATATGAGTCCTTTGTGCTCTCTGGTTGGTTGCTTTCTTGCAGACATTTCATTACTCAACTAGGTAACATCATCAGTGCTAAAAGGGAGTAGAATTTGCACTTCTAGCACTGATGCTGTTATACCTCGTTGAGTCATGAAACATCTGCAAGAATACCACCAAGCTCAAAGAGCACCATTTTTTATTTATTTATTTTAATTGGTTTTATATACCACCCTTCTCCCCAAAGGGACTCAGGGCGGTTTACAGGGCAATTAAAAAACATACAATACAAATATTAAAATAAAATTAAACTCAATTAAGCCCCACCCATATCAAATTTTAAAAATTTAAAACAATGGTTAAAAATGATAATTCCAATCGAAAAATTTAAAATATCTCATAGGGATAGATCGGACCCCATTTCAACCCTGAGTTACAAATATTCTCTTTTTGTTTGGTACAGAACATGCATTTGTGCTTTTCTCAGTACAGCACAATTGATTTTGAACAGCTTTGAAGAATACTTTTAATTTGTAACTGCTAACGATAATAATGGCAACTATCAACCTCGATAGCTTCTAGTTGCTCCTTCATCTCAGTTACTGCTCTTCTGAGCTAGAAGTATGCATGCCCCCTTAGAATCGGTTATTGAGGAGTGCAATTTGAATCTGATCTCTTCAACCCAATTAATAACAAAGCCAGCCTCTTTCACGGCCTCTTCCACCACCTGCCTCTCCAAGTAGAGGTTGGAGAACGTGTGGCGCCCAACGATGTAGAAGTTTTCCTCGAGGACGGTGGATAAGATGAAATGCCCTCCTGGTTTTACCAGGGAGCTGATGTGCTTCAGGGCAGATTGGTAGGTGGGAAGGTCTTTGCAAGCCGTTTCCAAGCACAGAGAAGACATCAAGCAATCTGCGGGAGGAAGAACCACTGGGGCCAAAGGCTTCGGTTTGGTCACGTCGCATTTTAAGACTTGCTTGATGGCACTTCGGACTTTCTCTTCCTTCTCTGGCCATTTTTCCCTGTGGGAAGGCACAACATGAGGTCAACAACCCTTCGCCCCAAACCTTCATTGGGAGAATTGGTTCAAGAACAAACACCCATTATTATATTAGGTTAATATGGCCTTCCTTAAGGAGGTGCATTCTTGATGTGTTTGACCATCATTGGCCTGGGGTGAGACATCTGGTCAGTTGACTGTTTTAGGAGCCTCCTGTGGTTTCCACAGGAAATCCCATTTGCTCATTTTGGGCTTCTCTGGTTTATGTGTGAACTGTACTATTTTATTCAATATATGTAAAGGCTTTTCTTTCCTCCGGTCTGTAAATTATATGAGCCCTTCTAGAAAGCAGGACAAAACAAACAAATAAAGAAGTCGGGAAGTTGTTACCTGAAGGGTACTTAGATGGCCAATGTGGCTTCTTTCTCCATACCTGTCTCCCTCCAGCTCACAGACGTATTTCATGATGGGGGTCCAGTCAAAAGCCCCCGGCTCCTTCCTCAGCCATCGCTGCATCTCCTCCCGGTTCTGGTCCGTGTAGTCGGTGGCTATGATCTCCCGAAAGGACTCGCAGGCAAAGAGGAAGTGGTAGATGGATGGGCCACTGCCAATGTCAATCAGGGTGTCTCCCTTGATGTCACCTGGAGCATATCAACCCCAAATACAATTTTTCAAGATGCTTGGGCAACATTTCCTTGGCTATGTGCCCTTAATGTGGCTAACCTTCTGGCTTGTTTTGCAGAGGGTTGTGTTTTGCTAAAGTGCAGCAGCTCCAGGCACACTTAGAAACCCCACCACTGAAGTCTGTGCTCCATTAACTGAAGCGTGATTTGTGGCGGTGATCCTTCACGTCAGGGAAACAAATTCGACAATACCTTTGGAATAAAAATTGCCTCTTTACAGAATAGATAGCCTTCTTTTTCACGTTCTTGAACTGGATGCCATGTGTGTGTGTCTACTTCAGTTTCCAAACACCTTTTTCAGTCTATATACACTATGCAATTTTCAAAGACACAACCACTTGTATTCTCCTGGCCTGCATTTTTAATCAATAAATGGATTTTTGTAAATGTGTCATACCACCCATATTTTAACATCTAGAAGATAACCTGAGCAAAATATTTACACACGTGTGGCCATAAAATTTATTTTTGAGCCAGTTCTTTTGCATAGTTCACATATTTGCAAAAAGCACATTAATCTTGTGTTCTAGTCTGCGCATTAGTCTGAGATCATCAATTCCGCTTAAAATGGGAGCCTTTTTATCTCCACCCACTTCCACCTGTTAAAAACACTTACCTGAAGTGAATATCTTGTGGAGATTTTTCAGGAAGAATATTAAAAAGTCACTCTCTGCGTTATTTCCAGAGCTCAGGGTGTAATACGATTCCAAAAAATCTTTTGGAACAAAGTGCTTCGCATAGAATTCCTTTTCTGTGAAAGTTGGCTCCATTTTCCCTAGAAATCTTATCCAAAGGCTTCGCTTTTTAGTTTGGTTGGGTTGAAGCGTCTACTGGATGCCTCCAAATCCTGATGCCCAGAATACACCAGTACACAGTCTGTCCCCTTTACGGTTCCTTCTTCCTCATTCTTTTTGGTCAAAGCCTTTATCACCCTATCTCGCTATCTGACCTTTTTCAAAGGGGAGAGGATGCCTGAAAGGCCCAACAGTTGATCAGATGGTTGCAAGGAGGACATTCTTTGGAGAGCAGCTTTTATGGTGAGGCTGAGGGATTTATCTCATACTGAAGTCCTACTTACCCATTCGTGGCTGGGTTGAAAATTAACTTGCCTCCAGTGTCAACCATGATCCACATGGTTCTCCGTGGTTTTATGTCCACAGAGAAGACACACTAGAATTGAGGAAGATGCAACTTTCCTGGTGTGTGGTGGGGTGTTTTTTTTTTTTTGCCCCAAGCTCACCTGTGACCGAACAGGTGTGTAGGTTTTTACACCATAGCAAAACTGTGAGGCTTGTTTCAGGAAAGCAGAAGTCATATTCAGATGAGGAACACCATCATTGATTGAGGCAAGACAAAAGCTGGGTTTTTAATCCAAGTGTGCTGTTGATCATGGGGTACATTATGTTGCATAAGTCTACATTATCTAAGCCAGCTTGGCCTAGTGGTGAAGGCACCAGCTTAGTAACCAGGAAACAGCGAGTTCTAATCCCACCTTAGGCTCAAAAGCTCCATGGGGGACTTTAGACCAATCACCAGGAGGAGGGGAGTTCTAGTCCCATCTTAGGCGTGGAAGCCAACTGGGTGACTGGGTGACGTCCATCTTTCTCAGTCCAACTCATCTCACATTGTCATTGCCAGAAACTAGGAGGAGGCAGGAGTATTATGGTAGATGTTTTTGATGCCTTGAATCTATCTATATATATAAAAGCGAAATACCCCTCACGCATCATCACAAAATCTCCAGAACCATAAAGCCTACAAACTTGAAATTTGGCACCTATGTTCCTCTTGGCTTCTAGGTGCTAAGAAAGGATTTTTCAAAATGACCACCAGAGCATTAGCATTTCCTATATTATTATTATTAACGCACTCTGATGCTAAAGAGTTCTACTCCCCCTCCCCGCCTGAAAAGAAATCTCTTTCAAAGGCAAAACACATGCAGAGGAGAGGAGTTTAAGCTTAAGTTTTAGTTTCACAGCACCAAACAGCTTTAATACAGAACAGAACAGAACAGAAACAATCTGGCCGCCATTTCTGAGCAGCGGAAGAAGGCGGTCTTTCTTACGTACTGCGGTCCGGCGGTTTTCAAAATGGCGAAGGCACTCGCAGGAGCAGCAGACGTGAAGGTAATGGCTTGGCCTGATCTGGGAAGGTTGTTGAGAGCCCATTACGCGCCACAAGTATCGTGCCTCATTAAGAGACACGAGTTTTATCGTCGTGATCAAGGGGAAAACAAAAGCGTAAACGACTTCGTGGCAAGTTTAAGAGACATTGGGAATGCGTGCGAACTCAACAGTTTAGAGGAGGCCATGCGCGACCGTTTCATTTTGGGCCTTAAAGACAAGGTGTTACAGAGCAAGTTAATCATGAAACCTAAGATCACGCTGAAAGAAGCCATAGAAGAAGCATCTTCAGCAGAAGCTACCAAGTCCTCAGCAGCAGCCATGAGGAAGATGAACAGGGCCACGAGCCATTCTGATGGGGAAAAGTCCACCACAAATCATTGTGAGGAACTAGATTCTGAGTCAGATTGCAGTGAGGTGGAGGAAGGAATTTACAGACTCAGAATGGAGCGGAAAAGAAAAGACCTGGGAAGAAAGAGGCAAGACTTTTATTGCAGAGTTTGTGGGGGAAGCCACCCCTGCACTGAATGCAAGTTTCTAGACACCATTTGCCTCCGTTGTGAAAAAAGAGGGCACCTAGCAAGAGTCTGCAAATCATCCAGAACTCCACCAAACAAAAGGAAGTTTGCTGCAACCAAAGACAAAGAATTCAAGCCAAACAACCTCAGTGAGAAAATGGGGCGCAGCACAGAAGCAAATGGGAAGAATGAAACTCATCAGACAGTAACTATTGGTCATTCCACTCCCTTAAAAAACAGAAAAGTGCATGTCAAGGTACTTATTGAAGGAAGGCCTTGCCAAATGGAAGTGGACTCAGGCTCATACCTATCTATGGTGTCGTGGGACACTATTCAAAGACTGTTACCAGATATTCAGAAGACTCACTTCAAGAAGCAGGCATTGACTCTTAAAGACTACCAAGGGAACGTTCCAGTAGTTGGAACAAGAGAATTCAACATAATGTTCAAGGGCCACACCAAGCGTCTACCCCTGACCATCGTTGACAAGGATCACCCAAATCTGCTGGGACTTGAATGGTTCAACCCGCTGGGCATCGAGGTGACTGGCATCAATCACGTGAGCAACTCTGAATGGGAGGAGGCCTTGAAGTCTGAATTTCCAGAGGTTTTCAGCGAGGGATTAGGCAAGTACTTGGGGACCCCTATCACCTTTAACCTAGATCCCAAGGTACAACCAATCCGGTTAAAACCCAGAAGGGTTCCATTTGCATTAAAGGAAAAAATTGATGCACAATTAGATAAACTAATAGCTCAAGGGGTTTTAGAGCCCACTGACCACTCCAGGTGGGAGACACCCATAGTCACACCAATCAAGGCTGATGGGTCTGTAAGAATCTGCGGAGACTACAAGGGGACATTGAACCATGCGCTACAACAGAGCGCATATCCAGTTCCAGTGGTGCATCATTTATTACATTCTCTTGGCGGGGGCACAGTCTTCGCCAAATTGGACCTGGCCCAGGCATATCAACAGTTAACAGTTGATGATGCAACTGCAGAAGCCCAAACCATTGTAACCCATAGAGGTGCCTTCAAATGCAAAAGGTTGCAATTTGGAGTAAGTGTGGCACCAGGCATTTTCCAAAGCCTTATGGAAAGGATGCTCCAAGGGTTGGCAGGGTTGGTGCCTTACTTTGATGACGTTTTAATCTCTGCTGAAAATGACACTCGTTACACAAGAAACTCAGAGAAGTCTTAACCAGATTCAAAAAAGCAGGGTTAAAAGTCAAAAAAGAAAAATGCACACTTAGAACTGACAAAGTGGAATTCTTGGGTTACATGATTGATAAACATGGCATCCATCCCACAGAGGCCAAAGTTCTGGCAATCAAAGAAGCCCCCAGGCCAAAATGCAAAACAGACTTGCAAGCGTTCCTGGGACTCATTAACTTCTATCATATGTTTCTACCTCAGAAAGCAACCACTGCAGAACCCCTACATAGATTACTGGACAAAAAATCTGCATGGATCTTGGGCAGAAAAGAACAAGCTGCATTTAACAATATTAAGAGACAAATCACTTCTGATTCTGTACTGATACAGTCCTCTGAGAATTTGCCTGTTGTACTGACTTGTGATGCATCCCCTTTTGGAGTGGGGTGGGGGGGGTGTTGAGCTACATGCTTCCCAGTGGAAGGGAAGCCCCTATTGCATTTTACTCTCGCACTTTGACTAAAGCAGAGAGAAACTACAGCCAACTGGACAAGGAAGCTTTGGCAATTGTGGCAGCTGTCAAGAAATTCCATGAATACGTTTATGGGAGAACATTTACCATTGTCACAGATCACAAACCTCTTTTAGGCATTGTGGCAGGGGACAAACCAACGCCCACGATCCTGTCACCAAGAATGCTGAGATGGACTGAATTTCTTGCTGCTTATTCATACAAACTCATCCACAGATCTGGAAAATACATTGGGCATGCTGATGCTTTGAGTCGCTGCCCACTTCTTTCACACACTGAGGACCCTGCTCCTGAGACTTACACCTTTTTCTAGAAACTGTTGCCAAGCTTCCAGTCCATGCTGCTGAGATTGCCAGAGAAACTGCCAAAGACACTTTATTGGCTCCTATTGTAGGCTGGATCAAAAAAGGTTGGCCACTACAAGATCTACCTCAACCTTCCCAACCTTTTAAGTCCAGACAAACTGAGTTATCTGTATTAAGAGGTTGTATTTTGTGGGGTAACAGGGTGGTTATTCCTGCAAAACTACAGAAAGAGGTTTTGGAAATGTTACATGAGGGTCATCCGGGAATTGTCAGAATGAAGGGATTGGCCAGGAGTTATGTATGGTGGCCAGGTATTGACAAAATGGTTGAAAACTGGGTTGCATCCTGTCCCAACTGTCAGGAAGTCAGGCCTGCCCCACCTCTCACCCCCAAACAGGAATGGGAATGTCCTAGGGGCCCATGGTCCAGGATTCATATTGATTTTGCTGGTCCTACCAGAGGGCACACCTTTCTTATTATAGTAGAAGCATACTCCAAATGGCTAGAGGTTATCCCTATGGCATCCACCACAGCTGAAGCTGTCATCAAACAGCTTAAGAAACTTTTTGTAACTCATGGGTTACCTGATGTGGTTGTTTCTGACAATGGTCCTCAATTTACATCCAACCTTTTTGAATCATATTTAGCACAACAGGGTATAAGACACGCCCTTACAGCCCCTGGGCATCCTTCAGCTAACGGCCGGGTTGAACGCATGGTACGATTTACCAAGGAGAAATTCCAGAAATTGGGTCCAGGGGACATCACTGAGAAAGTTGAAAAACTACTCAGTGTCCAGCATATCACTCCCAACCCCTCAACTAACTTAACCCCAGCTGAATTGTTGATGGGTAGGAAACTCAGATCTCCCCTTGACTGCCTTCATCCCACTTATGCACCCAATGCACCACTAGATTCCACTAGCAAAATTCGCACATTCACTGTGAGTGATTCTGTTTATGCAAAAAACCTTATGGGTGAACCATTATGGTTTCCTGCGGAGATAACCCAAATTACAGGCCCCAGGTCTTACAGGGTTCAAACTGAGGATGGTGTCCTCTGGAGCAGGCACATTGATCAGTTAAGATCCAGACTACCTCAGGAGCATCACCATTGCTCCTCTCTGGTTCCCATGCCTACTCCCTCTTCTAGGGGGGAAGGGGAGGATTATCAGCAAGCAAGAATCAATCCCATGTGTAACGAGCTAACACAACAGGAACCATCCCAAAACCTGTCACGGTACCAACAACCATTCTTACAAATGGAAGATTGCACATCACTACCAGACTTAGGTGCTGACATTGGGTTGGAGATGGATTGGGAGGAGAGACCAGGTTGTAGTAACCAAACAGGTTCTACCATTACTAGAAGTCCAAGTAAGGAGATGTTAACAGACACATTTCCTCCCTCACAATGTGAGAACCCTAAAACACCTGAACCACGCAGGTCTCAACGTACACGTAAGAGCCCCACCTATTTAAAAGAATACATTAGATAGATGGGGTTTGAGTATGGACTAAACCTAGTGGGGAGGGGTGTTATGTATGCAGAGTTTGAATTGATTGGCTGTTCTTGTAAAGTGTTTGAAATCATTGGTTAAAAAGTGCGGGAAAACCCTGCACTCTGATTGGCTGTCAGCTGAGGCAGCCGGCTATATATAGCTGCCTCGGCTAAGCCAAATCGGGTCTGTTCTGAGCTGAAGTCACAATAAAACTTAAGAGCTGAAGCACTCCATGTCTGCCTCTTCATGCAAACTTAACAAAGTGAATAAGTTCTCTTGGGAGAACCTTTGCCCTTCAAAACCGCCTGGCAATTTGCCAATCTGCAAAAAAAAACCCTTTATGAGCCACAGTCCGTCAGATGCACAGGCTCTAAGAAATGCCCCCTGAAACCCTTCAGGAATGCTGTCCTGCCTACAACCTGCCCCACAGGAACCCTTGTCTGTGACCTATCGCTGAGCAGGTGACCTTCTCTCATCTGCTTTGTTGGTTTGTAACTCGGCGCAGTTTGCAAACTCAGAAAATGAGTTACTTTGGTGTAAAGGTGGAGGTGCTGGACTAGAAACTGGGTATCCAACTCCGTGTTCTCTGCAGTAGATGTTTTGTGGGTAGCATTTTCAGAGGAAAATCTAAACTGCTGCTTTCCACTCAGCTGTCTGAAATTCAGGAATCATCCGGTCTGGAACCCAGGGCCCTTGGCCCCCCTGCCCTCCCCCATGGGGCCTCTAAGTCTACAAAAGGCAGAGGTGGGTTTTTCCTGGGGGCTGCCCTCTTCTCCGTTCCCCCTCGAATCTTGACCAATGTGGCCAAGGGACTTGGGACCCTCCCCAGCATCCCCTCGGGCTCAGAAGGCTCTGGCCTGTGTTTGACAAATGCAGATCACGTCACAGCATCACCCGGTAGAAATTGTGACATAAAAGCATAAGAGGATTGAAGGACTTCTTCCTCTTCATTTACACAAACGTAGAAGTTCTGTTTTAAATGGAGTGTATTGTGTATTGAACGCAGCCTGAGAGAAACGTTGGCTAATCTCAGTGGCCAAACTTTTTAAGCTCACTCAAAAGTCAACACTTCCCATTAATATGAGCCTCAGTGGCACAGTGGTTAGAGTGCAGTACTGCAGGCTCCTTCTGCCGCCTGCCGGCTGCCTGTAATTTGGCAGTTCCAATCCCACCAGGCTCAAGGTTGACTCAGCCTTCCATCCTTCCAAGGTGGGTAAAATGAGGAGCCAGATTGCTGGGGGCAAGAGGCTGACTCTAAACTGCTTAGAGAGGCTGTAAAGCACTGTAAAGTGGTATATAAGTCTAAGGGCTATTGCTATTTTCCTTCCTTCCTTCCCTCCTTCTTTCCTTCCTGTTGAATGCAGTATTGCAGGCTAACTCTGCCGACTGCCAGGAGTTCGATCCAGATCAGTTCAAGGTTGACTCAGCCTTCTGTCCTTTGGAGGTGGGTAAAATGAGGACCCAGATTATTGGGGGCAAGAGATTGACTCTGTAAACCACTTAGAGAGGGTTGTAAAGCATTGTGAAGAAGTATATAAGTCTAAGTGCTATTGCTAATAAATAAATAAAACTGGCCCATTCGTGAAACCCCAGGTGAATGCTGACATTTTCATTGTTTGCTGCATGATTTGTTTATTTTTCACTCAATGTTCACTAAACATAAATCAAGACGAGGCATGTTTGTTTTAGAAAGTGCTTTATTTTAACCCCTTCCATCTTTATTGGGATGTGACCTTCCAACAGGCCTATGCGATGGGTTATGATGGCCTTCATGCGACATTTAGAAAGCTAAAGCAGTGGTAGAGATGGGCATGGAACAAACATGTTCCAGATCCAAAGCGATGTTGTGGCTTTTAGGATACAATGAAGCCACAGGGTTTACACTTCTTTGTCCTTGCGGGCAAGGATGACATACTTCCCGGAGAAATCACAGTCCTCCATATTGGTCTTAAAGACTCTGGGCTCCGCGTTGAACTCTACAACGGCAAACCCAGTGGCACTCAGCCCATTTTTCAGGATTTCTTCCGTGAAGACCATGCTGGAGAATTTATGAGGGCCCAACCTGTAGAACGTGCACCCTAAAACCCCACCGAGTACCAAGTGCCCCCCGAGTTTCAGCAGAGAACTGAGATTCTTCAAGGCGGCCTGGAAACTTGCCTGGTCTTTGCAGGCGGATTCCAGGCACTCCGTGGACAGAAGGCAGTCAGCCTGGGCCAGAGAGATGGGAGCCAGTGGGTTGCTTTGGTGGACATCACACCTGAGAACCTGCTTGATGCTTCTTCGCAGCTTGGCCTCCTTCTCTGCACACGTCTCCCTGCAGGGACATCGAAAAGCCAACAAACAGATGGCTCTGAGACCTCTCTGGAATGCAACGGAACCAGCTAAGAAGTGGTGGCTTGAAGTAGCTCTCCAGTACAAGCCAAGTATGTTGAGAAGGAGAATGATTGAAGTCTCTTTGGCTGGTATGTGCAGCCTGAGATAGACACCCTCAACTACCAAAGCAACATTCCTGTCATTATAGGGACTCAAAAAATATAGAATTTTGAGAGGGAAATGTGTTAAATATGCATCAGGATTGTGAGGTCCTTGATGCTCTCTGAGTTTGGTTGTTTGCTTGCAGATGTTTCATTATCCAGCTAGGTAACCACTAGTACATAAAATGAAAGCAATCCCCATTCCCTTTTAACCCTGATGATGTTCCCCAGTTGGGTCATGAAACATCTACAAGCAAACAACCAAGCTCAGAGGGCACCAAGCACCCCACAATTCAACCCTGAGCTACAAATATTCTCACCTATTGTTAACATCTAAGCTTCACCAATGAGCTGGCATAGCAGCTCCACAATTCCCTCCTGCCCCTCTCTCTTTCCCTTGCTCTATTTTTCTTGACCTGCTTGATCCCTTCCCTCTGGCCGGCTCTGTCCCTTTGGTCTGTAATCAGGATGGCCTCTCCCTTCCCACACAGAGAGTTTCAATGTTGCTTGGCTGGCCTTTCGCCATTCCAGCCACTAGCCAATAATAAACTTTCTCTGGGACTTTGACCTGATCAGTTGTAAGATTAAGCCCCTGGTTATTTTTTTTTTCTTCCATGGGCACATCCTCCCTACCTGTTCCCCTCCAGCTGGCACACATACTGCACCACCGAGGACCAGTCAAAGGCACCCGGCTCCTTCTTCACCCATTTTGTAATTTCCTGGCAGTTCTGGTCCAGATAATCGGTGGCTATGATGTTCTCGAAGGACCCACAGGCAGGGAGCAGCTGGTAGATGGTGGGGCCACTGCCAATGTCGATCAGGGTGTCACCTTTCAGGACCCCTGGCATAAAATGAGAGGAAGATTTGGGGAGGGGGGAGAGAAGGTGAAAAAAATTCAGGCTTATCCCCTCCAATCTCCTCTGCCCAGGAGAGTCATACGTGGATTCCCTGTTGATGTTGATCTGATGGGATCAAGAAAACTTTTGATTTCCCTATGCAAAAGAACAATGATTCAACTGTAGCATTTCTTTTTAAAAAATCATCCTTGGGAAGACTGAAACCATTTTTACAGCCCAAATGTTAAAAGCCCAGAGAATACCTGATATTATTTGGAACATTCCACCCTACACTGCGTCCTTGAATACAGTTTAACTCCTCCACTTTTTCCTGCTTTGATTTTCTTTCAAACTTCTGCACATTTAATGCTTCCAATGCATTGTAAATTCATTTGCTGGAATCTTATCCCTCTCCCCTTGTGTTTTATTAGGTTTTATGTTCACCAATTAAAGATGTCTGAATGCAGGGATGCAGCAACGACATATATGAAATAAAGCATAAGAAGTCCACAGGATCATTCAATCAGCAAGGCCATGAGCTTAACATAGCTTGAAGAAAACCACCTGTCAGAGGCACGAAAAGTTGCTTAAAAATAAGTCAGTCCCTGACTCAGCGTTCCCAGAAAATTCCTATCTAGCGATGCAGAAAACTTTCAACGACCTTTTCCCTGGAGCTACAGTTTGCCTCTTTTTTTAAAGAACATTCTCCCCCTTCAAAGTTGTAGCAGTGACTGGATCACCTACCTGAAGTAAAGATTTTGCAAAAGCATTTCAAAATAAACTCCAGGAATTCATCTTCTACGGACCCTTTCCCAAAATGAAAATATTCCAGGTAAACTTTGGGATCGAATTCCTTCTGGTAAACGTCCCCTCCAGTGAATTCCATCACAACGTGGTCTCTGGGTTTGTAGATATCAAATGCAGACTCTCCCTGACAGAAGTTTCCAGATATAACCCAGAAGAGCTGTCTCTGTGCCAGTTGGCCTTGGCCAGCAGTTCTTCTCACCCTATCAGCAGCAAATGCAGCTGGACGCTTGGACTGAAAAATTAAACTCTTTCAAAATTCATTTCCCAACAAAGAAAAACATTTCAAAATAGTTGGGTGATCTTTAAAATAAGGTCAGTAAAGACACATCACTAAAAAGGACCATTAATAATGACTAAATGGTGTATTTGCTAAAAACTGGAGAAATGATAAGACACCTACGCAGGAGGAAGTGATTAAGAAGATCTTGGATTGTGCCGAAATGAGTAGATTAACATTTGAAATTAGGGACCAAGAAGAAAAGCAGTTTTATAAGATATGGAATATGTTCTATCAATGGTTAGACAAAAAAGTTTGGTAATATATTTTTGGGAATATAAAGATAGAACTGTTGAAACAATATAGAGATTATAATATGATAAAGGATTAATAATAATGATTATAGTTTTTCCTTTTTGTAATATTGAGTATGAATAATGAGGGGAAGGCACTGTGATTTTTGACCGACCGACATACTTGAAATTGATATGGATCTATGTGTTGTATGTTTGTTTGTTTTGTTTGTGTTTTTGGAAAAATAAAACCTCTTATAAAAATAATAATAATGACTAAATGGTGTTTATAATAACTGGCTCTAACATGCTGAGAAGTGTCATTGGCAAATTGCAAGGCAGATCCTGAAAACCAGCAGATGAAGTTCTCCAAATTTTGCAGATCTCACCGAAACTGTTCCAGGGAGATGGTCAGCTGAGGCATGGATTAAAAATGCCTGAAGCAAATACGAAATCAGGAGCTAGTGTTTCCAGAACTATGTGTAAAAAGAAGAGGGGGAAATGAGACTTTATTTTTAACACTGAGGTTTCAGTGTGGGATTCATAGCATCTTTCAGGAGCTCCCACAAAGTCTCTCTTCACTGGTCATGTCTCGCCCCACTGACGGTGGTGCAAGGTAATAAGATGCTACAAATCATGAAGTAGGGCGTGAACTATTCCAAGACCCAATTCAGAAGTTTAAGAGCAAACAAACCAGAAAGGATTGCAAACATTGGCTAAAGAACACAGATAAACTTTGTTGGGATTCTTCCTACCCAACTTCAGGCTGGGCTTTGGGACTGTTAGAGTCCCTTAACTTTGATTTTTTTTTCAGTCTCCTGTTTTATTTACACATAAAAGCACCATTGGCCATATTTTCAGATGTATTTCATTTTATTATGTTTCCTACCTTTTATTATAGGTAGGGTGAGAGATTCAAGGTTTTGGTATTAACGTTCAAAGTCCAGCATGGCATGGGTCCAGGTGTTGGTGGGGGCCAAATCCCTTGACAAACAGTGGAAGTTGTGATGTTGAAATCTTGTGAAATCTCAATATGGCCTTTGTTTTTCTTTCTGTAGAAAGGAATGCTTGTTCCTTCCAAAGGAGTTGCTCTCATCCAAACAGTCAAAACATGAAAATTGAAATTCAAGGGCCTGGCCTGTGGCCACGAGCTATTTCTCTGCTGGACTGAAGGTTGCCTGGAAACTCTCTTGGGTGGAAACATGATAGATAGATAGATAGATAGATAGATAGATAGATAGATAGATAGATAGATAGATAGATAGATAGATAGGTAGGTAGGTAGATGAGAGGCAGAGACAGAGACAGACAGACAAATAGGATAAAAATTGAATAAGAGTATTTTGCACAGATGTTGTGCTGCCCTTAAAAACTCAAGGATGTCTCACTTTATTAAGCCTTTGGCTCCCTCTCCTGGTTTCACTCTACCTAATGCAGGATGTGAAAAAGCTTCCAACGATTTCTTGCTTGGTTACTGCTTACAAAGCAGAGAGAAAGTTTCCTTCAGGATCAAGGATCTGTTGCAGAGGTGGCATTCAGCAGGTTCTGACCAGTTCTAGAGAACCGGTAGCGGACATTTTGAATAGTTTAGAGAACCGGCAAATACCACCTCTGGCTGGAGATTTTGCGGTATCCTTCCCCTGCCACGCCCACCAAGCCACGCCCACAGAACCAGTAGTAAAAAAAATTGAATCCCACCACTGATCTGTTGGCTCTCAGGTGCCCACCAATAGAATGTAGCTCAGGGTTCAACTGTGGGGTCCTTGGTGCTCTTTGGGCTTGCAAATATTTGATTATGTCCAAATATTTAATTATCCGACTAGGTAACATCACCATTGCTAGTGAGCGTGAGGTTTGGTGAAATGAAGGACTTGCTTCCTGGTGGGAATTGGGAGGGAAGGCATCCCAGGTGCTGGGTTGCTTCTGCTCTGAAGTATAAATTGACCTGGTCCATCCACAGATTCCAGTGGGGCCTTTAGTGCTGTCTCAGCTTGGTAGTTTTCATGCAGACGTTTCATGACCCAACTAGAGAACATCATCAGTGCTAGAAGGGAGAAAGGTTTGCTTTCTGTTTATATACAGTGGCTTTACCCTTTTGGTATTAGTGGGGAAGATGGCTATTCACTCACTCACTCACTCACTCACTCACTCACTCACTCACTCGCTCGCTCACTCGTTCATTTGCTAGAGAATCCTTGGTGCTCCATGAGCTTCGTGGTTTTCTTGCAAACATTTCATGAACTAACTAGATAACATCACCAGTGCTAGTAGGGACCGGGGTTTGCTGTTTATATATGTGTGGCTTACCCTGTCAGTGTTGGCAGGAGTATTATTGTCTTCTTGATGGTCCCTTGATTAAACTGTTAAATACTGTTCAATTGTTTGTCTGAGTTGGTAGTTCTTTGGGGTATTGGTCACTGCTTGATTGTTGGTCTGGTCTTCAACCTGGTGTTAATCCTGCACTCAGCCCATGCCAAGTCTCCAGCAACCTCAATGTTTTTGGCTGGATGTACATCAGGCAGTGAAAACATGGAAGTGTATGAACAAGAATAAAGTTTTCTTGTTCATACAATTATATATTTTTTAAATTTTTATTTAGTTTAGTTTGTCAAGCATGTGTGAGAAAACAAGTATAAGTATGAACATAACCTATAAACATATAAGTATAAACAGGTATGAGTCTATACATAATAAATGAGTACGAATAGATGGGAACAGTAGGACAGGTATGGTAGGCACGCTGGTGTGCTTATGCTCCTCTCCTGGGCAGTACACACAACCATGGAATCTTCACAGTTTAACAACTTCTCCCCAAATAGCACAACCCACACCAGACAGTCAAAAGGATTCAAAATATTGCAGGAAGTCACGGCAGCCAGCCACGAAGCCCCCAAGCCTGGATTTCTGGTATTTGCAAGAGGAGCATGACTTCCTTCAGAAGGGACCATTTCCCCCAGAGCTAAAGGAGCCTTGCAATTCCAGGTGCTTCTCACTAGATGTCAGGGAAGGCCTGGGAAAAGGAGAGTGCCTGGCGAAGTTGGGAGGGAGAGGGATGAGCCAGGGCTGGGGGCAGGAAAAGGGGGAGGGGAAGCAGGCTGTCAACCCAGCCCCTGATCTACTGGCAGCGGGCAGCCAGGAGGTGCCCAGGCAGAGATGCTGAGGGCTCCGTGGGCAGACAAGAAGTGATCCCACGGGAACTGAGCTGCCCAGGTTGAGGTCGTGAGCTGCTCCCAGGGAGGTTTTGGACAAGGGGAAGGTCTCCAGCTGAGACTTGTGTGGGGCTAAAACCACTTAGCTCAGGGCTGTCCAACCTTGGCAACTTTTAAGACTTGGGGACTTCAACTCTCTGAATTCCCCCAGCCAGCTCTGCAGGGAGTTGACATCCACAAGTCTTCAAAGTTGCCAAGGTTGGACATCCCTGGCTTAGCTTAAGATCTTGCAGAGGTCCAGAGCTGGAGGCCCTGCCTGTGGTCGCCCCACATGGTGAACTAGAGCAAGGGTCTCCAACAGTGGTGGGATTCCAATGTTTTTACTACCGGTTCTGTGGGCGTGGCTTGGGGGGGGCGTGGCAGGGGAAGGAGACTGTAAAATCTCCAGCCAGAGGTGGTATTTGCCGGTTCTCTGAACTACTCAAAATTTCCACTACCGGTTCTCCAAAACTGGTCAGAACTGGCTGAATACCACCTCTGGTCTCCAACCTTCACAACTCTAAGACTGATGGACTTCAACTCCCAGAATTCCTCAGCCAATTGGCTGAGGAATTCTGGGAGTTGAATCCATCAAGGTTGGAGACTAAACTAGAGACCACCTTTTCCCCTTATGCCTGGTGCCAACTGGGCTCTGGCACTTCTACAGGGTGTGTGAACCCCAGCCTAGGTTTGCTAATGCATGTCCTGGTGAAATTCCCCTTGTCTTTGCTATGGGCTGTGTTCCCTCCAGGGGCCTCCTTGGGCTCATGCTCAAAACGGAGGCTTCACGACTGTTTTCTGAGCCACGTACTGCATTTTCCATGCCCTCCCACTGGAAGCAGGTAGGCAGGTACAAACCGACGTCAATTTGCGTGCAACCACCTTCCCAGGCAAAGCCAAAATTAATGCAGTCCAGTGTTGGTAGCACTAAGCACAGCTAACTCTCCCATAAAACCCCAAATTCTTGTTAATTGTGCTTTGGGGGGGGGGAGAGAGAGAAGATCAAACGGCTTGGGCACTCAGCCCTCGCCCTTCCTTGTTATAAAAGGGAGAGAAACCACAGAGCTTTTAAGGGATAATAACATCCACTTTATTTTCTCAAGCACTGTTCTCCAATTACTCTTCTGGGATCGAGCAGAAGCTTCTGGGCATCTCACAATATGACTGGGCTAAAAAAAAGCCACAACCCCCCCTTTCCCATTCCCAACTCAGTGGAAAAGTGCATTTCTGGGAGCCCGTTTGCACACGCTGGGAGAGCAGCATTGAATCGTGCCCATTAAGTGTGCAATCTGTGGTGGGTGCTTAAAGAGTGGGAATTAAAATCACGATTTGGATGTGTGTTTGAGTGCTTGGAATCCTGAGTCAAAATGTCAAAGATACAAATGTGAAGCATCCCTTTTTTACCTGCCCTTTAAAGTCTTCATTCTAGGTGCATTGAGTTGGCCAAGTCTTGCCTTGCCTCGCGTTCCAGTGGCCAGATGTGTGGCACCACTGCAGACCCAGAGATGCAATGGTCTCTGCCCATTAACTGGCTAATTCCCTGGCATGCCAAATTGCATTTTGCATCCTGCCTGATCCTCCTTGACTCCTCTTCCTGAGGCAGCTGTCCATTTCACTGGGCTTGGGCTCTTTTTATAACCAAGTTCTTCATAACTCGGGGAGCACATTTCTTGAAACCAGAAATATTTTTATTGGGAATTATACCAGATATCTACAATAAAGAGTTGAAATATTTGATTGTAAATGCTTTAACAGCAGCTAGAATTGTATTTGCTAAAAACTGGAAGAATGATAAAATACCTGTGCAGGAGGAAGTGATTAAGAAAATTATGAACTGTGCTGAGATGAGTAAATTGACATTTGAAATTAGAGAACAAGAAGATAAACAATTTTACAAGATATAGGATTTGTTTTATCAATGGTTGGGTAAAAAGACCTGGTAATGTAATAGATTATATAATTTTGTAATAGAAATATAATAGATTGATATAAAATACAATGTAGACATATATAACCATTGGATGAAAGTATAACATAAATTTTAGATTAAAAATATATCTCGTATACATGATGAAATAGTTTAGTTGTATAAAAGCAATAATTGATAAATATATAAGAATGTCTTATTGATAATATGAGAATTTTTTTGATAAATTGTGAGTGATGACTATGAAAGGATAACACAAAGGATCTGTAACCAACTGACACACTGTATGTATATATAGAAGATGGTTTTTATGTTTTGTATGTCTTGTTTGTATGCTTGTCTTAAAATAAAAAACTTTTTTCAAAAAAAAAAACTTGGGGAGCACAAAGGGATGTAGGTCAAACTTAGGAGAAAGTCCACCTCCAGCCATTTGGCTTGGTGGTTTCTTGCCTCCTGTGAGAAGATTCCTCAGGCCATTTTTTTTTCAAGGGCTAAGGTTTTGTTTTGCTTGTGCAGTCACAAAAAAGCCAGTAATTGCAGCCTGGAGATAGCTTCACCATACACTCACACACACACACACACACACGGCTCCTCTCTTATCCCCTTTGTTTAAAACTCTTCCGTCTTTTATTTCTTGCTTTCAGGAATATAAACCTTGATGGCATTTTTGGCAAACCTGCCACTTTGCTTTGCCGTTTATGGCTCCCTTTGCACAGGTATCTTGCTTGTAAAGGAGGCTTCCATCTCTCTGCCTCCTCTTGCTAGGCTGAAAGTGCTTAGGAAAGGCACCAGCCAAATGGGGAGGTATCGGGGCTCCCCATAAGAAGGAATCCATTGCAGCTGAAGGGCAAGGTTAAACGTCTGTGGATCAGGGCCCTTCCTCCCAACCTCTGCCCTCAGCTCGATCAGAATAGAGCTGGAAGGGACCTTGGAGGTCTGCTAGTCCAACCCCTGTTCAAGCAGGAGACCCTCTACCATTTCAGATGAGTTACTGCCCAGTCTCTTCTTAAAAACCTCCAGTGATGGAGCACCCATGATTTCTGCAGGGAAGCTGTTCCACTGGTTGATTGTCCTCACCGTTAGAAAGTTTCTCCTTCATTCTAAGTTTCTTCTCTCCTTGGTTAGTTTCCATCCATCGTTTCTTGTCCTGCCTTCTGGTGCTCTGGGAAATAGGTAGGACTACAACTCCCATCCTCCACAGGGAGGAGGAGCACCAAAAGAGATCAGTCGTTCTTGTGTTCCTCTCCATTACTGTCTCATTCGGGGAGATGAGCAATGCGCCCTTGTGTGTGTGTGTCTGTGTGTCTGTGTGTGTGTACGTGTGTGTTTTCCCCCACCATGCTAAAAATATCCACAGGCTGGTTTCAGAATCCTTTCCAGAATAGAGACTATATTTTATAGGCATAAATATTTTGCATGGTTACATTTATAGTAAAAACATGATTGTACACGGTATTTATAAAAGAACTAATTTTACAAGGAGGCCCTATAGCAATATTTATGGCTGAGCCTATCAGGCATCAAAAATCCCATGGCCACCTTGCCGAAGGCTTTCCGTAGAAACGTTCCTAAAAAGATCTGCAGCCTTTGGAAGCTCTGAGCAAGCAAAATATCCTTAGTTAACACCCTCTTAACTCTGGGTATTCTTTCAAGGGTCTGGAGTGGGGGGGCAGCTCAGAATTTGTAAGTATTACCCCCCTTGACAAGCGCTGCATGTTTGGAAAGTGTCTCTGAGACGGGTGGCATATACACTGAATAAATAAAGACAAAACCATTGTCATACCCCTGTTACAGGACAACTCAACTTAGTTTGAATCCTGGCTTGGGATCCAAAGGGAAAATGAGTATAAATATTGTATAAATGACTTGAGTTCTGCAACTAGTTCCTGTGAATTGCCTAATTCGGTCATTTGTTGGGGTGCCTGTGAGACCAGCATAGTTTGTGCCAAACTTGCGGTAGCTGGACTTCGTGCCAAGTTCTGCCCAGCCTCTGCCCTTTTCCCCATGAATTTGTGAGATGCTGATGGGTGAAGGTGACCTGATGACCCATTCAAGGCTTGGAAGGGACAGGGGTGTCCAACCTTAACACAATCACAGAGTTAGAAGGGATCTGGGAGGTCATCTAGTCCAACCCCCTGCTCAAGCAGGAGACCCTATGCCGTTTCAGACAAGACCTGTGGACTTTAACCCAAAAAACTCCCTGGCCAGCCATGGTTTATTTATTAATTTAGAAAATTTATATGGCTGCCTACCCCCACATGGCAACTCAAGGTGGCTTACAAGGATATAAAAACACTATGTAAAAGAAATAAAAAGAATAAAAAGAAGAATAATAAAATAATAAGCCCCACCTTCTCACCCTGGCGATGACACACATTCATACTAGCCAGAGGTGGTATTCAGCCGGTTCGGACCAGTTCTACAGAACCAGTAGTGGAACTTTTGAGTCGTTGGGAGAACCGACCAATCCCATCTCTGACTGGCCCCACCAACCCCATCTATCCTCTGCCTCCCATTCAAACCCAGCTGATCGACTGGGTCTCCTTTGGTTGCCCTGCCCAGGAGAACGGAGCTGGAAAGCAGGTCAGTGGGGTGGGGAGGGAAGGGAAGGGGGATGTTGCAGTGTATCCTTCCCCTGCCACACCCACCAAGCCACACCACGCCCACCAAGGTACGCCCACCAAGCCACACCCACCAAGCCATGCTACACCCACCAAGCCACATCCACAGAACCAGTAGTAAAATTTTTTGAATCCCACCACTGATACCAGTCATTTAATGGGCTCCATCTTGCTCTGGGTTCCCCAGGCCCGTTGGCAGGACCACGTCTTCAGGGCCTTCTGAAAGAGTTTCAGAGTGGGCAGGGGGGCAGTCTAATCTCTAAGGGGGGGATGATGTTCCAGAGAGAGGGAGCCACCATGGAGAAGGCCCTTCTTCTGGCTCCTACCAGGTGTATCTCCGTAGGGGACGGGGCCCACAACATCCCTTGCCTCTTCGCTCTAATGGATCGGCGAGATGTGACTGGCAAGTGATGGTCCCTTAATGACTGTCTGATTCACTTAACAAATGCAGTGATTCACTTAACAATCACAGCAAAAAAGACCACAAAAACCAGATGCGGCTCACTTAATCTTGCTCCGCAGTGGAAATTCCGGTCCCCATTGCAGCCGAGGACTCCTTGTAATGCCAGTGGAACTCCCCGCTACCAGACCTGTCACGCCTTTGCAACCCCCGGGCCCAGGACAGAAGGCTCCTTTCCAACCCTGCCCTGATTCCCCCAGATGAAAGGAGCGACGCGACCAGAGAAATAAAACTTTTCCAGGCGCAGGAGACTGCCACCGGGCCAAACGATCGTGCACAGATGGTAGCGAGATAAATGGTGCCATCTTTTTACTGTAGCTTTCGGGCTATAATTCCTCCTCGACATTTATGAGATGCAGTTTCTCCCCCTGCTGCCCCCCCCTCCTCCTCCTCTTTACTTGCGGGGCTGTGCATCTCCCGACAGCGCCAGCCAGCCAGCCAGCGAGGTGGGAAGCGGAACCCGAACGTTAATAATGTGGCCGGCACTTCAGCCCTTCTCCATTTCTCTCCTCCAATTTTCTCCAGTGACAATTTATAGGCGGGTTTGAAGCTTGAATAGCTGTGGCTGCTCGGTAATATGTATTCTCTGTAAGTGTTCCCTGCTGTGGCGTATCCTAAGAGAGCTCCATCAAATAATTATCTCCCTCCTCCTCTGTTTTTTTTTAATATATATTCTCAGCCTCTTTCATTCAATCTGCATCGCTATAAAATATTCCACTCTCGGAGAGGTGGGGGACCTGCTCAGCAGCTCCCAGCCTTTCGGCGACTGTAAAAAGGGTATTTATGTCCGAGATTAAGTCCACTCGAGGCACGGCCTCCATCTTGGCATTTTCCCTCTGTGGATGCCTTCCCGCCTCCATAAGTTCATCTCGGCTGCTTCCGTCACATCAGGAGCCTTGAAAGGACCACGGTTGGTGCGTGAAAGCCGAAGTCACCTGTGAGAGCTTCCCCACCACAGGCTCTGTGGTGCTTTCATGGGCCTCCCTAAAACCAATTCTGTCCTCCTGAGCTCAATGGGGATGGATGTCACCCAACCAGCATCACACGGCATCCCCGAGATCCAGCTGGTAGTGGTAGCTCTTCCAGGACCTGATCCTGGAAGCCCAAAGAAGCTTTCTTCGAAAGTATTTGATGGAACCATCAGCTGAAAGCCTGTGAAGGTCCCATCTCAAGAATATCCTGAGAGCGAGCACATTATGGGCTCCTTTGCACTCTGCACATGATATGTGACACAGAGTCCACTTTAGAAGGCTGTGTCCTGTGTAGAGGAGACCTTCTGAAGGGATGTTGGAAGCTCCCATTGGAGTTCCTGTCCTTGCACCTACTGATCTAGGGATTGTTCACTTGGCAAGAGATTGAAGAACTTAAAACCTGTGGGTTCCTCCTGTCCCACCAGGCCCCCGAAACCCAAAGCACGCGGAGTTACTTTTAAGCCGTGTCCTTTATTGTTCCTCGCTTATAGACAGAATCTTGCCAAATAAAAGCAATTACCCGCATTAAAAGGATGGAAACTAATCAGAATAACAGAGTTGGAAGGGACCTTGGAGGTCTTCGAGTCCATCCCCCTACTCAGACAGGACACCCTATATCATTTCAGACAAATGATTATTAATTGTCTTCTCTAAAACTTCCCATGTTGGAGCATCCACAACTTCTGGAGGCAAATCATTCCACTCCTTGATTCTCCTTTCTTCTACGTTGCTTCTCTTCTTGATCGGTTTCCACCCGTTGCTTCTTGTCCTGCCTTCAGGGGCTCCAGAGAATAGCTTGACTCCCTCTACTTTGGGGCAGCCCTTCAAACATTGGAACATTGCTATCCTGTCACCCCCAGTTCTTCTTTTCATTCACCTAGACATTAACTGAACTAATCAAGGGGAGACGCAACTTAAAACAGAGGAGATCTTGCTTGACAGTGAGAACACTTAATCAATGGAACAGCTTCCCTCCAGAGGTTGTGACTGCATCATCACTGGAGGTTTCTAGAAAGAGATTGGATGACCGTCTATCTAAAATGGATATAGGGTTTCCTGCTTGAGCAGAGCGGGTTGGGCTAGAAGACCTCCAAGGTCCCTTCCAATCTGTTATTCTGTTATACCCTCCACCACCTGTCCTCCTCTGAGGCCCAAGGGATTTTCTTGCAACATTGCTCTGGAGCACAGATGGTCAGCAACAGGAGTGACAATGTTTAAGAAATGTTTTAAATAGCAGTGAATGAAGCCTTCTTCTTCTGTGAAGGGCAGTCGGAAGTTGCTGGATGGGCAACCCATGGCAGCTGGGCTACTACTCAGTGTCTCTCTGCTTCGACTCCCAAAACCACCACGTTGCAAGCTGTTTGCAGACCTTGCTGCTGCCATTAAAGTGGAAAGAATGGCCTGGAGAAGAGGGGACTCTGCTTTCAAGATCTTGCCTTGTTTTGGCTTCTTGGCTTGGAATCAAGCAGCTGGCATGGCTACCCTAGCAAGGGTTAAACGGAAGATATAAAATAAACACAGCTCTGCTTTTTAGGGTTTGGGGTGGTTGTTTTTTGTGTGGCTTTTTTTTTTAGCAATGCGGTATAATCACAGTCTAGCAGCAGGTTGCTTTTCCAGCAGGAGGGTTTAGAATTATTTTCTGGAGTTTGCAATATAGAACTTAAATTAAGCCACAGAAGTCGGGGGGGCTCCCTGATGCCACACTAAATTCTCAGCAGCCTCGGCTTTGTATTAAAGTCTTCGCTGGCAATTAGGTTCATTAACTATCACAATACCTTATTTATTACGCGGCGTGCCATATGGTTTCCCAGCTAAAGAATGGCACCCGCTCCAGCAGGAACCGTTTGGTGTCATAAAAATGTTCACAAATAATGTTACAGCTCTCGGGGGCAAAGAGCGCCCTAGGTGGTGGGGGTCAGGAACAGTGGGGAGGGGGGAATATGGGGGCATATTTCTTTCCCTTTCCCCCTGGAATGAGGAAGGTAAAAAAATTGGCCCAGGAAGGTTGGCAGAATGGATTCACCGGGATTTGAAAACCTTCCAGAATCTCATCTTTCCCACAGAGCAATGGCCAGAAGAAAAAGGGATTTCTAGCATGCACCTAGATCTTAACCCAGCTGGATCCTGCCAAGGGCTCCCTTTAGCCCTTCCTCATAGCATGTGGGGCGCAACAGCAGCAGAGATAGCAATAGCAATAGCACCTAGACTTGTATACTGCTTTCACAGGGTTTCACAGCGCTCTCTAAGCGGTTTACAGAGTCAGCCTCTTGCCCCCAACAATCTGGCTCCTCATTTTACCCACCTCGGAAGGATGGAAGGCAGAGTCGACCTTTAGAAGGAAGGAAGGAAGGGAAGGAAGGAAGGAAAGAAAGGAAGGAACAGGAATAGCATTTAGACTTATATACCGCTTCACAGTGCTTTTACAGCCTTCCCTAAGAGGTTTACAGAGTCAGCCTCTTGCCCCCAACAATCTGGCTCCTCAATTTACCCACCTCGGAAGGAGGGAAGGCTGAGTCAACTTGAAGCCTGGTGAGATTTGAACTGCCAAATTGCAGGCAGCCGGCAGGCAGCAGAAGGAGCCGGTAGTAATGCACTCTTACCACTGTGCCACCGAGGCACTGAGATTTCTAAGGTGTGGTCAAAAGAGGGCAAGAAGGCAGCTGCACCTCTGCAATGGAAGCTGGCCTGGCATTTATTTAATTTATTGAACACATTTATTTGGCCACCCGACCCAAATTTCATGGTCCCTTCTATTAAGGATCTACATCTGGTGGGATCATGAGAATGGGCCTTCGCAGGGTGGCCCCTTCACTATGGAATAGAGGATGGAATAGGGGAGAGATGGTCCCTCAAATTGGTCGCAGCTGATAAGAAGTGAACCAAAGTCTACATCAGGGGTCCCCAAACTTGGCAACTTTAAGACTTGTGGACTTCAACTTCAGCATACCTGGCTGGAGAATTCTGGGAGTTGAAGTCCACAAGTCTTAAAGTTGTCGAGTTTGGGGACCTCTGGTCTACATCCTCAGAGACACTGCTAGGTGAACCTGGGGTAGTAAATACCCCAAGATATTTATTGCAGCAACAAAATAGCAATAGCACACTTATATACCACTTCACAGCCCTGTCTAAGTGGCTTACAGAGTCAGCCTCTTGCCCCCAACAATCTGGGTCCTCATTTTACCCACCTCGGAAGGATGGAAGGCTGAGTTGAGCCTGGTGAGATTCGGGCTGCCAAATTGCAGGCAGCCAGCAGGCAGCAGAAGTAGCTTGCAGTACTGCACTCTAACCACTGCGCCACTGAGGCTCTAATAGCCTGCAATGACCAGAATCCACTTTAAAAAACAAACAAACATGGCCCTTTTGCTTTCTAGAAGCCTTGGAAGGTGGCCATATCACGGTGGGAGAGGAGGCCTGCCCAAAGCCTTGGCATTCCACTTAAGTTGGAAGAGGTCCACCAAGTTCTGCTCTGAAGCCACTAGAGGTCAGGCACCGTCCCCAGAAAGTTGAGTACTGCCCGACTGAAGTCCCTGCAGGTTGCAGCTGGCAGCGAGTGCCCTGGGCTTGGCCTGTCCTGTCCTCTTAGTTCCCACCTGGCTGGCACTTCAGAGTTGCCAGTCGTGTAAGAGAAGCGCCTGCCAGGAAAAACTGGGCAGGAATGCAAAGGAGGAAGACAAAAATTAGCCATAGCTTCTTGGGGGAGAAATGGGACCTAAAAATAAATAAGCCACCCTTTTGATTCAAAGTGAGCTGCTGGTGTGGTACAGCTGTATTGGGAGGAAGCAGGCACTGAACGGAGCCTTGGTTTGTTAGTGATGCTGGATGCTAAGTTCCTAAGGATCCTAAGGTCAAAACCTCCTGTTTTATTCAACTCTTGAAGGGCACTACTACACGGTGGGCCAGCATAGGTTCTCTAACAATTACCTGGAAAAGGAGATGGTAGACAGTGAGTGTGACAGGCTGGCTTTGTCATTAAATGGATTGAAGAGACCAGGATCAAGTGCCCCCCGTCCCAAGCAGATGGGAAAGGGCGGTGCATCTTTCTCACCCAGAAATGCAGTCTGTGAAAATTAGGCAGTTGTTGTGTTACACCCACACTTCTCCAACCATTGTTATGATTTTGTTACACAAGTTAGGGAAAACACATGGCACGTGCCTTCTGGGATCCTTCCCATGCCTTTCCTAGAAGGCGCATAGGAAGTGGTGCACAGGAAATGGTTCTGTGCATAATAAAGTAGTGTCTTGCCTCTGTGTTTGTGTGTTGGTTTGTGCTTTCTTTGTGTTGTGTCTCTCTGTTTTCTATGTACGTGGATTCTCTCTGTTTGTGTTGCCCTGGGCTGTCCTCAGCCCTGTCTATTCTGAGCAGTGGTGGGATTCAAAATTTTTTACTACTGGTTCTGTGGGTGTGGCTTGGTGGGGAAGGCTGCTGCAACTTCCCCATTCCCTCCCCACCCCACTAACCTGCTTTCCAGCTCCGTTCTCCCGTGCAGGGCAACCAAAGAAGACCCAGATGATCAGCTGGGACTCAATGGGAGGCAGAGAAGAGATGGGGTTGGTGGGGCCAGTCAGAGGTGGGATTGGCTGGTTTTCCCAACTACACAAAATTTCCACTATCGGTTCTCTAGAACTGGTCAGAACTGGCTGAATACCACCTCTGGTCAAGATGATAGCAATGCCCTCCATGATTCTGGCCACCTTCTTCTAAATCAGTGGCCCTCAACAGCTTCAAAACCTGCCTCCCATTTTTAACACAAAGGGAATTGCACCATGGAGGCTGGGTCTCGATTAACCAAGACTGCTGTTGCCAAACTCCGATGGGCTACCTGTGGAACTTCAGCCTCTCCCCACAGCCTGCAGCTGCTGCTCTGTCCCTTGACTAAGACCTCTTCTTATAAACCCTACTTACTCATGGTGCAATTGATCTTATTGACTGGCTGGAGCCATGCCTGATTTCAGCCCAATTGCTTTGCTGTTGCTCTTGAGTTGCTCGGTTTCTGCCCTTAGGAATCCTTCATGCTCAACCCCTTGGACATAAATTTCTTGGGAAACTTGGGACCTGCAAAGCCCATTATTCCTTCAATTCTGCACCAGACAGGAATGTAGCATGCATTTAACTGTGTGCAGTTAATCCTAGGTACTGTTCTTTTTTCTTTTTTATGTTAGGAGGGGCCAAGAGCTATCGTACAAGGAAATAAGGGCTGTGGCTGAGAACCCAATCTGGCTGTAATTAGAATTATGGTTTAGATTTTTTGTTTCTGGATGGGGAGGAGGCTGCGTGGATGCATAGGAAGTCCAGGTCAAGTGCAAAACTGTAGTTGGGCTTTTAAGCATCTGACGGCATCTGATCCAGACCCTGTGAAGAAGCAGAGTGGGCAATGATGTGTCTGGACAAGGGTTTGGGATCTGTGTGGACAGCCCTTCTCTCCATGATATCGACTGGGCTTTGAAAGGAATGGGAAGGGCGGGGTCTACCGCCATGAAAGTTGCAGAAAGTATTCTTGATGCAAAGTTGCACCCCCAGTTTTATCAACCTGAATTCTTTAGAATCGAGCAGAATGGAAATGCAACCGAGAAGAACCTCAGTATCCACCAACTAGCAAAGGTATGCAGGCATCTCAGGTAGTTTCTCATTGCTTAGATATGAAGGTTTCTGTAACTGCTTCAAGCCAAAAGACTTTTGTCAATTGTCTCAGGGGACAAAACTATCAGAGGTCTCAGGGGCATTGGAATTCCTAGCAGGATAAGGGACCAAGGGCTGCTGTATCTCCTGCAAATATATTAAAGAAATAAAAGGGGTTAATAGATAACTTGGCAGCTTGCCAGTAACAGTTGGGTGTAGCTACTTGATGAGGCTTTGGCTCTCTGGGAGGAGATCAAAAATGAGTTCCCTGATAGCAGAAGATGCTCCTGCGCTGCAGTCATCTAGGTCAAAAGGAGGAAGAATCATGTGGGTCTTTCAACCGAAGCCATAAGAGATGGAAGTCCATGTTCCTCAGCATTGGCTTCCTTCATGGGTGGCCCTACCTGAGAGGGACACTCCTTGTAAACCTCGGAAGAAGCCACCTCACCTCTCTGTCAGGGACAGGTCTAAGAAGCTGAGAAGGAGTCCTCCATGGTGCTCTTTATCATCTTGGAAAATCCTTCTTCTTCTTCTTCTTCTTCTTCTTCTTCTTCTTCTTCTTCTTCTTCTTCTTCTTCTTCTTCTTCTCCTCCTCCTCCTCCTCCTCCTCCTCCTCCTCCTCCTCCTCCTCCTCCTCCTCCTCCTCTTTCCTAGTGTATCACCACAAGTGCAGAGTCTGCTTTTCTTGGAAAACCATGACTGCCCTCCCCCCCGAAAATAAATGGGATGATATTCCCAGGAAATCATGCAAAGTTCTTTCACTTCCTCAAGAATGGGAGAGATAATGGAGAGGATCTTGGGAATTTTGACAGGAATTTTTTTTGAAGATTCACATTTGAATCCCTCTTGAAATCTTCCCTCCCAATGAAATTAAATTAAATAAACCTATAAATGATTTTTACAATCTTCATAATTTCACAAGAAGCGGCGTTTATAGTGGTCAGCGTGTCTGATGAGACAAGAAGATCTTAACTCAAATTCTTTCTCTTGCACAAAACTTTTGATATATGATAATCTCCCTTCTCTTCTTAGGCAATGTCCTATCTTGCCCATCCCGTCCTTGGAAGGCTAATCAGAAGACCATTTAGACTACTGACAAGGAATCCTCTGGGCCCTTCTGAAGGGGGCATTTTCCTGCTTTAACTTTGCCTGAGTCTGGCTGTTTTTTGGAGGATGAATGGCTGCAAAAGTTGATGGAGCTGGCAATGATGGCTAAATTGATGGCCTTGATTAAGGAATACAATTAATTTTTTTCCCACTTGGAAACCGCTTCTGGACTTTGTGCTTGAGGTGGGAAAACAAATGAAACTTTGATTTAGGGTTTTGCTGATTAGATACGTTTGTTGCTACAGAAGTCGCTAATCTATATTATGATGTAAAAGTTAAAAGCTGAGGTTGTACATTACCTTATTCTATTGTGCCCAAAAGAGTTGGAAGCCAATGCATTTTTTTTCTTTGCCCCCTTTCCTTCCCTATTTTCCTGTCATTCTTTTTTCTTTGCATTTTTGTGTTTTATATTTAATAATAATAATAATTATTATTATTATTATAATTATAATAATTATTATTATTATAATTTATTCGACTTGTATGCCGCCCTTCTCCCTAAGGACTCAGGGCGGCTAACAATAAAACAGCAAATATTTACAGAAGATTTAACTAAAAACAGATTAAATCCAACAAGCCGAAACTAATAAAAATTGATAACTGCATGGAGATAGCAAAGTCTGGTGGGTCGCCTTGAAGATGATAAGCTAAGTGATCCTGTCCCATTTCTGGTGGTCGAAGGGAAGAGACGGACGTACCGAGGACGGGAAAAGAAAATACACCCTTGTGCAGCCAATTTGGTGAAACACACACCTATCCACTCAACCCAGGCCGCTCCTTCCAACATGAACTCTACGGAAAACAAAGGATAGGGACATGGTGGCTCAGTGGCTTGTCGATCAGAAAGGTCGGCAGTCTGGCGGTTCAAATCCTTAGTGCCACATAATGGAGTGAGCTCCCATTCCTTGTCCCAGCTTCTGCCAACCTAGCAGTTCGAAAGCACATAAAAACGCAAGTAGAAAAACAGGGACCCCTTTGGTGGGAAGATAACAGCATTCCATGCGCCTTTGGCGTTCAGTCATGCTGGCCACATGACCATGGAGATGTCTTCGGACAGTGCTGGCTCTTCGGCTTTGGAACGGAGAGGAGCACCATCCCCTAGAGATGGAAACAACTGGCACGCATGTGCGGGGGGAACCTTTACCTTAGGTAAGGGTTATTAAAGATGCTTAGTTCATGGGTGCTCCAAGAAGCATTTTATGGCAATTATGAGCTGAAGTGCACTGTCAGAGAGAGAAAAGAGACAGGCCCATTTTGCCACGCAATGGAAGCTCCCTTCTCTTGCTGAGTCACTCTTGACAATAAGCTCCCTTTTTCTCTAGCCGGTTCAGGGAAATCGGAGGATGAAATTCTGGGATGAGGGCTGCTGCCTAGCCGAACGGTCCTGGCCCGTGGCTGACTAAAATCTCCAAGTGTTTGCAGGCTCAGGGCCTTAAGCTCCCAGGTGAGCCCTTCTTCCCTTCGGGATGTGGCCAGATCCCTCCCTCCAGGGTCTCAGAGATTAAAACTAGGAGCAAGCCTGTGACAGGGTTCCTTCCAACCTCTGCTCTGCCTGCAATCATTCCCTGTGCAGAGAAGGAGACGCTGTAAGTCTCGTTTCTGCTCCTTTTGGGGAGAGCTCCAAAGGCGTCTATTCTGCATTTGCACGGACTTGATTTCAGATAGAGAAGGCAGAGGGGAACTGGATGCTCTCTGAGCTTGGTGGTTTTCTTGCAGACGTTTCATTACCCAAACTAGGTAAAGTCATCAGTGCTAGCAAAAAAAAATGCAATGTATTGCATTTGTTCTATCTTGCAGTGCTGCAAGTAAACCACCAAGCTGAGATAGCACCAAGGACTCCATAGTTGTTGTCATCCTCCTCCTCCTCCCCCTCCTCCATAAACCCCATTGCCTCGTAGCACTGATGATGTTTTCTAGTTGGGTCTTGAAATGTCTACAAGGAAACCACCAAGCTCAGAAAGCACCAAGGAACCCTTGTCTCAATCCTGAGCTACAAAGGGTCTCCTTAATCGGTAGAGAAGTTAGAACGTGGCCCATTCTGGCTCCCACTCTGAATTCCCAGCTGCCTCCTCTATGTGTCCTTTGCTGGTTCCTACCAAAGGACACTTTGCTTTCTTGGGACTTGCCACCAAGCGTGGCCGGTCATGCTCTGAAAAGTTGTGATGGACCACACAGCAGGCAATCAGGCCAGAATTCGTGGCTCTTGCAGGTTCCAGGTGCGTTTGGACAGAAGCCACCACTCGCGAGGATCTTCTGCCCCCTGATGTCTTTGGCACCTGCAAAAAGGCCAGACCTTAAAACCAGCTTTATCTAGGAGGCCATTGGTCCACCCCAGTATTTTCCATTTGCCTGCAGAACAACCGACTGGATCTTTCCTTCAGCTGAGCCCGGAGGCGTCCTGGTGCTTCTACTGCAGCTCAGCTCAGCGCTTGGGAGGGAGTCCTGCTCTCCTTGCCATCCCTGCCCTTCGCTCCCAGGCTGTTCCAGCTAAGTAGGTGCTCTTATCTGCTCCCTGCATACATTAAACACCATTATAATTATCAGCACTTTTCCCTTCTGCAAATTACATTCGCCCTGGCATGAGCCTTGGGGCAACTCTGTCCTTAATGCGTTTCTTATTTTGCTATTTAACTGGCAACAATATTGGGTCACGGCCTATTTGTAGCATCTCAGGGCCAGGCTGGGCACTGCCTTCCCAAGAGGCAGAGATCAGGAAACCTAAACGGTCTCTTGGGCTCTGCTCTGCAAAGGATCTCCCACCACTCTGGCTGGCTGGCTTGCTTGGTTTTTGACTAAAATGGCAAGGAGCATCAGCTGGACATGGAATGACAGCCCTGCATCTACAGAACCCGAGTCTCTGGAAGCCAAACTGAATGTGCTTTTCGAAAAACTTTTGCTTCTAAATGTCTATGGAGCATCTCCGACATGCAAGTCCTGGTTGTCCCAAAGGTGCTTTTTTCAGGAGGCAACTGGACTTTCTGGTTTTTCTTTGAAGACGTCTCGCTTCTCATCCAAGAAGCTTCTTCAGTTCTGACTTTCCCACCATCCAGTCAGAGCTGAAAAAGTTTCTTGGATGAGAAGCAAAACATCTTCAAAGAAGAAAGCCCAGTTGCCTCTTGAAAAAAGCACCTTTTGGACTTTGCTTCTAAAGCACAGGAGGAGACTGGAGGAAATCCAGGAGGGGACTGGTGTGTGTGTGTGTGTGTGTGTGTGTGTGTGTGTGTGTGTGTCTTCCCACCTCCCCTTCTTGTGTGGTGTGTTTTGGCCCAGCTCAGGCAGGGAATGGGGTCAGGTGAAGCTGTGCAAGTTAGCGGGTGTCTTCCGGCTGTCAGCAAAGATGGACTTATTCTGGCACCATCTGAGGACGGAAATCGCTGCAAAGGGCGAGGCAAGGAGGCAGCAGCCTGGTTCTTTTCAAATTGTGGGGAAATAATTCGTAATTCTGCCCGTTCGTTTTTCCGATCCAGACATCTGGCGATTTCCAAAATTCTTTGGGGAAGAACCACCCCATGAATCAAACTGCATGAGGCTCCACCTTCCCTGGCCGTTTCCCATCCACACTGAAACTTGCAACAGATAAGAGGGAAGGATGAGCCCTGGGTGGCATCTTCGCCTCTCTGCAGGAGTCCCTGTTCTGAGCAATCCCAGGCAGCCACTCCAGGGGTGCACAGGCTGGCAGAGACACTCCTGCACCCCCAGAGCAGATTTCCTTGGAAGAGACTCTCCCAACCAGTGGTGGGATTCAATGTTTTTTACTACCGGTTCTGTGGGCGTGGCTTGGTGGGCGTGGCAGGGGAAAAGATACTGCAAAAACTCCAGTCAGAGGCGGGATTGGCCGGTTCTCTGAACAACTCAAAACTTCTACTGGTTCTCCAGAACTGGTCAGAACCAGCTGAATACCCACCTCTGGTAGGGTCCCCTCTCCCCTCCCCCATCACTCCTGGGTCCTTCTTAGGGCAAGGCAGCCCCGGGGGGGGGGGTTTGATGTGGACTCGGTTCCTCTCCTTGCTTGCAGCCACTCACTGCCATCTCCCCCCCAGATAACAGATGAACAGAGTTGGAAGGGACCTGGTAGGTCATCTAGTCCAACCCCCATCCCAACCCAAGCAGGAGACCCTACACCATTTCTGACAGATGGCAGTCCAGTCTCTTCTTGGAAGCCTCCAGAGATGAAGCTCCCACAACTTCCGAGGGCAACTTCTGTCCCACGAGTTGATTGCTCTCACTGTCAGAAAATTCCTCCTTATTTCTAGGTTGAGTCTCTCCTTGTTCAGTTTCCATCCATGATTCCTTGCCTGGCCTTCAGGTGCTTTGGAGAATAGCTTGACCGCCACCCCTGGTCCTTCTCTGGGGCAGCCCCTCAAATACCGGACGGTTGCTCTCCTGCCTCCCCTGGTCCTTCTCTCCTCTAGACCAGCCATGCCAACCCTTGTTCTTCCCCAAGCTGCCCCCCATCCTCCCGCTGCCTGAAGCGCCGCAACTCCGGCGGGGCTCCCGGCGAGTCCAGGCTGCCCCAAACGGGCCCGGAGCGGCCAACGCCGCGCTTGCCAGCCTCCTCCGAGCTCCTCCTGGACGGGGCGGGCGCTGCGGGGCGGCCGGGGAAGCCCCTGCACGGGCGCTCTTGGGGCGAGCGGCGGCGTCCAAGCTGCCGGGGACGGAGGGGCTCCCCCCACCATTCCAAGTCTGGGCGCGGGCGAGCCGGGTAGCAGCGGCAGCGGCAGCAGGTGTGCGGAGGCGGGGCCGAAAGGGGCGTGTCTCTCCTCCGCCCGCCCTCGCCGGCTGCAGCCGCCGCCTCCATGTTGGAAGCGGGCAAGCGGCGAGCGCTGTCCAGCACCGGCGACCCGCTCGCTCCCTGGGCGGCTGTGTGTGTGTGGGGGCGCTTGCGAGGGCGGGGCCGCAACCGCGCTGGCCCCTCCCTCTGCCCCCCCCCGGCAGCGCTCTTCCCTCTTCTGCCGCCCCCCCCCCCAAGCAGTCAGGACTGGACCTCTCCATCCCTCCCAGGCCAGGCGGGGTGGGGCTGAGTGGGCACCTTCGGCCTCGGCGCCCCCTTTCCGCCCCTGCCCCCGGGCTGCGTGTGTGTGGGGGGGAGAAGGGCCCAAGTGGCGAGCGCTGTCCCGGGACGCCGGCTCCGAGGTGCCAGAGCATGTGCAGAGTGCCGCTCCGCCGACGGGCGCGCCTCTCCCCCCCCGCCCACCTTGAGGGGGCGGTGGAGGAAGGGGGTCCGCGCCTCCCTTCAGGCTGAGGCCGGCCGGGGCAGGGGAGGCGCCGGGGGCTGCGAGGCCGAGGTCCGGCTGTGCTCCTCGGGGCCGGGCACTAGGGGTCAGGGCAGCCCCGGCCAGGCGTGAGGCGGAGGGGGGCCGGGTCGGGCGGCGCCGGCCGGTGCCAGCAGTCAAGATGGTTTCCGGCCGGGGCTTCGGGGGGGGAGGGGGGGGGAGGGGCGGCTCCGACGCGCCTCGCCAGCCCGGCAACGTCAGGCAGCGGCTGGTGATTTGCTGGCCGCGCCGCCGAGCCCCGCTAGAGAGGCTGGAAGCGGGCGCTGCGAACTCGCCTGCCGCGCCGCCGGCGATGCTCTGCCCTCGGCCACCGCCGCCGCCGCGGGGTCTCCCCTCGCAGCCCGCCCGCCTGGCCCGGGAGGAAGCCGCGCGACGGTGAGTGGCGGGGCCGGAGCGGCGGCCAACTTGCGCCCGACCGGGCTTCTTTGGGCTCGGGACGGGGCGGCGCGGTTCCTGCCGACGCGGCTCGCTCCTCTCCGGCGGGACCCGGGCGAGCGGCCAGCCCGGCGAAGTCGGCTCGGTCCGGGGGAAGCGGAGCCGCGGGTTCCCCTCGGGGCGCTCCCACTTGGAGGCCACTCAGGAGGGAGCCGAGGCGGGGCAGCCGCCCCCTTTTTCCCTGCTGCCCGCCGAGGGGACGGCAGGAGGCTTCGAGGTCCGGGTGGCGCCGGAGATGCGCGAGCAGCCCGAGGAGGAGAGCGGCTTTTCCCCGGAGTCAGACCCCCCCTCTCTTCCCGGCTCGTGCGAGCGCGGCTTTGCCTAGGACACGCGTCTCGGGGGTCGTGGGGAGGGGTCGGCGGAGGGAGTCTGAGGCGGGGCTGCGCGGGGGCTGCGGGCGGCGGGGCGCTTTTAGCCGCTGCTCCCCCAGCTCTTCCTCCGCCGGCCAGCCCGGGACCCTCTGCTCCCCTCGGGCGGGACTCGCTCCATAGGAAGGAATCGCCCGAGGCCAACAGGTCCCGCGCTGCGCAGCTGCCTTTGGCTGGGAGTGGGGTGGGGGGCGCCACGGGTTCTATGCTATTCCAGTCCCTTTTTTGGGTGGGGGCCGTCGGGACCGTCCCTCTGCAAGGCTCCAGCTTTAGGCGTCGAGGAAAGGGGGGGTGCGGGGATCCCCGAAAAGGGCTCATCGCTTCCCATGGGGGGGTGGGAATTGCTAGATTGATCTCCCCCCCGTCGCCCCCCCCCGCCCCTCCTCAATCAGGCCCAGCCAAATCTGTGGGGGTCATCCAGCTGCTCTGCCGCTGCTGATGAGGGAGCTGGGGGTTTGCACGGGAGGGCCCCGCTTCCCACCCCCAAGGTAAGACCTGGGGCTTTTCCCTCGGAGTAGGCAGAGTTATCCGCGCTGACCCCGGGCAGCTTTTAAAGGCAATTCCCTCCTTGGAAACACCCCCCCCTCCTCTTTCGGTTGGGGGAGCCGCTGCTTTTAAAGCTTGAGGGTGGCTGGGGGGGGGGCGAGAAGTTGCTCCCTTCGAAGAAGTTGGGCTTAAGCCTTTAACAAAGGCTGCCTCTTTCCCTGGGGAGGCAGCAGGGAGGGCCAACCCTGCTTTCCGACTTGAGTTTGGGATGGGGGGGAGGAATGCCATGTTGGGACCCACTGGAAGTAGAAGGGTGAGGGAGAGGGCGTGGCTGCCCCAATTTGGGGCTTAGAATTGCCCTCCCCCCATTTCTTCCCTCTCTTTTCCTCTTCTTTCCTCACTCTTAACAACTTATTGGAGCGGGGGAACACAACACAAAATTCCAGTCTCAGGAGGCTCTCCATGGTTGGTGCGTGTAATTGGTGTGTGTGCGCATGTGTATGTGTGCAATGATGCTGCAAATACTGTCTCAATTCAATTTGGAAAGAGAAACTGGTAGATAACTATTATGGATGGGACACCACTGAGAAATCCTGAACGTGGGGTTAAGGGGTTTGATAAACAACTAAACTGGGAAGTGAGGGGAAAAAAACATCCCGTAAGAAGGGAGGGACAAGTTGCTTCCTTGGTGTTGCCAGGGAAACCACACAGCTGTGTTTGGGCACGATGGAGGATTGAAGAAGTTGAGCGTCTTGGAAGAAGACTGTTCAGGATGGCCATCGGGGTTGGATGTTGGGTCCTCCTCCCATTGAGCCACCGAGGCCCTTCCTGTGCCCACCCAGGAAGGCAGAGAAGGACGTGACCAAGTGAAGGGCCAAGGCTGATCCAAAGGTGCTTTTTCAAGAGGCAACTGGACTTTCTGGTTTTTCTTTGAAGACGTTTCACTTCTCATGCAAGAAGCTTCTTCAGCTCTGCTCTTCAGCTCATCCAAGAAGCTTCTCCAGCTCACTGATGAAGGTTCTTGGATGAGAAGCAAGATGTCTCAAAGAAAAACCAAAAAGTCCAGTTGCCTCTTAAAAAAAAGCACCTTTGGGACAACCAGCACCTGGGTTGGCTGAGAATCTCCATAGACCACCAAGGCTGATGTTCCTTCACCTTCACTTTCCCACCCCACCTGGGCTAACAGCCCTTCCCTTCCCTCAAGTTGAGTTCTTTGCTGGGTTTCCATGTCGATGAACTACGTTTCCCCTATAAAACTTCTCCTCCTTCTTGCCTTCCCCTTCCAGATTGTTGACCCCTCCAAAAGACAGCTCCAGACAGTGCTGTAGAAAGACTCCCTAATGCCTGCAGCCCGGGAGGAGCATTATGGATTTGACTAAGATGGGTACGATTCAGCTCCAGAACTCCAGCCACGCGACTGGCCTTCTCCAGAAAGCCAACCAGATGCGCCTGGCCGGCACCCTGTGCGACGTGGTGATCCTGGTGGACAGCCAAGAATTCCATGCCCACCGGACTGTCCTGGCATGCACCAGCAAGATGTTCGAGATCCTTTTCCACCGCAACAGTCAGCATTACACCTTGGATTTTCTCTCGCCAAAGACCTTCCAGCAGATTCTGGAGTACGCCTACACCGCCACCCTGCAGGCCAAAGTTGAGGACCTGGATGATCTGCTCTACGCGGCGGAGATCCTTGAGATCGAGTACCTGGAGGAGCAGTGCTTGAAGATCTTGGAGACCATCCAGGCGTCGGAAGACAACGAGGCCGAAGTCAGCATGACGGATGGCGGGGCCGAGGAAGAGGAGGACCGGAAGTCCAGATACATTAAGAACATCCTGCTCTCCAAGCATTCCAGCGAAGAGAGTGGTTACTCCAGCCTGGCCGGCCAGGCCCTGATGGGGACGATGGTGGAGCACAGCCCCTCTGTCTCCACCTCCTTCGGCCTGGCGGCCATGAGCCCCACCAAGACTGCCGTGGACAGCTTGATGAGCATCGGACAGTCGCTCTTGCAGGGGGCTCTGCCCCGCCAGGCCCTCGAGGACTTGCACTCTGCCAATGGCCGGTGCCCAGCCGTGTCCGAGCTGAAGACCGAAGCCATGCAGGTGGAGGAGGCCTCCAGCCACGAGAGCCCCAGGTCAGCTGAGCTGGGTGCTTCCGGGGCGGACAAAGCAGAGGATAAAAGCAAGCAAGGGCCTGGCACTCCGACCCGCAGCAGCGTCATCACCAGTGCCCGGGAACTTCACTATCCCCGGGACGACAATGCGGAGCAGCCCCTCGAGGCGGTGCAAGGACCCCCTGTTGGGCCAGAGCTCTTGGCCTCCCATGGGGAGAAGCCGATGGGCCTCTATTCGGTGCTGCCCAACCACAAGAGTGAGTCCATGCTTGGCCTGCCCGTCTCCATGGCCCCCACGCTGCATGTGCAGCCGGCCCTGGCCGTCTCCATGGACTTCGGCTCCTACGGAGGGCTGCTCCCGCAAGGCTTCATCCAGAGAGAGCTCTTTAGCAAACTCGGGGAACTGGCCGTGGGCATCAAAACCGAACACCGGAGTGTCGGGGAGCAGTGCAGCGTTTGCGGGGCGGAGCTGCCAGACAACGAGACGGTGGAACAGCACAGGTAGCCCTTGTCTCCCTTCTCAGGGTTCTGCGCTCATGCTCAGAAAGGCCGTTCCTGGGTGACAGGCAGACTGGCAGGCAGTTCCCAGGGACCCAAATGGGGTTTCTTTCTAAGACATTCCCAGCAAGGCAGTGAGTTGCAGGCTACGCTTCCTGCTAGGAAGAGAAAATAAAACAGGGAGAAAAAAAGATTATTTAAAGCTGAGAAAAGGCTCTGTAGGGTAGGCAGCATCTTTGCAAGTTGATCTTCAGAATAGGAATGGGGGCTCAAGGAGGAACTACTTCTTCTTCTTCTTCTTCTTCTTCTTCTTCTTCTTCTTCTTCTTCTTCTTCTTCTTCTTCTTCTTCTTCTCCTTCCCCTCCCCCCCCTCCCCCTCCTCCTCCTCCTCCTCCTCCTCCTCCTCCTCCTCCTCCTCCTTCAGCAAGGGCTGGCCATGAAGCTGGTTTCTGCTAACACCTTGGACACACCAGCGTTGTTTCCAAGCGTCAGGAATGCTAGGGAGCAACAGTTAAGAGGACGACCAGGGTCCTACTGCCCAGGTACACAAGCTTCCTGACTGCATTTGCTCAGCCACAGAAGTCTGGAGTAAGCATGTCCCTTGGTCTGGTGCAGTCGTAGGACTCCCCTTAAGTTTGTCTTTGGGAGGAGAGTGTGGGAGGAGAGAAACTGTGGAAGCCACAAGTGTGTTTTTCCAAGAAAGAAAAGAGATCCTTCTACGCCGCTGAGACGTAAGTGGGAGGCTGCTGTCCAAGGAGAAACATGTGGCCCCTTGCATGCTGTGAAAAGCTTGTGTCCCCTCTCCCTCACTCAAGGCCAGCAGTGGATGATGGGAGTTGTACTCCATGGCACCCGGATGGCACTCAGTTTAATTTGCCTCCCTTAAACTCAGCTTTATTCTTGTAGAAGCTGCTCCAGTTTATTAACGCAACACGGGGTTTAAGTAACATTGGCTGAGCTGAGCTGAGTTGTTTGCTAGTAGCTACTTTCCACTTATGCCACCTTAGGCTCGGCCTTCTGGGTGGCAAATTTGGACCCCAACATGCATTTTTAGGTTTATGCAGAAATCGATGTTTTGAGCACTTGGGTCTGTTTGTGATGATTGCCAAAGTTTGTTTTTATTGGTTGATCTGTTCTAAATATGGTTGTAATCTCTGCAAAGGTCCCGTGTACATCTGAGTAATATCTCCACGTTAACTAAGAACAGGCGTACGGCTCAGAGTGTGAGCTTGTTGCTCCCCTGAAGTGGTTTAACGCTCTCCTTTGGGGACCTATTGCTGATAGATTTCCTTAAAAAAAAAGTTTAAAACGTCCTTTTGGGTTGTTGACATCCACAGTGGCTTTAAGCGGAGCAGCACATTAGAAGCAAATTGATCTCTGAAGGGAGGTTAATACGTGGGAATCTGCCTTCACTCAATTGCAGTTCTGAGCGTTGCTTCCGTTCAGCTGCTTAAGAGGTCTCTAATTTTTTTTAAAAAAAAATCATGCCAAATGCATGGAAAGAGGGGGGGGGAATCCATTTTGACAGGCAGCCATTCCTGCAAAGGCAGCATTTTCTTGAGAGATTCTGTGGGTCTGCCTCTTTCTGGTGGGGACATAACCCCCTTATTCCTGTTTTCATGCATGCCGGTTTGCGCTTCACTCCTGGGCTTCTCCGTTTCCTGGGCAGGCTGTTGATCCTTTTGGGGGTTCTCTTTGCTCAGCCCCAGTTAGGATGCCCCCCCCCCTCAGTCTTGTCTGCGTGGGTCCAGAAGGTAGAGAAGGCTTGGCAGGCTCGCTTGGCTGCACCTGGCCTTACTTGTCATGCAGGAAAACAAAATTTGTGCCCAGCAGCCCCGTGGCTTCGTCTTGTGCAAACATTTGCAGCGGAGGTGCAGAGGGAAGCATATTTCTTGTGCCTCTAATACTGTGTAAACATATTACAAGGCAGCCGGCTAATAGGATTCGAGCCACAATGCAGAAGATGCTCAGAGATGTTTTAATGAGCCAACAAGTTTAATTACTGTAGTCCAAAATGTACATAATGTACGTTGGCAAGAACCGGTGAAGAGCTGGCTGCTTTGGGCTTGGTGGCTTTTGGAAACAGAAACTCCGTCTAGGCTGGCAGTGCCACGTTTGCTTCCCCTCTTCTGAGCAGGGCCACAATTTATGGGCAGGTGGGCTGCCTCTGGCGCCCCTCCCAAGCGCTTTGCCCATCGAGGCCAGCCCCTCGGCCATGGGGCCACCTAGGAAGGGCTGATCCCCCTCCCACAAGCATTCAGGGTTGGCTCTTCAGCCCCTCACCCCTGCTAGCTAGTCTTGGGTATACTGAGCTCTTCTGTAGACAGGGACCAGTTTCTGTTTCTGAGTTGAAACACCCTGAGTAAGGGGCACCGCTTCCCGGGGTACGTTGAGCCTCCTGAAGACCTGAGGATAATGGGAAGAGAGGAGGAAGCCGGAGGGGGCTTGGAGCAGCTTTCCTGGATCCCCCGTGAGGACAGAGGGATCTGAAGCCCCCCAGGGAAGTCCTGAGCCTCCCAACCTGGCTTGCCTTCTCTCTGCAGTTCCTTGACGTTGGGTGTGTGTCACCATTTCTGTTCCTCACCTGGGCTGTGGAAATGTCTGGGCCCCCCTCCCTCTCCAGGAAGCAAAGAGGGAGAAGCTGGGTCTCAAATATCATGGAAGTTAGGAAGAAAGGTTCTTCTGTCAAACCGCAGCAGGCTATTGAAGGCCAGGTCATGCCAGGAAGCGGTGGTCCAAGGACTCCCCCCTTTGCCAACCTCTGGCTCCAGGATGAGGAAGGTGCTTGCTTTCTTCCCAAGGTGCATGGAGGTGCTCTTGGCCAGCTGGCCAGCATCCCAGTTAGGGATCTTAAATATGGAGCCCTTCTGGAATTGCCAGAGCTGGTTGATATCTCCTGGGTTGCTTCTCCCATCCCTGCCGGTTTCACTCCGAGGTTTGGATTTCCTCCCTCCCTTGAATTTCCTTAATCCCGTCAAACGCTTGCTTGACTCCACGCGAACCGGTGAATTGATGAGCAAGGTGGCAGATTTTTCAGTCTTAAAAAGGTGCTTTTAAAAAAAGAAATAGAAAGGCTGGTGGGGGAGTTTTTCCCGTCTAAAAAAAGCTGCTTTTTTAAAGCGTCATGTTCTGTGCTCTTTTAGATGTAATTGAAGCAACACCTGTAGTTGGCAGAATTATTTATTTATGATGCTCTTAACACAGTCTGGCTAGTTTTTTTTCCCCCAGGGAAGGAGAATAATGCAGGGTCAAAAAGGAAGATCCAGATAGTGTCGTCCTTTCTAAATGACATGATAATTTGTATTTTATTTTTTACTATTAAATGTATATGATGTCAAAATGGATGGGATAATCTAGCAGAAGCTAGTTAAGGGTTTGTTTCAGAGGATAACAATGGGAAGACTAATTCTCATGAAGTGGACGTAGCTGCAACTCCTGTTGGTGGATTTTCCTTAGAACAACAATGAAAGCAGAGCTAGGCACTTGTGAATGGGCTTAAACCAGTTGTGAACTTGTGTTATCTGGCGACACTCTCTTCCCAGTAGTAGAACTAACATTTCAGCAATCCATTGCCACCGATGAGCTGTTTCCTCCCACGATATGCCCCAGATTTAGTTAAACTTTGGTGGTCATTTTTAAACCAGGCCATCGAATCTGGAAAATTTCAGCTTGAAGGTGCTGACAGTTTTGGTGTCCCTGATATTTATTGCAACCTGGATTTTTATGAGACGTGACACATCGATACCAGGGCCTGTGGTTTCTTGATTTTCTGTTAACTCCCCCTTCTTTGGAGGTCATTTTGCTTAAACAATTTTTAAGGCCCAGATCAGAAAAACTAAAGAGGCTTTATTAATAATCGTGATTTCCAAAGGGCAGCGGGATGCTGGGGAAATGAGAGTCAATTTCTATTGTTTCGAGCTTTGACTATGGCCAGATTTCATTCTTATTTGTCTGAAAAAGTTGACACATACTAAATAATGTTTGATGTACGATATTTTATCACACTTACTGGGAAATCTGAAGAATTTCCATGTACCTAGAGTTACCCATGTTACTGCTTTTTCACCATTTATTAATGCAAAGGGATACATCTCATCTCAAAAGCTAACTAACGTTCAGAACTGTATCAACCTTAATTTAAAATGTGGGATAATTTGAGGAATTTTAGCTAAATCTGCACATGACTTTCTAATTCATGACATTACTTTTTAGAATCACAAGTGAATGTCAGCACTAATTGATTTTCTGTCATTCTTTTGAATGGTGCTTTTGTTTTTGGTTTTTTTTTAACTAAACTCTGCGTGCTAGAAAACAGTGACAACATATTTCTGGGCAAAATGTGTGTAACAAAAGATATTCAGGCAGAAGAAATTCAGAGTTAGTGACTGTGATTCCGTTATTGCTTCCCAAAGATCTTTGAAGGCCCTTGAGTTTGAGTCTTCTTGAACCTCTTGACCAAACTTCCTTCTCCCTTGAGACTTGTAACTTTGCTACCACCTGTTTCTCTCTTCCAAATGGGGCTGATGGTTCTGACCCATGGGACAGGCATTGAGCGTGGAACCGTCTACTTCTGCAAAATAGAAAGTTTCCAACAAAGTTCAGAGATGGTCAGATTTAATTTAACGTTTGCATTGATTGCAGCTTTTAGTTGCCAGTTTGGGGAAGAATAGCATGGGATTGCTTTTAAACCCAGTGAAATAAATGAAAGCATCATTCTCTTTTTCAAAAGCAATTATCCTTTTATTTCAGAGTGATGCTTGGAATTGGGGGGGGCCCTCATCCCATGCTTTGGATCAGGTGTCTGTGTGTGTGTAGGGTGTAATAAAAAAATCAACAGTGGTACGGTTGCATCTCCAGCATGTTGGCCAGAGGCTGTGATCACCTCCAGCTTTGGATCTTGGAGAAGACAATGAGTCCATGTATGTTTCTCTCTCTTGTGTTCTGGGATGGATTGTCTCTGGCTTCTCCCCAGTCCTGGCTTCTCCCCCCTCTGTCTGCCCCCACCCCAAATGTTTGACAGTGATAACTTCCAAAGTGTGTCTGGGCTGGCTTGGCTTCTTTCTGGCTGATGGACCTTATTAGTGGCACCTGGCATTGCAAGTGGCGAATGGGAAGCAGTGCAGCGATGAGGGTCTTTGTGGGACAGCCCTGGTCCAGCCATGGAGGGGCTTCTTCTTTGCTTTATGGCCAAGAGGACTCCAGAAATGAGTGCTGCCGGCCAGGTTCAGGGCCCTGACCCTGGTCGGGAACTGGGAGCCTGGAAAGAGCCTTCCCCAGAGAGAAGCTGGGGGGAGGAGGGAGCTGTTTCTCATCGGAGGTGGAGAGTGGCGTGTGGCCTTGAACCGCAGGAGCTAACTGTTTCCATCCATGGAATGTAGGCTGGTGGTGGAGAACGGGGCCTGAGGTCCACTTCTCCTTCCAAGAGACCTTGGGCAAGGAGAAGATATTGAGTGACTTTGGCAGTTCCTCCCTTCAGTGGTGACTTTGATGTCATGGATGGATGGAAGGAAGGAGGATGGATGAATGGAGGATGGATGGATGGAGGATGGGTGGATGGAATGGATGGAATGGATGAATGGATGAATGGATGGATGATGGATGGATGGAGGATGGATGGATGATGGGTGTATGGATGATGGATGGATGGAGGATGGATGGATGGAGGATGGATGGATGGAGGATGGGTGGATGGATGGATGGATGGGTGATAGATGGAATGGATGGAATGGATGGAATGGATGGAATGGTTGGAATGGATGGATGATGGATGGATGGATGGATGGATGGGTGGATGATGGGTGGGTGAGTGGGTGGATGGATGGATGGATGGATGGATGATGGATGGATAGATGATGGATGGATGATGGGTGGGTGAGTGGGTGGATGGATGGATGGCTAGATGATGGGTGGGTGATGGATGATGGGTGGATGGGTGATGGATGATGGATGGATGATGGATGGATGGATGGATGATGGATGGATGGATGGATGGATTGACCAATGGATGGGTGGATGGACTGACTGACTGACTGACTGATTGATAGATATAGTGTGCCTTTCTCAGGAGCAACCCAAGGCAGCTTACAACATATAAAAACTACATGAATCAAACTTAATACGGAGCATAAATAACAGCTGAGGCACCAGCTAGATAAATAGCAACCACGTCATGGGCTTCCCCTAACACTGCAACCCTTTTGCCTGGGGATGCTTGCAGGACAGCCATTCTGGGCCAACCTACTCTCCGGAGTTGGAGGACACAGCCTTCCAGAGAGCAGGCACCATAGCAGAAAACTCCTGAGTCCCACAAGATGACAACTTTGACCAATGGGATCACCTTCCCTGCTGGGTCTAGTGGGGTGGGTAGATATAATCAGGCAGAGGCTGTCCCACAAATCAGAATAACAGAGTTAGAAGGGACCTTGGAGGTCTTCTAGTCTAACCCCCTGCACAAGCTATACCATTTCAGCTGGTCCTGGATTGGCCACTGGAAGCCAATGCGACTTGTGGAGCAGAAGTGTGACCAGGCATGCTAAGGCGCCTTGCAGACCATCTCCTGCCCTTTGGAAAGGTTAAAACTCAAGGCATTGCTTTGTTGACTTCTGTTCTCAATAGGAAAAGCCTTGGTTTTTTAATAATAATAATAATAATAGAACTTATTGGTGGTGGAGCATTATTCCTGGTGCAAATGGGAAGTTTAATGCTTTCTACAACTACATCAAGTTGGACTCCTACAAGCTGCTTAGCTTGGAGAAATGGGGGGGCTTCCCTAAAAGTGGAGGTGCCTCCCCGCTCCCAAACAAAGCCCATGGACCACTGGTGATTGACAACATCATGGCAACTTCGCTGAAAGGACCCCAAGCCGGCCATTTTGGCCTGGCTTGAGAAGGCAGGAGAAGTCCAGAGAAGTGACCTCAGGTCCCTCTTGGGGCTCGAGGGTCGAGGGGGCCCCCCAGGATTAACTGACCTCAAGACCTGAAGTGATTCGGGGAGCCATCGGGGCCTCCGCAAGAGGAAATCCCTTCCTTCCTTCCTTGGCTCAGTGCAAAAAGGCTGATGGCTCAGCAGCAACAGCAGCAGCGACGGCTGCCTGATGGATGGTGTAAACCTGGTTAATAGCTTGTTGATCACTGCAGAGCTTTGGAGATCCATGAAGCTGGATCTGAGCATCTGGGAGAGCCTCCCGGGGCGTTTGGCCAAGGATTCGCATGGCAAACATTTGACTTTCCTGGCTCTGTTCCGTCCAGTGACAACTCCTTTGAATTAGGAGACACCATCCTGATCCTCATTAATTAATTTCTCTCTTAAAATGACACCATGGCCTCTGCTTTTTGACTGATGGTGCTTGGAAGGGTCCCACAGTCTTGTAAGTTCAAAGGCTATCAAGGATGGTCCCTTTTCAACCAGCACAGCCATCCTGGGTGTCCTTTGACTTGGCCATCTGATGCACCAGCAGTGGTAAAGTCTTTTGCTTCCTCTTCCTCTTTCCCCTCCCTCCCTCCCTCCCTCCCTCTCTGTCTCACACACATACACACACACACACAGATGTTGTGGGCCATCAACCCAGCCAATTCACACAGGCTTGACTATCTTCGAGGGAAGGAAGAAATACTTGAAGGATGAAAAGAGCAGTGAGTCACAACCTCGTTATTGGCCATTTAATTTCAACGGCTGTCAGTTCTCACCCTCTTTTGCAAAGTTGAATTAACCACAACTAAAATTGATGATTCTCATTCTCCCTCTCCCTCCCTCCTTCCCTCCCCCCCTCTCTGTCTCTGTCTCCATCTCTCTCTCTCCCTCCTTCTCCCTCTCTCTCTGTTAAACCTGGGATGCAACTTTCTTTGGCAGCTGAACGCTACAGCCTTGGGTTGCACCCTTAGGAGAAGAAACAAAGACCACTAAAACATCACGGAAAAGGAAGCCCCCCCCCATTTACCCCAAAGATGCCACAAATAATTGTGAATGTCACAATGACACCCAATGCGACGTCTGAGTAATTGCCTGCTCTTTTCAAACGCGGAGCAGATTCATCGTTTCCTTCTCCCAGCGCCCGCCCGAGCGGTTTTGATTGGCTTCCCTGGCGAGGGGCTCCTTTTCATTCATAATTAGCAACTGTTTTACCCACCCTGATGGTTTCAAGGAAGGACTTCTAAAAATGAGTAATTACTGCATATTTCCCATCCGTCAAACCCGGGGGCCGCTCCGCCGCCTGATGCCGAGAACGTGAAAAAAAAATATTTCTGTTTGCAGTTAATTTTAGCGGCAGGCCGATCATGTTAACTGGCCGTAATTGTTTCCAGATATGGCCGATATTTTTGTGTGTTGGGATGAAGGGTCGGGTAAGTGCTTACTTCCTGTGTAAATTAGCCTGTCCCATTCATACTGGCCAGACCTGGCTTGTGTCACAAGGGTGTCAGGGCCCCCCTTCTCCTAGGCCTGACATCGGGAGGAGAAAGCGCCTTCGCCCTCCACTCTCTTGGGTCTCCTCGTCCGGCTTTCAGGAGATGCCCTGTTAAGGGGTCACAACCTCCCCAAAGCAGATGGCCAGGCTGGCTTCCCCACAGTGCCTTTCCCTGGCACTGCCTTGGGGGCATGCTGGGAAATGTAAGATGGCAGCCTGCAAGGCTTGGCACCGGCGGGGCCCCCAACTGGAAAGGGGGGGGAGGAGGAGGCAGTGGGCACTTTTTTTCGCTCTCCTGGAAGTGACGCTCCTGACGGGAGATGCCGAGACAGCCTGGGGTGCCAGGTCTCGGCCAGGCCAAGTGGGGAGGAGGTGGGGTGGTGGTGGTGGAACTGGGTCTCAGAAGACCCTGGGGGCAGCAGAGGATTGAGGTCTTGGGAAGCAAGAGGTCTCCTGCTCTGGAGGGAAGGCCAGGAGATGCTGGGCCTTTAGGAGATGTTACAAGGGCCCAGGGAGTTTGGGGTGGAAAGGAATGCTTAGAACAAAAAGGGGCCCTACACCTCGGAAGGGCAGGACTGACCTCCAACACCCCAAAATATGGGGTCATTTGGCTTGGGGGCTAAGAGGCTGAGCTTGTCGATCAGGGAGGTCGGCAGTTTGGCAGTTCGAATCCCCAGCGCCACATAATGGAGTGAGCTCCCGTTCCTTGTCCCAGCTTCTGCCAACCTAGCAGTTTGAAAGCATGTCAAAAATGCAAGTAGAAAAACAGGGACCCCTTTGGTGGGAAGGGAACAGCCTTCTGTGAGCCTTGGAAGGCGTTTAGTCCTGCCGGCTACATGACCACAGAGACGTCTTCGGACAGCGCTGGCTCTTCGGCTTTGTAACAGAGATGGGCACTGCCCCCTAGAGCCCGAAACGACTAACATGGATGTGCCTTTACCCAGGGTAATTTTGACCTATAAGCATCGCTTTCTGATGCTGCTGGAGCAAACAGGGAGCTTCCTATGCCTGCATTTATAGGTAGCCCTCCACTTGCTCCTTTGTATGATCTCCCTTGCTGTAGTTGTTAAGTGAATCGGGGTTTCCCCCTCGGCTTTGCTTGCCAGAAGGCCACAGAAAGGGATCGGGTGACCCCGGGATATGGCAGCCCGTCATAAATACGAGTCAGTGGCCAAGCATCTGAATTTTGATCTCACGTGACCACAGGGGAGGCTGCGACGGTCGTAAGTGTGAAGAACGTAGGTCTTGGGTCACTTTTTTCAGTGCCATTGTAACTTCAATAGGTCACTAAATTACAGCATCCTCAAAAAGCTTCTTGCTTGTAATGGGGGGGCGGGGAGAATCTGGGACAACCCCTCCCCGCCCCCGTTGGTGATACTCAGAGCTGCTCCCCCTAGTGGACAAAACCCCCCATGATCCAGAATGGGTTATTCTTTGGGGGTGGGGGGGGCATCGGGGCTGAGGGATTCTGGGAGTTGAAGTCCACTAGTCTTAAAGTGGCCAAGGTTGGAGACCCCTGGTTTAAGAGGGCAAAAAGGGCAACCCAGCTCCTCCCACCGGCCCCCGAGAAGGCTGCCCCCTTTGTTTAGGGTCAGAGAGGCCCAAGTGGAGTCTTTGGGCTGTAAACGGAGTTGCTTAAGCCCACCCCTTGGGGTTTAACCTCGGGTCAAATGCGCTTTCTTGTTCCAAGGATGCTTTATACCATCTTTGCATTAAAAAAGGGAGGGGGGGTGGAGAAAGAGAGAGGGTCTGTAGCCCATTGTGCAGGGAAGATGGATGGTACCCTTCCTGGGCAACTTTGGTACCAGCAATTCGGCATTTAATCCAAGTCTATCTCAATGCTATTAGCCTTGTGTGCTCTGTTGGAGGGTGCTTAAACCTCTGGGTTTTTTTTTCTAATATAAATATTATACATTTTGTATTATATATACAAAAGCAATGAAGTTGGAGATGATTTCAGATCAAAGGGGGGATCTAGGCGTGGCTGGAGGAATGGACCAGCAGCAATAAAATGAACGCTTACCACACATTTGTGCAAAACGGGTGTGTGCATATTTGTGTCTTGTACATACTTGTACATAATTCTCAAGCACACTTGGGTGCATTTTTTTTTAATGTTGCATCAAACTGGCATTGGTACATTTGGAATCAGATAATTCTGCGCCGACATTCGGAGTTGCATGCAATCAATTTCTGAGTCATTTGTAGTTTATTATGCTAAACTGAAGATGGTAGATACATTGATGGGCGTATATCTCTACCTCTGTCTCTATTTTGCTGTGTGCCTGGGCTCACCACACTAAATCATGCTAAAAAAGTAAATTAGTTTTGCATACAGATGATGCTGTAACTCAGCCGGAGTTTTGGAAAATCTGCATATTTCTTTTTGTAAATGCAGTGTGTAGATGTAGTTGTGATAGTGCAAGGCGTAGCTGGAGAAGTCTGGGAGGTGAAGTCCAGACATTTATTAAAGTGACATTTACCAAGGTTGAAAAACACTGGTGTGAGGCATACATACTGTCCTTTCTTTTGGGTCACGTTGGCATACTAGCATATTTGCGGGCTGAGCCTTCTGAAATAAAGTGTGTGTTAGTGTATGTATGCATTTGTGTTTGTACAATTCAGATTGGATTAGGTAAATGGAATACACTCATTCCTCCCAGCCTTACAATCACTCCTGTGATCTGTCCTGCAAGACTCCAATCCCAAGCTGTTTAAATTGTGTGCTGTGGGTTTGCTGTCCAGTGTTTGCAGAACTTAGCCAACTATTTCAAGAACTCTGGTATCTCCTTGAAAAGTTTATTGTCCCAGGAAGCAAACAAGGAACAATGCAAAGTCCGTTCTTTTGTTGTTTGTTGCTTTCATCACAAAGAAGGCATGGGCAATTTTGTATCGGGGGAGAGAAGGACTTTATGAGGAATTTGAAAGATGGCCAAAAAGGTTGAGGGAGAAGGTTGTGCAGAACCAAACGTGAGCGAATCTTCTCAAGAATGCCACCAAGTTGTAAACCAGCTTGTGGGATGGAGGCCAAATCCATGGTTCTCCATCTTTTAAAGGTCTTGAGTGTCCTACATTTAGTCACTCCTGAGCTGGCAGCAGAAGTGTCAGACTTCTGGTGGGTTGCAAATACTGATAGTTGTGACCTCAGAGGTCTGGAGGACGCCTAGTTAAGAAAGGTTGCTCCATGCACAAAGAATGAGCTTTCAACCCCGCTCTCGGCTCATGAATGTTTTGACAATTTGGGTTAGTCTCCGTGGAACATATGAAGATTTCCATTCAACATTATCCTGTCTAGATTGTAGTTCACATTTCTTTGAGGTCTACTTAGCTGCTTCTCCTCTCAAGCAAGTCGAATGTCGCTTTTTTCATTAAAAGGGATGCTAAATATAACTGAGAATTGGCGATTTAGAAATAACATGCAACTGAAACAAGACCGTACCACAGAGAAACTGCTGCTTCCAGTTCTTCACCTTCTAGAAACTTCTGAAACACCCCAGTGTAATGTTTCTTGGGAGTATCAGTGCTGCTGGCCTGGTGGTTGGGCACTGGCTTTTCCAGTTCTTGATCATTCCTGAGTTCGCTGATTTTGCTTAGTGTTTTATTTTCTCTGTATTTAAAAACAAAGAACATGGTGTCCTTTTAAATGTTGGGCCAGTTGCTCAGTTAACATGAACATCCCAAGGACTTGCAGGTTGCCTTCATCAGGGCAATATTTTTCTTTTTGTGAGCCAAGCTGGATTATTTTTTAATGATGGGTTCATTTATGCAGATGTGTGGATGAACGTTGCATCTTCAGCACACGCTCATGTTCCCAAGATGACGTCTAGGAAAGCTGTCATTTGATGCAGTGGAAATATTCAGAAATGCAAAATCTCTCTTTTAAGTGCATTTAAAAGTGGACTTAAAAATAGGAGCAGTGCAACTTTAATACTTGGCCATGGCTGGTGGCCACTATGTCACGTTAGGTCCTTTATTTCACCAAAGAATAATGAGGAATGTGGTGGTTACAGACCTTTATCTGTTGCTCAAATCGGCGTTACGGGTTTTACCTCATACAATTACAGATGATCATCTGGTTCACTCTTAGTCTGAGCGGCTGTATTTCCATCCTTCCTGTTCTGACAGTGATTTATAGTAAATAATAGAAGATTGTAAAGGCGGCGATATGATTCACCTTTCTTATAACCGTTCATACACATGTATTTTGAAGGGTAACTGAAAAGTGTCTTAAATGGGGGAAAAAAAAAGACAGTTTCTGCTAAGTTGGAGAGGTGACAGGTGCAAGGGGAAAAGCACTGGGAAACAGAAGCCATTTCATCCAGAGTGGATTTTTCTGTTCCTTCCGTGGAACAGCAGATGAACGTGTGTATTGGAGAACCCACTTCCTGGTGCCCTTCGCTTTCTTTGGCCAAAACAATCTGCAATGAAGAAATTTTAAGGGAAGCTTCTCTATGTGAATTTGCACCCCACGGCTGAGATTCACACGTACTTTTACGTCGGTTCTTAAACTTTTAGAGACCTCAGAATGCAACTGCACCCACCCACCCATGTACACACACACGAGAGAGAGAGAGAGAGAGAGAGAGAGAGAGGGGAGGGAGGGAGGGAGAGGGAGAGAGAGAGAGGCAAAAACAGAGAATGCATACAGATTTAGTAAGCCAAAACGCCCAGGAATTGTTCTATTTTAAATAATAACAATAAACAAAAACAGTACAGCCCCAAAATAGGTTTATTCCTATTCTTTATTCCCCGCCCCCCGCATATTGTATGGATGAAAAAAAGCTAGTGGGATGTTTTAAGTGGATCAGGGGATATATTTTGGCAGAGTTTTCTGTATCCTCCATATCTGGAATAAGATTGGCTAAATAAATCCTGAGGCTATGAAGATTGCAAGGACCCAAGTTCTGACATTGGGTGCCACATAGGAAGGAGGCGAAGATCGTCTGGCGCTTCCAAAAATCACAGATGTGTGTTGCTGGAGCCATTTTTGCAAATGGGACCCACGGTATCTGCCTGCACGGATGGCCTTCCTCCTTTGAGATAGACTTGTTTGGGCTTTGAATGCCAGGGGGCTGCCAGGACCCCTCCAAATGGGGCTGAAGGCACCGCGTGGTGGTCTCCCCCCCCCCCATGATCAAAGATCAAACTCTGCAAACCACACTCCCCTCACCAGGGACAAAGGTTTCGCTGCTTCACCCACCCCAAAAGAGGGAAGTGCTAACTGAACGGATGAGCCTGTCTTGATTTTCCTTTCTCTCTTTTTAAAGAGAAAGTGTTCTCATCTGGGCTGCGTTAACTGCTGGGGAGGGGGGAGCCATGCGTGTGTTCAGTCTTCTGCCAGAGGTGTCAAAACTTCGTCTGTCGACGACTGAAGGGTCCTTGTGGTTGCACCACCACACTCTTTGCAAGGCGCACCAGAGCTGTCGTTGCGTAGGGGAGACAGAGGAGGAAGAAGGGTGTGTGTGTCGGAGGCTGGGTTGTCGTTGCTCGGGGTTTATTGCAGAGGCGCTAACCCATTTCCCAACCTCCGTTGAGGTGACGGCCAGTTCTCCCTCCGAGGGGTCCTTAGACCCTGGAGACAAAATGGCGACACGTGAGCCAAATAGAAGCCATTTAATCCTCCAGAGCGGCGTTTCTCCTCCTTGACAATTTGAAGATGGGTGGATCGATGCCCATAATTCCCCCAGCATGCTGGTTGAATTCTGTGAGTTGAAGTCCACCCATCGTCAAATGGGCTTCATGGAAAAGGGGGTGTCAGGAAGGGTCCCAATGTGTGGGAAACCCCTCCCCTTTTTATGCACCCTGTGAATCCACTTCCTGGGACAGCCAGAAATGGACAGAAAACCAAAATGCTCCCCAAATAATAAAGAGGGAGTTGTGGATCGACCTGGGCTTCCTTGTCCAGGACGCTGGCCATTTCTGGAGGGTCTTGCTTGGAGTGGCCCCAACTCCCCCTTGTCCTCCTCTCCCAGCCCCCCACAACCCCAGCTCCTCCTGTCTGGCAGGAAGGGGGCAAAGCCCTTTGGAGCTGACAGTTGGGCTGGCTGGGCAGCCAGGCTGGTAAGTAGAGATTTCTCCATAATGGGGGCTGATCTATTGGCGGCTCCGGCTGTATCTTTCCCGGAGGCTCCAGGGAGGTTTTGCAAACGGGTCTCCTGATTTAAAGAATTCGAAGCCTTTGCCGGTATCGATCCTGAGCTTATCTGGCCCTTTAGCTAGAGGCGGCTCTTCTGCCCAGATGTAACTTAAAGCAAGGCAGAGAGGTATATCAACCCCCTTGCTGGCATTAATGAGGGCTGGCAAATGCATTATTTAGAGGGGGAAAAGCCACAGCAGCCTCCCCTGGCGACCATTGAGAGACGGGTAGGGACGTGGCTGGGCTGGGGGCCGGTCTGGCCCAGGCACAGCAGCCCCCCCCTCCTGTGCAGGAAATGCATCTGGGGTCCAAGAGTTGGAGGCTTCGAGAGAAACCTGGGGGTGTTTTTGTGCTGCTTTTTTTTAAAACTCCAGAAATACTTATTTCCAAGAGCAGAAAGGGTTCCGTTTGCTTGTGATGCATCTTCTTTGTTGGCCTTCCTGGGGGGAGGGTCCCAATCCCCCCAACTCCCTTCATGGGAGGAAGAGAGGAGTATTGATTCCTGCTCCAGGGAGGAGTCAAGAGGAAACTCCGATTCATTCCTACAGAAGTCGGAATGTCTGGATGGGCGGTTTTCTCTTGGATGGGACCCTTCAGCCATCCTGCCCTTGTCCCTCGTGTCCAGCTGTGGGGTCCCTGGGGTCAGGGAGACTGTCGGCAAAGGGTCCAAGTCGAATCCACACAGGCACACAGAAGGAGACGTGTGGGGCGCTTGGTGCTCTCTGAGCTCCCAAAGCAGCTTCTCCAAAAGGCAATTTCCTTGGGGTTTTTTTCTCCCTTGAAAACATGTCACTTCTCTAGTTCTCAAGGTTTTCAAGGGGAAAAAAACCCCAGGAAAGTCCAGTTGCCTTTTGGGAAAGCTGCTTTGGGGCAGCCATGACCTGAACGGCTCATCATGTAGACACTCTGATCTTGGCGGGGAGGCAGAAGAAACGCAAGAGATGGAGGACAACGGCGGGTTCCTTTGAGAGGTTTGAGAGAGGAGGAGGTGGGGGGACTGGGGTCCTTGGTGATCTCTGAGCTTGGCTGCCTTCTTGCAGATATTTTGTGGCCCAACTAGGTGGCATCATCAGTGCTGGAAGGGAGGGGGGTTTGCTTGTCCTTTCATAGTGGTTTCTTGGTTAGGTTGTTCACTGCTTGTCTGAACGCCCTGTTTGAAGAAGATCTATCCTGACCGCTTGCCTTCTTCCTTGCTCAGCCCAGCACCCAAAGCTGCTCCCCAATGAGTTTAGTGCAGCCCCCGTATCTCTCCCTCAGGACCCTCCCTTCCCTGCCCCCCACCCACCCTTGGTCACCCTAGGAGCAGAGCCGCTTTGCCACCCAAGGCATCTGGAAGGCCGGCCTTTTGTCTGAAGGTCGGGGAGCTTACAGTAGAGGGTCCAGAGGTCAAGGGTGAGCCACAATGGGCATATTTATTTACAGTTCCCTCTTTCAAGGCAGTGGGGCTCCCTGGGACCACCGTGAAAAGCTTCTGTGTCTGTTCAGCCAGGCTTCTCCGGGTCTGGAGAGGGCAGAGCCCAAAGGCCGGTGGGAAGGGAGGCCAAGGACCGAAGCACTAGAGACCAAGCGGGACTCTCTTCTAAGTCTCAGTCCGCTTGGCCAAGAGAAGGGATGGTGGGATGAGATACACACACACACACACACACACACACACACACACACACATACACACCTTTCTCCCATAGTTTGAAGCTTGTTTCAACATTGCCTCCTGCCTCTCTGCCTTTCATTGATGCCCAGCGCTGGGCATAGCCATCACAATGCAACTTCTCCTGCTGTCCGAAATGAAGCAGCAGTGGCCACCTGGCCTGCAACAAGGAAAGAGGCCTTTTGCTCTTCCCTGGCAGACTCTGAAAGTCCAGTCCAGGAGTGTCCACAGGTGTGGCCAAAGACGGGAGCCACCACGGTGCCACTGAAGCTCTGTCTGGTCTTTACCGGTAGAGTAATTGTCCATCCACAGCATTCTCGCCTGCCTATTTTTAGCCCTACCAGGTCAACCTGGTAACTCCAGCTGTCCTTGCCAGGGATGCCCACCTCAAGGCCTGCAGGAACTCCAGGCTGCCCAGGGTCCTTCACTTGCAAGAAGGGGATTTCGAAAACACCCCACCTTCCCGGGGACTCCCCAAGGTCATTGCTGAAGGAGCCAAGCCTTCTCCACGGCCTGCTCAGCCAGCTCCTTGGTTGGAAGAGGCGACAGCCTGGTGTTTGGAGCAGATGCGGGCAAGAGCCGTTGTGTACATGCTATTTCGGTGCCTCCTTTTGTCATGCAAATTGGGTCTTTCCACTTCTTCTTCTCCTCCACAATTAGGGTCCCCTTGTAATGCAATGATGCTGTTAAGACCCTAATAATGTTATGCAAGTCAGGTTGGTGCTTTGCAGCCGCCTCACCTTTCCTTCTAAAGCGGAGGGAGGCAGCTGTCCAGGTCCAGCTCTCTGGAAGCTGGGGAGCGTTAGGAGCACCCGCCCCCCATGTTTGAACCAGGCTGGCCACACAGCTCAGTGTGCTTTCTAGTGGGAAAGTGGCCACGTGCTGTGATTGGGCAGAAGGTCCTCTGTTTATGACCCTCACAGCATACAACCATAATGGGCAGGCTCCATCCTGTTCATATGTCAAGGAAGGACTACCTATTTTAAGCACCAGTGGATACACTTGCAGGGTTTCCAGCTGGGGATCTTGGAGGCCACGTAGTCTAGCCTCCCAATGGCAGGGGGACAAAGATAGACTGCTCTTGGGAAAGGACTTAGGATCCACCCTTGTTGCTTGTAGAGTCAGTTCCTCTGTCTGGAGCGGGGGATGAGAGGAGGCGTGAATGGGAGGCGAGAGGAGAGATTCTTCCAAAGGTCCTTTTTTCTCAGGAGGCAAACTGGACTTTCTTGTTTCTTCTTTTGAAGACGTTTCCCCTCCTCATCCAAGAAGCTTCTTCAGCTCTGAGAGGATGGTGGGGAAGGGAAGGATTTATATTCCTTGCACACACGTCTCAGCCCAGTGATTTATATCCCTCAGGCTCCTTGGATGAGAAGCGAAACCTCTTCAGAAGAAAAAAACAAGGAAGTCCAGTTGCTTCCGTGAAAAACAAAAAAGCATATTTGGGACAACCAGGATCTGGAGAATCTCTACAGGCTTTTAGCTACACAATTTGGGGTGAACCCTCTTTGAACAATGTGGGAATGGATTTCCAGAGGAAAAATTGCAGACCACAGGAATTATTTGCCCTACTCAGATCAACCTCCAAGTGGCCTCAATGACCCTCTAAAAGGATGCAAATGACCAGCTTGTCTGCAAGGAGTATAAGTCCTTCCATTTCCCACTGTCCAGTTGGAGCCGAAGAAGCTACTAACGTCTTCAGAGAGAAAAAACAGGGAAGTCCAGTTGCCTCCTTGAAAAAACAAAAAGCACCTTTGGGACAACCATGGAGGATGGAGAATCTCTACAGAGAGGAAAAGGTCTCCTTTCTGGATCACGGGTGGAGCTTCTGCAGGAAGGCCAGGCCGGGGGGGGGGGCTTCAAAAGGAGGTGGGTTGCTTGAATGCTGCTGCCACCGAAGGAGGCCCGCCTTGGCCAAAGCCGAGCGCATTTTCTGAGCACTCTTGATCCGCTCACCCCCAGCAGCCTTGTGATCTCTGATGGAAGCAGGCACAGCAAATAATGTTCCGTTAACAAATTACAGCCCTACCAGGGCAGCTTTGAAATCCATTTAACTTTTCAGCACTCTGCACCCTTTTAAGTGTTGCAAACGGTTAGCGCTGATAGGTTACCTTCCCTCCTCCCTCCCCCAACTCTCTCCCTAGGCTATAATTAGGGTCCCTTACATGGAATTGGCTTAGAATTGGATTTAAAGGAGATAAGAATCAAATTACCAGTATTTATCTTGTAAATTCCAGAAGATCTACTTAAGATGCGATATAAAAAAGGATTTACGACAGGGGACATCACATCACATTTTAGGCTATGAAATGTAAACTCCTCTCCCGCCTTTCAGCATCGGAAGAATATGCGCTGATATTGCAGAATTATATCCCATTGCGGGACTCAGCCTTGCCCGCCGCTGCTTTCTGCACAGGGGCTCGAATTGTGGCCTTCCCCAAGGTTTTCAGTCGGCCCTTTGCACACCCTCAGGAGCCCCTTTTTTGCCGGTGAATTCCCACCTTCCAGGTCAGCCCACCCTGGATTTTTATAAAAGGGAGCCCAGCCTGAACGAGCCTTTGCAAGAAAGAAGGATTGCTTTTCCTAGATGATGGCCAATCTCCGTGGTGGGTTAGAATTATTGGTGGCCCCCCCGGAGCATGAAAATGCATCAGTCGTAGCCTCTTCCCTTTCATGGAGGTGACTTCGCTTTCTTTGTAAGGCCAGCGTAAAAGCCATAACTTCTCTTAAACCCACGCTTTATGGGCAAAATAAATAATCACTGAGTTTTGAAAGTCTGATGCTTGAAGGACCATTATTCTGTTCGATCCGCATTCTTTCTTCGGCCCCAGAAGAAGTGCTTGGGCGTTGAAGGTGGCCGAGCCTCCTAACACATTGGCCTCACAAAGGGCTTCCTTGGTTAAAACTTTAATTTCCCCATTAAACCGTTCAGGAAGATTTACCATATGCTACAAATCATTTGTTACCGCAGGCTTGTGAGGTTGAACTCTGCTCAACTCTTTCTCTCCAGAGAAGGGCTTCCAGGGGTTGCTATAGTTTTCCTTGGCCTCCTCTAACCGGTGGACACGGAAGGCCGGGCTGAGCTGCACCTGATGAATGGCTGGGGAGGTTCCTTGGCATCTGCCTGTGTGCCTGACCATCACCCTTCTTGTCATTCCAATCAAGGGCAGCAGCCCAAGTGGGGCCTTCTGGAAACCGAGATGGAAGGACCAGCCTTTGTTGGCAGGCTGGTGTGCCTGCTGGATTGTCTCCCGCTGCCCCATGGGTCCTCCTCGGATTCCCACTGCCAGTTTCTCCACCAGCACCGAGTCCCAGGACCCGTATTATTCTTATTTATGAAAAGTGCTTGCATTGCATCCACCCACTGACCTTCTCGAGGTTGGACGCCACCAAGTCATCCTTCAGCATGGTCTACTGCATTAACCGCAGATGCCTTGCTTGGCGCATCATGCTGGGCTGGAAACACGGGTGGGCACAAACCACACACAACCGACGAAGTCATCGTCAACCAAGTTCCACTGTGTGGTTCAATGTGGCATGTGAACTCAACCACTAACATGGGGGAGGATGCTGCCTCCCTCCCATGCCCCAGCCGCCATTCTTTCCTGTCCTTTTGGGTCTTTGAGGGGGAAATACCAGCAGCCTAGACTTCAATCATGTTCTTTGTCAGCTGAGTCGTTTCCAACCAACTTTTGAAGAATAAAAGTACAATCCCTCTCCCGTCCCAATGCAGATTTAGGAACTGGGCCGTTGCGTTTCCTCCCAACTTTGGAAAGAGATTCAGATGAATTGCACCTTTGAGGGACACCTGGGACCCAACCAGGGGTGTCTTCCAGTGGTGAGATTCTACCAGTTTCTCTAATGGTCCGACGATCGCGCATTTCGTGGGTGTGCGTTCGCACGCACCTAACGCCCGCCCGCACAGATTTTCAAAGACCAGCTGAGCCTCTGCTGCACCAATCAGCTGAGAGAATAAAGAACAGAAAAGCACAGGGGTGAGCTGTGATGGGGGTGTCCCGATACTCCCATGTTACACCCCTCCTGCACAACCTGCATTGGTTGCCGGTTGCCTTCCGGGTGAGATTCAAGGTATTAGTAACAACATATAAAGTCCTACATGGCTTGGGTCCGGGGTACTTGTGGGAATGTCTCCCGCCGGCATCACACTCTGATCACCCTGTATGCTCCCACAGGCAGGGCCTCCTTGGGGTACTGTCGGCTAGACATTGTCAGCTGGTGGTGCCCAGGGGTAGGGCCTTCTCTGTGGGAGCACCCACCCTGTGGAACCAGCTCCCCTTGGGCCTTCACTTGGCCCCTGATCTCCGCTCCTTCCGCCGTGACCTGAAGACCTGGCTCTTTCAGCAGGCCAGTCTGGACTGAACCAAGGGGAAGGGGCATTGTTTTAGAGTAATTTTAATAAATTTTAATCATTTTGTTGTTATTAGGCTTGTAATGTTTAATTGATTTTTAAGTAAATTATTGTACTGGGTTTTATACTGTGAGCCGCCCTGAGTCCTTAGGGAGAGAAGGCAGCATACAAGTCTAATAAATTATTATTATTATTATTATTATTATTATTATTATTATTATTATTATTTCTCCTCTCAGCTGATGGTTGGCATTTTTTTACTACTGGTTCGGCCCAATTTTTGCTACTGGTTCAGCTGAACCAGGCCGAACCGGTAGCATTTCATCACTGGTGTCTTCTCCATGAACATGGGAACGCGTGCCTCCTGTGGGATATCGACGGTTTTTTGCTCAGCCGGTCTTTAGGTTCCCACACTCCCTTGATTCAATTTGGACCCGCAACACTGACAACCTCAAAAACCAAACAAATTGCAGCTTCCTTCCTTTTTTGCTGGTCTGCTGTCAGCTGCTCAGCAGGGATGGAGTGTATGTGTGTGTGGGGGGGGGAGACATGTGTTCGCCCATCGGTTTCCTACAGTAAATATTTTAGACACCCTCCTCCTCCTCCTCTCCTCTTGCAGTAAATTACATATTAAAGGATCTTGGTAACCGAACAGGGGTTGCTGTGCGATAAGGTTGAGGAAATCAATATGTTTGCCATGTGCCTGCTTGTTTATGACACTCGCTTCTGGAACACTGGAGCACTTTCTGTTTGTTAAAGCTGCATTTCAGAAAAGTGCCTGCCGCCACCTCCTTCGTCGACTGAGCCGTGCTCGGACCGGGGAAAAAGGTGCCACCGTGATCGATTTCTCTCCCTCCCTAACCGTGGGGTCTACTCTGAACACAGATGCCATGGGTTTTCAGCCAGGAGGCTGCCTGGCTTGCCCGCTTCAAATAGGAGAGGCTGGCCATAAAAGCCCCTTGCACGGCCAGATGCCGGCATAAAGTTCAAACCAGGCCAGGGTACAACACAATGGCTAGAGCTAAATGGAAGATCTAAGACCGTCCTGGTTTTTCCTTCTCCATTTTGTTCTTGCTTTGATGTCTTTCCCATTTGCCACCTTGATCTTCTCTTCCCTGGGATCATTTCAGCTTTTCCCAGTCAGTTTGATGGGGGGCACATTTCAGTCTGTTTATTTAAAAAGGCACCAGGGAGAAGAATAAGCGGAAGGCCTACATTTGATTTAGAGCAGGGCTTTTCTCCCTCAGCGGGATTGCTGGCATCCAGGGACAATCGGGATGGAGGGAGTTTTTAGGGTCTGTTTTCCCAGTCATTGAGATGGCTGGGAGGAAGGATGGGCTCAGCTCGAAAACCCAAGATTCAGAGGAAAAGACTGCCACGCCTACGTGGCCTACAGTCCCTTGGAAGGTTCAACTCAACCAAGCAAAATCCTTTCTCCGGCTTGTGGTGAGGAGGGATTTGGAGACCCGCAGGCAACACAGCAGTTGTGCAGAAGGTGAGCCAAAGGTTTTTAAAATGGACCCACACACCCTGCAAGGAATTTCGGCGGCAATTCTTTCTCTCTAAGTGGAGGTTGGAAGTATAAGGGGGTGATGGCGGAGAAGATGAATATTACTTTGCTGTCTTTTTTCTTTTTGGTGGAGCTGTCCTCATCACCCAATCTTGCCTCAGCCCAACCTTTGCAGGGAAAGGGTTACCCTCCAAACGTTTTGGAGTTTTGATGATTCCCCAACCGGATGGTGAAAGTTATAGGCCAAAACATCTGGAAGAGGCTCCGTTACCAGATTCTTGGCTCATGTCACCACATAAATACTTTATCGTGGAGATGGTATATAGGAGAAGAATTGTGTTAATCGACGGTAGTCAAAAATCCAAAGGCATCTGGAAGTAGCTTTTCAGGCTAACAAATTTCATTAGAAGGCGCCATCTGTAGCTCACAAAAGCTCATGCCTTGTAATAAGACATGTTAGCCTAAAAAGGTGCTAGCAAATCTCTTCTGAACACTATCTTGCTGAGTATTTGTTTCCCCTCTTCTTTGGCATTGACATGTTGACCAAGGAATTGGACGTATCTTCTCAAAGGTCTACAGATGTCCGCCTTATCTTCAGAATTTATCCACTGGAACCTTGGCAAGTCAGATATCAAGTTAGGTGTGAGGGTTGAGTTGACGGGCCATTAACAGGGGCGAGTGTGGTTGTGAGGATGCAGATTCATGCATACATCAGCATCCCTGAGAATCGCAGATTTAATCTCTGGTTGCTGCAGCTAAACAGCCTGAAACAGAACCAGGTCACTGTTATCCTAGATGACAACATCCTGGGTGACCAGTGGAAGGCCACTGAGAAGATGCGAGATAAGGAAAGGCATTGTATTTACCCTGCTTGAGATTTGGATAGGGACACGCCATAAATCCAGGTGAGATAAGCGCATGCAGGGAAGTCATGCTACAGTCCGAATGAGTCACATTGGGAGATCTGGCATCTGATTTCTCCCCAAGAGTCACATTTTTGTAGGTTGTTCAGCGTCAATCATTAACCTAGTTTTGAAGATCTTTGGAGTGACGCTGCCAGGGTTCTGAATTAAGGGTGGAGTTAGGTGGCACACAGATCTGGGCTTGGATTACTTGGGGGGCACCCTTGAAAGACCCCCTTAAAGCCAGGCTGATATCTGCTCCCGGCCCAGCACTGCAACTTACACATGATGCCCATTAAGGCATTGAAATGACGAGGAAGGTGTGGATGTAGCAGAGCGTGAGAGATGATCGCATTGCTCCACCCGAGGAGAATGAAGGGAGGTTGAACTGAAGCCTCATTTACAACTCAGGGTTTAGTTATAATTAACTCAAGGGTGAGCAAGCAGTCCTTAGCATTCCTTGCAGTGACTCCAACACTTTTATCTACTGAAGGATCAAGTGGCAAAGTAAAATCAAATGTAATGACTCCCTTAATCTCCCTCTCCAATAAATAAATATGTAAATAAAGCCACCCATGGGAAAATAAACAACCCACGTTGATCCTTTGGCCCAAATTTCAAGTGGCCGAGTGAAGAAGAAGCCGGCATGCAAGATTTTTGCAAAACCGCTGGCCTCTGCGCCAGATGAAGCCAGCGAGATAATAGTAATTATGAGGAGATTGTTGAAAGGGCCAATCAATACTGAACTTTACCATTCTCCTAAACAGAGGTCACGTTTTATTGGGTAGAGATAACAGGAACTCATTTTCACACCCTGGTTAGAGGGGCTGCTGGTACCCCGGGTGGAATGTGACACGAGGAGACCCTTGCCACATTAGCTGAGAACGAGCCGGGCTGCCATCTTGTCGATAAAAGGACGTGACCGTCTCCCGCCCAGCGCTAAAACTGAGAAGATCTACAACTGCTTTCCCTGGCTGCCTTGAACCAGGATCCAATGACTACTTTTCTTAGTGAAAGGTAGCTAAACGCTATCCTGGTTTAACGCTGGGCTGGCCTTCAAACTGGAATTGGAGACTTCTGGGGGATTCACGTGGGGGGCTGCGAGCCCAGTGTACTGACCAAGGCTTCCTGAGACCGTAATTAAGCCCACGCTTAGTCCAAACAACGCTTGTTTTATTTCAGCGCTGGGAATTATGTTCATTCCCAGCCTGTAATGAGACCCAGACAGTCCCTTGAGATAAGCACCCACCTGTATCTCCTTTGAATCGCTGCGAACAACTAAAGTGCCAAATGAACTGTAAGAAGCCAGGGCAAGTGATCCTCTTTCTTTTTGGGGGAAGGATTTCCCTCCCCCCATGATGCAACATTTGGCCCCTTTGAGTGTGTCCCCCCGCAAAGCATTGGGGAGCTTCCCCTGTTATGACTCACACCGGAGACTCTCCCAGAGAGAAAAGGTGCTGCAGCCACTTAAAGGAGGGAAGGTGCGTGGGAGTTTTTTCTTCTTCTCCTCTCTCATTCTGAGAACCCTTGGCTGGGTCTTTCGAACTGGTGGCCCCTGGCAGAGGCTGATGCACTTCACCCTGCAGAGGGGAAGCCCCAGGTGTCATGCCCTGCCTCGGCCGGAGTTTTCTTGGAAACATCCTTTTTACCCTGAGTGTAAAAAAGGCCCATTCTCCGCGGGGGCCTTTGCACAGTCAGACCTTCTCCGTGATTCAGAGGGGAAACCGTGAGCGCAGCATCTTCTGGTGAGAACCTCTTTTGGCTTCTAGGAATTCAGCTCGTTTCTGGCAGGGGCAGGGTTGTTTGTTCTCTCCTTCCGCTTCTGACACAGCCCGGGAGCCTTTCACAGGCTTCATTGTTGCTTTTTTAAAAAAAACAAACCCTTCTTTGTAGGATAGGAATGGGCTGGACGGGCAGTCACGCAGGTTGGTTTGTTCCTCTTCGCCAAGGTGCTCGGTTCTGGCTACCGAGGATGGCAACAGACTTCTCGTCGTAGGCATTTCTATTGTGAGGCCGTTTGCAACCTAGCCTATGTGTACAGAAGTGCAAATCGCAGAGAAAAGCAGGGTCCATTTTCCCCAAGTTGCATTCTTCAAAAGGAAAAGCCAGAAGGAAGGAAGGAAAGAGGGAAAGGAGGAAAGAAGGAGGGAGGGAGGCAGGAAGGAGATGCACCATTGAGGGGTGATTTCTTTGGAGCCCCTGCTGCTCCCTAATCCCCGGACTGAGAGCCTGCCTTCTGAGGGCTGAACCTCCGGCTTAGCCTAACAAGGTCACCTCCGAAGGGCTGCCTTGCAGAGGTGAGGCCTTTTCTGCCACCAAGGATGTGACACATCCTACGTGAGACCAAACGTGGCCTGGTGCACGGCTGTGGAAACTGCAAAGGTGAAAACCCGCAGGTGTTGCTCTTGAGAGCCACTCGAGAGCCAGAGGGCTCAGCTCTGCAAGAGCGAGAAAAGGCAGCGGGGAGCAAACTTGGTGCAACCTGCAGGAGGGGAAACCCCGGGCTCACTGTCTCATTGGCTTCATGGCCATCTCTTTGCTTTTTTATATTTCCCATGCTGCAGCTGCCTTTTTTCTTGGTGGAGGCCTGAGATTTTCTGAACCCAGAGTTACGAGAAGCCAGGGCGGCATAACGTCGAGATCAGTCAGCCAGTCAATCCACACATTGCCAGAGAAGGGGTAGGATTCTTCCTGGAGCAAGGAGATGCCATTCCTCCTGCTGCTCTCTTCCAGGTGTGCCTTTTAGCTGCCTTGAAATGCAGAGCTCTGACACACCTGGCTTTCCACATCTGCCACACTGACCTGTCAAGAGCTTGGAGGGGCACCTCAGTGTCCCCCCCACCCCAAATGATAAGGCAAAAGATAAGCTCTCTATTTGAAAAATGAGCTTAACATACAAAACGGGCTAATACAAAGAGGAAGGAAACATCAAGCACTTTCTAGTTATCAGTCACCGTGGTTTGGGCTGTGCATGTTTTTAAAAACAGAAATTGAATCAGGAGAAGAAAAGTAAAAAAAAGAAGAAAGAAAGAAAGAAAGAAACCAACAACCAAGACTTGCTGTGGTTAAATACATTCAACATCAATCAGAGAAACTGGTGAGACCTCAGTTTAACAAATCCCCATTTAACAGAGGTTTGGATGCCCTGGGTCAGATCTGAAGTTCAACTTCACGTTGAAATAAGAATAATCTAATCCATTGTCTCCAAAGTTGGGCCAGATAATGGACATAATTTATATCAATTCTTTCTTTTTTCTTTTTGCTCCCAACACGGAGTCCCAGATGTGGTTGGTTCTGCAGTTTAATGCACACAAGGCAGATTTCTGTGGGGAAGAGAGCTTTGACCGCTTTCTTGGGCTATGTTCTTGACCAAGGGTCTGCAAACTTGACAACTTTAAGACTTGTAGACTTCAACTCCCAGAATTCCCCAGCCAGCAATGTTGACGTCCACAAGTTTTAAAGTTGCCAAGTCTGGAGCCCCCCCACCCTGGTTCTTGACTGTTGTAGTTGTGTGACAGAGGAATGCTGGGCATCAAGAGCTTGTAGGCATGAAACTCAACCTTGGCTGAACTCAATCTGGTTCTCCAAACATGCATAGTCATTGTGGCCTCTGCACGGGTGTTCCCTTGCTGGCCAGGCATCTCTGCCTCTGCTATGTTCACAGATGGAGAAGAAGACATTTGGAGGGCGGCCACTGATGATAGTCCTGGGGCAGAAGAAAGCTTGCCTTGCATGGAATGAGTTCCATCTTCAATTCAGGGCCCTTTGGGGAGCTTTTCAATGGAGAAGTAGTGCCAGAAGGTTCCTTCCTTCTGGGACTGTAGCCCGTCTTTAGATCAAGCAATGTAGGCCACCACAGCCTCACTGTGAAGCTATCAGAGGCTGCAGGGAAGTAGCATTCTAGAAGATTGGTAGATCATCAACACAACTGGCACCTCTTCCGTTGTGAGTTTTTGTATTGTGGGTATGCATTCCTTTTGTGCTCTTTTATTTGACATTCGAAAGGCAGATCAAGTGGGAGAAGCTGGAGAGCTTTCATTGGCTCCTTCTGGATGCATCTCGGCATGGAAGATCCTCATTGTCACACACACACACACACACACACACATATACACACCATCTTTGCATTTGGCCTCAGATTCTCTATGTGGAGGATTCTCTGGCAATTAATGGGTTTTCAGCTTGGTGTGGTGGTGGGCAATGGTTTTCTGCCTCAGCTGGACTGCATTCAGTGGGCCAAGTCCACCAGTTCAACTTGGAGGAAAAATAAATACTGTAGCCTCCTGAAATGTCACCAGACCTGCCATCAAGACCCATGTTGAGGGAGAGGGGCGTGTTGCACCACGGAGGGCTGTGTTTTTGCAAAAAACACACACAGGAAGATTGGGCCGGGGGGGGGGGTTAGGGGAGCACGCCTCCGTGCACCAGCGTTTCTCTCTGTTTAGCTTTTAATTGCTTTCTCTCACTTTTTATGTGTAAAAGATTGTCCATTTAATTAACTCCAAGAATGCAATTTCAAAAACACTAACGTTTTTACACATGATGGCTCTTAAAATAAAAGTAGCGTCCTTAGATTGCGAAACGGCTCTGCTTCGCGTCTTGCGCTAACCTTTCCTTGGCGGTTTGCGGGGGGGGGAGGCAATCCACAGGCTCCGGGGGTCTCCCGCTGGACTCCCGAGGCCCAAGATGGACTCCGCCGCTGGGAATCGTCAGACCGTGGCTACTCTCTTCTCTTCGCACTTCCGTAAGAGTCTTCAGCGGTAAACGAAGATGCAAGCTTGGGAAAGCTGACCGTGGAGGCAACCTGTGAATTCATGGGCGGGAGGGGTGGAGAAGAAGCAAGGTGGAGGCCTGGCCTGGAGGCCGGCATCAAGAGCCAGGCAGGAGCTCGAAACCAGCAAGCGCCAGGATCCTAGGAAAGACCAGCCCACTCATAAGTTTGGTTCCCACCCAAGAGTCAAGAGCAAAGGTTCCTTCAGTGCATCAGCTGATGATGCCCCAGCTGTGATTCTCAACCTTGACAGCTTGAAGAAGAAGTCTGGGAGTTGAAGTCCATCCATCTTCAAGCTGCTAAAGTTGAGGCACATTACTCTGGAGCAGGGGTCTTCAACCTTGGCAACTTTAAGACGGGTGGACTTCAACTCCCAAAGTTCCTCAGCCAGCAAAGCTGGCTGAGGAACTTTGGGAGTTGAAGTCCACCCGTCTTAAAGTTGCCAAGGTTGAAGACCCCTTCTCTGGAGGTTGCCTTCTCTGCTCCGGACTTCTTAAGAAAATGTCCAGTCAGAATATCACTTGTACTTAACTTGGGCCTTTCTGGAGTTACAGACATGGGTTGCTTTTCAGCTCCTGGGCTGTATATTCTACCTGCAGGCATTCTTTTCAAAGAAGGAGGGACCCCAAACGTAAGCCAGAAATCATGTCATTTTTAGGGAAGAAGCACCTTGACATTCTGGTAGAAGCACCTTGCCTTGCTACCGATGTGAAGTAGAGCTAGGTCACTTGCCTCATTCCCCACCCCAGTTTTTAACTGGGATTGTATTTTTGATCTGAGCATTGTCTCCGTAGACATTTGGGTCCTGTTTGCAGTTATGGTTTCTGTTTGCTGTGATGGAAACATGATTTGTATAAAATGGTTCAGATGGATGGGAACTTTGACACCAGTTGCTGGTTTGGCCTTGCTGGGTGTGTGTTAAATCAATGTGCCCCCTCTCTCCATCTCTCTCTCTCTCTCTCTTTGTACCTTATAAAGCCCCCTTATTGTAGCAGAAGGCTAGGAGTTTCTGAATGGCGCATGCCCATATGGGCAGCTGAGTAGAACCATACGGCTTCGTCATTCATTCATTCACTCATTCATTCATTCATTCATTGGGCCGCTCATTCATCCTTCTATTTAAACTTCTCCGTCAAGGCTGGAGCCACAGATGGCCTTTTGCTTTAACTTGTGGGACCCTGACAAAGATACACCAGGGCAACCGCAGAGCACACCAAACATTTCCCGGCACGAGAAAGCCAGGGCGAGGTGCTACAGGGACAGAATGCTAGGTTAGCCTGCTGTCAATCAGGGTTTATTTGTGTTGTATGTGTGGATTAGGAAGAGTCTCTCTTAACAACAACAACAAAGATATTTTAGTTAAAAAAAATTGCAGTTGGCTTTCTTGCATCAAGGAGTGTGTGTGTGAAAGAGAGAGCGGGAGAGAGACAGAACATGAGAAGGAATGAGGGAGAGAGAGAATGTGTGTGTGTGTGAGAGAGAGAGGGAAAGAGATAGAATGAGAGAGGGGGAGGGAGAATGTGTGTGTGGGGTGGGGAGAGAGAATGAGAGAGAATATATCACTCAGGTTCTTCTGTCAACTCTTCCAAAATCTGGGGCAAACTTGATTCATTTTCTGCAAAGCCGCATCCCTCCCAGAAATAAATGCCAGCCGTAAATTAAGCATCCTTTCTTCCCCTCATTCATGTTGCATAAATACTAGCAATGGAGGTTAGAAGGAAGGACTTCAGCTCCTATCATTCCCAGGGAGGACTTCAGCTCCCATAAATTCCCAGCCAAGTGGCCCAAGAGCTCCTACTCAAAGTCACAGACCATGATTTGATGGGCATGCCTTCCGTGAGTTTGCAACCAATTCAACCCTCACCCACCCATGGAACAAGGCACCTGGAAGGAGAGAGGAAGAATCCATCCCACCCACCCCACCCCTCAAAAAACCCAGGGGAGACCAAGCTGAGCATTCGAGCTGCTTCTTGGTGGTGCAGAAAGTCTCAGGCCATCTACATGAGGGGGAAGCCGCCATTGGGAGCCCAATAGCGCACTGAATGCAGATCATCGCTCAGGAATCTTCCTTTGGCTCCTAACCGTGGCTTGCAAGTCGATGTCCAGATCTTCTTAGGAAAACCCTCCGAGAATAAAAGACTTTTTGGGATGGAGAGAAGTCAACCCCAAAGCATGGCATGAAAAGAGCCTTCCAAGTGAGGCTGGGCCCTGGACCCCCAAGAACCCGAATGGACTTTATTTTATCTAGGGTGTTGGGGGGTGGGCGGGGGAGGGGATGGAGGGATGGAAACAGGTGAGGCGAATGCAAGAAAATCCCATTTAATAAACAGCCTCATTACCTGGAGTCAAGGTAGGAGGGGAGAAAACATGGCCACACGCATTGTGACATGTTCAATTTTGATTCGTGTTTTTTTTTTTAAGCTGTCACGAAAAAGTTGCAGATATGGTTTTTTTCCCCCACCCGCCTCTCTTCAGGGGTAAAAAATAAATAAATAACCCCGTATTCCGTGATCTTGTCTTTGCACATGCTGTGCTTAAATATTAACACCAATTGAGCAAATTGCCTTTTAACTGCTTTTATTTGCTTTCATTAACAGTATAATTTAAAAGCTTTTGGATTTGCATGGGGTCTCTGGTGCTGGGTGGCGGTGGGGGAGGGGCCGTGGCTGCGTGTTCTGCACACACGCATGTCGGTCCATGAAACAGGGCTGGAAGGAGAAGCCAGAGAGCCTTTAAAAGAGGCCATGGGGGGAGAGGAAGGCCAGGGAACATCTCCCGCTGCCCTCAACAGCAACTGGAAAGGGCTGGAAAGGTCTCCGTTTGAGAAGGTGCAGGGCACGGGAGCCAGATGTGGTGAGTCTAGAACCAGAAACGGTTGTGTTCGCACGTTCTGTTGGGCAGTAGCTCATTTAGCCATGATTAACTGAGTAACGACCGAGCAGCCGGTTGTTGTGATGCTCTATTTCCAAAAGGAGGGTTTGCAGCCGACGATGAGTTCCTTCAAGCTAAGCCCAGGCTTGTCTTTGGTAGATACATTTCGGAATGTTCTGCACCACTGAGCTCGTGGGGACCAGGTTTCCAGGGACTTCCGGGATCCCATCTTTGATCCTGGAATCTCTAGAAAATGGCTGCCTTGAGTCTCTCCTGGGTTGGCTGGTCTTTGTGCCAGAGACACCCAAGACCAGGAGTGGGCAACTATCGTCTCTTTCCGATCTGTGGACTTCAATTTCCAGAATCCCTGAGCCAGCCAGCCAGCCAGAGTCAACCGGCTGCTTGGCAGTTACCCAGTGAATCAGGGCTAAATGAGCTACAGCCCAACTACAGGGTACGAACACAACAGCTCCTGGTTCCAGGTTTGCTTCTAGTTTGGCCTGCAATGGCTGGCTCAGGAATTCTGGGAGTTGAAGTCCACAGGCCATGAAGCCACCGCGGTGGTCCACCCTTTCTTAAGACCTGATTGAGTTCCTAGAAGACACATATGACCAAGCAGCTGCCTGTTCTTTTTTAAAGCTCTACTGGGGCTTTGTGCCACCAACTGGTCCCTTCTGGGGGACATGGACCCCTGTGGCTGCCTCGTGCAGCATCCCCCCTTGTTTCTGAAGGGGAGGGGAGCCATGCCACGGGGCCTCCCCTCTCCTGCTGTGTCTCATTGTTTCTCGCAGAGCAAGTTTGAAACTGAGCAGCTCTGTTCGCTCAGGGTACGTTCTGCAGGCCAAGTTGTAAAATGGGGGGGGGGGAGAAAGAAAAGCAGCCTTTAAGAATCCAAGTGACCCCGGTGTACTTGGCCTCACTTCTTCAATGGTCTCACATACACACCCACACACACAACTCCCTTGTTAGGGAGCTGCTGAAAAGTCCGAGCAGGCCAACCGCCCCTGTCCTTCCAAGCCAAAAACATTAATGACACCATTCCGTTCCTGAAATTGCCTTTTGGGGGGGGCTTTAAGTTAATCCAGAATTATTGGCATGTAAAGCCTGTTGCTTTCTTATCTGAAGATGCCTCTGTGTACATTTTCGTATGTGCCAGTGTAGTTTGGGAACCAGAGCCAAACTAAACACTAGCGCTGAGTTTTACAGAGGCCACGGCATGCCGTGTAATACCAAAAAGTCCTTGGGGACACCATTTACATAAGCAAGTGTGATATCTCCTGATTGGATAGGGTTTTTAAAATATTTTGCTTTGTCTTTTGGTCTAAACCATGGGTGTCCGACCTGGACAACTTTTAAGACTTGTGGACTTCAACTCCCAGAATTGTGAACTTTACAATGGGCTCACAAACTTGTGGACTCCACAACTTCAGCTTGTGGTTGGGGAATTCTGGGAGTTAAAGTCCACATATCTTAAACTTGTCCAGGTTGGAAACCCCTGGCCTAAACAATGTTTTATTTAAGGCACAGAACTCTTGTTATGTCCAAAGACTTTGTGCCAGACATCGAGGTCCATATATGAGGGCAACCATCAAAACAGGCTGCCCTCCATTCCCTTCTGCCAATCAATATTTCAACGCAGACTCTTTGTCACTTTTTTCTCCCCATGACACATCAGAAGCGATTGGTTTTCCTTCTTCAGAGCCCAAGAAAGAAAGATTGGAAGAGAGAGAGAGAGAGAGGCGGCTCTTGCATCACAGCCTTCGGCCTTGCCAACTGCCTCTGGCGTGCTGGGCCAAGATTTTCAAGATGGACATTGACAATTAAGCGCTGAAGGGCCTTGTTTACTTGCCTGAGTCAATGACCTGATTTCTTCTGAAAGAGTGGAGCCTGCATGTCCAGGACTTTGCAAAACCCAACATTGGTTGGTTTCAGCACTGCAGGGTGATGGTCCTGGCAGCTCTTTGGTTAAAGAAAAAAGATAGTTTGAAGCACATGAGTGTCGGTCCAAGTCACGAACGGCTTTGGGGGCCAAAATGCTCTCTGGAGATCCTCCCCGGGGCTCCCTCAAATGGGGTGTAGGTCTTCTCTAGTTTTTGCACAGCCTGGCTTGTTTCAAGCTTGTTTCTCACATGAGGCCAGTTTCATAACCCCGAGGGCAAGCAGACAGCCATTGCCTTAGTAGGTGGAAAGCCTCGTGCAGTAGTTCAGTAATGCCAGGATTAGTGCTCCGAAGACCCTGGACTCTTCTGGAAAAGGCCACCAAGGAGCAGGGTTTGCTCTTCAGTTAGCACCTCTTTGGAGGTCTCCAGCCTGGGGAACCTCCCATTACCTGGCAAGGCCAAAGTGGAGGAAGAGACAACCCTTGTGTCCATCTTCAGCTCCTTGGAGGGATGGTCAGCAGAGAAATTTGGTGAAGGATGGCGGGGAGGAGAGCCCATCCAAAGTAGTCTCAAGGCCAGGGAATGGGGGTTGATGGGAGGCTCCTTCTCTCTACCAGAGGAAGACGGGACTCAACCACATCCTGGTGCCCTCCAAGGTGCTGAATTCCCCACTGAATCCACAAGGCACGGAAAAGAAAGTTACTGCTGGCCTAAGCTGAGAGCCTCAGGCCTGGGAGAACTGTCCAGCTGCCCTCCCTGAATTCAGACTGCTTTCCTGCTGCTTTCTTGCTGTGGCCATTGGTTGACCTCTATTGCTGGTTGGTTTCCTGAAAGCCTCACCTCGAATGTAGCATTCAGGCTCCAGGGCAGTGTTTGCCAAGCCCTTGACCAGAGAGGCTTGCCATCCCTCCTCCAGGCGAGGACAGGGGTTGCTGGGAAGGGTTTCTTCAAGTTGGTGTGAGAAAGCTGCTGCTTCTACCTTCCTCGTCTCTCTTGTCTCTCTTTGCCCAGAATCCTGGGGAATCGCAACCCATCTTCTTCCTTGCTTGCTGGGGAAGAATCTCTCTTCCCTGATTCCTGTCTGAAAAAAGGAGCTTTGGAACAACTAAGTATTAAGGTTTCATTAATCAAAGACACTTCCACTGCCCCTTTACAGAAACACAACTGCTTGGCTTGTCTTCAGCTGACAGCTTGTTCATTTATCTTCCCCATGACGAGAGGAGCGGGGGTGGGGAAGGGGGAGCCTCTCATTCGGCCACTTGTGCTAGATAAACTTCAGCCATGTTGGCTTCTCCAGGGGCGAGGAGGGCCACTGGCCATGGTGAACACCTTGGGATTTAAATCTGGTGCAGGGCTTTAGTTTTCCAGGGAGCAGAGGTGGACCTTCTGTCTGCTGCTGGAGAATGTGAAGAAGACCACAGAGCTTAAAATAGGTGCTGAAATGCTCCTTGGAGCTTCTAAAACCATTTTTGCTCCCGTCTCTTCAGAGCAAGCTAAGATCATCCCCTTGGGCCTGGCCTTTGAGGCCATCTAGACCAGGGGTCTCCAACTTTGGCTACTTTAAGACTTGTGGACTTCAACTCCCAGAAGCTGGCTGAGGAACTCTGGGAGTTGAAGTCCACAAGTCTTAAAGTGGCCAAGGTTGGAGACTCCTGGTCTAGCCCAACTTCTCTTCTGGGCGGGATGCAACTTAAGCCGTTCTGGACAGTGTGCCAGGCTCAGGACTCTTCCTTGGAGGATCTCCACTCTGTGCCTCACTCGATTGGAAGAAGAACTCTTGAAGAGCACAGTCCAAGGCTCCATCCAAATCAGAGGCTTTGCGCAAATCCAGCATTCCCACAACCCACTGAGGAAATGGCTGAATGGTCCGTACAGGAAGACCTGTGCCTGCCCTGACTAGGCTGGCCCCAACAGTCACAGGTGGCCGGGTGTGTGTGCAGTGGGCCGTTTTAAGCCATTCAAAATAAATGAGAGCCAGTTTGGGGAAAGCACGAGGCTGGAAACCAGGCGGCCAGGAGTTCTGGTGTTGCCTTAGGCACAAAAGGCAGCTGGGTAACTTTGAGCCAGCCATGCTCTCTCTCTGCCTAGCCCACCTCACAGGGTTGTTGTTGCAAAGAAAATAGGAAAAGGAAGGAGTATTAGAGAATGGAATGGAATGAAAGGAGAAATAATGAATAGAGTGGGGTGGAGTAGAGAAGAATAGAACAGAACAGAACAGAATAGAACAGAATAGAATTAATATAATACTAGCTGGATACCCATGCTTCGCTACAAAACTATATGGTCAGGCTTAGTTTTTGGGGAGGAAAATAAGGGGAAAAAAGTTCCGTCTCTGCCTACCAGCATCCATCGGTATTCATCTGGCTAGCTTCCTGTCAGTGTGTGAGAGAGTTGAGGCTGCTTGGGAACTGAAACAGTATTCTCTGTGTGAGCAAGAAGGAGACAGCAAGGAGCCTGGGTGTGGCTTAGCTCAACTGTTCTGAACTAAAGCTGCTTGGTGCTGTGAAACTGAAACTGAAACTCCTCTCCTCTGCTTGTGTTTTACATTTGAAAGAGATTTCTTTTCAGGTGGGGAGGGGAAGTAGAACTCCTTAGCATCAGAGCATGTTAATAATAATAATATAAAAAATACTAATGCTCCAATGGTTATTTCGAAAAATCCTTTCTTAGCACCTAGAAGTCAAGAGGAACATATGTGCCAAATTTCAAGTTTGTAGGCTTTGCGGTTCTGGAGATTTTGTGAGGATGCGTGAGGGGTATTTCGCTTTTATAAATAGAGATATAGAATAGAATAGAATAGAAAATAGAATAGAATAGAATGTAGAGGAGAATATAGAATAGAATAGAATAGAAATAGAATAGAATAGAAAATAGAATAGAATAGAATAGAATAGAATGGAAAATAGAATAGAATAGAATAGAAAATAGAATAGAATAGAATAGAATAACTTTAATGTCACTTTGAATGTACACTAATTTGGCAGACTTTAAAATGAATCACAGTGATTAAAAATAAGTACATAATTCCTGCCTCCCTCCCTCCCTTCTCTGGAAAGGGAAGGGCCCCATTGGTTTACCTCTTGAGCCAGCTTCCCTCAACCTAGGAAGAATCTGGTTCTCCCGCTAGAAACCTGGCCTCAGAAACAATGCGTAGTTTGAACCTTTTCACAGTACGAGGCAGTGTGTGTTCTCATCAAAGCCCCCCCCCCTCCCCTCCTGTGTAGAGTGACATCTGGAGAGCAAAGATAGAGATATTTCGGTATAATACTGTTCTTCCAACCCAGGAGTTCTTCCCTGGCTGTTAATTAATCCTTTGTAGTTTAGCAACTGATGAAATCATGGCTCTATGAAATTTTAATCCACAGGCCGCATGGAGACCACACTGACGTTATCAGAAGACTCAGGTGTGCACACAAAATTAGCACCTATTGCATATTTGATTACTTTCCTGCAACTAAATAAAAGCAATCTCTTTCGATCTGGGATGTGCTTTAGTCAAGCCGAGGAGGTTAGCTCACCTGGGCAGGCCAACAGAGGTTGGGATTTCAATTCTTCTGGGCTCCATCCAGCAGAGCTAATGGTGGGAAGATACTATCCAAAGTGCCCGGAGGGCATCAGATAGTTTTGTAAGCTAATCTTCTCTAACCTAGTCCCTCCCAAGTATTATGGATTATGAGATCCAGGTCATTCTCAGTCAGCTCAGTCAGAGGTTGACCTGGCTAAAGGTTCAAGGAGACTGTGAGACACGTTCACAGAAGCTGAACCCAGTACTGAAACTTGTGTAGGTTTAAGACTGTCAGAAAAGGAGCCTTGGGTTGTCTTGACTGTGATAATTATCAGCATTGAGAAGAGGAGATTGGAGGAAGCTCTCTAGGAGCCACCAGATATTTGAGATAATGTTGGGTGACCTCAGTGGTGCATCCAGCTTCTAGCTACAATGGAAGCTGCTGGTACTTTCACTCCATAAAGAGGGAGAAATGCAGACAAAAGCCGGAATTAATATTAAAAATCCCATAAAGAAGTCCACCAAACAGTTTTGTGCCTATAAAGGAGAATATTTGCAGTTTGGGGTCGAAACGAGGAGTCCTCAGTGCTCTCTGAACTTGGTGGTTTCTTGTAGATTTTTCATTACCCAAACTAAGTAACCTCATCAGTGCTGGTTTTGTGCCTTCCAAGTATGTTGGACTTCAACTCTCCTTGGCATGCCCACCATCAAGGGATTGTTGGCATATCCTGGGCATATCCCTGTCCAAATTGCCATGGTCTGGCTTTTCCCAGAGGTGTTCATTGTCTTAATCTCAGCCAGTAAAAGTTAAAATGCTGGTTATGATAAAATTGCAGTGATTCTTGGTCAGGCTTGGCTTTAAAGAGGCTTCAGAAATTGTGGCTGGTTCAGAAGAAGGTCTCGTCCCTCTTGTATGTTAGGGATGACATGTAGATGTTTGGCTGCTTCCTCATTTTCTCCCAAAGTGTCAGAGAGGAAGGGGGTCAAGCTATTTTCCAAAGCACCCGAAGGCCAGACAAGGAATAACGGATGGAAACCAAACAGGGAGAGATTTAACCTGGACAAACATAACATAAAAAAACATAAACCAACATCAATTTCAAGTGTGTCGGTCGGTCACAAATCTCGGTGCCATCCCCTTACCATCAATACTCTCCATTGTGGAAGAAAAGAAAAAGAAATATACAGAACAAACAAGAAATAATTAAAAAAATACAACCGCCTATTATCTATTTGAAGAAGTCTCAAAAACCTATACATTTTAGTTCATACATTACCTAAATTATCTCCTCTATTATCCAATGTTATTAACTCTCTACAACATTATAGTCTCTATATTATATTCTCATTCAACAATTATATTTATCTCCATCATATCCATATATTAGCAAGTTTTTTTATCTAACCATTGATAAAACATACTCCATATCTTAAAAACCTCGTTTGTCTTGGAAAAGAATAATAAAACTTTTTTTAAAAAAGGAGAGATTTAACCTGGATATAAGGAGAAATTTTCTGACAGTGAGAACAATCAACCAATGGAACAGAAATTGCCTTCGGAAGTTGTGGGAGCTTCATCCCTGGAGGCTTTCAAGAAGAGACTGGACTGCCATCTTTCAGAAATAGTGTAGGGTCTCCTGCTTGGGGGGAGGGGGGTTGGACTAGATGACCTAAAAAGTCCCTTCCAACTCTGATTATCTGTTATCTGTGTAAGGTGTAAGTTTGGGGCTCCATAGGCTGAAAATACTTAGGGGGTACCTTCTTTTCCACCAGCCTGCCCAGCGATTCTTTTAAGATACCTGCAGTTCAACCAGAAGGCTCCTCAGACAAAGAGAGCCTTGCCTTTTCTGGGGCTTAAGTGGGGAGACTTTTCACAGGGCATGATTTCTTGGCCCTGTCAGGAGTGTGTTGACCTGGCCTAAGGATATCCCGGTCCCTTGAGCTTCTACTAACTTTCTGCTGCTTCAGATTCTTAGTCTCCTCCTCACCTGGAACCTTGGCTGAAGCTCTGCCTCCCCGTGTTTTGCAGTAGTGCTAAACACGGTTTTGTGGGCATGGCTTTATTGGTGGGCTGCTTTGGGACCTCGTCCAGAAACCCCAAGGTTGAAGCCCTGAAAATGAAAGAGGGAAGAGGGAAGGCTGGCCTCTCTCATGTCTGCTTCCAACCGAGAGAAGAAGTAAAACGGAAAAGAACCAGAGCTCCCACTGAGTTAACTCCGCGCTCTGAGTCCTTGTGGTTTTCTGGTCCCACAAGAGAGGTTACCAGAAAGCCTCCTGGGTTCTTGTTTTTATTGAGGTTATTGAGAAAGAAAATAACTTGAGAGCAGAGGGGAATTATTCTTGAACATGGCTCCGCTGAGTGACAGACCACGGCGCCTGTCAACCGGCTCAAATCAGATCATTCGTGCTGCTGTGCCATGCTCTGCTCCCCACATGGATGCAGTCCTTTGCAAGGGTTCTTCCGGAGCCCAGCCTTCCCCGTGGCTTCGTAATTGTCCCCTCTGCATCCCTTCTGCCCATCCCATTTGTTCTTTTGATTTGCAGGCAATCTGGAGAGGTGGAATGTTGCTGGTTGGCGGCCGGCTTTTCTGCCTTGATGACCTTGGCTTTTTGAAGCATCTGCACTGTAAATGAAATGTGGCATTGTCTCATGTATCTTGATAAAATATATCAGTGGATGAATTGATTTTCATATTGATTTACTGCTGCACGGAATGACACAAGTGGGGAAGAGTGGGCAGCCCTATCCCACCGGCCCCCTCCGTGGAGCGCCCGATTCCAGCCCTATTATGGATTCAGAGGCAGAGCAGAAGTTAGTGGCACCTCCCGTAACGCTTGCGAAGAGAAGATCTGCAGGATTCTTCTTCCTGTTTTAGTGACAGGCGAGGCTACTTTAGTGGCTGATTGGTTATGAGGGAAAAAGATCGAAATTTTTCTAAAAAATTTAAAAATTCAAATAGATCCCAATAGAAGAAAACATATGCGACTCAGGGTTCAATTGGGGACTCCTTGGTGTTGTCCAAGGTGGTTATGTTCTTACAGACCTTTCATTACCCAACTAGGGAACATCATCAGTGCTAGTGAGTGTGAGGTTTGCACTTAAGTTTATGTACAGTAACTTGTCCTCCTGGTGTTGCTGGGTCTGTGGCTTTCTCCTTGCTTGTTCTTGGTCCTGGTTTCTGCTTGGTGGTTTGTCTGGAGTACATCTCTGCTTATCTGGGTGTTAGTTGTGTGTTTTGATCTTCAGATTGTGTGATCTGTTTCCTTCTTAGTTTTTTATTGTCTCTTTTGAAGGGTTGTAAATATGGTTTATTTCGGTGTGTCTATAATGAACACAAAGGTTCAGCCTATACACGTGTTGTGCAATTAAGGAGTTTTCATTGTGCCCTCTGACTACAAGTTAGTGTTCATGGATGCCAGGGAGAAAGCACATCCGCACCAAAAGTGGAACAACTGCTGCTTATAAACAGGGAACAAACTCCACACTCACTAGCACTGATGATGTTACCTAGTTGGGCAATGAAATATCTGCAAGCAAATAACCATTCTCAGAGACTCCACTAATGACTCCACAGTCCAAATAGAGCCATGGATAAATGCCTTGTTTAGACCAACTTTCCCTAACACAGAATACCCAAAGCTAGTTGGCTGAACTGGGCTCTAAACAGTTGAAGAGCTAATTGGGTGCCAGCATAGTTTAAAATAAGCAACGGACGATGGAATAGTTTGATACCACAGCCTGGGAGAGTTAGCGGCCTGGGCCCAGCTGCCTGCTAACCAGCTTCACCAGTTGAAGCTTTCAAACCATTTAGCTCAAAGACATTGCTGTGCAGTCAACATGCTGATTTGAATAATCTAGCTGCATTGTTACCATCCTGATTGTCAGGACAAGATCTCTCCAGATCCAATCAAACCTCCCTGCCATTAAGCTGCATTGTCTACAAGAATGTCAAGCTGCATGCTTAAAGAGACAGGACCCCACAAGACTCAAGGTTTAATCCTGGAGCATGCCCTGGTTCCTAACCTCCCTGTGATGTAACCCACGCAATTTCAAGTTGTGTACTTTTACGTGATGCCGGTTGTGTTCAAAAGGAAGCTGACAAAACAGGCTTGTGGGGGGGCAGCAATCAGAAAAGCAGAGAAGTGAATATTTTAAGCATCCCCCTGTCCCCAGACTCCATTTGACACCCTTGGTCTGCAGCTGGGCAACAAAGAAAAACCGAGAAGCACGATGGAGGAGAAGGAAGTGTAACAAGTAGGTTGGCTGATCCTCAGCAGGCTGCTGCCCCTCCAAACCGGAGATGTTACTCAGCATGCCACTGGGAAGGCTTGTTGGCTTGTTGCTCTCTTCAGTTCTGGAATGCATTCAGCTGTTGGATATTTTTGCTTCCGTTGATGTTTTGCTCTTCTCTAAGCCAGAAGATGTCATTTCCATGCCCAGTTTCTGCAGGCTGTGAAAAGCCACAAATGGGGCCTGCGATGATCAGAAGGAACCATTTCCTACTCTGTAACAAATGATGGCAGAGTCCCCTCCACACCCCCGATTGTAGCTTCCTGTTTAGGCACTTGGGGTACAGCAAGAAGGGAACCCGTCACATCCACACAGAAAGTGCGCTCGGTCCTGTTTTGCATGATATTCCTGAGTTTGTAGCCATTTCTCCCAAACTCTCCGTAAACAGTTTTGGGGAAAGGGGGACGACAAGAGAGAAGGATGGGTAAAAGAAAGGGGGGCACAATTCCTGCCTGCTGGAGAATTTTTGTCACTGCCTCCTGTCCATGAGCAAAGCAGAGCAAGATATTCTCAAGCATACCCTTCAGTCCAAAGTCTAAACTGACCACTGATTTAATTCTTGTTACGATAGGTGAGGTTAAGCTAACATTTGGCTGTTTGTGTACTATTGCGTTGCACAACCCCTCCCCCCCATAAAGCAGCAGTGGAAATCTTGTTTACAAGTGGGTGTGCTTTTAAAAACAGCAACACTTGGAGTTAATTTTAAACCCTCCTTCTTTTGAACATCGTAGTATCGATTTATTCACCTGAAAATGTGCACCCAATGTCAGATTGCGTAACCCGCTTTCTCTTCCATTGTTGGTCTTGTGTCCCCGCAGAGCCACAAAGGGGCCCGTCTAGGCCTGCGGTTCTGTCTCTGGTGGAGCCGCATATTTATAGCCTGATATAAATAAAATGAGAAGGTTTCCTATAAAACTCTTGTTATTATTGCAGCGCAAAGTTGGAAAAGGCTCCAGGTTTCAGCTCTTTGGTTCTCTCATGCGCCCATGAATATTTTATGGGGAAGGAAATACATGGTGTGCCTGAATCTTTTTATAGTGAGGCTGTGTGTTAGTCACCTTCCAGATCTCACCCTTTTGAAAAAGGGCTCATTAGCCTTCTCCAATCACAGCCCCTCCAGATGTACTTGGCTACAAAGCCCATAACCTTTGGCCAGTGTGGAAGGACTCCATCTTTCGGTCCTACCCATCTCAAAGACAAGATGTGAAGAAACCCGATTTACCCAAATATCTTTAGCATCTCTTCCTTACACTCTGTTGCTGTTGACCTTCTCCATTGTGCTGGGTGCTCAAATCCCCACCCGGTTTATGTTGTCTTCAAACACTTCTGCCAGGACTTGATAGTTTAAGGCAGGGGTGTCAAACTCAAGGCCCGTGCTTAGATCTGGCCTGCAGGACTGCCCTGGAAACAGTGAAGGACAGGCCCACGGTGCCTCTGCCAGCAAAAAGGGAGATCATTTTCACTGGCAGAGGGTTGCCGGGGGCCGTCAAAGCCAAAAAGAGGCTTGGTGGTGCAGGCTGTTAAATGCCTAGCACTTAAGCTCCAGCTGCCTGCAATTAGTGCAGGCTTGAATCCCACCAGGCTCAAGGTTGACTCAGCCTTCCATCCTCTCGGGGTAGGTAAATTGAGGACCCAAGATTGTTGGGGGCAATAAGCTGACTTTGTAAAAATGCCACTTAGTAATAAGCAGGCATATACAATGGAATGAAGGCTACTGCTGAGCACATTGGGTTGCGCTCCAAACATTGTAAGCCGCCCTGAGTCTCCAGAGAAGGGTGGCATATAAACGTAATTTTTTTTAAAAAAGGTAGCTCGGGAGCCCATTTTCACTGGCAAAGCGCTTGGGCCACCACAGGCACCCCAACACAAGTGATGCACACCCACCCTGGCTGTGCCCAACCTGGCACCTGAGGTCGAACACAACCCTGATATGGCCTTCATTGAAATTGAGTTTCACACCCCTGGTCTAAGAGGCTCCTTCTGTCATTTGCCAAGGTAGCAAAGTATATTAAGGAAATTTATGAGGAATTATGGACCATTTAGTACCTCTGGAAACATTTTGTCCTTCTATTGGCCATTGTAGTATAGTCCAAACACTTGGAGGTTCTAGGATGAGTTGCAAGTGAGGTTCCACAGACATTACTATGTGCAGACTGAACTGTTAGGTATAAACTCCAGGTTGGTAAAATATAGGTATGTCCCTTCTTCTTGATGGAGCTGATTAGAAGTATCTGATTAAGAAGATAGTATCTGGAGTGGTCTCTTCTCTCATCATAGCTGTTGGCCAACTCAAGATTCCTTCACATGGTTTCTTTTTCAGTATAACATTCTGAAGTCTGAATCAGGAAATTGTCCAATTGTTCAAGGCTTCCCCAGTCAGGTGGAAATTATGGAGTTACCATCTCAACAAATCTGGAGGACACTTAGATGGGGAAGGTGGTTTCTTTGTTCATCTAGCTCAGCATTTTCTCCTCTGAGGACAGTTGTTCAGTTGTTGGAAGATTTAGACGTAGTCTTTCCCATCTCCCCCTACCTGAATCTAAGCCCGGAGATGCTAGGGGTTGAACTTCAAACCTTTTTGTCAAAATCATTAGATTGTTGCTAAGCCTGGAGATGCTGGTGTTGAATTTTGGACCTCTTCATGAAGAATCTAGGTTGTTGAGCTGGTACGATAGACCCAAAACTACCGTACATACATGTTCCATTCCAAGGATCAGTAACTACATCTGTGGGATAAGTGAAGCCCTCTAACAAAGAATTCACAGCACCCCAGAGAAGCCCCTGGTTCTTTGAGAGAGAAAGACATGTCCATAAAAGTTTCTTCCTGACACGTAAGCCAAGCCTTTGATGGACTATGTTTGTATTTTCCAAGGCCCCAATTTTGCACTGAAAATAGCTGCACTAAATTACTTCCTATTCTGTTAGGGTTTCTTCTGTAGTTGAGGTATTTAGTGATGGTTACATAGAAAGCTGGTGAGCCAGTCCAACCTATCTTCCTTCTCCCTTTATTGGCCAACGTTGGAAAGGATTGGCTTGTGAGCCGATCCAACAGGGCCATAGCAAGTTTCCCTGAGCCCCAAATCTTCCACTTGACAAATAAACTTTGCCCCCTCCCTTCCCTTCCTCTCTCCCCACTCTGTCCCCAAATATCTCTGCCCGTTGAACCGTGCAATTTGCCAAGGCTGTGAGGGACCCTTGAAATGACAAAGCACCCTTTAGTTAATTGCATGACGGATCGCCCAGAGTTAAAAGTTCTGATTTATATGACTGTAGCTGTAACTGCTCAATAACCCGGCTGCGTAATCTACTTTCATTTCAAACAGAGCTGTGATTTATGGGGCGGCCTGCCGTTTTAGCTCAGAAATGAGGTGTTCAACATATGCTCTGTTGACATAAATTTGGAATTTATTGCTCTTGTCAAAACTGCCTGTTGGACAAAGGTGCGTATTAAGGCAATAAATGGCCAGGAAGAGTTTTCTGTCAAATTCTCTAACCATTGTGCTCAGTCTGTTTGAGGAGTAGGGGGTGGGATCGGGCACGTCTGCCTTAAAATTTGTCCAGGGGGTGGGTTGGGTTGGGTGGAGGTTTCCTCAAACCTGGAGAAGGAAGAAGATTTGGGTGCAAAGTTATTAACCTTTTGCTTTTTCATGTAGCCTGGAGTTGCATTCTGCCTCTCCTCTTTCTTTCTCATTAAGCAAGGAAAAGGTGGGGAGGTAGAAGGGGACCCCATTAAAGCTGGCAAGGAGGTTGGAGGCACCATTTCTAAGCAGGAGATGTTTTGCACTGTTTTGGGTGCTGTGCAATAACACTCACCCTTGTTTTCTGAATGTCAGGATTGCAGGTATCCCTCCTTGTTAGCCTGAGGAACAAAAGAAAAAAATACTACATATTATTATTAGCATAATTGGCCATTTCAGGGATGGCTTTAGACCAGGGGTGTCTACCCTTGGCAACTTTAAAACTTTGTGGACTTCAACTCCCAGAATTCCCCAGCCAGCATGGCTTGAAGTCCATAAGCCTTCAAGTTGCCAAGGATAAAAGGTCCCTACTTTAGACACGTAAGTGATACATACACCCTTCCACTCTTTCCCCCAAATACTGTAGGTTCTGAAAAGCTTACATCAGATTTTTTTCTTTTTATCTCTGCACTGTCCAGTAATACAGGCTTGACCTACTTCTAGTAGAAAATTAATTTCTGTTGTTTGCATTCAGATTTAGCTCTGCCTTGAATAGGTGGCTGCAAATTACTGTAGAGGAGGAAGAAATATTGGAGGGCCTTTTGTTTTTGAGCCTCAGTAAATTTTGATCCAGCTATTTATCTTTCGATAAGTGACCCCCAGGCCAACCAGAGAGATAAGAACCCTTCTTGAGGGGGACCATAAACGAGTGTAAAGCTTTTGTGAGCTTTTATGAGTTGGGATTCTCAAACAGGAAGCGGGACTTGTAGAAGTTCCTCACCTAGAGAAAGAAAGTGCATTTCCTGTGTGACCTGCACGTTGGAGAGTGAATGTTGATGCTAAACCCTGTAAGAAGCCAAACTGTGATTTGTCAGGAATTCCGATGGCCTAAGGATGTTTTCATTAGAGTAAAGATGGGCTCATCAAATCCATGTTCTCAACTCTTTCCCTCTTCTTCAGACAGCTTTCCAAGTTTCTCTTTTAGATTTCTTGGTGCAACAAACTGGAAGTAGGTTTGGTTACTTTTCCTGGGAATCCTCTACCATCAGTGGTGGGGAGAACCGTGGTCTTTCAAAGGGTATTCATCTCCAGAAGGTCGGTCCCTCAAGAGCTCTTGGTATTGGGTTTCTCGGGTGCAGACGGGACCGGGTCTCTTTGTAGATTTTGCAGAACTGGGGATCGTGGACCTTTTTCAGATGATTTAATTGAACCCTTTGGAAAGCAAGAATGAAACCAGGCAGACTTTTTTTTTGGTCCTGATCTAGACCAGTTGGTGGTTCCCTTGATGGGATGCTAGACCAACCACACTGAGCGTTTCCTCCCCTGTCCTACCAGGAAGACGAAGGAAGGGCAATTCCTCCGGCTTTGTGGGAACAGAGTCCCCTCCCAGGAGCTGTGGGGCGGGTGTGCGAGGCCCCCTCTCCTCCTCCTCCTCCTGCCCCCTACTGTTCCTGTGTGCGGGTGGATTCCGTCTGCTTTGACAAATGCCCGTGCACACACCCATTGTACACACACAAAGTTGAAACTCTCTCCAATGGGGCCGAGATGGCTTGCCACCAATCTCCCTTCCCTTTCACACCCAGCACCCCGTTGGGAAAACTCATAATTTTTACACCACACGGTCAGTGACTGGTCAGTGTGGGAATGAGTGTCTCTTTGAAGTGCTTTCTGCAGGAGATTTTACAGGCCTTTTTAATTACCTACAGCTTGCGAGAGGCCTCCTACCCAGTACAGCTTTTGATGGTTTGTCCTCTTCCCGTGGCCTGTTCAGAAGCCAAGGTACAGCAATTGTCCACACGCCCCCAGCCCAGCCCTCTCTAAGCCACCACTCTGGTGTCAGTCCCCCCTCCAAGTTTCAAAGAAACCCCCTTGGGCAGCCCTGGTCCTGCTTCCTGTTGGGAGAGGGAGAAAGGCCATCCTGGGAACCACTCTCTTTCAAAAGCTCTGTCCTCCATCTTTCTAGTTTCTTCAAAGAAGAGATAAGTTGCCAACCAACAGAAGAAAAATCTACCCAGCGATGGGCAGCCCAAGGTGAAAGAACCAGAATCCAGTTCAGGGCCTCAGGAATCAAAACAGACACATTTCCAAAAGGTCTCTAATAGAGCAGGAATGGGAGGTTGATGGTCTATTTGTAAAGTTGATCTCGGTGGCCCACGAGCCCTCTGCTTGTTCCAAAATTAGAAAGGGCTAACTCTTGGCCAGTGGCAGGCAGTTGGGTCCTCTTTTCTTAATTGGTGGTGAGAAAGGAGATGTAGTTAGGTTTGATACAGTGAACACCCTGACACAAGTGATTGGCTGTCTGTTTCCCCAACGGAGGGTTGGCCCCAGGTTACAAAGGGTGCTGGCTCCTCTGACACCATCTTGGCAAGAAGCCTTGACTTAGCATGAGATTGATTTTAAACGGCTGTTAAGTAGTTAAGTTGTCCGATTCAGGGCAGATAGAAGGCCGAGGTGGACTTTAACCCTTTGGCTGGAGAAAGGAGGCTTCGTTGTTTGGTCTCCTGGATCAAGAATCTGCTCTGAAAAGAAATGGAGAAGGAAACTTTATCTGAGTTTGGAAATAAAATCAAACAAAGCAGAATCTCTTTGCTCTTGTAAGATGGACAGCCATATAAATGAGAGAGCAAGAGATGGATGGACATAGCTAGCTAGCTAGCTAGATAGTAGATAGATAGATAGATAGGTAGATAGGTAGGTAGGTAGGTAGGTAGGTAGACAGACAGATAGACAGACAGATAGATAGATAATTGATAGATGTTATTATTATTATTATTATTATTATTTATTTATTTAGACTTGTATGCCGCCCTACTCCCGAAGGACTCAGGGCGGCGAACATACACAAAGATATACAATAAAACAAATAAAAACAATAGATAGATGATAGATAGATAGATAGATAGATAGATAGATAGATAGATAGATAGATAGGCAGGCAGGCAGGCAGGCAGGCAGGCAGGCAGGCAGGCAGGCAGGCAGGCAGGCAGACAAATAGATGACAGAGATAGACAGATAACTCGTCTATATGAAAAAATAATCACCCAGCAAGGAAGCTTCTTCAATTTAAACTATGCGGTTCCTTCTGATAGCAGCTCAGATGCTTCATCTGCCTGCCCAGCTCAACCCTCTAGGCTAATTGGCATTACAGCTCTGGCCAGTGGAGAGAAGCGTGATCTGCTAATGAAGTCTTGGTGCTTAAGGACCCTGGCAAAGAAATGAAGACGGTGGTTATTCTTTGGCCAATAACCAGGATGCTCTGCCTTCGTCCTTTCACTTTCCTCCTACTGTGCCAACATCTCCTGGTTCTGGTTCCTGTCCTTCCTGGGCTAAGGAGATTCCCTTTTCTCCATCATATTCCCCAAATACCTGAAAACTTGTCTTGGTTTCTTTACCTGGCTGTTTTTCAGCAATGTTTTTCAACATTGCAAAAGCATTCCTCGGAATTCAAAATCCCAATTCTTGGAAGGTTTCATAAAGTATTCTCGGCTTTTTCAGGAATTCAATTTTCCTGGAGGGGAAAGTTGCATGTTGTTGGGCTGTTTCTTGGCTTTTGTGCATTTCATTAATCGATGCTTTAATGTGGGCCACTCAGGGCCAGTTTTGTAACTGGAGCAACAAGCCAAGTCAGTAACTAAATTTATTTATTTGTTTATTTATTTATTTATTTATTTATTTATTTATTACTCGGACTTGTATGCTGCCCCCTCTCCAAAAGGACTCGGGGCGGCTCACAACTAAAAACCAATAATAAATTAATTACTTAAAAAATATTAAATACTAACAAGCCCAGTTACTCTAAAACCCCAATGTACATTATAAACTTTAAAAATTTCAACCCCACCCCCCAAGAGGTCAGCACAGCCCAGCCTGTTCAAATAACCAAGTTTTCAAGTCGTGAAGGAAGGTGCGAAGGTCAGGGGCCAAACGGAGCCCCAGGGGTAGTTGGTTCCACAAGGCGGGAACCGCCGCAGAGTAGGCCCATCCCCGGGGCACTGCCAGCCAGCACTGGCTCGCAGACGGCACCCCGAGGAGCCCCTGTCTGTGTGCTCGTACAGGGGGGTTGGCACTGCCATTTTTGCCCCCACAGCCTGTTGGGCTGCCCCCAAAACAGCCTCCTTGAAGGTCCTTAACCCCTTGACTTTCATTTGGGACTGCATGGAAGTGAGGAAGCCAGGGATAATGCCACCGATCTCATTGTCACCCAACTCTACTCTAGAGAAGGGATCGTATATCACTAGAATTCCCACTCCCATTGCAACAAAGACAGAAGTGCAAGAGCACCACAATTCGCCAAAGTGCCTTCTCTGCCCCCCTGAAGGGCTCGAGGATGAGGTTTGAAAACCATGTTTGCCACACAGGATTGCAAACAGAATTGGTTGCCCAGGACTGCCTGCTCTTTGCCTTGCCACAATTATCAGGATGGGTCAGGTGAAGCCTTCTAGCTTTGTCACAGGGTGGGAAGCTCTTCCTTTTATACTTTTTGCAACCAGTTGTTACCACTGTGGAAATCCTCCCATTGCTCACCAGTTAGTTAGACCTGAAGAAGCTGCTTGGATGAGAAGTGAAACACCTTCAAGAAAAATCCAGAAACTCCGGTTGCCTTTTTGAAAGCATCTTTGGGACCACCCTGTCCTGGATGACTGAGAACTTCCATAGACTTTTCCATCCAATGTTTGCCACGCTGTGCATAATCTCAGCAATCAATTTTGCATCCCCTTTACACCTTTTTAAAGCTACCATCCGCAAGCAACGATCCCAATCTTTTGCTCAATCTTTTTGGTCGTTCCTCCTCACCTTTATAAACTCCTTCTAGCTTCACTTTCAAATGAAGTCCCCAAATCCATAGGCTGTATTCCAGATATGGTTGCACTATCAATCTGTGGCAGATTTATCTTTTTTGCTTCTTTCCCCAAGATTCTTCATCACACCTTACACTTTTTGCACGCATCACTTCCTTTCAAGGGTGGCACAGACTTCCAGTGTTTCTTTTCCCTTTAAGAATATTGGAAAATGCCTCTAAATCAGTGACTTTCTGCTACTCGGGCAAAATCATCCCAGCATGATGCCTTCCGAGGTGCCTTATATTGTTAATTTGTTGGTTGTGTGTATCCCAATGGTCTTTTCTGATAGGAAAGTCAGTCTAATCCCTGGGCACCATCTTTGCAGGTCTTAATTTGCTTGCACGGAACTCGGTTTTTAAGAATGCACACAAGATCTGGAAGTGAGATCAGTCGAGTGCTGAATTATTAAAGTACAGTTTGTTTTTCTGTGCCCTGCCCTTTCGGAGATTATAATTGAGAATCGATATCTATGGAATTGTTTTATTTTATTCTTCTTTCTTCCTAAAAGCACAACTTTAGCAGAAATAGCTGGCTTGTCTATTGATCTCTCCCTTTCTGATCTTAACAGCACAAGAGGCTATAATACCTTGCTTACATCTGCTGCGGTTTCTCCTCCTTTTCTGCAACATTGCCTTAATCCAGTGAGCATAAATAGAACATTTCAATCATATTTTGCTACCCGGAAACCAGAGATAACGCGCTTTAAGACCTCGTTGAAAGGAGACTCTATGAAACGGGGCGCGATAACATCATCCTCTAAGCAGGTGCCAAATGGAAAACTTTTGTTCCTGTTGAAATTTGTTGATAGAGATATTTCAAATAAATTACTTGCCGAAAGGCTGGCGGGTTCTTTATTTATTTCTTTAAAACAAAGGGCCCTGCTTTATGCAACCAATAGCAAAGCTGGCATAGATCTGTAGGTGAGCAGTTGGCCAGAGTGAGATTAATTTGTCCCTTTGTCATTTCTGACACTTGGTGAAAACTTTGTTGGAGGAGGTGGGTAAGTGGGAGCAGCAGGGACGGTAGTAGTAGAGGAAGAGACATTTTGGGGTGGGTTTTTTGTTTGATAGGCTCAGATGCTCTTGTGTATCTTTGCAAAATTATTAAAAAAATGCCAGAGGATTTGTGCTTAAAAGTAGCCACGGTCAATTTTGCAACTTTTTTTGTTATCATGGTGGATAAGCGAAGCCCTGCAGTGTCGGCCGTTGAGTGAATCCAGCTTTTCCGGCTGACTTTGCTTATCAAAAGATGCCTGGGAAGGTGGCAGATGTGATGCTACAACTATCATAAATACATGCCAGTTGCTAAGCAACCAAATTTTGTTCCTGTGACCCTGGGGATGCTGCAGGGGTGTGTAAGTGTGAAGAGTGGGGGTACTTTTTTCAGTGCTCAACGAATGGTTGTAAGTTGAGAACTACCTGTGTATCGTATCATAATATCTTATTGTAACTGTTCATCAAGAACCAAACTCCTGGAACTGGCTCTGAAATGGCATGACGACCCTTAGAAAGTGTGCAGGTATTTGAGTATCTTTGAAATTCTCCATCACACATCTTTGGAGACAGCAACACAAACTCGTTGACCTTACACACAAATCTGTGTTTTCCTAAGTTATGATCCAGGCTCCTTCCTCCATTGGAAGGGTTGGGTTTCTGCTCCTCAGTCTTCCTCTTGGTCTTGAAGACACTACTTTAGAGAAGCCCGTATTGAATTAATAGGGGTGGTTGAAGATCGTCCTGCTCAGGAGAAATGGACTGGGAAAGGATAGGAAAGGACCAAGGACACGTGAAGACGGCCATGTCTCAATTGCTTGAATTCAGGAGGCGGGTTGGAAGCCGATGACAAATCCATCTGATCAATCTAATGTTCTCTGAGACAGCACCCATCTATTAAATTAATACGACATTCCTACCTCTATCTCACAGAACAGGATTTCTCAACTTTGGTCACTTGAAGATGTGTGGATTACAATGCCCAGAATTCCCCAGCTGGGGATTCCGGAAGTTGAAGTCCACTCCTCTTAAAAGGGGCCAACGTTGAGAATTCCTGTCATAGAAGAGATTATATACAACGATGATACGACATTACATTACATTTTGCAGCACTTTCTGTATTCCTCGCTTAACGCCGTTTGCAAAAACAGTGCGACTTGGTTCTGTCTGTGAGAAAGGCAGACAGATTGATTCATGGGATGGTATTTAATGCCTGGGCTCTCACATTGTCCTGAAATGTTGGTTTGTTTCTCCATGTTTTAGGCCTAAAACCCACAGGGCATCATAGCCCTGAATCATAGGTTACATGCCGCAATGGCTCAACTGAATCACGTGCTAAGCCAAGATCACAAAAACCACACCAGAGCCTCCTGTATTCTGTGAACCAGCAGGGTGTGTGTCATTTTTCAGTGATTCATTTTTTTCTCGCTATAGTAAGTTTCATTCTCTCCCCTCTTCCCCCCACCTTGTTCCAGTTAGCAAGCCGTTTTAAGATTCCCATGCATTAAACCAGTGGAAGAAGAACCAGCATGGCTGGCTGGGGAATTCTGGGAGTTGAAGTCCACAAGTCTTAAAAGTTGCCAAAGTTAAACACCCTTACATTAAACCTTCCCCTTGGCGTTCTTGTTTGGTATCTTTCTTTGCTCATTTCAACTGCCTAATCCCAATAGATGCTTCCCTGCCCACACCCACCCCCTTACATTTTCTCTCCTGGTTTCCTTCACGTTTAGCTTTGCAAAGTTTTGCCAATGATCCAGCCAACTTTAGAATTGCATCTAACTTGTTACCAGGAGCATCTTAAGGATAATGACCGAGAGAAATGACACAGACTCTTTGGGAAAGCATCGTCATCTTTTGCCCTTAATTCCACGGGGCTTCTAGGTTGCTCTGAGTATGCCCTGGCAGGATGCAAAGCTGGTGAGAAGATGCTTCTGGATTCAGAAGTGTCTTGTCTAACAAGTCAGCCCTCCCAGCTTCTTCAGAAAATCTGGATTTGTGGTGGCTTTTGGCAGGCTCCCTGCTCCATGTGTTGTTTGTTTGAAAGAAGCTTCTTCTTCCACTGTAGCTGGCCCAGACTTGTGTCATCTTGAGCGCTTCTCAGAAATGCACATGGTCTTCATAAATATTTGTGCCGGATTGGAAGCCTGATAAAAATGTCATCATTTGAAACATTATGAAACAGTCCAAGAAGCGCATCTTGTTTTTATGTCGGTTGCATGTGCTTCATTAGTCCAGCTAGATGAATGAACCATTTTGTACCTGCTTACACAGTACAAAAATAAGTTTATGGTGTTATTTTTCTACTGTTCATCCAGGGCTTGGGGGTATAGAGAATTGTTCTTTTGGGGGGAGGGGGGTGTTGCTGACATTTAAGTCCCACGGAGTTGGCTTCGGTGCGTTGCATGTCGTCTTCCTTTTATTAAAGGAAGTTTTAAAAGGTTTTGTGTTCTTCCTTTTCTGTCCTAGACAAAATACCTCAGTGAGTTTTGTTTCTTCTTTCCTTTTCAGCTAGAAATGAATTGAACAGCCATTTAGATAGCAAATATCAGCAACTGTCTCTGTGTAATTTCTAAGGTTATAATTAGTGGGTTCCCCCTCTTTCTTGAAACTCTGCATTTGAAGAATTGTTTTGTTCAGCAAATGACACCAGCAGCTGCTGGTCTTTCTTACCCATAGTCACACCTCTAATATCCACCATTGCTTTGCCCACAACTGGACTGTGAACAAGGCTGGAAAGCCAAAACAAGAAAAAAAATAAAACTGATATAGAAATGTGTTCCCTTCCTCCTTTTGCCAACCTCTCCCTGCTTCTAGCATGAACTGTGTATTTCAGAATAGTTCCAAAACGTGCCGAAAGTAGCACCTTATTTACAACCAAACGAAGAGCCTGTGTAAGTAGGCACTTGTCTTGGGTAAAGTTATTCCTTTAAACGAAAACAAAAACCAAAGCTGTTTGCTTCAACATGTCTCAAATGTTCCACTAGAAGAAGAACCTCAAAACTGCTCTTGAAATGTTTGCTTTTGACGAAATTCAGAAGTGCCACATATCTGATTGTGCTGCCGGATTAGAGCTTTAGCTATATAAATCGCAAGGGGGGGGGGTTGTGTGTGTGGAAAAATCCTGCTTTAGAAAGGTTGAGAATGTAGCAAGGTGGCTTTAAGAAGTGGGAACATTGGTACCTTTCTTTAAACCATTGAAAAATCTTGCTTGCCTTTTCATACATTGCCTGAATCCTCGCCCGAGTTAAAGGCATGGCTAGTGCCCAGGCCATAGTTGAAGAGGCCTGACCTCAGAAGGCTGGAGATTCTTTTTTTTTTAATTCATATTTATATGCCGCCCTTCTCCGGAGACTCAGGGTGGCTTACAATTTTTGGGATACAACCCAATGCGCTCAGCAAATAGCCTTCCTTCCATTGTATATGCCTGCTCATTACTAAGCAGCATTTTTACAAAGTCAGCTTATTGCCCCCAACAATCTTGGGTCCTCAATTTACCTACCCTGGGAGGATGGAAGGCTGAGTCAACCTTGAGCCTGGTGGGATTGGAGCCTGCACTAATTGCAGGCAGCTGGAACTAAGTGCTAGGCGTTTAACAGCCTGCACCACCAAGGCTCTTCTCCATATGACCTACCAAAAAGTGTGTGTTTGTGTGGTTCCTCCTCCCTGCACCCCAAACCCTCCACCTTTAGTGGGATAGTGATGATTGGGGGTGACAAAGTTGCCATTGGCACTCTTGGTTGGCAGACTGTGCTGTCCTTGGCAAAGAGGTGAGCGTACTCAATATTTGGGTGGGGGACCTGATTAGTGGGATTGGAGCTCCCCAAAAGCAGGTTGCTTTTGCCTTATAGAAGAGGTTGAGGAGTCTCCATCAGACCAGCAGGGCTTCTTGGAGGAGTGCTTCTGCTCCTGCCTGGGGAAGATCACAGCCCACGCGGGAAGCAGGGAAGTCAAAGTCTCCCACACTCATTTTAGTGCCTTTCGCTGTTTGCATTTCGTGTGTACAGACACAGTGGCTGCTTTTCACCAGTCATTCCCACCCTGGAAATGTAATAAAGTTCTGTCCCAGATGGAGCAAGGCAACCAGAAGTGCAGTGTGGAGACAAGCAGGGTAACTCCACCCATTAAATACACACCCATCACAAGTAAGGTGTGTGTATGTCCTTGCTTCAGCATTGAGGCTTTTCGCCAAGATGTCAAATCGATTCAAAAAATACGAGCTATTCTTTTAAAATTAAGGTCATTGCTTCTCCTTCCATGTGAGAATCCCATGTAAGGGTTTACTCTCCCATGTAAGGGTTTACTCTCCCGTGTAAGCATTTACTCTCCTGTGTAGGAATTGTGCCCCTTGTTTAATGATGGCTCTTGCAGCATAAAAGGCAATTGTTTGGGGAATGGGGTGTTTCTGAGCTGGTGAGAATCTCTGCATCGACAGAATTTGGGGAAGGCTCCCTAATGCAGACTGAGGGTTTCAAGAAGGGCCGCCATTTTCCCCCTCCCCACTTAAGTCCCATAAGCCATGGACCTAGACTTTATCTCCTCTTTTCATTTCCCTTCCCCCCCAGGAAACTGCACAGTGCAATGAAGACATATGGGTGTGAATTGTGTGGGAAAAGATTCCTGGACAGCCTCCGCCTTCGGATGCACTTACTGGCTCATTCAGGTAAGTTTAGATGTGTGAGTGTGTGTTTGTGTGTGCGTGGGACAGTTTCTCCCATCTGTATCCACCGTGGAAACTTTGGTCTTGTCCTGGAGTTACAATTTGCCAAAATCCTTGGTTGTAAAACCATTCGACCAGGTCCCCTAGAAGGGCAGGTACGTTCCCAACAGGTGTGCTTAGGACCCCAGGAGGTGTGGAGTTAAATGGTTGGATGCCTTGTTTGGATAGTAGTGTACAAGAAAGGATTATCTACCTCTGTCCCTGGCGTTCTCCTTTTTCCTCTTTTCCCAGAGAGTTCTCCTTCGTCCTGGATATTTTCCCTCCCCTTAAAAGATCCTTTCCTGGGGTGAGGACCACCTGGGAGTAACTCTCATGGGGAAGAAACCCATCTAGGCAAGAGACTCTTGTTGCTGTTTTGAAGGGACTAAAGCCAGACATGAAATGGATTGATGTCTTTCATACACCATCCCTGGCCGTGTTGAGGGGGGATTTGGCGATGGGGCCCAACTGCTGCAGTTTCTTGATTTGGGGAGGAAGATGTGATTTGTGGCCATTGGTGGTTCAGCGATTTCTCAAGCAACAGAACTAGGGTTGCAGGCGGGGCGTTCAGCTTGTGTAGACGCCCGGGCATTCAAATCAGCAGCTCTTGATTCTGCCCTGCAGAGGAACAAAAACCGAGCTCTTTCTGAGAGGGTTGACCAGGTGTCCTTCCTGTCTGGGAGGGTTGGAGAGGCCCAGAGTGAGACCTTCTTGTTCTCAAAGGTTGTTCTGGGCTCCCCAGCTGTAACAAGGGTAGCTCTGAATGGCAACCAGGAAGCCCTCTTGCTTGGTGAGTTTGGGGCCTGGTCCACCAGCTCCCAACCTGGACAGACCCTTCTTCTACTCCACCCACCGTGTTCCTTCGGCACCGATGCATTTCACATTTTCAGACATACGTTGTGAATCTCATCTTCTCCAAATTCAAGCATCCACCCAAGTTTCATTAGCAGAAGAACTGGGCACTTGTTTAATGAATTTCCCTATTAGGTTGAAATGATGCAGGCCCTTTAATTAAATGTACACGGAGGAACTAGAATGCTAAGCTGGGGACGATACTGGCCTCTCTAAAAGCTAATTTAATTCCCAGCTCTCTTGTATGGGCCTCTCTGAACACAGTGTCTGTGGGCACCCATTTGTTGTTGTTTTTAGTCACGAAGTCGTGTCCGACCCATTGTGACCCATGGACAACGTTGCTCCGGGCCTTGCTGTCCTCTACCATCTTCTGGAGTCCATTTAAGCTCACGGCGACTGCTTCAGTGTCTCCATCCAGCCCCCTCCTTCTCTGCCATCCCCTTCTTCTTCTTTTGCCCTCCATCATTTCCAGCATTTGGCTCTTCTTCTCCAGGGAGTCCTTCTTCCTTCTCATGAGGTGCCCAAAGTCTTGGAGTTTCATCTTCAGGATCTGGCCTCCTAAATAGCAGTCAGGGTTGATCTCCTCTAGGACTGACCGGCACCCATCCTAACAGAAAATTCAGTTCTTGTGGTGCCACAATAGCGTTCTTAATGCCCAAGAACCTGGATAAAACCTTGAGATCATCATTACCATCTTCATCATTGGTGGAACTTGGAAACTTCTTTGATGCTACTCAATCAAAATTGGCATGCAGATTAATTCCTGGGAGGACAAGCACACCTTGGGGTGAGGCAGGGTGATGGGAGTATAAAGATGATGGATGGAATTGAGGGTTTTCAACAGGGTGGCTATGCGGCAACCTTTAGTTGTCCCTCCCAAGGAAGCCCCTAGTTGTGAGTCTTTTTACTCCTCATTCCTAAGATGTGCAAAAGTCCAGATAGGAGGAGAGAAGGATGGGGATTGTGGCCTTCTGTTTCCAGCCAAATTCTGGGACAGTTTAAAAATTCTGTAAGTGGAGAGAAGAATGCTCTGGGGGAAACGTTGCCATAAAGCTTCGTAATCATTAGGGAAGAGCTCACATTTTACCCAAGAGAGGTTTTGATTTGAATTTGGAGGAGGGGCAAATAATACAGTGGGCAGACAGCCTCCTCCCTTCCCGCCCTCTTCCTCCATTTCTTCTGTTGTTGGGAGAGTAAATTTTGCCAGGGCATGGAACGGCCATCAGTTGGGCAGTGCTATCTGGGCACCGTTACATTTGGGGCTGGTCTTGGACAATCAGCCCTGCCAGAAACATTGAGGAGACCTGTTTTCTCTTGGGGGTCTCATTTCAGGAAACTTCCACGGACCCTCCAAATCCCTCAAAAGCCCCCCTTTGTTTCCTTTTGCCCCTTGGGGAGCTGTGCCAACCTCAGCCGGGGCCCCCAGAAACCTCCCTTTGGGGCCCTTGCAGGTTCTGGGGAATTGTGCAGGTACAGAATTTGTGTTGGTATCAGCAGGTGTCCCTTCCTCGGGCCCAATGGACGTATGGGGAGGAAATGGGGGTGGGGGTGGTGAGGAGGGCTGGCAACCTCCCAATCACCCTTTCTTTTGTCGGAGGGCAGCCTGGGACAGGCGGTGTGAGTGTGTCTGTGTGTGTGTGGAAAGTGTGTTTGCCTCTCGGCTGCCTTCCCCTTCTTGCCCCGTCCTCCCCCCTGCTCTCCTGGCGCACACGCGGCTTCTGTTTGTTGCTGTGGCGGTGGCCTCATGCCAAGCGCTGGCTGGCAGCCGGCCCACTCTGAGGGTACAGTATGTAAAGGCAGCGCTGAGCCAAGTTTGTCATCATGAAAGATGATTATGTTTTCTTCCCTTCCTATCCGGGCGGGAGGGGGAGGCGCCCTGATGCTCGAAAACAGCCACGTTAAATTCCAGCCACGTTGTTGACAAAAGCAGCAGCTACACCTTGGACTTTCTTCTCCTCCCAAGCTGTGCAGCCCCCTTCCTCCTCCTCCTCCTCCTCCTCCTCGCCAGATAAGCCGAGGCAGAAAGGGCCGGAGGAGGGCCGTCGCCTCTTAATGCTCCCACAATGGGGTTGTTATTTTTTTGGGAGGGCTTTTTTTTCGGGGGGCAGGAGGGGGTCCACGCAGAGAAATTCATGACTTGTTTAATTAGAAGTGGGCTCCCTGCGTGGAGGAGCCTCTGGTCTGTTGGGGGTGGAATGCGTGTGCGGCGTTTGCAAAATCCTGAGGTTAAAAGAATGGAATTCCAATCAATTTTGGATGCACATCAGCTAAGCGGGCATTTAAGAGAGCTAATCTTCAGGTGTAAGGTATACTTTAAGATTAATTTTCGAGCCATAAAGCCAGCCCTTAAATAACAAGGCAGAGGGGTATAATCCTGGTTGTCCTGTGGCTGCTGTACTTGTAAGTTTGCAAGAATGAAATCAGGTGAGTGTGCCAGGACCTCTTGCCTAGGAGCAGGCGAGGTGAGCACACTTCTGCAGTCAGATGCTCAGTGCTCAACTCCAACTTCCCTCCCTTCTGCCAGCACTCTCGTGGCTGGGTCTTTTGAAGGCCACGATGGAGCATTGCACTCAGAAGGAGCAGCAGGGACCAATCACTCTCCTTCGAACCACCTGATGTTCTTTTCATATATGTTAGAACCCCTGGCCCCATTCCTCTTAGGAATGAGTGGTGGAGCAGAAGGCCTCCATAGGTCCTTCATTGGCAAAGAGCAACAGTGGAGAAGAAGAGGTCATGGGAACATCTACAGCAGGTTCTTCACTTTCTTTGGTCAGTTGGGAGTTGATATAATGTGTTGCTCCTGGTCTTAAAATTGGTGCCCGATGTCAGGACGACTTCACCCCATCTAAGGTTGTCCCCAGTATCAAGAATGCAGAGAAAGGGTCTCTCAAACCTTTGAGAAGATACAACGGTGAGAAGTGGAGAAGGGGAAGAAGAACTGGTCTTGGTGAACAGGTGCCCTTGGGCACATGCCTCCTCTAGACACTGATTTCAGTTTTGTATGGAGCCCTGGCTCAGAAGAACTAAGCACGGGGGGGTCCCCATTCCTCCCCACTGACTCAAGGATACCCCTACAGCAACTGGAAGGTAGAGAAACATGGGGCCTACCCTTGGAAAAATGCCATTTTTCATTAAAATTGCTCTCTGGTTGTGTTTACGTTGAAAGATTGTGTAGGCGTGCTTTCTCATGGCGGTGTTTATAGCAACTGTTTCGTGTACATGCGGAATAATTATAGCTGTGCAAAGCACATGCACATGCAAACACCTCTGTGGTAACCTGGGTGTGTGACCAAAAAAAAAAAATATGCATGGCTTGGAAAGAGGGAAGATGGAAAAGTTTGTTTAGTCTGTCTGATCAGTATGGCCTTCTTTCATTCCTCGTTTTCAAGCCCACGCTCCAAATAAAAACTTTTGAGCATCTGACTTTTTCTGAATGTTGCACTGTAAGGCAATTTGTCAATTTAGTTTTAAACAGAGTGTGGCAGGGAAGTGTCTTCACAAAAATGCCTGCCCTCATGAAACTGAGACACCAAAGCACAAGTGGAGAATATGGTTTAGAAGAACGTGTACATAGAAAGTTTGAAGTGAGGTGCACAGCACAGATTTTAGTACAAACTTTCTTTTTTCTTGTTGTTTTTTGGTTCCTCCCCCCCCAAACTAGGACAGGAATGAGGCAAACCGAACTTACCCATGAAAACAAAAATTAAGGTGTTGCAAAACCAACAACCACAACCTCCTCCATCTCCGCTTGTTCCTCTGAATCACAGAAAGGGGCCCCAAAGAGCCCGGGCTGAGATCTGACCATCCTTTGGGGCCCATAACTCACTGGGGTCTTTTCCCAAAAGGCAGATGGGTCCGTTGAGCCCCACCAACCTCAGGGAACAGCATCTGACCTCGTGCACCGAGATGGCTGCCATGCTTGGATGGACGTCAGAGGTAGCCACCTCTGGAGTGGTGGTTGAGGAGGTAGTGGGTTGTGTGAAAGAGAAGGGACGGGGGGAAGAGGACCCACCCCCATGGTCCTAAAGCAGCCCACTCTTTCTAGGGGGGTGACATGTTAGGGGAATCCAGAATAGAGGATCAGAATTTGCAGTCCAGTTTCCATTGAGCCTTTCTGGCCCCTGGAACAGAGGTGTGATGCACCTCGCTTGTGCTAAGTCTGGGGAGGGGGCTGCTGCTGTTTCTCTCCTGGTGTAGCCCCTTGGGGCTCAGGGGGTCCTTCTTCCTGCCTCGGTTGGCATCTTCTCTTGGCTAGGGGAGTGCCTGTCCCCTCCCTGGGGGTCTTCTCTGGCTCCATTCTTCTGGAGAGAGGGGCTGCTGCTTCCCCTCCCTCCCTCCCCCTGGCTGGGGAGGTAAATGCAGGTAGTCCTTGACTTACGGCCACAGTGGAGGCCAACATTTCTGTTGTTAAGTGAGACGTTCATTAAGTGAGGTTTGCCCCGTTCTACAACCTTGGTTCCCATCATTGTTAAGTGACGCACAGCCGCTGCTCAGTTAGCAACATGGTTTTTAAGTGAGTCGGGCTTCATTGACGTAGGTCGCAAAAGGGGAACCCTGGGACATTGAAACCATCATAAATATGAGTCGGGGCCGAGTGTCTGGCTTTTGACCCCGTGACCACAGGGTTGCTGCAACGGTCATAGGTGCGAAACATGACGATGAGTCCCTTTCTCCAGTGCCGTTGTAACTTTGACTGGTCACTAATCGTGGTAAGTGGAGGCCCATCTGTAGCAGGATAACAGGATCGGGAGGGACCTTGGAGGTCTTCTAGTCCAACCCCTACTCCAGTTGGATGCCTGCTCCGTTGCAGAGCAGCTACTCAACCCCTCCTGAAAGGCCTGCAGGGCTGAAGGCCCTTGCTCCAGAGGCTGTCCAGCTAGCCTTCCTCCCAGGGGGAAGGGCTCCCGAGCCCCCGGCCCTCCTTTCCCTCGACCCCCTTGTGTGCCACCCTCCCGGCCCTCCACCTGCTTGTGCCCCTCTCCCCACTGCTGCCCAGGGAGGCTCGGTGGCAGCGGCTGCTGCTGCTGCTCTTCCCTGGCCGGGCGCCCGCTGCCTCCTCGGGTTTTGGCCGGGCTCCCGAATTTATTCCCCAAGTGATGTCATCGGCTTGCCGGCAGGGCTGGATGTTCTGCCAACATTCCAGAGAGTTTATGATCGTTGGCAGATGCGCAGCCAAGAACACACTGTACCCACAGCAGAAATTAATGCAGGCTTGAGTTGAGTCCAACCCTGATACACAAGAGAGGAAGGCGGGCGGCGGGGCTGGAGGGGGGGGGTGGGAGAGGGAGGAGAGAGAGAGAGAGAAAACACAAACTGTTTAAGGCTGTTTATAAATTATACACTTGCTGATGAAAAATACATTTCTTTCTCTCCCTCCTCCCGCGCACACCTCTTTTTATCTCTCTTTTCATTTATTTATTTTCAGCCTCGAGAGTCTTAAGCTGATTGGAATAATTCGGTCTCTTCTGCTTTTAGCTCCTGTTCTGGCAAGGGGTCCCGAGCTGCTGCCACTGGTGTGCCAGGGCCAGCCTCTTCTGTGCCACCCCACGCCAACTTTACCCGAGGACCTCGGCGTCACTCCTCCCCTCTTGTCTTCCTAGAGACCTCCTAGCCCCCCCCCTGTTTTTCTCCTCTTCAAGAGGTTGCCTTTTGCCACCCCCCTCCCTTTGAAAAGCAACCCAGCCCTGGGTGCTTCTTGTTTGAGGTTGTTTGCTGCTGCTCCGTGTCCAGGGTGAGCTCTTGTTTTTCAAGGTGCTAGTCCTCTGCAGGGCAACAAGAACTTCTGAGAGTTGAGCAAACGTAATAGAAAACACGGTCTCAGGATCAGAAACCAGAGCTGTTGGTAACGGAGGGTTTTTATTATTTATCCCCAGCCTCCATCCAGCCTGGATGCTGTTTTTATGGATGCCCCCCAGAATACATTCAGGTGCCTGCCTGCAATTTGCTACTTCCACGTGGCTTCAGTTGTGTGTGCCCCCACTCCCCTCAACCCCCCCCCAACCCAAGCCCACCAAGAAATAAAAAACCCAACCCAACCAACCCCTTGCTAATGTTTATCATTTGCCAACAGGCTCGACAGATTTCTGCTTCCTGTCGATTGTCTCCGCTGCAAAGCCCCCGCGTTGCTAAGGAGCCGTTCTCCGTACTGTAATGGGCTGATTGTGTATTCCGTTCAGCACTGTATTTTATTTTTGTATGCAAGGCAAAGTGTTTTGATGGAGGACGATTGCCGAGTGTCTGGAGGCTGTTGGGGAGTTTTATAGGCCGTACAGTACATGGCGTGCCTTCTGAAAGGGAAGGCAGGCGGTTGGATGTTGGATAAGGGGGGGGTCACGCTTTCTCCCTCCCGGCTCGCAGACAGAAGATGGCTTTCCAGGCCAGGAGAAGGAAAGTGGACATTGTGTAATAACTTGGCTTCCCTCTTGCACTTTTGGGGGGCAGAGGTGGGGTTTGGGGTCTCAAAGGATGGAGGATGTCATGGGGGGAGAAATCAAGATTTTGTTCTTTTCCTGCTTCTTCATCACTTCTTTGGGGGGTGGGGGTCGGTGTGGCCCTCTGAAGGCTCTTCCAATGCAGTGTGGCACTTTAGGGAGGGCTGATATGCAAGACGGAGAAAAGCATTTGTGCTCCCCACTCTTGTGTGCCTGGAAGTTGGCAAAAGGTTGGATTAATATCGTGATGGTGTGTGGTGCAAATCCTTCTACACACACAAGCGCACACACACAAGAACTCTGCTTGCCCCCTGGTGAGGAAGTTTAGGCCCACCTAGGAGTCTGGTCAGATGAGCCTTGAACACAACAAGCAATGCCTGGTGGGAGCAGAAGCTTCAACCACCCGTGGTCCAGGAGTCAGGAGGTTCTGCTTCTTTCCATCTGCAACACAAGGAACCAACAACCAGGGATCCAACCTGGTTTGCATTTTCCTTCCTCACCTCCATAGTCTTCCACGGGAACCACAGGCTGGGCCAAGCATGGGAACTCATGATGCATCCTTTATGATTCTTGCTCCAGGTCACAGGGACCATATAATCTTACCATAGGAGAGGAATGATGTACCTTCCGAATGTACCTAGTGGTCCTTCGGTGGGTTCACATCTGGAATCTCTGGCTGCCTGGGCTTTTAGACCAAGGATTCTCAGCCTTGACAGCTTGAAGACAGTTGCTAGCTTGGAGAATTCCAGAAGCTGAAGTCCACACATCTTCCAAGTTGCCAAGTGTGAGAAACGCTGATTCAGCCTGGAGATGCTGGAGGTTGAACCAAGGCTTCTGTAGGCCATGCAGATGTTCTACTGTGGCCTTTGGTCCTTCCACGGAGACTTCAAATGTTGCCTCCATGGTACTGAATACAAGACTCAACCCTTCGGAAAGTGAGTGACTCCTAGTTGATTTTGAGGGGGCTTCACAAAAGGATGCTATGGATAAGGCCTGTTCAGTGGGAGAGACAAGTCCAGAATGCTTTATGGATGCCCAGATGTCTTCAGTCTTCTCCAAAGTGCTCTCCCTCCCTCCTCCCCTCTTCCTCTAGTATAGGGATCTCCAAATTTGGCAACTTTAAGACTTGTGGACTTCAACTCCCAGAATCCATGTCTGCATGGGGGATTCTGGGAGTTGAAGTCCACAAGTCTTACAAATTTCACAGCTCGGACACCCTTGCTCCAGTCTACTTTTATCCCATCCGCTTTCCATGTGTTTGACAATGTTCCCTTTAAAACAGCCCCATGAAAATAAGGAACATGATGGCTGGACACGGCTTGGCGGTGAGACCCGTGGTGCAGAATTCAAAGAAGCAGGAAACCCAATTTGTCCTTGTTTTCCCCTTCGTGAATTAGTTTCGGAAATGTTATTTATTTCTCTTTTATGTAAAAATTTTACGTTAAGATTTTACTGGTCAGATGACTGATAAAAATAAGAAGAAGAAAAAAAACCTCTGCATGAAAATACCTGTGCCGAAGCTACCTCGCCCCTACCCGTAAGAGTGATAACGGCAGAGTTGGGGATGTGGTGGGGGCCGTAACCCAGAAAGCGAAGCGTGGGAGCCTGGGGTGGCTGAAATAATCCTGCCGAGAGCGTTGCCTTGTGGTTTTAAAAAAGGAAATAAGACATTGACATGGATGTTCAATTTAGAAATCTGCCTTGTGATCGGTTTAAAAGAGAGAGAGAGGAACGAAATAAACCATAAACCGCCCCCCCCCATCCTCCACTGCCCTTAATGTGCTTCTGTCTGTGGCTTTTGGAAGCTGAATTATTCTCTTCTGTAGGTTCCACTGCAAAGGAAATGGGTCTTGGACCAGATTCGGTGAGGAGGGGAGACTTTTTCCGGGGAACGGAGGGAGAAAACTAGAGTAAACCCAGTGGCTTTCTTTTTTTCTCTCTTTCTTTTCTTGTCTTTTTTTTTTTCCTGGGCAAAAGAAGAAAACGAGAGAATGGGGTAGAGAACAGGCTAAATTTAAAATTGTAATTGGCTGACTTCCACAAGCTTGCGGGTGTTTTAATGACTCATAATAACTTCATTTAAAACCAGCTGAGCAGAAAATAGATTGGAGAAGAGCCTCAAGCCATTATGGATTTCTCTGGGTTTGGGGTTTTTTTTTTTTTCTCTCTCTCTCTCTCTTTTGCTTCCGCCCGGCTCTTTTTTGACAAGCCGTTTTCGGCAGCCAGCAAGCAAGGGTGCTCTGAAGACTTGGCTGATCTCTCTCTCTCTGTCTCTCTCTCTCTCTTTAGAGTTTGGTGGTCTGCCCGAGAGAGACTCTATAGATCCCGGGCTTTGTGTGATATATTTTGTGTATGTGTATGTTTGTGTGTGTAGACTGATTAAAAATAGATGCCTTGAGGTATTATTTTAGCATCAGCGTGTGGAGAACGTTTCTTTTTTTTTTTCCTTTTCCTTTTTTTGCACTTTTGATGTGGTAAATGGGACATAAATAAAATTGTTTTTGAAATGACTGAATTCATTAGGTAGTAGAGTGACGGCAGTGCATAAATTTGCTTTGCAAACTTTTTTTTTAAAAATTATTTTCCTCTTCTTTTGGAAATGTCTTATTACCTCCAGCTTTTCTCTTCCATCCGGCCTTCTTCCCTCTCTGTTTTTATTTTTTATTTTTGGATGCCGACTGTATCATGTTCTGGGGTGCATTTTAGGGTCACACCGATTGCACACTGTGTCCTCTGGCAAGCGGAGAGAGGGGGGGGGGAAGGTTGGGCGCCTGTGAAATTTTGGAGGATTGCAACGTCAGAAAATATGCGAGTTATGAAACTGTGGCTGGAAAAGGAAGGCAGCTGAGAGTCATGGCTGGCCATAACTCAGGAATGGGCAGAGGCTGCCAAAAAACCTGACTGTGCTCTTTCATGTCTCCCTGGATGTAAACAGGCGAAATACATTTGTAAGCTGGGAAGGATGGAGACGCCTCTGGACAGCCAAGCCTGTTATATGGCTCTGTTAACAAAACAGCCACCCTCGGTTAAGGGACAGGGAAGTGGGGGACGAAGAGAAGAAGGGGGTGCAATGTGTCCCTGCACACACAAGTCATGCCTTTGGTCCCAGCTCCCCGCACCCAAAACAAAGGGGCCAAGCAAAGCATATTCAGGGCCAGAGTCTGCGTCTGGTTGGGTCTCTCTCAGCACAGGATTTCTCCTGCTGCCAACCTGGCCCAGTGTGGGAAGCTGTGGAGGGCAGCCGGTGTGCCAGTCTCACCTAGAAAGAGGCCCAGAATAAAGGGCCAAACAGCAACCTTCAGCACAGCTGGCCTATCTATGGAGGAGGCTCCTGTCATTTATTCCAAGTTACAGGCTATTTTCAGACATGGAGAAGGGACAGAAGGTCTCTTCCTTTCCTTGTTCCTTGGAGTAGACTATGGAAAAGTTCAGGTTGACAGGTCTGCATTGAGCATTACCTGGTCCAGAAGAGAGGTGGGTGGACCTCTCTCTGTCTCCCTCTCTTGGTTGATTCCTACAGCCTGCTCTTGAGCCCAAAAGTTGGCCAACTTTTTCGAACCAGCCGTCTCATTTAAGTGATCTCCCACTCCCTGATAGGCCAAAGATAAGAGGGGGGGAAATGAAGACTGATAAATGAACTGAAAGTGAGAAGACACTTAGGACCCCACAGTTCACGCCTGAGCTACAATTCTCTCCCATCAGTTAGAAGACAATTTGTTGATTTCATATCATCTTTTAAAATTGTCCATCGAAATTAATCACCTGATGCATTAATAATGACTTGGGGCGTCTTAACTGTTGGGATTAAATACTAGCTTCCTTAGGGCTCAGGCCCAAGGAGTTATCAACCCTGTGCTCCAAGAGGAACCCCAAACAAAGAAAGTGGAGTGGCCTTCAGAGAAAAGAAAAGTTGGAGCATTCATGGTGTATCTTTGAGGGCCCGATCAGATTTCATTTCAGGTGAGGTCAGGAGGCCAGTTGCACATATCTTGCCATCTGCCCTCTCCCCAAATCTGCAGCATCCTGATCCGATCCCCCCTTCTTGGTCGAGAGCCCAGTTGTGTGTGAAAAAGTGAGATATCACACTTCTGGATCATGTAAGGATAGCCCAGTTGCACTCGGGAACAATGTGACCTCATAACTTCCAACCACTTGCAGTGCATCTCTCCAGGACTCCAAAGTCAGAGCATGAGGGTCTTGGTTCTGCACTGCTACCTGCTGAACAAAGAGACCCATCAGCCCCACCCAAAGAGAGGGAAGAGGGTACAATAACATCCAGGGGGCCTGATATCAGGAGCATTCACTGTCTGTTTCTTGGTGACTTCAGCCCAACCTGCCATCTAACCAATCATATCCTAACCACCTCCCCCAAGGCAGTATACAACAGAATCTTGCTCATTTTCATGGCGATTGCTCAATTTAATGTGGAGAGATCTTCAAGGAACACACATTCACCAAACCATTTTAGTCATTCCAGTTGATGACCCAGCTCTAAGATATTGGAGCTGAAATTGAGATGCCCAGATTCACAAACTGTCCGGCATCTGGTCCAAATTACCCCTTTTTAAAAAATGTTCAGAAAACATATTTCTGCTGTCGTTGTTGGCATGGAAATGTGATCATATCCTGCCTTTGGCAATCTATTTCTTGCAAAAAGGGAGGGAGGGAGGGAGGGAGGAGAGAGAGAGAGATGCTTAAACAAGGAGAAATGGCCTTTAGGTGTTGTCTGTCTCCTATTCCTGATCTCAGCCCTCTTGAGAGTTGAAACTTCTCCTTGCTATAGTCTATGACCTATGAGAGATTGGAGATGAGTAAAGTTAATAGTTATGAAGGATGTCAGATTATCTCAGACCAAGTCAGGAAACATTAAGCATCTGGCTTGCCACCACCCATGAAAAAAGGACTAGCCAAGTCCCTTCTTCATGGAGATACCACACTAGGGCTAAAGAGAGATGGTCTCATGATACATGAGAAACAGTCCCAGAGCATGAATTATGGACAAATTACAGCCCTTAGTCCTTGGCTCCGATTCTTCTGTTTTTACAAAACTGGAAAGAGTTGAATTCTCAACTCCTGGTCATGTCAACATTGGGAGTTCTTCCTCCAGCTTGTTCTGTTTCTCCTCGTGTGTTCCTTCACTCTCTCTCCTTCTTCTACCTCATAAAACGTTAGGAATGGGCAAATGATTGAATTAGTAGGTTTATAAAGTTAATAGGCCATCATTTATCCAGCCCTCTAGAAGAGACAACAGGTTTATTGGTGGCATTTGTACACCTAAGCAAAGGGAAGGAAAGCGTCAAGGGCACTTTAGTGTTTAAACAGATGTTCCTGGTTGATATTCTTGATAACAGTGGATTGACTGGGTTAAAAAGGGGGATGTTAGATGGAGTATTTTTGTTTTTAAATCACCGAGCTGGTCTTTGCTGAAAAGAGAATGTGTTTGATGCACTTGGCTGCCTCTTGCTCCTGGCAGTGTCTTCCACATATTTTAGTCATGTTCTCAACTCCTCTGTTGCAAATAAATAAATTTGAGGGTGGCGAGGTAGCAATTCTGCTCAGCAGGTTGATCCTATCTCTTCCTCAATGCAAATGGCTGCACAAAAGTTCATCGCTGGCCCTGCGTGCTCAGCATTGCCCGTGTTTTCAGTTCCTCTCTAACAGCCCAAATCTTTCCACTTTCTCAGCCGGCAATTTGAATGTCATTTTTTTTACCTGGCAGGTACCATTTAACAATGCTCAGGAAAGGAGGCCGTTAAAAACAAAAGTGGGGGGGGGAGACAGATTTTGCATACAGATTTCTCAGGCGGCTTAAAAGGAGGAAGAGACAAGCGAGGAGGGGCGTTTGTGTGCAGGCAGGCTGTTGTTTGGATGTGTCTCCTTACATCTCCCTTTCCAAAACATCCACCGTAGCGCTGTACAATGTCACACTTCAGTTAGAGAGGGAACGGGAAGGAGAAATCAAAGGGTGGCAAATCAGCGAGCGGGATCTTTGCATCCAACCACCTCTGTGTGTGTGTGTGTGAGAGAGAGAGAGACAGTTAAGGCTTACACACACCAAAGGCAATTGGGTAGGTGTCACTTTTTAACCAGTTAGAACGTTTTTACTACTTCCTAACATCAGAAGTACAACCTTCTGGGGAGCGCAGATTCACCTCCTCTGTCAAGCCAATAGAATTGGGGAGCATTAGGAAGGGGACGGGGGTCTCTCTAGGAACAGCCCTGCTGGGTTGCCATATTGTGTGGGCCCACTGAGTGTTTTGCAGAAGGTATAAACCGGTCTTACGAAGACTTGCTGCTGCTACCTTTTATTCAAAGGAGTTGATGCAGATAGGCAGCAGCTGATCAATTGCCTCTCCATTTTTCAGCCTCAAATCCCAAGGGCTGTGGAAGGGAATCTGTTTTCCTCCGCTTTCAACAAAATGCAAAACCACCCAGAGAAGGGTCCCAAGTGCCAGCCTTTTCCTAGGAAGGTTTGGCAGGCGGAGCTTGGTGGATTTGGGCCTCAAACGTGGCTCCCTGCCCTGGTCCTCCTCCCCCTCTGCATCGCCTTCGGCTGATTGCCAAAAGTGGAAAGGCCTTGCCCAGTCGGGGTCTCCATCATGTTGGGTGCTGAAATCAGAATCGCCTCCCTCCTTCCATCCAATAGATGGGGACCGTCTTTGAGTGGAGAGAAAATCCACTCGCTCCAGAGGTTTTTATATGTCAATCCCACTTCTCTGTCCTAAGTGGAATTTCTTTGATGAGAAGAAGGACAAGAATTAGTTCTACCAACACGCAGACAAACAATCTAATAGTAAACCAACTAATCAGGGAAGAACCAGGAACACGCCCACCAACACTGGTGGTGTAAGCCACTGTATGTAAACAAAGAGTAACCTATGCTCCCTTTGAGCACTGATGATGCTACCTAGTTGGGTCGTGAAACGTCTGCAAGAAAACAAGCAAGCTCAGTGAGCACCAAGGACCCCATAGTTCTCCTCTTCTTCTTCTTCCTCTTCTTCCTCCTCTTCTTCCTCCTGCTCCTCCTCTCTGCAAACCCTGCTCCCTTCTAACACAGATGATGCTACGTTGTTGGGTTATGAAATGCCTGAAAAAAAACAAGCAAGCTCAGTGAGCACCAAGGACCCCATAATTCTCCTCTTCTTCTTCCTCCTCCTCTTCTTCTGCCTCCTCCTCCTCATCTCTGCAAATCCTGCTCCCTTCTAGCACTGATAATGCTACCTTGTTGGGTCATGAAACGCCTGCAAGAAAACAAGCAAGCTCAGTGAGCATCAAGGACCCCACATTCCTCCTCTTCCCACAGCCCACTCCCTTCTAGCACTGATGATGTTGCCTAGTTGGGTAACAAAATGTCTGCAAGAAAACCAGCAAGGTGAGAGAGCACCCAGGAGCCCTCCTTTCCACAAACGTTCTCTCCTGCCAGGACAGACCTTCCTGGCGGAGGGGGATCCTCTTGGAAATGCAAAAGTTGTGTTGTGAACTTCTTTCTGGAGTTCAAAAGGCCTGTCCTCCCCACCCCGGGTCACACTTGCCAAAGTAAAAGGGCAGCCTGGGAACTCGGTCTTGTCCCGAAGGCCCGGCTATCTGCTGAATCCTCGTGGTGTGTGGAAAAACCACTTGTTTTTGCCAACCTTGTTGAAGGGGAGGATCAGCTGAGGGTCTGGGGCCCGGGCTGATCCATCGCCTCCGACACATTGCAGATTCTTGGCAGCCCACGGGGTCCCATCCTCCCAGGGTCAGCCATTAGGAAGTCGACCGCCAACTGTAGGCAGCTTGCTAAAAATACTTCTTTTTGTCTTTTCCCTTAGCTGCCCGCAGCTTCCCCAAAGGGGTGCCGGGTTTTTTATTTTGTTTTTCAAAGTCCTGCTTCGGTGAACGCTGCTGCTCGGCTTCGTTAGTGTGTATGTGTGTTGTTGTTTGGGGGTGTGTGTGTTTGAATCCAGCCCCCCCCTCCCCGACACATGACTTTTGAGCGTTCTGTCCTCAATGTTCTGTGCTTTTAATAAATCTGTCTCCTTGTTTTTCTGAAACCCCGGAGTCATGATGAGCACTGAAGCTGGCTGACATTTTCCTGGTGACTCACATAGTAAAATTAACCTTGAACTATTTGCATATGCAGCCGCTGTGTTCCCTGGCTCCTCTTTTCCTCTCCCTGCCTCTGTGTGTGTGTGTGCGTGTGCACACACAGAGACACACACACAAATGCTTCCCCGGTCTTTTTATGCCTGTGCAGATTGCAAGATTTTTGGCTCGGTCTCACATTTTGTTTTTCTGATTTGATTTAGCACTGGGCGGGCAGGAAGGGGTGTGTGTGTTTGTGTGTGCATGTGTGTGTGTGTGTGTGCTGGCAGGCAGGCAACAATTTCTGCTTCCAGTACACATCGACTTGAGTGAGCAAAAGAACACCCAGTCCTGGCCTTTGGAAACTGGCAGGCCGCACACTGTTCCCTGGCTGATAAGGCGTACTGTAAATAAGACTGTACGGGCTGCCGTAAGATGGCCCGGCCTGCCCTCATTGTTCTCGCTGTGTTTTGTGGGTCAGCTCTCTGGGTACGCGCTGTACTTCCCTTATGCAACCCAGCCTGCGTCTCTCGGTGGAACATTCAAGATGTTTATTTGAAAGTCCCGGTTGGGTTGGGTTGGGCCTTGGAAGCCTCCGGGACTGGATGAGGATGGCGAGAGGTTGATGTTTGGGAGTTGACCTGGAGATTTCTGTCCTTTGGCAACCACATCTCATGTGTCTGTGGAGATTCTCTAATCAATCCAGGTCATGGTTGTCCCAAAGGTACCTTTTCCAAAAGGCCACTGGGCATTCTTGTTTTGTTTTGTGTTGTCCCCCTGAAAACGTTTGGCTTCTCACCCAAGGCGCTTCTTCAGTTCTTCAGAAGTCCTGAACTGCGGAAGCTCCTTGGATGAGAAGCGAAATGTTTGGAAGGAAAATAACCAAGCAAGTCCACTTGCCTTTTGGAAGTGCATCATATGTGTTGAAACTCTCCGTTTGGGTTTCTCCAAGCCTCGTGCCTTCTCCTCTTCCTTGGTCCTTTCTCCTTCCTTCCGGACAGCGGACAAGTTTGGCCAGGACATTCATAAACTCTTGGGCCACTGTTGCTTGTTGTTGCTGGTTTGCTGAAGAGGGCATTGAAGGAGGCTGGTAGACTTGACTTGAGCCTGAAGCTTTGCCAGACCCTTCCCCATGGTCTGAAATACGGGTGGTTCCCACACAGGACTAGCAGCATGAATGCAGATCATGTTTCTGTAATATTTGCTTCCCTGTTTAGCCTCTGAGAGCCATCTATGAATAACTGGCTATGTTTAGTACTGTATATGTTTACATAAAAGTAAGTCTTCATGGCACCTGGGACTCCCAGGTGACCTCCAAGGCACAGTTTGGCTGCCAGTGGTTGCTTGGCATGGACACTGGACCTGCCCATGATGATGCTTCATTAACCTCCAGTCTTAATTTGAATGGATCTTTTGGAGTTTAAATGTGGCTGTTCACGTGAACAGAAACCCAGGATTCACCCGGTCTACCCGTGGAGTAAATGAAATATTAACCCCCAAAGCCATCGCTGAAATAATGGAAGTTGGCAGAGGATAATTTTGGGGTTCCACCCTTCAGAAACGCTGAAGAAGACGGAAAGTGTTGCTACACAAACTGCCCCCCCCATTGCACATGCACACCAACATTAACAAAAAGCACATGCCTTCGGCCCCTGACCCCCAGTTGCCCAGGGGTCCCCCAAGGGGCTGAAGAAGGCCTGCACCCTCTTTTACAGAAGCTGCTTTCAAACCCAGACCAGAGTTTGGTTTGCAGGCCCTGTTCCTTCCTTGCCCCTGCCCATGTGCAGAGTTGCTTCCTCTTCTCCCTGAGCTGCTGGCTATAGCCCAGCAGGGAAGCAGAGCTGCGGGGTGCAAGGGGGCTGCCGGTGGGTCAAGAGAAACCCCCTGCCCCTCCCCTCCCACCCTGGCACTGTGCTGCCCTTTCGTGACCACTTTCTGGAACAAAACATCTCCCAAAGAGCCCCCCCACCCTTCCTACCCCCGTGTGATGGGCAGCTCTAGTTTCTCAGGTAGAGCTGACCTTTCTAATTAGGATGGTAACGAAGCCGTGTTTATTACTTAAGCCACAGGGCTGGGTGAGGATTGGGGGAGGAAGGCAGGAACCCCTTTGGATTGGACCCTTCTCCATTCCCTTCCTCTCTTCTTGCTCCTTGGATAGAGAACGGGGGCTGTCTGTGCTGCCTCGCGGGGCCCCGATTTTGCAAACCAAACTCCCGCTGCCCGTCTCTTTCCCCAGTGGAAGCACCTCTAGCCTTGCTCTGCCTTCTCCTTCCCTCCCCCCACACCCCCACACCCAGCCTGTGATGTCAGGACCTGGCCTTCCTCCCTCAGCCCCCTCCAACCCCCCCAGCCCCCACCACTCCACCAGCCCCCTGGATTCTGCTTTCTTTGGAGGGCCCGGCCATTTGGCTTAGGTACACTTGAGTTGCTTTGAATGCAAACTTGACATCTCCCCCCACCCTTGTTTCCTCCCCCTCCAAAAGCAGCCGGGAACGGCTTATGCACAGTAAACAGGCAGACTGTCTTATTGATTAACAGATGAGGCCTTTATTATCGATCAAAGCTTGGCGAGAAAATTTATCACTTTTAATTTCACTGCTGCCAAATTTTTCTGCCTCTGAGCCAGCCGTTACTGAGGCAATTTAAAGGCAGGGGGATTATTCTCTGGCGGGGAGGGGAGAGGCGGGAGGGGGGGCATCTGTTTTGTTTTCGTCCCTTCTGGGGGTCCACCCTGCCGTGGGGCCGGGAGGGTCTCCGGGGTGGGAAGACCGAGGCGTGGAGGGCCAAGGATAAGGCAGCCCCGTCAGGCCCTGCTCGGTTCCCTTCTGCCACGGATCAGCCCCCGCCCCAAAAAAACAACCCCCCAACTCCTCCATGGTGACCCCAGCAGTGCCAGGAGCTCATCCCCATCCACTCTAGTCTGGCTTCTCAGTGCCTGGCTGGAGGCCTGGGGGAGCCGTGCCTGCTGGAGCAGCCTTGGGCAACCTGTGGCATGGCTGGCCAGGTGGGGCTGAGGGGTGATGCTGGGGGCAGCTCTAGCGCAACGGGGCTTCGGTTTTCTGGAAGAGCAGCCCTGGGACGGGGCTGTTCTGTGGGAAAGACAAGGGGCCCCCAGAGTGGCAGGAGGCCTCCAGCTGTTGCTGGGAGGAGAAGCCCCCCCTCTTTCTCCTTCTCAAACTGAGCCGACCCTTCCTTAAGGACAAAATCACCCCCACATTCTCTTTTTCTTCTTTCTGTTTTTCCTCTTCCTCTTTTTCTTCTTCCTTCCTTCCTTCCTTCCTTCCTTTTTTCTTTTTTCCTTTCTTTTCTTTTCTCCTTCCTTCCTTCCTTCCTTCCTTCCTTCCTTCCTTCCTTCCTTCCTTCCTTCCTTCCTTCCTTCCTTTCTTTCTTTCTGTCTTTTTATTTTCTTTCTTTCCTTCTCTCTTTTTCTCTTTCTTTCTTTTTCTTTTTCTTCACTTCATCCTCCCTCTTTCCTTCTTTCCTTTCCTTTTCTTTTCTTCGGACCAGGCTGTCCCTCAGGGCTGGGCCTCAGCATCTCCTTGGAAGCGGTGACTCAAAACTTCCAGGTCCTAACCTGAGTTCACCCCTTTGGCCGAGTCTCTCTAAGGGGCTTCATTTTTCTCATAAAGAGCTTGAGACCCTTGAGCCCCCTCTGTGCTCGCTTCCCTTGTTACAACGGGGGCCCTGCCAACAAACAGTTGCCTCCTGCCTTGCGGTGCATTTTCTAAGAAATCCCACAAATGCCACACCTTCACGATAGTCGTGGAAATTATCTTTCGGTCTGGTGTGTCGTTCTTATCTGATAGTGTCGTTGCCGTTGTCTGAGCCTTTTGTGTGCTGACGGGATGTTGTGATCATTAGGGGAGCGTTGGAAGGCACGGAAGAACAAGGCCGCTTGCCACTCTGACATAATCAGCAGGTTGAACCCTGGAAGCGCTGGGTTTGTTTTTCATCACCTCCTTTGGTGTTTTGGTGTTTTTTTGTTTTGCAAAAGAGAAATACTTTGTGTCCACATTGAAATTCACACTGCCCAGATAATCTCATATCTGCTTGGCCGGATCCCATCCGTTGAGCTCAGTCAGCTCTCTCCAGCGGCTGTGCCAGGAATTCCCCCAAAGGGGGCCATTTTTGGCCCCCGTGCCCGAAATATTTGAGGTACCCCTCAGACCAGGATGGCGGCTCTATTCCTCTCTCACAGAGCAGACTGGCAGGCTAGCCACGCCACTTGGAGCCCTCCATGCTGGCACTGCCTTTTAGTTTCTTTTTACCCCTGGCATCTGCCTGTCTGCCCATGGTGGAGAGCAGAGTTCCAATCCTGTATCTTTTCCCTATTTCATTTCTTTGAAGTAAAAGTTCTGGAGAGACGAGAAGGAGGGGCCAGATGCACTTTGGAGATGTACAAGGCAGCTGGGGAACATCTCTGTTCCTTTTCTTCATCGTAGAACTTCTCCAGATGTTCCAAGTGGCTCTCCATGCAAGGGTGGCCCAGCCTTCCTTGGAACGATCATGCAATTACATCATGTATCTGTCAAAACGTAGGAGGGGCTGTTTTCAGGGAAGGCCACCAGAACTCCAGTCCTGCTAACAGTCGTTCAGTCTGAGATCTGCTGAGATTTACAGGGGTCTCAAACTTGGCAACTTTAAGACGTGTGGACCTCAAATCCCAGAATTCAGCATAGCTGGCTGCAGAATTCTGGGAGCTGAAGTCCACAAGTCTTAAAGTTGCCAAGTTTGGGGACCTCTGCTCTATGTCCTTGTAAGTCCAGAGAGTTGAAAATTTAGTGAAACCTTTAGCACTTTGGTAAAAGGAAAAAAAACTTGAATATGTGAATAGTTAAGTGGAGTTTTAGAGTTTATAAAAAGAAAGAGAGCTATGCTGGCTGGAGATTCTGGGAGTTGAAGTCCACAAGTTTTAAAGTTGCCAAGTTTGGGGACCCCTGGCTGAGAATAAAACCATCTAATTCACTCCCAGCATCTGTCATATATAGATATTCTATTTCTCTCTTTTTGTCTCTATCTATCTCTCTGACAACTTCCTATCTTCCTATCTTTCTATATCCATCCGTATCTATCTATCTATCTATCTATCTATCTATCTATCTATATCTATCATCTACCTCTCTATCTATCTATCTATCTATCTATCTATCTATCTATCTATCTATCTATATCTATCATCTCTATCTATCTATCTATCTATCTATCTATCTATCTATATCTATCATCTACCTCCATCTATCTATCTATCTATCTATCTATCTATCTATCTATCTACCAATGTTCAGTATATGGCTTATATATTTAGATTTTCATTTATCCCCAAACCCCAATAACATGCCAGAAAAACATACAAATCAGAGCTTGTTGGTAGTCTAATTCAGGGCTAGTTTGGTGATGGCAGTGTAGTGCTTGCTCTAACCACAGCCCCAACCACTAAATAATTTTTTTAATGTTGGTTTAATATTGGGATAGCTAAAAATACAATAACCAATCTTGCAAATCTCCATAACCCTCAGAAATGAAAAAGTACAAAAATAAGAACCTTCTCAGATATCAGAGAATGATTTGGATCTCTTATCAACTCTACGTACAGTTTTCTCTGGACTGTATATTTGATAGTTGTGGTGTTTGTGTGAATAATGTCTCCAAATGTTGATGGAATAAGAGTGTGATATGCCTTGAAAGAGGAAATGTGTATATTTGAGTGAAGATCGTGGATTCATTCCAGTGTTCAGTTAAAAACTAATCTTTGCCCTGGATATGGTCAATTCTGTTTGGGGATCCCTCCATTTGTGGTTGCCGTGCTGAGCACAATTTAGTGTCTCAGAATCAGTTTAGTGACCGCTGTAATGATTTGTTGGGGCTTCTTGATATCAATGTAATCCTCCCCTCTCTCTTCCTTTTCCTTTCCTTACAGCAGGTGCCAAAGTCTTTCTCTGTGATCATTGTGGTGCACAATTCTCTAAAGAAGATGCCCTGGAAAGTCACAGGCAGACCCACACTGGTAAGTGTCCTTTGGGGTTGGGGTTGTCCAAATTCTAAAGCACTTGGAGATAATATCCTTTTAGAGATGGTTTGGTGGCACTTCTTCCTAATCTGGGCCTTTTTCTTGAACTGGTGGTGTCAGTAAAATGGGCTGTTCGGCAAACTTTTCACTAGTAGGTTCTGTGGATGTTGACGTTGAAGGCAATGAGAGTTCTTAACATCGGAGAGAAAGTCTAGCTTTCTCCTGCCCCGTTTCTCCTCAAGATTTCACGGCATTAGCTTGGCCAGGAAAGGACCTGGAAGGTCTATCTTCATGGTGGCTCCAGAGGCACTGGGACTAAAGGTCCCAGATTGTCCACGTTTGATAACTGTGTAGAAGACACCAGTTGGGAAGGCTGATCTTGGTCAGTTAGTCTGTCTATAAATAGAAACAGATAGGCCTAGTGAATGCAAAGCACCTACAACTAGGGAGTAGAAACTCCTGTTGGGAAAGTTAACTGTCTGGACTGGTTCCACCACTAGCGAAATCGGTGTGGGTGTTATGTGAGATGTTGCAACAGTCATCTCAGGTTGATCATCAATAGTTTTCCAATTGGGTGAGGCTGCTTGGCCCTACTTTGGAGGGGCAGGGCGAGGGGAGGAGGGCTATGAACCGTGCCAGTCAGCACTTTGCTCAACAGCTGTTGCTCAATGCTGGTGGCCCCATTTCTGATGTGATCAAGGCCTGATTTAATTGGGTTCACCTGAGCTGTGATCTGCCTGATCAGCAGGTGTTCCCACCAGAAGACTTGGACGATTGCTCCACAGCAAGGAGAAGTGATCAAGTTGTCGTTACATACAGTATGAAACAAGAGATGCTTTGAACCGGGTGTCCCAGAGGGCAGCTGAGGTGCTGGGCCGGGGCTCACCATCATGTAGATCCCAGAGTCTGCGAGACTCTGAGCCCTCCAGGAGAGACGTAGCAACTGAGATCCTTCTAGAAGTTTTCAGTGACTCTAATCCCCAGCTGATGTGTCTGCATCCCAGGATGGGACGGTTGTTTCCAAAACATGAGGAGAAGATCCTGTTACTCCATTGTGAAGACATCTTGCCTTTAATATTCAGGCAACTTAAGAGCCTACGAGCTAAACTGAGAATCTGGAAGAGACAACAACGATGGTGGTGGATTTCTACCACTCAAAAGCAGAAAAGGAGGAGATTTCTCCAGATTTTTTTTGAGCGAGGCTGTAGGAGAAGGTTCTGGGGGAAATGAAATTGGGCATCCTTTGCTAGGTTATCAATTGCCATTAGGGAACCAAGGGGAAGATGAGAGGCAAGTCCCGGCCTTACAGCCACTGATTTCATCCAGCTGACCCATTCTACCATCAAATAGTCTGTTCAAACATGTTATCAGCCCACTAGACCTATGGGGAGCACCCATGTCATTTGCAGTCACACACGAGGGACTTGGTTGATGTTGGCTTAGAGCAGGAATGGGGGAGCCATGGAAGTTTGCTGGCTCAGGAATTCTGGGAGTTGAAGTCCACAAGTCATAAAAGGATCATGGTTCCTCACCCCTGGCTTAGAGGATTATGGGGCTTCATACGCTGTGAGATGTAAGCCTAAATATGCGGCTTAGTGCGAGTAGCAACTAGCCAGTGGTAGCTTTCACAAGAACCTCAGATTAAACAAGCTGCACCTTTGCATGGCGTATGAACTCGGCTTCTAAGAACCAGGAGGGAATTCCCCTGGCTGTCTCCTGGACTGTATTAAGGCAAGCAAATCTGTTTAGTACTGATCCAGCCACGCAGGTCATTAAGGATGGGAAGTTTACATCTTAGAGCTGAAGCGTTAAGTCGTGGGTGTCTGCTGTGCCTGGCTTTTCCACACGAGGACCAGGTGGGTCAGCAAGACTTCAGCACGGCGGACGTTCGCTTTGTCATTTCATCTGGCAACTTCGTGGGCAAAAGAGCCTGTTTATAATTAAAAGGAATAATAGCTTTGCTCCTTCAGGAACCAGCCAGGTGGTCGGTGGTCACTTGCAACAAATAAACTGGGCTGTTACTCAGCCCCTAATCAGAGAAGGTAGCTTTGGAGCCTGGGCTCCCATCAAGAGATCGGTCAGTGGAGGTTGGCCATGTTCATGCAGAGTAGTTGAACAGATGAACAGAGTTGGAAGGGACCTTATAGGTCCTCTAGTCCAACCTCCCCCCCACCCAAGCAGAAGACCCTACACCATTTCTGACAGATGGCAGTCCAGTCTCTTCTTGAAAGAACTCCAGGGATGAAGCTCTGACAACTTCTGAAGGCAACTTCTGTTCCATTCAGTTGATTGTTCTCACTGTCAGAAAATTTCTCCTTATTTCCAGGTTGAATCTCTCCTTGCTCAGTTTCCATCCATTATTCCTTGTCTGGCCTTCGGGTGCTTTGGGAAATAGCTTGACCCCCTCCTCCTCTCTGGGGCAGCCCCTCAAATATTGGAAGATGCTAACATGTCTCCCCTGGTCCTTCCCTTCCCTAGACCAGCCATGCCCAGTTCCTGCAACCGTTCATCTTACATTGTAGCCTCCAATCCCCTAATAATCTTGGTTGCTCTTCTCTGCACTCTTTCTAGAGTCTCAACATCTTTTTTATAGTGTGGTGACCAAAACTGGATGCAGTATTCTAGATGTAGGTGGTCTTACTAAAAGACTGCATCCAGTTTTGGTCACCACACTATAAAAAAGATGTTGAGGCTCTAGAAAGAGTGCAGAGAAGAACAACCGGGATGATTTGTTGAGACAGATGTGCCCACCCTTGATTGCTTGCCACGGTCTCAGGTGCAGTGGCACATGGAGGGAGGGGGTCCCTAAGACTCATCCCCACCCATCTGCACTGTCTCCCCAGCTTCTGCAAAGGAGCAGCCCATGGCACCACCTAACATCTCTTTCCTTTTGGCTGGAGAGGAAATAAAACATGTCCAGCAGGGAGTTAGGACCTCCATGGACATAGGTGGCCCAGAACAGCACGTGGGGCACAGCCATAATGTCCTCTCAAAACTTTCTCCCCAAACGCAATGGAATCAAGAGCATGTGTGTGTGTGTGTGTGTGTGTGTGTGTGTAAATCTGTTAGTTTGTCTGTGTAAACAAGCCAAGATAGGAGCCAGAAGTGTGTGGTGAGGCTCTGTCTGTTTCAACATGTAGATGCAACTGCCATTGTGACTTTTTTGACACACACACAAACCCCAATGCCTCTGTACACGGTTGTCTGCCAATGGGCACCACATGCATCATGGCCCTTCGTCCATGACAGGATATCAGTAATGCAATGATGTTGGTCCCATACGGTGTCCAGGTGTGAACTTGAGCAACAAATGCAGAAATCTAATTCTGCATTCTTCACATCTAACTGTAGAAACTCCTGTTGTTAGTGGGACCCCAATTAGGGAATTTCTGTGTGAGAAGGGAGAGCTGCATGCCTCCAGAAGCTGTGGGTGCTCCAACAATGGAGGAGTTGAAAGAAGAGACTGGATAACCATTTGTCTGCAATGATAAAGAATCTTCTTCTTGAGTAGAGAATTGGACTAGAGCAGAGGTCTCCAACCTTGGCCACTTTAAGCCTGGTGGCTGGGGAAAGCAAAGCTGGCTGGGGAATTCTGGGAGTTGAAGTCCACCAGGCTTAAAGTGGCCAAGGTTGGAGACCTCTGGATTAGGAGACCACCAAGTCCCTTCCATTCAGTTATTCCTAAAATGTCTTTTCTCTTAAGGTGCATTAAAACTCCCAGGCAGAGGGACAGGTGGCCATTCTGCGCCTCTCCTGTCCCAGGGCACAAGAAGCCCCACCTGTTTGCATCGTGCTTCCTTCTAGGAAGCCTCTCTCCCAGGCACCCTCCTGGAGCTAAAGTCAGAGAGGGCTGCTGGCCGCCAACCTCTCCGGTCACCTTGGGCGGGGAGGGGCCGGCAGAGAGTCATGAAGTATGTTTGGATTGAAAGCGTTGAGAGGACATGTCGGGGGCTGCCAAGGAAGTTGGCCTCCGTGCCAGGGCAGAATGGAGAGGAACCAAAATAGGCGGCGCTGGGTCACTCTGACCCGAATGGGACACGTTCATCATCGCCTTCTTGAGCTCTAAACAAGCCCTGTTTGGTTACCAGCCAGAGAGGGGCTCTGTGTTCAGAGCAGGCTTCCTCCCTGCCAAGAAATTGATAGCTTCCTCTCACTGAGCAGGACATGAGGCTGCACTTCGGAGGTGGGGGGGGGGGCGAGGAATATACGGCCTGCGCTCCAAGCGAAGGAGCCTTTTCAAAACCCTGCAAGGCTGTGGAGGGGGAACAGGCTTCATTTAGCTTCCCCCTTTCAGATGGAGGACGGTGGGGGGTGGGCGTTCAAAGTGGTTGGCCGTCTCGTGCTGCTGTTTTCATGGAACCCCAAATGCTGGTTAAGTCTCAGGGAATATCAGGTGCCTTGGTGGATCAGAAAAGAAGAGGTGTTTTTTTTCTAGGAGTTCCTTTGCAGAGCCAAGAGGGCTTCTGGTCGTGGAATGGAATGGATCCCCTGTGGAAAGGAAATTAGAGCAGTGGGCTGAAATTAACCCCCAAAAAACCTGAGCCAAATGCAATTTTTTTTTTATTATTCATATTTATATGCCGCCCTTCTGCAGAGACTCAGGGCGGCTCACAATTCTTGGGATACAACCCAATGCGCTCAGCAATAGCCTTCATTCCATTGTATATGCCTGCTTATTATTACTAAGCGACATTTTTACAAAGTCAGCTTATTGCCCCCAACAATCTTGGGTCCTCAGTTTACCTACCCCGAGAGGATGGAACGCTGAGTCAACCTTGAGCCTGGTGGGATTCGAGCCTACAATAATTGCAGGCAGCTGGAGCTAAGTGCTAGGCGTTTAACAGCCTGCACCACCAAGGCTCTTATTAATTAAGATCTCGGAGAACAGAAATCAAATGCAAGGGGGCTACGTGGCTTGCACACTATCTTAATCTTTGGAATTAAGCAGGGGGCTGAACCTTGAGCAGAGGAGACAGAAGGCGGGGGGGATATAGAAACCCTCTTTAAATTACCCAAAGGGATGCCCCCTAGAGGAAACCCCCAACCTTTTCTCCATCCTTCCAGAAAGCAGGACACAAAATCACCTATTTGAGATTCCATCAACGGTGGAACCAGTGAGGCAGAGAGGTGCTGGGTTCCCCCTTTACTAGAGGCCTTGAAGCAGAGTCTGGAGCCTTAATTTGGATGCCTGTTCAGGATCCAGGTTGGATCTGAGGAGGCTCAGTGATGCCCCCTCCACCACTGTCAGGACTGCTAGGTGTAGTACTGTAGTAGCAGTGAGGTTTTCAGGCCCAAGCAAGAAAGGCTGATTATTTCTTACCTTCTTTCTATGCTTCCCAGACAAACAGCAAGAATTAGGCAGGTCTTTCCCACCTTCTCCTTCTACCTATGTGGGCTTCCTAAAAGTATAAGAATTGTGATTACTGCTAGCAGATTTGGAACAGCTGGCTTAGACATAAAGAGGAGAGTGGGTCTGTTGATCATGTTGCTGTAAGACAGTTAAGATCAGGGCATGCATGAAGTGTCCCTCTAAGGAACTGATCGGACATCTCCATCCTCTCAGCCCCTGGTAGGCATCTGTCATCCATGGACTTAGTGCATCCTAGTTCAAAGCCAACTGTCCATTCTTATAAGAACAAATCCCACAAATTAATGAGATGTCCCAGGGTCGTAGGCCCTTTCATACGTTTGCCAAGAAAGCCACAGGGATACGTGTCTCTGCAGTTATCAGGAATTGAGCTGAATGGAAAAGATTAAAAAGTTGTTTTGAATGAAATGTCAAGTGAAGAAGTGTTTTGTGTTGTTAACCAAAAACAAGGATGGTAATGGTTGAGCATGGGTATACTCTTGGGTGTGAGTCGGGAATGTATTGTTGCATTTGGACTCCAGGGTTATGAGGAACATCAAGAAGATCTGAAATGTTCTGGAGGCTGGTTGCGATGCCTTCTGCTTGATGAAGGATCTATGAGGCAGGCAGGACGTTCAGGGAAATGGATACTTGGATTCTTGCAACTTCATGAGTCTGTGGAATAGCTGGACATTTCTAACAGGTCTCGGTTGTGATGCCTCCAGTTCCAGCCTTCTTCAATCTCCAGATATTTCAGAATTCCGTCTTCCTGAATCTTGGGGGCAACCAATTGGTGTAGGGTGAGGAACAGTTGATGGTGACCCAACAATTCGGTCAAACTGGGCCACATTAAAGTGTGTGTGGCCATTTGGTTGTAGTGGGAGTTGAAAGAGTCTCCTGGTCTTCCTTCCTTAGTTGGAAAAGGTGAGGGAAAAGGTGAAACCATGTTCTTGTCAAATGAAAACAAAACAAGGAATAAACTCAACCCCTCCCAGATTACCCAGGGGTTGCATATGCAAGCAGGATTCTTTCGCTTCTTCTCTCCAAGCAGATGACTTTAAAATATCAGAGGTGATGGGTATAAGGTTTCTCAAGGCTGGCCAAGATATTTCACATGAGCAAAGTTCTTGGAACAGAATGCAGTCTGACGTCCTGCTAGGGAAATGAGCTTGTCATTGGGCACCCATCCTCTGGAAAGGATGGACTCCTCTCACCCCAGTTCTCTCTTTCCCACTACCCTGGATATGTGCAGTGACTCACATCAAGGATAGTTTATGAGCCTATCATTTCTCAGCCATGACGCAGTTTGAGTCCTGCTCTTCAGAGCTAGATGAACCTCCTGAGGGATTCTCCTGTACCTGCTGCCGACCACCTGTCCTGCTCCGTGCAGCCCAACATCTGCCCAGGGGTGCATGGGTGTTGATTTGTCACAACTGAGCAAAGGCAGAAGAGTTTGGCCACCCTATGATACCATTTCAGACAAGTGGATGTCCAATCTCTTCTTAAAAGCCTCCAGTGATGGAACTTCTGAATTTTTCCCATGCTTAGGGACATTTTGCCTTAGTTCTAGGTTGCTTCTCTCCGCGATTCAAGGAGTCTTGTTTCCAAATGAGAAGGGAGCTGTCCATCCCTTTCTGCAATTTTTACTTGCTGCTGCTTTAATTCAACATAAAGCATTCTCGTTTGGGGGTAGAAAAGGCCCCCAGCCCCCTTCCTCCCCTTCCCCAGCTCTTCTGACTGTTGCTTTGACGTCTTCCTTCTGGCCTGGGTCATCCAAATGCAACCTCATCTCCTGCACACCTTCCGCATCAACCCTGCCTGACACCTTTTCTGATTTTGATTTGGGTTATTGGCAGCTTCTGCCACACCCCCTCCCTTCTCCCCCCCCCCGTCTCGTTTCAGATCATTAGTAAACACGTTAGTAGATCACTGCTGTTGCTGGCAAAGCCAACAAGAGGAGAAAAAGAGAGATTTTTCCCTCCCTCTGTTTCTTGTATCTCTGGGTAAAAGCCGTGAGGTGTCCAGTTGCCCCCAGCATCTCTGGAGAAGACCGCCCCCGCCAACAGCCCACCCTGAAGGAAGGGAGAAGTCAATAAAACCCAATGTGTAACCGAAACATGAAAAGCGATGAATTGCTGCTTCCCCCGCCCCGCCCCTTCCGGGGATGTTGGTAGCATTTTGATTTAATATTGGACAAACACAAGGGTCTTTTTTATTCAGCACTCCCAGGCCTTGGGGCTGTTATTCTTCCAAATTTAATAGCATTGAAATTGCAGGGTTTGTGATAATTTGCCCATCACTTTCGCTGCTTCCATTGATGTTTATTGTCAGCGGGATGGAATCTCGATCGGATTCACTTAGATAACATGTCTGTTAAACATTTAGATAATTGTGCCATCATTAAGTTGTCACATTATTTTAGAGATTCAAAACAGTATTGTGGTAAGTGGAGGTACCGGGAGAGAGTGGGGGCCGCCTCCCACAAGGGTGACAATTGCTGAGAAGGAGACAGAGGGGAGTGTGTAGCTCACAACTTGCCATGTGTGTGTGTGTGTGTGTGTGTTTTAAAAAAGAGCAAAAGTTGGCTGGCGGCACCTTCGGAGGAAGCATTAAAACAAGCGTCATTTCCTCCGATTAGAACTGTCGAAGGATTGCAATTAGGGGCTGTTTTTCCAGCCAGTTTTCACGTCTGGAGAAAATACATGTCACCTTTCTGCCTGTCTTACCTGGAAAGATCAAATTGTGGCAGCGAGGGGCCTCCTTCATTCCACGTGGACAGAGGATGCCAGCTTTCTGTGGATTGCACGCACACAAAAGGGCACCAACAAATGACCAGCAAGAGGATAACATAGCAATAGGCTTATATACCACCCCGTAGCACTTTATAGCACTCTCTCTAGGCAGTTTACAATGTCAGCATTATTTGCATATTCCCCCAACAATCCAGGTCCTCATTTTTACCGACCTCAAAAGGATGGAAGGCTGAGTCAACCTTGAGCCCCATCAGGATCAAACTCCAGGCTCCGGGCAGAGTTTGCCTGCAATTCTGCATTCTAACCCTGCCCCACCAGAATCCTATAGGTGTTCATGTTGCATTCACATGAAACAACCCCAAATTTGCAAATAATTGGAGGATGGGGGAGGATCAGGTTAATGACTCAGAGGAAAGAGCCCATGAGAGAATGGCTGTGGCTGCATGTTTATGGCATGTATGGAAAAGATCTGACCCACCAAACTTCACTTTCTTGGACCGGTTGAAGATCTTATGCCATTAGTGAGAGATTTCCACCTCCATTAAAGATGTTGGGAGGTGAGGAACCTTAGATCAAGTTCTTGACTTCCCAATAAGTCAACGTGCTAAGGTGGTATCAAAAGACTGGCATCCTGTTTCTCTCAGATGTCCCTCCGAGAGTCTCCAGGACACGAACATTTGGAAACCAGTAGTCCTTCTTCTCAAGCAACGCCTCTGAAATGGTTTTTCCAGGTTGCCATCAGAATTAATAAGCATAAATAGATCTGTCTTCAGTGAAATTATCTAATTCTTGGGACCTTTTATTATAGACAGTGGTCACCCTACATTTTGTAAGTAATTATTCTACAACTTAGTAATGAGCTGGGTGAAGCAACCACATCTTTTCTTCTGGCTCAAGTCTTCTTCTCCACCCTGACTCCTCTACCAGTTCCATGAAATGCCCATAGATGAGAGAAGAAGGACGCTCGGTCCGCCTCTTTGCATCTCATGTTGATAAACCCTCTGTTGTGTCTCTTCCTCTTTAGAGAAGATGCTGGAGTTGGCTCTTGGTTTCAGTTGACCTTTTTCTCTTCTCCTTTGGCAGCAATTCAGGTCCTATTAATAAACACTTCTACCTGAACTCCGGTGTCACCACAAGTGTATGTGTATAATTCATTAAAAAGGCAAACAATGGATAGGTGGAGTCTCACTGGCTTTTCATCCCTTTTGGGACAGACCAGAACCCTCCTTCTCTTCTGACAGTGCCCCCATTGACTCTTGGAAGCTTGTCTCTCTGCCCCCACACACACATTCCCTCCCCAGCCTGAATAAATGAAAATTTCTTCCCCGGGAAGCAAATGAGTTTCTATTACTGCTTCACAGTACTCTAGAGAGTTTTAAGATAGCAGCTTGATTAAGCTTGTGGGGAAAATACTATCAGCTTGGTACTCCATAGACCGGGATAATGTACGTTGGCATTAAGTATGTTTAAGGGTAATTATCTTTCCCCTTTTCATATTGGTTACATGGAAGGAAACGTGAAGAAGGGGGAATTTGGAGGATTGGAATTCAGACTCCACGTTCAGCAGAGACAGGTGATGTGAGCACCTGGAGGGCAGAAATGGACCTAGGCAAAATGCAGGCCCCTCTTCATTTTTGCCCTCTACCTATCAAGTGCTGATTCCTAATTTCTTTGGGGAAGGATGGTTATGGGGTTTTCTCCAAAGGTTTCAATCACAGGAAACTCGTTTTTCTCCTAGCTAGCCACTGAAGCTAACCACACAGTTTGAAATTCCCTTCTCACCATTCTTTGGCTGAGTCTCCAGCGGATCTCTGACTTATAACCAAGGACAGTTTTACAAAGCTCTTTAGATACGACGCAGCAGCTGTTACACAACCCAAGGCCAACATCTCTCTTTGACTTTCTTGAGATGGATGGATTGATGGATGACCCAAGATCAAAACTCGGGCAAACTCTTCCATGTGCTTGTTGACCCAAATCCAAGGAGCTCCATTAAGTGAACATAGGAAACCTATAGTCCAAAATTACTTGATATATTTGGGACCATAAGAATTTTATGGGAGCTTAAGAAAAGTCCTGCTGGAACAGGTTGAGCCCATTTTAGTGTGGCATTTTGTTTCTGATAGTGGCCGATCTTTGGGGAGTGGTCAAGTTGAAGGTAGAGACCTTCCCTTCCTCCTGGTTGTTCCCTTGTGACTGGTATTTCTTCTGATCCAAAGCCAACTTGGAGACCTCAGGATGAATAGTCCTCCATACGTTGATCCTCCACAGTGAGAGCTATCTCCACATCTTGCCCTAATGAAGGGGTGCCCAAACTTGGCAACTTTAAAGCAACTCCCAGAATTCCCCAGCCAGCAGGAATTGTGGGAGTTGAAGTCCACAGGTCTTAAAATCGGTGAAATTGGACTACCTTGTCCTACTGCATTCTAAAGTTGACTGATGTACCTGGAACAAGCCCTGTTTTGCAGAGATCTGCAATGCAGCCCCCCCAAAGCCCTGGAATCCCACCCTGAAGCTTTGAGCCAGGGCTCCTTTCTCAGTAATGATGTAGGTTTTCATGGATCTGGGGCCTTTTTGCAAACAAGGCATGTCTCTTAACATATATGTGCCATGGCTTCCTAAATATGCAAGGAAGCTGTCCAAGCAAGCAGTAAGTGTTCTGATGGACCGATCCGTTGGGATACCGTAGGGATCTGTCATCCATGTTGTTCCTGCTTTCCCAGATCTTTCAATGGATTATGTAAAAGTTAGGAGAGTTGCAAGAAAGAAGGGGGGTCGATTCCCCTCTACCCCAATGCTGATTGGTAGACTCTGTCATCACCCCCTTCCTCTTTCCCTTCCACTCTTTCACGTGGGATTCAAACAAGGAAGGGGAAAGGCTGCGAGATTATTTGTATTACAAGGACTCCATAAACATCTGGGAGAGGATGGAGCCACCATCTTATCCTGCTAGCCTTCGTGAAAATAAGAAATTCATTGCTGACCTTTTTGTTTGAATCCCTCTGTCTTCATACAGAAGATGTCCCAGTTCCACGATTGTTTTAGTTACGCTTTTGTGTATTCCCTAGTAACTTTTCTGAGATGGGACAGCTGGAGTTACAAACAGCAACTCGTCTCTCTCTCTCTCTCTCTCCCTCCCTCCCTCCCTCCCTCCCTCTCATTTTAGATGATGTGCTGTGAATGTCTAAGACAAGGACAAATAAATAAGTCCAGCCACATTTTCCCCAGCAAGTTCTCACTGGCAATAACATCCGCGGCTGACGGTCAGAGCTATGCGAGGAGGTCTCGAACAATCCTCCCGCTTATTTTTGGTGCCTAAGTATCGGATTTGGAAGTCTGGCTTGAGACGTGTATTTTTTTTTACCCACCCCGGATTGGCTCCCGGCCACATGTGGCCTTGCTTCTGCCTCCTTGTAACTGAATCTGCCTGATGTACTTGAAAAAGGGCCATCCGAACATTTAAAGAGGAACAGAAAGTCCTGGAGCTGGTGTCTCTTTTGGGGAAAGGCTGCTTTCTATAATCGGAGCCTTATGACTCGCAGCTGGAATGAGTTTGCTGTGAGTCTTGGCTCCGGCGTTGAAAACGGAATGCCTCCCACAAAAACAACTTTCAGAAACCCTCCCACCTGGGGTTGACTTCAGCAAGGGAGCATCAGCCGGTGGCCAGCGGGCTCTCCCGCTCACTGGCCCAGTTCAGGACTTCTGAGCTGGTGTGGAGGCTGGTCCCGAAGGGTCTCCTTTCGCAGAGAGATGCCATCCTCAGGCGGCAAACTCCCAACGTCCCCTGAGCTTCTTGGGGTTTCTGAGGTCTCCCTTATCAGGTGCACCACCTCAAACTGCGGTGGAGAGATGATGTTCTTATTGTATTTAGTTTTTTTTAGTTTTTACTCATTCCTGACAAAATGCCCTGAATGGTTCTAACCAGGGCAGGGCTGCTGGGGGTTCGCAGGGGTTCGGGAGACCCTCCAGCTAAGATTCTGTGCATTTCAGAGAACCCCCAAATCCCACACTTGGCTGGCCCTGCCCAACCCTCCCCTCCCAGGAATCCCCACGCGACCCATTTTGGATGCAGGTAAGTGCAGGGCATGCACGGAGGTTCAGGGAGGCTGGAAGTTCGGGAAGGCTGGAAATGGGCCCGTTTCCAGCTTCCAGAGAGCCTCCGGAGTCCGGGAGAGCAAAAATGCCCCTCCCACCATGGTGCGGAGGCCGAGTAGGTCACACCCGCCATGGCAACGCCCATCCAGCAACCAGGCAGAGAACCCCTTGCTAACATTTTTGAAGCCCACCGCTGGTTCTGACGATACAAGAATACAGAGTGGGGAAAGGCACCCGGAAAGAGGTGGAAACCAGAAAAGCTCTCCAGGATCCAATCGGCATCAGTCACTAGGACTGGAGGTTTGGACTCGTGCTGGAGCCCATCTTCAGGGGACTCCTTTCTCACCAGGATGTGGCAAGGGGGTCATGGGAGCTCTGCTCTTTGGATAGGCCCATCAGCCCTTGCCATTTCCCCAGTGGCTGAGAGGGAGAGGATCCCCAAATGCCTGGAGGACGTCTTGGTGCCTATCTCCGGTCTCCTCTTCCTGCGTTGGGGGTCCTTGCTGCTCTCTGAGCTGGGTTGTTTTCAGGGGTGGGCTTCAAAAATTTTAGCAAAGGGTTCTCTGCCTGGTGGCTGGCTGGGCGTGGCCATGGTGGGCATGGCCTAGTCAGCCTCCTGCACCATGGCGCGGGAGGGGCATTTTCCTCAAGTCTCCAGGAGGGCGAAACCTGCCTCCCCTGGGCTCCGGAGGCTTCCTGGAAGCCAGAAACCAGCCCATTTCCAGCCTTCCCAAACTTCCGGGAGGCCCATTTTTCGCCCTCCCCAAGCCTCTGCAGGTGCCCTGCACTTACCTGCATCCAAAACAGGCCGCGTGGAGACTCCTGGGAGGGGCAGGGAGGGGTGGGCGGGGCCAGCCAGGAGTGGGATTTGGGGGTTCTCCAAACTGCACAGAATCTTAGCTGGAGGGTCTCCCGAACCCCTGCGAATCCCCAGCAGCCCAGCCCTGACTGTTTCCTTGTAGATGCTTCGTTACCCAGCTAGGTAACATCATCCGTGTCAAAAGGGAGTGGGGTTTTGGTCTCTGTCTTGCATTTGTCTTGCCTAGGTTGACTCGGGTCACCTTAAGTGTAGGAGAGAATATCCATCTCCCACTTCTCCGTCATGAAAGTCTGGCATGGGACACTAATGAGCACGTGGATGAAATCACATAGAAATTATAAAACGTGAAAAGTTTTCTTTTGATTCCATCCAGACAGCTTTGCAAAACGACACAACTCATCATGAAGATGTAGGTGTTTCTAAACCAGGGATGGTCCTTCTGGCCAGGATTGGGATATTCCTGCTTGGTCCTTGTGAACCTTCATGCAGCGAAGAATCAGGATAGAAGAAATTCATCTGGAAATGTACAGATTTTTATGTGGATTCTTTGTGTTTTTATGACAAATTGATATACAAGCAGGAGTAAACCACCCTAAGGCTTGAAGAATGAAATCCTGGGCAAGACCAACGTTGGTAGCATCTCCTCTCTCTTCCCTTTGGCCTGAAGTCTGAAACATTCTTCATACATTGACTGACAAGGGATGAGTCCACCTCAGTTGGCATCTTCTGCATTGATAGGTGCTGGTTCTCCTTCAGAGTTTTCAGGCAAGAGATCCAACTTCCCAAGCATTTACCCCTTGACTGAACTACGGTCTTTCTGTAGTTTGTAGCACTGCTGTTAGATGAAACAATCTAAAAAGTATTTCAGAGCTGTGGCCCAAATCCGTGCTGTTAATTTGCAGATGACATCACCAAAACAGCTTTTCGCTCTAACATTTATTCCATCTCTCCTTTTTGGCTACCTAGTTCTCTCTGCGGCTAGAACGCCAAATATTAGGGAGTTGTGCCAAGGCAAGCTTCTAAGTTGTGTTTTGCAAGGCTCGGTTTCCTTCTAGTGTATCTTCGTGAGTTTTTGGCAACGTGATTTTCCAGCCTTAAAATAGCTATATATCACAAGTTGTGTTTGCAATGCATAGAATCAGGGGTTAGTTAAGGTTAGAGTTTCTCGGCTCTTGTGTGTTGGAAGCATCCCCCCCCTCCCCAATTCTAAGATATCTAAACACAGAGACTCTTTGTGTGACTGTAATGTTGTGTGACAGCATTTGAAATCTGAATCTAAGTACACATTCTGAAAACCGGGAAATCTCCCCCCCCGGTTTTCAACCCAGAAAGGAGGGGAGGGGGCTGAAACAGCCGGTTAATTTTTTTTTTTAAGTTGGTAGCAAAGTTATAATTCTGGGCTGCTGATTTTCTGAAGCTGCAGCTCAGTCTGCTTCAAAGAATAGGAAAAATATGCAAGACCTCAGAATCTATATTTAAACGAAGAGTGAATAGCCCCGGTTTAATTTTCCCCTTCTGCAAAAAGTATTTAGAGCGCGATGAGAAAAGCCTTTTTTGCTCAGCCACAGAAAACCTTTCTTGTCCTTTAATTCTAGATGAACAGGATTAGCGTGAACATATTTAGCCTCTGACCTTTGGACAAAAGCATTATCAAATTTAGTGGCCAAGTGGGACTCCATTTAACTGAGCCAGTTTGGCATCTTGGCATTGGGGAAGGGAGGAGGAGTGTTTGTTTTCTGGGTTTTCCCCCCTTATTTCTTCCCTCCCCTATTCCCCCCCCCCCCAACCCAAAAAAGCAAAGTTCAAAAATCCATCCTTCGATGAGGCCCTCCTGCAAGTCTCTTCTTTGGATGGAGGCTGAAATTTGAAATGGTTCTCCTCCTGTCCAGATAGCAGAAGGAGGAGAGCCAAGGTTGACCTCATCTGAACAAGGGTAGAGAAGCTGATGAGATGGACCAGACCGGGGTGGTTTTTCTAAGGACCCCACGTGGTCTTCAGCCAGCCATTCAGTCGAGGTTGTTGGGCATCCTTTTTCCATCAGTGTTTCTTCTCTGGTGCCCAAATCAGAGCTTTGGGGCACCTAGCTCTTCCCCCCATAGGGGGGACCAAGCAAACTTCCCGGCAGCGAGGACAATTAACCAGTGGAACAGAAGTTGCCTTCAGAAGTTGTGGGTGCTCCATCACTGAAGGTTTTTAAGAAGAGACTGGACAGCCACTTGTCTGAAATGGTGGAGGGTCTCCTGCTTGGGCAGGGGGTTGGACTAGAAGACCTCCATGGTCCCTTCCAAGGTGGTCATCTCCTCCTCCTCCTCCTCCTCCTTCCTCTTCCTCCTCCTCCTTCCTCCTCCTCCTCCTCTTCCCCTCCTCCTCCTTCTCCTTCTCCTTCTCCCTTGACTTGTCCATGAAGAAGCAGGAGCATCCCTGGCGGGGTGAGCCCCCCCCCAAGCCTCCCTCTGGATAATTAGCCCTGAAACATATAAAGGGGCCCTCCCCGCCTCTCCGTCCACCGTAAAATCCTCCGAAGGGCCTGTGGAATGCCAGAAGGGGCCTCTCTTAAGCCGGTGTCCACTTACAGTTCATCTCTCATAAACTCCACCGCTGGGCGAAGGGCAGCCAGCCCAGGCCTCCTGGTATGTGATTGATTATCTGGTATTTATGCCACTGAGGAGTTTTCAGCGGTTGCGGGTCAAGGGGTCACCTTGTGTGTCCTGCTGAAAATCCGTTTCCTTTTGTACAGTGAGGGCTGGGGGAGCAGCACACAAAAACCACCTTTCTCTATTCCTTGGGAAAAAGGGGAGGGGGACAGGCCAGTGTCAATGATTTTTTTCTTCCTCCCTTCAGCCACTCTGAATAGTGTCCTTTTTAATTCTAAAGAACTTTAATTAAAAGTAACAGGGGAAAGTTCATCTTGACAAGGGTTAGCTTACCTTATGGGCTGTCCTGGGACCTTCAAACCCACATTTGTGGGGGGCGGTGGTGGTAGGGAGGGTTTCTTGATTCCCCCCGCCCTCCACCCCGGCATGACTAACGAGTTGGTGTGTGGTTTTAATTAAATCTGGGTCTCAAACAAGAGGAATAAAATCAGAAGTTGGGTTGGGTACCTTTTGGGGTTTTTTTTTAAAGCCCACTTGGGTCCCACTCATCACTTTTTGCAGTTCAGCTGGAGGATTTGGGGTCTTGCAATGTGAAAAATTCCAGTGGGCTTTGAAAATCCGATTCCCTTTAGCCCAGAGATACAAAAAAAACCCCAACCATTAAAATCTTAATTGATGCAGCTCGGTGATAATTGACCAAATAGAGGAACTTGCTTTGAACAGCTTCAAATGGCATGATTAGCCTTGCAGCTCCCCAGTAACCATGTGGAATATCCTTGCAGGCGTCTCGTTTTCAGAACTATGACAAACTTCTAGAGGAGGTTTTCCCACGTTTTTCTTTGGCTCTTACAGGAAGATTCAGGACGGCGCAGGTGGGTCTGTTTGGGGGTAGAAACATAGGAATTTTTTTTCCTCCCAAGGTGACGATCTTGATCCATTCAAATTCCTAAATAGCTTTTACAGAAACATTCCACCATGATTTCTGGGGTCCCTTGGTTGTCCCATCAGAGATGGTCCACGAGTTGTTTCAACGAAAATATTGTCAAACGGGGGTTAAATCTGAATCTAGAGAGCGGGAGAAGATATTGTGAGCATGTCCAATACCTCCAAAGAGTTCCATAGGATGGAAGGGATGGTCCCCTCCCTTCTCCTGTCCAGTCTTCCCTCTTTCCTTTGGCAGAGGGGACCTTTTGTTTCATTTTGCAATGGCTCACAACTTTGAGAACTTCCAAGAACAACTTCTCCAAAGAGAGATTGTCTTTTGTTCAGAGCCTTCCCAAATATTGTTTACCACCAACCTTCTTGGGCAGCTGAGAAAGATGATGGGGAAAAGCCAACCCCGGGCAGGTAAAATGTCAGGATGGAGGCAGGGGGTAAAATTAATTGCTGATACAGGACAATGCATTAAAAAAAGGGTGAATTGCTCTTTGAATACATTTAACCTCCCTAGTTTGAATAAAAATAAACCCCCTCAAAAAAGAAGAGCCTGATTTTTCAGTCCCATCACCCTTATTTCTCTGGGGCACATGCTCTTCTCTGGGGTCCTTGGTGCTCTGTGAGCTTGGTTGCTTTCTTGGTTGTTCCTTTCATTACTCCTTGGGTTTTCTTGATTTTAATTTTTGGGGGTTTTAATGTTAATTCGGCTTAGTTTGTTTAATACGCTTTTTAGGTAATTTATTGTTGTATTTTCTTTTAATCTGTGAGCCGCCCCGAGTCCTTTGGGAGAGGGGGCGGCATATAAGTCGAATTAATAAATAAATAAACTAGGTAACATCATCAGTGCTAGAAGGACTAGGGAACCCACCCCAGTTACCTAGTTGGCTCATGAAACATCTGCAGGAAAACCACCAAGCTCAGAGAGCACAGTTCGACCCTGAGCTGCAAATACTCTCTTCTGTGGATACTCTTCTCTGCTCACACATCCAGAAAAGGGGCTTGATCCTCAGTCAAAGCAAGGCAGTCCTCTAGCTGGATCTGCCAGCTTTCTCTTCAGATGGTGCATATTGATTTTGTGGCGACCAAGCCAACTACCCTTTTCCCAGAACCCCGAAATGCCGAGAATCTTGGATATCCTTGGACCAGAACCATCCTGTCCAGAGTCAGCCTGGCCTTTCTGCATCGCCCATCAGTTCAATTCTCAGTCTTACTTTGGATCGTCGTTCATACGTCCTCACCTTTTCATTTCCTGTATCTCAGGGGCCCGACCGCGTCTTTGGTCTCCCTTTATCACTTCCTTTGTTAAAATGCTTCGTTTCTGAAGACGCATCGCTCTGAAATTCTGCTAGAGGACAAGGAAATTATTTGTAATTGAATTGGCCTATTTCAGCCAAGGTGTTTTGTGTGTGTGTGTGTGTGGTTTTTTTGTTTTTTTTAATGAATGACCTTTACTGTAAGCAGGGTGGTGGGAACAAATGAAGAGGAAGGCGCAGGCAACGTGTTAAGTCTTCTTAAGCTTTCCTTATTTTTATTATTAAGCCAGAGTCTAGACTGGGATCTGATAAAAGAGGTGATAAGACGCTTTGGTTTACATTAGTTCCCACCTCACATTTGCCTTTATCTGGAAACAGGAAATTTTACGGAGAAGATTCATCATTAGCTGCTGAGTGGTAGACGGTTGGCCTGGAAGGGGAGGCTGGTTTCGTGGCTGGTCCCGTTCTGACAATTGCTCCATTGGGTCCGGAAGTGGGAAGGGCTGCAGGGTGGGGAGAAGAGGCATGGACCCCCGCACAGCCCTTCTTGGTCTGAAATGACCCGTCTGAAAATGGAAATGCAGCTGCTTCGTCTTTGTGAAACTAAATATTAGAACTGTTGGTCGGGATGGAGTAGATTCTTTGAACGTTCCCTGTTCAGCTGCTTAACCAGACACAGCTCCCTTTTCTAAATTTTATTTTTGGTAGGAACAACCAAGTCAAGTACATTTTCATGTCTCTTTCTCCTCCCTCTCCTCTTCTCTCGCTCGTCTCTCTCTCTCTCTCTCTGTCTGTGCATGCTTTCCAACTGTGTTGAGCTTGGGAAAGTATGCAAAATCCGTTCTCTCTGATGTCTGTAGGTGACTGCATTATACAATCTCCTGTTTCCCATTGTGGCTGTTCTGTGTTTGCCCTCATTAGGTTTAGCTAATTGTTTCACTGGTTTTATGGATCATCTCACTCCCTTCCCCAGCTGCTTCATTGGGGCCCCATCCTAGACACTTTCACCCACCAGATCCACAATCCACACCCTTTATCTCTCCGATGGGGGTCTGAAGTGTTATTTTTCATGATGACGGAAAGTCTTTCAGCGGAGAATCCTAAACCTATTTACTGCTCTGTGTGGACATCTCACAACCTGTGGAAAAAAACAGACCAACCAGCCAACCACCTGCTCTGAGCCATCTGAAGGAAGCGGTCCTCCATTGGCTGTGTTTGGTGCCCATGAACCCTAACCCTAACCCTTGGAGTAGTCATTTCTAATGATCTAAGTGCTAGAGCCCACTGTAACTACACAGCCAAAAAGGCATTAAGAGTTGTTAACCTAATCCTATGCAGCTTTTTCTCTGGTAATATCACACTACTAACTAGAGTATACGAAACATTTGCTAGACCAATACTTGAATACAGCTCATCTGTCTGGAACCCAGACATCGATTCTGATATTAACACAGTTGAGAAAATCCAGAAATATTTCACAAGAAGAGTTCTCACTCCTATACATTGCAGAATACCTATGCCACCAGACTTGAAATTCTAGACCTAGAAACCTAGAACTACGCCTTCGTCTCCGATCTAAGTATATATATAAAATCATACATTGCAATGTCCTACCTGTCAATGAATACTTCAGCTTCAACCACAACAATACAAGAGCACACAATAGATACAAAAACAAGGTAACCGCACCAAACTTGATTGCAGGAAATACGACTTCAGCAACAGAGTGGTCAATGTCTGGAATACTCTACCCGACTCTGTGGTTTCTTCTCCAAACCCCAAAAACTTTAACCTTAGACTGTCTGCTATTGACCTCACCCCTTTCCTAAGAGGTCTGTAGGGGGTGTGCATAAGCACACCAACGTGCCTACAATCCCTGTCCTATTGTTTCTTTTTATTTCTCTTATATGTATCCATTTCATGTATTCATAACTGTGTTTATACTTATACATATTATCTTATAATCGCTTGACAAACAAACAAACAAATAAATAAATAAAAAGGAGAGCATCCTGACAATTATTGGCAAATCAGGATTTGATTCTGGTCTGTGGGCTTATGGAGGCTGCCTTGAATCCTGTCCTCCCCAAGGGCACCTCCTTTAGTCATAAAACAGATTGGTTGCCTTCTCGAGGACCCAGGAAATGGATGGATTTTATGCTGGTCTTCACATATACCAGCCAGCCACTTTTATCCCATAGAAAACAAACAAACAAACAAACAAATATAAATAAATTAACCCCACCAGTCGCATTGGCTACCTCCATTTCCTCCCACCCTCCCTTTCCGTTCCATTATGTCCGATTCTTGGAAGCTGCCTTGACTAACCCCTGCAGTTTTCTTGGCAAGGTTTTCCCAAGTGGGGTGCCACTGCCTCCTTCCTAGGGCTGAGAGAGAGTGACTGGCCCAATTGGCTTTGTGCCCAAGGCAGGACTAGAACTCAGGTTCTCCAAGTTTCTAACCTGCTGCCTTCACCATGGGAGCAAATCAGCTCTCACCACCAAATAGTTTTCCCCGTTTCTTCCTCTGCTCGCTTCCTTCTGACTCAGGCTCATTTTTGGCACCCAGCAGATCCCATGAGTGGGGCAGATTCCCATAGCTTTGGGTCTTGGGTATTCTTTTTTTCTCTCTCTCTCTCTCCCCCATCCCAGACTTAACCCCACCTTCCTTCAAACCCCAAAGCATCTGTCAATTCACGGACATGGCTTGCTGTCTCCATTCTTGGGGACTTTTCATGCCGAGAGTCTCACTATCTGGATGATGATGATGCACAAGGTAACATTGAAATAAAATCCTGCAAATAAATAAATAAATAAACAAACAAACAAACAAACAAACACCCTTCCCTTCCCTTCCTCCCCCTCCCAGGAACATTTTTGTGGCTTCGCTTTTCCTATCCAGATCGAGATCAGGCCTTTTAAAACAACCACATATCAAAGCGTCATTAGCAATGCAGCACTGTTAAATTGAGATATTAACTTCTTTCAAGCATGCATTTTCGGAGGAGGGGGGGCAGTTTTGTAACTCCTGGCTGCGGTAGCCTCTCTTTCCTTCTTTCTTTCTTTCTTTTTATTATTTTGGCCCAAGGCACGAGCATCTGGCTGCTGGAGAGACTGTAAAAATTAAAAAGCCACACAAATCACAGGGAGAGAAAAGCAGTAAATTCAGTGATAAGAATTTAAAATTAAAATGTTCCGGGGCTTTTATATTCCACCAAACATGAAAGGAACGCGGGTTGTTGGGGTTTTTTGTGTCCCTGTTGCAATAAAACGGCTGCCACTAATAGCTGCTTGATTCCCTTCCTTTCTGCCTCCACTCTTGGCATAATCAGGCTTCCTTGGGCCGTTGCCGGAAAAAGGGCAATAAAGTTAAAATAAACTGAGGATTTAGCGGCTGGCCAGGATGGCGAAGGGAGATGGGTGGACAGCAGGAGGAGGATCCCTAACACTGGACTTGGCACTGGTCCAGCCTCCTACAGCCGTGATGGTGAACCTATGCCCTGCGTGCCGGAAGTGGCACGCAGAGCCATCTCTATGAGCACACCAGCCGTGGCCTGTTGCTCTTCCGGGTTCAGCACACGCATGCGCACCAGCTATCTGGTCTTCGTGTGCGTGGGAGCACCAGAAACCGGAAGAGCAGCTCCCTGGAGCGCATGCACATGCCAGCCAGTTGGTCTTTGCGCATGCATGTGCATTATAAACTGGAAGGCCAGGTGCCCGGTGCACATGTGCATGCTGGGGAACTAAGCTTCCGGTTTCCAGTGTTACCGCATGCATGCCTTGGGGGGCTGCTCTTCCAGTTTCTGGCATGCGCACGCTCCCATTTCAGCACTCGGTGCCAAAAAAGTTAGCCACCACTGTCCTAGAAAAAAAAAGCATTTTTTCCCACAACCCCAAAAGGAAGATAAGTTTTTGAAGGGGCTCGGTCCAGCTTTCCATCTTGGTCCTCAGTTGGCACTGCCTTTCCCCTAATGAATGTTTATACCTCAATGTCATCCCTCTTTGTGGCATGTGATGAAGTCTGCATCAATCCTTGATGGATTAGAGACCTGTTGGTCTCATAACATCATCCATAATAGACTCTCAAGAGATTTGGGAAACCTTAGATCAGGGGCCCCCAAACTTGGCAACTTTTGACTTGTGGACTTCAACTCCCAGAATTCTCCAGCCAGCATAGCTCGCTCTCTCTCTCTCTCTCTTCACATTATAAACAAAACTCTACTTAACTATTCACATATTCAAGTTTAACTGGTTTATTTTTTTTTCTTTTACCAAATTGCTAAAGGTTTCACTAAATTTTCAACTCTCTAGTCTTACAAGGACATAGAGCAGAGGTCCCCAAACTTGGCAACTTTAAGACTTGTGGACTTCAACTTCCAGAATTCTCCAGCCAGCTATGCTGAATTCTGGGATTTGAAGTCCACACGTCTTAAAGTTGCCAAGTTTGGAGACCCCTGTCAATCTCAGCAGATCTCAGACTGAACAACTGTTAGCAGGAACGAAGTCCTGGTGGCCTTCCCAGAAACAGCCCCTCCTACATTTTGAGAATTCTGGGAGTTGAGGTCCATAAAGTTGCCAAGTTTGGGGATCCTTGCCTTAGAAAGTCTCAGTCGCAAGGAAGGTCAATCCATCAGAATAAAGCTGGAAGGGGCCTGGGAGGTCTTCTAGTCCAACCCATATCTCATTTTTAGTTTGCCAGTCCCATTGTCTCCTCTGAACGCCAGCCAACGAAAGAGAAGGGAGAAAGGGATCCCGTCATTTGGCGGCCCTCAAAGGGGCTGTGTGAAGAGGAGGGACAGCAGAGGTCGAGGGAGGAGGGTGTGACTAACGTGGCCAGCCATTCAAAGGATGGAACCACATTGTTCCCAAAGTCCAGATGGCCCTTGGAATAAATCAGCGGAGGCCAGAGCAGCCTTCCAGCCTGCAAGAAAGTTTGTGCACAACTCAGCGGTGTAATGGGGAGGCAGACCCAGGATCCGCTCTTGAGAAATGGGCATTTAGACACCAGGAAATTCTTCTCGGGCTGCAGCCAATTGATTTCCCTTCATTTTGAGACCTGTGCAATTTTTTTTTTTTAGACTTATTACACTCCAACTTTTAGGGCTGTTGTTGAATTCCGGCTTCTGTTATGTGTGTTATCATAGGATGTTTTGTCCTGTCAGTCCTGAATTGGCAATGAAGTCTGTATGTGTGAGGCTGTTGTTCTTGTAAGTGGCTGAGAGCAATGGACAGGGTTGTTAATGGTCAAGGAAATTTGCAAGAGGCAGGAATGCTGATTGGGGCTTGGCCAGGTTATACACCCCTCTGCTGCTCCTTTGTGAAATGCAGACTCTTCTCCTGTGGGAGAAACACACTTAAAAGGGATGAAACACACATGGCCTCATTGAGCAGATTGCTTCCTCGGTTTTTGAAACTCTGCTGGTAGACAAATGAGTTCCACACAGTTTGGGAAAGGAGGAAATACTAGTTCTTCTGTGTAAATGCTTAGGAAGAGAAACTGTCCTTTTTTTGCGAAGAACATAGCCAGCATATCACCTGTGTGAGAAATTGAATTTGCTTGATCCTTGCCCAGGTCAGTCCTCAATTTTGGAAAACAGCCTTTGAAGTTGACCTAGAGAAATGGCCAAATCCATTCTAAGACATGTGCCAAATTCTTTTTTTAGGCTTCTGCGTGCCGTCTAAGATCTTATTGCCCCTCTTCTCTAAAAGGTGCTGTGATCTTCCACAATGGTTAGAAGAACCTGTCCTTAAGTGGAACAGAGCTCATGTTTTACCCATGGATGCCCCACCTGGGGCAGTGCTTCTCATCAGTTAGATGGGGGATTCCAAGAGGTGAGGTCCACACCAATTAATGTGGCTGAGAAATGTTGATGTAGGGCAGGGGTCCCCAACCTTGGCACCTTTAAGCCTGGAGGACTTCAACTCCCAGCAAAGCTGGCTGGGGAATTCTGGGAGTTGAAGTCCTCCAGGCTTAAAGTTGCCAAGGTTGGAGACCTCTGGTCTCGGTGGCATCTTCAGTTAAAAGATTCTCAGGCAGCAAGTATCTGAGATACATCGCTCTCCAGGTTAGGAAGGGCAGGAAGCCTTGATCAGCACTTCTAGAAGTTCAGTGCTTCTGCCAGATGGAGGCAGCCTTTCTTTTCTTAATCCCCGCTAGAGAATTACTCATAGGTTTCTTTGCTTCTGCTGGTTGAGTGATGTTCCCCAAATGTTTGAGACAGAACATCAAAGTCTCAGTGATGGTCAGCGATAAAAACAAGCCTCCTCCCACCAGTCCGCCAGCCATGTGCCCATGTTCTAAGGAGGCTGTCTTCATTTTGGGCTTTGCTCTGACAGGTTTCACTCCTCGGCCCTTGATCTGTTGGGGATTGCTCCAACATGGAGAAAGCGCGCTTGTTTTCAAGCAGGTAGAATTGATCTGAAGGCAGTTGAAAGGAATAGGAAGTAAGGGAAGTCTGGAGAAGAAACCAAAGACACCCCCAACAAGCATTCGTTGGGAGGATCTGTGGGTAGGTTCGTGACATTGTCCCCTTCTTGTTTACATCCTGGTCGTTTGAATCCTCATAACAGTATTTAGATATAGATTAATAGTTTGACAATAAAAATGTGATTTTAATTTTATTTATTTATGAAATTTATTTGCTGTCCATTTCGTATCTACTGACTCTGGGCAGCTTACAACATACTTTTAATACTGAAATAAAATCATCTCCTTCAAAGGCCACGGAAATACCAAAATATATAAAGAACTCTGTTCTGTGGCTTTGCTGGCTCTGTTCAAGGTTCATCCTCCACCCCCCCACCTCCATGTCTCTCTGTTGGGAAATACATCCCAGGTATGACAACTCACCATGGCAACTTGCCACGGCCAACTCACCACAGGACAACTCACTGCAGGACAAGAGTTACACTAATATGGAAGAAATAGTGGAACAGAATCATTAAAGAAAGGATGAAAAAGGAAGGACAGAATGAAATGTGAATGGCAACAATTAAAATATTTTAAAAACTATTTTAAATAATTGAATTGTTGAATTGTCCTGCAGCAAGTTGTCCTCTGGTGAATTGGCCACGTTGAGTTGGCCATGGCAAATTGTCCCATCCCATCCCAGATGAAGGCCAAGAGATCTACTGAGCTCTCACTGAGGGAACTCCAGCTGGCCTGTTCAAGGCACAGCAGAAAAGGATTCCAGAGTCTCAGCAACCAAGCAGGTCTCTATTGATCCAGTCAGAGTTTTGATACTCATCACTCAACGAACGCGTCTTCAGAAAAACAAACCGTCTGCCTCAATTTTCCATAAGCTGCCAATCTATTGATTCATTGGACTATAAATCCCATCATTCCCAACCTGTTGATGATGGAGGCGTTCGACTGAGGAAGGCTGATCTGCGGTGCTGGTCTCTTAATCAATTATCTTTGAGTATTGTAATATTGAATTTCCATAGTATCAGGCATGCTTTTTTTTTAATCCACAGAGCTAGTGGTCAAGAACAGATTTTGCTTTCCCAATAACACAATATTTCTTTATTTTGGCCATTTCCAGAAATGTGTGAGCCACTTCTCAAAGTATATTGTTGATTTTCCTAAAGTATACAGACACAATGGGTCATTTCTGACCAGTCAGAATTGTTGTGGGAATGGGAGATTCCTCCAGTTGGGCATATGTCAATTGATGGGTCTTGGAGGCTGCTTAAACCAGTGTTTCACAACTTTAAGACAAGTGGACTTCCACGCCCAGAATTCCCCAGCCAGCAAAGGATTCTGGGAACTGAGGCCCACTTGTCTTAAAGTTGCTAAGGTTGAGTTAACACCAGTTAGACTGATCTCCTTGGAATAAGGAGTCAGGAGAGAAAAGGCATCAGGATGGTGGACCTCGCTTTCACAAAACACTGCAGGCTTTCTTTTGACCTGCTTGTCCTTGTGGATGGGCACCACATCAGGGTTGACTTTAGAACTTGGCAAGATGACCAAGCCATCTGTGCAGGAAGAAGAGAGCAACGAGGAAGGCAAGCCGGTTTGCTTCGAAGCAAGCAAACTCTCCGGCTTCAGTTTCATCTCCAGATCAGAAGGAACAACTGCTAGAACATCCTGGAGCACTTCTCCCCGTTGGGTGGGATGCTATTGAGCTAGGTGGACCAAGAACCTAGTGAGTTGAAGCAGTGACTCCCTAAGAAGACGGGTGGGTGAGTGCAAGGAACGACACTGCTAATATCCACAGTAATTTCAGTTCAGAAGAGGTCCTGGAGGGATGAGTCAAAATATTTCAAAAGAAATATTTGAAAAGGTGAAATTCAAAGCAAGAGAAGAAGGTGAAGCTGTATCCATGTTCTGTGAGGGACCCAAGGGTGGAGAATGGTTGCGATGCTGTTTCTGGGGAGAGGTCATATGGACTCCTTCAGGACTCTTTTGTCCCCTGGGACATTCATTTCCTGGGAAGCCACCTATTGGAAGGCTTCACCACAATAGATTGAACCCACACAACCTCCAAGCCCCAGAAATTATGGTTGCCCAACACACTAAACTCTAAACCTAGCTTAGCAAGCATCATGGCCTTATGTACACAACAGGTTGCACCCCCAAAAGTAAGCCCATGATGCCTGCAATATTTGCACACACACACACACACACACACATGAGCTGAGGTCTCGCAAGACTCTGCCTTGCAACGCCCCCACCCTCCCAACCCCTCTGAGCTTACCAAATTCTGTCCTGTGGACTCAGCCAGGGGGGCCACGGCGGGGTGTGTGTTTCTGTATTTTTTTTCTCCCGGGGTGGAGGGTAAGAAGACTTGAAGTCAAATGTCTCAAAGTCAGATCCCTTTTTAGTATGAATTTGCTGTATCTCATTCCAAGCACTAATTCCAATTTAATTGCAAGTGGCCCGAAGCCTCTTCAATAGGAGTAACAAATGGTTTGATTTTGTAAACTTCATCAGACTGCATTTTAAATGCGACACAGTAGCCTGGCTCGAATGCCAATGAAGCACTGAAGTAGCTCTCTGTTTACTAATTATCCGTTTTTACTTCAAGCCACGCTGGCTGGCTTGTCTGATTAAATCGGATTTGTGGGATACAGAGCAGCTAGCAGAGTTTTCTCTATAGTAAACGAGATTGGAGCTATGGAGCGCCTGGCTGCACACTGTAAATTATATTTCCTTTTAAAGGGGACGTGTCTCTTTTATGCCTTCGGCCTGCCTGCTGCATATTAAACATGACGGGATGGGAGAAGGAACGGTGCTGGGTTTAACTTTTAATGGGATGTGTGTCTCCAGACGTATTTATTTCTCTCCTCTCCCAGCCCCCCCCGCCCCACGCTCACCGGCAGAGCCACCCGGCCCGGCTGGAGGGAGGATGAGTGGCTGTGCATTTAGCCAGCGGTGCCTCTGGTTTTGGGAAAGCGGGAGGAAGGGAGGGGAGGAAAGAAGGGAGGGAGGAAGGAAGGAAAGAAAGAAAAGGGAAGGAAGAAGAGGGAAGGGAAGGGTTTGAAAGATGAATCAGGAAAGTTTCAGTAGTAGCATTTATAACATCCAGCAGTGAGTAAGTTGGGCTTTGCGAGTAAAAACAGTTCCTGGTACAGCTTCAGTTCCACAAATGCTGCTTTTAAAACAGCTGATACTTAAAGCAGTTGTGTGCACAGATCACCTCGTGGTTCCCTGCATCTCTCTCTCTCCTCCATCTCTCTTTCCCACCCTCTCTCTCTCCCTCCGTCTCTCTCTCTCCCCTCCCTCTCTCTCCCTGTCTCTCTCTCTGCTTCTGTCTTTCTCTCTTTCTCCCTCCCTCTCTCCTCCCTCCCTCTCTTTCAACCACTCTGTTGCATCCCCCAAATTGGGTGCCCCCCCTCTTTTCACCTTTAATGTCTGTTGCATTTATGGTTTGCTCCTGCTGCTGTCTTGAAGGAAACAGGCCCACGTCCGGGTGTTTGCCTGACCCCACTTGTTCCTCTCTCCCCCCCCAGCCCTTGATCTCCCTCCCTCCCCTCCCCCCCACCCAAAGCCAGAAAGGCCAGAAAAGGTGGCCCTGTGGTGCCACGTCACGGGGCCATCCTTAAGCCTCCTCGGCTGTGGCGGGGACTTTAATTCCACAAGCTTGACCTCTCCTGCCCCTTCTTTCCATATCTATCTTTGTGCTGGGAGCTTTTTATATTTTAATTTGCTTTTGAATGTCCTACAAAATTAATGGTATACTTTTCTCTCTCTTTGGGCTATTGTGCGCCGTACAGTCCTGCCGAGGCCCCTTGGTGTTTTCTGATAGCGCCGTTACCGTGGAAATGAATGGCCGCAATGCTTTTCCCCATCCATATTCTCCCGTTTTAATTGTTGACAGTAAAAAGCATTTAAATGCTCTAAATTTGTAATCATCTTCTGGAGAAGGAAAAAGGGAGGGGAAAAAAAAACATTAAAATGTCAAGCCCGTGAATAAGTCTAGCCCCCTTTCCCATTTCTGGGATCGCATCTCCCTTCTTCTAATCCACCCCCCCCAAAAATGCCTCGGGTGGGCTGGGAGTTATTTGGGGGTGACTTCTCCCCGTTTTCCTTGCCTTGCTTCGCCTGAATGTTCCAATATCACAACGTGTCTTCAAAACAAGGAGGATTTGCCACTTTCACAAACGTTCCAGTTTTGTCCAGTTCCGGACAGAACAAGCGATGGGGAAAGGGTTGTTCTTAAGAAACCCCCCAAAAGAAACAAGTGGCTGGCACCCCCAACACACACACACACACACATACACAAACTTTGGAAAGAGATGCAGTGCAAATGGACTCCACGATTTACAGTCTGGGTCAGTTTGAAAAGCTTCGGTCATCCCATCTTATTACTATTATTATTATTTTAGGGGAAATGTGCAAACGGCCTTGGGAAGACTGCAAAAACTAAATCAAAATATACTGCCAGAGCATCCTGGCCTTCAGAACAGTTGATGAGTGGAACAACTTGCCTCCAGAAGTTGTGGGTGCTCCAACACTGGAGGTTTAAACAGCCATTGGCCTGATAATGGTATAGGATTTCCTGCCTGAGTCCAGGGGGGCTGGACTAGAAGACCTCCAAGGTCCCTCCCGACTCTGTTGTTCTGTTAAAACAGGAACATTTGTTGAAATTGGGCAGGGGGTAGAAGGTCATGGTAGGGCTGATCCTGCGACAGCCACTGTCAAGGCTCCAACAATCCAGCCCCATTCAAATCATAAGTCTCTAGCCGCATCTCTCAGAGTAAAACAAAAAAGGATTTATTAGAAGTGGCCATGTTGGCGTTAGATGGATGCAGCCGACACTAAAATACATCATTCATTTCCCCCTTGACCCTGGTCTTCCCACCCCAGCCCATCCCCTGGATGTATATTCTCCAATGGGACACATCCATAGCCAAGAGCCATCAATCATGCTCTCCAGTAATATTCTTGCGTCTGGGCTTCCATGGCGATTATCTGAGGCATTTAAGGAATGCACTGCTTTCCCTCACTCCCTTTCTGCTGGCGACTAAAAAGAGCAAAGGAGTATTTTTTTTGTTTAGTTGACAGCCACCTCTCCAGCACTCTGCACGCCCTCTTAAGATTTCATCAAGTCCTGAGAAAGGCTCCAGGTTTTGGCTGGAGCACAAAAGCAGCCGAGTCCCCCAAAGTCAAAACGGTGACTGGAAAGGCAGGACGGATGTGCCAAGCTTTGTGACGGGGCGTTCTTCCAGCCGCCATCTTGACTCGCTGGCCACGGTCCCCTTCTCAGTGGATTCCTGGAGGCGAAACTAAAGGCGCTACAGGAGGGGAACGAGGCCAATCAGAAGAAGAATTTTTAAAAATAAAACAATCTCAGCACCACAAACCTAAATGAATTCAGTGAGCAGAAGAAATAGTTGGAAAGGAAGATAAAGGCCTTGAGAATTCTCATGATAAAAACAAAGGTGGAAATACAGAAGTGGACACAGGGCGTTTCTGCCCTGCTGCTGCTTTAGTCCCGAGTCTGGAATGAATGTATTTTGGAGGGAGGGAGGGGTTGTTTTTTTTCCTTTAAAATTAATAGATTTGGCTATGGGGATTAGCGTGTGTGTCCCCCCTCCCCTCCGGCCACGTGGCAGATTGAACGGCTGCCTGGGAGGGACAATGGTGTGAAGGGTGTTGGGCCAGCAGTTGGCAAGGCTGCCAAAGACTAGACAAACAGCCTTGGCAGTTGCCCTGAACAGGGTCAACTCCCCCCACCCGCCAACCTCACCTCCACACATGGATTTGGCTCCCAAAAAAGCTCTTTATGTGCTGGCCCCATGCCAGCCAGCCCCTTCAGGCACTCTCTCTCTCTCTCTCTCTCTCTCTGCTGAACAACTGCCAAAGTTGGCCACAAGGAAAGGGTAGAGAAAGGATGCTGCTGCCCTTTGTCCCTTTCTTAACACTCAGCCTGCTGGAAAACCAGACCCCCAGCCGCCCTGCTTCCCACTCGCCCAGGGAAGCCTACCAAATTTTGCAGATGAAGTAAGATTTGCATGCGCTTGCTGTACTTCGTACCTGCGAAGCTTCTGGGGGCACAAGAGGACTGTAGAGTACCAGCCAAAGAGATTTTGGTTGATGGAGAGATTCTTGCAATGGGGCTATTTATTGTTAATTTATTTAGGCATTGTGATAGACACCCATTATTTCAGCCAGCCCCGGATGGCTCCCAGTTCTTCAAACATGGGGGAGAAATAGGAAGATTTTGACCAGGTCCTAGGCAGGAGACTCAGGGTCTATGAACCTGAATGGGAAAAAATGTGGTAATTCTTATTTTCACTAACCTGTAACCGAATGTTTTCACTCAATATTGTATGCAGGGAATGATCTCATTTATAGCCTCTGCCTTGACTCCAGAAATATTGGTTAACTTTGATAAATCTGACTTTTTAAAATGTTTACCTCCTAAAAAAGGATATGGTCTTTCTATTCCTTTCATGGCTTAGTAAAGAAGCACCTACATCGCATATTTGTTAAAATGTTGATAACTGTACTTTACACAACTGCAAGATGATCTCTCTCTATGCCTCTTATGCCTTTAAAGACGTGTTTCTGAAAAAAAGATTTCTGAGATTTTCTCAGACTTTCAAAGGGGTCCATGGCCCAAATGATGGCCTAGAGATTTGGCTGCCCTTCCTCTGGTGGTCTGACAGAGAAAACCCCACCTTCACCCCAAATGATGGAAAAATTCTGCAACAGAGGCAGAAGTTTCAGATCCAGATAGCCGGTTCTGCTTAAATGCACCGAGAGCATCTTTAATTTATACAGCAACACAGACTGTTTGTCTTTTCAGAGGCTTTGGGGTTTTGGTTTTATTTTTATTTTTTTGAGACAGTGACTAACTATAGCAACAGAAAGCAAAGTGTGATCTAGGTGGGAGCAAAAGACTTTGTTTGAGGTATTGCCCACGTGGCCAGGAATGAAGGACAATCTGGGACAAAATAGGTTTCCTGCAAACTCCATGGAAATACAAGTTGATCTTTGCCTGATGCAAAACTGCCCTTTTGGCAAGAGAATCCCCTTCTCTGCTCTTGCCTGGCTCTTCTTTCTCCTGCCGAGAAAAAGATGCTAAGCCTGTCCCTAAAGGTGCCTCACACCTGTCCTTCAGCCCCACCTTGGAGGGTTCCCTGACCCTCCCAAGGAGCAGCTGAAGACACGGAGCTGGGCCAGAAGAACTTTTGCAAGGTGATGGCACCTCAGGGAGCTTCCGGTTGGGGTGGCAGCCCCACGGCTCTCGTGGTGCGTTGTCTGCTCTGCAGCCAAATCTGAGATGCATCTTTAGGTCAACCTTGCAGAGCACATAGCCAGAACTGTTTATCCCCCACCTCTTTGCACTCCCCATCACTCCTCTGGAGTAGGGGACAGCAAAATTAGAGTTGCAGGGAGGAGGTTTTCATTTTTGGCAGGTGATTCATTGCATCATGCAAACCCAGAAGGTGTAGTTTCTTTGTCAAACCAGCTTGTGCGTTGTCTGAATGCAACAACTTACAATCTCATGATGGTTGGCCTTTGCAAAGCAGGGGATACAATCGCCTGGCTTGACTTCTCATCCTTGCTGGGGATCTGCAGCTCACCAGGATCTGGGATGCCTTCCTGGACACTCTAAAAGGGGGAGTTATAAGGGACTTGCCCTCCCGGTGTCTCCATGGGGACACCCACCACAACTGGAGGGCTCTCCAAAGGCCAGCCATGGGCACCAACTGGACACCCTGCTGCCTCAGCCACCCCCGCTGACAAAAAGGGGGACTGATCCAGCCCTGCCAAGACAGGATCCCTGCCTCTTGGAAGTGGATTTTAGGAATCTGCTGCACTTCTCCCCACGAGCAAGCTGGATGGTCTCGGGTGGTGCCGTCAGCTTCTATCCAGCTGGGTTAAAACCCAAATCTTCTTTGGGGGGACAGGCTTATTTTGTGTTCGGCAAACGGCTGTAGAAGCAGGTTCAGCACACACGATGCTTCCTCCTGCCCCCTCTTCCTCCCTCCCCCCCCATCATTATCGGGGCCCAATTAGTTCCACAAATGAGGGTCCGGGGGTGCCTCGGTAGATTTGTTCCAGCCCTGCGCACCAGCCCAGCGTCATTGTCCAGCCTTCCTCTCCTGCTGGCAACCTTTATCTTGGCCTCAGCGGGTGCAACTTACGGGAGACCGCTCTGGTCAGGCGTCCTGCCGGCTGGGGGCCGCTTTGCCACAGCTGGCCGAGGTGCTCAGGCCCTCGGACCCCTGACCTTTGACCCCCGGTCCTGCTGACATTTTGAAAGTGACAGCCCCGAGGGCTGCATACTTTGGGGGATTTACTCTTTGTGGGTGCCTCTGCCCCACCCTCCCCTTTTGTTGCCAGAAGTGACGGGGTTGGGAACACCAGCAAGGCTTGGACAGGCTGCGTGTGGGGCTGGGGAGCGAGGGGGGGGTCTGCCTCATCTCCCCCTCCCCAGGTGGGAAGTAGATAAGAGGGATTCTGGCCCATGTCAAGAGAGCGGCGGCTTCTCTTCAAGCATGTTTTCCATTCTTTGCCTCATTAATTCATCGCCAGGCGCAGTCTTTGCCTGTCACTGGCAGGGACCGGATGATTCCTGCTTCCCCACCCCTCCTGGTGGCAATGGGAGCGCCTGCAGTCCAACAGGTGCATTCAGGAGCTGCACCTTCCACAGACCGGTTAAGGGAAGAACGGGCAGAGCTCAGGTTCTTGCAGAAACTGCCTTGGCTCCCCAAAGCCGATTATCTGTGGGATCCTTGATGCTCTCTGGGCTTGTGGCTTTCTTGCAGACCTTTCCTTACTCAACTATGGGACATTATCAGTGCTAGAAGGGAATGTGGTTGGAGTAGTAGAGAAGGAGGGGAAGGAGAAGGGGAAGAGGAAGAAGGAAAGAAGAGGAAGAAAACTGTGGGCTGCTTGGGTCTCTGAGCCTGGCTGTTTTCTTGCAAACCTTTCATTACGCAACTAAGGGACATCATCCGTGCTGGAAGCCTGTATCTGGAAGATGGTTTGCCTGCAAGCCCTCTGACCAGTGGTCAGCATTGATAAGCACAGGGCTACGGACTGGGCTGGGGTGCAGCCCAAAGAGAGACTCACCGATGGAGTTTCTTGTGACAGGCATGATGCAAGTGACCTTTGTCTCCTTGCATTTGAAACCGCTGCGATGCAAGGGGTAAAAATAAAAATGTGAGAGTATTGTGTGGAAGGGGTGCTTCCAGGGAGAGAAGGGGAACAAGGGCACAGCTCATTGCCAAAACTCTCAAGGGTGAGTCAGAAGAAGGAATCAACCTAGAGCTGCTCTGGTCATCGCTTGCATCCTCTTAAGATGCAGACGGAAAGCTGTCTCTCCGGAACTGAGCTGCTGCAGGCATAGGAGGAGGAGGAGGAGGAAGAGGAAGAGGAGGCAGGTGTGTGCTTGGACTAAAGCTGATGAACACTTAGGAGGGGATGCAGGGAAGGAGCTTGAAGTGAACCAGAGGTTGCCTCTAGAAGCCATGGGTGCTTCATCGCTGGAGGTCTGGACAACCAATTGTCTGAAGTGGCATAGGATCTCCTGCTTGAGCAGGGGGCTGGGCTAGAAGGCTTCCAAGGTCCCTTCCTGCTGTGTTCTGATTCTGAGGGCCATCATCCCTTCTGTGAAAACAGCAACCGTGGTTCCTAGGCTTAAAGTTTATCCATCCAGCCTGAATGCCTGGAATCTCTGCTTGTCCGTCTCCCGGCCTTGGAGAAGCTGGGGGACACAGAGGCTGCTGCCTACATTTGGGTGACAAGTGGAGCTCAGTGGCCTCACATTTGTCCTCTACCCCCAACCCCCCCCCAAAATCACTGGCACTTGCCTGCCTGCCGCTTAACAAATTGCCACCCTCAGGAAGCCTGGGTCTATTTAGAGGTCCTTCTCCACGAGGAAGTTGGCGTTTGCCACGCAAGATAATGAGAGCTTTGAGCCGGGAAGGTGTGCACACCTGGGACCGGCTCCAGCAGGGCCCCTCCCCCTCGGGCTCCAATTGCAATGGAAGCCAGTGCAGGTGTGAGCAGAGAGGGGCTGCTTTGCTGGCACTCGGGTTGGATCGGCTCCCCAGGCGCGTGGCTGTGTCAGAGCGAGAGGACGGATCTGGGATTTTATCGGCATCAGGAAGTACTTATCCCCGAGCTGCTCTTGCCAAAAGGTCTGCCGGCAGCCTCCGGCGTGTGCGGCTTCATAAACAGCTCTGTGCAAAGACCCAGAAGAGAAGGAGCAGCCCCCCCACCCCCCGCATCCCAGGGTCACTGATTTCTGAACCCCTGTGGCTTTTGGGGGAGGACGTCTTCAAGCTCCCCCAGGGGTCTCAAGTTGGTCTGTCTTGGAAGCCCAGTTGGGGCCTTTGGCACACCAAGTGCACCTTTAAAGTCCTTTGTACATTTTTTTTAAGGCACTGGGCTAGAAACCAGGAGACAGTGAGTTCTAGTCCCACCTCAGGGCATGAAAGCCAGCTAGGCGACTTTGGGCCAGTCAATCTCTCTCTTGATTCAACTCACCTCACATGGTGGTTGCTTCAGGGGAAATAGGAGGAGGAAGGAATACTAGCAGTGTTTGCCACCTTGTGTTGTTTCTAAAAATAATAAAGGCAGGATATAAATTAAATAAATAAAGAGTGCAGAGAAGAGCATCAAAGATGATTAGGGGACCGGAGGCTAAAACATACAGAGAACGGTTGCAGGAACTGGGTATGTCTAGTCTAATGAAAAGAAGGACTAGGGGAGACATGATAGCAGTGTTCCAATATCTCAGGGGCTGCCCCAAAGAAGAGGGAGTCAAGCTATTCTCCAAAGCACCTGAAGAAGCAACGGATGGAACTAATCAAGGAAAGAAGCAACCTAGAACTAAGGAGAAATTTCCTGACAGTGAGAACAATTGATCCAGTGGAATGACTTGCCTCCAGAAGTTGTGGGTACTCCAACACTGGAGGTTTTAAAGAGATTGGTCTGAAGTGGTGTAGGGCTTCCTGCATAGGCAGAGGGCTGCACTTGAAGACCTCCAAGGTCCCTTCCACCTCTGTTATTCTGAGTTCAATCCCCTTTGTTTTATATGATGATGCTGTAATGGACTGAAGGCAGCTGTAACATTCCCCGTCTGCACCTCGCCAAGTTAGAAGTGCCTGAGAAATAAAAACCCCACAGCTGACCATGAGAGGGGTCTTCAGGTTGCCTTCACAAGCCTCCCTCCTGAGATTACGCCTCCTTGGCTGCAAACGAAGCTGCCACGGCTGTGGTCCCCAGCCCAGCCCTCCCTCCCTCCCAGACCTACCTGATCAGAAGGAGGCAAAGATCAAGAAGAGATCGGACTGCCATCTGTCAGGAATGGTGTAGGGTCTCCTGCTTGGGTGGGAGGGGGTTTGGACTAGATCACCTCCAAGGTCCCTTCCCACTCTGATTATCTGCATTAATCTGTATCACTCTACGTAGCTTCTTCCTCTCCTCGGGTTGCCCACCACGGCGTCCGCTCTCAAACACCAAATCCCAACTCGCAAGCAAGAAATGGATGCGTAGAAATGCCAAAAGGTGTTTTTTTTGTTTTTTTATATGCCCCTTCTCCGGAGACTCAGGGAGCTTACAATGTTTGGAGCACAACCCAATGCGCTCAGCAATAGCCTTCATTCCATTGTATATGCCTGCTTATTGCTAAGCGGCATTTTTACAAAGTCAGCTTATTGCCCCCAACAATCTTGGGTCCTCAGTTTACCTACCTGAGAGGATGGAAGGCTGAGTCAACCTTGAGCCTGGTGGGATTCGAGCCTGCACTAATTGCAGGCAGCTGGAGCTAAGTGCTAGGCGTTTAACAGCCTGCACCACCAAGGTGGTGTTTTGGCGTGGCCGAAACCTTGAGAGGGAGAGCTCTCCTCCCCATCCCACGTTGTTCCCTTTCACCGGATGCCACGGGAATTGGTTCCGAAATGTGTTGCCAGTTTTTGATAGGTGGGGGGAGAGATCTTTTCTGGACCAAAAGGACGTTACTCAGTAGTAGCAGCTCTGCTTTTGGGCACCTTCCTGGAGTGACCCGCGTTCTGCATGGAAGCATATGTAGCCTTTGTGATGAAGGCGATTGGCATCGCTCCCCCGACGCCCAGTTTCCTCGCAAAGCTAATCATGGACAGTTCATTTCTGGCATGCAAATGAAGTCCCAATTGCCTCTCATTTTCTCTTCCCTTTTGCCCCGCCCTCCTTTCATTCTTTCAAGGCAGCGCACCACATCCCTTGCCATGTTGTGCTGCTGCTAATGAATTGCTTGTATGAGTTTCTAGATCATTTTATTTCCCACCTTGCTCCGAAAGGGCCTTTCGAAAAGCCACTGTTTGCTCGCTTCATTCTTGCCGGGGTGATCTGACTTTCAGTGTTTGATACGTTTCAAGGCAATGAACGAAGTGAAAGAAATGAGCCTTACGGTCGCTCCGTATTGGCTGTGTGTCAAAACTGACATGCAGGTGGGAGAACTTGGTCACCTCTGCGGACACTGGCCAGAGAAGAGTCTTGTATCAAGTGGCCGGGGTTTCTTCAAGGGTTCATAAGCAGGAGACTGAAATCCAAATGTTGACCCTCCCCAGAGGTGGGATTCAGCCGGTTTGGACCGGTTCAGGAGAATTTTGAGTCATTCGGAGAACCAGCCAATCCCACCTCTGACTGGCATTGCCAACCCCATCTATGCTCCGCCTCCCATTGAGTCCCAGCTGATCGGCTGGGTCTCCTTTGGTTGCCCTGCACAGGAGAATGGAGCTGGGATGGGGAGGGAAGGGGGATTTTGCAGTATCCTTCCACTGCCACACCCACCAAGCCACACCCACAGAACTGGTTGTAAAAAAAATTGAATCCCACTGCTGACCCTCATCCTTTTGGTGGGTGAACATGTCCAGGCACCCTTGCACAATTGGTGTGGAAGCTGTTGGAGGTCATGCTGAGCCGGCAGTGAGAATGAAGAGGTAGGCTTCCTTCTGACCTGTCTTCACAAGTGAGACACACACTTGTGAAGACAGGTCCGGAGGGACACAAATGTTCCCAACTGAGCTGGTGTTTTTTTCCTCCTTCAAAGGGAAAAGCATCTTCTGAAGCTGCCCTTATTGCTCAGGAAGACCCAGGAAATGTCCTGGATTGCCCCCAAACCATGGGAGACCAAGATGGGCCCTCCTGCCCATCCACCCCAAAGAGATAGTTTTCAGAATATTTGGGAGTTCAGGGTTTGAGAGCCGTGAGAAGGAAGTCCTGATTCTTTTGGAGTAAAGTGCAGAAGTTTTTCCACCAGTGGTTATTGTTATGCTTTTTTTTTTTTAAAAAAAATACATTTTCAAAATAATCTCTGGTTTGCCTGTGGATATGTGGGAAGCCCATTAGAGAAACCATCTCTTCTCAATTTCAGATGGTGAAATTACACATCTACCCTATGAATATGCTCGCATTTCTTATTTTCCGTCTCTCTCTTTAATTTACCTACTGTTTCATCTTATATTATTCTATTCTAATTTGCTCCCTAACTAGTATAATAATCAGGTTTCATTAGAGAGAGGGGGGAATGTTTAGTTAATAAGTTCCTTTGATTGTTGCCTTTGATAGAATTCAATATATTAAAAGTCACAACCTTCGCTACTATAGTTTTCTGGCAAAGACGTTGCCTGGTGAAAACTTGTTTGTATTCCCTGCTGTAAAACAAGCAGTAGCCAGATAGATAGATAGATAGATAGTTAGATAGATAGATAGATAGATAGATAGATAGATAGATAGATAGATAGATGATAGATAGATAGACAGAAGATAGATAGATAGATAGATAGATAGATAGATAGATAGATAGATAGGCAGATAGAATATAGATGGATAGATAGATAGATAGATAGAGATAGATAGATAGATAGCAGATAGATAGATAGATAGATAGATAGATAGATAGGCAGATAGAATATAGATGGATGATAGATAGATAGATAGATAGATAGATAGATAGATAGATGACAGATAGATAGGCAGATAGAATATAGATAGATAGATAGTTAGATAGATAGATAGTTAGATAGATAGATAGATAGATAGATAGCAGATAGATAGATAGATAGATAGATAGCAGATAGAATATAGATGGATAGATAGATAGATAGATAGATAGATAGATAGATAGATAGACAGATAGAATATAGATGGATGGATAGATAGATAGATAGATAGATAGATAGATAGATAGATAGGCAGATGGATGGATGGATGGATGGATGGATGGATGGATGGATGGATGGACGGATGGACAGAGAGACAGGCAACTAAAGAGATGAAAACTCCAAATGCTGAATGTCCTCTTGAGTCAAGTTTGCATAATTCCATTTCTCCCAAGAGGGAAACCGGCCATGGTCTCTGCATGATGGGTGGAGACCAACCCTGGAGAAAAGAGATTCTTGAATGACAGAAAATCTCTGCACAGATTTGTGAAAACCTGCCTGATCCGTGCATAATTCTTATCCTTTCCCCCAAATCGTCCAAATTAGAAGAACTTATGATAGATAGGTAATGATTGCAAGCTAATTTGCAAAGCCTTCCTGATTGGCTTTGCTCTTCAACCCAGGTAGGAATTTGTGACCGAGGGATGGGTTGGCCACTGTCTCCTTTTCCCTGGCCATGTGGCCCATGTCCCAGACACAGGGAGTGGAGTGAGACGGCAGGTGTTTGGGGGTGCAGACCTTCTGCCCACCTGCCCAGGCATTTCTTCTGGAGGTGACCTTCCCTTCCCCTCTTCCTCCAGGCTCGGACATGGCCGTCTTCTGCCTGCTCTGCGGGAAGCGCTTCCAAACGCAGACAGCCCTGCAGCAGCACATGGAAGTGCACGCTGGTGTGAGAAGCTACATCTGCAGCGAGTGCAACCGCACATTCCCCAGCCACACGGCCCTCAAAAGGCACCTACGCTCGCATACAGGTAAGCAGGGTGGGAAACGTCCCCGGACAACAACGGGCAGAGAATTCGCAGGGCCGCAGAGGGTGAGGGTGAATTATCTGATGAGCAGCACATGGCGCATTGCTCCACCCAGGCTTCTCCTTCAAATATCCCTTGATGGCCAGGGAATTCTGGGAGTTGCAGTCCGCCTATCTTCAAGTTGCCAAGTTTGGGAAACATGGGCTTGGCCAGCTGTCGCTTCCCACCAAAGGGGAGGGCCTATGTGCTCGCTTGGACGTGGGGCAGGCTGCTAATTTGACCCATTGGGGTTCACCTTTCCTGCTGCAAATAATACAGAAAGAGCAAACCTGACCTTAAAAGTTTGCCTGCTGTTGATGGATGCTTCATTTGAGTCGCTGATTTGTCCTCAGAAGACACTGTCCCAAAATATCACAGGATGCTGTGAGCTTTTTTTTTTTTAAAAGTGATTTCAAGGAGTATAATCTATTTGTTCATTCTCCGCTGCAGCTTGCTGGACAAGGATCTGATCAGATTTGACCATTTTGAATTGTGTCTCTGCATTGTGCGAGGGCACCATCCAGGAGATGCCACAGCTGCTGCAGAACCAGCGGGCACGGCTCGGCTGAGCCTAATCATAACAGATGCACCAGCCAGTTTTAGCACAAATCACATTTGTGTGTGCGTTTGTGTGTGTGTGTGTATGTGTGTGTGTGAGAGAGAGAGAGACAGAGGGAAGGGAAGGGAAGGGAAGGGAAGGAAGGAAGGAAGGAGGGAAGGAGAAAAAAGAAAGAAAAGAAAGAAAGAAAGAAAAAGGGAAGGCAGGAAGGAGAAAAAAGGAAAGAAGAAAGAAACAAGAAAGAAAGAAAAAGAGAAAAGAAAGGAAGGAAGGAGAAAAAAGGAAAGAAAGAAAGAAAGAAAGAAAGAAAGAAAGAAAGGAAAGAAAGAAAGAAAGAAAGAAAGAAAGAAAGAAAGAAAGAAAGAAAGAAAGAAAGAAAAGGGAAAGAGAGAGAAAAGAGAGCGAGTGTGTGAAGTGTGTGATGTCCTGGACTGCTGTCCTCTAACTCCTGAAAGCAGCCTTAGGGCTCTCTGCACCTGTGGGACTGCAGCCCTCTTTGCCTTCTGCAAGGAGCCTCCTGCGTGCCAACTCCTCCTCCGCCTCCCCCAGCCCCCTTTGCTTCCGGAGTGGCACCGCTCACATCAGCAGCAGCTGCCCTTGGGGCACAGGCCAGGCAGCCTCTGGCACTGGCAGATCCCTGGTCCACATGGCTGGTTGGGTAATCAAACAAGGTGGCTGCAGTATCGGCGAGGGGCTGGGCTCCCGCTTTGGCTGTTGGCAGCCTCCCTGGCTAACCAGTCCACCAGGTAACAAGAGATGGGGGTGGGTGGGAGGGGAGGGGGCGGAGACGGGGTCCCAGGTGTAGCCGGCCAGCCAGAGGGGGCTGTAATTAGTCCCGCTTGTCCTGGACTTAATGTCCACCTCATTAAGCGGCCTTGCAAAGTGAATCAACGAGCCATAAATGGGATTTTTTCCCTTTTCCAAAAAGAAAACAGAAAACAATCAGGGGTTTTGTATACAGTAGACAAAGGCTCGAGCCCCAGATTCCTGCTTCTGAGAAGCCAACTGTTCCTGGTTAGACTGGGAGAGGCCAGGTTTGAACCCCTGGACAAGTGGGCCTGGCCCGCTTCCTTGGAGTTTCCAAACGAGATGTTGGCCCCTGGTGGAGCCGAAGGAGCCCATCCTAAAGAAGCCCAAGCTGGGAATGGAAACGGCTTCTGTGCCCTTTGAGAAGCTCTGTGCCCAAGGCCAGCTGCTGGGAGAGGAGGCTTCTGCAGCAGCTGAGCCCCATCAATGCTCAGAGGTGGCTTCCTTTGAAACATTAATTTGACAGATCCGTTGTCACTCCCAACAGAGATGCGCAGAGGAGGCTGTGGCTGCGTGGGGGGTTTGCATCTGTGTGGCTGTGTTTGTGTGTGTGTGTGTGCCTTTCTTTGCCTCTTCTCTCCAGGAATAAGGAGTTTAAGATGACAAACAACCTTGAAACTAGGGAAGGGCAGCAGCAGCAGGGGCAGGAGTGACCCGAGATTAGAAAGTGGTTTCAAAACCCCAAGTGTGATGGCCGTGTGATGGGTATCACACGGGGCATCGTGTCCTGTGGAGAGTAAAACCTGGGTGGAAGTTTCCATCCCCCAGTCGCAGCCTCCATCTTGACTTTCCTGACCTCACCCTGTAGAAGCAGAATTCCAGAGTCTTTACAGCTACATGGAATCAGGTGTGCCTGCACCTGGAAAGCCATTCCCATTGTACAAGGGGAAAAACTGAGGCCGAGGAGTCCAAGGAAGCCTCTCTAGCCATGGCAGAAACCAACACTTGGCCTCCATTCCAAACCCAACAAATTCTATTGCTTTCCTTGCTCGGCTCCAGAACCTGCTTCTTCTCCTCGTCTGCAAACTAGGTTTGGTTTGGTACCCAAAATAGAGAAACAGGGCAGCTTTTTCGGAAGCGAGGAGTGGGAGTGGGAGAAGAGGAGAAGGAAGGAGGAGGAGAAGAAGAAAAGAAGAAGAAGAAGAAGAAGAAGAAGAAGAAGAAGAAGAAGAAGAAGAAGAAGAAGAAGAAGAAGAAGAAGAAGAAGAAGAAGAAGAGGGAGAATAATAATAATGATGGAGTCCTTGGTGCTGTCTAAGCTTGGTGGTTTTCTTGCAGATGTTTCATGACCCAACTAGGGAACATCATCAGTCTTAGAGGGAAGTGTGGTTCGCGGGGGGGAGGAGGAGGAAGAGGAAGAGGAGGAGGAAGAAGAAGAAGAAGAAGAAGAAGAAGAAGAAGAAGAAGAAGAAGAAGAAGAAGAAGAAGAGGAGGAGGAGGGGGGGAGGAGGAGGAGGAGGAGGAAGAAGAAGAAGAAGAAGAAGAAGAAGAAGAAGAAGAAGAAGAAGAAGAAGAAGAAGAAGAAGAAGAAGAGGAAGAAACAACAACAACAGATGCCTAGAGGGTCCTAATTTAGGAGAATTTGTGCCTAAAGACCTCTGTGTGTGTGTGTGTGTGTGTGTTGTGGGGAAGAAGAGGGAGGGGGAAAAGGGAGCCAAATGGGCCCGAGGAGGAATGAGTCTATAACAAGGCGGAGAATTTATGCTCAGGCACGAGTTGGGTTTGACATGGGGATAATGAAAAAGCGTAGGTCATTGTGGATGACTTAAGCTTTCAGCAGCGGAGGAAAATGTATGAAATGGGAGCAGCATTACACGCTTGGCAGCTCTGCACATCTGCAGCGGGACAAGTGAAATACAGTGGGGCCATTCTTTACCATAAACTTGTGGCCGTCGGATTTGCCGAGCCTGGAGAAGGTTGTAATTACACTGACAAGACAAATCAGCAATATTTAAATATTCATGAACAAAGTCTGGGGTGATCAATCTATCTTTATTGTCCTTCCATTCAGCTTCTGTAATAAATATTTTTTAAAAGAGAGGGAGAAGGAGGTGAAGCTGCTCACTTCCTCCTTCGCCTCCCCACCCCCAACTCCTTGATGAAGGAATCCTGAGATTTGGAAGGGAGAGATTGGTGGTCACAGCCTGGATCTTCTCAGCAATCCCTTGAGAACTTCTCCTGGGCAGCTGCCTGGATGGAGAGCAGCAGAAGACACCAAAAGAACAACATCCCTGGATGGAAAAAAACTTTCCCTATTCCACAACCTGTTGATTGGCTACTCCAGAAATGAGGTCTATCTCCAGAAGAAGACAAGTCATTCCCTAAAAGTAGCCAGGAATCTTTCTTTCTCTCTCTCTCATGTTTCCATCCTACAATTGTTTGAACCCAACCAGGAGTGGGATTCTACCAGTTCGCACCTATTTTCTAGAACCAGTTGTTAACATTCTAAGCAGTTCGGAGAACCGGTTGTTAGAAGAAATTACTGGGCTAATCCTGTACGGAAGGCAGGAAGGAAACATTCTGGTGTTGCTTACAGAAACTGCCTCTCTGTTAACCCTTATTACATTCTTGGCAGGACTGGACTTCCTGTCTCAGGAACTTCTCTGGAGTTTTTTTTCCCTCCTTTGCTGGTACTTTGCTTGTGTGGAGTGACCATTCAAAGTTACAATGGCACTGAAAAAAGTGACTTATGACCATTTTTCACACTTATGACTGTTGCAGCATCCCCACAGTCACGAGAGGCCAGGCGAGGGGATGCATGCTTCGATGTGAGTGATATTGAGTTGGCCATGCCCAGCCAATAACATGACCACCAAGCCACGTCCACCAGTCACATGACCACCAAGCCACACCCACCACCTAAGCCATGTCCACAGAACCGGTTGTTAAAAAAATTTGAATCCCACCCCTGGACACCACCTTGTACTCAAAGGCCGACTAAAATGCATCTCCAGCCCTCTTGGAGACCCCCTGAGCTCATGATCAGCTTCTGGCCCCAATAAGCCACCTTGGCTTCTGGATCTTCAGAGTGGACCTTATTTTTCACCCCCTTTTTAATGATGTTCTTATAAATCCTGAGGTGTATTATTTTCACCACAGTGATGTTTTTACAACATTAATTGAAAATTATTGGCATTCCACCACTTAGATAACTTAGATTGTTGCAGATAAAGAAGAAGGAGGAAAAAGTACGACCATCCCTATTAGTAACAATTTGGGATGTCAATATTGCAAGCATAAAATGGTTTGTCTTTTCTACCCCAAGTTGAATATAATAACGTTGAATAAAGAACCACTGCAAATGGCTTCCAAGTATTCGCTGCACAAGAAAGGTTTCCATTTTAAGCTGATTACTTAGTATTAAAAGTCTGAGGGACCCTCGGTGCTCTCTGAGCTTGGTTGTTTTCTCACCGACATTTCGTTACCTGAACTAGGTAACATCACCAGTAACATAGTGACTAGCACTGATGAGGTTACCTAGCTGGGTCATGAAACGTCTGCGAGAAAACAACCAACCACAGAGAGCACCAGGGACGCCCACATGTCAACCCTGAGCTACAAGTGACCCCTGGGCCCTGGTGGGCTTGGTCCCTTGACCACAGATGGGCCTCCCTCTGACCCCCCCCACCCCCGGTCTTGGCTGCAGGTGACCATCCGTACGAGTGCGAATTCTGCGGGAGCTGCTTCCGAGACGAGAGCACTCTGAAAGGACACAAGCGCATCCATACCGGGGAGAAGCCCTACGAATGCAACGGCTGTGGGAAGAAGTTCAGCCTGAAGCATCAGCTGGAGACCCACTACAGGGTCCACACGGGTAAGGGGACCGCCAGCCCTGCCCCCACCCCCACCCCCAGGCGGCTTGTGCATGGCGGCGCTGGGCGCTGGCAGCCGGCAGCTTTTGTAAACAGCCGGTCGATATTCAGATTGCTTTTTCTGTTCATTGCTTCATTATCCCCTCTGCCTGGGCACGGAAGGGCTGTTGATACCCAGGAGAAGCCCCGGCCCTTAATTACTGCACTGAAGGAAGAAGGCCCCTCCGCTCTCGGGCCAGCTGCAGCCTTTCGCTACCTGGAGGGGCTTTCCGGGGGAGACCCCCAGCCCAGCTGGCTCCGGCCTGGGAAGGCAAGGAGTAGCGCCCGACAGGCCCACGTAAGGCCCAAGACCAGGTGGCCATTCTCTCTGACTCTGTTCTGGCTGGGGGTCAGGAAAAGGGTTCCCTCTGCACGGTTGCAATAACTTGAAACACCCCACCCACCCATGATTCCCCTTCCTCCTCCTCCTCCTCCTCTTTCTCTTTCTTGTTTCTCCTTCCCTTTCTTCTCCTCCTCTTTCTTCCTTTCTCCTCCTTCCCCTCCTCCTCCACCTTCCTCTCTTATTTCCCATTCTTCTCCTTCTTCTCCTCTTTCCTTTCTTCTTTCTTCTTTCCCTTCCCCTTCTACATCTTCTTCTCCTTCTCCTCCCTCTTTTCCTTCTCCTTCCTCTCCCCTCTTTTCCTCTTTCCTCCCTCCTTTCTTTCCCCCTCCTCCCTCCTCCTCCTTCCTCTCCTTCGAAGAAGCCCTTTGAGTGCAAACTCTGCCACCAGCGGTCCCGAGATTACTCCGCCATGATCAAGCACCTCAGGACCCACAACGGAGCCTCCCCCTACCAGTGCACCATCTGCCTGGAGTACTGCCCCAGCCTTTCCGCCATGCAGAAGCACATGAAGGGCCACAAGCCGGAGGAGATCCCGGCCGACTGGAGGATAGAGAAGACCTATCTCTACCTGTGCTACGTCTGACGGGAGGAGGAGGAGGAGAGAAGCTGGAAAGGACTGGACAGAACCAACCGCCCCCCCTCCATGGCTCCCTTCCCTTTTCCTTTGTTCACCCCCTCCCCATTTTCTTTCTCATTTTGCTTTTCTATTGGCCCAGGGTGTGTGCTGGCCCCTCCTTTCCCGGCTTCATTGTCCTTAAGGCTGCAAGGAGCAGGTGGGGCAGGGAGATACGAGGGAGAGGGAGGAGACCCCGTTGGGGCCCCTCAAAGAAGCCCCCCCAAAGGAGCATCCCCCTCAACCCATCTCCAGCCCTGGCCGGCTGTGAAGTTGTCTCACGTCGTGGCCGTGTCCCCCGGGGGTGCCTCGTGGCTCTAGGGACTCCTGGGGGGGGGGAATGTCTAATTTCTCTCTGTCGGGGTATAAGCTGAGATCCAGTCAACCCCCTGAGCTGCTGCCTTGGTTTCCCAAGAACCCTTGGAATTGTAGCGCCATGAAGAGTCTCTGTTGGGTTCCCTTTATTTTGCTCCAATGCTCATCCCTAACACACCCGTGGCCCTCCTGGAAGTCACATCCACAGCAGGATGCAGTTTTCCGCACACGCATCGTGCCGATCCCCCAGATTTACACACACACACACACACACACACACACAGAGACACCATCCTCGCAGAACAGCCAGGGAGCCACAGCTGTGGGGAAGGTACCAGCTGCCTTGGGACACCCCAGGTCCCTCCTGGCAGCTGCTTGAGAAGAGCGAGGAAGAGCAGGGGGTGTCCTGGGGGGTTGTCTGCTGCAGGAGAGCATTAGAGCCCACAGCGCCAACCCTTTTCCCATCGATGCAACCGGTCGCGTTTTGGCCTTGGTGGCTGAAACGTTGCTGCCTCAAAGAATGAGACCCCGCCCCCAAATGTGCTCAGAATTGGCCTCCAGTTATTCCCTGGGGGCTGCACCCCTTTCTTCTGACCAAAGACCATTCTATGCATTTATTTTTTATTTATTTATTTTGAAGCGAGAAGGGAGAGAGGGAGGAGGAGGAGGAGGAGAGAGGCAGCATCAGTTTGCACATTGGCCAGCTTGGACGGTCGGCCGTGTCCGAGCAGAGGAGAAATCCAAATGACAAGGCTTAGGGGAAACCCAGCGGCTGCTAGAGAGGCCCCCGATCCTACCCTCTGAGGCTTTGGGGAGCTCTGTGGAGCCCCTGTTCTCCAGCCCTTCCCCATTGACTTCCATGGGGGTGAAAGGGCTGTGCTTTCTCCTGGTCAACAGCCTCGGTCCCACTCCTTCCTCTTGTCATAACCACAAGACAAAGTCCATGGAAGTCTCAGCTCCATTCACATGAAGCTGGAGAGAACCTGGCCATCAGTGGATGGAAACCAACCCAGATTAACTTCCATTATTCATGGGGATGGGCTGTCTGAAGGTTCTTACCACCTGTAGCTGATCCTGGTACCTGGGTTTGAGGTGTGCAGTGTGGAGAACTCCTTGCAATCTTGACTTCTGCACATGGAGCAGCCTTCTTGGTCCGTGGAGCTGTCCAAGGTTCAACTTGGATCTTCCTTCTGCCCAGAACTGTCATGATCTCTGCCTAGTAAACATGGGGATGAATGGGCTAAAGAGGCAGGGGAAGTTCAGCCTTGTGCCTTTTCTGCTCTTTGTGCATCATTGGCGGCCAGATAAATTGGCTGGGCAGGTCTGACCCAAAGTTGAGAGTCCCACTGAAGTGCCACTTCCTCTTCTCGAAGGGTGGAAGACCAATTCCCAGAGATGTAGGAGCTAATGCTGTCTCTGTACAAGTGTGTCTCCTGGCAGCCACCTGGGCTTACTGGGGAGGCTAGAGAGCCATTTGTCCTGAGTGTCCACCTTACAACCATCAGCAAGAAGAACGTGTCCACCTTGTAACCATCTTTCATGTTCCCAATATTTCCTTCTAGGGAGGATCTTCTGTTTCTGCTTTGCACATAGCAACATTGGCAAGAGGACGAACGGTTCTTATATAGGCCTATCTCTTGGTTGTGGGGTCATCTCCAGGACTCTCTTCCAGCTCACCCTTCTTTCTGCTCCAGGGAAGTTGGGCAACCTGGGACTTCTCCCTTCCCCTCCAAAATCTTAGGTTAGGGGCAGCTTCCAGAGCGTTTCCCAAAATAGCCACCAAATTGCAATTTGGCAGAAGGAAGGAAAGGAAGGAAAGGAAGGAAGGAAGGAAGGAAGGAAGGAAGGAAGGAAGGAAGGAAGGAAGGAAGGAAGGAAGGAAGGAAGGAAGGAAGGAAGGAATACAGGTCTGGAAGAACAACTGTTGAGTTGACTTCATGTCCTTGATTTAAGTGCAATCAAAATTCAGTCCAATTGAGATTTCACTTGTCCCCCTCCCTCGATGTCCTTCTCCTGGGGTGCCCTTGCTGGAGGGCCACCTTAGCTTGAAAAGGTGTCCCTCCATCCGCTTGAAGCACTGGCTTGAGGCTTCTTTGCTTCTCCATCTAGACCCTTGGTGCCTTCAACCCCAGGGAGAGGTTCTTTCTCTTCTCTATTGCCCCCCTCCCCTCCTGCCCCACTGAACACCATCCCATCAAGACTTCTCTGGAGGCCCTGCCTGCCCGGACTTCTGTCCCCATCGCAACTGAGAGGGGAATGCAGCTGCCTTCCGTCTTCGTTGTGTCTTTGCTTTCATTTTGATTATTTTTGCCCCCCTCATTTTCGCACATTGTACTTGAAATGACCTCAGTTTCTTGTGACCTCATGAGCTTCTTTGAGTTGGCTTTCTGGGGGAGGGGATGTGGGACGAGTTGGGGGTTCATTGCTGAAAAGGCTGCCAGGCAGGGCTGGAAAGGAGAGTTTGCACCCGTGTCCAAACACAGCCGACAAAGCCCCATGGACGCTACTCTCCATGCCAGCCTCCTTGTTTCGTATTGATTGTGCATTATTATTGTTGTTGTTACTACCAAAATTGGTGTTTGTTTTTACGATTCAGCCTGACCTGGTTCAGAGATGATCTTGAAAAGCTACCTCTTTTTAAGTTGATGTTGTTATTGTTAAGTTTCTTGTTCCTATTGTTATTTTTTTTTGTAATTTGGCAGTTACAGAAGCACAGTTTTTGCAATATTTGTGGGGCAGGTGGCTTTGCAAATTTCACTTCAGTTCTCATCTCATGCTTTATATTTGCAAATTGTACATTTTATTTTGTCATTTAGCTGCTTTTATACATGGGGGGGGGGAAATGTTTAGCAAAGGAAGTGCAGATCCATGTGGCTCAAGCTTGACCACTTTAAGCGGTGTGGACTCCCAACTCCCAGAATTCCCCATACTAGCTAGGGAATTCTGGGAAGTGAAGTCCATACAGTTTAAAGTGGTCATGATTGAGACTCACTGGTATAGATGGAAGAATTTTAAGCGATCTATCTCTGTCCTATTGCTCCACACGCTTTCCCTCCTAAAATCAGACCCTGATCCTTCCTCCATGGTGGAAAATACTGAAGGCCTTAAAAATGGGGTGAGGGGAGAGAGAAAGAGTGATAAAAGAGACTTTATGTCAGAGGTCTCCAAACTTGGCAACTTTAAGACTTGTGGACTTCAACTTGAAGTCAACTTGAGTTGAAGTCCACAAGTCTTAAAGATCCCAAGTTTGGGGACTCCTGCTCTATGTCCTTGTAAGTCCAGAGAGTGGAAAATTTAGTGAAACCTCTAGCAATTTGGTAAAGAGAAAAGAAAAGAAAAATAAACCAGTTAAACTTGAATATGTGAATAGTTAAGTAGAGTTTTGTTTATAATGTGAAAAAAAGAGAGAAATGACAACATTCAAAGCAGATCTTTTCATGAACAATATGCAGTAAATGTACCAGTGTGACATTTGTCGGAAGCGGCCCCTGCAACCAGCCCTTCTGATGTGGCCCCAACCTTGTTGGGTGTTGTCTTTTTAAAACGGGGAGCGGGGGAGGTGTTTGAGGACCTTCTTCTCTTCCCTGCCCCTCCCCAAGCTAAAAGTGTTGGACTGATAAATTATTTCCAAAGTGTAATATTTTTGTAACCTTTGTTGGTCTCTGTGTCAAGCAGGATGTCGTTCCCCCTCCTTCCCTTTGTAAATGTGAACAGGAATACGTTTGCGTCTGCGGGTATGCGTTGGAAACCTAGTATTAAATAATAAATTCATGCAGTATTGTTGTAAAGAGTTTGCCATATCAGATGGTGATCATCTCGAGGCGGGGAAAGCACACTTGGGATCCAGGGTCTCTCGGTGGGACCCTTGGAGAGGACGGGTTGGAGGGGGGATGGGAAGGATACTCCACTGGTTTTGGGGAGCAGAGGGTGGCCGGACTCTTGGCCCTTGCCTCCCTCCCTCCCTCTCTTAATGATGGTTGGCTTTCTGCCATTGCTTGGCTTCATCCAAGCTGGCTTGGCTAGTGACAGGGTTGGTGCCATAAGAGGGGGAGTCACAAAATGGGACCTGCACAAACCAGGTGGAATTTGGGGGCTTTGGAGGGCTAGAGCCCCATGGATGGTCTGGGGTCCCCTCCTCTCTTCCTTTGGCCCCTTAACCGGCTGCCGTTCTGGCACCCCGATCTGAGCGCCTTACAGCGTGCGGCCATTCACCCCGCATGCCGCCAACCCCTTCCTTCCGTGGGTTTGATTTGGCTTCCCTTTGCAAGTATATATTCCTGGCTGTCTGTGATTGTTGCTTTGGGATTACATTTCAGAAACTGAAAGCAGTACAGTTATTGTGTACAAACCCTTGCCGGTGTGTGTGTGTGTGTGTGTGTGTGTGTTTCGTGAGTGTCCGTCCGATGGAGAAATATAACTTTGTGGCTTCTTTGTGGTGGGAAACAAGACCGGGGCGGCTTTCATAGTACGATCCTCAACACAACTTTGGAAAAAAAAATGGCTTTTTCTTTTTCTTTTTGTCCAGCTTCGTGCCTGAAAAGGAGTGTGTTTGTGTGTGTGTGTGTGTGTGTGTGTGTGTGTGTTCATTTCTGAGCATTTTGGGGAGGAAAAAGAAAAGAGGAATAAAATGCTGCAGTGCTTTCTTAATTAATGATTTGGTACCTTGGGGGCGGGTTGAAGGGGGGGGTGGGCTTGCTAGCTAAGGAATGTCATGGTATTATTGCCCCATCTTTATTCTTGGATGGCAAAATTTGGGCGCCCCCCACCCTTCCAATTCTCGGCCCACGGTTCCCTGGCACTGGTGGAAGGGGCTCCGTTGGTGCAAGACTGGGTGCCCGGGCCATGTTGCACTCCTGCCCCCTCCTTCCACCCCACAGGGCTGTGTTCTGCTTCAAAGCAACACCGACTTGCACAACTTGAAGCCCCTGCCAAAGCTGTCAATCCTTGCTCCTTGGCAGCGGCAGAGAATTAGTATAAAGCCCAATCAATGGGCAACTTCAACGCTTTAAGCGACTCTCACTTCAATTCCAGAGAATCCAATGGAATTCTTCTCCTTGCCCCGCCCACTTCTTCCTGGACCCCTCCCACTTCATCCTGACCCCGCCCTCCAGTCTCTAAAGGCTGCTCTCCCTTGATCCGCCAAGGGTTTTTGGCAGAGAAGGCTGGGGTTGGCTGGGGTGGGCAGGGGGGCAAAAGAGGGCCAGGGGCTGGGTATCTGTGCAAGCTTCCACTCTCCCCTTACCATGACCTCCCTCAGCCCAGGGCTGTCACTTTCTTGACAGGCGTCTCAGTATTTTGTGGGGCATCGTGTTTAGAAGAGGCATGGCTTTTTGGGGAGGGGGGCTCAGAAGCCACACCAAATCTCCATGGATGTTCATAGAGTTCAGATATCTATATCTATACCTATATATAATAGCACTGAAGACCAATTTTGTCCTTCTGGACCAAGCAAATTTAAAGCTTATTCTTCACCTGTTGTGTTTTCTCTCTTATCTCTTCATGTTGTCACGGTTAAAAGTGCCAGTTTGATCGCTTCATGTTAAAAGAGAAATCCTGTTGTTGTTTTTTGTTATTGCTGTCCTGGCTCGGTCTACCTCAGCACCTCCTGCTAGCCTGACTTAAGAAGGTGCCAGTTATTTTTTGTTGTTGTTGTCGTTGTCGTTATTTAGTTGGTTTTTCAAATACTGTGTTATGTATATATATTTTTTTCCTGTACAAAGTGCTTTTCTGTTAGTTCCTTTGCAGTGCAGCTTGTGCGTCTTGTTATAAGCTTTCTCTAGAGTCTTAGACGCATTTGAAAATACACACACACACACACACACACACACATAAATCAGTTCTCCCTCCATCCCCACCCCCAAAGAAAGTTGTGATGTCCCTTTTCCAGTTGCCATTCTCCCCTCCCTCATCTATTCTGTAAGGCACAGGAGCCTTGTCTGTAAACCTTCCGTGTTTTCTGGCAAGGTGGGGGAAAACACGGCAAAAGGAGTTTCCCCTCCCCCCAAAAAAACAATGTATTGCTGCAGGTTTTTTTTCTCTCCATTTGTCACTAAGTGAAGTTTGTGCCTTCTATAGCAAAGAGAATATTTTTTACATCCTACTAACAGTAGATTTTTTTGTAGTGGACATTTTTTGTATTTTTATTTATAAGTCTCATAAGGAAAATAGCAATGTTCAGTTGTATATCTTGAATCTGCAGTTAGGAAAAAAAAATACAATAAACTTAATTCAGTCGTTGATGCTGGTGGCTGGTTGTTTTCTTTTATTCTTTGCACTTTCATTGCTGGGATAGAGGAGTAATCGGTGAGTCAATTTATGATGTCATTGAGCTGAATTTATCTTCTCCCCCTCCCCTTGCCAACCCCCCCCCCCACAGCATCCAGGATTGGCTGCTGGAGGAGAGAGAGAGAGAGAGATTGGCTTCAGGGGTGGGATTCTACTGATTTGGACCAGTTCGGGCGAACCGGATGTTAAATTTGCACCTGGTTCACCGAACGGGTATTTGAACCAACCGGCTGGCCCTACATGCCCCACCCATCCCAGGAGTCTCCACACAGCCCATTTTTGATGCAGGTAAGGGCAGGGTCTGTGCAGAGGCTCTGGGAGGGGGGAAATGGGCCTGTTTCCAGCCTTTGGAGCCCAGGGAATCCTCCAGACTCTGGGGAAGGCGAAAAATGGCCCTCCTGGAAGTTCCAGTAGGCCACGCCCACCATGGCCACACCCACCGAGCAACTGGGCAGTGAACCGGTTACTGGGATTTTTAAATCCCACCCCTGACTGGCTTCATACACCACACCAAGCCACAACTGTGCTTCGTTGAACGATCCATGGTAACCTACTTCAGGTTTTCTAATCTAAGCCATTAAATCTGTCTACCAAACCAGAAATGGGACTGATCCAGAGCAGGTCCCAAAACCAAACCCAAGTCCAACAAAGGCTTTGTGTGATGAATGAAGCCCTTCATTTCAACACCCCAGATTTTCACTAGGCAAGACACAAATTCTGTTGCACCTGAAGCTTGGAGCATGGCTGTGGTTCCAGGAATGAATGGCCTACGGCAGTGTTTCTCAACCTTGGCCACTTGAAGATTGGTGGACCTCAACTCCCAGAATGCCCCAGCCGGTGTTGCTCTAGGAGTTGGAGTCCACCCATCTTCAAGTTTAATTTAATTATTTAATTATGGGGTTTTCACTTTCATTCAGCTTTAATTTAATATGTTTTTAACTAATTTATTTATTGTTGTATTTTCTTTTAGCTGTGAGTCACCCCGAGTCCTTTTTGGAGAGGGGGCGGCATATAAGTCAAATAAATAAATAAATAAATAAGTAAGTAAGTGACCAAAGTTGAGAAATGCTGCCATAGACCATTCCAAACATGGTCAGATGCTAGCCCCCTATTGCAGCTGGAAAGGAACGTCAATACTGATCCGTGGCCATCTTTCCATAGGGTCTGGATTACCAGAGGCCAGTGGTGAAATGCTGGAAGGTCCCAATCATTCTCTAAATCAGGGATCTCCAACCTTGGCAACTTTAAAACTTGTGGACCAACTCCCAGAATTCTAGGAGTTGAAGTCCACAAGTCTTAAAGTTGCCAAGGTTGGAGACCCCTGCTCTGGAGGGCTGTCAGTTCTGAAGCCCACAGTCTCCATCCAAAGAAAGCTAGAAGTCAAAACACCCATGATTACTTCTACGTCTGTCTCATGAATCATGGATTTATTATCCAAAGGAGAACCTTGCTGGCTTCGTGCCAATGACCTAGATATTTGGACAGATCTGGGGATGGAGAATGGAGTAAACAAGCTCAGAATTCTGAAAAGAATAACAGAGTTGGAAGGGACCTTGGAGGACATCTAGTCCGTCCACCCCCCCCCAGCAGACCCTACACCATTCCTGACAGATGGCAGTCCAGTCTCTTCTTGAAATCCTCCAGTGATGAAGCTCCCACAAATTCTGAAGTCAACTTCTGTTCCATTGATTTATTGCTCTCGCTGTTAGGAAATTTCTCCTTATTTCCAGGTTGAATCTCTCCTTGATTAGTTTCCATCCATTGTTCCTTGTGTGACCTTGGAAAATAGCTTGACCCCTTCCTCCTCTCTTGGGCAGCCCCTCAAATATTGGAAGACTGCTGTCCTGTCTCCCCTGGTCCTTCTCTCCCCTAGACCAGGGATGACATGATAGCAGTCTTCCACTAGACCAGCCATGCCCATTCTTCTTACGTTTTAGCCTCGGTGAGGCTTGCATGGTGCTTTCTCGAATGGCGTGGACCAGAGGTGGTCTTCAGCAGGTTCTGACCAGTTCTGGAGAACCAGTAATGGAAATTTTGAGTAGTTCATAGAACCGGCAAATCCCACCTCTGACTGGAGATTTTACAGTGTCCTTCCCCTGCCACGCCACCAAGCCATGCCCACAGAACCAGTAGCAAAAACATTTGAATCCCACCACTGGTGTGGGCCTTTGGCTTTGGGGAGGGAGAAGCAGAATCCGTCTAGGGAGGAGGGCATTTGAGTGGTGGAGAAACGGAGTCCTGAAACGGCAGGCATTTCACAAAATGAGCCACCCTGACTCAGTGGCATTCTAGGACAAGGGTTGGTCTGGGTTCGAGTGTTGGGGGGGCTTGCCAGCAGCCCACACTGTAGTTCCTCTCGGGGCCTTTTGCCAAGACTGTTCTGGGTGTATCTGATGCTCCCCAGGAAGCCGAGCAAGTTTGCCTCAATGAAAGTGAACTCGCTCATTTAAACCTGACTATAGGCTGCTCCGGCCTCCTGCTGGGTTAATTATCCTGTAGTTCTAAACTGATTGCTGTACACTACGCTTAAGCCCTCCTTTATTTATTTACTGATTACATTAACTGCGGCGCCGGCCCCCTTTTTTTATGGAGATGCAAACTGTACAGCCCTTTGCCCAACGCTCCCGCCGCCTGCTTGCTCGAAGGGGAGGGGAGGCACCCTGCAGCTACTCCACACACGCCCAGGAGGGGGAGGACCCAGTGGGCAGGCACTGCCGCTCCCTGCTTTGGCAGACGGGAAGGAAGGGTACCTCTTGGGTGGGGGGGTCTTCTGGGGGTCCCACAGTGGCCCAGCACCCCAAACCGAATTTAAAACATGCCCTGAGATGCCATCCATGCCAGGCCCTGGCAGGGCTGCCCCTTCTGGGCTCTCGGCTGCTAAATTGAAGACACAGACCTCTGACGGGATTTTTATGACATGAACCTTTTTCCCTGGGGGGGGGGGGCAGGAGAGGGGAGGAGACTTGCCCTGCCAAGCTGTGTAATCCCATGAAAATTAAAATGCAGTTAAACGTTAATTACGTGGAATCAATGGGGTAATTAGTGTTACTTAAATATAGTGTGCTGTTTATATTCAAATTATTTATGAGCATATATAGACAGTTTTCAGCTGCCCCATCCAGAAAAACATGCCTGGTTGGCCTCCTCACCTTTCCCCAACCACGCAAGGAAAAGAGCTGGGCTAATAGAACAAGGCAAGAAAGGCCATCTTTGTTTTCCTTTTTCGTGGCTTGGTTTGGTTGGCCAATGAGGAGGAATGGTTTAGCAGATTGGGCATGCCAGTCAGCCTAACAGAAGTTGTGAGGGATCTTGGAGGCCTTCTAGCAGGAGATCCTGTGCCATTTCAGACAAGTGGTGGTCCAATCTCTTCTTGAAAGCCTCCAGTGATGAAACAACCACAACTTCTGGAGGCAAATCCTTCCACTGGTTGGTTATTCTGTCAGGAAGTTTCTGCTTAATTCCAGGTTGCTTTTCTGCTTGGTTAGTTTCCATCCATTGTTTCTTGTTCTGCCTTCAGGGGCTTTGGAAAATAAGTTGACCCCTTTCTCTCTGTGGCAGCCCCTCAAACACTGGAACACTGCTATCATGCCTACTGCTTCTTTCCTCTAGACTACCCTATCCAATTCCTGCAACTGTCCTTCCTATGTTTTAGCCTCCAGTTCCCTAGTCAAAGTAACCAGGTTTACATCTCCAATGAACCCTCCCATGCAACACCTGCAGAGTCTTTTCCACTCGGTGTGTGGTGTGGAGTCAGCCCTTACGGTTTGTCAACCAAATCATGGTTAAATAACTTCAGCATGAAAAAGCGCAGGGTGAATTAAGCCCGTGCCAAATATACTGTATCTTTGCGCAAACATTGGCAAGCCAGCGACTTCTTTAGCAGGGCTGAATTTATGCACTCCTATCCTGAAATAAATGTCAGAGCATCATAAGCAAGACATAAAGAATGTCATATTTTAGAATAATGTCTCTTCTCCACCCTCCCACTCTGTTTCTTTGGCTGGATGATTTTAGGCCTTTCATTCGAAATACTATCCTCATTTGCTCCGTCTCTTCACCAGGCTTTTATTTAGCCTGTGTGCTATTTTGGATGGCTCATGTCAGGCGGCTGCGTTTACTGACCTCCGGTGAGGTCATCTGTTCAGAGAGGCACGATGGCAGAGAACAGCCTGTTCCTCCCACATTCCTGAGTTTTTGGGGGAGCCACTCGGAAGGATGACGGAGGGCCCCCCTCCCCATGGGAAGAGGAGCAGCGCAACATGGGAGATGGGAAGAGCTAAAGAAACTCCAGCTTTTAGCCAGTTGGCAAATGGAGACTAAACACTGAACACCAGCAGGCAATAAAGCTTTTGAAAGGTGCTCCATTTTGGAAGATCTGCCTGTAACCCCACTGCAACATCTCAGGACCAAATTTAACATCCCTCTGTTGCTTCGGAGACAATTCTGCTTCCCTTTCAAGCTTCTAGTCCTTTTACCTTCTGGTGCTACATGGTTTATTTCTTGTTTGTTGTAGCTGTCGATATGTTTGATTCCTACCACCCCCATGCTGGTATGCTGGGACCCTGGGCAGAATTTCTTTAGAACTTCACGATGGCTGGAAGATGTGTGTGATTGGAGCAGAAATTCCCTTTAATAGCGGATGAATCCTAGCGTATTTGTCCCCACAAAGCCTTTGTCTCTAGTTTAATTGCCAAAGCTTTGAAACCAGGTTGGAGTATCCCCACCTGGCACTATACCTTTGGAAGGCTTTTCCTGATTTTCTGTCTCATCCACTCTAGAGCAATTCCCACATTTTCTGGGCTGCAAACCATTCACTCAACCTGTCAGTCGTTGCCTATCAGGCTACCACTTAAACACTTCTAGTCAACCAGACCTTTTTTAAAAATTAATTTCAACTCACCACGCAAAGATGAGGCTGACTGCAAGCTTATGGGCCAAGCCGCCATCCTATCTTGATAGATGCTGCTGCTGCTATCATCCCTGTCCTGGTGGGAAACCAAGGATTGTTCCCCCCCCAAAGCCCGCTTGTCAATTTTGCATGACAATCCTGCACTCCGTTTCAAGGCCTGGTTAGCCAAATATATCTACTGTACAACATATCTCTGCTTGCAAGCCGTGGGTGCCAGCGGGACTGTGGCAGGCTCGGATCCCTCCTTGTCTTCGGAAGTTTCTAAGCCGCAGAATCTCTGGGCTCTGCCGCCACCGTGTGGGCAGCTCAAACACACAGCCCCCTCACCTTGCTGGACAGGGCAATGTGTCCACTCAGGGTAACTAGAAAGGACAGTGTCTTCCTGGCCAAAGAGAGAGTCCTTTCTCCTTCCAGGGGTGGCCGTGTTTCCCGTCTCCTCCCCAGTTCAAGCTGTGCTGCTGCCTGCAGGGAAAATCCGAAAGCCAGGAAGGAAAATTGTTCTGTGTGTTCACCAGTTCACAGAATCGTTCAATGCAAGGCTGGGGGAAGACAGAGCGATGCCCTAATCCAGAGGTGGGGAACTCTGACCCTGGTAGGACTTGTGGACTTCAACTGCCATGCTGGCTCAGGAATTCTGGGAGTTGAAATGCACAAGTCCAAAAAGGGCCAGAGCTCCTCACCCGCTGCCCTCATCCAACACTTGTCCAGTTCAGGAATGCACACAACAGCCTCTGTTTCAAATGTTCCAAGAGGGGAATCCAACTATTGCTATGCATCTCTTTCTCCTTGATTTATCACTTGCATCTTTTATGTACACTCAGAGCTTCTGCACCAAAGACACCTTCCTTCTGTGTCCAATCCCACTTGGCCAACAAAGAATTCTATTCCAGGTGGACCTTCTTTTCTGACATCCAACCATGGATCCCCGCTGTCAGAGAGGGCAATGGAGAGATGAGGCCTACGAGAGTCACTCTGCTACTGAGCCGGAGGGCTCCCTCCATTTGCCACTGGCCTCCTGCTGGGCTGTGGTCCTCAGCAGGTGAAGGTTTTTGGTCAGGCTTCTCCAGACCAAACACAACAAACACTTCCAACCGGTCCTTTCCCGTTTTTCCTGGCAACCCCTTCCTGTCTGCCCTTTGGAGATGCTCCATTCTAAATGCAGGTGCTGAGAATTGCACACAGTTTGACCAACACAGAACAGAGAGGACCTCTCAGGAGGTGTAACTTATGAGACAACTTGCAGAAGAAAAGTCCTGGTGGGGAAAGGAAGAGAAGGGGAGGAGAGACAATGCTGATCTCCATTCTCCACTGACCCACCTCTGGTCCATGAACCAGCCATATGATCATGGAATGGAATGGAATGGAATGGAATGGAATGGAATGGAATGGAATGGAATGGAATAGAATAGAATAGAATAGAATAGAATAGAATAGAATAGAATAGAAAATAGAATAGAACAGAATAGAATAGAATAGAATAGAATAGAATAGAATGGGATGGAATAACGGAGTTGGAAGGGACTTTGAAGGTCTTCTAGTCTAACTCCCTGCTTTGGCAGGAAACCCTATACCATTTCAGACAAATGGTTATCCAATCTCTTCTTGAAAACTTCCAGTGTTGGAGCGATCACAATTTCTGGAGGCAACTTGTTCCATTGATTAATTGTCCTCACTGTCCTTACTTCTAGGTTGCTTCTCTTCCACCTGTTGCTTCTTGTCCTGCCTTCAGGTGCTTTGGAGAATAGCTTGACTCCCTCTTCTTTGGGGCAGCCCCTGAGATATTGAAACACTGCTATCATGTCTCCTCTAGTCCTTCTTTTCATTAAACCAGCCATACTCTATTCCAGCAACTGTTCTTTATATGTTTATATGCTCTTCTCTGCACTCTTTCTAGAGTCTTAACATCTTTTTTACATCATGGTGACCATAACTGGATGCAGTATTCCACATGTGGCCTTACCAAGGCCTTATAAAGTGGTATTAACACTTCATGTGATCTTGATTCTATCCCTCTGTTTATACAGTCTAGAACTATTTTTTTTGTAGCTGCAGCAGATGACTGGCTCATATTTAAGGGATTGTCCACCAAGATCCCTCTCACAGTTACTACTATTGAGTAAAGTATGGGCATAGCATGTTATGCGAATAGAGCGTTGTGTTTTGTTCAATGGATTTAGATATTATGGCAGCCCAGCCTACAGGCACGAGAGCATCTCAGACACTGGAGTGCCAATGCATCCCATTTCTTGAAACTGTTTATGGTATATATGTACACTTCCACACCCCTCGTCACAGCACCAGGAAGTACCCGGTCGATGTGTCGATTGGATTTGTCTGTTGAAGCATTTGATGTTACATGAAGGCAGCTCATTCCAGTGGTTGTTAATTGCCCATTGTAGTGATCAGGTCTGTAGCAACATCGATCTTGCTAGGATCAATGGGGCTGATTTAGTGTCTTACTAACTCTTTAACAGGACACCTCATCAATAGCCAGCCACTTACAGATCATCAGTACATTACTGCAGGACCCACGGCCGAGACCCCACACTGGCACTAACCCACTTCCCACTTGCCTGTCCTCCTGAAAGGTTCCTGTAAGTCAGATATTTGATAGAACCAGGCAAAACTCAACCATCTGAAAAGCCTTCTGAAGTTATCTATAAAAGCATGATTTAAAAAAACAACTCTGTGGGGAAGAGTCATTGCCGAGTATTAAAAGTACTTACTTTTTACATGCAGACAGTTCCAAAGCTCTGCCACCTTCTGGAAGGGCATTAAGCCAGTGTTAATCAAGATTAGACAACAAGACCAATTTGTTCCAACTCTGTAGAAGGCACATTTATACTTTTCGATGCATTGATTTCCAATTCATTTCAGGTAAATTCCATCTCCACTTCACACTCCTTATTACTCATTCCCCCTTCCTGTTGAAAAATCTAGCTTATTCATGGAGGGTTGACTGTGGAGTACAGAATCCCTTCAGGGAATGAGCTCTTCTTGATGTCCAATGTATGATGACCACAAGCTGAACTATCAATGACACAAAGATCGGTTGATGTTGAGCTGTAACTTTGAAAAGATTGCACTATTTTGGTGCGCATACAAGTGTATCGGAAGTATGGCATTACATTGATTATGGGTTTGAGAACCTCGATCTTAGCATACTGCCAGAGACTCAATGCTTGTCATAGGGATGACAGCAAGTCCATATGATTCACAGGGGAGGGTAGGCGCTGCTTTGGAAGGCACAACTTTGGTTCCAGGGTAGCACAAGGGCTTGGAAGCAGCCCAGCAATTCTGTCTGAAGCTCTGATTTGTAAGGCAACAGAAAAGGAACATAATACACAATACATGGCAGGTAATTGTATTAACTGAAATGTGATTCTGTTTTAATTCAATTTCAATTAAAATGAATCCAATTCTGTGTCGGACTTAATGCCAGCCCTGCTTTGGAATGCAGTCCCTGGCCTTCAGCCTAAAAATGTTGCATGCTCAAAATTATAGCTGCCAGGAGATATTTTAGCAGGAGCCCACCCTGCCAGGACTTCCATGCACTCACCTGGTACCTATAAAAATATCAGCTGGTATTAAAGCTGCATTCCCTGGCAAGGCAGATTATGATACGTGCAGCTTGTGACAGATTTCCCTTCCTCAGCATCTGTTGGTGGTGCATTTCGAGCGCCTTCCTCCTGGCAGGTCCTGGCAAACTCCTCCTCCTTCATTTTCCAGCTGATGCATGCCTCAGCTGGAGCCCTGACCTTCTGGGATGAACGCAAGATGTAGAGGGACTGAAAGATCAGCTTTTGTGAATAACTGATTGTGAGAAACAGTTGGATGTGACTAGCATTCGCTTCCCAAACAGATGGATGCTTGGATGACGGCTTGTCAGCAGTTGTTCTTCAGAGGCTTGGTTGCCACATATCCCAGGAGAAATACTCAAGGACTTGCAATGCCAACCTTTCTCCAAAGCCCTGAACCAACCGCCAGAATCTCTAGTCACGTATGAGAGTTAGGGGTTCTGGACTTAATGTCCCAGACAGAGGAAAGGCTCTTCTAAGGTAGACAAAATGCAAAGTTCTCATTGATCAGAAATTGAGGGTGAATCTGAGAAAATGTTTGTCATCCAAGAGAAGGGCAGGAGCTGCCTATTTCTTATATCTTGCCAAATAGAAGTCTGTTTTGGCATCAAGTGGCCATTGACTGGGAGGCATCTAATACAAGGGTCTTCGAACTGGCAAGTTTAAGACTTGTAGACTTTAACTCCCAGAATTCCTGAGCTAACATGACTGGAGGAGGGATTCTGGGAGTTGAAGTCCGCAAGTCTTAAAGCTGTCCAGTTTGAAGACCCCTGCTCTCTCTCAAAGGTGCTTTTTTTAAAAATTACATTTATATGCCACCCTTCTCCGAAGACTCAGGGTGGCTTACAATTTTTGGGATACAACCCAGTGCGCTCAGCAATAGCCTTCATTGCATTGTATACGCCTGCTTATTACTAAGCGGCATTTTACAAAGTCAGCTTATTGCCCCCAACAATCTTGGGTCCTCAATTTACCTACCCTGAGAGGATGGAAGGCTGAGTCAACCTTGAGCCTGGTGGGATTCGAGCCTGCAGTAATTGTAGACAGCTGGAACTTAAGTGTTAGGCATTTAACAGCCTGCACCACCAAGGCCCACCTTTTTCAAGAGGCAACTGGACTTTCAGGTCCAGAAAATCCTGGTTGCATCTTGAAAAAGCACCTTTGGGACAAGACTGACCTGGATGACTGACAACCTCCATAGACGCTTGCTCTAATATTTGCCAAGTGGCAGAGAGGCAGAAGGGTGGGTGCCGAGTCCTAACAGAGCTCAGCTCCTGTCTCAGATCCTTCCATGCAGAAGGAGGCATCTATTTCTCTCTAGTTTTCCTTCTCTTGAGCTTTGTGTGGTCTAAAGTTCACGTGGCTTTTACACCCCTGCTTAGCAACACGTGGTGGGATAGATGCTCCGGTACCTATTAGCTTTAGTTTCTGGAAGGTTTTTGTTTTTAAGGATCAAGAGCCCTTCCCTGCCATGCAAATCCACTTGCTCTGTCCGTGGTGCTGAAAGGATCCCCACCTAGCCATACACTTCTGACTTGAGGAAATGTATGTCAAGCCGGAGGGGATCGGGTGATATGGGATCGAGGTCCTTCCTTGCTCTTGCATGTGAGACGTTTTAGCTTACACAAACTTTAATATCAAAGTAGCCAGGTCATCCCCAAATCTTTCACTGCTGCATCTTGTAAGGAAGAAAGAAGCAACGGATGGGAACTAATCAACAATGGACAAGAAGCCGTGGATGTTAAGGTTGGCAGTGGAGCTGCTGATGGTCTTTCAGAACAGGAGGAGAAATAGTGGTCAAATACAATCTCAAATCATTTACATTCCAGAAAATTATCAAATTTTCTGTATTGATTTCAACAGAATTTGCTCTGGCACAAAGCAGACATCTTCCACCTCCCTCACCCCAAAGCAGCTTCAGGCCTTCTTCCTTTTGAGATATTTTTTTTCTCTCTCTCTCCCTTACGATGTAATATTGTTGCTTTCAAACTATTCAGCCTGTTCAAGACTATTTATTCATTTCTTTACTTATTTATTTGTACAATTTCTATAGATGCCTGTCTCAGCCAAGTAACTCTGGGAGGTTTACAGTTCTGAAGGTAATTCCTTGAATTAGCCATTTAAATAAGCATTTTATTTCCACTCCAATCAATGCTCCCTTTAAGAACAGCTGCAACAATTTACCTCTGCTAGATACTCAACAGAGAAGTTTTCTCTGATTCTTCATTTATAAGCTAAGTAATCCGATCCTCAGTTCTTGGATATGTTCGCTTTAATTCTGTTTATTGTAGAACAGATAGGAGCACAGCAAGAAAAGCAGCTGCCCATTTTACAGGCAGGCCGATTGACGATATTAGTGCAAATAGCCACACAGAATATAAATGCTGTTGAACACTACTTCAAAACACACTTCAACTTTCTATTACCCATCTTGGGGATTGAAATTCACGGAAAAAGAAATAGTTCCCAGGGAGCAAAATTTCCCTTCTTAAAGAGATTACACAGATAAAGACAAGAAGATGCAAGGGACATGAAGTCCTTAGAAAAACCTAACTTAAAAAAAACATGTAAAAACCTGGGATAAAGAGGTTTGCAATAACCGGTACTTTCTCCTCAGCAAGACAGATTGGGGTTTGGGGCTTTATGGAGAACCTGAAAGTTGAACCAATATTCCTTCCTAAATTGAGAACCAGGGGCTCCAAAGATTTGCAAAAGGCTCATGGCACGTGGTCTCCCTGGTAAGACGGGCGCATCAGGCATACTGCCAGATGGACCACAGTGTGCCAAGGGTGATGCTGTAGGCCAACACTGCCACCAAGTAGGCACGGAAGAGGAGGACATCCAAAACGTAGCCCACCTGCAGCCACTCGCAGGCAATATCCCGGAATTCATCTCGCTTCTCCAGGAACTGGCGGATGGCTGCGATCTCTTGCAGGATGTGCGCCACGGACTCTGGGTTCTGGCCCTGCAGTGGGGATGTGGCACCCCCCGTTCTGCCTTCGTAGTCACGGGTGGCATCACAGCTGTAGTGGTTCAGCTTGGCTGGAGGAAGAGGATGGAGGCAGAAATTGATACGGCTGAATCAGACCCAGAGGATGCAGACGAGACCCTCCCTGCACGCTGAAAAGGAGGCTCAGTTCTTTGCTTACTTAGCCCATCACAAACATTCAAGCCCTCTCTAAGAGGTTTACAGAGTCAGCCTCTTGCCCCCCCAACAATCTGGGTCCTCATTTTACCCACCTGGGAAGGATGGAAGGCTGTGTCGACCTGGAGCTGGTCAGGTTCGAACTGCTGACAGTGAGAAGTGAGTTAGCCTGCAATGCTGCATTCTAATCACTGTGCCACCACGGCCCTTCCTTCCTTCCTTCCTTCCTTCCTTCCTTCCTTCCTTCCTTCCTTCCTTCCTTCCTTCCTTCCTTCCTTCCTTCCTTCCTTCCTTCTTAGCTCTTAGGCTTATATACCGCTTCATAGTTCTTTCCAGCCCTCTCTAAGCTCTTTACAGAGTCAGCCTCTTGCCCCCCCAACAATCTGGGTCTTCATTTTACCCACCTTGGAAGGATGGAAGGCTGAGTCAACCTTGACCCTGGTGAGATTCAAACTGCCAAATTGCAGACAGCCAGCAGTCAGCAGAAGTAGCCTGCATTACTGCACTGTAACCACTGGTCTATTTCTCTCCACCAAAGAGAAATATTCATCCCAATATACAGGTAGTCCTCAACAATTGAGCCCAAAATTTATGTTGCTAACTGAGAAATGTGTTGAGTGAGTTGGCCCCATGTGCTAAGTGAGCCACTGCAGTTCTTAAATTAGGAACATGGTTATTAAGTGAATCTGGTTTCCCCGTTGACTTTTGCTTATCAGAAGATTTCGAAAGGGGATCACACGGCCCTGGGACACTGCAACCATCATAAATGTGGGTCAACTGTCAATCATATGACCATGGGGATGTGGCAATGGTCAGAAGTCCCTTCTTCCAGTGCCATTGCATCTTCGGTCACTCTATGAACGGCTGTAAGTCAAGGACTACCTGTAGCTAGGTTTACACACCTTACACAAAACTACCTTGTGCGTGAATCCAGCCAGTGGTGCTGTTTTTGACAAATCGTGGCTTAATGCAATCTGACTCCCACAGCAGGGGGGGGGCTGAATGACCAGGCTGTGATTGCAGACTTCTCACCTGTGCTGTCGTTATTCTCCATGTCCCTGGAGATGCTTGAACTCTGAGTGCAGGCGGGGCGGAACGCTTTCCTGTCTTGGATGCAGAGCAGGATGGTGGCCCGTTCTAGAACCCAGCGCTTCACCCAGTCAGGAACATGGGGCTGAAGGTCCTGTTTGTGCACCAGGCGCACTATGAGGATGGTCTCTGTCAGGCTGATGACCAGCAAGGCCATGCAGACCACAAAATAGATACCTGTAGGAGCAAAGCAGAGACTTCAGCAAGCCCTCGTTTCTACCTCAAAGTTCTCTTCTGCTGCTCATATCAAGGATCTTAACTTCTCCTGATTCTCCTCTATTCCAGCCTTCTCCCAGTTGATCTTGGATTTCAACTTGGGCAACATGTTGAGCCCCAGATATGCAATACATGTGAATTCCCCTGATCTTACCCATCATTCCCAGCACTGCTTCCTAAAGCAAGCCAGAAGACATTTTCCTCAAGCCAGTTAGATGGTCCTCTTGGGTTGCCTCTGACCACTGCAGGTCTTGGAAGGATTTCTTCTTTTCCTCAACCTCACTGAGTGTTGCCACTAAGTTATCATATCCCAGCAAAGAGTATAAAGGTATTGGGAGCTCTGGTGGCACAGTGGTTGGAACGCAGGACTGCAGGCTAACTCTTGTCTACAATCTGGAGTTCAATCCTGATGGGACTCAAGGTTGACTCCTCAGCCTTCCATCCTTCCGAGGTTGGTAAGACGAGGACCCAGATTGTTGGGGTCAAGAGGCTGACTTTGTAAACCACCCAGAGAGTGCTGTAAAGCAGGGGTCACCAACCTTTCAGACCTCAGGGATCACTAAATTCCTAATTTTAAATCCTGCAGACCACCAATATGATCTGTGTAATGACCGGCTGGGTGGGCATGGCTAGGTAGTCTTGTGACTGGGTGGGCGTGGCCAACTCAATGTCACATGTTGATGGGCGCCTCACTGGCCTCTCATCGCCCCTCCCCTCCCAGCCACTCCTCGCCTGCCCAGCCAGGTTCCTTAGGGCCCCAACAGGAAGCAGTTGTTGGAGCTAAGCAGCCCCCATGAGAAAGAGTTGGTAAAACAGCTGGCTCATTTCAAATTGGATCTGACCAAGAAGGAGGCTCGGCAGAAGCACCTCACTGAGGACTACAAGCATGGGCTTTCCAAGCAGAGGGAAGACCTGGAGGCTCAGAGGGCTGAGATGGTCAGCCAGGTGACTGCTTCTGTAAAGCACTATGGACAGTATGTAAGCCTAAGTGCTATTGCTGGTGCTGTTACTCTCGCACCTATAAGGGGGTCCCGATAGCAGTCGCAGGCAGCGTGTCGGACACAATGATTAGGAAAACGGAGTAGCCAAGGAGCAGGGTGATCTTGAATGAGACTCTTTCCCCACTATCAGGGGGCAGGTAGAAGCCCACGATATCCATGACCATTAGAAAGATACTGGGGAGCAGTAGGCTGACAGCATAGAAAAGGGGGCGCCTCCGGATGACCACCTGTTAGGACAGAAAGAGAGATCTGGAAGCTTTGGATGTTCTCCAGAGATGGGAAGGCCCAAAGCAAAACTTTCAGACTGGCTCAGTAGATAAAAGACCAACAGCTTTTTTATTTATACCCCACCCCAGCTGCAGCTTCTAGGCCATGAGAAGGATGGCTGCCCATAAACTGTGCTATAATTACTGTATCTGGTCAGGTGCTTATTAATTCTTTCTGGGACCCCATCTTTCAAGGTGTTGGTAACAACTTATAAAGCCCTATATGTTGGTTCAAGGTGTTGGTAACAACTTATAAAGCCCTATATGGCTTGGGTCCGGGGTACTTGCAAGAACGTCTCCTGCCATCGATGAATACCAATCGATGAATACCAATCGATATCCATCGATGAATACCAATCGCCCAGTGCGCCCAGTGCGCTCCCACAGATGGGGCCTCCTGGGCGTTAAAAGCTAAACACTGTAGGCTGGTGACCCCTAGGGGGAAGGCCTTCTCTGTGGGAGTGCCCACCCTCTGGAACCAGTTACCCCTGGAATTGCACCTGGCCCCTGATCTCCACTCCTTCTGCCATGACCTTAAAACATGGTTATTTTTACAATCCAGCCTGGATTGACAGGGGATCGGGGTTTTAATCTGGAATGTTTATTTGGCTGCAATTTAATATTTTTTTAATTGTTTCAATTTTTCTATCCACGCCACCCTGAGTCCTTCGGGGGAGAGGGCGGCTTATAAGTCCAAATGAACATAAACATAAACATCTTATCCTCCTGCCTCCAGTCTTTGGGGCAGTTCCTGTGCCAGTGGTGCTCCTGGCACCCAGTTCAGCTTCCCCTCCAATGCCCACCCTGGCAACTTACAAAGAACTTCATCTCTGCGTAGTAGTCATTGTCCCCAACACTGAACTCTCGAAACTGGCTGAGCACGTGAAGAAGTTCCCACTCGCCCTGGTTCATGAAGACACTCCTGTCATTTTTCACCTCCTCTGGGGTCCTCCACAAGGAGAGGTTGATGTCTCGTACTGAGGATAAAGAAATGGAAAAGGACGCCAAAGAAGAGTGGTTTGCACCAAGCACAGGCCTGGAGGATCAAAAGCCAACTGTTGACTTAAACAGGGTGGGAACCAGAGCCTCATAGCAAGTTATGAGAAGGTAGCCAACATCATCTTCTTTTAACAACCTCATAATCTCTTGTGGGGTGGAGTCTGGGCAACTGAATGGAGCTGAGTGTTTGCTGGCCAGATGCCTTTCCTGTCACCAGGGCTGAGTTTGGTTCAGCAGATACATTCTCATTATGGCCAGAGAGAGAAATATCTGCTTCTACCTAGGATTGAATACCTAGGACTGATTGTGAGGCGAGAGCTCCACCTTAAGGCCACCGCACCACTCCAGAAGGTAGCCAACATGTAACCCAGATTTAGGCTTTAGGATGTTGTGTGAATCCAGATGCCCATGTTATGGAAAACTGTCACAGAGAGCCTGACTGGACTCCTTACTCAGGTCACCTTGTTTTAGTTCCCTGGCAACATAGCAAAGTTTTGTTAAAACAGTCATGAAATTCCTTAAAAAAAAAAAAAAAATGGGCTGCAGCTCACCCAATCTTAAGTCATTTCAGTCTGTGATCACATGATTCTTTTTCTAATGGTTCTATGGTGACAATTTGAGTCTTGAAAACAGAATCTTTCCTGCATTGGACCCTCCTTTGTGCAGGAGACTGCCCTCAACAACAACAGCACACAAATTCTCCTGAGGCTTTTCTCCCAGAGCAAAAGGGCAGGTGGCTTCTCATTGTGGAATCCCACCAAGCTACAGTGGAGAACAGCCATTGCTAGACTGGTTCTCAGGGATGGGATCCTACCTGGTCAGACTGGTTGTATAGAACCGGTTGTTATGATTCTGCCCAGTTTGGAGAACTGGCAAATCGCGCCACTGGATCACCCCTCCACCCCTCCATGCCCACTCACTCCTTAGCTGGCATGAGCACCATCAAATTTGCCAGTGTTTGGTAAGTTGCCATTTTCCTCCCCCCCAGAATCATCAGCTGTTCTGCTGTGCCAGGAGATTTAGATTAGCTAGAAAGCAGGAAATCATTGGATCTAAAAGCAGAGCTGAACCTTCCTTAGGACTGAAGCTTCTATTTTTCAGTGCAGACTCAAGTAGCAGATTGCAGAATCATAGATCTCTAAGTGAATCTGTGATTCTGTGAGCAATTCAATCTGCTTGCCTGCTTTGCCTGCTTTTGGGTAAAAGTTGCTCTTTTTTTACAAAAAAATCAATATTTACATAAATATTTATAATATTTACATACAAGCCATGCCCAGCCAGTCACATGACCACCAAGCAACATCACAAATTAGACCACCCACCACAGAATCGATTGTTAAGAAATTTGAATCCCACCCCTGCTGGTTCTCTGTAGTCAAAAGGATTGTTTAGGTTGGATAGAGGATACTGACAGCTACCAGAGGTGGTTGACACCAGTTTGACCCTCTCCAGTTGGATTGTAGAGACGATTTGTTCCCCCGGCATGCAGGAGGCCCCAGGAACCAGCAATACAGCTGGTGACCTACTATTATGCAACCAACTGGTGAAGGTCAGAGAACAGTTCTGTACATCAAAGGGGAAGTTGTAGATGTCCAGGCTGCAGGCGGTCACTACTTGGACGGGCTTGAGGTTCCTCACCTCCCCATTGTAGAGGATGTAGACGTAGGGGATTTCAGGGGATTTGCCCACATCCACACTGCGGGCAACAAAAGAGGAGAAACAGGAATGCAAGAAAAATGCTACCCCGACAGTCTAACTTATAGGCAAATTCCTAAATGCAGAGGGGCCCTGGAACACCCCCAGACCAGCTTTTCCAAGGTGGAGAATGGATTCTCTCAAGAAATGGGACCTCAAAGGAAAACAACTCTGTTTTGCAACCTGCCCGCTTCCCATGAATTAGTTCCTGCAAAAGATCCTGTTTGAAAAACATTCAGATTGGGAGGAAGAGGAAGAACAAACAAGGAACATTTGGGGTGCCTGGTGGCTTCTGTACACCGTGTTGCTCTAAGGAAACGGGGGTTGGCCAGTGAAGTCATTTGACATTAGTAAATTGCTCTGGAAAGGGGAGGGGAGAAGGAGCTCTCCCCCCCCAAAGGACCCTTCTAGCCCCCCTCCCTTGCAAAGGCCTGGCAATAGCAGGAATTGAAGGCCCGTTGGCACCAGAGATGCCTTCTCGGACTCTTTCCAGAGGAGTTTGGCAGCTCCACAGCTGCCCCTCCATTGTCTCCACAAAGACTTCCTCAGAACGCCCAGCCCAAGAAGGATAATTATGGCTGTTTATAGTTTTCCATTCCTGGAACCATCCCAATTCCTCAGCCTTCTCTCCATCTGCAATGAACGGCACACAGAAGATGGAGCCGGGGATGAGCCAAGGGAAAAGCATAGCTGAGAATACTAAGTGCAGCGCAAGGCCAGGGAGGGGGAGGGAGGGATGGAGGGCCCACCAAACCACCTGGTTCCCCCTCTAACCTGCCCTGACCCACACCGTTGGCAGGGGAGGGGATGCCATGGAGGGTTTTTGCAGACTTACAACTCGTTGATCAGGATATCCGGGACCCAGATGGCTTCAGTGGGGACGGACATCTGGGTGATGTTGTCAAAGTCCTGGGGATTCCATTTCAAGAATTCATCGACCCAGTGCTGCAGGCCAGACGAGAAACAGGGGCAGGTATCATGTTTACCCCCCACATGTAGATGTTGAGCCGTTCAGACAACGCTTAGGTTGCAATCAGTGGTGGGATTCTACCAGTTCGCAGCTATTCACTAGAACCGGTTGTTAACATTCTAAGCAGTTCAGAGAACCGGTTGTTAGAAGAAATTACTGGCCTAATCCTGTAAGGAAGGCAGGAAGGAAACATTCTGGTGTTGCTTACAGAAACTGCCTCTCTGTTAACCCTTATTACATTCTTGGCAGGACTAGACTTCCTGTCTCAGGAACGTCTCTGGAGTTTTTTTCCTCTCCTTTGCTGGTACTTTGCTTGTGTGGAGTGACCATTCAAAGTTACAATGGCACTGAAATAAGAGACTTATGACCATTCTTCACACTTACGACTGTTGCACCATCCCCACAATCATGAGAGGCCAGGTGAGGAGATGCGTGCCACGATGTGAGTGATATTGAGTTGGCCACACCCAGCCAATAACATGACCACCAAGCCATGCCCACCAACTAAGCCATGCCCATAGAACCGGTTGTTAAAAAATTTGAATCCCACCCTGGTTACAATCCATGATTAAACAAACCATGCTTAGCACAAGGAGGGAAGGAGAACCAACAAGGAAGGAGATAAAGTCAAACCCAGGATGCTATCAGAGAGATGTCAGCCTCCTTACCTGCCTGTACCAAATATAGGTGGTCAGAACTTGGTTTTTTTCATCCTGTGGAAAGCAGAAAAACAAAGATGAGGCTAAAGGACTGGAAAGGAAGGTGTTGGAAGTGGACAACGGCTTTTCAGCGGGTGCGAATGCCATGGGGTGCGTTCCAGAGGAAAGAGGGTTTGTGGGTTTTTAAAACCAAGGACCAGCCTTTTGCAAAATACCTTGCTTGGCCATGGAAGCAACAGTGGATCGGTTTCAATCAATCAGAATAGAGATGGAAGGGACCTTGGAGGTCTTCTAGTCCAGCCCCCTGATTAAGCAGGAGACCCTATACCATTTCAGACTGGCGGCTGTCCAGTCTCTTCTTAAAAACCTCCACATCTTCTGAAGGCAAGCAGTCCCACTGAAATATCTGACTGCAAAACTAGCCAAGATTGAGAGGGAGGAAGGGAGGTTTTGCCGTTTTCCCCATGATTCAAGGCTGAGAGTTGGCTTTATCTAAAGGCAGCCTGCCTGCCTGCCTGCCTGCCTGCCTGCCTGCCTGCCTGCCTGCCTGCCTGCCTGCCCATCCATCCATCCATCCATCCATCCATCCATCCATCCATCCATCCACCCATCTGCCACCTCTTTGCTAATCATGATTGTACAGTTTTATTGCTGAACATCGGGAGCCCTTTGGGTGCTGCACAACCAGATTAACGAAATTAGAAAAAGTAGAAGTCAATGAAAGGCCATCTTAAAGCCTTTCCTTGGCATTTCTAACCAGCAGATTCTTTGGTAGGAGGAGAACCTCAACAGGAGAGCTCTCCGAGCAGCTGCCAGTCTAAATAATGATTCTGTTTATGAGGCCAGTTTCTGAATTTCAGCTTCGCAGCAGCCGGGAATCTCCACGAAGCAGAGGCAGCATCTTTAGATGCTTTCAGTCTTGAAATGCCTACAATTCCCAACATGTTGTATTTGCATTGTCCATTAAAAAAAAAAGATCTTAGGTGCATTGTAATAAAGAAAAGGTGCGGAAGTTTTCCAAGGGGACCTTTAGAACTAAACCCTGATGGGGCGTGTGACCTGCTCCCCACCCATGTATCCAAGGAAGCACAAAAACAGGGAGGGATTTCCCAAGGAAGGAGACGGGTCTCACCACGCTCAGAATGGCATAAATCATGATGTCGATGGCCACATTGGTCGTCTTCCTCCAGTTCCAGACCGGCCTGACATCCTTCTTGTAATTGGCAAATAAATAATCGGAGAGCTGGCGCAGGGCAGCCTTGCTTGAGCCGGATGCTTTGTTGGGTATTTTCTGAGAAACTGCAAAACAAACCAAAGCATCCCATTGGAAGGGCGCCTGATTTATTTTTATCCGAGTTCTTTTTCCATCTTTTCTCACCTAGCACTCCTTCCTGGCCTCCTAGTTCTTATTAATAAGGTGGGAGCCTCCTCCTCCTTCTTTTTTCTTAATTGTTAAAAAATACTTTATTAAGTACAAAAGATTAAAATATATAGACCGTAAAAAAAAAGAATGCAAAAAATAAGGGGAAATAATGAACCTATGAAACATATTATTATATATATACTTAAAGGATAGGAATTTATAAAATACTAGTTTTATTCCTCTTTCTCTTTGATTAAATGATATAAAGGACTTATCTATAAAAACACATAGTTATAATCCAATAATAATAATAGACTATTATGTATTATATAGTACAGATAACAGTTAGTTAACAAGGGATAGGAAGTAATTGCCATTTAATACCTTTTATGAGATATTTAAATCACTATCAAATGTATTAGAGAGAAATATGATTTGTCTTATTATAGAATGTGTGGTGATGTTTAGTTGTATGACTTATTATTTTTTACTCATGTATATTTGTATATTTTAATCTTTTGTACTTAATAAGGATGGGAGCCTCCTTCTATCCTTCCAAACCTTCTGTGCTCTTGGTCTCCTTCTCTCCTTGACCTCCAGCATTTAATTCAGAATCTTTTCTGTTGACATCATGCTCTGTTGTGTAGCACCACGACCTTCCTAGGTGAGTTTGGCAGGTCCTTCTTTGTGGTCTCAGTTTCTGTTTGACTGCTACCTGAACTGGGAGCCTTTTGCTGGTTCCCATCAACCCTCTGAGGTAGGCGGCCACATCAAGAATCAGACATGGTTGACTTTCCAGAAATCTTGACCTCTCTGCCGTGTCTCACACCCCAAAAATCGGGTGGAGTTATTTTGAGTTTCTTTCTGACACTCACCCCTTTTTCAGAGCCAAATTATCTTTTCTGCAAGTACCCCCATAATGGCTGACTCATGTCTTCCCCTTTCCTAAGACAAGGCCCCATAGTCTGTCCCCCCTCACAAACACACACACATTCTCAGTTCGGCCTGCCCTCCTTTCCATCCATGCTACAGTATAACTCAAGCTATGACACTAACAGTATCCTTTGACCAAAGCCACCAGGAGCCAATGTGCTCATTTATTGGCATTTAGACTGATTATTTTCTGGCAAAGTCCAGGGCATTTCTGCAGACTTTCTTATATGATTTGATGAAGATGGGGGTAAACAATCATAAACAACCACAAAGTCTGCACAATTTATCTCGGGAAAATGTTTCCGACCCAGAAGGATTCAACTTTGCGGCCAGCTGATGGGGCAACCTGTTGCATGCCATATTTGGCTAATCTTGTGATGCCCTCCAAGTTTCCAGAAGCCATTTTAACAGCAAAACAGTGGCTCTGGAGGCAAACCCCCTCCTGCAAGGCAACTCACAACGAGGGAAGGCAAGACAAACACGAGAGCTGGTCTTTGCAAGGCTTCTCCTCGTACATGACTTTCTACCAGTCAGGCACAATTCGTACCTTCTGAGCAGCTCCTAATTGGAATAGATCTGCCAGGGCTTGGGGGAAGCAGGCTCGGAGGCGGCTTTTCAAGCAGGCCCCTCTGCCTTTTCACACAATCCCTAATGCCTGGGAGTTCGTTTTGTGCACGAGCACACCTGGCCAGCTGGACGGCGAGACGGCGGAGAGGGCAGAAGAGAAGCAGCAAAACAAATTTGGGGATTCAGCAGACAGCAGACAGGCTGCCTAAACAGTGCAGCAGGACCTGCCTTTGTTAACGTCTCGATGACCCTTGAAAACACATATGCTGGGTGGCCAATTCTACAGCTGGTTGGGCTCCAAGATCAACTCTTAGATGCCTTCAAACACCCCCACCCCACCCCCATTATTATAAAGGAAAAGGGATCGCTTTATGGGCTACAATAGACGTCTCAGATAAATATGTTTTATCAATTCTGGAAGGTCCTGAGTCAACACGTTTGATCTTCTCTCGGAATCTACAAGTAGAGTGCCAAAACCAGCTGACCCCCTTCTCTGGAAGGATTTGGGGGTGGGGTCTCTGCCTCCATTGCTCAGCACCTTTTGAAGATGACAGTTACCATCTCTTCTGCCCCCATATTTTTGCATCAAGAGCTGAAGTGGGATCCATAAAGAACCTCCAGCCTTAGTTAGATCTTTATAATGCCTGGGAAACCAAGTCCTTTGCCCCCTGGAAAAGGCAAAGAGGCAGATTGCTGGCAGAAGCTGGACCACATGATTAAATGTATGGCTTCTGGGGCTGGCCCGGGTTCTTTTCTTGCCCTTGAGTGGCATTTGGGGGGATGTTGGGTTAAGCCAAGAAGTGGCAAGATCTGTTGCAAGCTGGGATCTTGTCTGTGAAGCTGCTTATGTGTCGCCATCTTGACTCCTCCCTCCGGTATGGCGTTGTGTTCATATGCAACAGGATGAGATCATGTTATGAGGGATAGGACAAATGTGAAGACATGGTTTTCCATTTCACTCTGTTCCCAAGAAACATGGTTTCATCAGCAAACAGAGCAGCTCAGAATGTTTGGTGTGCCATCAAATCAAAGTTTGGTGTGCAATCAAACATCTCTTGGCTTTAGAGTTGACTATTGACTCTTGGTGATGGGAAGATAAAGTCCTAAACACAATGATAAAAGATATACAGGTGACATGGGTGGATATTTCTCGGACCCCTGAGAACATAGAAAACTGTTGCCAATCTGGAAGATCATTCTACACAATGAAAGAAATAAAAACATACGAGATGTAATTTGCGTATCTCAAAATGTGTCTTAGGATGGCAACCAAATAAGCCCAATTGTCCACCAACTGTTAGTATTTTCCAGCTCCTCACGATTCTGTTCTTGTGGCTTAGCAAGATGAAAAGCTCCTAATGAACAGATTAACATTAGGAGCACCAGCGCATGGTGCCTACGGAAACAGGAAGTTTGAACAGCTAGGCAGTCATCTGTTTCTCTGGGCTCTTGGTATCACCCAGTGATTCATGCCAAGCAACAAGGAATTTAGGATTGTTTTCCTGAGTCCACTGGTTTCACACCTTAGGTTCACAAATTGTTGGTGTGTGGTGTACAATTTTTCATAACTTCCCAAAGGTGCAAAAGAATGCTTACAATGGAGAAGACAATTAATGGGATGCTAAATGTGAGTTCTGTAGCACTGATGATGTTACTTAGTTGGGTAATGAAAGGTCTGCAAGAAAACAGCCACGCACAGAGAGCACCATGGGCCCCACAGTGAGTTCCTCTTGCAGCAATGGTGAATTTAGGCTGAACTTTTGCAACCACTAAAGAACTGTGGTTGGGAATCTTCTTCACATCCACCAGGACCTTCAGTGAAAGAGTCTTGGTCCTGAGGAATCTACAAGAGTGTTTGAACCAAAAGTCTATAGACCATCTTGTTCCAAGCCTGGCTAGCAAATGGTTCCCTATCCTTGGGCAGGAGAGCAAGTCCAATCTCCTCACTTGTCCCCAGCATCTTTTCTTTGGAAGTAGAAGAACATCTCTGAACATGGAGCTCTACAGCATGGTGAGTGTCTGTTCCAGGCCATCCTTCATTAATAAGTCTAATCCTCCTTCCTCATTCTTTAGATAGAGTCCATCTCTGCATTTGGGAATGAGCATTTCCACACCATCTTGGATAACAAGAGTTTTACTTATTTTCCTTATTGGTTTTTTTTTCATGATGAAGAATATTTAGCACAAGCTCCACAACCCTCACCAATTCATTTTCACAGCATCAAGGGTTGTTCACCCTCATTCTTCTATCAACACTTGTCAACGTCCCTCAACTTCCGACACACAGGTGTGTGGCCGAGTTGGAAGACTTGGCCATCTCTCTACACAGACCCCACTTGTACAAATTCCTCCACACTTTAGAATAGGATAACAGAGTTGGAAGGGACCTTTGAGGTCTTCTACTCCAACCCCTTGCCTAGGCAGGAAACCCTACACCACTTCAGACAAATGGCTATCCAACATCTTCTTAAAAACTTCCAATGTTGGAGCATTCACAACTTTTGGAGGCAAGTCGTTCCAAGATTAATTGTTCTCCCTGTCAGGAAATTTCTCCTTAGTTCTAGGTTGCTTCTCTCCTTGATGAGTTTCCATCCCTTGCTTCTTGTCCTGCCTTCAGGTGCTTTGCAGAATAGCTTGACTCCCTCTTCTTTGGGGCAACCCCTGAGATATTGGAACCCTGCTATCCTGTCTCCCCCTCGTCCTTCTTTTCATTAGACTAGATGGGCATGAGGCAGGCATCCCATCCCTCTAAACTTTTGCTGGAGTTCCTTACCTTTGCTGTGCACTGTGGAAGCCACGGCTAGCAGGAGCAAGGAGACGCCCAGGGCAGAACGAGCCATGAATGCTTCCGAGAGGGTGGAAAGAGCTCGATTCGTCTTGCTTCTTCGGATCAGCTGGTGGACAGCAGAGCAAGCCTTGCAATTCACTCCCACCCCTTCCTCTGCCTCTCAGTAGAGAAATTAAATGTAATTAAGGAAGCTGGGAGTGCTTGGCTCTCCTCCTTTCCCGTTTTCACCCATCCGTCGGAGTTTTTAAAAAATGCATAATTGATGTGGCCATCAGTCCCTCTCCACTGCCTCAGGTTTCAGGCGGAGAAGATTCGAAGAGACTCACTCCCTGCCTGCCCTCCCCTGGCTGATGTCATGCGAGCTGATCCACGGATGGAGGGATCCTCTTGGCTGCTGCCTCTTGTGGAGATGGCCCCCAGGGGCAGATCCACGCCATGTGACAACCAAGAGAGGAGGTGCCTTGCGTGAGCCCTGCTGGAGGCTGCCTTGACAAATTGCTGGGGAGGTTTCAGCCGGTCTCTCATGAACCTCTCAAGGATGGTGCAGGTATATTGGCATCATCCCTGGCAGGGTTGCCCTCAGCTCCACACCACAAGAACTCTAATGAGGAAAGACCCAAGATCTCTGGTGGACCCATGATGGGTGCGGGAAGTGGCTGCCAGCCTGAAAGAGCCCCTCCGCCTCCAGCAACTGTCATTGGGGGCCTCTGGCTGGGCTAATTCACACTCCATGGGCCTGTGACTTGGAAGCCATGAAGAGGGGCTAAAGAGAAGGGATCTGGTGCCCTCCCAACCAGGTTCTTCTTGGCTCTTTGATCTTTTGTATGAGGAGGAGAGCAACGTCAATGCTGTTCTATCAACAGGTAGTCTGTCTCCTTCCCTCAATGTCTCTGGGGAGTTTTTCTGCCCAGGAACGTCCCTTCTGATTATATCCAGTCAAGAAAAGATCTGAGAGGCAGGTGGGTCAGAGAGAGAAGGTTGGCAGTGAACGTCTGTCACTGAGAGTAGACTTGAATCTGGACCTCCTCATGATCACCATACTAGCCTTTCCAGTTTGAGTCTTAGCTCTTCATGGCAGCCCACAGCTGTATCCTCAGGGAGGAGTCAAAAAAGCCAAGACTGGGGACTCAACTGTAACCCTGTGACCCAGGCTCTGCCCTTTGGATGTGTATCACTACGTCCACCACCCCCTGCAGTGGCCAATTCCTGCCTCCAGTGTGAAAATCTGGGCAGGAGAAGACAAGGATTGGTCAGAAATCCCAAGCTTTAGCATGACAATCTTGGAAAGTAGCTAAGGGAAGGAAGCACCAGCACCCAAGGTGAGGTTTGTCCTCTTGTTAATCCCTGGCAGGCAGAATCCCCGGAAGGGAGAGGACACAGGAGGGTGCTCCGCTCACCTCCTCTGTCTCCCTCCAGGTCCAGCTGCATCCCAAAGCAGCCCAGAGTCACTTAAGGGAGTTAAGAAATCAGTGTGTGCTACTGATGGACTTGGCCCTTGACTGCCAGTTGTCATGTTGCAGAGAGAGTGAGTGCAAAAGCAGTGCTAATTTGATTACCTCACTCTGTTAGCAGATAGAAAGCCTCCTCCCGGCAAAGTGGACACGGCTGGGCAGGAAGGTGGACGCTGTTATTGAACACTGATAATAAAAGAAAATGCAGAGAGTAGTTGGATCGCAGCTGGGCGGCTGTGATGAAGCCCTTGAAGGCATTGGTTGGGGGGACAGCCACCCACCGAAGAGCTGAAAGTTGAAAAGGAGCCTGGGAAAATTCATGGAGGACTTGACTGATCAAGGCAACTGGATGTGGGGAGAGTCTATGGGGCTTCTTGCCTATCGGAAGGCAATCTCTTCTGCTGACTGGGGAGCAGGTCAGTGGCCTTCGACCCTTGCTTGGAAATCCCTGAATGCCTCTTGTTGACCTCCAAGTGAGAAAGGAGCTGGAAAGGAGCCCTTGGTCAGATCCTGCTTCAGAGCTGGGCTGACCTTCTTACCTGCTTGGAGTGGGAAGTGCTAATAAATTTAATATAACAAATAAAAGGGGCAGCTGTTCTGATCAAGGCTTCCGAGACCATAATTACGCACATGCTTATTTTAAAAACAAGTCTTGTTTTATTGCAATGCTGGGAATTGTTTTCATTCCCAGCCGGTAATGAATCTCAAACAGTCCCTCGAGATGAGCACCCACCTTTCTTCCCTGTGAAGTGCTGCCAATAACAGAAGTGTCCGATGACCTAGAAAAAATAACCAACCAAAGTACAAAGAGCTTCAAGAATGAATCTGAACCGAACAAACGACTTTGCTTCCTGCAAAGGTTTCATCACCTTTGCCTGTCCATTATATCTTATGGGAGGGGCAATCACCTCCCAATCACCCCTTTTGTCTCAGCTGCTCTCTCCTTCTAGCAGTTCTGTGCACATCGCACTGGGAACAGGCTCCCCTGGGTCTTCTGCCTCACTGCTACCAGAATCCGAAGGCTCTGGAGTCAGCACCCCACTCCCAGATGGTCCTGCCCCATCTCTGCATTGGATGCAGGACCCTCGTCCGAGTCCTCTCCAGACTCCTGGACTGGTCCTCGTTCTTCTGCACAGGCTGCTGGTGAACCACAACACTGCTCTTCAAATTATTCATTCTAAGGTGGGACACACTTTCAAGGCTGAGTTTCCGTGCCCCACCTAATTGGCTTGCTAGCCTGGCATTTGGTATTCCTCCCCACCTCCCTGCCTTTGCCCCATCCATCTCCAACGGCTCACAGGATGCCCGGCAGAAGGGACGCCTGCATTGTGAGCCATCAGAGATAAATTGGCAGCCTCCGATCAGATTTATTTTCTGAAAATGGCATAATGGGACTTTATTAGTGCTCTAATCTGCTGTTCAGTAATTGGTTTTCCAGGAAATCAAAGACTCTCTTGGCATCTAGAGACTGCCAAGTGGAGGAAAGGAGGAAAGTGCTCTCCTTGGGCCATAACAAACTTTGCTGTCTCCCAACAAATCAGTCCATGGCTGAGCCGGATGGCCCAGCCGAGGCCTTCACACACCAGTGACTCAAGCTTATTATTATTTGGACTTGTATGCCGCCCCATCTCCGAAGACTGTGTAAGCTGAGGAGCAGCTTTGCTTCCCTCCCTTTGGCCGCCAAGCCAGGGAGGGTGGATCAAAAGTGGGCAGGGAGATAGTTATGGAGGAAAGTGGTCAAGACACAACGGCATCCTTCTCCCTAAGTTATGGTGAACTCCTCTTTCTCTTGTTACTTCTAGGAGAAGCAACTCAAGGTGACTTCAGGGCCTGGTTAACCATCTGGAAGAGGACTGAGCAACTGACACTCACTCCAGACAATATGGGAGCAACTCAACCAAGGGATTCGTGTGCTATTTGTGTTTGTCACATACAAGAAGATGCTGGAAGAACAGAACCATCTACCTTTGCCTCAAGAGGGACCATTTACCAGCCTAGAAGGGTGAGCCAACAGAAGACGGGCCATTCGGCTTCAATCCCTCCTACTCCAGTAGCTTCCACGTTAGACTCTATTGTCATCTGTTAGGTTTGGTACTGGGGCATCCCTTGGAGGCTAAGTTGAAGTTAACACACCAGGGGAAAGTGTGGAGTTGTGATCATCTCCATGATTCCACTTAAAAGTGGACTTACACTTAATCTTCTTCAGAGAACCCCTCACGTCCTGGAGGTGCTCCTATCTAGGCAAAACAAATACCAAATTTATCTTCCAGTTTTTTGTTTTTTATTAATTCACATTTATATGCCGCCCTTCTCCGGAGACTCAGGGCGGCTTACAATTTTACAATGTGCTCAGCAATAGCCTTCCTTCCATTGTATGTGCCTGCTTATTACTAAGCGGCATTTTTACAAAGTCAGCTTATTGCCCCCAGCAATCTTGGGTCCTCACTTTACGTACCCCGAGAGGATGGAAGGCTGAGTCAAGCTTGAGCCTGGTGGGATTCAAGCCTGCACTAATTGCAGGCAGCTGGAACTAAGTGCTAGGCGTTTAACAGCCTGCACCACCAAGGCTCTAAGTTTATAGAGTAGGAATAAAGCGTCAACCAAATCAGGTTTCTGACCTGCTATTTTTTCCTACTTTTGAGTGCAGGGTGTTTTCTACTTTTCTTCTTCTTTGTTCCAGGCAGGATGAAAAGAAAATGGCACGTTCTAAATCCTACAACGCCCAAACTCTGCCTTCTTGCTGTGCAACCCAACAAGACCAGCCAGAGCCAGACTGGTAGCTGTTTGCCACAAGATGAAACAGGAAATGGGTGCTGGCCCCTGGCATTTACAGGTTTGCGGGTAAGGGTTGGAATTGCACAAAAGGGAAGGATTGCATACCCTGTTTTCCCCTGTTTCTCGTTTCAGAGAAGGGCCTGGCCATTTGTTTCCAAGCCAGAGCGGGGTTTTGGGCAGGGGCTTGGCCAGGGGCTTCCTTTCCTGGCTGCCTCTTGGAGATCCCTGTTCTTGGGTGCAGCTTGGTCAAGGACAGAAGGTGAACTGTGATCTGCTGGGAATTCCATTCCAAGAATAACCTTCCTGCTTTTTCCCTGCTTGTTGAAATTCACATTCTTATTAGACCATGAGAGGAAGGGGGTGGGGGGGAGAGAGAGAAGCAGAAGGAAAGAAAGAAAAAAGAAAAAGAAGCAGAAAGGGAGTAAGAAAAGAGAAAGAAAGAGAAAGAAAGAGAAAGAGAGAAAGAAAGAAAGAGAAAGAAAGAGAGAAAGAAGCAGAAAGAGAGAAAGAGAGAGGGAGGGAGAGAGGATTGGACTAAACGAAAGTCTTCATAAATGCTTGTCTCATTCTGCTGACTTCATCCCATTCCACTCACTGAATTTCTTTCCAATTACTTTCTGAGAAAGTGGGAGGGGGCAAGGAATAGGTTTCTCTCCCCTCCACCGCCCCCATTTCCCACAGTGAGCAAAGAAGCTGTAGACAAGAGACCCCCCCAAGGCAGAGTCCCTGCCCCCCCCCCGCCGCCTTGAGATGGAGAGCAGCTTTCGGACGGGCTGCACGGTGAGCCATTCCTTTCCTTGATGAAGACAAGCTCCCCATAAAAGCTAATGGGTTTTTGAAGGATATCGGGCAGGGGACGATATGTTGGGCTGCGCCAGCCTTCCATTTTGTGGAAATTGACACAGCCTTGGGGTGGCATGCTACCAGTCGCACCGACTCAGCCAGGTCTGCGCACGCCACCTCCTTCTGAGATGGAGAAACAGACCAAGATCTCTGAGGTGCTGGGCACCGCATTGCAAATTAAAAAAAAAGACCCAGCTAAGCAGGAGTGGAAGGCCATTAACCACCCAAGAGACCTGCAGGCCAGCCTTTGCAGGTGGAGGAGCCCAGCTGGCCAAAGCCAGGTAGACTTGGCTTAAGGGGTGCTCCTCCCTCGTTCTGCTGCTGGTAGCTCCCAAGCTGCAGATGTCCCCACCGTCTCCTGTAGGGCCTCCGTTGCCAGGAGCAGTGCCGTAAATTCTCCATAATCCCAGGAGAAACTTCCAAACGATGACGAGCTAAAGAAGTTTCTTGAAGACGTTCAAAGAAAAACCAGAAAGTCCAGTTTGCCAGAAAGTCCTAAGCACGTTGAGGACTTCCTAACAGTGAGGACAATTGACCAGTGGAATAGAAGCTGCCTCCATTGAAAGACCTCCATCCCTGGAGGTTTTTAAGAAGAGACTGGACAGCTGCCTCTCTGAAATGGCATCGGGCCTCCTTGAGCAGGAAGGGGGCCTGACAGAAGACCTCCGGGAGTCCCTTCCAGCTCTAGTCTGATTGGTGGCAATGTAGTGAAGGCAGCATCTTGAGGCTGAGAGCTGCAGCATCCTGGGGTCCTGTTTGCCACCCATCTCTTTGCTCCAACACACCAGCTAACATGTTGCACAAGGTGGGGACCCTGTATCTGGGCGCCCGATGGCCACAGATGGCAGCCAAGAGTTGCCATCTTCTGTATCGCTTGCTGCCATATCCGTTTTCTTCTTCTTCAGCCCTGATAAAACAACTCTGGGGCGACTTATCAGCCTGGGATCCCCACACGGGGTTAGCAACTCAGGGACCCCACGAGGGGTGAGTAACCCTCTTTGTCATTGTAAGGGGAGGCTCTGTCATCCACTCCACCAAGATCCCCAGAAAGGAAGCCCCGGCAGGCCTTCTCCATGCTCCCGTGCTCCTTAATTCTTTCCGGCTTTCCCGCCCCCCCCACTACGGCCTCTGCTTTAACGTCTCTCATTTGAGGGGGGGAGGCAATTCTCAGTGGGCTAGAAATGTGGCCCCCACATCACTTCAAATGCTGTGTAGACTCTTGCTGGTCCCACAGGCCGAGTTGGGTGTGTGCGTGTGTGTGTGGTTGTAATTCAGTTCAGCGAAACGGAACCGGATTGTAAGTACTACGGGACATTCCCTGCAGCCTCCTGGATCTGATCCGTTGGAAAGCTTAGAGTATTTTGTGAGGAGAGACTGAGGCGGCGGTGCTGCACCCCGTGCTAATTTAATCGCTGTCATGGGTCATTTCCGACACTGATGGGTTTTGCTCCCATACGAAGAGGCAGCTCATCACCAGCATTTGGGGGGGATGGTGGGGCTGCGTTTTCTTGCTAATTACAAAGCCGTAAATGTCTCTTTAGGTAAATAACTCAGCCTAAAAGGAGCCGGCCTGGGACCTAAAGATGGCCGAGGCCTATTGCTGAGCAGTTGGAAGATACTCGCACTGAGAATTTGCAGGCGTTGCAAAGGCCTGGGTGGGGTTGGCTGTGGATTTGTTTAAAGGAGGAGAAGAACTTTATCCTCGCTGGCCATTTGTCTAGTCATAGATCCACTTGGGGACGAAATACCCCCATGGGACCCTGGTAGCGTCCCTCAAATTTCATTCCAAACTTCAACAGGGTCATTAAAGGATGGAACCATTTTGGGGGGGGGTAAAGTTTTTTTAATTTTTTTTAAAAAGCCTACATTGTTAGCATTTTGTTCTGTTCTAGGCTTCTCCAAAAAGCTCTAAGCCAACTCTGAGTCCCGGCAAAACCTCTTTTATTAAATGAATGTGAATTTATTCAAGTGGTGGGGTTCAAATTTTTTTACTACCGGTTCTGTGGGTGTGGCTTGGTGGGTGTGGCTTGGCTTAGTGGGTGTGGCTTGGTGGGCGTGGCAGGGGAAAGTTACTGCAAAATCCCCATTCCCTCCCCACTGACCTGCTTTCCAGCTCCGTTCTCCTGGGCAGGCCAACCAAAGGAGACCCAGCTGATCAGCTGGGACTCGATGGGAGGCAGAGAAGAGAAGGGGTTGGTGGGGCCAGTCAGAGGCGGGATTCGGTTCTCCAAACTACTCCAAATTTCCACTACCAGGTCTGCAGAACCGGTCAGAACCGGCTGAATCCCACCTCTGAATTTATTGCATTCCCATTCAGCCAATGGCCTGGCAAACAATCTTGCAAAGGTATAATGATTAGCTCAGACCTTCTCTGTCTTGGGAAGCTGCCCAGTTAATATTCCCAAGTCTCAAAGTTGCCAAATGTGGGGACCCCTGATCTCGCCTGTGCCTTCGTTCCCTCTTTCTCTTAGAATCGCCCTTGGGATGCTTGGGGGTGATGGAAAGGCCTCCTCAACACCTCTTGGCTCTTTTAGGTCTGCTCCTCCATGGCTGCAGAAATGGGAACCCTGCTGTTTAAGCCACGGCCTCTCCAGCTTGCACGTTCCGGCAGACACGGAAGGGCGGGAGTCGCGCACGAAGCAGGCAGGTAACTTTTGACGTCTAATGACAGGGCAGGGATGAAATGACTAGGTGCAAATCTATGGGGTCTCATTGCTGGTCAAAGGGCCCCCTAAGTTGCCAGGAGTGGGGAGGGGAGAGAGAGAGAGAGCAGGATGTGGGGAAAGGAGAAGGGGGGAGGAAGGTTAGGAAGGAAATTAAAGCCTTTGGCTGGGACTTTTTTCAGAAACCACTTAAAACATTTTTATTTCTCTCAGCTTTCTATTAATTGCTGCAGCTCCCCTTAATTGCTGTTGGTGCATCAGCTGCTGTACTCAAAGCGTAATACGATCTTAACTGGATGAGCCTTTATTCAATTTTACGACAATCAGGATGATATTTTAGGAAATCTTCTGCAGCATCTGGAAGGGGCCTGCTGGAGCTCTAAAAGGTGCGGCTTTTGTGCATGCGCGTGTGTGTGTGTGTATGCGCAAGAATGTAAAGAGGATTGCTAATTATCAAGGTGCAGTCCTTGATGATTCATTTAGTGACCATTCAAAGTTACAGCAGCATTGAAAAAAGTGACTTATGACCGTTTTCCACACTTATGACTGTTGCAGCCTCCCCATGGTCACGTGGTCAGAATTCAGATGCTAGGCCACTGACTCATATTTAAGACGGTCGCAGCATCGTGAGGTCACATGATCCCCTTCTGTGACCTTCTGGCAAGCAAAGTCAGTGGGGAAACCTGTTTCACTTAACAACCAAGTTACTAGCTTAACAACTGCAGTGATTTACTTAACAACCGGGCCAAGAAAAGTCATATAATGAGGCAAAACTCTGTTAACAAATGTCTTACTTAGCAACAGAAATGTTGGGCTCAGTTGTGGCCATAATTCGAGGACTATCTGTACCAAAAAGATGGGGTGACTCATTCTCTGACCAGAGGGGACCTAACTGGATGCCATCATCCATGCTGCCTCAGACCAGTTCCCAGGAGAGTTTATGGAGAGACCAATGGGCCATCCGAGGCCCACTGGGTGGTCATCCCAATTCCTAGACTGGCCACACTGTATGTGAGGTGACCTTGAAGCACGAAGGACACCAGACTTACACAGATTGGCATGCCTGCCTATTGAAATTATTCCAGATAATTCAAAGACGCCATTCCAGGCGTGCAAAATGGCTCCTGTTGCATTTGTAACATTGGTTCAAATCGGATCAACTAATTTGGTTTGAATTTTTGAAATCGATTCGGAAAATCAAGTCAAATTGACTGAATTCTTGAGTACTACAGGACAAATCCAAGGATTTAATTCTCCAATAGAACTAGAAATAGCCCTTAGACTTATATACTGCTTCACAGTGCTTTTACAGCCCTCTCTAAGCAGTTTGTAAGGAGTCAGCATATGGCCCCCAACAATCTGGGTCCTCATTTTTCTGAGCTCAGAAGGATGGAAGGCTGATTCAACCTTGAGCCGGTCAGGATCAAACTCCTGACTGTAGGCAGAGTTTGCTTGCAGTTCTGTGTTCTAACTGGAAGGAAGGAAGGAAGGAAGGAAGGAAGGAAGGAAGGAAGGAAGGAAGGAAGGAAGGAAGGAAAATAGCAATAGCACCTAGACTTATATACCACTTCACAGTGCTATTACAGCCCTCTCTAAGTGGCTTACAGAGTCAGCATATGGCCCCCAACCACCTGGGTCCTCATTTTACCCACCTGGGAAGGACGGAAGGCTGAGTCAACTTTCAGCCAGCCAGAATCGAACTGCGCAACCACGGCTCTTATATGGAGTTGGAAAAAGGCCCTTTTAGCAAATATGGGGAAGTCCTTCTCAACCCACTGATCCATGCAGAGGCATTCTGATCCCCCAGTTTGATTAGAGTTTTTAATTCAACAGGAAAGTTGGATTCAGTTCAGAGAGTCGACCTGATGGATTTGACGGACAGTTGGATCTGACTAGCCAAGCCAAGGAAGTTGGCCCCCCTCCTGGCTCACTTCCGGTGGAACTGTCCGTGGTCCTGAGCTTCCTGCTCCTCTGCTCTGCCTTTCCTGTCCCTTTTCTTCCAAATTAGCCATTTCATGGCCTTCAAATTCCCCAGCAAAGGAGCAGAAGCAAAAGAGGAAGACGTGGTTTCGATTTAGCCACATCGAACCATTAGACACCCTTCAGGTGTTAGCGATATTATGCCATTTCATTATCCATTACCGGCAGGTAATAATAAGTACACAAAAGGTATTTGCAGCCCATTGGCGCTAATGAATGGACTCAATCTCATTCCATGCCCGTTCAACACTTCCATGCTTGAGCTAGAATATTACCCAAGGTTAGATGCCAACTGTCACATCGGCAGAGGCTCCCACTGGCACTCAATCTTGCATAGCTGCCTTGTGACACCAACAGAGGCTGACTTTCGCCCACAAGGTTGTAGATCGGGGCGGCGGGTGGTGGTGGTAAGGATCTGGTCTCACCCTCCTCATTTCTCCTGCAAAAAAGCATCGAAGAATGTGGAACCTATACAAAAAGAAGAGGGAGGAAGAGGAGGGAGGAAGTTCAAGAGCTAACTGATCTGCTCCCAGTTACTTGAACATGTGAGCAATACTTCTGCAGCCTCGATCAATGTGAATATGCACAAATGCAAAAAACATTGTCTTTAGTATGAGTACAGGGAGTTCACCCTTCCTCCCCCTTGTTTTCCCCAATAAAAACTCCTGCCTTTTGACCGTCTGTCTCCATCTGTCTCTGGAGCAGAGTTTTCTATGGGAAATCATCCTACATTTTTTTGGGGGGGGGGAATTTTGGAGAGTAATGAGAGCTGTCCCGCTGGATTCACCACCTATGCCCAGCACATGTAGGCACTGGTGAACACAACTCATGAGTTCTCAGAGGTGAGATTCCTAATCTGTGAATCCTCTAGATACCTGCTCACCATCCTTCCATGCTTCCACCTTGTATGGCCGGAAATCCTGAGAGGATGGTTCCTTGGGCTTGTCTGAAGGACCACCCCATCCTTGCAAGCAGGGAAGGAAGCAACTACCAGGAAGCCTTGTCCTTGTCCAGCTGCCCAAAGAGCGGTCAGAAATGCTGAGAATCGGCCACATGGACATCTGGGGGATGTTTTCTCCAGAGAGAGCATACGCCTGCTTCCTCTGCCCCCTTCCTACAGAGGATACGTTGGGCGTGACTCTATTTAAACACTTCCCTTTATTTGCTCCCACATTAATAACATTTGCAGGCTGCTCCCTTTGAAATTAATGAAGTGTTTGCTCCGAGTTGAGAAGCTATCTAAACAAAGAGATTTCCTTTCCCCCTCATCCCTGCTCTGGGGAATGGCCTGAAGAAATGAACTCCTCCTTCGTGCAGATCTCAAGGAAAGCCTGAGAAAACTCCAACCTTTTGCAACTTTTAAGACTTGCGGACTTCAACTCCCAGAATTCCCCAGCCAGCTTTTGCCACCTCTGAGGAAGCTCCCTCCTGTGGCCTTGTCCTCCAATACCCAAAGAGGGAGCAAGTTAGCCTGGAGGCAGAGGTGAAACTTGGCTCTTTTCTGATGTTCTCTCCAGATAATTTCTTCCCGTGTTGCCTTGTTCCCAACCGTTCTCACTGCCTGCACAGCTCCCTTTCCATCTTGCTTGTTAAAAGCAAAAGATATTTGAGAGAATTGGAATTCATTAGTCTTCCTATCGTAGGGAGCTTACTTAGCCTTAAATTGGTGGTTAGCAAACATCCCCGGCAATTCCTCCATCTTCTGATTCATCTTCCGCCGGTTTGCCATCCTGCTGGAACAGATGTTTGGCGTCTGTCAGGGAGGCTCTACTCGTAGGAGTGGAATGGGAAGGTACGTGGAATTCGGCATCGAAGACGAAACTCAATCTAAACAAATTGGGCCTTTTTCTTTGTTGACTAGATTGTCTGCCTAATCAGATTTCCCCAAGGCCCTCCTAAGAACGGGGGGACGTCAGATGGATCCCCCCTTTTATGAGTACAAAACAGGAGGCGAAAGATCAGCAAAGGAAGCCACCGAGACAGAGTGAGAGAGAGTGCTCCAGGCACGACAATGGCTGCCCAAGGCTGCCTCGATTAGCGGCAGCACCTGCTGTGTCCTCGGCTGCTGCATCTTCAAAGGTTGCTGCTTCTCACACAGAGAACCCTTACGAAGAAGTAGAAGGGAGCAAAGGCCGCCCCCTCCTGCCTACCGTATTCCCACCTTGCCACCGTTGCACCTGGGCAGCGAGCTATCAGGCCCAAAGGATCAGGACCATAAGTTGCCATATTCAGAAAATATTTTGTGCAAGCCGCTACACAAAGAATCTGGTCAAGTAAAGCTCAGTATTAAATTGGTGCCTGATAAGGATCAGCAGAATTCAACAGGGTTGGACTTCAACTGTGTGTGGGAACGTAATGATTCTAAGCTGATGGTCCATTTAACTCTGCCTGCTCTTGTCCAACATCAGCAAAAGATACTGTAGTTTTCTCCACTGTCCCCCGTGAATTATTGGAAGCCGTTCTGTTGGGAGCCAGCCCAGGGTCCATGTTTCCCATTTGAGAAGACTTCTGCCAGGTTCCTGCAGAAGGTCTTTTATTGCAACTTTACTGGGCCACATGGGATCCCACAGTATCAGGCCCAACCCAAGAATAGCATAGAAGCAATCTGAGTCCAGGGAAATAATAGCCTGAAACTTTTATTTTAAACTAGCTGGATACCCGTGCTTCGCTACAAAACTATGTGATTGGGCTTAGTTTCTGGGAAGGAAAATAATGGAGAAAAAATTCTGCCTCTGCCTACCAGCATCCATCGGTAGTCATCTGGCTAGCATCCTGTCAGTGTGTGAGTTGAGTGCTGTTTGGAAAGTGAAATAGTATTTCCTGTGTGAGCAAGGAGCCTGGGCGTGGCTTAGCTCAACTGTTCTGTACTAAAGCTGCTTGGTGCTGTGAAACTAAAACTGAAACTGAAACTCCTCCGTTTGTGTTTTGCATTTGGAACAGATTTCTTTTCAGGTGGGGAGGGGGAGTGGAACCCCTTAGCATCAGAGCGTGTTAATAATAACAATATAGGAAATACTCTAAATGCTCTGAGGGTCATTTCGAAAAATCCTTTCTTAGTGAGCCCCTAGAAGCCAAGAGGAACCTAGGGGCCAAATGTCAAGTTTGTAGGCTTCTTTACGGTTCTGGAGATTTTGTGATGATGCATGAGGGATATTTTGCTTTTATATATATAGAAGAGAAAGCTACCTTTTTCATCCTGTTTCATCACAACAATGGAGCATTCTGGACAAAAATATTCCGACTGTCATTTATGGAGGAACTGCTCTGTTAAGCCAGTGAGACAGTATTAGATCTTAGCAGATATAGACTGATGGAGGCTGCAATCTTGTGCACCCTTCCTGGGAAGCAAACCACAGTAACATGGACTCAGGTGGGGTTCAGGATGATCCAGCTTTCTTACGGAGGGGGCCGCTGGGAGCTTTGGCGGGCAGTGGGGCAGAATTGGCATCGGTTCGTGGCCCTGGTGGGCAGGTGAGCCAGGTGTGGTCCTACTTAACCTGGGCTGAGCCTCCTCCTCCTCCTCCTCGGACAGTTCCGATCCGTTCGTTCCCCACCCGCCTCTCTCACCAAAAACATTTTAATCTGGGAGATCTTGGTGGTGATAATAGACTGGACTTCCTGCTAATTGGGCTTTCGCTCTGCAGATCTGCCACGGAAATGAATGTGAAACAGGAATTAGTGAACCCAGAAAACCCCGCTGGGCCGAGAGCTAATGAGATTTTTGTCTGAATCCTGCAGGCAGGCAGGCAGGCGGGCATTTCCATCCCTTCCCTTCTCCTTTTCCAGGCAAGCCGGCTACCGCTGCAGGTCCCAAAATGGGTTTCTTTGCAGGCAGAGAAAAACAGCCAAGTGAGGAGCCACGGGAGAGGCAGAAGGTGACACCCAGGCCCCAAATTACAAGTGACACTTTCCCGAGGAGCCGCTCGGAACTGCAAAGAAAGATTCTCTTTTGTTTTTGGTGCCCGTGCCAGCAAAGCCCCCGGGGAGCCAGCATCGCCGCAGCAAATTGCCAACGTGTGTGAGCAAAATCTCATCTGGGGGGGTCCAGGCTGGCTCGCTCTCGCTCGCTCGCCGCGCTTCTGATGGCTCTTTTGATGAGCTGCTGAAGCACAAGAGTCCCAGCAGGAAACCGTAAATGAGATGTTCACGCATGTCGTGTGCTGGGCTGGCTGGCTCTCCCCACTTTTTTTTATGAAGGATGCCGTCTCAATGGCTGGGCCCGGAGGCTGGGCCTGTGTGGGGCCCGTCCCAGCAGCTCCAGGCCTGGCAGGGAGGAGCTGATGATGGAAGGAAGGCGTTTAGGGGTAGGTTTGCAGTGCGACAACAAACTGGTGTGGCCAGGAATGTGTGTAAGAGAGGCCCCGCTGCCCAAGCATCTCCCATCGTGCAGGGAGACAAACCTGGAATTTAGAAGCACACGTGAGTTATTTCACTTCCAGCTGTATTGTGAACCAAGTCATGAGGTTCTTGAGCATGTCCAAAGGCACCAAAGGGTCTTTTTCAAAAGGCAAGTGGATTTCCTGGGTTTTTTTTCCTCTTGAAGACGTTACGCTTCTCATCCAAGAAGTTTCTTCAGTTCTGACTGCATGATGGGGAATGGAAGGATTCATATTCCTTGCGGTCCTAAATCTTTTGTATTTCCTACCATTCAGTCAGAACCTGAAGAGGCTTCTTGGATGAGAAGTGTAACATCTTCAAGAGAAAACAAACTAGCAAAGGAAGTCCAGTTGCCTTTTGAAAAAGCTCCTCTGGGGCCACCGAGGCCTGCATGACTGAGCATCTCCATAGACATGTCCAGATAGCCCTTGCCATTGCTCTGTTGGGCCCATAGAGCTCAAGAGTCCACCAGTACATGGACAGAGACCTGCGTTTGGCAGAAGCAGATCGTTTTGGGTGTGAGAATTTCCACAAAGCCCAGACTAACAGTTAGCAAAGGCAACAGACCCCCCCCAAATGCACCTGTATGTGTTGGAAATAAATAGTAAGTTCAGAAAAAGTTTTGGGGACAGCTCAGCCTCCACCACCCAGAGACACCCCAGGGATTGCTGGCTGAACTGGGCAGGCAGGAGCTACACTCCAGGGAGATTCAGTTCCGGGCTCATTTCTTGCAAGGAACGGGGTGGGGGCTGATGATCTCCCCCCCCTCCTATTAAGGGTATGATGGCACTGAGTGTGAACTTGGGCATTTTTCTCCCCTCTTTCGCTGTGCCCCAGTTCTGCTCACTCGGAAAGCCGCCAGTGTAGGCGCGGCCTCTCTGGAATGGCCCTCTGAATTATCGAGATGTGAAAGGTTTATTATGCAAACATAATAAACGTAATAAGGGATGTGTTTATTATGCAAACAGCAACTGAGTTATGTGTCCTTTAAGACTACTAAATAGTTTTTAATTACTGCTATATCAGTAAATCCCATAAATATGCAAATGCAATTAGTTCGCAAAATAGGCCCTAAATATCTTTATTCCTCTCCAACAAAGTTCTTTGAAGTTAATCACCAGCTTGCTTTGTTCCTTCCCCTGGCAGTGGAGCCGAAAATGACGGGAATTATGACAGATGTATAAATTTGGGGGGGAAGGCAAGCGAGCATCCCCTTTTCTCTCCATGCCACATCTGGACAGGCGAGGGAGGGGGAGCGGGCAGGGGGAGAGGAAGGGGTGGGTGACAAGGCCTCCCCCTCCCCAAGTGAGCAGGATTAGGTTGGATTATTGCTAGCAAAAGTGATATCAACAGCTCCCCAAGCGGGGCAGCGCAAACACCCCGAGCTGGAGCTGCCAGGAGGTATTTGCTGATTTACATGGCTTGTAGTTTGCCCCCAACTCAGAAGCCAACAAGGTAAACACACAAAAGTCAGTGCATTAGCATTTTTTTCTCTTTTGAATGGGCACGCATGGAAGGCTGCTGTACTGATTCTCCTGCTTGTCTTCCTTTGCACATGGGTGTGAATATGCAACGAATCCTCCCTCCAACTTTCCCCACCACGAAGCCTGTTGCCTTTGGGGAGGGGGCTCTAAAGGTATTTTAACTCTTTGGCAAACTTGGAGAGGGGAAGTGGGGGGGGGCTCCAGCCTGATGTTCTCTGCTTGGGGGTACAAAACGGGGCGTGTTCAGTGCCTGAACTTGAGCATGAGAAAGAAGGGTCGGGATTGATCTGGGTTTACATTTGAACCTCATCCCAACGCAGGGCCTGGATGTTAGACCTGCAATTTTTTGTATAAATGGGTTGGCGCTCTGGAATAATGCAAAATGCCAGGGCATTTCCCTGAGTCAGTGGCTGAAGACGCACCACTCAAGAGAGAGGGAAGGCCATTTGGAGAATTGAGGCGGGGGTCCTATGCTTCTCTAATTTGGGAGTACATTTCTATGGGATTTTGGCAAGCAGATTAAAATATATGAAGAACGGCTGCAGGAATTTGCGTTTGGCTCCTGGAGAGAAAAGAGGAATTAGGGGTGACAGGATAGCAGTGTTCCAGTACTGGAAGGGCTGCTCCAAAGGAGAGGGGGTCAACTTATTTCCCACAGCAGCAGAGGGAAGGGCAAGAAACTACCATGGCTGGAAACCAACCAAGCAGAGAAGCAACGTAGAGCTAAGATAGTGAGGACAATCAAGGAGTGGAACAGAAATTGCCACCAAAAGTTGTGGCTGCTCCATCACTGGAGGTTTTTAAGAAGAGGCTGGACGGCCATTTGTCTGAAATGGTATAGGTTCTCCTGCTCCAACAGGGGCTGGACTAGAAGACCTCCAAGGTCCCTTCCAGCTCTATTCTATTCTAAGATCCGCATAAATGTTCTCTTCGGTTCGCTGAAGCGTCGTGCTCTTAACTCAGGCAACCAGTGGAGAAACTCTAGAAGGCAGCGTGTCTCCCCCTCCTCGCCCTCCCCCTCAATTGCTTTTGGGGCTGGAAGCTCCTTGGATGAGCGAACCCATTCCCAATTCTGTCTGGGCCACAAGACGGGGTACCGAAACGGGGTCTCTCAGTGGCTGTTCGGCGACCCCCGGTCCAGAAACGCTTGAGCCCGAGGCCGTCTCCCGGGGCAAGAGGGTGGACTGGATGACCTTGGAGGGACCTTCCCACCCTCCTGCAAAAGAGGGCGCCCTGGAGAGCCCGGGGGGAGGCGGGCAGAGGCAGGTCCCCGTCGAACAGGTGAAGCGGCCCTTTGGGTTCCGGGAGGCGCATCTCCTCCGGAGCGCTCGGAGCCGCTTCTTCGGGCGGGACAGCGGGCACCGCAGCGGCGCCACTCCGGCTCTGCCCGGCCCCGGCTCCATGGGGGCATCTATCCGTGCCCTGGGCAGGGCGGGGGACCCGGAGCGTCCCCAGAAGCACGAGGCCAGGGGCCAGCTGAGGGGTGGAGGGAGGTCATCCATCCCACCCCTGCAAAAAAAAGCCCGAAAGGGCCGGCAAGAAGCGCCCCAAGCCCCGTCCGTGGCTCAGCCGCTCCTCGGGGCTCCCCCAGCCCACCAGAGTCAGAGGGGGCCGCGTGGGAGGGACACGTCGGATCACCGTGTGGTGCCTTTTCCCTCCACCTGCATCCTCCTAACGCGGAGCCCGGTTGGGCTTTTCTCTCTGCGGAGCCCGGCGGGACAGGCTGAGAAGCGGAGAACGGGACCTGGAGGTCAGAGCCGCTTTGGGGGGACATAAAAGTTGAAAAAGAGAAAGAGAAAAAAAAGAAAGATCAAAGCTCTCGACCAGTTGGACTCCCGCCTGCTTCGGAGTTCAAAAGTGGAGGAGCGCGCGTGCGCGTGTGAGACTGTCAACGGGACGCGCCCCTGGCTCTTGATTGGCTCTCGGAGCCCCCCGTTTTCCCGCGGTACGGAGCGCCCCGCCCACCGCGGTCACCTGACTTCCCTTCGACGCCCTCGAGTGGAAGGAGCCGCCCGGCGCCTCAGAGAACGGCGGTGGGCGGAGCCCTGAAAGACCCGGGGGGCGGCGACGAGAAGAGCCTCCGCCGGGGCGGGGCCGCAGACAGGGGCGCGGCCGGCGCGGCCCAATCAGGGAGGGCGGCTGCTCCGCTCGCGGGAGGGTGGGCGGAGCCGGTGGACATCCGTTAAAGGGGCGGAGCCGCAGCCCCCCCCCCAACTTCCCGCTCTCGGTCGCCCTCGGCTCTGGCGGGCTGTCCGGTGGGCGAAGGGCCGGAGGAGGAGGAGGATGACGGCTGAGCTGCAGCAGCAGGGCCAGGACGAGCGGGCCGCGGCCGGCGGGGCAGCGCAGGTGAGGACCCCCCACCCCCGCTCCGCCCAGCCTTTGCCACAACAGCCCCACGAGGTGGGCCGGGAGCGCGGCTCCCCCCCAGGCCAGAAGACCCCCCCCCACGGGCCTTTCCCCCAGGGGGAGGGCTGGGGAGGGGTCTATCTGCGAGGCAAGGCGCGCCCCCTCCCCTAAAGCAGCCTTGTACCCCTCCCTCCCCCGCTGTCATGTGGGGAGGACCACCTGAAGGCTGAGGAGGGGGACTCGCCTGCAGGGGGTCTCCCTTAGGACCCCTTGGGAGACCCCCATTCAAATAGACATGGAGACCCCTCCTCTTCAAATAAGACCCCCCCTCCTGCATACTTTCAGTCTGACCCCCTTTGGTGACCCCCTCCCCCCCAATATCACCCACCAGGAGCTGCCCAGCCTGGTCGTAGAAGTCCCCTTTTTCATCCCTGCCATCTGAACATGAATCTCTGGGCGTCTTAAGAAGGATGGGCTGGCTCTTTCTTGTTGTGTTTTGGAGCGAAATCGCAAGGCTTTTAAGTTCTGGCTTTGGGGGCTGAAGGCAGGAAGACCCTCTGGGCTCATCCTGCTGGACACAGTTACAGAGTGGCCCCATTGGAGTTGTGATGAGGGAGCTGCTGCGACCTGTGTGGGAATGCGGTTTTTATTAGTTGATGGTTTAGTTGCAGGGGTCCAGAGATGGGAGCAGCGGTCTAAGGGGATTGGACACCTTTTGTATGGACCGGGACCCAATACAAAATTTAATCGAGTCTCGTTAAAATATATTTATTGTTATTTTAAATTTAATTGGTTTTTTACTTTTTGGGGGCTTAGCTACTGTGGTTTTAATGTATTTTAATTAATTGTATTTCTATTTTTTACTGTAAGCTGCCCTGAGTCCCTAGGGAGAGAGGGCGGCATATAAGTCCAATAAAACTAAACTAAACTATTTAATTTGCATGCTGCTCAACTCACCTAGAGATAACTCTTACACCAAGAAAAAAGCAGCAAGAAACCTTAAAATATTGGAATAATGGCTTCTAACATGTAAATTGACTTAAAAGTCACGAAGATGGCAAAACAAGGAGCAAGATACCCATTGAGTGGAGGTGTTATAACGATAAATGATTATTTCCACAGGGCCAGACAGAACCCTACGTTTTAACAAGTTAACAGAGTTGGAAAGGGCCTTTGGGGTCATCTAGTCCAACCCCACCCACCCCAAGCAGGAGACCCTGCACTCATTTCTGACAAAGTCAGAGTGCCCCTGGTGCCTCTGCAGGATGATGGTCTTTCTAGTCTTATAGAAATGGGTCTCCAAACAATATTAAAGCCAGTAATTTAAATTGTACTCCTATTGTAGTTTGTAACATTTAAATCATTAAAGCTGATGGGGTGTTAATATTAAGGTAGGATAACCAAATAATCTTCCTTGGGCGTCCTTAGCCAGATTCTTCCTGGAATTCCAGCGCCTGCTAAAAATTGCACTTTGTATCACTTCAAGCTCCCAGGATAAATACAATTTAGCTTAACTTGCATCACCCACTCTATCCAATTGTCTTCTTACCAAGAATTGCTTTGTATAGTTAGCTGTTTTTGCTTGTAAATTTTGAGTCGTCCAATCATAAACTTCCAAGGAATTCTTGGGATAATCATCACACTCTGAAAATACTATGCAACACTCTAAAGGCAGAGTTCTTCAGATATTGAAGAAATGAACATTGCACTTCAGATAATTAGTTACAAAATTTCTTAATAGCACAAGTAGCTGTTATTGCTAGTAGCTGAGATAAGAGGATCCTCACTGTTGTGTTTGTTAGGATTCTTCTTGCTTTTGAGACTTTGTTTGGATATCTGTGTTCTCACTTTGCAAATATGTAGGCATAATATTGATGCCAGGTCGAGCATCAATAAGAAGAATTTTCTCTGTGTTTTTCTCTAATGACACTTTGGAAAGAAACAGAATTGGTTGCTCATTTCTTTTTTAAGAAAAGCTACACAAGCTGAACAGGAATTTGGGGCCTGTTTGAAATGTAATCTGGAATTTGGCCCATCTGAAGCTAATTTAGCTGCTTCTCTGCCATTCCTCCCTAAACCCTGATCCTCTTCAGATTTTCTTTTAAACTGGTTTGTGCGAATGCCATTTTCAGTGGACTCCCTATCTCTGACACCTCCTTGTAAATGAGAAGTGACCAGCCGCGATGGCATGCGCAGCCAGCTTAAAATAGCTTCTCCCCAAAGCTCTGCGCATTCTTTGGGCTCCTTGTATGTCTGTGCGTGGAGCATCTGCCAGGGCTGCGTGGTAGAATAAATGCTCAGCTCCCAGATTTGGGGAGAAAGGGGCCATTGGGCTGGTATTCCTCACATTCTTTTTCCTTCCAAATAAATAATAAAGTTCTAACTTGCCTTTGAAAAGGAACACGGAAGAAGTGGCCCCTTGTTTTATGTTGGCCTTGAAAAGATGTGCAGATTGCGTGTTTTGGCTTTCTGAAGATAAGCAGCCATCTCAGTTGGCATGTATGGATTTCCCCTGTAAAAGAGACTCAAAACATTCAATGTAGAATTATTCTTAGCCGAGCCAAGTGTGTCAGGCTAGGAAGACCTCACTAAAACAGAGACAGGGCTTTCTTCGAAGTATTTTATTTATTTCACCAATTTATAGGGCACCCGCCCTACTATTGCAGGGACTTCAGCTATGGGCTGGTGGTGTCACAAGAATAGGGACACCTGCTAATCGAAAGTTATCCCATTCCTGATGACACAAGTACTATCGATGCAAAGAATTGATAGTCTGGTGTCTTCTGGATAATATGGGGCTATTTTATTTGTTTTTATTGGTTGCCGTTGTGAGTGGCCTGGAATTAAATAAACGAAAGCCTTTGTACGGCCCATTGGCATTTGGAATGGTCTACCCCAGCCTTTTTTTTAAAAGTGCTTTCATGTTTTCTTGCCTTTCCTATAGGCCTTGCCCTGCCTGCCTGCTCCATCTCTTTCTCCCTTTCTGATAACCCCCTCTCTGTTCCACTTTACCCCAGGCCTGCAGTTTGCTCCTAAGCCAGCTGAAAGAGATCACGGGCATCCACAATCCACAGTTCCTCCAGGCGGCACTGAAGGTTCGTCCCCTTGGCTGGAATGGGGCCCTTAACCTGCTCCCCGATAAGAGGGCCTTGAAATGAGGGCTGCCGCACAGACCCTCCCTGCCACCACGGCATTGCCATTCGCTCTGCTCCCAGCTGCTTCTCCTCCTTGTTTTGGCCCTTGAAATCCAAAACGGGCAGCTCCGCTCTCCCGGAGGGCTTGTTCCCAGCCTGGAGAAAGTGTGGCATTCGGACAGCTGTCCACCTTCCCTGGCCAAAGGGCAGCTCTCCTCTGCTCCCGGTCTTCCTCCTGTGATTCACCTCCAGGGCCCTCTGGTCTTGGGGGGAGGGGGTGCATGGCCTGTTCTAGCATGGGATATGGAGTTGAGTGTCCAATTTTAAATGTGCTTCTTGTTCTCCCTTAAAGATGTCCTGCTCTAGCCATTCACCAGGACAATAAGTTTAACCAAAAAAATCCTCTAGAGGAAGGGCCTCCAACCTTGGCAACTTTAAGACTTGTGGATTTCAACTCCCAGAGTTCCTGAGCTAACATGACTGGAAGAGGAATTCTGGGAGTTGAAATCCACATGTCACCAAAGGGCCAACCTTCCCCATGCTGGCTCAGGAATTCTGGGAGTCGAAGTCCAGAAATGATTTTGAGCCCTGTAGATTAACATAGCTCTTTTCCTACCATAAATTAATCTCAGGGAATTCTCTTGCCCTTCTTCCGAGGCAAGGGCCTCCAACCTTGGCAACTTTAAGACTTGTGGACTTTCAACTCCCAGAGTTCCTGAGCTAACATGACTGGAGGGGAATTCTGGGAGTTGAAATCCACACGTCTTAAAGTTGCCAAGGTTGGAGGCCCTTCCTCTAGACCATCTCAATTGTGCCAACTTCATATATGTGCACTTCAACTTTAAGATGCATGGACATCAACTCCCAGCTTTGCTGGCTGGGGAATTCTGGGAGTTTCTTAAAAGTTGCCAAATTTGAGAAAGCCTGCTGTCGAGGAGCAGCAGCAGCATGCCGTCCTCTCCTGCCCTCTTTGTTTCTCCTCAGGCTGCCGATGGAAACCTAATGCAGGCGGTGGGCCTCCTGACCGAAGTCAGCAACGACCGAGAGTCCGAGGGAGACCCCGCTGCTTCCGACTCCGAGGGAAGGGAAAGACTGGCCGCCCGTAAGCCCTTGCTTTCTCCTTCATGGACTTTTCCCCTCCATCCATCCAGCATTTAAGTTTTCCAAGGAAGGCTGCATGCTGGCTCTGAAAACCTGCCCAACAAATTCCATCCCTCTGGGACGGAGCCTTTATAAATAGAAGCAGAGACCAGCAAGGGCCCTTCCACTCCCTTGCTAAGCCCCAGCTAGTGGCCTTTGGGATATAGCCGTTCTCAGAAATCTCCGTCATCAGGGCTAGGCTGCGTTGAGTCACTTTTGTTCTTGGGGAGGAGGGGTGGAGAGAGGATGACGTGAAGAGCCCAGCAAGCTGGTAAGATGTCAGCAGAGATCCCAAAAGGGCCCTTGATGCATCCTGATCTTTGTGTGCCTCTGTGGATGAGAACATCGCTGTGAAATGGGAAGCGCCCTTGGGCTTCTCTGGGTGGGGAGATGAAGCATTTTAACTGCACCAACACCTAACATTGGCTGCTCTCTATATTCCCAGCTCAGAATGAGGCCCCCCCAAACCCTGCCGATTTCCAGGCACCCCTTCCTTCTGGCGGCCCAGACTTCTCAACTGGGAAGACGGATTTCGCTGCAGCCACCAACGCGTATGTCACTGTTGTGTTTCTTCTGCATTGTCGCCGTTGGGAAAATCCCCCAGGCCCCTTTCTCTCCAGCAGAGCCGTGCCCCACTCTGCCCCCATCCAGGTCCCTGCCGTGTTTGCATGCTCCCTACCCCCACAGGAGAAACACGTGTCCAAATCTATTCCAGTCGGGATTTCCCATTTTCAGGAAATGTCCAGCTGACCAGCATAATCTGCGTTCCTGGCATCATAGGCTTTTCTTGAGGGCCAAAGTCTCCTGAAAGAGGGGTGACAACTAACCCCTTGGGCAAGGGTCTCCAACCAAGCTGGCTGGGGAATTCTGGGAGTTGAAGTCCGCCAGGCTTAAACTTGCCAGGTTGGAGACTCCTGCTCTGGGGGATTGTGTGTTCTGTAGTACCTCCTCAAGAGCCCAAGAGATGAGTAGTAAAGAGGGCTAGTTGCTTCTAGCCCCCCAAAAGGGACTTAACTGCAGTTGCTGCTGTTTGTGGTTCTGGCAGAGCCCAGGAGCCCAGTGCAGCTGAAAACAAAAACCGCCCCAAAAGGAAACGCTGTGAAGTTTGGGGAGAGAACACAACTCAGCGGAACTGGAGGAGGGCCAGTGGATGGCCGGTTGGGATGAAGAACATTGGAAACACCTGCTGGTTCAGTGCAGTCATACAGGTATTTTGGGGCGCTGGGGCTTCTCTGGTCTCTGCTGGCATTGGGGCTCCCTCAAACTCTCGCTAGCCACTTTAAGACGAGTGGGCTTCAGTTGGCTGGGGAATTCTGGGAGTTGAGCTCCACCCTTACTAAAAGTGTCTGAGGTCAAGCACCACTTCTCCAATTAGGCCCTATTTTGCTTCAGTTGATGAGAGAGCTAATGAGTTCGGGCTTCCCTGCCTGCTTTCTCTTCCTGGGCTGGGCTTTAACTTTCCTAACGGAGCCTGTGGGAGGATGGAGAAGACGGCACTTACCTGTTGGCAGGTGGCTGTGGCCACCCCAAGCCTCTCCTTTGGCTGAAGTCCTCTTTGAGGAGTATTACAGAGACTTGACATACAATCACCGATGGAGCGGGAGGTTAATTTCACGGGTGCTGTCAGTCTCTCTTCCAGCTGCCAGAATTCCGGCACCTGGTCCTGAACTATTCCCTGCCCGAGGCCATCCTGGACACCTGCCGCAGCCGAAGTGTAAGTGACCCCTGGCTGACGGGAGGGGAACTCGTCTTCCTGAGCAGCCATGTTGGCACAACAGGGCTGGCCAAAAACTGACAACCTGCAAAGGTGGAAGGTAGTTAAAAGATGAAAGAGGGTTTCTGATTTCTCCAGAAATGGGAAGGACTCTCCCATGTTCAGAATCTAGAACACAAAGCTGTGATTTGATGGTATGACTAATTTCCCCGATTTTAGTTTTCTCTAGTAAGTTTGGAACCTTTTCAGTCTTTCAGACTCTTAAGGATCCTGTTTGTTAGAATATGATGCTACAGTTTACCTATTGATTAAATGACCCCAAGTAGCTAAGAACAGACAGGTGGCAGCAGGATGTGTGATCATGAACTATGATCTAGAGAGAATGCACCCCATAAAGGCTTTCTCTGGAATTGTTGTCGCTGGTGAATTTGGAGGACATAAACGGGTTGGGCTGCTGCTGAATAGCCCAGGTTGTGTCTGGAAGGCAGCATCCCTGCTGATGCACGTCTCTTTTCTCTTGGCTGCAAAGCCAGCCATTTATTGGGGGAATCCTGCCTGGAATGAATCGGTACAACATTCCAAGCCACAATGTGCCCTAGTTAGTTTTGGCTTTGGACGGTTTGTAAATGGAGTCCCGGTTGTGTGAATTGTGCGCCACCCATCACTCCGGCAACTGTAACTTCTGAATGTGAATGGAGCACACTTTGCTGATCGAGGACCCTTTCTTGGCCTGTGGCTTAAATTGCTTTTTGCCTCTGCTTGTTTTGCAGGAAAAGAGGAACATCGCGTTCATGCAGGAACTCCAGTACCTCTTTGCTTTAATGCTGGGAACGTGCCGCAAATTTGTAGACCCGACAACCGCCCTGGAACTTCTCAAAGGGGCATTCAGGTCTCCCGAGGAGCAACAGGTGAAGGCACCCTTGGGCTCTTCCCGGATCCCGGCTGGCACTTGGCCCAGGGTCCCACTGGCAAGGGTGGCCTCTGACTCTGCTGTACAGGAGTGTTTCTCAACCTGGCTGACGTTCAGATGTGTGGACGTCAACTCTTCCCAACATTGCCCAGCCAGCAGAGAGATTTAACTTAAAGGCAGTTCACAACTCTAAAGTACAGAAACGTTAACCAGGTCAAGTCATTTTAAAATTAAAAATGAAAGACATGCAAGGCTATGTCAAAAGAGCAGAGGAAACTGTTCAGGGTAAATGTCTCCAGAAACTAACCTTTGCTGCTCCTTCTGTCTCCTTTTTAGCAAGATGTGAGCGAGTTCACCCACAAACTCCTGGACTGGCTAGAAGATGCTTTCCAACTGACGGTGGAGGCCGAGTGAGTCTGAAGGAGCTTCGGTGATCTAATTTTTGTGAAGCTGCCCAATTGCCAGAATGTGCCGTGAAGAGGGTTTTTTTAAAACCACCACCAACAACAACAACGCCTGTTGTTTTCCACTTCGTAGGATGGTGTGATTCTCTCTCTCTCTGTGCTACAGCCAGGTGTCAGGGGGGCAGAGTGGGCATGTGAATGAAGCAAAAGTGTATTTCTGACTTCCGGTAACTTGACCTGTTCCGAGCACCTGAGTTAAATGACCGTGAGCTCCAATACAGTTGGCTTGTAACCAGGCGAGCTCTTTAACATTCCCCAGGGCTCAGGTTTCACACCGGGACTCCCTATGACCAAGCAATGTACATGGGAGGGAATCGACACACAACATCCCATCACCTGTGGCTGTGCGGGAACGGTTGAGCTCTGGGCTGAATTCCTGGTTGTAGCTGGCAGCTCTCTGCCTAGAGGAAGCCCAAGCGTGAGGAGTCCTAGTGGCCTCCAATATGAGAAATGGGGAGCCCCTTGAAGGGAGGGGCAGCGCCCATCTGAGCTCCCATCTGCCACCCGAGTGGTGAGATCAAGATCAGGGCTCTCCAATCTCGGCCACTTTAAGCCTGGAGGACTTCAACTCCCAGAATTCCCCAGCCAGCTTTGCTGGCTGGGGAATTTGGGGAGTTGAAATCCTCCAGGCTTAAAGTGGCTGAGATTGGAGACCCCTCCTCTAAATGAATCCGGTAAAGGCCAAATAGGGAAAAAAATGCATTGCTTGGCTTCTAGACAAGTCGCCTTGGCAGTTAGTCTTACCATCCTGTTTTTTAAGAGAAATAGTGAGTTTTCTTTCAGAATAGCAGAGGTGGGAGGGACCTTGGAGGTCTTCCAGTCCAGCCCCCTGCTAAGGCAGGAAAAACGACACCATGTCAGACAAATGGTTGCCCAATCTCTTCCTGTCCAGTGTTGGAGCGCTCACAACATCTGAAGGCAAGTCATTCCACTGGTTATCTGTTCCCACCGTCACTAAATTCCTCCTCAGTTCTAGATTGCTTCTCTCCTGGATTAGTTTCCATCCATTGACTCTTATCCTGCCTTCAGGTGCTTTGGAGAATAGATCGCCCCCCTCCTCATGGCAGCCCCTCAAATATTGGAATACCGCTATTATGTCGTTCCTAGGCCTTCTTTTCATTCAACTCGGCATCCCCAATTCACGTTCCCTTGCTTTCTCCTTCTGCGACAGGAATTCCCAGGACAAATCGGAGAACCCCATGGTTCAGCTTTTTTATGGGACTTTCCTAACTGAAGGGGTTCACGAAGGTAAGCCGGAACACCTGAGAAGCGCCCTTGTGGCCTCCTCTGGTTTTATTCCTACCCCTCTTACAAGGACGATCTGTTTGGGATTTGGTTTTCTTCTCCTTAAATAGCAATAGCCATAGCACTTAGACTTATATACTGCTTTACAGTGCTTTATAGCCTCTCTAAGCAGTTTACAGAATCAGCCTCCTGCCCCCAACAATCTGGCTCCTCATTTTATCCACCTCGGAGGGAGGGAAGGCTGAGTCAACCTTGAACCCCTCAGGATTGAACTGCCAAATTGCAGGCAGACAACAGTCAGCAGAAGTAGCCTGCAGTACTGCACTCTAAGCACTGCACTACCAAGGAAGGAAGGAAGGAAGGAAGGAAGGAGGGGGGGGGGAGGGAAGGGAGGGAAGGAAGGAAGGAAGGAAGGAAGGAAGGAAGGAAGGAAGGAAGGAAGGAAGGAAGGAAGGAAGGAAAACAGCAATAGCACTTAAACTTATATAGCGCTTCACAGGGCTTTACATTCCCCTCTAAGCGGTTTACAGAGTCAGCCTCTGGCCCCCAGCAATCTGGGTCCTCATTGTACCCACCTGGGAAGGACGGAAGGCTGAGTCAACCTTGAGTCGGTCAGGATCCAACCCCTGGCAGTCAGCAGAATTAGCTTGCAATACTGCATTCTAACCACTGGGCCACAATGGCTCATGAAGGAAGGAAGGAAGGAAGGAAGGAAGGAAGGAAGGAAGGAAGGAAGGAAGGAAGGAAGGACGGACAATAGCATTTAGACTTATATACCACTTTACAGTGCTTTACAGCCTCTCTAAGCAGTTTACAGAGTCAGCCTGTTGTCCCCAACAACCTGGGCTCTCATTCTACCCACCTCGGAAGGATGGAAGGCTGAGTCAACCTTGAGCCTCCTGGGATTCGAACTGCCAGATTGTAGGCAGCTGCTGCAGAAGTAGCCTGCAGTGCTGCACTCTAACCACTGGGCCACAGAGGCTCCTTACTGATGGGCGTCTCCCCTTCCCCTGTTTAGGCAAGAGGTTTTCCAAAATCGAGGCCTTTGGCCAGTACCCCCTGCAGGTCAACGGCTACAAGAACTTGCACGAGTGCTTGGAAGGAGCCATGGTGGAGAAGGAGGGCGAGTCGGAGCCTTCCAAGCAGGCGGTGACCTATACGCAAGAGGTGAGCGTTGTGGCATTTACACAACTCAGAGGGAGCCAGGACACACCTGCCAGTTACCAACTTGACAACACAGAATGCGATGTCCGAGAGCATGCTGGAGTTAAGGGAACGCTGTGGAATGACTTGACAGCATGCAGTGCGTGACCTTTATATTTCACATGTTGTGTCCGGGTGCGAGTGTGATAAAAATATTTTTCTTTCTGTTGAAGCCTGCCCGTAGGAAACAGCCCGTGCCTCCCTATTTTCGGGGGATAAAACTACAGTTTTTGATTTAATGGTATGCTTTTCTCGTTTGTAACTTTGTCTTTGTATCTGAGTATACGTTGCACTCTCTCTCCTTTTTTTCCCCCCACTCTGTAAAAATCATCTGCTGATTTTAACTTAATAAATCCTAAAGTAATCCTGTTGTTTGCATCCACTATACTGGAAACCTGTTCAGGACTATCCTAGTTTGCTTCCTGCGGTTCCTACGGCCAGCTGAGGAATTCTGGGAGTTGAAGTCCAGGCTTCTTTGAGTCCCCAGGGCTGAGAAAAGAAAAGAGCTCAGGATTTGCACACTTCCTACATCTGCCTAGGAGATGTTAACCAAAGCATTGTAGTTCAGTTTGTGGTCAGAAGACTGAATATATGGAAAACACTTAAAGCACCTAAGAAAACCTCAGAAGTGCTTTTCCAAAAGGCAACTGAACTATGTTTGTTCCCTTGAGGTAGAAAAAGGCATTTCCCTTCTCATCAGTTCTGGTTGGATGGTGGTGGGGAATGGAAGGATTAATTCTGACAGGGTCCTGCTATTCCCCACCACCAACCATCCAGTCAGAACTGATGAAGCTTCTTGGATGAGAAGGGAAACATTTTCGAAGAAATAAAACCAAGGAAGTCCTGTTTTTTGTTTTTAAAAGCACCCTTGAGGCAACCATGGCCTGAATGACTGAGAATCTCCGTAGACGTTCACCTAAGAAGCTTTCACATTTGATCTGGATGGCTCCAGCCACCCTGCCTTTGGCCCAGAACAAAATGTCCAGTTGGGAAACGTTTCCACTGGTTTAGTTAAAGGCAGTCATTCCATTCCTTCTTCAGTGATACAATGAAAGAACCAGGGGAGATAAAATCTGTTTTTTAAAGGGCTTCTCCCAAATACATTGGAAAGAGTGAACGTTACAGCACCTTCTCATAGATTCCAGTAGAACAGACTAGCCACAAATAGCTTCCAAGGGGAGGAACAGTTTTGGTCACGAGGTTTGGGCCCGTCTGGCAGGAGATGAGAGGAGTCTATTAAAAGCCAGAGTTCTTGGCAGGAATCCTTCCAGTAGAATTGCAGTGAAACTGTTTTCATCCCGTGTTCAGTTTGAAATGGTTGTGTAGAAATGAGGAAATGGCATTTGGGGCAGGAGTTGTCTCTGGGGCGCCTCTGTAGCAGGTTGCAAAAGTGCCTCTCCCCTTTTGTAACCCTCCAGAATGGATGAGCCTGGGGACTTCCACCTTTTTTAAAATATGTTGGTGGGTGTGGAAAGAAAGTGGGAATGGGAAACACCAATTTTGCCCTTAAATTTTCCAATCCCCTGCTCTTCCTAAAACAGTAGTCTTCACCCATCCATTTGCAGCATTCGGTGCTAATTCAGTTTCTCTCCTTCTAGGCCACTTTAAGGTGCATGGACTTCAACTCACACATGCTGTGCTGGCTGGTGAATTCTGGGAGTTGATGTCCCCCATGTCACTTAAAGTGGCCAGTGTTGAGAAGCAGGGCTGCAAAGCAATGGAAGTTGTACACACCTGCTTCGTGGTTCTTAGCAAGGATTCATGGGAGGCCTTCCTGTCTCAAAATACTGACTTTTTTCCGCCCACCAAAATCATACGATCAGATTTGTTGAACTCAAACGGTGATTTCTCTTTTTCTGGGTATGACCTGAAATGGGATCTAAGTAATTGTTTTTCCTGCTTGTATATTGAGAACACTGTGAATGGGAAAAGGCAGCTTGTAATTAGCCCCAGGCATCTTAACCTGTTGTGTGTCTATTTCAGCGCTGGTTTACAAAGCTGCCCCCAGTCCTGACTTTTGAACTCTCCCGGTTTGAGTTCAACCAATCCCTCGGACAGCCGGAGAAGATTCACAACAAGCTGGAATTCCCGCCAGTCATTTACATGGATAGGTAAGGTGGGGTGGGGGGAAGGAAGCTTTATGGCTTGAGACTTCCAAACCTGCAAAAAAAGGATATCATGGGGTTGCGTTAAGGGGGAGCCTGCAGCTCTCAAAACTATCTTTCCTTTAGGTTTATGTATGGCAATAAAGAAATTACTCAAGCGAAAAGAGAAGAGATTGGGAAACTGAAAGACCAGATGACCATCCTCCAGCGGCAGTTGGAAAAGTACGCAGTCTTTCTCAAACTCTGAATTTTCCCTTGCAGAAGCTCAACCAGCTGGCATCTCTCTCCCACTTTCTTGTCTTGGGGGGGAAAAAAGCCCAGTTCAGCTTGTCTGTTTGTCCTTGGATGGGGGTATCGTGATGAAGCTTTTTAGAGGCCTCTACCCAGATAGATTTATTTTAGATTTTCTGGAGAGCTGCACAAGGTTGCTCTTCAGACACGACAGCCAACTTGCCAGCTCATTCTCTATTCTACTGCCGTAATTCAGCCCCAAAAGGAGGGTGCCCCTTGTACCATTTGAAGAATCTGTCCAAAGAGGCCCAGGAGCAGGACAGGAAAATGGGACTCGCACTCCAAAAATATCAGTAGTCAGGCATGATTTAATATTGCCCCGTGTTCAAGGGGTGAAGGAAAATAAACCTTTTATCGCTGATGTGATAGTTTTGAATCGTGGTGGCGCAATGATTACGACGCAATGTTGCCCAGAGTTCGATCCTGACTAGCTCAAGGTTGACTCAGCCTTCCCTCCTTCCGAGGCTTCTAAAATGAGGACCCAAATTGTTGGGGGACTATAGGGTGACTCTGTAAACCATGTAGAGAGGGCTGTAAAGCACTATAAAATGGTATATAAGCCTAGGTGCTGTTTCCATTGCTGTTTGATCCCCTTGAAGGGAAGGCCTTGCTAAATTGACTTGGGAAAACCGGTGGTTTTGAGGTGGGGCTGATGATATTCTCCTCCTAATTAGGTACCTAAGGTACGGTTCTGGCGCAGACCGCTTCCCCTTACCGGATATGCTGCAGTCCGTTCTTGAATTTGCAAAGACCAAGCTGACCAAGGCCGAAAAAGGACCCTCGGAAACCCTTTCCAAGCCAAGCAGGTAAAATCTGGCCTGAGCTTTCCATCACGGCTGCATCCAGACTGAAACAATCAGACGACAAACCCGATTATTTTGCCCCCTAGAAATGATGCCAGTTTAGAAACTCAGAAGCAAAATGCCTTTTGGTCAGCTGTACTTTTAAAGCAGTCCTCCCGATGTGCATCTGGTTGCCCTCTCTGGCTTTTGAGGAGCATGAGCAGCTGGTTGAGCACATCTTTCCCTCCACCCAGGGACCCAGAGGAGACGTCAGAAGAGCCCGTGGCTCCTTGGGCCACCTCCGAAGACGAGATGAGCCTGGTCATCGCCTGCCTGCAGAAGTGGAGGGAAGAGGTTGAGCAAGACATTGAAGGTCTGTGCCCGGATCACCTCGCATTCCACATTTCAAGAGTTGCTACTGAGGTTTTCCCGTTCGCACACCGTCTGGTTCCCATTCTGTGCCTTCCCCAAGCTAGAGAAGGTGGCAAGGTGAGATGCCACCTGCCTGTCACAGTATTAAGCCCCTTCTTTCTGTTCATGTGATCAGGAAGTCATAACTGATCTCTCTCGGAGCCTTTTGCAGTTTTCATGGTCGGGACGAGGGTCTGAAGCTTCCTTGGTGAAGGACAACACTTTGTCTGCCCAAAGGGGACGTCTTCAAACTCTTGAATCATCCAGGTCATCCACGTAGATCCAGCCATCTTTCAGGGCCAGTGAGCATTGCCCCAGGTTGTCTCCAGGGAGGAGAATGGTTTCCACAAAACGGCCTGACATGCAACCGTGAGGGACACCTGCAATCAATCACAAATCTCCTTTCTGGCCTGATTGCACAACTAGTTCAGAAGTGTCTTCAGAGCAGGGGTCTCCAACCTTGACAACTTCAAGACTTGTGGACTCCCAACTCCCAGAGTTCCTCAGCCAGTGCTTTAGAGATGGATAAAGCAAATGCTTCCTTTTCTTTAACAAAACTTAACCCCTTACTCTTTTGCTTTGATTAACAGACTTGAAGACTTCCATGCTGATGCTTTCTGAGTCCATGGATCATGTCTATACTGACCCTCAACTCTGCCAGGTAGGGTGTCTGCCATTCTTCCTGGTTGTGTGGGTGCTTCTGACCTCCTATTGAAACCAGTTCCCCCAAAATAAAACCTTGTTGTCATATAAGGGAGAGATCCGTGGCTGGATCAGTTAATACTTCCCACTTTGGTTCCTCCATGTAAAATTAGCCTGCAGGTCTCAGACTAAATTTCTAGGTTTAATTTGGGAATACCTGGGAATTCAGTCTCTACATTCTCCTACAAACAGTGACTTTACCTTGTTTTTGAAAATGATTTCACGTCAATCATAGCTAAAGCACAGGCACTCGTATCATAAGATATTGAAATGCAAGGTGGGACTTCTGAGTATCATAACTGCCCTGGTTGGTTCCCTGCTGCCTCTCCAAAGAGACTGCAGAGGCTGAGCCTTTCAGTGGAAGAGCTGGGACTTCCTTGTTTTTCTTTGGAGAGCTCCTGCCATCCTTCTCTAGTTACAGGGCTCCCCAAACTTGGCAACTTTAAGGGTTGTGGACCTCACCACACAGAATTCCCCAGCCAGACAGGCTGAAGAATCTGGGAACTGAAGTCCACAAGCCTTAAAGCTGCCAAGTTTGGAGACCCTTGGTTTCGTAGATCACAAACCAGAGCTTGGGCACCTTCTGGACTGTACAGCGTTGAGCTCTTCCATCCCTGACAGGATCACCCATCAAGGCCTTGCTAGTTGCAAGACTTCTCCCTGGAGAATGGCTTCCATTGAGTGTCAGTTGGCTGGACGTGTCGCTGGTGGCTGGTTCTGGAGCCTGACTGGTCTGGTCACAATGGGCTCTGCAGCCCTGCTTACCAACATAGAAAGCCTTGTTGTTCCTCCAGGAAAGGAATCTCTTCTGCTAAGCCTTCATTATATGAATGGATGGTTCTTCCAGGCACTGAGACAGCTGAGAATGTGCCTCGTCGAATCTCCCCGTGGTAGTCATGTTACTTCAACCTCTCTAAAAATAAACCCGAGGACCAACGGTGTCTGTGTTTGTGGCTGTGTTTTCCAGATCCCTTATCACTTGCATGCTGTGTTGGTCCACGAAGGCCAGGCCAACGCCGGCCATTACTGGGCCTACATCTACAGCCTGCCTCAAAGGACCTGGCTGAAGTACAACGACATCGCCGTGACGGAATCCTCCTGGGAAGAGCTGGAAAGGGATTCCTTTGGCGGCTTGAAAAATGCCAGCGCCTACTGCCTCATCTATGTTAGTAAGAAGCTGCCACACTTCGCAGCCGGTGAGAATCTGGACTCGGTTCGTGGTGATGCTTCTCCCTCCTTGGGGGCCGGATGCCTCTGGAGCCATTAAGATGGGCTGCTTAAGAAGAGCTTTCCTGTCCTCTGGTTGGGAATGGACCCCGGTCTCTTCTTCTGCACCTTCATGGGGATTTGAAAGGAGTGGAAGTTAAGGAGAATCTGTCTCTCCATGGTTTTATATATTTGGGGTGGGAGCAGTTTAGTTCCAAGAGGAATAAAGTTAGGAAGTCCGGGGTCACTTGAAGGCGGCAAGGGCAAACCAAACCTGAAAACGTTGCCAAGAAAACGGGGCAAACCTGTGTAGGGAATTGCCAGGAGTCGAGACTGACTTGAAGGCACAAATATACATGAAAGTGCATAAATTACTGGGTCTCAAAGGCAGGAAAGCTCTTCATCTGTTTGGTCCTGTATGTGCACACAGGGCACCGCAGATCCGTTCTCAGCAACTGGCCTTTGATGCTGGACACCATATATAACCATCCTGACCGCCAGTAGCAGCTTGTGGCCACCGCCATCCTAATAAGCAGAAAAGGGCAACTAACAAGCTTAGCCACCTGTCTTCCTTTTGCTGTGCAAGAGGGGTTCAAAGACGGGCCAACAAGGACCCTCTGCTTGTCTTTCTTTGGTAGTTTACGATGATGGACAACCAGAGAGAGAAGTCGAAGTGCTGCCTCTGGAACTTCAGCGCTACATCGAAGAAGACAACTGGAGGGTAGAGCAGGAGATGGCCGAACTGGAAGAACAGTCCTGCAAAATGGCCCAGATGGAGCAATCCTCCGAGCCTCTGGAGTCCCAGGACCTCTCTTCGGACTCCAGTCAAGGTGGGAAGAGTTCTGCCTTTGCCTTCTGGTACCAGTAATCAGGAAGTGGAAGCTGCAGGCCAGGAAATTTTATTTATTTTTATTTCATTTGGACTTGTATGCCGCCCCCTCTCCCGAAGGACTCGGGGCGGCTCACGAGTAAAATACAAGCAATAAATAATTTTAAAAAGCATTAAACCAACAGGCCCAACATCTAAAACCCGATTTAAATGATTGTCACACACAAAAAGTGTTGTAAAGAGGCTTGACCAGGCAAAGAGAAACCCATCGGTGGGCCTGTCCCATCTGTGTTTGGTCTTCTGTGGTGGTTCCTTCATGGGTCCTAGAGCTGCCTTCCTGTGTGGCAGGCTTGCCTGTGTCTGGGGTTGCAGCAAGAGAATAAGCACTTTTAGGGGTTGTGGTCCTGGTTCCAGAAGAAAAAGCCCCTTAGATCAGAAGGTCCTCATCGACTCTACCTGGGTAAAATGGAGGCAGCCCAAATGATCCTTGTAGTGGGTCCTAGCTGGGGCGGGCTCCTAAATTTAGATTTTGCTCTCCCTGCATCTTCCCTAGGCTAAATGGGGGCGGGGCTGTTCAGGAGCTCCCCCCCAGTCGTCTTCTGGAGACGACCCAGTCAGCCTTTAGCAATGCCAGCTTCCTTTAGCTGCAGATTTGGGTCATGCCAGCCTCAGTGGCTCCCCATCATACCTTTGGGGAAGCATAAATCCTGGGAAGTCCCTCTTCTCCTTCCAGAACACTCCTTCCCCTGTGAGTGTGGGCTGCACTCGCTCTCCTCCGAGCACGCCGTGATGGCCAAGGAGCAGACTGCCCAAGCCATCGCCAAGACAGCCGACGTCTACGAGAAGGCTGGCATCCCGGCTGCTCTTGAGCAGGTGAGGGTCATGGCTGGCAGGCCCCATTCCACCTTCCTGCTGAGCTGCTCCTCTTGCCTTCCTCTCACGCCCTTCTCCTCTCCTCCTCCTCCTCCTCCTCCTCCTCTCTTCCTCCTCCCTCTCCTCCCCTCGGTGCTGCCACAGCCCAAGGAGGCAGATCCAGAGAAGGCCCCCTCCGAGGAAGCCAGCCCCAGGCCGCAGGCAGAAGAGCCCCAGGAGGCCGAGCGGAGGGAGCCTCCTGCCCCGCCCAGCTCTCAAGTCTTGGAAGTGGAGATTCCCAGTGTGGGGAAGATCCTAGTTAGGTCGGATGCGGATGGCTATAATGAGGAGGTACCGTCTCTGGGAGGGGAGAGGCTGCTCCCCAGGCCCAGCCCGTTCCTGATGGGCCTGCCTCTCAAAGTAGGACACCCCCAGCCCCACTTCGAAACTGCCCTCTCCTTTCCCGTGGGGTCTTGCAGGTGGCTGGTCATCAACACCCCACTGAGCAAAGAGGCAGACCCGGCCGGGCTGGACAGTGTGGGTCAGCCCTCCAAGTACAGCCCCCTTGGAAAGCAGAACTCTTGAGGCAGGCATGTTCCTCACAGAGCAATCTATGGGATGCATCGTATTGGCACAAGTGGTGACAGGGCGGCTGATTAAAAAGTGACAGTTTCCCCCTCCCCAAGTCACTGGTCCCGCTGTCCAATCCAGGTGCTGGCTGGTTGCTTGGTTACTTCACTCCTCCCCTGGCTAGCCACCTGCCGGAATGTCCTTGATTCCCACAGGAAAGCTTTCTTGTTTGGGGCTACAAAACCCCATCTAACTATTTCCCCCCCTCTCCCTGCCCCTTCTTCAGCTTCGTGGCAACCCTGAAGCCTCCAAGGTGGCCTCAGCCAGGTTCCCTTCAGGGTTGACAATGTGGTTGTGTTGTGTGGAGAGGCTACGTGGCTCCTTATTTATTGCTTTGGGTTATCTGGGGGGGGGTCCTTGGTGCCCTCTGAGCTTGGTGGTCTTCTAGCAGACGCTTCATGACCCAACTGGGTGACATCATCAGTAGTAGAAGTCCAAACTCACACACACACACACACTCCCTTGTAGCCCTGACGCTGTTACCTAGTTGGGTCATGAAATGTCTGCAAGATCACAACCAAGCTCAGAGGGCAACAGGACCCCACATTTGAGCCCTGAGCTACAGAGTCTCTTCTCTCAGTTACCTTCCAAGGCTCTAGAAATGGGGGGAGCCACCCAAACAATATCTTCCCTAAGCTGAACTTTGTTCTTTTGCCTGTGGGATGATGGAGAGCTTGTTTCAATCTAGCCTTCCCCCCACTCCCGTCTCTCTCTCTGTCTCTCTCTGTCTCTGTGCCTCTGTCTCTCTTTCCTCTTCTCTCTTCTTTGTGGCAGGTGATGCTAAGCCCCGCCATGCAAGGGGTGATCCTGGCCATTGCTAAAGCTCGCCAGACCTTTGATCGCGATGGGTCTGAAGCAGGGCTAGTCAAGGTAGTATTTTACCCCTAAGCGCACGTGCCTTGTTTTCTCTGTCAATCCCAAGGGATGGGGCCTCTTCTCTGGGTCAGGGGCCTGTCCCCTCCTTTCCTTTTCCTGCCTTGGCATGGGCTGGAGCACAGAAGCAGGTGGCGGCCAGGTGCCCACCTGGATGCCAGAATCTGCAGGAGTGGGACTTCTGCCCCACCTGAGCCGTCCTTTTGGGGGGAGAGTTTTAGAGCAATAACATTGATCCAAGGCAGAAGAGGGGCATGTAGTGTATCTGCTTGGTCTCTGAGCCCATGTTCATATTGATAGAAAATTCTACCTAGGAAAGGTTCATCTTCCCAGCTCAAATGCCAGAAATCTGGAAGTCTTCCTGATTCAAAGCAGAAAGTGGGAGTTATCCAACACCTTTGTGGAAATCCTTTCCACACTTAGAAAGAAAGAAAAAGAATCTTCAAGATAAATTTCATGTATTGTTTATTCCTTTTGTCCCAGATCACAGACACCTGTCCCTTAGCACCATTGTGTTTTACAATTGTAGGAATTCTGGAACACTTAGAATCCATCTATGCTGTACAAACAGCCTTCTGTGATCAACACAGAAGAGCAATAAAATAGGAAAATGCCCCAAGATAAACAGTGAGCTAAAAAGAGCTACTGTAGGCACCTCATCTCCTTTTAATGCCCCCATAATCCCTTGCGGGGTGGAGTCTGGGCAACTGAATGGAGCAGAATGTTTACTAAACGGATGCCCTTCCTGTCACCATTGTGGAATTTTATTTGGCAGATAAATTCTCATTGTGCCCAGAGAGAAATACCTGCCTCTGCCTAGGATCAAACTAGACAGTCTTAAATGATAGTCACTTCATGACTGGAACTGATTAATATTTAGGACATTAGTTCATTCTACTACCTTAGAGATTCCTTTGCTGTCTCTGGCACCTCCAGCAGGTTCCTGTAGAGCAAAGGTCTCCAAACTTGGCAACTTTAAGACTGGTGGACTTCAGCTCCCAGAATTCTCCAGCCAGCACTGGCTGGAGAATTCTGGGAGTTGAAGTCCACCAGTCTTAAAGTTGCCAAGTTTGGGATTCTGGGAGTTGAAGTCCCCCAGTCTTAAAGTTGCCAAGTTTGGGATTCTGGGAGTTGAAGTCCCCCAGTCTTAAAGTTGCCAAGTTTGGGATTCTGGGAGTTGAAGTCCCCCAGTCTTAAAGTGGCCAAGTTTGGGATTCTGGGAGTTGAAGCCCCCCAGTCTTAAAGTGGCCAAGTTTGGGATTCTGGGAGTTGAAGTCCCCCAGTCTTAAAGTGGCCAAGCTTGGGATTCTGGGAGTTGAGCCCCAGTCTTAAAGTGGCCAGTTTGGGATTCTGGGAGTTGAAGCCCCCCAGTCTTAAAGTTGCCAAGTTTGGGATTCTGGGAGTTGAAGTCCCCCAGTCTTAAAGTTGCCAAGTTTGGGATTCTGGGAGTTGAAGTCCCCCAGTCTTAAAGTTGCCAAGCTTGGGATTCTGGGAGTTGAAGCCCCCCAGTCTTAAAGTGGCCAAGTTTGGGATTCTGGGAGTTGAAGCCCCCAGTCTTAAAGTGGCCAAGTTTGGGGACCCCTGTTGTAGAGTCTTAGCATGTCAGGGTCCAAGAAATCTCCCTCCCCTTGAAATCAGCTGCAAAGCAAGGGCAGAATCTGTATTGTGGATTCATAATGAGGTGGAATGACAGCCGTGTCAACCACCGATTTCCCCAGGCATTCCGTGAAGAATATTCCAGGCTGTACTCCTTGTCCAGAGAGACCCCGACACCCCAGAATGACCCCCGCCTTCAACACGTCTTAGTTTACTTGCTGCAGAACAACGCCCCCAAGCAGGTGGTGGAGAGGACCCTCCTGGAGCAGTTTGCAGACAAGAACCTCAGCTACGACGAGAGGTTGGTTGAAAGCAGGTGGCGAGGGACGCTGAGGAGGTGATTCATAGCTCCTGGTTGAACTGGGGCGCCCTGGATGCTCTCTGAGCTTTGGTGGTTGGCTTGCAGGTGGTTCATTAGGATTAGGACACACAGGAGAGACCTAAAGGGACCATAGCAATAGACCTTAGACTTACGTACCGCTTTATAGGGCTTTTACAGCCCTCTCTAAGCAGTTTACAGAATCAGCCTCTTGCCCCCAACCATCTGGGTCCTCATTTTACCCACCTCGGAAGGAGGGAAGGCTGAGTCAACCTGGACCCTGGTGAGAATCGAACTACCAAATTGCAGGCAGCTGGCAGTCAGCAGAAATACCCTGCAGTACTGCACTCTAAGCACTGCGCCACCGAGGTTCATCTTGGGGTTCCAGGTATTGTGGGGAGGCCACCAGCCCTCCGTTTTGATGGAAGCAAATGAAATTGAAAACGTTTGCCTAGACGTCCCACCCCCTGGAATTCACAGTGTTCCTTCTCTCTCTTCTGGGCCACAGGTCGATTAGCATTATGAAGGTGGCCCGAGAGAAGCTGAAAGGAATTGGCCCAGACGAGGTAGACATGGAAGAGTACAAGGTAAGAAGCCCTGACTTTCAAAACACACACACAACACACAGACCCGCACGTAGCTTTTGTGAAAAGCAGACCGGTTCCTAATTCCCTATCCCAGCCTGCTCTGTTGAAAAAAAACACACTTTGGGGTGCTCGCTACGCACATCCACTAGCTTACATTTAGCCACAATGCGCATCTAAGAGGAATAATCGACCTCTCCTCTTGCTTGGCACGAACTCGGGCACGCCAGAGGTCACCTGGGGCAGGGCAGCAGCACCAAGAAGGGAGCGGGGAGTGGAACACAACAACTACCAAGAGTTGTATTTTCTGTTTCTGGACAGAAATGGCACGAAGACTACAGCTTGTTCCGCAAGGTGTCCGTCTATCTCTTGACTGGGTTGGAGCTCTATCAGAAAAACCAGTGAGTTCACCTGCGGTGATTTTGGGAAGGGCTCTAAAGCAGGGCTCTCCAACCTTGGCCACTTTAAGCCTGGAGGACTTCAACTCCCAGAATTCCCCAGCTGGCTGGGGAATTCTGGGAGTTGAAGTCCGCCAAGCTTAAAGTTGCTGGCTGGGGAATTCTGGGAGTTGAAGTCCTCCAAGCTTAAAGTTGCTGGCTGGGAAAATTCTGGGACTTGAAGTCCTCCAAGCTTAAAGTTGTTGGCTGGGGAATTCTGGGAGTTGAAGTCCTCCAAGCTTAAAGTTGCTGGCTGGGGAATTCTGGGAGTTGAAGTCCTCCAAGCTTAAAGTTGCTGGCTGGGAAAATTCTGGGACTTGAAGTCCTCCAAGCTTAAAGTTGCTGGCTGGGGAATTCTGGGAGTTGAAGTCCTCCAAGCTTAAAGTTGCTGGCTGGGGAATTCTGGGAGTTGAAGTCCTCCAAGCTTGAAGTTGCTGGCTGGGGAATTCTGGGAGTTGAAGTCCGCCAGGCTTAAAGTGGCCAAGGTTGGAGAGCCCTTCTCTAAAGGCTTCAGGCCTGTTGAGTTGATGTTTTGACAGACACAGTGACATATCTTGAGAGGTCTACAAGTGGGCAGTATTGGATTTTGTCCACCCTGCCTCTGTTTTGTGCACTTCGCCAAATCATTATACAATTTTGTACAATCCGAGGGGAACCTACTCGATTTTAATAAGCAATAATAAAGTTCTCTTTTGTCCAGAAAGCTGAATCTGCGCGACTCAAAAAACACCCTGACCACCCTCAGGAGGGAACAGAGGCAGGTTGTTCGAATCCCTCCTGCCCTTTGGGAAGAGCTCCCTGAAGTTGCCCCTCTTCAGGTTTCCGCTACTCTTAACTGGATCACAACAATGATAATATTTCTGGTTATTTTTAAGCCCAGGAGGAAATTCTAAAACATCCCATGGCAGTTAAACTGCCCTTGATAAAGCCTTTTGCCTCCAGAATAAACCAAATAAACAGGATGGCCTGAAGGTGGAGCAGTTGTGGGCCGCCTGAGACTGGATATCAGAAGAAGAACAGAATTGGGAGGGACCTTAGAGGTCTTCTAGTCCAACCCCCTGTGCTCAAGCAGGAGACCCTGTATCATTCCAGGCAGAGGAGGAGGAGAAAGTAACCCTGTGGGCCAAGAGAGGGCATTGGGTGGCGTGCCAGGCCAGGTTCAGCCCCAGGTTGCAGCCTGTCCTGCCTGCCAGGGTGGGAAGGGGTGGCACACATACTGGGGGTGTATCCCTCCATCCTACAGGATATGAGACACACACACTTTTTTCTTGCCTTCTTAAAGATACTGCGAGGCTCTGACCTACCTGGTGTACGCCTACGAAACCAACACCGTCCTGCAGGCCAAAGGAGCCAACCGGGGCGCGGACTCCTCTCTGATCGCTCTTTACAGAAGGAAGTGCCTCCTGGTGGGTATTCAGGGGACCCTTCCCTCCCCACCCCTTTCAAGCTTGTGGATGTGGGGGGGAGGGAGCAGAGTTTGCACATCATTCCCCTCGCTGTCATTCGGGCTTACGCTGAAAAGGGGATATTGCTGAATGCTCCTTATATCAGTGGTCGCCATCTGGTGGGCCAGGAAACCCTGGTGGGCTGTGAGAAAATTTGGGTGGTCTGCAGAGAAATATCCTCCCCCCGAAAACAATCCAGGCTGTGTGGGAACACAAGGCTGCACTGCCCACATGGCCCGCCCACCCACTGTCCCCCACCCTTCGGCCGAGTACAAACCTTACCTTGAGCAGGGCCACGTGAGCTGGCACTGGAAGGTGAGACCAACGGCAGGGGAGAGAAATCCGCCCCGGGGTGGCTTGCTAACGTTGGTAGGAATGTTGGTCCCATACTCCAGAGCTGCAGGAGTCACAGGACTATGGGTCTGTGTGTTGTGTGTGTGTGCTCCTCCACCCGGGTGCACCAGCCTGCCATGGACTGGAGCAGCTGCTCCGGGATGACCAAAGGGCCAGTCCTGGAATATGGGACCGACTTTCCCACCAGAAGCCACCGTCAGTCAAAATCCATCTTAGTGGTCTGCGGGATTTAAAATTATGACTTTGGTGGTCCCTGAGCTCCAAAAGGTTGGCGACCCCTGCCTCATATGGCAGTAGGTACGGCTGTAGGTACGGTAGCCCTTGACTTATAATAGTTCATTTAGTGACCATTTGAAGCACTGAAAAAAGTGACTTCACACTTACGACCACTGCAGCATCCCCATAGTCACGTGGTTTACAGTCGGATACTTGACAACTAACTCATTCAAGGTGTTGGTGTTAACATACAAAGTCCTACATGGCTTCGGTCCAGGGTACTTGCGGGAACGTCTCCTGCCAGCATTGACTTCCCATTGCCCTGTGCTGCCACAGGCAGGGCCTCCTTGGAGTGCCATCGGCCAGACAGTGTCAGGGGCAGGGCCTTCTCTGTGGGGCACCCACCCTGTGGAATCAGCTCCCCTTGGGGCTCCGATTGGCCCCGGACCTCCGTTCCTTCTGCCACGACCTGAAGACTTGGTTGTTTCAGCAAGCCGGCCTGGACTGAAGTGAAGTGGGATGGGTTTTTAATTGTATTTTATATTAAGTTTTATTGGTTTTAGATTTTATTGGGCTTGAGGTTTAATTCCGTTTTAACTAATTTAATTTTGTATTGTGTATTTTTATATTGTGAGCCTCCCTGAGTCCCTAGGGAGAGAGGGTGGCATATAAGTCCCATAAATTTGAATTTGAATTTGAGTCCCATGTCTGACAGTCCCCTTTTGCCAACGGCTTCCCCATGGACAAGCAAAGTCAGTGGGGAAGCCGGAGTCACTTAACAGCCGTGTTACTCGTTTAAGAACTGCGCTCATTCACTTAACAAAAGTGGCGAGCAAAGTCGTAAAATGGGACAGAAGTCACTTGAGCCATTTCTCACTTAGCAACATAAATTGTGATATGTTGAGGGCTACCTGTATTTTTTTTTTAAAGTAAACCACATCCAGTGCCGGCAAATGGCTCTCCTCCCAGCCTGTCCCTCTTCATTTAGAAGTTGTCAAAACTTTAGAAGTTTAACTGGGGTAATTCTTGCGGCTATTTCCTTTTTTTTTTTTTAGCCCTCCTCCCCAGCTGATTCTGCAGGTAACAGGTTCTCTTGTTGGCTGGGCTTCAACTCCCAGGATTCCCCAGCCTTCTTCAAGCGGCCGAGCTCAAGAAAACAGCTGCACTAACTGGACTGGGTTTCTGAGCCTTCCTGCCTGACCTTCAGAGGCACGGCTGGCTGGGGAATTCTGGGAGTTGAAGTCCCAGCTGCCTTCAAGCAGCCGAGCTTGAGAAATGCCACTTTATAGGAAAAAGTGGGGGGGCGAAGACCCAAGCTGGGTTGTTTTAAGACAGGGGTCCCCAAACTTGGCAACTTTAAGACTTGTGGACTTCAACTCCCAGAATTCCCCAGCCAGCTGTGCCTCTGAAGGGCGGGAAGGCTCAGAAACACAGCCCAGTTAGTGCAGCTGTTTTTGTCAAACTTGGCCACTTGAAGAGGGCTGGGGAATCCTGGGAGTTGAAGTCCCCAAGTCTTAAAGTGGCCAAGTTTGGGGGGCCCTGTTTTGAAATGTCCCTTCTGGATGCTGGGACGGGCCCCTCTGAGATCCTCGCCCACCGGCTCTCCATGGTGCTTTTCCGCAGAGGCTGAACGACGCTGCGGCCGCCCTCTTTGAAAGCCACGACGGGAAGGAAGTGGACGAAGGGGTGAGCGTCTTGAACGAGCTGATCATCCCCTGCATGCACCTGATGATGAACAACCACGTCTCCAGGGACGACCTGGATGCCATCGAAGTCATGAGGAGCCGCTGGTGCGCCTACCTGGGAAAGGACGTGGGTGGTAAGCCAGGTGTGCCGGGCACCACACCAACTTCCTTCTGCCTGCTCTGGTTGCCTCTCGGGGTTCTGTTTGTTGGTACTTGTAAGGAAACGTCTGCATGCTCACAAAGCTCGACTTTTATCCACTGCCCTCTCCGCTCCTTCCGCTACATTGCAATAGTGGGGGTTTTGTTTTAGTCTATTTATACTTTTATTAAACTTATCACAATGCAAGTAAAAATATAGATAGTAGGACAATGTGGGGGAGAGGAAAGTGCAATGTGTAAATAGGAAACCCCAGAAAGAAAAAGCATTAGACCCCAATTCTTTTCAGTGCTGTAGAATAGAAGTAATCACATGTCACGTTTTTTAGTTTTGCACACTTGGAATACGCTAGCCGTTTCTATCGCAACAAACTTCTCAGCAAATCAGGGTTTCCTTGTGGGTTTTTTTTTCCCTCCTGCCTCAAACGCAACATCTAGAAGCTGTTTTCAAGCAGCAACAAAACTTTCCCTGGATCAAAGCAGCTCATTTGGCCCTCCCTGCTAGCTCCATGGACGCTGCGAAGGTGCTGGGAGATCCTCACCAAGGGCCAGGTTATATATCCTGTGGATAGGTTCAAGTCACGGACCTGGGGTTCTCTGTGGCTTTAAGAGGAGAAGCTTGCAAACTGATGGTTACTCCTGTGCAAGCACGCAAGTTTCGGCGGCTCCCTCCGTTGGAGGGAGGAGGGCATGCCTGAGCCTGCTTCTTGGTGAGGAGTTGCAGCAAGCGTTGTCGGCGGCCTGAAGTGGTTTAAGGCGCACCTTCGTGCACCCAGGATACTTTACCTGTTACTCCATCTTCATGGCGGCTGGCTGGCGGACTGGTTGCTCGACTGAGCCGCCGGAACGGCAGACCGTCACGCTTTCTCAGAGAAACCTGGGAGAGGAAATCCTACAGCTGGGAGGCAGGTGGCTCTGCCCGAGGGAAGGGCTTATTCTTGGGAACAAGAAAGAGCTAAAGCAAACGAGCTTCACCTGGAACCTGAAGCTGCTGGGCTGTTGTCGTTGTTCTTTAATGCATGCAGAAATGTATACAGCTGCACAGTGCAATTCTGGGTGACATTCAGCCGCTGCCACCCACACAGTATAACAACCCTTAAAACAATGAAGTGTAAAGAGAACCAAGATTGGGAGAGAATTTAAAAAAAAACAACACCTGAAGACTCAAAACGGTCATCTCACCAGCTTCCCAGGGGGGTCTCTGAGGTTGCTGGCAGGGATGGGGCTGACCTCCCCTTTTGGGGGGGGCGTTCCAGAGGGCAGGAGCCACAGCTGAAAAGACCCACCGTCCAGGTTCCTGTAGCTCAGGGCTCCCCAAACTTGGTCACTTTAAGACTGGTGGACTTTAACTCCCAGAATTCTCCAGCCAGCTCTGTTGGCTGGAGAATTCTGGGAGTTGAAGTCCACCAGTCTTAAAGTGACCAAGTTTGGGGAGCCCCGTTCTAGGTGAAGCTCTTTGGCAGACTTCTCCCTGCCAGACCTGAGGGGACTAGCAGAGGCCTCCCCTCCACCTTGCGTGGAGCCCACCGAGAAGCTGCCGCGGAGGAGCCAAGCTTGCTCGTGGCCCATAACCTCCTCTTTTTCCCCTGCAGAGAAGTTGCAGATGAAGCTGGGCGAGTTCCTGCCCCGCCTGCTGGATTGTTCCCCGGAAGGAGTGGTCCTCAAGGAGCCCCCCAAGATCCGCCCCAACTCGCCCTACGACCTCTGCAGCCGGTTCGCAGCTGTCATGGAGTCCATTCACAGGGCAGTGGCTGTGAAATAAAGCGCGGCCTGCCCTCTCGGCTCAAGCCCTGCAGGCCCCCTGAGCCCCCAGTCCCGTCCCCAGGAATGGGACCCGGTTGCCAGAAGACTCTGGGGGAGGATCGTGGAGGGGAGAGGGGACTGCGCTGGAGGACTCCACCTTCAGTCCGAACGGCAATGCTGGGCATGTCTAGGAAAGAGGTGGCCGGGTGGGCCTTCTCGGACATGCCCTCGTTGCAGGCAGGCACGAATTTTGGAGCACCCACTGAGGTCCCCCTCCCCCGCTGTAAATGACTGACTTTAGTTCCTGCAAGGAGCATGCTGGGAGTGTTTTTAGGAGAAACCTGCCATTTTACACTTAAGCGTTGTACATAGACAATTCCATTTTGCCAAGTTGGCGCTTTATCTGGCCAGTGGTTTAAGGCGGTTCTTGAGAGCATTCAGTGTGGACCCCCCCCCTTAATTTTTCTACAGGCAGCCCCTGCCACACGGGCTGATCTCCCTCAATTCAGCCCCACTGGGCTCCATGAGTGGGGCAATGAATTGTGGCAAGGACTGCATGGAAAATGTTGGCAAGGGGCCCTTGATCCTTGCTGACCTCCAAACACAGCAAGTTCGGGCATAAGTCATCACCAAGTAACACATAGGGTATCTCTGGATGAAGGAACCTTAATGGTAAACAAGGGTTACTCGCAGCGAGACAATACACATGTTAGCAGTAGTCACTCTGCTCTCTTAGGTAGCCATTCTTATGGGCGAGCCACTTGGCATGCCGCTGTTGCCCTGCCTGCTGGTTTAAGCACTGGCATTTGTGCCAGGAGAGGAGGAAGAGGAGGAAGAGGACAGAACTGCACAACCAGCAGAAGGCCAAGATTGGAAGCCGCTTCCTTGAACCTTCCCCCAAATAATTTGTTCAATGTCAATCACCGAAGTTTAATTGCCAGAGTAGCATTGGCAAAGTATGCACTGAAGTCGGGACAAAACCAAGCTGAATAAGTCACACTTCATGGTTATATTTTTTTTCCCCTCAAGATCTTTTAAATGTTTTTTTTATTAGAATGCTAACAAATTGAGATGGGAAATACAAATCTGATGAGATTTCTGGTTTCAAAGTGCAATAAATATTACCCCATTTAAAGATATTTGTGGTTTTGTTTCTATCCCTGGAAACTACACACAACTTCTCTTAATTTTCAGCAGTAATTTGGAAGCCTCAAGGCAATGGTGCCCCGTGGCAGTTGTTGCGGACACACAAAAACCAACAACCCCCTTTAATTTCCGTTAAATTGAACTAAAGAAATTGCTCCTTCCCCTCTGGTGGTGATCCCCAAAGAGGTTGGCGGACTGCCAGTGCTCATCTCCTCTGATTGCGGAAGGTTGACTCTAGGACTGTTTTGAAGCTTGGAAACTTCCTACATGACCTTTCTGTCAAAAAACGGTGGCGCAACCATCCAGCTGTTGTGTCCCTGTTGGTGAGAGGTTGCCTTAAGAAAGCATCAAAGGCTGAGACTATTCGAAAGCAGAGTTCGCTGAACAAAAACGAGGCTGGCTCCTGAATTCATCCATGGAAACTCACCTAGTGCCTTGGTTTGTGCATTGCTTTCTTCTACCCCTTCGAAAATATTATCCAAGTATCGCAAAGTCTCTGCTCAAGATTGCTGATCTGCCTCTTATGCCAAGTAAGAGAGTTCCAATTTCTGGTAAGCGCTTAATTGCTTCTTAAAGCCTAACAATGCTCATTGAATGGTTTTTTTATTTTGCAGACATTCTATCCTCCTGGACCAACATTCCTTCCATCCTTAAACCAGGGTGTTTTTGCGTCATTCTCCTCCAAAAATGATTAAAGGTGGGGGCAGGGAGGAGGGAAGCATTGTCTTCTGCGGAGGAGTAAACACAGGCTCAGGCACATAATACATTTCTAATTTGCACCTAGGGAGGACAAGCTGCACAACCAGGATGCAGGGTTGTCCCCTTGTCCGTGTAATTTCCCAAGCCGTCCTTTGCAGAAATCTAAGCCCCCAACTCTTAAATGTTCCACGCGTCGAACCATCGTCCCGTTCCAGGGAGATCCAGGTGCTCAGGAAGGTGGGTCAGATGACAAGGTCTGCGTTTTTAGGGGGTGGCTGGGGATGCTGGATGGCGAGCGTGTCTACCTCCGCTTTGTGGCAGATTTCCGGCCTCTGGGATGCCTTCGGGGTCTTTAGGAAACAGGCAGCACCGATCACCAGGCAGCCCCCCAACAGGAGGAAAAAGGCAGCAAACCAGCCCAGGAAAAGGGCTTCACCGAATTCCCACCTCGGGACAACGTCTGGTACGGTTTGGTCCCAAAAATCCTGCACCGTGTTGTAAGCAACCCACGAGACGGGAACCAGAGTCGTCAGCCCGGAAAGGCAGAAGAGGAGGCCGCCCGTAATCCCCAAGGGCCTCCTCTGTCTTGGGTCACTCGTCTTCAGGCAGTCGGATCCCAGAAGAGCCAAGGAGAACGCCAGGAAGCCCAGTCCGTTGGAAGTTACCATCAGAACCCTGGAGACCGTGATCTCTAATGGCAGGGCCAGGAGGGAGGCGTAGTTTTCACACTGCAGAACCACTTGGCTGACACAGGTCTGCCAAAGCCCCATGTTCCAGATCTCGAGGTCATTCAACTCCAAGTTGAGGCTCTTCCAGAGAGGCACGTAAGTCGTAACACAGGACAAGACCCAACCGAAGAGGGAGACCAGCAGCCCGCTCAGCTGAACGGTGGTGCTCTGCTGCCAATTCATCCCTGGACCGTTTGGATGGCCTCTTCTTACGATGACCTTTGAGCTTTTTGTCCAAAGCTTGGATGGAAATGTTCCTGCAGCATTTTATGCTGTCAGGAACCTGCTATAATTGGCTGTAAGGGCAGAATAGATCTGGTGTGGCGCCAATTCTTTTCTTTCTTAAGAACGGTATAGGTGGAGAAACTGATTCTGATAGCATTAATTCTTGGGTGTGGCCACAAGTCTTTTTTCATACCTGGTTGGCCTTATTTCTTTCTTTAAAACACACACACACACACACACACACAACTCCTTCCTGGTTTAAAAAAAACCAAAAAGACTTCCAAGTCCAGAAAGCAGAAATCTCACCGTTTGCTGAACTCCAGACACCCTCCTTGCAATCCCCTTCTCATGTGTTGCATTCAGCAAGTTACATAAACAAAGCCATCCGTAGATGATACCAAAGGACTAAAATCTTGCATCTCACTTCCTGGATGGTGTAACAAATAATGAGTTTCATTGGTTACAAGCTATGCCCTCGCTTCGTAAACGCTCATAAACAGGCACTTCCAAAGCTGGTTGATAAAAGGAATGAAAGCTGGTCGCATTGCAAAAACAAAGTGGATTTCACACAAGTTGAAGTGCTTCCTGGTGTCATCTCCCAGAAGCTGATAGAAAAGGATTTTCCTTGTTATTGCAGGGTTACTGTCTCTTTCCTACTCATCTTCCTTCTGACAGCAAGTAAGTTGCTGCTGCTGCTAATGGTTTCCCTCTTCCAGGAGTTTGATCTTTACATTGGAAAGACATTGGTACTTGCTCAGCCTGTTCAAGGCTAACATCAATTAGGAATGAAAGTAAGTAGAAAAGAGAACCTCACCTTTCAGGTTTAAAAAGGAAAAAAAGAATTCTGATGAGCTTTTCTGGAAAATCCAACCATCGTTATCTTCTCTTCTTTTAGTCCCAAAAGAAAACCTGCACCATCCAAAGTTGATGCCTCTTGACAGATGATTCAGGGAGAAATTCCATGCTTTCCTGGCAGGACCACGCTCGGATTGATGACGGTGATGCCAAGGTGTTACCTTGGCTGTATCGCTGGAAGGAATAGTTAGCACCTGTAGGATTTCTGGCTGCTTCTGTGGCGGCAAAGGGCTCTCCGGTCCAATTTATAATGTAAGCTGAGTGCTTATTTGAGCTTTTGAGCAAGGACCTAGTCCCTGTTTCTCTCTCTCTCTGGGTGTGCCTGTCCCGGTCTTTCCATACTCAACACGGGTAATTATACTTCGGTAACAATTAGGATCCATTCAGCAGGAGAATAAACATACCTTCCATTATCTACTTCCTCTTAACCAAACCAGTTTACATCTCCTTGTGAATCTTTTGAAGGTGTCGAGGCCAAATCCCACAATTTTTTTTTCTTCCCTCCCAAGAAAAATGTAGGAGGTCAGGGCTGCAGTTTCCTTACAACTGTTTCTCAAACCAGGGAGAAAATTTTCCAGATCAAAGGACCAGTTTAGTTTAGTTTACTTTATTGTCATTGCACCTCATACAACAAAATCAAACACCATCTTCAGTGCACATCATGACCATGACTATGAAAATAAACACAAACACACACCCTCCACATTCTATACATTGAATTGAAAACCCTTGATATTGCATTAATAATGCCCTATACAGTAGAATTCAGTAGAGTTCCTGCCCTGGGATAGAAGCTGTTTTTCAGCCTGTTTGTCCTTGTTTTTATTATTGTCCTGTATCGTCTGCCAGATGGTAATAGTTCAAAAACAAAAGTGTGCCCAGGATGAGATGGATCTTTGAGAAAGTTTTGAACTTTCTTAAGGCGGCAGGAGCTATAAAGCTCTTCCAAAGAGGGGAGAGGGCAACCAGTGATCTTCTGGGCAATGATGTTAACCCTCTGGAGGGCTGTCCTATCTGCCCCTGTGCAATTGGCAAACCAGACACAGGTGCAGTAAGTTAAGATACTCTCTACGGTGCAGCGATAGAAACAAAGGATGTACAGATAATCTCCATATTCATGAGTTCATTTAGTGACCGTTCAAAATTACGACATCACTGAAAAAGTCACAGGACGGTTGCATCCTCCTCGTGGGTCTTGGGACCAGATTTCAGACACTTGGCAACTGATTCATATTTATGACGGTCGTAATGTCCCCGGATCATGTGAAATTCTGAGATGCAAAGTCAGTGTGAGGAAGCCAGATTCACTTAACGGCCGTGTTACTAAGTTAAGGGCAGCGACTCACTTAGCGACTGGCAAGAAAGATTGCAAGATGGGGCAAAATTCGCTTCAACGTTTCGCTTAGCAACAGAAGTCTTGGGCTCAACTGTTTTCATAAGTCAAGGACTTCCTGTAGAGCATAATCAACATATGTCTTTCCTCATTACTTCTTTTTTCCTTCTTCTTCTTCTTTTCATGCCTTGGTTTCTTCTTTCAGTGTGTTAAAAGAAAACCAAACCCAACTCCTACCCAGCTCCCTTTACCTACTGGTTAGTCGCTTGAAAACCACAATAAAAACAGCAGCAGGACAACTGATGTTACTTCAGCAGCTCTGAGTCTCAGCCAGACCCCAGGCCGGGAAATGCAACACAAACCTGGGCAGCGAAGGCCAGCACATCTCATGGGCTCACCTGAGCTGGAGGCAGCTCAGACATGAGTGCAGAAACTGGAATGCTATAAAAGTTCACAGAGCCAAAGGGAGAGGCTGGCATCATTTCAGGATGTATTGTGACAATGCAAAAAGGAAAATACATTTCAGGTCAACTCGACCAGTTTGCCCCAAAACTCAGGTCCAAAATTCAGGAGTGGCAGAACATGTGAATGATGAAACCTTACAGGGCAAAAGATGACATGTGCAAAGAAGAAAACCCAGCGTGGTTCAGCAGCACTAGATCTTGAGGGATAAACAGAATAGACAGCTTGAGTCATACTCAGGCGCAGAGCCATATATAAATCAAGTGGAATTGAATTAACGCTTGAATCCCATGGACTTCACTGGATCTACTCCAAGAAAAGCCAAGAGTGGATCAAATCCATTCATCCCAGTCGGTCTGAGAGTTCCTGGATCAAGAAATACTGCCTCTAAGGGTAGCCTGACAGGAAAACCACCACCATCCAACCAGCCGTACCTCCAAGTATTAGCCATGAACTCTTGGCGAAGCAAAACTCAGCTTAATGATCCAGCCTGGACCTCTGTCTCTACAGGACCGAGTTGGCCATGTTAAAATGCCTGGACTTCAACTCCCAGCACACTGGCTGGGGAATCCTCTGAGTTGAAGTCCAGGCATCAGAAAGCTCTTAAGGTTGATAAACACTGGGATTGGACTTACGAGGGCCCTTTCTGGGGAATTAAGGCGTGTTGCACATTGGAGAAGTCTCTCGGAGTGTCTCGAACGACGCTTAAGTGTCTATGGAGATTCTTAGCCATCCAAGGTCCTGGTTGTCCCCAAGGTGCCTTTTCAAGAGGCAACTGGGCTTCCTGGTTTTTCTTTGAAGACGTTTTGCTTCTTTTCCAAGAAGCTTCTCCAGCTCTGCTCTTCAGCTCATCCAAGAAGTTTCTTCAGCTCACTGAAGAAGTTTCTTGGATGGGAAGTAAAACGTCTTCAAAGAAAAACCAGAAAGTCCAGTTGCCTCTTGAAATAAAAGCATCTTTGGGACAATGAAGTTTAAGGTTGCAGCAAATGTCACTTGCCACTTGTTCCCGGAGAACACCCTCAAAGTAATTAAGATTTCCTGTGTGTATTAATAAACCTTGAGCCGTTTACAAAGGGGCTCAATGGCTATATATAACCAGCAGGTTAACCACGGCTATTTCGAGGCTTCCCCAGCAAGGTTTGACTACAGTTTGGTGGCTTTTCTCCTCTCTGGCACCTGGATTTAGAACAGTGCTTCGCCGTGACCTCATCATGACTTTAGCTTTCTTTTCCCCCTCCCCCGCCCCTAGCACCAAATGCAAAGTTGTTTCTGATGTCCCTTGAATGGGGCTCTCCGGAGCAGCAAGCGTCTTTGTTCCTCACAGTTGGAACCTCGGGCTGGTGTTTATTTCAGGAGCTGGAATTTGGTTTGGTGGCAACCAGAAATGCAGACCTCTCTCAAGGTGGAAAAAGAGGGAGGGCAGCAGCCCTGGAGAAGGAAATCCCGACTAAAGCTGGGAAATCCCTTCAGGAGGGATTGTAAAGCTGCACCCTTGGGTTGATGATGCCTCCTTTCAAGAGGAAGCCCAGGGGTCAAGCTGTGGCTCAAGTCAGGAGGGGCTGCTGGGGACCTCCAGCGGTCTTGCAAGACTTCCAGCTGCAGGGTTCAAACTTGAACAGCCTCTATTTCCTCTTGTGCAGGTTCCTTCGATCAGACGTTGGTAGAGCATCCAAGCTTGCCCTTCTGCCTCATCCAGACCTCTCTTCATCTTTGATTGACATGTTTCGTGGCAAAAACGGACCAAGTCACATCGGCGAGGTCTCGCTCCAATACTTTTGGCTTAGCACCTTACTAGCCCGGGCAGGGTTTCATTTTTTTTATTTATTTATTTATTTATTTATTTATTTATTTATTTATTTATTTTTGGGATTTATATGCCACCCACTCTCCCAAAGGACTCAGGGCGGCTCACAATCATAAAAAAACAATACAAAATTCAGAATTTTAAAAAACGATTAAATCAAAATCCCAAAATTCTAATTAAAAGCGGCAAACCGCCAATATTATAATGAAACAATAACCCCCCCCCCGCCTTCAGTCCAGGTCAGCCTGTTGGAAAAGCCATGTCTTCAGGCCGCGACGGAAGGACCGCAGGTCAGGGGCCATCCGCAGCTCCACGGGCAGCTGATCCCACAGGGTGGGTGCCCCCACAGAGAAGGCTTTGCCCCTGGGGGTCGCCAGCCGACACTGTCTGGCAGACGGCACCCTGAGGAGGCCCTGTCTGTGGGAGCGCACGGATGCTGGGAAGAGGTTAATGTTATATTAAAACCATTAGCACCATCTCGATTGGCAAGAATGCTCCAGGGCAAAATATCGGTCCTTGGAGACAGAATATGCACGGGGCAGAAGGCATCCGTCCCGTTCCACCCACTTTGCTGATTCCTGCCCTGACCCATAAATGGCTCAGGTGCGCTGCCTAAGCCCTTCCTGGAGGACTGGACTGAGGTGGGGCCAGAGGGCACCCCAGCCATCCCAGTTTCAGGGCCCAGAGGCTCCTGGTGAAGGGCCGCCAGGTGGGAAGAGAAAAGGAAAAATGGACCCTGCGAGGCTGACAAAATGGCGGTCTCGCCTGGCATGGCGGCCTCTTAGGAAGAAAAAACACTGCTCCATTTCATATTTGGGCAAGTCAAGGAATTCCAGCACCTCAGCAACTCTAAAGAGGTGTAGACTAATGTCCCAGAGTCTTCTCCCCTTCCCAAATGTTAATATCGACAGAATTGAGGCTTCACTTTATTTCTGATGGATCCTCTTAGCCCCTCCGACGAGAGGTTCCTCCCTGTGAAGTATCCTTGTAGGACCAGGGAACATCCCTAGTAGAGGATTTTGGTCATGAAGCTGGTGACATTGGAGAGAAAGTTGGCCATTCGGTCCCCCAGATTCAAAGATGGGTTCACTTTGCTTGCTTGAAGAGTTTGGCAGGAAGAATGAACCACGAGGCCTTTGCAAATTGCAACCGTGGTCATACCTGGATGTTGGCTTGGGATCTGGCCAGGTTGCCTTTTAACCCAGCCTGCGAGAAGTTGTGAAACGGTCCTGGGTGAGCAACAAAGCCACAAGGAGCCCCACGGGACTCCTCCGCCTGCTGTCTCTTTCACCCAAGGTTTTCACCACTTCATGGTTTTGTCATTCGAACGTTCTCCCTGGAACTCCTCCTGGGGATTAGGCTCAAGCGTTTCGGTTAACTGGTTTTTCCTCTGCCTAGCCTTGCCTGGGTGTGCATCTCCTTAAACGCCTTTGTAGGTAGGTGTAGGTGTAAAATTAGACTTTTAATCTTCCCACAGGAGTTTTTCAGGAATATTCCAGGCGGAGAAGGTGAAACTCAGGGTGAAATCCAATTTTCCTCTCGAGTTTTCCTTGTATATATATATATATATATATTATTATTATTATTATTGTTCCCATGTTTCCTGTAGGCAGTCATTCTCACGGAGTCTTTGCATTTTTCTGTGACCCACAGACATCAACGTCTCTCATAAAGCCTGGGCAGAAGTGGGTTCTTCCCATGGATGTCTCTTCCCAGGACGGAAGTGTTGGCAGATTAACCCTGTGGGCATTCGCGTCTCCCACCCAGCATTCCTCCTCCTCCTCCTCCTCCTCCTCCTCCTCCTCCTCCTCACCCTGTCTCTCTGATTAAATCATCTTGAGATAATTCTGCATGTCATTGCAGCAGATTAACTGATGACCTTCTCCTTGCAAGGCTGAATTGAAAGGCGGTTTTCTGGCTGCCTTCCTCACTTCGGTGGATGTTGAAGGCTCCGAAGGGGAGACGGAGATGGCTCACCCTTCTGGGATGGATGGAAACCTTTCAGGGAAGGGATGCAGCCTAAGTGGAAACTCTGCCCTTGAGCCCAGCTGGAGGGCTCAGGAGTCTCCAAGGAAGACCAGCAGCACCGTTCTCTGCAGGACAAGAGGCCTCCCCGTAACTTCGGAGCTCCCTGACCTGGCCTTCAAATCCCATCCTGCAGCAAATATGAGGTAGGTGCACCATTCAACACCAGCCATGTCTAGAATAGAGATTATGGACCGAAGTGGCCATTCTTTGGCGTGTAAATTAATACATTCACCTTTTCATGATGGATGTATTTATGACGACTATGAACGTGATTTATCTCTTATATCTTTTACGTACACTGAGAGATTATAGCATGGGAGACAAATGCCTTGTGTGTCCAGTCACCCTTGGCCAATTAAGAATTCTATTCTTGGGTCCTTCCTTCTTCCAAAGACGGATTCTTCCAGGCTAAGGTTCCCCTGGCAATTCCTTGTATTTGTGGCAGGGGATCCTTTAGTTGCTTTAGTCAGGAAGGAGGGCGAGAGTTTCCACCACTCCCCCATTCACCCCTCCCCCAGGATCTTTATTTACTCCCCCTCCCAGTAAAGACAGTTACTCATTAGTTGGGGATACCTCAGGAAGCCGAGCTTTGACTCCTCCAAGGCTGCCTCCTCCTCAGCCCCAAAATGGCCGTTCCCGCCATTGTCCTCCACCTTTGTCCATGTTGTCCTTGAGGAATTTCCTAAAACTTCAGCTGGTGTGAAATGCAGGGCTCCCTTGGGGATGGTTTGTTGTCAGCTGTTCCCCACCTGAAGCTCCCTGACTTGGTGGGCACGATCGTTCCCAGAATTCTCTTGGCTGGGAGTTTATTGGTTTGTTTGTTTGTCAAACATGTACAAGATATCAAGTATAGGTATGAACATAAACAAGAATAAAGGGAGTAAATACAGATAAATGGGGACAGTAAGACAGGGACGGTAAGCATGCTGGTGCACTTATGCGCACCCCCTTTAAGGACCTCTTAGGAATGAGGTGAGAAGGTCCACAGTAGACAGTTTGAAGTTGAAGTTGTGAGGGGTTGAGCTTGTAACAACGCTGTTGTTACAACAAGGCTGTAACAAGTTCTAACAGTTGCTGTCCCAACACAATGGAGGCTACCCATGATGGAGAAGACTAGACTGGGCATCATCCCAGAGTCTTCCAAACTCCAGGTCCTTGGTATGATACGGCTCCTTGCATGTAGCCAAAGCAGCTGTATCGTCCCAGCACCTGCAGCTGGAGTTCATAAACCTGCAACCTGTTATTTCCTACTCTCAAGTTGTTTTATTTTGGGGGGGGTTTTAGAGAGAGGGAGGGGGGCTTCCTCACCCAGAGGTTAAGCCCAAGAAAGCTCTTGCCCCAAACAAATCCAAAGGATGGCGGGATGTGCAAAGAAAAAAGGAACAACAAAAAGAAAAGACATTTGTGTGTCTGCCTCAGGGCCGGATGACTCCGTTCCCCCATGAAGAGAGATCCTGGCCCCTTTTCCTTACCTGGCATGTGCCCAGAGGGCTCTAAATCCAGAGGAAGAGAGCCGAGAATCTCTTGCCTTGGCCATCTGTGAATTGCTCTTCCGGCCTGAAATTGGTTTTGCCATCTGCTCTTTACTGTCACTCACTTGTCACCGGCTTGAGATGGGCGGCTGGACAAACCGAGTACACAACCCAATAAAATGCAAGGGGATGTTATATAAAATCAATCTTCCCATGCTCTCACCCAGTGTGACCAAAAAGCCAGATTTTAAGTGCATTATCTCAACCCGTCGACAGTCTGATGCAACTTTGAACACACGACATCCACACCCAGCCAAACTGGAGCAAACGATCAGTTAAAACACTAGGGAGGGAAAACTGACATTCTTCCCAGATTTTTGACTGCTTAGGATCCAGTCTCTTTCGGTCTGGGGGGGGGATCCCTGCTACCCCAGCGAGGTAGGCACAGAAATAGGCAACCTATTTTGGCAGTCCTATGCAGGGCTAACTTCTTGCTCTGTAGGTGAGTGGACAGTTATCCGGATTGACAGCCTAATCTGCCTCAAAAGATGAGTGTTTAACGCTCTTATTTTAGATGGTGTTTCTGGGATAAAATTGGGGTATCAGGCTTGTAGAAGCTGTGAGCTTACAAACAGTGGTGGGATTCAGCCAGTTTGCAGCAGTTCGGGAGAACCGGTTGTTAACTTTCTGAGCAGTTTGATGAACTGGTTGTTGGAAGAAATCATTAGGACAGAGAACCGGTTGTTAAATCATTTGATCCCACCACTGCTTACAAAGGGTGTATTTGAATGTTGATCTCCAAGTCCATTTCATTCAACTCTTTAACTTTCTTCTCTACCATCTACAGCAGTAGGATAACAATGCTTTCTTATTTGTTCATCAGTATTGGTGCTCTTGATAGTTCAACAGGTCAGGCCTGAGGAACCAGAATTCCTCGAGATGTTGATGCACTCCTTAATTATTGTACGTAGTGGCTGAGGCCCTACAAATCCATCACTCCACAATAGTTGTCAAAATTGGACACATGCATGGTAGAAATGTCCTAATTCCCAGGAAGACCTCAAAACTCAGTATAGCTTTTGCGGATGTGAAAGTTTCACATCCCTCAACTACCATTTGGGGCATTATCTCGGGTTTGTTTTATATCCTTGGCACTTTCTCCGTAATCAACCTATATAATCGATAAAACCGGACCCTGAAATGTTTGAATGGTTTTAAATCTGATACCTGAGTTAAAGAATCATAAGCCTTGATTCAAAAATTAGTAAGACAGTTTTGTGGTGCCTGAAAAAGAGAGTGAACTTGAATCTATATATATAAAAGCGAAATACCCCTCACGCATCATCATCACAAAATCTCCAGAACCGTAAAGCCTACAAACTTGAAACTTAGCACGTGTGTTCCTCTTGGCTTCTAGGGGCTCACTAAGAAAGGATTTTTCAAAATGACCATCAGAGCATTAGCATTTCCTATGTTATTATTATTAACATGCTCTGATGCTAAGGAGTTCTACTCCCCCACCCCACCTGAAAAGAAATCTCTTCCAAAGGCAAAACACAAGCAGAGGAGGAGTTTCAGTTTCCCAGCACCAAGCAGCTTTAGTACAGAACAGTTGAGCTAAGCCATGCCCAGGCTCCTTGCTGTCTCCTTCTTGCTCACACGCAAAATACTGTTTCAGTTTCCAAACAGCCCTCAACTCTCTCACACATTGACAGGACACTAGCCAGATGAATACAGATGGATGCTGGTAAGCAGAGGCAGATTTTTTCCCCCCCTTATTTTCCTCCCCAAAAACTAAGCCTGACCACATAGTTTCGTAGCACAGCACCGGTATCAAAACCATTGCTCCCCAAACCATTGCTTATTCTTTTCCAATCTTCTTTGAAAGGCTCCCTCCTTGGAGGAAACATGATGTTTGGGATTAGTCTACCTTCTGGCCTGAGGTAGCCATGATGCTTCCTAATTGTAGGAGCAACATAGAATTGCAACTTGAAAACAACCTCTACATCTACAACGACGTCGGAGATGAGCCGCTGAAGTACGATGAATCGAGGATCCGCCGGAATTCCATCCCCCCAGCTAAGATCCCCACCGCGAAGTACATGTTGGCCTATCTTCCACGGCCTCCCATGGACACAGGAAGTCATGGGACCTCGTCTCCGAAGGTAGGTGCGCTGAATAATGTCGCTAGGTGACTCTTGATGCCGTTCCCTTTAACTGAAGAGTCTCCGGGGCGATTCTAGATCAGGAATCTCCAACCATTGGTGCCTCTGAGACTTCTGGACTTCAACTCCCAGAATTCCCCAGCCAGCATTGCTGACTGGGGAATTCTGGGAGTTGAAATCCACAAGCCTCAGAATTTGCCAAGATTGGGAAATCAGTGCTCCAGATCTTCCTTCCATTTCGGTTTTTCGTTTTCTTAGGAATGACAGCTGGTGTCTCAGGATTGTCATTCTTAAAGTAACCTCAGAGAAGATGTGTGGTAGTAGTCTAATTCAATTATTATATTCTGATTTAGGCAGGTTGGAATTGGATCCGATTGCATTTATGCATTTATGAGTTTTTGGCAACTTTAACATGTGTAGACTTCACACCTCTCATCCTGGCTGGGGAATTCTGGGCGTTGAAATCCACACATCTTAAAAGTTGTTGAGGTTAAGACACAACTGCAGGAAAGTTCAGGTATTTGACCGAGACTTAGTCAGCAAAGGGGAAATGGACCATTTTTCTTAAACTTAAAAAAGCAAGGATTTGTGCTTTGATCAAAAGCTTTCCGGGCAGCCCAACCATTAGTCTGGAGCAGGAAATCAAGTCACCTGGGGGCTTGTAGTGAATTACAACCCCCAAAAGTCACATTCTCCAATAGAAGTAATTCAGCATTGCTTGATGTCATAAATCTCCACCAATCTATCAACAATTAGTTTCCAGCTATTTACCAAAGTCACTTGTGAAATTGGATAACCTTTCCAATAGATTAAATATTGTAACTTCCCCCTGAAAATCCTAGAATCCAAAATTTTCTTAACCTCATAATGTTCATGCTCTGCAATGAACAAAGGCTTAGGAGTTACATGTTCTGCTGGCCTCAATGAAGAATCAACGAACGGCTTTAATAAACTACTATGAAACACCAGATGTACCTTCCCCAATAGCCTAGGGAGATTAAGTTTCACGGTAGTCCTTGATTTACAGTGGTTCATTTAGTGATTGTTCAAAGTTACAATGGCACTGGAAAAAAGGAACATGACCATTTTTCACACTTATGACTGTTTCAGCATCCCCATGGTCATATGATTTACAGATTTGCTTAATAATCATGTTGCTAACTTAACAGCTGTGGTAAGAAAGGGGGGTAAAAGGGAATTCCACCTATGTCTCGCTTAGCAACAGAAAATAATTTGGGGCAGAATTGTGGCCGTAACTCGAGGTCTACCTGTCCTTTGTGGGTTTTTTTCCCCCCAGCCTGAAATGACGATACCGTTAGACAAGAGCTGCCAGCAAGCCACAACCATGAGCGCAAACCGAAGTGCCATGTCTTGCAACTACCACCCCGTACCTTGCAGTTCTCATGTCCCCAATGTCCGGTCGGTCCTTCTGCAGAAAAGACTCAGCATGGTGGAACAGGCCAGCTTCAGTGCGGTTGGGCCTCCCAAACACCAGCCCCCTTCCTCCAACAGCACAGACAAGTTGCCTAAATATTGCTGGCCCTCCCGGATCGACCCCCTGCCCCCTTCTCTCCTGCGGGAGTTCAACGCTCAGCTCTACCCCCAGCATGCTTTCAGCGTGCCCAACATCATCAACTCTTCCCGGAGCAAAACCCTCACCCGCAGCATCATCTCCATGCCCACCTCGGAGAAAGGGCAGAGCAAACTCTGCAAACTCATCGAAGACGAACGGCAGTTTGTGGGCAGGAATAAGCACCAGAGGCAACGCTACGTGACTAAAGTGGGGAAGTGCAAAGTCAACCTGGGCAACATTCAGGAGAAGAAGAGGTTCCTCTCGGACATCTTCACCACCATCGTGGACCTCAAGTACCGCTGGTTCCTCTTCATCTTCAGCATGTGCTACATCATCACCTGGGTGGTCTTTGGTGTCATGTATTACCTGGATGCCTGGATACGAGACGACGTCAACCACATTGGGGACGCCGAGTGGAAGGCTTGCATTGAGAACATTGACAACTTCATCTCCGCCTTGCTCTTCTCGGTGGAAAGTCAACGGACCATTGGCTATGGCTCCCGCATTGTGACCGCCAACTGCTCGGAGGGAGTCCTCCTGCTGATGGCCCAGTCCATCATCGGCTCCATGATCGATGCCCTCATGGTGGGGTGCATGTTCGTCAAGATCTCCAGGCCCAAGAAGCGCGCCCAGACCTTAATCTTCAGCAAGAAGTGTGTCATCTCCAGCCGGGATGAGAAGCTCTGTCTCATGTTCCGCATCGGAGACCTCGAGACAGCCACATGGTGGATGCGAAAATACGGGCCAAACTCATCAAATCCAGGCAAACCAAGGAAGGGGAGTTCATCCCGCTCGACCAATCCGAACTGAACCTGGGCTATGGCACGGGGGAGGACCGCCTCTTCCTGGTGGAGCCGCAGATCATCTGTCACATCATCAACGAGGTCAGCCCTTTCTGGGAGATGTCTGCAGAGGCGCTGAAGAGCGAGCAGTTTGAGATCATCATCATCCTGGAAGGCATTGTGGAAGCCACAGGTGAGTATGCCGCACTGCAGCCTGCTGCAGGGGAGACTCAGCAGAGTGTAGCCTCGGGCGTGGCGTGGGATTCGGGAGCCTATCGTGCCTATCACGTTTCTAAAGTTTCAGAGCTGCCTTCACACTACATGGAACCTCAGGGAATCCAGATGTTGAATAACAGAACGGAATAACAGAATAGCGGAGTTGGAAGGGGCCTTCGAGGTCATCTAGTCCAACCCCTTGCTCAGGCAGGAAACTCTACACCACTTCAGGCAAGTGGTTATCCAATCTCTTCTTTAAAAATTCCAGTGTTGGAGTACCCACAACTTCTGGAGGCAACTCGCTCCACTGATTAATTACTCTCACTGTCAGGAAATTTCTCCTTAGTTCTAAGTTGCTTTTCTCGTTCATTAGTTTCCATCTATTGCTTCTTGTCCTGCCCTCCAATGCCAACCCTAACCCAGCCCCCAAGATATTGAAACACTGCTATTGTGTCATCCTAGTCCTTCTTTTCACCGAACTAGACATACCCAATTCCAGCAACTATTCTTTCTGTTTTAGCTCCAGTCCCCTAATCATTTTTTGTTGCTCTTCTCTGTACTCTTTCCAGAGTCCACGTTGATTTTAGGTGCAACTCTGGTGCCATTTCTTAATTCCCCATTTTATTCAGTGTGGCGCACAATCTGTGCATGATACAGTTGCCTCCACACACACCCATCCTTTACGCAGATGTTACATATTGTACTAAGCCAAGATTACTTGACCTGGAGGGCATTGCGTAACCCAGAAGCACCTGGGGTTTTTTCTAACATGCTCAGTGCAGACCAAACAAAGCACCTTTTGGGAGTGGGAATTTTCCCCAGCATAGCAGTGTTTAGCCAGGATGAGAGGGAGGAAAATATTGCCACGTAAGACTTTAAATATAAGCAGCAACAGCTTGAACTGTGTTTGGAAACTCATCAGGAGGTGAGGGGCTGTAGCACTGTACTGGATTCATTAAAATTTCTGAGCAGAATGTGAGTTATTAGTTCACAAAGAGAAGCCTATTAATGTCAACGATCTGTCAAGTCCCAAGGAAATCAGAAGATCCAGGCAGTTCACATGCATATAAAGGTTTCTTTGCAAGCTTAAACTCTCTACAAGAACCTGAACTACTAACGTTCAGAGCCAATCGGCGGTAAATAAGAGTCAATGGAATTCAAGGTGGGCTGGAATTAGATCCTTTGTGGGTGTGAAGGGATGCCAGACTGATAACGCGTTTGACTCCTCCTTCCTCAGGCTCCTACACCACCAATGTTAAATTCGTTTGATACTTCCCACGGTGTCTTGTCTTTTCACATTCCCTTCTTTTAGGAATGACATGTCAAGCCAGGACATCGTACATCGAGAATGAAATCCTCTGGGGCCAACGTTTTGAGCCCTGCATGACCCTGGAACAAGGTGCCTTCCACGTAGATTACACCAAATTCGAGAGGACTTTTGAGGTGCAGACGCCACGGCTAAGTGCACGCGAGATGAACGACCTGAAGGAGATGGAGAAGCAGGAGCAATCGATGCTGAACTTCTACTGGGATCACCTGGCCCAGCCTTGCTCTTCGGCAGAGCCCAACCATGAAGCCCAACGAGGGGGCTGCCCCAACGAGGAAAGCTTCTCCCACTTCACGGAGGAGAAGAGGAACAATGAATACCGCAATCACAGCACCAGACTCTAAGCATTTCGAAGAAAGCTTTTGGAGCATCTGTCGAACCAACAAGGAGAAGAAACAGCCGTGCACCGCTGCCTCGTAGTGCGGCTGTGTGGCCATCCACAGCGGAATCGAACGGGGAGGAGAGCATCGTCTTGTTTTGGACACCATTTGGGATCCAGATCACCAACTCCCAGACTCAACCGGTCATGACTTTGGGTTAGTCTTCCGATCACCGCCCTTCCTGCTTGGAGCTGGAGCCATGCCAGGGTCCATGTTGCACTCCCAAGGGATTGTCTAGGAGTTCTGGTTTCTGTAAGCAGAGATTGCACACATGGAAAAAAAAAAGGTTGAACTGCTTTTGTAGGCACGCCTGTCCTTGTCCAATGTTGTGGAACTTGCCCAGGGTTATTTGAAACATGTTTTTGTTTGTTTTGCCTCCGGGGCAAAAACCGGGACTTGACTTGCTCCTCGGTGTTCTGCGGCCCACTTGGTCCTCCTGTTTTGCTGTGCCCCACACATTGCATGTACCTGGTGCTGCAGCACGGCAAGCCACTGGCCTGGCCGCGGAAATGAATGTGTTTCATCTTTTATGGTGCCATAGGAACTCTCACAGCGGGTGTTGCCCCCATCCCCTTTCTCCACCGGGCCCACCTGGGCCTGCTACCTTTGTTTATTGATTTATTCATTGCCGAACTGATGCCTTTAGTTCCCAAACTCTCCTTCTGTACTTGTTTGCAGGGTCCCTGTGATTATTCTAAGCGAGCTTTCCTTTTGTCCACAAGGGGGTCTGGAAGGGGAAAGGACCCCCAGGAAGCAATAAAGTTCCTTCTTGCACAGCACTTTTGGAGCCACAGAGTGTGTCCCTTGTGTTACATCTCTCGGTCAATCGCTACCCATGAGACACGTCTTACTGGCTGTCCCTGCCTGCAGTGCTCTGTGGCTCCATAGCTCAGGGATGAGCATCATGAGATGGCTGGAGACATCGCCTTGTCAAGGATGGAATGGAATGGAGTGGAGTGGAGTGGAGTGGAGTAGAGTAGAGTAGAGTAGAGTAGAGTAGAGTAGAGTAGAATTGGAATGGAATGGAATGGAATGGAATGGAATGGAATGGAATGGAATAGAATAGAATAGAATAGAATAGGGGATGGGATAGGGTAGGTTAGGGTAGGGTAGAGATAGGTTAGGATAGGATAGAATGGAATGGAATAGAATGGAAAAGAATAGAACAAGAATAGGAATAGAAAATAGAATAAAAAATAAATCAGAAATAGAATTAGAAATAGAATTAGAAATAGAATTAGAAATAGAATTAGAAATAGAATTAGAAATAGAATTAGAAATAGAAATAGAAATAGAATTCTTTATTATAGTGTGATTGGACACACAAGGAATTTTATCTTTGGGGCATGAGCTCTCGGTGTACACTAAAAAAACCATTCATCCTGAATCATAACATACAACACTTAGCGATAGTCAGAGGATACTAAGTAAGCAATCAAAATCATACTAGGAAACTAAATAAAACAATATAAATTGTAAAGATACAAACAACAAAGTTATAGTCATAAGTAGAAAGGATATAGGTAATAGGAAGACTGAGTAGAATAATAGTAATGCAGACTTAGTAAATCGTTTAACATTGTTGAGGGAATTATTTGTTCAGCAGAGTGATGGCACGGGGGGGGGACACCGTCCTTGTGTCTAGTATTCTGGTGTGCAGTGCCCCATAGCGTTGTTTTGAGGGTAGAAATTGAAACAATTTATGTCCAGGGTGTGAGGGGTTAGGGGGTACATGTAGCCCTCGATTTACAACAGTTCTGTCAGCGTTTCAGAAAAATTCCACTCCAACCAATAACTCCGAGACAGACATCCTCTCCAAAGTCCTGTTTTATTTGGGTAGTAAACTGGCACATCTGGGAAATCCCAAATCTGAAAGTTCCGGGTTTCCTTGCAATAAGTAAAAACTACAAATCCACCCCCTGCACCCATCATTGCATCACATGCCCCAATCCCTATCCGTCCCAACTTGAGACGTCCCCTCACCCAGGTGCACAGATAACATGACCTTGACTTAGAGGGAAAATGCTATTATGTCTAACCACATACACTCCAAGAAATTCCCCCCTCCCATTTTCCCAGGCTCAAGAAGGTGGCAGTGTGGAAGCATCTGGTGCTAACATGGCTTCCAAAGCTGGCAAGTTCATTTAGTGACTGTTCAAAGTTGCTTACGGCCGTTGCAGCCTCCCCGGGATCAAAATTCAGACGCTTGGCAACTGATTCACATTTATGACTGTTGCAGCATCTGAGGGTCACGCGATCCCTTTTTGGGACCTTCAGACAAGAGACATTGATGGAGAAGCGGGATCCACGTAACCACCGTGTCACTAGCTTAACCGCCACAGCGATCCATTTAACAACGGTGGCGAGGAAGGCCGTAAAATGGGGCAAAGCTCAATTAACCAATGTCTCGCTTAACATCATCAGAAATGTTGGGCTCCACTGTGGTCCTTAAGTTGAAGATTATCTGCACTTTGTGGGAAACACGCAGACAACTGTTTTAATGAAGCCAACATTTGTGGGATCTTGTTTGGGCAAGTTAATCGTATCCCATGATCCAAGGAATTCTTTGTTAATCCCCCTGGCTTTATTGATTGCAATCAGGCAAGATTATGTTTAAGCATACACACACACCCCTTTCATCTTCACCAAGCTGCTTGCCAAGTGATCGATCAGGAAGCCTGAGAGGCGTGGAGAAGATGGGTCATAGCCCAGAGACCGGGCGGGTGCAGTGGGAAAGTTTTCCAACCAAATCCCTCGTCCGTCCTTTTCTTTTTATATCGTGCCATCCTGCTGCTCTTCAGCTGTGGCCTCGTTGCTTGTGGCTCTGCTTGTTGGGCTGCTCCATGCAGAGTCTTCAGCAGTGCCTGTCCTGGTTGCAGATGGGTCCCTCATGGGTCTTTGCATGTCCTATTTCTCCAGGTTTCTTTGCTCGTGGTTTTTTCTCAGATTTTTTTTTTTGGACCTCTGGCACGACCCAAAAGATGCTCCAGCCCAGCAAAGGATCTGCTCAGAAACTGTGTCCTATGGTTAAATGCATCCCTGAAACCTAATGGGGGGACGTACATTTTTTTTACTACGGGTTCTGTGGGCGTGGTTTGGTGGGCATGGTGTTGCTTGGTGGGCATGGCAGGGGAAGGATATACTGCAAAATCTCCATTCCCTCCCCACCCCACTAACCTGCTTTCCAGCGCCATTCTCCTGGGCAGGGCAACCAAAGAAGACCCAGTCGATCAGCTGGGACTCGATGGGAGGCAGAGAAGAGATGAGGCTGGCTGGGCCAGTCAGAGGTGGGATTGGTCGGTTCTCTGAACTACTCAAATTTCCGCTGCCGGTTCTGCAGAACTGGTCAGAACCTGCTGAATGCCACCTCTGCTGAAACCGTAACTGAATTAAGTGCACTATGAGCAATGCCGGGCTATTGTTTTTTAATAAGTCTTGCAAGGAATCTGATTCTTTTCCAGTGGGACTCATTTTAATTCCACTCTCAAAGTAAGTAAGTAAGTAAGTAAGTAAGTAAGTAAGTAAGTAAGTAAGTAAAGTAAGTAAATAAGTAAGTAAGTAAGTAAGTAAGTAAGTAAATATGAATAGAATAGAATTCTTTATTGGCCAAGTGTGATTGGACACACAAGGAATTTGTCTTGGTGCAAATGCTCTCAAGTGTACATAAAAAAGATGCATTCATCAAGAGTCAAGAATCATCAGGTACGACACTTAATGATAGTCATAGGGTACAATAAACAATCAAATCATACTAGGAAACAGTCCATATAAATTGTAAGGATACAAGCAACAAGGTTACAGTCATACATAATTACATAAATAAATATATAATAAAACAAAACAAAAAAGGCTAGGGGCTTGCATTTGTAAACATATTTCCCTACTCTGGGGATCTCCAGAGCTGCTTGGACTACAAAAACCATAATCCCCAATGTTGTTGAAACTGTAGTCCAGCACTATCCTGAAGGCTGCTTGAGGAAGGGCACCTGCATGTACAGATGCCTGTGCATGTGTATCTGCACATGTCACTGTGTACATGCATACACAGACACACAGAATTATATGTACAGATAGAGAGAATGAAGCTCTCTCAGTTCCCCTCTCCACCTCAGGGGAGCAACAACCCAAGACCTACCCCCGAAGCCTCTCTAGGCTTTCGACTTTGTGGTTTTAAAACCGGAGAGCCAGCGCCACTATTGGCGGAGGGCAGAAACAGGCCTTCTCTATCCAAGCGCAGCTCCAATGGTCACGGAGGGGGAATATCCGGCGAAAGGCACGCCGGGAACGGTAGTCGGCGCCGCTGGGCGGGAGAGGCGTCGCGCCCTTCCCGTCAGGCCCCGCGCGGCGCGACGGGCGGCGGAATGGCGGCGCGCGGCTCTTCGCTGGTGGAGGCCGTGCTGGCCTGCTCGGGGCAGCCGAAGGACGAGGGCCTGGGCGGCCGCCTCGCCCGCCTCTCCCGCCGGGCCGAGGATCTCAAGGTGCGAGGAGGGGGGAGAGCGGGGGGGGAAACAGCGCCCAGAGTGGGAGAGGCTTACCTGGACCACGCCCCATTCGGCGAGGGCGCCCCTGAAGGGGGAAGGGAGGAGAGCCGGGCCTCTGAGCGTGTGCAGAGTGGAGGTTGGGAGAATTCCGCGAGACGGAGAGTGGCGTGTAAGGGGTGACACGTGGCTGCCCCCCCCCAGAATTGGGGTCCCTTTTAGGCCCCCGGGCAGCCACAGAAGGAGGGGGAGGGGGAGCCTGGTGTGGGGCTGGGGCCTCCCCCCCAAACACCCCTCCCCCCAATAGGCTCCCCTGTGCGAAAGCCCCCCAATAAAGGAGGAGAGGCTTTGCATGCCTGGGTCGGAAAGAGGGGCGCTGGGTGGGTCTCTCCTGAGCTGGGCGGTCTCCTTGCAGGCGCCTCGTGACCCATCTAGGGCACATCATCAGTGCTGGGAGGGAGGAGGAGGAGGACTATGGGGTCCTTGGTGCTCTCTGAGCTCTCCTTGCAGGCGTCTCCTGGCCTGACTAGGTAACATCACCAGTGCTAGAAGGCGGGTTTTTTTATTATTCATATTTATATGCCTCCCTTCTCCAGAGACTCAGGGCGGCTTACAATTTTTGGGATACAACCCAGTGCGCTCAGCAATAGCCTTCCTTCCATTGTATCTGCCTGCTTATTACTAAGCGGCATTTTTACAAAGTCAGCTTATTGCCCCCAACAATCTTGGGTCCTCAATTTACCTACCCCGAGAGGATGGAAGGCTGAGTCAACCTTGAGCCTGGTGGGATTCGAGCCTGCGCTAATTGCAGGCAGCTGGAACTAAGTGCTAGGCGTTTAATAGCCTAGTGGTTTGTCCTGTCACGGATGGTTGGGCTGTTTAATGTTGGCTTGTTTGGCAGTTCCTTGATTGGGGGGTATTGGTTACTTGATTGTTGGTCTGATGTGTCCTGCTGTTCACTCCCCACCCCACCCCACCCCCCGGTCTTTCCAGGAGGAGGTTTGCAGCATGATCAACCAAAGGTACGTGGAGTTCCTGCCCAGCATGCAGAGCGCCGAAGACCTGGAGTCCCAAGTGGAGGAGCTCTCGGCCGGCATCGACCAGCTGAGATCCAGGATCGAGAACGAGGTGAGAACGGTGGATCGGTGGAGAACTTGTCTTGCCTAAAGAAGTCCCACAGAAAGGGGGCTCAGCCCGGTCATGCGTCCTATTCACAGCGACTGAGAAAGGTGTTTCCAGCCCAGCTGCAGCGTTTGGTTTTTCCTGCCCTTTATAGTTTTAAAAATAAAACACAGGCTCTCCAGAGCCATTATTTTGAGATGGGCAGCCACGTCAGTCCAATGAATGAATAAACAATGAGGTTGGGAAAGTGCTGTTTTCCTCCCTCCTCTAACCTTTCTGACAGTCATGTTGGATGTTATCTGCTTCCTTAAAGCCAAGCAGTTTCTGGAACAGCTTTGCTCCCTGAGGCTGTCCGTCGGGTAAATTTGCAAGCTTTGTTTTTCTTGCCGTGTACATGGATACATCTGGACTAGACCGTGTTGTTTCTCTGTGTCATGTAATATGTGTGGGTATATGCATAATGTTGTATTTTGTCATGTTTATATTGTGTATATTGGAGGTGGTGGCCCTTGGAGAGCTGTGTGCGAGGAAATTTCATTTTAAGGTGTGCCGATTAGTGTACATTCAGAGTGGCAATAAAGTTAGTCTTAGGCTAAATCTCCCCATGCCCACTAACAGGGATTTCTTTTTGCAAACTAAATGTGAGACTAAATGTGGTTTTTGCCTCCGGCGTCTCCTCAGGTCCAGCAAGACCTCAACGTGGCCATCGCAGACTTTGCTGACCTGAAGCAGCAGCTGGAGAGAGAGGTGCTTGTTCTGAGTGTGCTGAAGCAGCTCCAGGAGGTAAGAGAGAGGGAGAAGCTCTGCTTGTTTTGGGTCGTCTTGGGGCCCTGACTTATCGGCGTTCCCTTTCTGTGCTTCCTTTGCCTGCAGTTTGACACGGCTCTCAAGCAGTTTGGCACCTTGCTGCCTCTGAAGAAGTACCCGTCAGCAGCTGGCCACCTGAACATGGTAGTTCTCAGGGATGGACGCCTCTTTGTGTCCCTCCTGGGTGTCAGCCCTGACAGGGACCTGGCTGAGGTCATCTTTGTGGCTTCAGGGTTGCCACAAGGCAGGAGGAGGGGGGACAGGGAGAGCGGGGAGAGTTAGCTGGGCTTTTGCAGTCAAAAGGAAAAGTTTTTCCTGTGGGAACCAAGGTCGTTCCAAGAGGGGGCCGGGAGGGGAGGAGTGAAGTAACCAAGCAACCGGCCAGCAACACTATTGGACAATGTGACCAGTGACCTGGGGGGGGGCGAACTTTCACTTTTTAATTAGATGAAAACCGTGGGAACTTTCAGAGTAGATTTTCCCCAGTTGGGCCAATATGATGCCTCCAATAAATTGTTCTTTGAGGAATCGACCTGCCTCGGAGTTCTGCTTTCAGTGGGTGCATTAATGGAGCGCTGACATTGAGTAGCTTCCAGACTCCTTTACAGTGGAATGGCTTGGCTCGTGGCAGGCTTTGTGTGACTGCAACCTTTTCCTATTTTCTGCCAGGCCCGGAGAAGCCTGAAAACCATGGAATCCCGCCGGGGCTTTGAGCTGAAGATCCTGAAGGCGCTCGGCCGGGAGCTCACCATACAGACCCAAAACATTCTGTATCTTTTGGATCAGGAGTGGCAGCGAATGGTAGTGTGGAAGCTTCCCCAGTCACAAGGTGCAGAGGCTGTTTGGTTGGGCCTGCTCTGCGTTCCTGCTGAGGGTTCAGGGGGCTGGCTGGGAATCCTGGGAGCTGAAGTCCACAAGCAATCAAGGTTGGAGACCCCTGGTCTGGAAGACCCCTAAAGTCATTCCCAACCCAGTCACTGAGCAATTCGGACTTGAGACCTCCTGTTTCTGGGGTGGCCTAAAGACTGGGGTGGGAGGGGATATAATTTTATCATATTGAATTGAATTGAATTCCAATCACAAGTTAAATTGTATTTTATTCCAACCTGATTTTAAATTGTATTTTATTCCAATTCCATTTTAAATAGTTTTTATCTGATTTTAGTAATAAGTTGTGTTTGGAACTCTGCACTTTGATATGGCCCATGAGCTAATTAATAAAGTAAACTAACTAACTAACACTGGGGAGGATGTGCCACAGCTACTTGCTTAGGATGACTAAAGACTGGAGCAGGGGTCCCCAAACTTGGCAACTTCAAGACTTGTGGACTTCAACTCCCAGAATTCTCCAGCCAGCTATGCTCAGTCCACAAGTCTTAAAGTTGCCAAGTTTGGAGACCTCTGGACTGACGGGAGAGGCCAGCTTGCTGGTTTTTTCCCCAGCTCTTTTGCAGCTTTGGAACCATGGTTTGCTGCAACCTGGGCTGTCCACTTTTCACCCTAGAACTCAGCTGCCTAGAGGCAGCTACTCAAACAGAATTGCACCTGTGTCTGCCCACGGAAGATCCAGGAGTTTCAACGGTCCTGCAGGCTTTCGCCATCCTGGGGGAACTGGAGATGAAGTTCAAGCATTTTGGTAAGTCCTCCCTCTTCCAGCAGCAGCAGCTTCCTGAGTGTGAAAGTGGTTCAATTTCTGACTTTGCGTACTTGTCCGGCACAAAGAGGTTCTAAATTGGGTACCTGCGCCTTAGCTTCCTCCTTCGGGGTCCAGTGCTTTAAAATTCCTTTTTGCCTGGTCCAAAGGGAAGCCTGTTCCCCCCACCCCACCTCCCCTTGCCTTCCTCCAATCTCCAGGTGCTGTTCTTGTGGGAATTGCTCCCCACTTCAGCAGAGCAAGGACAGGGCAGAAAGATGGCCACAGGCCGCATTGAGAATTGCTATCACACTGCTCTGTCCTCCGAGCCTGGCTCACTGCCTTTCCTCTCCCTCTTGCCAGGACAGTTACTGCTGAAGCACGTCCTCAAGCCTTTGATCTGTTGCCCCTCCTTACGGCTCTCGACGGAATACTCACCCGATGGCGTCACACTCAAATTTGAGTCTGTGGGCTCCAGCCTGGGCCATCCGTCCCCCTTGGAAGTGTTTGCGAAGCTCAGATCGGTGTTCAAAGTCCTCCACCAACACCTGCTGGGTAAGGACCTCACCCCACCCTGGCTTGGAAGAAATGGGCCTGGGGCAGGAGGAAACGGGCCCCAGGAAGACCCCAGGGGCTTCTGCTCCTGTTGCCCGTTGGCTCCCAGTCAGGGGAAGGTTGCAGAAGGAAGTGTCAGGATTCTGGCAGTTACCCCCCAATTAAACGCTGAGTCTCGAGCCAAACTTCCAAAACTTCAAAAGGATTTATTGGGAGTTAACATATCCGGCACTGCCTGGGTGTAGCCGATTCTGAGACACACAATTCACTGTCACCCTTGACCCTGGTTTTCCCCCACCCCCTGGGTGTATCGTAATTCATATTCTCCAATGGGACACATCCATAGCCCAGAGTCATCAATCAGGCTCTCCAGTTAGAATTTTGCCCAGCAGAAACTTCAGTCATCTAGTTACAATCTTTGAAAAACTATTTGTGGGATGCAGTTTTGGTCTGCAAGCTGCCGCACTGCTCCCACCTCCCTCTCTGTTGTTCACCTCTAAAATGACAATGGAAATATTTTACCACCCCCAGAGCATCCTCCCCTCTCTCCAGACACACCACTTGGCCCTTGCAAGGGAGAGGAGGGGGAGGAGACCGACCCCAGGCCCGTTTTGGCCGAGGTGCTGGGCAACGTGGTTTGGAAGAAGATGTCCGACTGCCTCATTTGCGACTGCTTGGTCCACTCCATCCCCAGCAACAGCAGCCAGCTTGCCCAGTACAAGGAGGTGGGTGCTGCGGCCTTTGACCTCTGAGACCACCTCCCATGCCCGTCTTTGGGCTGCTGCTTCAATTAGGGGAGGAAGAGGAGGAAGTTTGCCCAGGGATCTCAAATGAAATTCTGAAATTTCTGCTTTTCTTAACCCGGGTAATCCGACTGACGTTCCTTGGGTGGCCGTTCAGAGTTACCACCTCTGCAGCCTCCCCCAGGGTCACGTGATCAAAATTCAGACCCTTGGCAACCGAGTCACACTTAATGATGGTTGCAGTGTCCCTGGGTCACATGATTTCCCCTTTTGCGACCATCTGACGATCAAACGTCCAGAGAGAAGTCAGGTTCACTTAAGAACCAGGCGGTTCCCATAAGGGCAGTGGGTGGCTAGGAAGGCCTTAAAACGGGGGCAAAACTCAACAAATGTCTCACTTGACGACAGACTCGATTGTCGTAAATCGAGGACCTCCTGTAGCCTTCCCAAACAGCGAGCCGGCTGAAGGTTTCTCAGCACCATTGAAGGGCTGGGAGAGTTGAACGTCGCTGCAGCCTTTTCGGGAAGGGTGGGGGATTGTAAATCCACCTATATCAGCTGATCTCAGGGGACAGACTGATGACCTTCCTATGCCCCCCCTGCCCCCAAATCCCCCCCCCTCAGGTTATTAAAGCAACAGAAGACTTTGAAAAAGCCTTAAAAGACATGAAGTTCCTTCCGGAGGATTCCACGGACTTGCTAACTTACGCCCGCAACGTGAACTGCCATTTTGCCAACAAGAAATGCCAGGATGTCATTGTGGCAGCCAGAAACCTGATGACCTCAGAAATACACAACACTGTGAAGGTAGTGGAGCATGGGTGATGGTTCACTTAAAGCAACCGGGTACCCCTTTTTCCTCTCATTCACATCTGCCTTGAGGAAGGTGCTTGGGGTGTGAGTCAGACTTCTGTGTGTGTGTGTGTGTGAGAGAGAGAGAGTCCTTGTCAAATCAAGATCTATTTTAAAAAAGTATTTGGGTTGGCCCACCTGTTTCCAGGCTGTATTACCTGCTGGCAGGTAGTTATTGGAGCAAAACGAGATGGGGAAAGAGAAGGACCAACTGCAGTTCTGCCAACCTTCAAACCGGCCCCAAAGCATTCTGATTCCTTGGGGGGTGCCTGGGGGGTGTGTGGCTCCATTGTTTAAGAAACTGACCCAAAACCACACCAAAGGAACTTTCCTTTTTCTTTTTCCCCCAAATAAAAAAATGTTTATTTTAAAAATGTTAGCATCTACGAACAAAATGTTAGAAATCCATTGTCAGCCAAACTAAATTGAAGGACAATAATCTGATTCAGATGCTTGCATATGAATACACAAACTGGCATGGGAATATTATAGTCCTTAAGCATATAAGGAATTACTTCTGAGTATTTAGCATAATTTTTGAAGTTACTGTACCTTTGTAAGTAGCGCTTCCATTTAAATATTTTGTAGTAAGGGTGAGATTTGATCAGAGCCTGGGTGGTGCAGGCTGTTAAATGCCTAGCATTTAGTTCCAGCTGCCTGCAATTAGTGCAGGCTCGAATCCCACCAGGCTCAAGCTTGACTCAGCCTTCCATCCTCTCGGGGTAGGTAAATTGAGGACCCAAGATTGTTGGGGGCAATAAGCTGACTTTGTAAAAATGCCACTTAGTAATAAGCAGGAATATACAATGGAAGGAAGGCTATTGCTGAGCGCATTGGGTTGTGCTCCAAAATTGTAAGCCACCCTGAGTCTCCGGAGAAGGGCGGCATATAAATGTAATTTAAAAAAAAAAGATTAACAAAAAAAGCACCATTTCCTTTTCAGTGCTGCATGCAATATGTAGGACTGTGATTCTCTCTTTTTTTGTAATGCAAGTTTTTTTTTTAAATTTCAATCTACACCTACACTTCAATACATAGACAGTGTGGCACCAATACATCCTATATTTTACTACAAGCAGAATTAATAAAACTAGCCTCTTCTTCCCCAGGTCACCCCAGACTCTCTGCTAACTCTCCCCACCCTGACTGCTTCTGGAGCCGGGGACCAGTCAAAGCTGCCGGAAGGGCCCGAGCTGCTCCTCAAGCAGGTGACCAACTTGGAGAACAAGACCAAGCTGAGCCGCCACACCTTTTCTTTTCCCACCTGTCGCATCAGCGACTCGGTCCAGAGATTGATGGCTTTGGCCTATCAGACCCTCCAGGAGGCCTCTGCCAGCACTGACCAATGGTGAGGCCCGTTGAGATTAAGTCCCCGCCCCCCAGGGTTTGCTTCTTCCTTTTTTTGTTGTTGTTCATAATGCCTTTATTTCATAGTGCCAGTCAAGGAAGTAACTATGCTAACTGCTCCCTTGTAATGCAAGGGTGGAATGAAATGATTTGTTGAAAGAAGACTCTTCTGGAGGCCTCTTGGACTCATAAATCCATTCATGAGCACAAAATAGAATAGAAATAGAAATTAGAATAGAATAGAATAGAATAGAATAGAATAGAATGTAGAGTAGAATAGACTTACAGAATAGAATAGAATAAAGAAGGAAGGAAGGAAGAATAGAATGGAATAGAATTCTTTCTTGGCCAAGTGTGATTGGACACACAAGGAATTTGTCTTGGTGCAAATGCTCTCAGTATATACAAAAGAAAAGCTACATTCGGCAAGAGTCAAGAATCATAAGGTGCAACACTTAATGATAGTCATGGAGTACAAATAACTAACCAGAAATTTTTGTAGTCCACAAGTTCTTCAGGCTGGAACCACAGACCGATTTCATGTTGCTCTCCACAAAAACCCCCTGCCATAAGTGATGTTCCTGCCCACTTGAATGCCAGAGAATCTCCACGCAGGCTGCCAGGCTTGGAATCTGCTGGATGGCTTTCTCCCAGCATTGCTCCGCCTGTCTTCCCAACATTAAGTCCTTCCCAAACCATGGCTACTCTAGGCCCAGAATTCCTACGTTTAACTAAACCTAAATCAAAAGGTCTGGCTTTCGAGTCACTGTGAATGTTCTTTAATCAGTTCTCCAGGCGCATGCATCGTTTTCATAGCTACTGGCTACCACATAGGGTTTGCTTCTTAACCGCCTGGGCGATGGGTTGTTGGCGGTGTGAAAGTAGGTGGCCCTGGATTGCCTCAAGCGAGGACCTTCCAGGCATGCCTAGACAGCTGGCAAATCCCCCTTTTTGTGGGGGTCTGGAAAGCTGGTGTGACTCATCTCTCTCTCTGCTCTCCTCCGGCAGCTGCATCCAGCTCTTCTACCTGGTACGGAACATCTTCCATCTCTTCTGTGACGTGGTGCCCATGTATCATAAGTGAGTGAGGGCTGTCCCGGAGGGTGGAAATCAGCCCAGGCCAGAGGGGGTGCTAGGCGGAGCTCCGAATTAACCTGTTGAATTACAGGCGGTCCTCGACTTCACGACCGTAACAGAGCCTGGAATTTCCCATCAGAAGTCCTGGCAGTCATAAGTCTAGGAGCCGATTTTACTATTTTTTTTGAGTGGTGGTCCTTGAACATGGCCATGGCTGTTAAGCAGACCCATTTATTCCTGTGGATCTTTTTGCTGGAAAGTGGCCCCAAAGGCCAGAAACCGGCAAAAAAAAACCCCAGGGTGGGGCGTGCTCGTGTGACACTGGAGTGCTGCAGCCAGCCACAGAGATGAGCCAGTTGTCAAATTGGGAATGTCACGTGACCGCAAGGGGTTGTGCAGCCATCCAAACTCTTAAAACCAGGTTATAAATAGCCTTTTGGAGGGTCCGATGCAACCTAAAACGGTCACTAAGCAACAGGTCTTTAAAAGAGGACTAACTATTGTGTTCTCCTTTTAAATTAAAACAGTAAGAACTTTCTAACCTTTTTAATTTTAATTTTTTTAAAAAATTTAATTACATTTACATGCGGCCCTTCTCCGAAGACTTAGGGCAGCTTACAATTTTTGGGATACAACCCAGTGGGCTCAGCAATAGCCTTCCTTCCATTGTATATGCCTGCTTATTACTAAGCGGCATTTTTACAAGGTCAGCTAATTGCCCCCAACAATCTTGGGTCCTCAATTTACCTACCCCGAGAGGATGGAAGGCTGAGTCAAGCTTGAGCCTGGTGGGATTCGAGCCTGCACTAATTGCAGGCAGCTGGAACTTAAGTGCTAGGCATTTAACAGCCTGCATCACCAAGGCTTTTTAAAGTAAAGCAAAGCTGGCTGGGGAACTATGGGAGTTGAAGTCTGCCAGTGGCCAAGGTTGGAGACCCCTGCTTTAAGTTTAAAACACTGATGACTTTATAACTTCTCAAAAGCGTATTCAGTGAATTGTTGTAACCTGCAGGGAAACAGCACTATGTGTGTGAGGCCCCCACGTTCTCTAAGCACCCCGTCCCTCCTCTCTTCTTCCTCTCCTCCCCCCCCCCAGAGAAAACCTTCAGAAGCTTCCCCAGCTGGCTGCCATTCACCATAACAACTGCATGTACATTGCCCATCACCTCCTGACCCTGGGCCACCAGTTCAGGAGCCAGCTGAGTGATGGGACAGCCACCTTCATCGACTTGGTGCCCGGCTTCAGGAAACTGGGTGAGTCTGGGAGTGGAGGTGGTTTGTGGGGCCTTATGAGTAGTAGATCCTCTGCCTCAAGCCAGACGGTTTCCCGGTGTAGCGCTGCATTAAAACATACTGCAACGTTACCAAATGTGTTTGGTTAGTAGCTTCTCCCGAGTCTGTCCCTGGTGAACACAGTTCTCCTCCCCAGAAAGGGGAGGGGTCTCACCCCACAGAAGTTTTTCTGTTGAGAGTCCTTTGGGTGGTATTTCTGGGCGAACCCTCCCAGAATGCAAACGGCCTTCCCTCTTTTCCAGATTAATATTTACGGAGAAATTTACATATAGAAGTCAAATCTAATGGGGAAAAGGTGCAAGAAAAAAAGAAGAGAAACTAAAATTATTTTTCTCTGACACATTAAAAAAAAACCCAGCTGTAAAATATCTGTTTTGCAAAAAAATGATGATTGGGGTGGTTGTCGGCTTCCCTACCAAGGTTTTTCTCCTCCTCCCACCCCTCGAAACCTGGCCCATTGGCTTCTTCCTCCTCCCCCCCCCAGGGACGAAGTGTTTCCTCACCCAGATGCGGGTCCAAAAGGAGGAGCTTCTGGAGAGACTCTCCACCTCGAGGAATTTCTCCAACCTGGACGACGAGGACAACTACTCTGCGGCGAACAGAGCTGTCCGTCAGGTCAGGAACAGCCCCCGGATTCCCTTAAGTCGCTCAGACCCTGAATGTAACCTAAACAGGTTACAGGTTGCCCTAAACAGACCCTGAATGTAACTTGTCGACTTGTGCCCAGGTTCTCCCCTGACCGTTTCACTTTCTTCCAGGTCCTGCACCAACTGAAGAGGCTTGGCAAAATCTGGCAGGATGTTCTACCGGTGAACATCTACTGCCGGGCCATGGGGACCCTGCTGAACACGGCCCTTGTGGAAATCATTAGCAGGGTCATTGCCCTGGAGGTGAGGACTGACGGGTGTCTGTGTGTCAAGGATTCTCCATGCAAACATGTTTCTGGAAATCCAGGTTTTTACATGGTGGCTCACCTGGGATTGTGCTTTCTAGATTCATGGAGAGAGCTGTGCTGCCTTTAAGAGGATGAGTTTTTATCAGAGCAAAGTGTGTTTGGCAAATAAGGTGCTTGGTTTTAATGAAGTCAGAGGATGTGGCTGGGTTGTTTTTTTGAAGCAGAAGCAAAGTTGACAGCAAAGAAAAGCACGGTGCATCACCTCTGATTAGCAGGGATGTTTGGAAGACTTTTACTCCCTGACAGAGGACTACCTGTTTTGTGGGACCTTGAAAAGACCAGGTTCCTGCACATTTGGCAGCTGTTCCCGCTTCATCCTCCGCTTGGGGGAGTTTTCATTCGATCCTACAGGAACGTGGCTGCCAGTTGACGGGGCGGAAGAGAAGCCCCCACCCTGGAAGGCCTTGGGTGTGGTGGTGGGGGTCAGCCTCTCCGCCTCCCTTGCCCACTTTCCATTCCCTGTGCAGGACATCTCCGCAGAGAACGCCGACCGGCTGCACGCCCTGTGCAAGACTGTGGTGGACGAGGGTCCCCGGATCTTCGTGCCCCTCCCGGAAGAAAAGGAGAACCGGCACTTCCAGGAGGAGGTGCCCGTTTACGTGCCCAAGTGGATGATGTTCCAGGAGCTCATGCTGGTCTTGCAGGCCAGCCTGCAAGAAATCGTGGACCGGTGAGCGTCTCCTCGCCTGTTACCTCTGTCCAGTTGGAGGGAGGAGGGGGAAGAATCGGAACCCAGAGGAAGCAGAGAGAGTGGGGCTTCTTCCACTGCGCTGGGCCCCCCTCCCAGTCAGAAAGTTTAATCTAGGCCAGGAGTGGGCAGCTCTGGCCACTTTCCCACCTGTGGACTTCAACTCCCAGAATACCTGGACCAGCCTTTGCCGGCTCAGGAACCCTGGGATTTGGAGTCCACAGGTGGGAAAAGATCCCACAGTTGCTCACTCCTGATCTTGGGCAAACCAGTTGCACTTACTAAAGCGGTAGCAGTTGCGTGCTGCTTTGGTGTGTTTGATTCTCCTGAGCTCTGGGTTTTCAGAAGGAATGGCTACCTTCCTTATAGCAGCTCAGTTTGAGAAGGGAGGAAGAAACGGGGCGGATGAGGAGGGGAAGCTACAGCAAGGCTTAAACCTCCTAATCATTCAGGCTGTGGGAAGGGGTGTTGGAGAAGTGCCTTGCCAAGCCCCCTGCCCCTTCTCCCCTCCCCCTCCTGAAATCACAGCTGTCTCCTTTGCTTTCTCCTCCCAAGGTGGGCGGGCAGCAAAGGCCCGCTGGCCGCGGAGTTCTCCCCCAGCGAGGTGAAGAACCTCATCCGGGCCTTGTTCCAGAACACAGAGCGGAGGGCGGCCGCCTTGGCCAGCATCAAGTAGCTTCTCTGCACCTCGGAAGGACCCTCCTGGATGTACCACACTCCTCCCTGCAGCTGAGGCTGGCCCCTCCCCGATCTCCCCTTCCCCTTCGCGGAGTTCTGCCAGGGCCGGAGGTGTCCAGAGCTGTTTCTGTGGTCGTTTTGAAGCCCATCCAGTCCCACGAGTGGAAACACACACACACACACACACACACACGGTCTCTGGACCTCAGAAAACGACTTTCCCAGCAGAACCTGTGATCCATGGACTGGACCTTCCGCCCAAAGAAGATCCCCCCACCTCAGGGGTCCAGTTCTTGGCCATGATCCTGCTTGCTGGAGCTCTGGGCAGCCCCACCTCAAAAGCCGGACGTGAAGGAACGGCATCTATGCAGCTTCTTCCCAAGGGAGCCCTCCTCTTCCTCCTCCTCTCGTGTCTGGCCGCTTCTCTTTTGCCAGGGGCTCCTAAAGCACATCTGACTTGAAAGGGGCGTTGGGGGGGGATATACAAACCTTCCAGCAGCCGCCTTTCTAGGCTCTTAAAAGTGTCAACGTGGCCTTGATTTTACCGGCCTCTTCCTTTACTCTCTGGTGTTGGGATGGAGGGGGGAAGGAGGAAGGGGGGAGAGTGTGGTGAGTGGATTTAAAAGAAGGGAAAATGGGGTGGGGTGGCTGGCCCTCCTCCCTCCACCACCTTGGATACCCCCGAGACCCCCTGAGGAGAAGCCCCTGGGCTTTCAGCAATTCTGCTCCCATGGAAGTGGGTCTCGAGGACTGCAGCAAGCTGGTTGGTCAAGCAAGAAGTGTGAGGCTGGGGCTCCGTTATGTTCCCCTTCTTGATGCCCAGCACCTGCCCAGATACCTCTTGGTGCGTTCCCCTCAATGCCAGGTCTCTCTCTGGTCACATCCCTGCATATTGGCGGTTTTAAAGCATCCTTGTCTTATTGACAAGCATTTCCACCCCACCCCATCTCTTCATGTGTGGAATCTGACTCCCCAAGTCCAGCATTTGAAGGGGCGGATTGTGCTTTGGGTGGGATATCCCTCTCTGGTTTGGGTTGGTCGGTCGGTCTGTCTGTCTCTTTCTCTCTCTCTCCCTCTCCCCCCCCCTCATTTCCTCAAACACTCCGTTCCACATTTATCCCTCCTGCCTCTGCTGCCCTGGGTGTGTGTGGTGCCAATTAATCAGCCCTCGGTCTTGCCACGGACTCTGGATTTCCTCGCGACGCCCCAGCCACTTAAGCTCAATGAACCCAGCGAATGTCGCAAAGGAGCAGGAGTTTGGGGATGGGGGGCGCTTGCCTTTCGCAGGGTGGCACCGATCTTGAGCCCAGCTGGGTCACCACATGCCTGCGAGGTGAAATGTGGCATTGCAGGGCCCTGGAGGATTGGACCAGAAGGCAGTCTCCTTTGGACTCTTGTTCCCCTTGCAGCCGTTAAGTGGGAGCATTGAGGCAGTCCCCAGGCAGGGATCTGGGCTCCCAAGGTTAATTGGCTGCCCCAGGCAGAGCCTGGCAGGTGGGCCCAGGTGGCTGCCTCTTAGCTCCAGGCATCTTAAAAGGTGCTGAGAGGGGCCAAGATGGGCTGCGGAGCATGGGCAGCATGGGGGTACAGGGGGGAGGCCAGGAAAAAAACAATCTCACCTTCTGCCTTCTGCATGCTGCAGCCTTCTCTCCCCTCCCTCCATTCTGAACCCCCAATTGGAATCTTGCTTTGGCATCTGACCTGTTCTGAATACAGGGGCAGTTTTTAAAAAGTTTTATTTTGGACTCCTCTCAGTAGATGGCACTGCACGGCTAATCTTGGCCAGGCAAAGAAAGAAAAAGCTGTAAGCTAGTAAACCAACAACACATTTTCAAAAAGAAAAATGACAAACACATACCCCCTCCAATAAAGTTGTCTTGGTCATCAAGAGTCAAGCTTGCATCAAAATCCTCTTGACCTTTTATATTAATGGAGTGAAAATAGCCCTATCAGGGCCTGCCTTCTTGGGTTGTTGAATGATTTCTTTCAGGAGCTTTGGAGTTTTTGAAGTATTGTGTTATTCCACCAGTGAAGCCCAGCCTTTAAAGGCTGGAAAGGCAATTCTTGAGGCATCCAGTCTTGGCATATCTGGAGGATCAGTTGTGTCAACATTACTTTAGAAAGGGCTGAGAGTAGCTTTGTTAATAGGGACCTGGAGTTCAGTCGAAGCTAGCAGATTGATTTCTTCCCTCTTTTGGCCCTCACGATTGTGTATTTCTAAAACCAAAATGATGTGTGCTTTCAATATCCTGAAATGGAAAGTGTTGGAAGGGAGAGGCTATAAATCTATAAAACTCTTCTGCTGTTGAGCCAGAACTGTAGGGAAAAGGCTTTGCCAGAGAATGAATGATAAAAGCAAGCTGTTTTCAAGGATCTGCAGAAGATGAGCAGATTGAAGATGACGGATGGGAAGGGTGGAAGATTCAGGTAACCGTGAGAAGTGCTCAGACCATTTTCCAGAATAGTTGAACGAAAAGGTTTATTGGGTTGGGGCAGCTGAGAAGATTTATCAACAGACCCTTTAGGAAGATTAAGGCTTTAAAGCAGGGTATCTCCAACCATGGCAACTTTTTAAGACCCGTGGACTTCAACTCCCACAATTCCCCAACCAGCCATGCATGGCTGGTTGGGGAATTCTGGGCGTTGAAGTCCACAAGTCCTAAAGTTGCTAAGGTTGGACGTCCTTGTCCCATAGATGTTTTTTCAAAGGCAACTGGACTTCGTTTTTCCTTGAAGACATTTCTCATCCATGAAGCTTCTTCGGTTCTGACAGAACTGAAGAAGCTTGGATGAGAAGCGAAACGCCTTCAAGGAAAAGCAACAAACATCCATTTGCTTCTTGAAAAAATACCTTTGGGACAACCGTGACCTCGATGACCAAGAAACTCCATGGACATTGGACACCCCTGCTTTAAACTCCCACCTCTTCCTTCCAGCTCAGTGCTATTGCAGCCAACTTCTTCCCACTCAACACCTCTTATTTCAGATTAGGGCTACTGATTGCTGGCTTGTACTTGGCTGTCTTCTTTGCTGAAAATGGGGATGTGTTTGCAACATCTGCAAAAGCAATTTGGAGAGCTGTTACCCCTTGATGAGATTTCAGCACAACAGAAATTGAATCTGAAATAAGACATTGGCCATGGATAGTTGGGGAGTCATCCAACATGGTTGGGCAAGCCCGATTAGGAGAAGTGTAGCCCATCCTTTTTAAAAGCAGGGGATGGGATGGAGTGCCAGAGCTGAGCCCAAGGGATGCATGAATATATAGGGACAATGGATCTCTCCATGGGGAGAACCTTAGGATTCCTGAGGTTTTGGGATCTCTTCAATCCAAAATTTAAAGGGTGACACAATAGCAGTGTTCCAATATCCAAGGGGCTGCCCCAAAGAAGAGGGGGTGGACTTAATTTTCCAAAGCACCTGAAGGCAGAACAAGAAGTAGCAGGTAGAAATTTATCAGACAGATTCAACCAGAACTAAGTATAAATTTCTTGACAGAACAATTAACGGCTTCCCTTCAAAAGTTGTGGGTGCTCCATTCCCGAAGCTTTTAAGAGACTGGACAGCCACTTGTCTGGAATGGTACAGGAGGTTGGGATAGAAGACCTCCAAGGTCCCTTCTGCCCTGGGATTCCATACTGTGCAAGGCAGGTATAAAAAGAGAAAGCCAAAGAACGTGAGATAAACGGCATAAAAGATGGAGAGAACATCAAAGACACACTACAACAACATCAATCAATGATGGTTGAGGCCACCAGAAGAGCAAGGACCAGAACATTGCATCTCCCTCAACCCCAAAAGCAAGTAAAAGAGAAGAAGAAGGAGGGACCTCCCAGAGTTTTTAAGCTGCAGTTTTCTTAAGGGCTTCTGGGCTACATCAGCCTTTGCAAGAGAGAGAGAGAGAACTTACTATGCTGGAGCTTAACCGCCCCCACCCCAGCTGCTGAGGGTTAAGGGGGCAGAGAAGGGGCCCCCTCCTTAAATAGTTCTCCCACTCTTCCTATGCATAGGCCCAAACTTAGTCCTGACCAACGCAAGGGTGAATTAAGGTGTGTTTCACTTGGGTTAAACCATTGCTTTCTCCTGCTACCCATGCTCTACTCTGTTGCTGGAGTGCCTGCAAAAGGAGGAAGAGGTGTGGTTGCTTAGCAACCTTTGACCACCCCTGACCACCTCCCCCCCCAAAGCAGCTCAGAGTGAGGTTTCTTGGGGTGTCTTGGCTGACTTTTGCCGTTGAAGAACTCTTGACGAAGTCAGCAACTGCAAGCCAACGGAAGCCTTCTCCTTCATGAGCCCACTTCGACGGGGAGGTGATAATTACAATGATGGGGAGTTGTGTTCTCTTCACAGTCTTCTTCCGAAAGGTCAGACCATATTTCTCTTTCCTTCCTCCTCCCCGACCCACATCTCCTTTCTCCAACTATTGGTAGAAAGCAGTGGCGGGATTCAAATTTTTTTACTACCGGTTCTGTGGGAATGGCAGGGGAAGGATACTGTAAAATCCCCATTCCCTCCCCACCAGAGGTGGTCTTCAGCAGGTTCTGACCAGTTCTGGAGAACCACCGGTAGCAGAAATTTTGAGTAGTTCGGAGAACCGGCCAATCCCACCTCTGACTGGCCCCGCCAACCCCATCTATTCTGTGCCTCCCATTGAGTCTCAGCTGATCAGCTGGGTCTTCTTTGGTTGTCCTGCACAGGAGAACAGAGCTGGAAAGCAGGTGGGGAGAGAATGGAGATTTTGCAGTATCCTTCCCCTGCCACACCCACCAAGCCACGCCCACCAAGCCACACCCACAGAACCAGTAGTAAAAACTTTTGAATCCCACCACTGCTCCCCACCCCACTAACCAGCTTTCCAGCTCCGTTTTCCTGTGCAGGGCAACCAAAGAAGACCCAGCCGATCAGCTGGGACTCAATGGGAGGTGGAGAAGAGATGGGGTTGGCGGGGCCAGTCAGAGGTGGGATTGGCCGGTTCTCTGAACCACTCAAAATTTCTGCAACCGGTTCTCTAGAACCGGTCAGAACCGGCTGAATCCCACCTCTGGTAGAAAGGAAGGAAACCTATTGATGGGAAGAGCACGGATTTGCTTGATCCCTGGCGGTCCCACCGCCTCATTCAACTGTGAAGGCAGGAATCAAATCGCCCCCTGGTTTCTGGATCAGATCTTCCCAAGGAACACATTCATAAACAACCTTGAATGCTCCTCCTGGGGGCCTTGATTTACGATCCGTCTTGAGACGAGGGCAGGAAGATTGCCAATGTTATTTCCATGGTACCAAGGTGGACCCATAAACGCACCAGAGCAGAAGCGCTGCGGCTTTTGTTCAAGGACAGCCGTCCAGACAGCCATTGGCCCTGAAGGGGCAGTAAGCAGCGATGAAAAACAGATCTTCTGTGCTTAGGCCCCATCTTGGCCAAGTGTATGCTATCATCTCTTCCAGGGGTTGAATTGGCCCACCTGTTTCTTTTTGTAGCTGCTAAAAATAAAAGCCGTTTGCGTTGGATTGCAGAACTTGAATTCCCAGAATCCCAAACAAAACATTTTCTGATCGTTTTAGTGGTTACTCTGGGGGCTTTCCGCCCCCCAAAAAGGAACACAAATATGCAAACAAACCCATGTGTGCCATAAAACTAAATCTGCAACGTTCTATAAACAATTACCGGAAAATGCCATCCTCATAATCCTCTTTGCTTTAAAAACAAAAACCCTCCCACACTCCAAAATCAGGAATGTGCATGTTATTCTTGCTTCCTTTTTTTCCCATTTCCGTTTACATGTTGTTGTTCTTAGATTCCTGGAATGTAACAACGGCATCTGAATCCATCTGAATTGTCAGTATGCTGGTTGTTGGGTTTTTTTTTCCTGGAGAGGCTTAGCTTTTATACAGAGAAGGGGTTTGGCTGCTTCTTGCAAGTTGACCTAGGAACTGTAAAAAAAGAAAAATGGAGCTATAGCCAGGAGATCAATAATTAAGGTCCCAGTAACAAAAAAGGAGGAGGGCGGGAAACCCAGTTAATCAAAGTTTGTAGCCCACCCCAACTTATAAGATTTTGGGCAATACCACAGCTTGATTGTGATTTTTGTCTCAGTGGTGATTGGATAAATCCAAAGCAGCGTTTCTGAACCTAGCTGGCTGGGGAATTCTGGGAGTTTAAATCCACCCTTCTTTAAGCCTCCAAGATAACAGATAATCAGAGTTGGAAGGGATCTTACAGGTTATCTAGTCTAACCCTCTGCCCAAGCAGGAGACCCTACACCATTTCTGACAAATGGCAGTCCAATCTCTTCTTGAAAGTCTCAAGTGATGATTCTCCCACAACTTCCGAAGGCAACTTCTGTTCCTTCGGTTGATTGTTCTCACTGTCAGAAAGTTTCTCCTTATTTCTAGGTTGAATCTCTCCTTGATCAGCTTCCATCCGTTATTCCTTGTCTGACCTTCAAGTGCCTGGAGAATAGCTTGGCCCCTTCCTCCTCCTCTCTGGGGCAGCCCCTCAAATATTGGAAGATGGCTCTCCTGTCTTCCCTGGCCCTTCTCTTCACAGACTAGCCAGGCCCAGTTCCTGCAACCGTTCTTCAGAAACACTGCTTTGGAATCTATGAGAAGCTGTCCCTGGGAAAAATATCTCCAGAGGTTCAGGAAAGGTTGTCCAGTTCATTTATCCCCTATTCTCCTCCATCTCTTCAACAAATAGTTGCTGTCTCTTTTTTCCCCTTTTCTCTTTTTTTTGGATAGAAGTAAAATGGCTTCAGGGCAACAAATCACTTGCCCTCTGTCTTCATTTGCTGCGCGCTGCCTGGAGGTGGTTTACTTAGGTTTATGAAAGCAATTTAGAAGAACGTATTTCTTTCTGCAGATGTCCTAATGATCCATGGCAGTCATTACTTTCAAGAGCAGTGTGTTCCCAGAGAGGAAGGCAGGCAGGCAGGCAGGAAGAGAAGCTTTCTATCCTTCAGGGCCACCTCTGTCAGGAGGGCTTGCTTGGGCTTTAGTGGTCTGGTTTAATCGCCCAGCCTTTGAGGTTTCTCCAGGGGAGTTCACCTGAGCCGTTCCCACAGGTGCCTCTGCAGGGCTAACCTGGGAGTGGATGAGGAGAGTTCAGCTGCAGGAATGGCAGGAATCTTTGCTGAAAGGCAAACTCAGTTCCTGCATGTAATGCAAGCTTATGTTGGAAGAAATGTCCATCTGCGTTCAGTTCCAAGTGGGGCAAAAGACACTAGAAACATGGAGGCTGTTTGGAAAGATGGTTTAATGGTGGACAGCAGGTCTACATGGTTTGAAGTCCTGGGTAACTGACCACGTACAATGGAGAGAGAGATATTTATATATACCTCTCTTGGGCTTTGAACTTGCTTCCTGTTCTTGTGGCAAGAAATATATTCTGATTGGTTGTCAGACTCCCTTGAGGCCACACAGGGGTAACTTTGTAGGCTGTCTTGAGTCCCAGGCTTGGTTGAATCTTGCTGAGTGATGCAATCTCCCCAGGTACCATGTGGTGAGATGGGTAGAGGGCTAATCCTATTATGTCACAAGGGTCTTTTGTGTTGTAGATAAGCTGGCCCAGCCTTTTGTCTTGTCAGTAGGATGGCCCAGTCTTTCTGGGGCTATTCACAAAGATGGGGGCTGCTTTCCAAGAGGAAGGGAGGTATAATATTCTGCCTTTTTAGTATTTCCTGGAATATTTCATTCTTCTAGAAGAAGGGTGGGTGCTTGGTGTAATAAGATTGGGGCTGGGTTAGGGACTTCTGTCCTCACTGTGAGTTGTGTTGGGGAGGTGCATGAAGGGAGGCTCAGCCAATCTCATTGTACACATGTTGTACTCTGACAATAAAGGTAATAATCACTTTCCACTCTTAGATAGGCCACGATGGATCGTATGAGCAGGGTCATCTTGGGGCAGTGGCTATAGGGAGGTGCCCACAGCAGGTCAAGAAATGAAGGAGGGCAGGTTGCCTGCGTCAAAGATGCCCAGGGAAATGACAAGTGACACTTCAGAACATTGCTATTGATTGCTGATAAACCCTGAGCAGGAGCCTCTAAACACAGAACTCCCTCTCAATACTGCATTTACAATTACCAATTCTCAGCATTTTACCATTCGGAAGAGGAGCTGTTAAACCAGGTTGTCTCTAAAGCCTTGACTTCACGACCCTCAATGGGGCTGCTAAAGAAGGTTTTTCTGGCAATGTGAGCCTGGTTCAAGGCTGCATGATTTTCTGCCCTGAGATATTTGGCTTGGGGAAAGAGAAAAGAGAGGAGAAAGAGAAGAAGAGAAAGGAAGAGTCACCTGTAAAGTCATGGAATCAATTATTAACCAACACGGCAAACGACTCCTAAAACTAAAATCTTATGGTATCTCTGGACACCTGCATAACTGGATAGAAGCATTCCTGTCAAAGACAACAAATGGTCAAAATTGGGAGCGTCCTATCAAATTCTGTACCTGTCCACAGTGGTGTCCCCCAAGGCAGCATTCTAGGACCAACTCTCTTCATGCTCTACATAAATGACCTCTGTGATCGTATTAAGAGCAACTGCGTGCTCTTCGCTGATGATGTAAAGCTATTCAACACCACGGAAATACTGCTACCCTTCAAAAAGACCTCGAATATGTATCAGAATGGTCAAACAAATGGCAACTTCAAATCTCAACAAATAAATGCTCTGTCTTACATATTGGCAAAAAAAATCAGAAAATAAAATACAGGCTAAATAGTCAAGACCTTGTTGATGAGCCAAACTCTGTCAAGGACCTTGGAGTACTCATCTCTAATGATCTAACTGCCAGAGCCCACTGTAACTACATAACCAAAAAAGCATTAAGAGTTGTTAACCTAATCCTACGTAGCTTTTTCTCTGGTAATATCACACTACTAACTAGAGCATACAAAACATTTGCTAGACCAATACTTGAATACAGTTCATCAGTCTGGAACCCACATTACATATCTGATATTAACACAGTAGAGAAAGTCCAGAAATATTTCACAAGAAGAGTTCAATTCTCGAATACAGCTCATCAGTCCCCACTTTCTCTTCAGTGGAGTCTTCCACCTGCTTTTCAAGGTCATCTATGATGTTTCCTGGTTTAGGCATAAAATCCATCACTAGGGACACGGTAGCTCAGTGGCTAATACGCTGAGCTTGTCAATCAGAAAGGTCGGCAGTTCGATGGTTCGAATCCCTAGTGCCGTGTAACGGAGTGAGCTCCTGGTCCTTGTCCAGCTTCTGCCAACCTAGCAGTTCAAAGCATGTAAAAAATGCAGGTAGAAAAATAGGGACCCCTTTGGTGGGAAGGGAAGAGCGTTCCATGTGCCTTGGAAGGCGTTTAGTCCTGCTGGCCACAGGACCATGGAGACATCTTCGGACAGCTCTGGCTCTTTGGCTTTGTAATGGAGATGAGCAGCGCCCCCTAGAGCCGGAAACTACTAGCATGGATGTGCGAGAGGAACCTTTTCCTTTGCCTTAGGGATCAGGTCAGTGGAAACCTCTGTTTCTGGACAAGCTCTTGGCCAGGAGGTTCAAAGTCCTCTTCCTACCATCAAGAGAGGTGGGCTGTTTAGCCCAAGAGAAACAACCCGGGGGTGTTATTTGGGGACACACATGTGTTTCTGAGGGGCTGTGCAAACCTTGCATTCATGATTCCCTCTTTCACTTGCCACCCCAAGAAGGAGGACTTACACTTTTAATTTGGCACAAGCTCTTGAGTTCTGAGTGTAGGACTTTCTGGAGCAGAGAAAAAGAGATTTCTGAAAAGGATCAAGTTTCTGAGATTGCAGCTAGCTACCTCGGAGGTGGGCTTCATATTTCATCTGTCTTAGATGAGTTTCTCAGATAATGAGATAATTCTTTCCCCCAAAGAAATCATTTATATTTCTTCAATATGCGTGGCGTGCATTTGTTGTCTGTTGGAGAGTCGATTGCTTGCCATGCTCTGTTTCCATCCTCGGTCGGGGTTTTTGGGGGGGCGGGAGAGCAGGGTTGGCCATCTGAAGTCCTGAGCGTGTCTGAACAATGCCGGTGGCTGCGTAGGACACAGCCGAGAAGTGTCACATCAGGATAACACCCATCCCTCGTTTATTTCCCCCGCTGGATCAATCCGTTTCCACATTGATTTTTCCAAATTGCCCATGATTGTAGAACAACATTATTATGTAAGCACAGGAAGTGCAAGAAGAGAATCTTCTTCCAGGGCTGAGCTTGGCTTTCCATCATCCCCATCTCTCCTGAAGAAACAAGGCAGTTGCCAAGCGTTTTGCACCCCGATGTGTGAATTGTTGCAAGTTGGCTCTGAAATGGGCAGTTAAAGGAGGAAGGCAAGAGGCTGAAAGCTGGTCATCCTATCTGGAAATTGAGATGATTGATTGGTTTGGTTTGTTTGCCACACCATCTGGTTTCGAGGGGACTCTTGGGAGTGGGGCCATGCCTTGTCAGGGGCCAAAAAAAAGATTTGCAGCCATGACCATGCAATTGAACTCCCCTTACACCTTTTCTTTGGCCTGGGATACATAGGAGGTCCTTGACTTATGACCAGAATTGGGGTCAGTATTTCTGCTGCAAAGCAAGTTGTTTTCAAATGAGCCGTGCCTGATTTTATGATCTTTTTTTTTTGCTATGGCTATTAAAGGGTTCGTTGCCATTAAGTGAATCACACAGTCGTTAAATGAATGCTGTTTCCCCCACGGGCTTTGCTTGTTGGAAGCCAATGGGGTAAGGTTGCAAATGGCAGCCAGAATAATCCCAGGATATTGCAATTGTCATATATACATTCTGGTTGCCCAAATGTTGGTCATGTGACTAGTTGTCAGGCTACCTGTACATTAAAAAAAATAGAATAGAATAATCAACCTGGAAGGGACCTTGGAGGTCTTCTAGTCCAACCCCCTGCTTAGGCAGGGAATCCTATCCCATTTCAGACAAATGGTTGTCCAGTCTCTTCTTAAGGACTTCCAGTGTTGGAGCATCTGCAACTTCTGGAGAGAAAACCAGGCAGAATTCAATTATACCATTGTGGGCACCAACATTTTGTTAACCTTAACCTAACCCTGGATAATCCTGGCTAAAGGTCTTCTTCCCTCCTTCTTTTTGGCTGATTATCTCTCTCCTCTCCCCTTCCATTGCATTATAGATATAAACTTTTAGAGTAAACTCCTTCCCCCCTGGGGTGCTTGTCTAGGCCAAGAAACTCACCAACTCCTCCATTACTTTCTCAAAGAAAGACGATTTGAGGTTACGGCTGAAAGATTATCTTTCGTTAAAAGCCAAGTCTTGGCAACATTGGGGCAACCTGCCAGGAACTGGAACTCTCAATCCACAGAAGGGCAATTTTTTTCCCTGGATAATCGGATTTTTGTTTTGTCATCATAATTGCAACTTTGGCTAATCTAACATCTCATTAGACGGGAATCAAAAGAAACAAAAGGAAACAAATTGAATTGCCACTCCTGAGTCTTGACTGCCAAAGCACTGGGGATCTCTCTCTCTCTGTGTCTGTGTGTCTGTGTGTCTGTGTGTCTCTCTCTCTTTCTCTCTCTCCCTCCCAGTGTGTGTGTGTGTGTGTGTGTGTAGGAGGTTCTTTTCTTTTCTCTCTTCTTTCCTTGTCTGAGAGTTGGGAAGCCTGATAACAATAAACCAGAATAGCTAAAATATGGAGGTGGCATGGCTGAAGCCATCTGCAGGAGGAGCGAAGGCTCCTGTGCACCTTCGTAGAAAATTAGATCCCCCTCTCCTAGAAGAATGAAATACTTTAAGAAATATTAAAAAGGCAGAATATTATATTTCCCTGGATGAGAAATGGAGAAACATGCTTTTTTAGAGGGAGAAAGCAGCCCCCAACTTTCTTAATAGCCCTCAGGAGCTATCCACAAAGCAAAAGACCTTCAGCTCCAGGCTGATTAAGGGATTAAGATATGACCCTTCAGAACATAATAGGATTAATCCACTACCACCTAGCAGCAGAGCTCACCACATGGCACAATCTCCAAAGGACATTGCATCACCCTCCAAACTTCAACCAAACCTGGGAGCTCAGCTACAACACCCCTACATGGGCCCATGGAAGTCTGACAACAACCAATAGGATACATGTCCTTGCACAGGAACAGGAGGCTCAAGTGCAAAGCCCAAGAGAAGGTATAAAAATCCCTCACCCTCAACTCCAGGTGATCAGCTGCCCAGAGCCATGAACCCACCTGGTTCTGCTTCATCATTAAACCATCTTTCCAATCAGCCCCAGCCTCCATTTTGTCTCCAATGCCTTTCTCCCAGCTTGGAACTGAACCAGATGGATATTTCTTCCAACATCTCGAATTCAGGTGTTGTGGACCTCCAATCCCATCAGCTCCAGCCAGCAAGGGGAGAAGTTGTGCACAATGGGAATTGCCTGATCCCTGGCTCATTTCTCCTGGGAAATTCTCCCTGGCAGGAGCTAGTTTCACTCCTTCACTGGTTCACAGTCACTGCGCTTTAGTGGTGAACGGACTAAGGCTAAGGGTAATTATCTTGGCTCTTTCAGAATATTGTTCAAAGCCCAGAGAGATGCTTCAAATCAAAATACTCACATGTAAAAGTTATTTTACCAAAATTGCCAAGCAAAACTATGCCAGAAGGAGTCTTCCATCTCCTGGGTCAATAGCTTGTACTCAAGATGATTACATTGGTGCCCCCAAAGGTGTCTCAATGCCAGTCTTGGGATAAACAGCTGAACAGATCTATCGCAATCATTTCTGTTGATTGGTTGTGTAGAAACATCTCACTGGTGCAGGAATGGACTTGCAGCCTGATTGCACCTGGCTGTCCTTACTCAAGTCTCTTCCTACTTTGGTGTTGTAATGTATTTAATGATCTTGGGGAGGGGCACCAGCTCCATGGCTCTTGAAGCCTGACACGCACAGCTGGTCTTGCTCTTATGGCACAGAACCTGTCCAGCTACTCCAAGATGGCAGCCAGGAGTGAAAGAAGCTGTGATGACCCAAAGGGGCATGTCACAAAGGCAACACAGTCAAATAAGCAAGAAATGTCCCTTTAGTACCTCCAACTTTGCCCCCAATGTCCAGGTTACCTTCAGCTGGAGAAAAAACTCTCCCAAGAAGAGTCTTTAAGTGGAGGAAATTCAGTCCTAAAACAAAGTACATACAAACTGTAAATAAAAATCCACACAAACCATGCTGCAGAAATTAACTTGACAGGGCAGGAGAAGGAATTGCAGACTTGAAAGGCCAGCAACACACACACACAGTTGGGAAGACGCCAGGAACCCAGATCAGCCTCGACAATAACAGATAACTCACCATTTGCTTCCAACAACTTTGCTGTGCATAGCTTCCCTTTTTAAACACTGGGTTCCCAGCTGCAGCTAATGAAGGGAATCAGGGCCCTTTCCTCCCCCACAAGGCAGGCAACTCACATTGCTCCCTTCTCCGTTCCTCCCTGCTTGCCCTGGGATGAAGAGGGGATGGGCCTGGGTCTTCCTCTGAATTCCCTCTGCCTTACTCTACCTCTCCCCTGCTCTGCCCAGCCGGACTTTGCCCTTCCCCAGTTTCTTCCACAGCCAACGGAGCCACATTTCCACTCCCTATCAGCTGCTTTTCGGTGGGAGTGCCCACCCTGTGGAATCAGCTCCCCATGGATCTTCGTTTGGCCCCTGATCTCCACTCCTTTTGTTGAGACCTGAAGACTTGGCTGTTTCAGCAGGTCGGCCTGGATTGACCCGGGGGGTGGGTTGCTTTAATTGTATTGTTTATTATCGTAATTTTAATTGTTTTTAATGTTTTTAGTAACTTATAGACTTGTATGTATTTAATATCTTTTTATTGTAAATATATTTCTTTTTATATGTTCGCCACCCTGAGTCCTTAGGGAGAAGGGCGGCATACAAGTCTAAATAAATTAAATAAATAAATAAATAAATAAATAAATAAATAATAATAGAGAGGTGGAAGTTTAGACACAACAACATGCCTCTCATAAAGTCAAGGACAAGTTGCCCTGCACCTGGAAAGGAGTGCTTGGAGGAATGTCTCCAGTTGGATCGATGGGTGTTTGGACCATGTGATGGACTGATTGGTGCAAGGGAGGGATTTTTGATTTTCAATTACGGAGGGAAAACCCAGAACTCTCAGGTTCGGGTTTTCCCAGATGTGCCAGTATGACTTCTTTCATGACTACTTACTTGGATGAACTTTGTTTCTCAGTGCTGAATGGAATGGGAAGTTTCATTGGAACAATTGACACCCACATTGTCCAGTGGGATTAAAACCCTTCAGGTTCCGTAGAAACTTGTTCCACTTGAAGACAACAAGCTTCCAATGTTGGAAATAAGAGCTTTTTTAAAAAAAGAAAAGAAAACCCAAATACTATTGAAAATAAATGCAGCTAATATCAAACCAACATCTTTCTCCCTCTTTTCCAAAGCAAACATCTAACGATTCAATGCAAATTGCTTTTAAAAAATGAGGCCACCGAGGTATGGAATGAGAAAGTGCTAGCTGAGTCTATCACTCACCTTGTTCATCCTTCTTCCAGAGCAGAAGAAATAGTCAGCAGCAGGCTACAAAATACACAGCGGGCAACTATTGGTATCAACTCTCTTGATTTGCAAATAATGCAAATGTCTTTCAAACACTGACTTTCAAACACGGGCTCTTTGGAGTTGGCCAAGGACTGGTGGTATCTAACTCTGAAGCAGAAGAACAAGATACCGGCGTATCTGGTATCAGCAGGAATTTGCTGGTAGCTTTTGAAGCAAAACCAATCCTCTTTGGCCGCTGATAAAATTCAAACTCGCATCCGTATTAAATTTTCACTTGCAAGATGATTCCATCGATCTGAGCAGATAATCACCTCTTAACAACAAGCTGGGCCTGACGTTGAATGTTGATCTGCCTTTTTTGTCACTTGGATGGCGTGGAAACTCTGCCAACTCCAGACAGGGATCGATGGGTGGCCATCTTTGGCTGTTTCCCCTACCTCTGTTTTGCATTTATCGGAGACCAGGAAATTGCTGAGGGAGGATGAGTCGCTGACAGAAGAATTATCGCAGCTATTAAATGAACATTTTAAGGTTTTGTTGTGGGGGAACATCAATAAGGACGATTTGACGTCAGGGAGGAAGGAACTGGGTTGTCACAAATATCAGAAAGGAGGAAACATTTTCTCTAGAAAAAGGAGGACTGGAAATGTAAAACTTGCACCAAAGAGAACCTGAGTTTGCCAGTTAGCCGAGGTGGCTTCCGAATGGCACCCTTTTTCTGCCTATTAGGTTTTCCAAGGCCTTGGCATTGTTCCCCACGAGTCTTCCTTCCAAAGTTCTCCAGTGCTGTCCCAGGTCACCCTCAATGAAGAAGTGTCTGTGAAGTTTCTCTATCTTCCAGGCCATGGTTGTCCCAAGGCTGCTCTTCCAAAAGGCAGCTGGACTTTCTTGGTGTTTGTCTTTGAAAATGTTCCACTTCTCATCCGAGAAGAACTGAGGAAGCTTCTTCAATGAGAAGCGAAACCTTTTCAAGGGAGAAAAACCCAAGGAAGTCCAGTTGCCTTTTTGGAAAAGCAGCTTTGGGATGACCTCAATGGAGAAGACGCTTCCCGTTCACTCCTCTGTGCCCCGAAGCATAAATCCAGGAACTCCTTTCCAGAAGGTCAGAAATTTAAGCAAGTTTCCTTCCATCCCATCTCTTCGCCCCCTCAGGAACTGTCCCTGCCTTACTTGCAAGGAGTCTCATTTCATCAGAATGATTTTCTTCCTTGTCTTGTGTCTCTTCCCACCTCATTAGGTGGGAACCCTAGAAAGATCTTCTCCTTCGGCTGGGTTTTCATCAAGTCCTTTCTGCCTGTCATTACCAGTTATTTTTCTCATTAATGCTGTTAATTTGCACCTCTTCCCCCCCACCCACCCCAAGGCAGCCGAGTCCAAACAGGGTAACGGGAGGAAGTCCTGAAGAGAGAAGCAGGCAAGGGAATGGCTCCCCTGCATTGGGGGTGGGAGTTCTCTCTGCATTTTTGAATGTCCTCCATTTATACATACCTGTCTTCTTAATGCTGATCTCTGACTGAAATAAAGATTTGATGGATGGACACATCATTTTTTTATATACACCCACAGATGCCATCTTATAGATGCAAAAACAAACACATATATTTATGCATAGATATATATATACACATGCACATATACTTTTATTCTTAGGGTCTTCAGGATTCTTTAAGTTTGTACTTTTCAGAATCTTGATCCTTAATCCAGGAAGGGAGGGAGGGAGGGAGGAAGGAAGGAGAGGGAAGGGCAGAAAGGAAGGAGAGGGAGGGAAGGGAAGGAAGGAAGGGGACAGAGGGAGAGAGGGAAGGAGGAAAGAAGGAAGGGGAGGGAAAGGCAGGGAGGAAAGATGGAAGGAAGGAAGATGGGAGGGACCGAGGGAGGAAAGAAGGAAGGAAGGACAGAAGGAAGGAAGAAAGACAAAGTAACATCAATTCCTCTATCCTTTTGTATGCTCAGATTTAAAATCTGGTGTGGAAATGTCAAGTATTCAATTTCAGACCTTTGCAAATGCCCAGAAGAGTCACCGTTATCTCATAAATTGGAGAAAATGAGCCGCTGTTGGCAGCTTTCAACAAGATTTTCACAAGGCTGCATTTGCAGAATGTGGAACGTGCTCCCAGGTGCTTATTCTGAATAAAGCTTATGAAGTGGCCTTTGGCAGCACTAAATTTCTGAAGCCATCTGCAAAGTTGATTTTTATATATATTATCTGTTTAATATGTGTATATGATATATATAATATAATAAGATAAGATTCTAACAAAAAGGGGATTTCAGTTCACCAAAGAACTTCTGCAAGGATTGCAAGACCTACATAATTGCAAATGCATGAGCCTCAAATCTCATGTTTTTCAGTATTCATTCCTCCAGAAGACTGGCTGAATATCTTTAAAACAAGACTTGTTCCTGCCCACTCACATGGACCTGAGAGGAATTAATTCCAGCCCCAGGACTCCAAAACTATACAATAAATATTGGATTTGCCTCATCCTCTTTTAAAATAACCCCAACTGGAGGTGGAGGTGTCCACCGGAGTTGTTCACAGGATGCCAAGTGTTTGACATCATGTGCCTGTGGAAAGATTTTGCAACATTAGTGTGGGATTAATTATCCTCATCCCAGGATTAGCCTCTCCTAAAGCAGCCAGCTCTCCGCTTTCTCTCCACCCCACCTCATCCCCCACCAGTGACCTTCCCACGTACCATCAGTGCCTGATTTTTCCTTTCTTTGAGTCTTCAAATCTTGAACCAATTATTGGTTTACAGATAACAGATAATCAGAGTTGGAAGGGACCTTGTAGGTCATCTAGTCAAACCTCCCGCCCATCCTACACCATTTCTGACAAATGGCAGTCCAATCTCTTCTGGTGTACAGGGGACCGTTCCCCTAATTGGTTAAGGACAGTGGTCCCCAACTTCTCTGGCACCAGGGATCAGTTTCATGGTGGATAATTTTTCCACAGACTGGAGGGAGGATGGGTTTGCGTGCAACCAAATCCTGCACATGTGCCAATGAAACTTTGCTCACTCCCTTGCTTCTTGTGGGACCTGATTCCCAACAAGCCATGGATCAGTACTGGTCCGTGGTCTATGGTTTGGGATCCCCAGCTTAAGGAGGCTTGAAAATCTAGGAGACAGGATGGAAAAATGTATCTTGCTCAGTCCTTACAGCTTTTCTTTTTAAAATAACAACAACAACAACAATGACAATGACAATAACAACAATAATAAATAAACTGATACTTAACTGATACCTAGGATGCTGGCAGCAACCTGTATCAACCATCAGCACCAGTCAATGATATTTGCGATACATTTTAAAATGTAATAATAATAATAATAATAATAATAATAATAATAATAGTGCCTAGAGACAGCAGAAGAGAAGAGAAAGAACCGGAGAAGATAACAAAATACAAAGACCTATAAATAGAAATAGGATGAATATGGCAAAGGCAAGCAAGCATAGTACCAATAACAACTGGTGCCTTGGGTGCAATCCCAAAACAACTAGAGCCACCACTTGAATACCATCAGTGGCATTGAGAAATTTGCCATCAGTCAATTGCAGAAGGCAGCTTTGCTTGCAACAGCTTCCATCCTGAGGCGATATCTCTAACACCATCAAACATCCAGATTTACCTCTCCCGGGTCCTTGGGAAGGACTTGATAGGTAGACAAAAATGCCAAACCCAGTCTGAACTCCTGGCTGACTGTGCAATGAATAATAATAATAATAATAATAATAATAATAATAATAATAATAATAGATTATCTTAACAGTTCTTAGATTCTTGGTTAGGACTTGAACTGTTAAGTTTTTACCAGTCCCAGACTGTGAATCAAATTGAAGATTAACCAATAACAACAACAATAACAATAATATAATAACTGAAACCTATGATTTGTGCCCTGCTCTCCCCAACAAGATTCCAAGAGATGCCCCTTGCAATAGATCCATTTCTTTGGAAGGAAAGGACAGAGAACAGTGGTCATCTGAGAAAGAAGCCAATGAATTATTTCCATCCAGTTTCAGAGGGGGCTGGAGGAGAAAACATTTTTGGAACTGTTATCAGTTTGAAGTTGAGATACGGCTTCACAGCTTAGCAAGTGAAAATAATGCTTTATTTTTCTTACATTTTCAGGGACGGGAGAAGGGGAGCCTGCTAAATTTACTGCAGTTGGGGCTGTTTAGTGCTGATGCTTTCACAAATCCTTCCTCAGAGGAAGGAGAAGGTCACGTCCAGTAAATCCATTCTCCATTAGCAGGTATAAAATCTACATTATGTGATTCATAGCAGCACAACAATGAGAGAGTTTGATTAAATATCCTCGTATTTTCTCTGCTGCTTGGCTGCAGCATGCTTTTCACTCCTTTTCCCATTATATATCCAGGGAAGAAAATTTGGGTTATGTTAACTTTTCAAGAGAGAGAGAAAGAGAGCTGTCAAAACAGATTCTTGTTGGCTTCTGTTTTAGGTGAGAACCTGCCTGTGATGCTGGCAAGGAATTATTCATTGGAGTTAATGAAATGCTTGGGTTTGAGTCATTTAAAGTGTGAAAAAGAATGCTTCAAAGTAAAAGGGAATATAATTACAAAGCAGTCTCTTGCTTTTTCTTATTTATGGTGGTTCTGGAGGATGCTTAAACTTCTCTCATTGTTTAGAGCAATATTTCCCAACCTTGCCCCCTTGGAGGCATCTGGACTTCAACTCCCAGAATTCCCCAGCCAGCAGAGCAGAGGAAACTTGAGAGAAATCAGATTTGGAGAATCATGGTCCCAATAGGACTGAGGCAAATGTTTTGGGATAGGTGCCCAGCAATGACCTACCTCCCAAATTTTCATGCAAGGAGACTATCCATTTGTTCCATGTTCCCCATGCATCTTCAGGTTGGTCAAGGTTGAGAAACATTGCATTCACTCATTATACAATCCCATTTTTTGCCACTGTTGTGTCCTCAGATTCTTAATTATCCAGTCAGGATTCTAAAAATTGATTAAATATCTCAACTTCCTTTCATTTGCACTGGGGCTAGCATTCCCTGGCATTAGTTAGGCCAACTAAGAAAACAGCAGAATAATAGAAGAGGGAGGGACCTTGGAGGTCTTCTAGTCCAACTCCCTGCTCAAGCAGACAGTCCTAATACCATTTCAGACAAGTGATTGTCTAACCTCTTCTTAAAAACCTCTAATATTGGAGCATCCACAACATCTGGAGGCAAGTCGTTCCACTGGTTGATTATTCTCACTATGAGGAAATTTCTCCTTAGTTCTCAGTTGCTCCTCTCCATTAGTTTTGTTGGAATTCATGGTTGGAATGTATTTCTATGCAACAATTACATTAGTATTCAGCCAGTAGACAGCAGTGTTTACAAGTTTGGATCCATGGTATATACTCTAAACTCTTTTGTTCTAAGTAGAGTTTCCTGTTTCCTGTTACAGTTTTATAGTTGAGCAGTAAAGCACATGGTGATTGTACTCTTTGTTTGCTCTGTGGTGCTATATATAAACAGAATTATTATTATTATTTATTTATTTATTTATTTATTTAGACTTGTATGCCGCCCTTCTCCCTAAGGACTCAGGGTGGATCTTTAATAGAATAGAATCTTTAATAAGTTTCCACCCACTGCTCCATGTCCTGCCTTCAAGTGCTTTGACCCACTCTTCTTCGTGGCTGCCACTTAGATGTTGGAACACTGCTATCATGTCCATACCAGAGGTGGTATTCAGCAGGTTCTGACCAGTTCTGGAGAACCAGTAGTGGAAATTTTGAGTAGTTCAGAGAACCGGCAAATCCCACCTCTGACTGGCCCACCACCCCCATCTATTCTCTGCCTCCCATTAAATCCCAGCTGATCAGCTGGGTCTTCTTTGGTTGCCCTGCACAGGAGAACTGAGTTGGAAAGCAGGTTAGTGGGGTGGGGAGGGAATGGGGATTTTGCAGTAACCTTCCCCTGCCATGCCCACCAAGCCATGCCCACAGAACTGGTAGTAAAAAAATATTTGAATCCCACCACTGGGCCTGTGATATTCCTTGCCTCCCCTTTCCCAAAAGGAAAAACAGATCTCCAGTATAAGACAAGACATCCGATGAAATAACATTTCGTTCACTCGGAAGCTTTAGATGTATTTCCCAGTTAACTTGTTTGAGTTTTGTCTTGGCAGATGGTGTGATCTCCTTTGGAATGTATCTCACTATTTCTTTGGAAACTCCACACCTCACTTTTAAAAAGTCCATCCACATAAAAGAGGTTGGAAATATGGAGAAGAAAGGAAAGAGGGCAACATGCTGCCAAGAGGGCATTCTTCTCTCTGAGTTGCTGTGAAAGCACACTTTGATTTTTTCTTCTTCTTCTTATAAGGCTGAATATAGCAGTAGTGGAAGCCAGTATGCTTTTTTGATTCTTATAAAGGAGAATATTTGTAGCTCAGGGTTGAAATGAGGGGTCTTCAGTGCTCTCTGAGCTTGGTTGTTTTCTTGCAGATGTTTCATAACCCAACTAGGTAGCATCATCAGTGCTAGAAAGGAGTGGGGTTTGCTCTCTGTATCACCCCCTCATAGCACTGATGACATTACCTAGTTGGGTCATGAAACATCTGCAAGTAAACAATCAAGGTCAGAGAGCCCCAAGGCTTTTTTGACTACTTGGTGGAGGGTCCCTGCCAAAGGTTTGGCTTTTGCATTGGGAGTTACTGGAGATGAAGGAGTTTAGGAGCAGCAGAACTTCCTGAGGTGAGACAGTCCCATATGGTAGGACCTCCCAAGGCTTCAGGATATTCAGAATGCACAAGGCCCTTGGCTGCCACCCAAAATTGTGATGTGGGTTTTGTTCCTCCCCGCTTCAACCTCTTAATCGGTACCCCTATATCTGGGATTGCCCAGGTGATTTATGGAGGGTATGCATTATCTAGGATGTTATAATTTTCTTATCTGCATACAGCAGAAAGACCTCCTCCCCCATAGTTAATGGCTGAATTTTATCTGTGAACCAAGCTAGTGATGAGATCCTTGGGTGACCAATACAACCATTCAAAAAGGGGTTAATTTGGAAACACAATTGGGACCAGAAGTCTTCGCGAGAGCCAAAGGTCCATTTTACTACTCATCCATTCAAAAGGGACACAGACACATCAAACATTTGATTGCCAGATTTCAGAATTAATATCTGGAGGCTGGAGAGAGGTCAAAAAAGTCAAAATGGCAGCCATGGCACTGCGGTCAAAGTGATGCCTGGTTTTTTTTTAAAATGGGCATGGATGTTGGCCGCCATTTTGAATTTTTCACAACACCCTGCCAACACCCCGCAGAGTGGGGTACCCGGGGGAGGACAATTTTGTCTCACGTTCTGAAAAACCTGTGAGTGTTCGTTGGCTTAATGACAGTATTTTAATTATCTCACAGCATGCAATTTGACACCAGGCTAATTCTTTTCCTACTGGAAATGCAATTGAAGCTGCTCCTTGTTTCTGTGCTTATTCCAACTCTTGAACTCCTGACCCTTGCGGTGCCAGCCAAATCAGAAACCTCTTGTGGAAAATACGGTGTGCATTAAATGAGAAAGAGACCTGAGATTTAGCTTGCTAAAGAGCAAAATGGAAACAACAACAATCCCACACCTTACTGTTTCTGTTGCTCTCCTGCAAGTCCTGTCCAACAAATCCTCCCACAGCATGGGCCAATTAATCTTGCAATATCCATAAACTAATCAGCATCCCTTAGAAGCCTATTATTAAAATGTTGCATTCCCACCTAAGCTACTCCAGAATAACAGCCGCAGCTCAATAAGGCATCCTGTATGCAAATGTAATCAAGAGACTGTAAGTAGTGACACATCGTTTGCCTAATTGTAAAATAGGGATTTTGGGGGGGCCCGAGACAATGTAAGGCTTGCGTGGTGGCAGGTGGTATTTAATATACATCCCACCATCACCCTTCCCTCCTTCCTGGTGCTTTGTTGAATTATGGGAAGGACAGGCAGGGTTGGGGGCGAAGGGGAGGTGGGAGGTGCAAGGTTTAGGGGGATAGAGCCCCTAAAGGACATAGAAAATGAAAGTTATTAGTTTTCCGACGTATTTGACGCAGGAAGCAGGCATCAATTGTGGCATGCATCCTAAAAGATGATGAACATTGTTTTCAGGCAAGAAAATGTGCTGCCCACTATGTCAACTCATAACATATTTCTATGGTCTTCAACAGAAAGGGAGGGGGGAGCAGTGCAGCAGCTTGCAAATCGAAAGTGCATTCCATAAATGTTTTCAAAGGTAGTAACTACGTGAGTGAAGTTTCTGCTGCAAAATTCTAACTGGAGGGCATAATGGTTGATTTTTGGCTATGGATGTGTCCCATTGGAGAATATGAATTATGATACACCCAGGGGGTGGGGGAAAAAGCCACAGTCAAGGGTGACAATGAATGATGTGTCTCAGAGCCAGTTACACCCAGGCAGTGCCGGACATGCTAAATCCTTTTGAAGTTTTGGAAGTTTGGTTCCAGACTCATGATTTAAATGGGGGGGTAACTGCCGGAATCCTGACAGCTAGCCGACTCTGAGTTACATAATTCATTGCTGGACCACAACATAAGCCCCAGCACAGTTGGTACTTTGATAGTCCATGGACAGGGGTCTCCAACCTTGGCCACTTTAAGCCTGGTGGACTTCAACTCCCAGAATTCCCCAGCCAGCAAAGCTGGCTGGGGAATTCTGGGAGTTAAAGTCCGCCAGACTTAAAGTGGCCAAGGTTGGAGACCCCTGGTCCATGGAACGCTTTTCCCAGATCCAGATTCCAAGTGACATCCCAAGCAGGCTCTAGGATGGGGGAAGCTTCCGTTGTCCGGCTCTAGGCTCTAGTACTTGTGCAAAAATAGAAAAGAAAACGCATTGGGATTCCAGCATCGTCTCTTGTAAGCGTTAGATTTATTTACTGAGACATTGACAAGGTAAGACGGGGGGGGGGGGATGAAATGGCAATATTACTTGTGAGCAGAAGGCTGGCTATCATTCTCCAGCTATTGATCCTACCAGCCTGTTGGATCCTGAAGCAGGAGTAATGGGTTTGCAAGAGACTCTCTGTGAAATGTCACGGAGCATCTCTGAAATGGGCACATCCTGGATGGAGGGGGGGGCACTGTTGCAAATTAAGGGCCCCCTCGGAGAGGAAATGGCTTGGCAGAAGGAACAGTGTCAATAGATTGTTTTTGAAGCCAGCCTCTCTCAAGATTCAGGCACTTCAGAATCTCTGAACTGCCAGCAATCAACACCCAGGTGAGAAGAGATTAAGAGCAAGGTTACTATTAGACCCACAATCCCAGCAGTAACCAACAACCCAATCAATGGACTGCCACCTCAGGCAGGCAAGCTAACAGTAAACAATAGCCTAATCAAGAACACTCCTACCAACACTGATGGGACAAGCCCTTAGAAGATAAACAGGGAGCAAACCCTACTCCCTGCTAACACTGATGATGCTACCTAGTTCGGTCATGAAATGCCTGCAAGAGAACAGCCAAGCTTGGAGAGCATCAAGTCCTCTTACAGTCCCCCCTCCTCCTCCCCCTCTCCACAAACCCCACCCCTTCTAGCACTGATGATGTTACCTAGTTGGGTCATGACATGTCTGCAAGAAAACAACCAAGCCCAGGCGTACCGAAGAACCCACACAGAACAGCTTGCCTAGAAGCAAGGGAAAGGACTCTTAATGTCAAGCTGAGTACCTAACAGGTCACCAGGATTGGACCCACAGCTGGATTAGTGTGTGGACTAACCCAAACCAGCATTGCAAGATAATAGGTGGCTGGAGTTTGAGCCAAACCACCCGAAGGGACAGGAATCTCTATCCTCCAAAGACCCCAAGAGGACACATGAGAACACCGCACATGATGGAAGAAGAGGCAAGCACAGGCTAAGTTTGGGAATCAGTAGCTGGCAGCTCATTTTGAAGCTTAGAGCTCGGATCTCTTCCTAAGGGATTTTCCATTGACTTTCAATCTGATTGTTCCTCCACATTCAGAAAAGATCTCCAGCACAGATCTTCCTCGGATCTTTTCAGGCTTCATATTTGCAGGTAAAGGTAAAGGTTCCCTTTGCACAGGCGTGCCAGTCGTTTCCGGCTCTAGGGGGCGCTGCTCACCTCCATCACAAAGCTGAAGAGCCAGCACTGTCCAAAGACGTCTCCGTGGTCATGTGGCCATCAGGACTAAACACCTTTGAAGGTGCACAGAACACTGTTACCTTCTCGCCAAGGTGGTCCCTATTTTTCTACATGCATTCTTTACCTGTTTTCGAACTGCTCGGTTGGCAGAAGCTGGGACCAGTAACGGGAACTCACTCCAGTACGTGACGCTAGGGATTCGAACCGCCGAACTGCCGACCTTTCTGATTGACAGGCTCAGCATCTTAGCCACTGAGCCACCGCCTCCCTGTAGATATTATTTGCAGGTAACCTTTCCAATAATATCTGCCTTCGCTTTGCTCTCACGGGGAGCTGCAGAGATAATCAGGAGGTGAACTGTTGCGGCTTCTGATCTTGGCTGCAAGGTGGAACTTTGACCGAGCGGATTTCCTTCCATCCAACCTCCTCACAAACATTGATGCGTTCCGATTGGTTGCCTCTGTTCCTCTCGTGGCTGGCTTTGCCTCTTCTCTGCTCTCCTTGCCAGCTGTTCAGCTGTGCTTTCCCAGATGTTCAGGAAACGTGCGGGTTTTCACTTACCAAAGCATAAATTGTGGATAACATTTTAAGTATGGAAAGCACCAGTAGAATGGGCATTGAGAAAGGGGCAAAGTGAGCCAGTGAAGTGGAGAACTGATCCTCAAAGATCTAATCCTGTGAGCTGAGATGGTGAGGTTGCTGGTCAATTGTTGCTTCCAGTTGTTCTGGCATGAGAAATCCGAGAAATCTGAAGCCAGCCTGGGAGGGAGAGCCAGTGCTTTTCATTTTGCTGCAACATGGGGTGTGTTTTCAGTGTGGAATTTTGTTTCCTCTTGCCATTTCTAATGTGCAATTATTGTGAGATGTCTTGAGCAAAATTGAGTAATGGAGCGGTGATACAGGAAGGAAAAGAAATAAAACTGAGAAATGATGGGAGGAACTAGAAACAGATCAAGACAAATGAACGTACAGAAATGAGTTTTCTGCAAAGCTCCTCTTTCTTGATCACCCAGAAGCGGCTTGAAAATAGACACAGAATCCTCCTCATATCCTCTTCAACCCTCTTTGTCTAATTCTAGATATCCCCCTTTTTTAAAATAGACCACAGCAAAGAACACAACTTTCCCTTCCCTCCTCCCCATCATGGAAGGCTTTAAACCAAGGATGTCCAACCTCGGCCACTTCCATTCCCAGAATTCCCCAACCAACCACCTGAATTCTGGGAGTTGAAGTCCTCAGGCCATAAGGTGGCCCTGGTTGGACATCCCTGCTTTAGACTTTCAGGCTCAGCTGCAGTTGAAAAAGATGAATGCAGAGAAAGTAGGTTGAACACCGTGGTTTCTTTCGTCCCAGAGCACAGTGTATCAGGAAAAATAATAGAATCAAATCAGAGAATTGAATTAGGAGAAGGCTTGAGTCATGCTGTTTTAAATGAACTTGGATCTACCTCTTCCTCTCCTCTCTGCCAACCTACTTCCGAAATGAAGGCTTCTCCTCCACCTTCAGTAGCAGGTTACTTCAGAGGTCCACGTGGACTATCCTGAAGGATTCCTCTTCGTGGCCTTTCCCCAGCCCACTGCTAAGCAGAAGAATTTTCTGCAAGGGTTTTTCTAAAACTTCCCCATGCTTTCCTTTCTTCTTCTTCCCCTTCTCCTCTTTCTCCTTCAAAAAAAAATCTTCGAATTTCTGCAAAACATCTAAATAAGCAAGGAGTAGGGTTTCATTTATTGCAGCATAGTAGAATGTGTAGCAAAAATGGACCGGAGGTTTCTGTAGTGCAGACTGGAAACATGATTCCCCATAACTTGGACCCATGCTGGTGTTCTTAGGGTCGTGTGATGACAATCAGCCAAAAAAGCAATCAGCACATTTGTACACACAAAGGCAAAGTGCTTGCTTCATATGCAAATAACCCATGATTACGAATGTTATTGTTTTGTTTCCTTTTCTATTAATGTCTTCTGAAAAAAAGCAGTGACAACGAAATATATCCACATAGATGCACAAATAGGTTCAATCCTACCCTTATCCGACTGAGCTGAACGGGGTTCCATCACTCTGGGGGCGAGAAAATAGGAGGTTGAGGGAAGGTTTGTAGGAAAGTCGGAGTGGCAAAAGCCAAAAAGCAGGTCAAGTCACGTGCTGCTAAGGAACATGCATTGATTGAGGATGCTGGAAGGCAGAGTTTGAAATTGGGAAAATATTCCATCAGTATCTCTAATTCTTCTGCCTACCAAATATTGTCTTTCTTTCCTTTCTTCCTGGAGGGAGAGCATCTTTTTCATGTCCAAATGCTTGAATTGATCTGGATCAATTAAAAAAAACACATGAATTGCCTATGATCCATGTTTCTCTCTACTCAAGATACAATTTTCCCCTTTTTTGTGGTTGGGGGAGGTCTGATTCTTTTCCTAAGCACCATGTCTCAGACTGTGGGATCCACTTAAGGTAGGAAGATCTCTTCGGTAAGACCAGAGTGTTCTTTTACAGAAGCATCTATATGCACTAAAAATTCTGAGGAATGTCTGGAGATGTTGGGGACATCATCAGGAGTGGGGTATCTTTAGAACTGGGGATCTGTCCCTTGCTCACCTTAGTTCTTTACACCTGGGGGTTTGTAGGTGAATTTTGTTTGCTCAGGCAAAACCGAACAAGGTTTTTCTCTTCACCAAAGGGAAAAAAACGAGATGTATATCGATATATCCAACTGCAGAGAACAGCTGTAAGCCATCCTTCTGCCTCCAGCCAAGTGACTGAACACATTGCAACAAGTCATCCTCTCGTCTTTTTGAAAAGGTATACAAAGGGTGACATGACAGCCTCCGCAGTTAACTAATGCTGAGATTTCTTCCAGATGAAAAGGCCACTTATGTGAGGATTGCCATGGTTAGAATGCCTTCATTTATTTAGTTTATCATGGTCCAAAGGTCATGTTCCTAGAAGTGTTCCAGATAAATTAAATGTTAAGATTCTAGGAGATGGAGATAAACTTTATTTCCCCTCTCTCTCAAAAGCACAAAGAGCTATTTTCTTTGTTCTCTCACTGTATTTATTTCTTCTAAATATATCTCAGAGCTTCTTGAAGGAGCAGAAAACAGACCCATCAAGGTACTATGGCATACCACTCATCCAACCAGAACTATCCAGAGGTGAAGCCTGACTTCTCTGTTTATGTTGTCCCATGGTGGCCATCCAAGTGGCCACAACCAACTTGGTTTAGTGTCACACATTTTGAATTAACATCAGCCCAACATTGCCCCAGATGTTCATTGTGGAATCAAAACAGGAGTAGGTGGATGGAAAGGCATGAATATAATATGTAAAGGCAACCTAATGGGTCCTTTCCAGAATTACCTTCTTGTGTGCAATGGAAACATGGTTCTGTTTTCAAGAGCTGTACTTCAGCATGGCAGTCCTTAAACTTTCTTCGAGCCAGTTTCATGGAATTAAGCATGCTTTATACACAGTTGGTGGAAGCTTGCAGTGGTGGCTCTTCTGTTTCCTGGCAGTGCAGACTCCTTTCCTTGTTTAAAAGTAAAATCTACAAAGTATTTAAGTGGTTCTTTCATTTGGAGTACCGTTTTTCAACCTCGATGATTTACAGATATGTGGACTTCAACTGTCAGAATTCCCCAACCAGCACTTGCCAACTGGGAAATTCTGGGAGTTGAAGTCCCCATATCTTAAAATTGCCAAGATGGAGAAACTCTGATTTGGAAAGTACTGAATTGTGAGTAACCGGTCATCATCTCCCCAACCCAAGCAAAACATCTCTAGGTGAGGATGGCAATTCCTAAATGAGCTGGCATTGCTTTAGAGATTCTATGTATTATAAATGGGCTACATAAACCCAGGAAGCTTTCGAGCACAGCAAAGTTCTAGATTTCTTTGCTGCTTTCTAGAAGACATCCCTATTTTTTAGTCTTACTACCTGTAAACCTAGGAGCAGAATTGTATTGCTTTAGCATGCCTTTGGTAAAAGTAGAAATAAAGAAAATCTCACCCAAGGATATTCTGGCCATCTGTAGATTTGGACAGCCTTATCTGTTGTCTTACACCAAACCTCTGGACTTTATAAGGCTGTCCCTGATCTAGAAATCTCTATGCCATCTTAGCTGGTCATTGTATAATTCTCCCCTAGGCAATTGCATTAAATGTGTATCATATCTTAGCAGGCAAACAGTAAACGGGGAAAGAGAACATGTCATTAAAACACTGAGCTTCTACTCCTGTCTTAATGCTCTTAGTGCAGGGACTGTTATGAGCAGAACTTCCTCCAGGTGGAAAGAGGCCTTAATGATGAGGAAGGAACTGGACTTCTTGTATGGGTTAAACCAGGTTAATGACAACTCGATCTCAGAAGGACATTTACAGCAGGTATAACCAAGTTTGTTTTCTTCTCCCAGGTTAAAAATCAACCTGAGATAAAAGAAGGCTTCCACATGTAGTATCTAACCAATGTTATGCATGTAGCAAGGCAAGAAGTAAGGGGTGGGAGATCATTAAAGAGGGAGCCTACCTAGAACTAAGGGGAAATTTCCAGATGGTGATAATTAACCAGTGAAATGGCTTGCCTCCAGAAGTTGTGGTTCTCCATCACTGGAGGTTTTCAACAGGAAGAGATTGGGCAACAGTAGAGGGTCTCCTGCTTCAGCAGAAGGTTGGTTTAGAAGACCTCCAAGGTTCCTTTCAACCCTATTATTCTATATTCCTTCCAATTGCAAAATTAAGAACTGGAGCTATTTTGTGTCTGAGGGAGGGGAGGTATTCCTGAAGGCTTCACCTGCCCGATGAACTTTTAGCTCCACATACAACCTTTTTCTTCCCAGATCACTGATCACCTGAAAAGAGAGTCCAAAGGGTAGGAAGCTCTTGGCAAAAGGCTGATTAGAGGTCTTCTTTCTGGTGGCCTCTACCAGCTCTCAGAATTTTAATCAGGGCTAATTGCAAAGGGCTGGCCTCCATTTCATTGGAACGGGCCTCCTACTAATGAGGTCTTGTTAAATGATGGGTTTGCCCCCAGAAACTTAGTAGCTAAGAAGGACCAAGGAAATCGCCTTGGAAAGGCTGAAGAGAAAAGACCTTCAGCCAGTTACAAATTGGGTCTTAGTGAAGGACTACGGGAGACATTTGAAATTCACCTGGGGGGAAAATATCCATTATCAGACCACTGGTTTTTCTGAGCTTGATGGAACGAAGAAGGTTGGATAGATGGACACTCCATCTTCCCAGCCTTCTCAGAGGGATGTTTAGGTTTGAGGCCGTATCTCAGTTTCATCAGTTTCTCTCGGTGGGGACTAATGTCCAATGTCTCATGATGTCATTTTTCAAATGGTGCAATTCTGTATTGTTTGTGATGGTGATGTCACATGTGTGACCATCTTATCATTTCTACCAGATGCTTATGGTCAGCTTCTTCCATCTTCTGAAGCACCTTTGCCTCAGCTGTCAACCAACATCAAATACCAATCGCCCTGTGCGTGCGCACAGATGGGGACTCCTCGGGGTACCTTTGGCTAGACAATGTCGGCTAGTGGTGCCTCGGGGGAGGGCCTACTCTGTTGTGGCCCCTGCCTTGTGGAATCAACTTCCTTTGGAGCTCTGTTTGGCCCCTGATCTTTCCTCCTTCCACCACGGTCTGAAGACTTGGCTATCTGAACAGGCTGGGCTGGACTGACCTCCTGGGGGGAGGTTTAATGTATTTTTAACTATTTTATTGATTGGGCTTGTCAAATTTAATTGTTTTTTACATATTTATTGTGTGGTGTTTTTATTGTGAGCTGCCCGAGTCCTCAGAGGGGCGCATACAAGTCCAATAAAATAAATAAATAAAATAAATAAATAATTGAGATTCCAAACCAAAGAATCTCTACAAATGGAGTGGGAACATAAGAGAAAAGAAATCGATGCAAAGACAGACCTTCTGTGTCTTAGAAGAAGAATTCCTCTGGATTAGAGCCACATTGTGAAGGTAGACTTTTTGGAGCCTAGGGCCAAGACCCAAATATATTTCCACTTAACCAGACATCTGGCATGGAAGGAGCTGTCTGTCTTTTGGGGCAAGGTTTTAATCTAGTTGGCTCTTTTAAATAGGCGTGTTGTTAAGTTTGTGATTTATGCCTTTAATTTTTATTCTTGTGATGGTTCACCAACTTGAGCTCCACTTTGACCAAAAGCCAAAGGCTCTAAGAATAAGTCAGTCAATCCACCGAGGCACACTTGGCCTCCAGAAACCCGGGAACGCAGGATGAATCCAAATACCCATTTAGTCGTACTAGGCCATTTAACCTTGAACAGCTTTTATTTTAAGCAATACAGCAGGATGACAGATTTCTTCCACCGCAGGAGCTGAGGATCTCAGCCGGCAAGTAGGCGAAGGGGTGTATGTGTGTCACTCTGCATGTGCAGTGAGGTTTTTGTGAACTTTACTTTGCCTGTCTCTGGGGAAGCAACCCCGTGTGTTGGAGAGACTTGGTTGGCCTTGTAGGGGAAGCTCCTCTTCTTCTGCAAATATTGACACCATTGCTTGGTGTTTCTCATTAGCCCCCTTAAAGATAGCGGGCAAAATGGACCCTGAATTCTCTGTAGAATCCTGGCTCTGCAATTATCTTTGGTTTCCTTTCACTTACCTGTCTGAGCAAGGGGGAAGCAGCAGCCACCAGATTGTGCTGCCCTTTGCCAGAGAAAGCATGGTTGATTTATGTAGCTGTGTAAAGGTTGGGGGCGAGAGGGTATTGATATGCAACATTTGTTTTATTTCCAGACCTGGAGCATAATGAGGTTCTCCCTGAATTTAGGAGGCTTCTACTCTGGTGATATTAAGGACCTGATAGTTCTGGGCTAAGGAGATTGAAGCTTTTGTTGGGTGCATGATATTCGTTGTGTGTCTTGATCAGATGCTCCATCTGTTTGTTGTTTATGAGGACTGTGGAGTGGATTGATCAGAAGTTACCACGGATGAATGAATGAATAAATGAATGAGGAAGGAAGGAGAAAGAAAGAAAGAAAGAAAGAAAGAAAGAAGAAAAGAAAGAAAGAAGGAAAAATAAAGAAAGAAAGGAAGAGAGAAAGAAAGAAAGAAAGAAAGAAAGAAAGAAAGAAAGAAAGAAAGAAAGAAAGAAAAAGAAATTATGCAAGCAAGCTTTAGGGTTTCTGACAATGCTATAAATCTACCTGTAGATCTTTCTAATATGATCATAATAAAGACCATCAAAAGAAGCAGAGCGTTATTTGAGTTCAGCCAACTCACATATCATAAACTGTGAACTTCTGTTTCATCTCCTTGGCTCGTCCACATATCAGGCTGTATCCTGACTTGTTTAATCACGTTTGGCTGGCATCTTACAACACATGGAGCCTATCTCACAGGTCTCCTATCACCAGGTCAGGTTCACAAGACAACATGCTAAACACATGCTAAACATGCTAAAGAAATGTTGTAAAGAACATTGTGTAAAGAAATATTGTCTCCTGTATGTTGTGTCACCCATGTTGTTTGATTAGCACATTGATGACTCTTATGGGCCCCCAGATCTGCCAATAATGTGCCTGTGGAATACAGAGATGTCTGTATTTCCTAATTTGACATCCTCTGGTTGTGTGTCGGTTCCCAGATTTTCCAAAACAACTTGAGGCCTCCAGGTATCATATTAAATCCCCTCTAGTGGAACATAATTTTCTTGCTAACAAATGCTGAGGATAAACATCAGGATGATCTACACCACAAACATTTCCCTTATCTGGAGCACTGTTAGTTTTTGCATGAATCTTTGCTAGAACTTCTGACCATGGATAGAAACGCAAACCCACAATAGCATCATTCTCTTCTCTCAACTTTCATCAGACAGCCCTATGAAGCTGGGGTCAATTTCTTCTACGTTTCCCTTTCAACTCATCTTCAAAGACTTGGTTTAATTTTTCAGCATCAATAGATGCATATTTTAATTATACTTCTGATTAAAAAAATTAATAAACTCCAGCGGAGCGTTGGGTTTGTTGTCCTTCCATTCAAACACAGTTAGCCCCTGCTACAGATGTCATCCCTACCTTGCCTTAAAAAAAAGGGAAGAAAAGACCCCCCTCCCCTTTCCAAGGCTGTGAACTGTAAAATGTGAAAAGGGCCAGCCATATCCCTTGGAAGAGCATCAGTTCAAAGGCTTTCGCCGGGCCCTCCTGGAGTAGATAAAAGCTGGCTAGAAACGGCCTTCATTGTTTCCAAAGAACATCTTCCCATAATTGCAATCCACCCAGGGCTTTGATGGCATGGCTGAGCGGGCTTCAGAAATGCACCTGGCCATCTCGGCACACATTTAGAGCAGAGGAGAATAGCTTGAGTGCCTCTGAAAGGTTAGCTTTATCTCTGAAGCCAGATGAGACAATCTTACATCCCTATCGTATTTAGTCAGATGTCCATCTGAAGAACTCTGTGGCACCTTTGGATAGCCATTCCCAATGTCTGCTCCTGGAATCAGGAAGTTTTTCACCATAATGTCCCATTTTGGCAAAAAAACAGAATAATAGAATAACAGAGCTGGAAGGGAGATTGGGGGGTCTTCTAATCCAACCTCCTGCACATGCAGGAGATCCTACAACATTCTGGACAAATGGCTGTCCAGTCTCTTCTTGAAGCCTCCAGTGATGGAGCACCCACAACTTCTGAAGGCAAGCTATTCCATTGGTTGATTGTTCTCACTGTCAGGAAGTTTCTCCTGAGTTCTAGGTTGCTTCTCTCCTTGATTAGTTTCCATCCATTGTTTCTTGTCCTGCCTTGAGAATAAGTTGATCTCCTCTTCTTTGAGGCAGCCCCTCAAATATTGGAACACTGTTATCATGTCACTCCAATCCTTCTTTTCATTAAACTAGCCCAAGGGTCTTCAGACTTGACAGCTTTAAGGCTTGTGGACTTCCAACTTTCAGAATTCCTCCTCCCGTCATGTTAGCTCAGGAATTCCAGGAGTTGAAGTCCACAAGTCTTAAACTTGCCAAGTTTGAAGGCCCTTGAACTAGCCTACCCAATTCCTGTAACTGTTCTTCATATGTTTTAGCCTCCAGTCCCCTAATCACTCCTCTGTCAGGCTTCCGGAGATTGCCCAAATTAAATCATGAGCCTATGCTTGTTTCCCAGTTGCCATCCTCAAGTTGTTGACCATTAAAACTCACTTGTGGAGAGGCTCTGAAGACCAAACCAAAGACTTTTGAAGCTTGCTTATGATCTCTGGACTCAAAGTTGATCTGTGCAGATCTTGCCCTTCTCAACTTTGTCTTTTTGGCTCATTATGCTGCACTAGGGACAACCAGATGACACAATCACCATGGCCTGATGCAAACCCTCCTATTTGTGGGCCCAGCATATACTCATTACTCCGGTTCCTGGCAAAATCCTGGGTTGCTTCTCCTGTCTCCTTTGTTGCTCTTCTGGCTGTGTGACAATCACTGCCACAGGGAAAAGAAGACTTAAAAGAAACTTTACAACAGTCTTGTCAGTTCTGCTCATCTGGACCATTGTCCGATTAACCATGCTTGGCTAAGAATAGGCCACCCATTGTGTTTCTTACTCTGTATAGATTTATCTAACAACTTCAGTCGAAAAGCCTTATCTGTTGGCAGCATGTCCTTCAGGAGCATTCAATAATGAATCCTGGCTTTGAGATGGAAGCGCCTGTGGAGTTCAAAGGAAGAAGGACAAGAACCTGTGAAGATGGTACAGAAGGAGGCAGCCTCTGAAGAACCACATTGAATGGGCCTTTCCTCAACTCTTCAGTCTCTTGGAATGGAGCTCCTTTTTCCAACTGCCAGCCGAGCTAACATTACATCTTTCAGGAGAAACAAATCTCCTATGAACATTTGGAAGAAGGTCTCTCTTGCTTAATGGCCCCCACAGAAAACCAAACAGCCAGCCTGCAAAATAATAAGAATGAAGGGGGCTCAGCATTTTTCATGGCAAGTTGAACTTTCTGCCTTCTACTCTTCACACCAAACTTCCTGTCTTTTCCAAAGTAGCAATAGCACTACAGCACTTAGATTTATATACCGTTCCATAACGCTTTACAGCACTCTCTGGGCCCTTTACAATATTGCCCTCTCCCCCCAACAATCTGGGTCCACATTTTACTGATCTCGGAAGGATGGAAGGCTGAGTCAACCTTGAGACCCATCAGGGTCGAACTCCAGACTGTGGGCAGAGTCACCCTGCGATACTGCATTCTAACCCCTGTGCCACCATGGATTCTAAGGGTTACTTCACTAGCAATGTAGGATTCAAAGAGCAGGGTTGGAATGAAACTTGGCTATATTGTAAGTTCTGCAAGAAATAGTTCTTGGGCTTTATTTAATCCCCAAAGGAGACTCTGTGTCCTGAAGCAACAAGCGAGCCCTGGGAGAGACTTCCAGAATGGAGACACACTCATCCTTCTTCATCAGCAAAGCCTGGATTGAATGTTGACTCCTCCAGGTCTCAAGATGTTTCCCCAAAGACTTTCATGGCTCTACAGGCAAAAGAAGTTAATGACCACCATCTTTGCAGTGAAACAGAGCTCTTTCCCAGTTGAACAATGTATGACAGGAAGGAGCTTGAGGCAAATATTTATAATAATTCCAAATGGAAAGCAGAACACAGAAGGGGACTGACAGGCTTGTCATCAGCAACACCAAACAGGAATCAGAATGGTGGAAGAAGGGAGATTGCTTAAGGCAGGTTGGGAAACTGGGTTTTGTGAAACTGTGCTGCTCCAGAGAGAAGGCATTGAGGTGTGTAATTATAGCCCAGTGAGAGAAAGGCCTTCAGGGCAGTGGGAATAACTGGAATTGGATCACAACAAGCCTGTTTTTCTGGGTGACATGGTTTGGGATGAGGGCCACAACTGTTGTGGGACCCATTTGTTCATTTCTCCTTCCGCATATTCTCAACTTTAGGCCTCTCCAATGGATGGATTGGTGATCTTTTCAGCATGAGGGACTCTTGTTAATGTTGTGGTTTGCTGGCAGCCTGTGCAGATGGCAGCAGAATTGGACAGTGGAGAAGAACGGGACCAGTCCAGGAGTCTGCGGGGTACTCAGACGAGGGTCCTGCATCCAATGCAGAAATGGGGCCAGGATCATCTGGGAGTGGGGGGCTGACTCCAGGGCCTCGGGAGTCTGGCAGCAATGAGGCAGAGGAACAGGGGGAGCCTGTTCCCAGTATGCATGTGCGCAGAGCTGCTAGAAGGCGAGAGCAGCTGAAAGAAAAGGGGCGACTCTGGAGTAAGGCTGGGAGGTGATTGCCCCTCCCCTAAGGTATAAAGGAAGTGCAAAGGTAGAGAAACCTTTGCAGGAAGCAAAGTCGTTTGCTCTGTTCGGATTCAACCTTGAAGCTCTGCATGGACTTTGTACTTCGGTTAGTTTTTTTTTACAGTTAATTTGGCACTTTAGGGGTTGGCAGTGATTCAAAGGAGAGAAAGGTGGGTGCTTATCTCGAGGGACTGTTTGGGACTCTTTATGGGCTGGGAATGAAGATAATTCCCAGCATTGAAATAAAACAAGAGTTGTTTGGACTAAGTGTGTGCTTAATCACGGTCTCAGGAAGCCTTGGTTAGAACAGTTAAATGCCGAAATATGAGACACGTGTGGGGCAAGGTTTTCAGATACTGCTTGGAAGTATTGTGGTGGAGCTGCAGCTCCCAATCTAGATACAGATTAGATACAGATTAACAGAGCTGGAAGGTCCAACCTGCTGCCCAAGCAGACCCTTCACCATTTTTGACAGATGGCAGTCCAGTCTCTTCTTGAAAGCTTCCAGTGATCTACTAGATCACTTCCAAAAGTGCCATTGATTGGCACATCTGGCAGGCAGCCGCAGACCTGAGGGTTGTAGAAGAAAGAGGAGAAGCAGAGGACGTGCAGAGAATGAGAAGAAGTCAGGCTTTCTCCACTGCTTGCCCGCACTTGCTCTTCGTGGCACCATCCAGGCTTGAAAATGATCCGTATTGATCTCTGCCTGGGCCAGTTGGGGCCTCTCTCAAATGTCCTTGAAGAGGAACAAACCAGCGAGGCCAAAAATGAGCCATTTGCTCTGCTGGGAGCAGGCAGGCTGTGGTCCCTTGCGGGGAAGAAAAACCAGGCTCAGATTTGGTTTCAATCTTCTGCCCTCAAGTTGTCTTTTGGTCGTGTTGGCCAGGAAACAGGATATTTCTAATTACTGCAATGGTAGCTCAGTGGCTAAGACCCTGAGCTTGTCGATCAGAAAGGTCGGCAGTTTGGTGGTTCGAATCCCTAGCACCGCATCATGGAGTGAGCTCCCGTTCCTTGTCCCAGCTTCTGCCAACCTAGCAGTTTGAAAGCATGTAAAAAATGCAAGTAGAAAAATAGGGACCCCTTTGGTGGGAAGGAAACAGCGTTCTGTACGCCTTCGAAGGCATTTAGTCTTGCTGGCCACATGACCATGGAGATGTCTTCGGACAGCGCTGGCTCTTTGGCTTTGTAATGGAGAGGAGCACTGCCCGCTAGAGCCGGAAATTTTCCCCTCAGATGTGCGAGGGGAAACTTTACCTCCTTTTTAACCCAAGATTGGGCCTCGTAAAACACTCAACGTTGCTCATCCCAAAGCAAGCACTGCCCTGTTTGAAACGGGTCTTCCACAGATGTGGCTGAATTATCACCACCATGCCTTAACTTGGAAAATTATCTGCCCCAACTTAAAGATGGAGAGATTTAAACACCAGAAGCAACCATTGGAGTTGAATACTAACGAATAAGAATGCGGACAAGGGACAATGCAACAGATTTAAATACATATATGGGAAAGCTGCCAAGAATCCCTTTCAAACGCTAATGAAGCACTTTTTATTCTTTTGTACCTGAAGGAATTGTCTGAGAGATAAATTCAAAAAGAGGAAGTTAAATCCAACCTAAAAGCTTAATGAAAACCTGCCAACCAAAATAAGGGTCTCTGGGGAACGGAGCCGAGGAAGGTAATGTTATCTGCACCCGACTTGGAGGGGCTCCAAAGCCCTTGGAAATGAGGAAATGTGGGGAATTAAGCCACTTGTGGCATGAAAGATTAGCAAGGAATTAGCAAGGAATTCCTTCCAATGATGCAAAACTTCCATTTCACCCTCCTACCCAGCTCTCATTGCTGTAACCTAACCATAACCCCCTGCTCAAGTGGGAGACCCCATACCATTCCATGGCTGTCCAGTCTCTTCTTAAAAGCCTCCAGTGTTGTGAGCATTCACAACCTCTGGAGGCAAGTTGTTCCACTGGTTAATTGTTCTCACTGTCAGGAAATTTCTCCTTAGTTCTAGGTTGCTTCTCTCCTTGATGAGTTTCCACCCATTGTTTCTTGTCCTGCCTTCAGGTGCTTTGGAGAATAGCTTGACTCCCTCTTCTTTGGGGCAGCTCCCGAGATATTGGAACACTGCAATCATGTCACCCCCTAGTCCTTCTCTTCACTAGACTAGACATCTCCAATTCCTGCAACCGCTCTACATATAAGTGGTGGGACTCATCAACGGGGTGGGTGGGGGATGAGTCTGCCTACTGAGATGAGGTGGACTGGTTGCTTTCGTGGTATGGAGACAATAACTTGGTCCTCAACACTAATAAGACCAAGGAGCTTATAGTGGACTGTAGAAGGAACAGATCTGACATCCAGCCCTTGCTTATCAATGGAGACTGAGTGGAGCAAGTGGCCAGTTTTAAGTTTCTGGGTGTTACCCTAAAAGAGGACCTGACCTGGGGTGCCCACATTGCAGCCCTGATCAAAAGGGCCCAGCAGAGATGATACTACCTGAGACTTCTCAGGAAACAACAACTGAATGAAAAACTGCTGGTGACCTTCTACCACTGCACCATAGAGAGTATCTTAACTTACTGCACAGTGGCAGATAGGACAGCCCTCCAGAGGGTTAACGTCATTGCCCAGAAGATCATGGGTTGCCCTCTCCCCTCTTTGGAAGAGCTTTATAGCTCCTGCTGCCTTAAGAAAGTTCAAAACATCCTCAAAGATCCATCTCATCCTGGGAACCCTTTTTTTGAACTATTACCATCTGGCAGATGGTACAGAATAATAAAAACAAGGACAAATAGGCTGAAAAACAGCTTCTATCCCAGGGCAGGAACTCTATTGAATTCTGCTGTATAGTGCAGTGTTGGTGTGGTGTTGGGGGTTTTCAGTTCAATGTGTGGAGGGTGAAGGATGTGTGTTTGTGTTTATTTTCATGGTCATGATGTGCCCTGAAGTTGGTGTTTGATTTCGCTGTACGAGGTGCAGTGACAATAAACTAAACTAAACTAAACTAAACTAAACTAAACTAAACTAAACTAAACTAAACATATCTTTTAGCCTCCAGCCCCTGAATCATCTTTGTTGCTTTTCTCTGTACCCTTTGCAGAGTCTCTACATCTTTTGTATAGTATGGTGTCCAAAACTGGCAGATTAAACCCTAGACTGTCCATTTGCTGGTGGGAAGTCTTATCCACCTCTATCTCTTTAGACCCCAGTCTGCCTACAGCCCTAGAGCTGGGTCATTAATTCGCTAGTAAAAAAGGTGATTATAAAGACAAAGAACTATCGATATGGCAATGAAGCCGGAGAGGAATTTGGGCCAGCGCTTCCGATGCCAAATTTTTCACTCATAACCCCATCTCTGCAAAAATTGCATGGGAAAAAAAATCACGCCTAAGAATATTTAGATCATATTTTAATACATATTTAATAATGTTTCCACTTTCAAAACGCATATTTAAATGCACATTAGGTTATGCTTGCACAGCAGGGTTTGCTACTTGAGCAAGTTATGGTCTGCATATTAATTCAAGAAGCGCAGATCAGAATATTTTGTATTACATTGGGCCAGGATGGGACGAGTCCAATGTCCTTTCTGGAGCCTGTGGAGAAACAGAATGGACACTGAACATCTGTGAGCACAGACAGAGCATTTATGATTCCTAACTTGAAAGAAGAAAGTTGGCATGCAAGAATCAAAGATGTCATATATTTTTTAAATCTTGCATCAATAATCAGACATTTCTGCAACTGAGTCCAGACATCTAGAGAATGATAGAATATGATAGACAAAGGTGGTTGAAATTCTTGGTAATAGTTTGAGAAGCAGCCAAAAGAAGTGACAGTTTTATTAAAAAAACTGGTCCGGTGTCTTCTTAAATTAACTCTTTTTCTCCTCAACTTCCAAACAGGCTTGCTTGTTGGTGCCAACATCATCATATTCATATTTGTCTTTCATAGTCTCTGTCTTCGGGGGCTCTGCTTTTTCATTACAAATTTCTTCACCGTTTTTTTAATCTTTCTTTTTGTCGGCTGGCGTTATTTTGAGGATGACATTTTCCCGAAGATTAGAAATGAGAATCTGGCAAGGAATGGGTTGGGGTTTTTTTGCAAGTGTCAACCTCACTGAGTAATAACAGTTTCGCTCCACAAAGGAAAGTAAATACCTCGGGGCACCTCACCTTTAAGAAGGTATTTTGCTAACAACACCCCAAAGGGTTGCAAATTTAAAATCCTGCATTGATTGTAGATTGGGGAAATGAGTTTTGTTATGGAAAAAGAGATTCCTCTTTCATACCTAATTATCTCTGATAAGTTTGCACCCTTGTGAACTGGAGATGTAAATTGTTGAGGATTTATAGCTTTGTGTAATAACCAAGAGGTGATAATTTGGCAGATGAGCAGGGACGGAGAACATGTTTCAGGAACAAAGAGAGAACAGGATGAGAGAAATATCTGCTATCCAATATTGGCTCACACCACACCATTCAATCATGGTTTGCTTAGCTATAGTTTATTGGAAAAACTACAATGATGGGGGTTCCCATAGCAAGTTAGGTGATTAATCATGGTTTGTAGGATACAGGGGCTGAGTTTGTACGTCATAAAAAGCTAAATCCCAGCAACTATTAATCCATCAACCCTTGAAAGCAATTGCAAAAATAGAGATGCACAAATAATGTATATTAACTTTCATTTTTAAATTGCTTTCCTTATTTGCTGGGTGTTTAGCTTTGATCACTTGGCAGCTGGGTTTGACTACAGCTCCCATCATTCTCAGTAAAACTTAGTTTCTATCATAGAGTAATAATAATGATATGGTAACGGACACTACCCACCTCCCAACAACTGGGCAATTATGGATGGAAGCAAATAATAACGTCAAGTCAATGTTTATTACAGTCAAAGACCAGAGACAATGTAATAATGAATATTTTGACCAGATGTATCACAATGATAAGGCAAGATGATATGATAAGATAGATAAGATGAGAAGATGAGAAGAGAAGAGAGAAGAGAAGATTATTGTCAATTTTTTTCTGTGAATACATTGGCACAAATTAAAAAATGAAGTTCTGATACACACCCATGCACATATATATGATACATATACACAACGTATGTGTATATACATACATACATACACACACACACACACATTTAAATCACGGTCCATTTTGAATGCATAGTGGAAAAAAGAGTCTTGAGAATTCACAAGGTCGATACCAGATGGTACAAAGCTATTACAGAAGTTAGGGGTGTTCTTCTTGGGATACCCCGAAGCCCCCTGCCAGAAGGTAACAAGGACAACCCTCATGGAGAGGATGTGTAGCATCTATACTGGGGACCCTGCTGAAGCATCGCTTCTATGCCATGCCCTGGATGGCATAACGTGACTGAACATCGGGGGCAGAAAAGTTTGCAAGCTTCCCAGTGGTTCTCTGGGGCTTTGCTGATCTAACAGCGCTTCCCCGGTTCTCTAAGCCGCTGCCTGAAATTTGCAAAACCCTTTCCGAGAGCCGAAGCATGAATCAGCCCATCAGCAATTCCAATGCATACCTTGTGAAGACCCAAACTTCAGGCAGTTGTAAGCAAACAAGCTACAGGCAGCAGATATTAATTTTTGTAGACGTACAATGGCTGTGGAAGAACACCAGCCTTGGAGGGGGGGGGGAAATCAGTGCAGACACTGAGCAAATAGGGGAATATGCATTTGGAGAAAGAAATACACCAGCTAGGGATACATAAAGCAATAAAAACCCCTTTGGATATTTTTTCAAGGGGAAAAATACCATTATTTAATGCTTAGAGGTAGCAGCCTAGCTCGCTTCTTGCCTCTTGGCAAGGGGAAAGTAATTCATGGGTGTTCCTGAGAATATCCATCAAGATGCCGAGGAAACCGGCTTGGCGCTTCTGGTTCTTGTTTACTTGGCAAATACAGCAACAGCAGCGCTGAGAACCAAGGACCCTTCATGAAAAAAAGCAGCCTTAGATTAAAAAGTGGCTCCAATTTGCAAACCTGTCTGTTGTCAAGGGACCTTGGCTTCAACACACAGTGACAGCAGCCTGGCCATCAGGAAAGGTCCCCCTGTTTATCCCTATGAAAGAAAGCCAGGAAGGCGGTTGGGCAGTTGGTGTGTCCCAGGGTTAATTTAATCTGTGTTTGTATTTCCAGAATTCGCTTGGAGTCTCAGCGACTGTCCTCTCCCCTAAAGGCTCCACCCGTCTCTCCCTGCAAGTCGAAAGCATCTGCAGGAGGACAAAATGCAGAGGCCGATGGTTGCGCCTTTTGCTGCCCTTACAGTAAGATAGATAGATGATAGATAGATAGATAGATAGATAGATAGATAGATAGATAGATGATAGATGATGATAGATAGATGAGATAGATGATAGATGGAGATGATAGATAGATGATAGATATAGATAGATAGATAGATAGATAGATAGATAGACAGTCAGATAGATGATAGATAGATGATAGATATAGATAGATAGATGATTGATAGATGAGAAGATGATGATAGAAGATGATGACAGACAAATGATAGAGATGATAGATGATGAGACAGATGATAGATAGATAGATGATAGATAGATAGATGATGAATGGATGGATGGATAGATGAATGGATGGATGGATGGATGGATGGATGGATGGATGGATGGATAGGCAGGCAGGCAGGCAGGCAGGCTGACTGACTGACTGACTGACTGACTATACTGGAGAGCCTGCTGAAGCATTGCTTCTATGCCAGACAGAAAGACAGATAGATAGATAGATAGATAGATAGATAGATAGATAGATAGATAGACAGACAGATTTCTTTTCTCTCAACTTTCCAGGTTCTGTTTTCCTTCAAAAGCTGATAGAAAAAAATGTGGATTTTGTTTCCGAAAGTCTTCTACAGGCCTCTCCATCTGTCCATCCAGGTAGGAAGAAGACAGACATTTACCGATGGCCCTTGTGGGAAAACCAACCCCAGTTATTTCCTAGAGAAACTCTGACCTAGAGAAGTTTTGTTTTTATATATATATTTTCAATTCTGAAGAAAGAAAGCAGGCCGACAAAAAAAAAAATTTAGTTAGCAGAGCAGTGGGGAAATCAGCACAAAGTGCCCCAGGTGGAAAACCAAAATTTGCAAATGTAGCATGTCAACTATTTAATGATTCAGCATCTTCACACTTTACAGCTTCCTAATCCTTTCAGGATCATTCAAAGGAAACTTTTGCTAGGCAACTGTCACTGCTTCTGGTGTGTGTATGTGTGTGTGTGTATGTATGCGTGCACGCTCAGGTATTGCTGAAGGAGGTTCAAATAGAGCAGGATTTTCCAATCTTGGTAATTTCCAGGTATATGGACTTCAACTCCCAGAATCCCATAGCCAGCACAGCAATTGCTAAGAATTCTGGGAATCGAAGTTCATTCATGCTCAATTTGTGAGGTCAGGAAACTCTGAAATAGACCAATCCATTACACAAAGCCAAATAAGAGGATAAACAGTTTATTTGCTATGTTTAGTATTAAGCAGAGATGGGAACATTCATTGTGTCTCACCACCATGGATTTTGAGATCCCCAGTTTTAGAATTGCTTTTCTTTTACTTAGTATTTTAATAACACAACCATAACTTCCTGTCAGGTGGGGCTCCATTCAAAATCCAAGAAAGAAACCCTTAGACTCCATGGTTATAGAGAAAAGGACTTTTACTGGAAATTGGTAGCATCAGAAGAACACAAGATTTGAAGCAATAGGCATGAAAATCACATATAGAAAGTTACCCCATGTTCCCACCCCCAATAGTTCAAACTGGCCATCCAATCTGAGATGTGTATAATGTCATGTGGGGCATCTTCAGGTGGTGTTTCAGACATCTGGTATGCCAAGATGGTTGACCTTGGCCTGGACAGATAAGAGGCTACATCTGCTCTGTAAGCAAGTAAGCATAGTCAAGAAAACACCCCAACTTTCACATTTCACCAACTTAAACCTCCAGCACTCTTCCCCCCACAAATTCTAATTATTCTTCTCTTCCCTGCCCCGTTTCTATGGCAGCCGCAAAGATAAGCAGAAGAAGGATTCTTGGAGGCTGACAGCCCAATGTGACCCTGGGGGCAAAATGTTCCAAAGCACCAGGGCCACCACAGAGAAAGTCCTGGCTCTGAGTTCTAAGTTCCTTCATCTCTTGGTGGTTGGAACTATAAGCAGTAATTTGATGATCTCATATCACTGAGAGAAGCTTTGCAAAGGTTCAAGCACTACGATGTGGCACTATGTGGGTAGTGGTTTGCTTATTTTGTGTCCTAGCATGTGATGTGAACCCAGCTGTTTAGCATGTCAGTGTAACACACCAGTCTAAGAAAGGGCCAATTTATTCAAGGTTCAATCCTATGTTCACGGCATCTCTTTGTCCGTTGATTTTTGCAGGGCTCCTCTGAAGGGGTGGCGCGAAATCGATTTGGAGGCAGGCCAACAAGATTGAGTCGCTTTGCTTCTTTCAAACCTGAATGCTTTTCAATGTGCCAATGAACGGAGGGGAGGGAATGTGGAGAATGCATGCAGAGATGGTGAGAGCCTGGAAACCATCAAGGTCCCTGCTGCAGGTGCTCAAGAAAGAGATGGACTGTTCCACAACAAAAGAACATCTCATAATTGGACAATGTGATCATCTCGGGGTGGAAAGAAGGAGAAAATACTGTTTAACTGGGCAAGCCTTTGTATGGGACAATAGAACTGGCTTTGTTTCTTCAGTACCAACATGGTGCATCCAATAAAGTTTTATTTTTGGGAATTCAATTCTCCTGAGACAATTCACTCCCTCTCTGCCTGTTTGTAATAGTGCGGTGATAGGCAGGGCTATCTGTGCGAAGGAGGGGATGAATTGGCGGTGGAAATTGGGGAAGTTGCTTTCTGGTCCAAGGGGCTTCCCACTCCAGAATGGACTTTCTGTCACCGCAGTTCAACAGGGCAGGCTGGGCTCAGGAATTGAGCCACCACGGACTTGCCCAAGTTCTAAGCCACGCTGACCTCTGCGAAAAGGCAGTGGGTCTAGTCGTGCCGAAATCGGTTCAAAGGGATACTAAATTTGGGAACCTTAATGAGGAATTTCTGGCTCTTGAATTACAACACCTCAAATGCTAACCATGGGAAGTTGTCAGCCAATTTGATCTGGCCGCAGATTCCCCAGCAGATTTACCTCCAGATGTATTTTTCTGCTTCTGACAACTTCGTTTTAACTCAGGCTCTGCAAAACCCAATGGGGAAAAATTCAATGAAAACTAGTCTAATTGTCATCTGGGCTGGCCCCCCTGAGGATGTGTTTAACAGCTTTTTGTGTTGAAAAATGATGGTTAACTGATGTAAGCTTCATGTTACTATATTGTCTGTCTGTCTGCCTGTCTGTCTCTGTGTGTGTGTGTCTCTCTCTCTCTTTCTCTGTATTTTTCTATCTCTGTGTGTGTTTCTCTCTCTCTGTTTTCTCTGTCTCTATCTCTGTGTTTCCCTCTCTCTCTCTTTCTCTCTCTCTGTCTCTCTCTGTTTTTCTTTGTCTGTTTTGTCTTTTCTCTGTCTCTGTTTCTCTCTCTTCTTGTCTGTCTGTGTCTCTCTCTGTTCTCTCTCTCAACACACACACTTTTTGTTTGTCTGTTTCTAAAACAGTTTTTGGAAGAGGAACTGTTAGTACAGGAACAGCCGTTAATCTCCAACACAACACTCGCCCCCCTCCCATGCCCTCTGCAGTCAAAATCCTGGGATATGAGAAGCTGCAGACGAGGCACACAAGGAGCGACAGAATGGAGGCACCCTGGATGACAACCAAGAGTGGCTCATTAGAGCGCTGACTTGCCACACAGCAAAGGGCTGTGATAACAAAACACGAACCGGGCATACAGGATTGGACAGTGCCTAGCCCATGCCTGAGTGCACCCATCATGCTAAGCTAGCATTTCCAAATGCTGGGTATTGAGCCGAGCCCTGGTTTCCCCACTGAATGCTAAATGAGCACGGTCAAGAGATCGTGTCAAAATTAAGCCAGGCGCAGCACAGCCGAATTTATTAACCGCCTCCTCTCAGCGGCCGTCAGAGAGCCTCAGAACCAACAATGATGTTCAAGGGAGTTGTGACCGAAGTCCCTCCGCCCAGAGGGACTGTGTGTTGTAATGAGTCTTTTGATTGCATACAACATGTTGCAGCCTTCTTTCTCTTTCCTAGCTCTCTCTACTGATTACCAATCTCTGTTTATGGAAGTGCTGAGATGTGTTAGGAGCTCTGCAATCACTTCTCATTTCCCAGACATGTTCTTCCCCTCTCCCTCCCCCCATCCCTCCCCCAGATTCCTTTCCAAGATGGTTTTATTCTGAGGAGGACCAATTTCAGAACTAGCTTTTAAAGTTCCATTTAGCAATAGGTTGATCTACCGATTTTTTCAGCACCTTTCTAATTTCTGGTACATAGGTGCAGCTCATACCAGGAACCGCTGATCTTTGGAAAACATTTTAAAAAGCATAAACTAACATTTCAGTTTGACAGACATGGGTCAGCTCAGGTTGAGAATTCCTCTGGTGAGGATTAGCAACAACTGGAAGAAAAGGACATAAAATTCTTCTAGAAGTAAATTGGAGCTCGCTGGTTCTTACCGTGCATTTGTTGATTAACAACAAGGATAGAACAATATAAAAATAAATCTGCTTTCCTTTTGGATAATTGCCTTAATATTCTCATTAGCAACTCAAGTTTATCCTTAGCCAGTGTCATGCCCCTGGTGGAGACTGACTCCGAGGAAGAGGAGGAACAGCCAACAGGGAGTGGGAGTGTGGCTCCAGAGGTGATGGAGGAGGCTGGGGAAGGGCAGAGGCCGGCTGAGCAATCAGAAGAGGATTCAGGACCATCTCCTATCCATCCCAGGGCATGCAGGGAGGAGAGGATCAGGGAAAAGCGTGGTCTACTCAGGAGGAGAGGACCATGATCCTCCTCAGGGCTTACAGCTGGGAGCTATGTATATAAGTTTGTAACTGCGTATTCAGAATTGCTGGAGTCAAAGTTAGTGTTTCCTTTGAAAGAGGTTTATATTTGTTGGCATTCTTCCCAAGGACTTTCCCCGGTTATCTGCTTGGAACATATGATTACTTATCTTGGTTTGATTCGGAATCTCACCAATATGGTTTGTTTTTGTTTTCCTTTTGCCTCATTATTTACTTTTGGGACTTTAATCTGTGACTAATAAAACAGTTAAGTTGAAGGCATTGCCGGACTTTAATTCAAGTTTTGGGTTTGGGGTGATTTTGAGAGATTACGGGTCATTACAGCCAGTCATCTTTGAATTCCCAATGTGAGCAATTTTAAAACCTTGCTATAGGTGAGGAAGAATGAAACAAAACAGAACATCATAGATGGAAAGGCAGTTGGAGGTCATCTAATCCAACATCCTGGTCTAGCAGGAGATCCTACACCACTTTAGACAAATGGTTATCCAATCTCTTCTTAAAAACCTCCAGTGTTGGAGCAGTCACAACTTCTGGAGGCAACTTGTTCCACTGATTAATTGTTCTCACTGTTAGGAAATTCCTCCTTAGTTCTAGATTGGTTCTGTCCTTGATAAGTTTCCATCCATTGCTTCTTTTCCTGCCTTTAGGTGCCTTGGAGGATAAGTTGATCTCCCTTTTCTTTGGGGCAGCCCCTGAGATATTGGAAGTTGCTGTCATGTCCCCCTTGATCCTTCTTGTCATCAAACTAGACATACCCAATTCCAGCAACCATTCTTCACATGTTTTAGCCTCCCTAATCAACTTTGTCGCTCTTCTCTGCACCCTTTCCAGAGTCTCAACATCTTTTTGAGGTGTGCTTTTTCTTGTTTCTTCTCCTGGATGGATGGTCCAGGCTGCCTTCTTCTCCTGCAGAGCAAATGTGGCAGATTGGTTCCCTAATAACAATGGGGAAAGATTTGCATTGCAGGGCAGTCAAGTTGGGGATTTATTATGTGAGATAAAGCAGATGTTTATCCACATTTGCCAAGCTAATTACACAAGAAGAACTCGCCTTCCTGGTGGGTATAGAAAGGGATTGTCATAAGCTCTTGATTAGATAAAGCTGGCACTCTAGAGCAAAGGCAGAATGCAGCAATTATTTCTGGGAGAATGGAAAGTTTAGATAAATGAAATTGGATTTTCCCCGCCTCCTGTTTTTTAATTATTTGGGGATCAAACCTTCTCAATTTTCTGAACCAGTTTGGTTGGACGGACACCTTCTTCACACATCCCTTGGCTGACTTGCTTCAACCTGCTCTTCTTTACTCTATGTTGGTTTGAGGATTTGGACAGCTCCAATCCCATCCTTGTGAAGGTACCAATGCAGTGAAAGAAATTCAGTTGTGTTCTTTGTGTTTTGTTCTCAAGATCAGAGAGTCGAAACATGTAGCTTCAGAAAACCTTCTGACCTTCTATGCTCGCCTTCAGGCTTTTCTGCCTGCAGTTTCTTCATCCTGGTCTGAGAGTAGAAATGAAGCTTAAGAAATGTTGAGATTGAAATCCATTTTTCAGCTTTGTTCTCTCCAGATGATGGTTGCCCCAGAAGCCCTGGAAAATGGGTTCCTCTGCTACTACAACCCGCCAACTTTGGGGGAAAAGGAAGGGATGATTACATTTTTCCATGGGATGGTTCTTGTGGGACATTCCTTTGGTATGAACCCCCCACCATTGATCCCTTCCTTGTATCTGACACCGTCCCATCTGGGCTAGTGGGCCAGGAGAAAAACCAAGTTACTGGGTTTTTTCCCCTGTGGCTTGCACTGGAAGGGGAAATTGACAGAACTCCTGTCAATTTCACTCTGGAAGAAGAAGAAGTTTTCATTTCATTAATCTATCAGTGAACCTGTTTTAAAATAAAATCCACTGGCTCACCAGCCTTCTCTGAGTATTCCTTTTCCCTAACTTTTGGTACAGCCATGGCATATGCTAGGAGGTTTCCAAACTTGCCAACTTTAAGACTTGTGGTCTCCTAGAATTCCTGGCTAGCTGAGGAACTCTGGGAGTTGAAGTCCACAAGTCTTAACGTTTGGGCCTCCTTTAGCAGAATAGCTGGAAAGTAAGTGTCTTAACGGGAGTCCTTTAGCCTTCAGGGCCTCCCTGTCCAGAACTATAGAAGAAAATGGACTTCTGGTTAACAAAGCAGATAGGAATCCAGTATCTTCTTCCATTTGATTCTCGCAGTTCTATTTGGCACTGCCTAATTCTGATTTAATCAAATTTTGATGAACAAAACATCAACATTTGAAACTCGATACCAGAGTATCAACAACTCATTTCAATTGGTTTCTTAAAAAGAAAAACAATTTGGTCTCTCAGTTGCATAATTTTATTGATGTCAACAAATTGTAATCAGCAAAGAAAAGCTGTCATTAAACTGTCCTGTGCATACCTACATGCAGTCAACAAAACTGACATGATAACATTGCTACAATTACATTGCATAGAGAATGAATCTTGTTCACTCTTAGCTGCTCCTCGAGGGATTCTTCTACAAAGAGGAAGAGTTAGTTTATTTAGTTTAGTTTATTTTGACTTATAGGCTGCCCTCTCTCCCGAAGGACTCAGGGCGGCATGCATAAAAAGGAACAATACAAAAATTAAAACAATTAAAAAATATTAAATTACAGCCAAATAAACATTCCAAATTAAAACCCAGATCCCCTGTCAGTCCAGGCCAGTTTGTGAAAATAACCATGTTTTAAGGTCATGGTGGAAGGAGCGGAGATCAGGGGCCAGGTGCAATTCCAGGGGTAACTGGTTCCAGAGGAGAAGAGAGGATAATTACAAAATGAATGTCTATTTCACCCCCCAAATGCTGAGCAGCAGTATAATAACTTCTCTTAGAAGATGTCATTTCCTCCTCCAATTGTTGCTAAATATAAATACTTTAGTTATGATTCCAAAGTTATAGGCCAGTTCTGTTTAATATTTGTAAAACATGAAGTGTTTACCAAGATGCCTTGGATTAAAAAAACATTTGAAAATGTCACTTGCTATAACATTTAACATTTGGGAGTTAGAAATGTAACCTTGGCTGAATTTTATGTACAGCTATCTTCCAGTCTCCAGGGAAGGACTGAAGTTACAACATTCTCAAGATTTGGCCAACGTCTTTTTATCCACTGCCGTTTAACAAGACTTGTTCCCAAGTGATGCTGGGCTGTGTAGCTTTGAGCACACAGTTAACCACTGTAGTTGGAGGCACAATTGTTCGATGAAAAGTTGTTGGGTGTTCCAGGCTTGAATTCAGAGCATCTGGAGTAATAACTGGAATACAAGACTTGTTCCCTTCAGCTGGATTAAGATTAAGTAGACAACTGTGAACGAAAAACAATAAACGAAAACACATTAGAAATTCAGAGTTGGTTGAAGATTTTTCCTGGATGTTATCCAAAGTTTATAATGAAGTGCATCTCAGGCATATTGAAATGCTCTGGGTGATTTTGTACATTAATTAGCATTCAGTATTTTATTAATTCTTCATTAGAATATAAACTGTATCCTGCCGAATGGAACTCCTGATCCCTTGAACCTAGGAGCTGTTTCCGCAGGGGTCACCCAACTGCAGAACGAAGCCCACCTGTTTCTCTCAGCATGTGACCTTCAGAGGCCATCCCATTGCCTCTAGGACAGGGTCTCCAACCTTGGCAAGTTTAGGACTTGTGGACTTTAACTCCAAGAGAGGAATTCTGGGAGTTGAAGTCCACAAGTCTTAAAGTTGCCAAGGTTGGAGACCCCTGCTCTAGGACAGTGTTTTTCAACCTTGGCAACTCAAAGATGGGTGGACTTCAACTCCCAGAATTTTTTTTTTAATTCATATTTATATCCCGCCCTTCTCCGGAGACTCAGGGTGGCTTACAATTTTTGGGATACAACCCAGTGTGCTCAGCAATAGCCTTCATTCCATTGTATATGCCTGCTTATTACTAAGTGGCATTTTTACAAAGTCAGCTTATTGCCCCCAACAATCTTGGGTCCTCAATTTACCTACCCCGAGAGGATGGAAGGCTGAGTCAACCTTGAGCCTGGTGGGATTCGAGCCTGCAATAGTTACAGGCAGCTGGAACTAAGTGCTAGGCTATTATCAGCCTGCACCACCAAGGCTCCTATTGCCCAGTCATCATGGCTGGCTGGGAGATTCTAGGAGTTGAAGTCCACCCTTCTTCAGGTTGCCAAGGTTGAAAAACACTGCTCTAAACTAACAGCTATGAGGTTTCCAGGTGCTCCATGAATTGCCCCAACTGTCTTTTTGCTCCTGTTAGCAAACTCCAAAGTTGAATTACACACATTGTGCAAAACATATAAATCCTGCTGTTATTTCAAGTCTGTATATGGGGAAGCATGATTTTAAACCTATCTGTCAAATGGGATTGACTTCAGGGAGCTGCTCTCAGTAGGACAGCAAGAAACCATTTAAGATAGGAAGATACTTCATAAATCACACTCAGCCACGATTTGTTTAACTGAGGCTTATTCAGTAATTGGAATTGACTAGATGTATCCATCATGGCTGACAAGCCAAAGTAGCTTGGGTTTGCACCACACATGCCTGGAAGCTGTAGTCAGCATAGAAGGTTTAGCATCAGCCCAATCAAGGCTTAGCTGGTCTTGATAAAATCCCACTGTGGGGAAGCTTGAACACTTGATTTCTTTTTCAAAAGACCAAAGGTTTGACATGATCTCCTCACTGTTCTCTTCTGGCTCTGATTCTCTGACAGTGGAAGCAATCTTCCTGTCCCATTCATAGCAGGTTTTGTGACTCTTCCAGGGTTTGAACCAAATGCAGTCAAAGTTCTAATAAACCTTTTGCTGTTTATTCCAAAAGCAACAACAACGATTAAAGTCTTTAAACATGGACTTCTTCTGGTACAGATGATGGAAACCCTACTCAGTGGGGTAAACCATGCTAATCCACAGGTCTGAAAATAATTGATAAGCAGTCAACAAGGATTTTTCAAAAGTGATTAGAAAAAGAAGTATGCAAATCAAGGTGTCAGCCCTGAAGCTGAATTGGAGCATCTTCAGGGCTGCTACAACCAGGCCAGCTGAAGCTGTGGGAACGGAAGTGGGGAGGTAGAGATAGCTGGGTTTATGTAGCCATAATAATAATATTCTTTCCCCTGGGAACCAAGGTTGTTCTCACAGGTAGTGGGAAGGCATGGAATGAATCTAACTGAATTGAGACTGTGGCCTGATTGGACCATGTGATGGACCTGGGGGAAGGACTAGGGGTTTCAGTTTGGATGGGGGAAACCTCAGATCTCTCAATGTTGGGGTTTTCATCAGCTGTGGCAATATGACATTCCTAATAAATTCTTATGCAGATGATACCACTATAATGGCAGAAAGTAAAGAGGAACTAAAGAGCCTCTTGATGCGGTTGAAGAAGGAGAGTGCAAACGTTAGCTTGAAACTCAACATTTTTTTTTTAATTACATTTATATGCCGCTCTTCTCCGGAGACTCAGGGCAGCTTACAATTTTTGGGATACAACCCAGTATGCTCAGCAATAGCCTTCATTCCATTGTATATGCCTGCTTAGTACTAAGCGGCATTTTTACAAGGTCAGCTAATTGCCCTCAACAATCTTGGGTCCTCAATTTACCTACCCCGAGAGGATGGAAGGCTGAGTCAACCTTGAGCCTGGTGGGATTCGAGCCTACAGCAGTTGTAGGCAGCTGGAACTTAAGTGCAGGCAATTAACAGCCTGAGCCACCAAGGCCCTTTAACATTAAGCAAACTAAGATCATGGCACCAGCCCTCTCAATTCCTGGCAAATAGATGGGGAAGAAATGGAGGTAGTGACAGATTTTATTTTTTCTGGGCTCCAAGATCACCACAGATGGGGACTGCAGCCAAGAAATTAAAAGATGCTTGCTCCTGGGGAGGAAAGCTATGGCAAATCTAGACAGCATACTAAAAAGCAGAGACACCACCCTGCCAACAAAAGTGTGTCTAGTCAAGGCTGTGGTTTTTCCACTTGCAATGTGTGGCTGTGAAAGTTGAACCATAAGGAAGTCTGAGAGCCAAGGAATGGAGGCCTTTGATCTCTGGTGCTGGAGAAGACTCCTGCAAGTCCCTTGGACTGCAAGGTGATCAAACTGGTCAGTCCTAGAGGAGATCCACCCTGACTGCTCTTTAGAAGGCCAGATCCTGAAGATGAAACTCAAAGACTTTGGCCACCTAATGAGAAAGAAAGACTCCCTGGAGAAGAACAGCCTAATGCTGGAAATGGTGGAGGGCAAAAGAAGAAGGGGACGGCAGAGAAGGAGGTGACTGGATGGAGTCACGGAAGCAGTCGGCGTGAGCTTAAATGGACTCTGGGGGATGGTAGGATAGGAAGGCCTGGAGGAACGTTGTCCATGGGGTCACAATGGGTCAGACATGACCTTGCAACTAACAACAACAACAACAACAAATTCTTACTTTGAGGAAACTCCAGGCCTCAGAGTTTTGATTGTGTTGAGTCTGTTACTTGGAATCCTGACACAAGTGTCTTTTGGGATAGTGACTATGTTTTGAGCAAAAAGATGGCTATTCCTTCATCTCCCAGAGTTCTAAATCTGCCGGAGACTATTGTTTTGCAGTGTCCTCACAAGGAGCAACTGTATGGGCCATTTGTGGATGATCTCAGTTCCTCTCCTTATCCAGAGAGGGATAACAAAAACAGCCAGTTTGCTTGCTGGCTTTTCATCCTGCTGAGTTTTCTAAATGCAGAACTGTCTTCAACTGGCCATTTCTCCACCACCACTACCCCCCAAAAATTGCTGAATTTTAGAGCAATATCTTCCTTAGTTCTCATCTCTGTTCAAGGACAGCAGGAAGCAAGCTGAAAGGCTTCAAATTAATCAACCTTACTCACCATCTTCACAAGGCAAGGGCTATGATTTAATTAAATTCAGTTATTTTTCTCCTGCAATTAATTGCGCAAAGCAATGGGAACTACAAGAATAGACAAACAGATTTTTATCTTCCCACAAAGAAAACAGGAGCCCTTTTTGCTGGGAACTTGTTGGTGTTTGGTCCCAATTAATTACTAGAAGAATGGAAGGTCTCCAATAGAACATATGCTGAACATCTGCATGAAGGGCGAAACGAAAACTCACAACACCATTTGGAGGATTGACAGGCAATGCACAGATCTTGGAGGCTTATATTAAGTTGAACGAACCCTTATGGATGTACTCGCCATTGCACCGTCTGTTGCTGTGAATAGGTTGGATTGCTACCAGCTGTCATGCCGAGTAATAATGCAGCCTCAATGATGGTTAAATCTGTCATAGCTTTCAGAAAATTAGTATGCCCTATGGAGTTATTTTCCTTATTGCAAGAAAAGAAAAAAGAAACCCAGGTTAATTGGAAGCTTAATGCGTCCTTGTAGCACCTTTGCTACAAGGCTAAAATGTTTCCTGGGTTTATAGGAAACTGATGAGGTTTGTGGTTTTCTTAATTGTGAGAAATGGGGAACACAGGAACCCAGTTGCCAAAATGGTCTTGCCAGCAGATGCAGAATTGCAGACTTCCTTCCAGTGAACAAATGCACAGCAGTGAGTTGGTCAGAGGAGGCCCCATTCTTGGTTACCTTCTGACGTCTTCCATGGGGCATCACCAGGATGAGAATTCCTCAGCGTTTCCCCTTTGAAAAATGTTCCTGAAGCACATTCCCTTTCATCAAATGGAACGAGAGCAGTTGATTCAAAGTCAATGAAATAAACATAAAAGGCCATGATTTATTCACAAAGCTTACTTTTCTGGAGGTAACCAGAGGAGGGATTTGGAGTTCTTGCTACCCCAGGAGTCTCCTCTACCCATGTCTCCTCTGAATATAAACATCAGCTGTCAGCAAACCAAACATATCTCAGAGTACATACTTCCTGTTCCTCCCAATGGATGTTCTCTTCCCCCCTTTCTATTTCTTTATTTGAACCAAATCACTTTTTTCTAATTTTTACCCAATTATGTCCAGATTGGAGGCCAGCTTGGAGGCCTTTTCTTCTCACAGTCATTACACACATATAGAGAACCTGTCAAGCCCACCCCCCTGCCCTGCTGGATTTTGGAGCTTTCCTTTCGCACAAGCTGGTCAGATGGTCATCTCCTCATTTCATGCTTTGGAATTGCTCTTCCAATTGGTGGCTTTGATGGAGACCCACACATGATGGGGACCTATTTTGATCAGCTGCTATGGTAGTTTGTGTAGCTCCAGATATGACCCATCCTGGTGTGTAGTAAGTATGAAGCACAGACCCTTCTCTCAGCCATAATCTGGTTTCTTGATGTACGTAGGTTGGGAGGAAGGAAGGAAGGAAAGAAGAAAAGGAAGGGAGGAAGGAAGGAAGGAAGGAAGAAGGAAAGGAAGGAAAGGAAAGAAGGAAGAAGGAAGGAAGGAAAGAAGGAAAGGAAAGAAAAGAAGGAAGGAAGGAAGGAAGGAAGGAAGGAAGGAAGGAAGGAAGGAAGACCTTTCTCCCCCTTGCTTCACATAAGAACCTGACAAAGGGATTCAAGGCTATACTGTCATGGTGTCAAGAGTGGGTAGACAAGAAGACAGTCAATGTGATGCCTAAGAAGAAGAGGAAAGGCCTGGGCTGATCTAATTTTCGATGTCCATTTTGCAAACAAGGATGGAACTTCTGGCAGGCTTAGGAAGGAGATCACCCCATGGCAGTGAGGCTGTTCTGGTGCTAGTAGGTGAATGCAGAAAACCGGCGGGGCCCAGGTGAACGTTACTTTGTCCCAACCCCATCCGTCAAACAAGAAACTCCTCACCTGGGTGAGCCTTGCAACTTTCTTAGACCTTGTTTCTCCTTGCAATTCGAAGCCACTGAAAGGTATAGGAAGGCCAGTTCTTCTTCACAAGACAAGAGCTTGCTTCCTATTGTTCAGAAAGCAGCTCTTTGGCCTCCATTCTCCAAAAAGATTGCTGGGTTTTGTGTGTATACTGGGCCATCTTATTTCTCCCAGGAACCGAAGACTCGGCCTGGCCCTTATCTATGCTGGCGAGTCTTGCAGAAGGCAGAGGGAGAACATTCATCTTGCTAGATAGGAAGGCAAGCAGAGAGGGGTGTTGTTGCTGGTATCTGCTGCCCTTGTTAACATCCAGTCGGGCTTTATCACCAAAAGGAAATTAATTCCCATGTAGATATATGGCCATGTGACCCATAAAAGGAAAAAAATGGGACCCACCATCCAAAAAGGGGGAGGGAAATGCCCCATTTAGCAACTTACATCTATCACTTTCCACTTGTCCTTGAGCGTGGCCCTAAAGAGAAGCCCTTGAAGGCAGTCACTGTTTCTCTTAAATTAGTCCAGTTAATTGACCAGGGAGACCCAGAGAGCCTGCTCTGCTACGGGAGAAATATTCACAAGGAATAATAAATTGTTCTAAAGCAAGTAGTTACAGATTTAAGGTGGACTTTTTTTTCTTTCTTTTTAAAAAAGGTGTCTGTGTAGAATAATGTCAACTTAATTCATCATTAGACGTACCTTCAGGCTGCAGCAGGTAAGTTAACATTATCGATTTCCCCAAAAACCCTCAGCTGTTTATAAGCAGGAGAATTGAATGTGCATGTTTTATTCTAGTGATGTGAGCAGAACTGTCTGTGTCTGTGAGAAAGGGGATTTTAATACTTCCCCTCAAAAAAATATCAAGAGGAGGCTGTCGGCACCTCTTCAACCAAATCGTTTCATTGGGTTTAGAATTTTTTGATAACATTTTGTGAGTGAGAAAAAGCTGCCACCAGACTCCTGATTTTTCTGTTGTTGCAAAACAATTGAGTGTGTCTTTCCTCCTACAATGTTACGATGAAAGCCCAGCAAGTGCTACAAGTTTTGATGCATATGCAAATTCCAGAAAGGATTGCTTTTCTGTGTTGTATTATTTGTTTTTGTTTTTTTTATTTTTAGAAAAAAATAGATGTGGTAAGGCAAAATCCAAAAAGAAAAGAAAAGCATGCATTAAGAATTTGTAAACTATAAAAATTACATTAGACTTTACAAGAGGTGAATTGAAAAGAGAAACAAAAATTATTTTTCATATTATTCTTGTTCCATGGAATTGGAACAGACTTAAAGAGAATCGTGTATCAGTTTAGCGCTTTTAAGAACCGATATTAAAATTGTGTTAGCAATGGTCAAGACCCTAAGCTTTCAGTCAAATTAATAAGATTATATTAAGGATTAACAAGGATTTCTAATTAATTTGGAGGAAATCTAATGCATTAAACCCTTATCTTAAACGACATTCAAACTTTGAATACGGCTGTCGTCTATGTTTCAAATTATTGTACAGGCAGTTCTGGACTTACAACAGTTCACAGCAGGGGTGGGATTCTCCTGGTTCAGATCGGTTCTATAGAACTGATTGTTATGATTCTGTGCAGTTTGGAGAACTGGCAAATCATGCCCCTGGCTGACCCTGCTTCTGTCCACCCTCCCCTCTCTGCCCAGTCAGTCCTTATCGCACGCATGCCCAACATTGCTGACTGTGTTGTCCCCCACCCAGTCACTCCTTAAGGATTTTTCCCCCTCTCCTGATGATCAGCTGTTCCTATGATCAGCTGTGCCGGCATCCCCCTCACTGTCTTACTACGTCACCCAGGAGGCTTCCCTGAGGCCCAGGAGGCACAAAAGGGGTGCACGGGGTGGGGGTGCAGGTGGGGGTAGGTGGGTGTTGTGTCCCTCCCTCTGGACTTCATTTTTTGCCTTCCTGGGCCCCAGGGGAGCTTCCTGGGAGCAAAAACCAAGACCCTTGGTGGTGCAGGCTGTTAAACACCTAGCACTTAGCTCCAGCTGCCTGAAATTAGTGCTGGCTCGAATCCCACCAAGCTCAAGGCTGACTCAGCCTTCCATCCTCCCGGGGTAGGAAAATTGAGGACCCAAGATTGTTGGGGGCAATAAGCTGACTTTGTAAAAATGCCGCTTGAGGGGGGCCAAAAAATGCCCAAGTAATAAGCAGGCATATACAATGGAATGAAGGCTATTGTTGAGCGCATTGGGTTGTGCTCCAAAGATTGTAAGCCGCCCTGAGTCTCTGGAGAAGGGCGGCATATAACTGCAAATTTTTTTTAAAAAGGAAGAAGAAGCCATGCCCACCTAGCCATGCCCACCTAGCCACGCCCACAGAACCGGTTGTTAAAATATTTGAACCCCACCCCTGGTTCACAGTGACCATTCCAAGTTACAATGACACTGAAAAAAATCAGCTATGACCATTTTTTCACACATTTCAGATGCTTGGCAATTGACTCATATTTACGTTTGCCATGTCCCCAGGGGTCCTGCAATCCCCTTTTGTGACCTTCAATGAGGGCAGCCAGATTCATTTAACAACCAGCTTATTAACAGCTGCAACAACTCACTTAATGACTGTGGCAGGAAAGGTCGTAAATTCACTTAACAAATGTCTCACTTAGCAACAGACATTTTGGGCTCAATTGTGGTCATAAAAGTCAAGGACTAACTGTAAATAAATGGTTTCCAAATGATGTTAAAGTTTATTTCAGGTTTATTTTGGGTGGGTGTGAAGTTGCACATGGAAGTGCTGCTTTCCTTTTAGTCCTCTAGAATAGTGTGTATGCACACACAGGTGCCTTAAATTAAAGATTGACCCATCAATCATGTCTATTAAAAAGTTCTGGAAGCCATTCAAGATAAAGATCTTCCAGAAAGTGTTTGAGAGTTAGTACAGTGTTGACATCCTAATAATAATAAGAACAAAGACGGTTGTATGCATTCTATCTATCTATCTATCTATCTATCTATCTATCTATCTATCTATCTATCTATATTTTCCTCTGGCTTGTTTCTCATTGGGAGACCTTAGAAGAGCAGGTCACAGAGAAAATCATCTATCTATGTGGTTAATAGGAGTCGACAATGACTTGAAGGCACACAATTAATCAATCACAGTTTATGGCTTAGCATTATCTGCCAATGAAGTCCCTGAGGCATGTTCAAAAGCCACGATGAGAAAACCTGGGCTTAGGCATTCTGTGCGAAGACCATGCTTGCTAAACATTTGGGTTGCCATTTATTTTGAGTCATTCTAGTTGGTCTGGCCCCCACTCCTGGTTCTCCAGTGCAAACTCACTGTGGTGGTGGTGCCGCTTTGATCGATCTCTAGATGGAGGAACTGAAATCTTTGGACTGTACCAACTGCTCCCTTTTGGGCATGACATTTCCATCAATACAGCTGCAACTAGAACTAGGTCAGTGGGCAATCAGAAGCTTTGAGACGGCTGCAAATTGTAAGCGCGCAAATTGCCCAGTGAACAGCAGTAGGTTCATCTGCTCCCCCAGAACTCTCCGCTCCGGTCTCCCTAGAGATGGGGCTTATGGTGGGCCAGAAATGATCACCCCAAACATCTGGAGGACAGCAAGCATGGAAAGGCTAGTCTGTTGGGTGCTTCCATCTTCTAGGAAATCGGGATGGGAAAGCAGCGGATTGGCCACAGCATCCCAACTTTAAAAGTCCTCCTTAGGCAGAACTTTGAATGGTCTCTGTCAACTCATAAAATATTTCCATGGTCTTTTTAGAGTTGCCAACAGAAAGGGAGGGGGGAAAGGGGTTTGAAAGAGTAGTGCAGCTGCTTGGAAATTGAAAGTGAATTCCATAAGTAGTTTTCAAAGATGGTAACTAGGTGACTGAAGTTTCTGCTGCACAAAATTCCAACTGGAGAACATGATTGATGACTCTTGGCTATGGTTGTGTCCCATTGGAGAATCTGAATTAGGATACACCCAGGGGGTGGGGGAAAACCAGGGTCAAGGGTGATCATGAATTACGTTTCTCAGAGTCGGCTACACCCAGGCAGTGCCGGACATGTTAACTCCCAATAAATCCCTTTGAAGTTTTGGAAGTTTGGCTCGAGATTCATGATTTAAATGGGTGTGGGGGGGAACTGCTGGAATCCTGACAGTCTCTTTTGGGGTCACTGGCCAGATTAAAAAGTCTTCACTCCACCTCAACATTAAAAAACAAAACTTTAGGAGTTGCTTGGGTCTTTATACTCCTAATTTTATTACAGTGAAGTTTTATTGAATGGTGAGTTCATGTGTTGCATATGTTCTGAGGTCCCCTCTGTGTGTTTGTGTGTGCGTGCGTGTGAGTTTAAATGAAAGTGCAGCCTACACACTTTAAAAATAATAATGATAAAAGAAAATTCTCTCCCACTGTTTGCCTTCCTCAGCAACTATCTCTGTCATGACTAATTAGTCTGTTGCTTTGCCTCATCCTTTTTTAAAGGATGGATTTTAAAAATACGAGCATCTCACCCCAATAATTGAGTCTGCAAATAGATCAGCCCAACACCCGGACTCTCTGCCTCTTGAAATCTGCAGAAGGGAAGTCTCCGTGCCATAATTAGATTCTCTCCCATCATCTTTGGAAATCAAGTTTCCCCCATCTGGGTCCTCTTCTGCTTCAGGGCTGACCCACGCGGACAAAACAGGTTGCTGGTTTCCTTTGTTCTTGATGCAACCCCAGAGGGGTGGGGAACTGGCCAGATCACAATCCATTCCATCCAAAGACCCAAATGATTGCTCTTAATGAGAGAGGGAAAAATAGGATGAGAGCCAATATAAATAAGGCTATTAAGGGTGAGCAACTCCACACCTCCCTTGCATTAGGGAAGCTTGTAAATCAAAAAGGCCATATTGACTTGGGCGCAGCATCTTGGCACATGAGAACAACTCAGTTGCAAGCCAATCCCCCTTCCTGGGCCACACGGGTTTTGCCTCTGCCTTGCCCCTTTGTTTTTCTTCTCAAACAGCGATTCCCCCCCTCCCCAGCTCTCCCTCTCTTGCTCCGGGACTTAGAATGCAAATCAGGGAGATGCTAAAGGTTTCCGAGGTCTAAAATAATTAGGTTGATTTTTCTGAGCTTATGAGAAGCTTGGAGAATCTGAAAGCAACAATTGTACCGTGCACAGCTGATTGTTCACTGGGAAAAAATTACGCATTTCCTTTGTCATGAAGCAGAAAAGGATATAATGGTCCAGAATTACTTTTTTTTTAAAAAAAATATAGAATAAGGGTTGACCTATAACTATGCAGCTTGCTAGGGAAGGCAGATTATCTTAGACAGATGGAAAGGGCAATGGGAAAATACCTACACCAGGAACCTGGGCTTAGGCTAAATAAAGCACAGGAGAAGACTCTTAGCATATGAAGGGCCTACTTTCTCCCCACTGCTGTAAACCATGGGAAAATGGCTGCAGGCCTTACAGACTTAACAAAATTTATTTTATTGTGCAAATCAAAGGCACAAGGTCATTGTTTAATAACCGTGGTCTTGATTTCCCAATGCTTCTTTATAACAACCAAAAATCAATCAATTCTGTGATTGGTTTGATGGCTAGGTTCAAATAGATGAAGTACAGTTGAAAAACTCTACTACCAATACTGCTTCAGTGTGTCTTCTTCACTGTCCTTCCGTCCTTCACTATTCTTCCAATGCTCCCCTTTTGTCTTCTTTAACCGTCTGACACAACCTTCCATACCTACCTATGTTCCTTGGTAAGTAGAGTCTTCAACATCATTGTGGATGAAAGGTATGACTCATTGTCATTATTTTCCTGGTCTTCCTACCAGGGACATTTATTTCTGCTTGCATCTAATGACTAGAATTGCCCAGGTGTTAATTGCTTTAGTGGTATTTCCTCCATTGAGTTTGAACATTAAGATCTCCTTCACTCTTCTTTTTTTTAAAATTCATATTTATATCCTGCCCTTCTCCAGAGACTCAGGGCAGCTTAGAATTTTTGGGATACAACCCAATGCGCTCAGCAATAATCTTCCTTCCATTGTATATGCCTGCTTATTACTAAGCGGCATTTAAACAAAGTCAGCTTATTGCCCCCAACTATCTTGGGTCCTCACTTTACATACCCTGAGAGGATGGAAGGCTGAGTCAAGCTTGAGCCTGGTGGGATTCGAGCCTGCACTAATTGCAGGCAGCTGGAACTAAGTGCTAAGCGTTTAACAGCCTGCACCACCAAGGCTCTTATGATGTATTCACTACTACCTTCTTAGCTGCAGTGTGCTTGATGTTGTCAGCTTGAAGGATGCCCAGGTATTTGTAATGATCAGCTTCATCCAGACTCCTGAAGTTATTTCCAAGGGGCATCTTGATTCTTTCAGTTTTCCCTATTTTTCCCCATTTGATGGTGATGGTGGCACATCTGTCCAGTCGAAACTCCATTGAAATGTCTTGGCTGTATGTATGGACAGTGTTGAGCAGTGATTCTATTTCAGAGGGTGTTTTGCCATACAGCTTCAGATCGTCCATGTAAATGAGGTGGGACAGCCTGGCAGATATTTTGATGTTTGATAGCCATGGCCTGAGTTATTCTGTATTGTTGACAGAAGGATCAATGCAGCCACAAAGAGTGATGTTGATAGCAAGTGTTCTTGAGGGATTTATCTCTCTCTCTCCTCATCCTGCTTTGCTAGTCCAACTCTTTCTTTCTGCTCCATGCCATCCTATCTCCACCTACCACCACCTCCTCCTCCTCCTCCTCCTCCTGGCATTTTCTCTGACAAATGCCTTCTGTTCTATCTGATCCTTTTTTCTCCTGTTTTTGTTCTCTAGAAACTTCCCCTCCCCCCCAAAATTCCTGACTGAACATTCAGGATGTACCCATGCTACTGGCAGAGGTTTCATCACAAGGCCTGATTGATTCTATCTTGACATCCCTTGGCATTTGTCCAGGGTCTGAATTGGGATCCAATCTCTACTCTCAATCTAGTCCCAAACTCTTGCTCTTCCTCCCCCCTCCATCGCGACCTTCTGCCTGTCTGGCTTCTGCGTCTCCTTCTTCTTCTGTTGTGCGTCTGCCAGACACAGACACCCAAGTGGGGTGGGGGTGGCAGGCTCTTGTGCCGGGGGTGGGTGGGTGGGGCAGAGCCAGGCAGCTGCATCCCATAGGAGGCTCCTGGCTCCGTATGGCGGGGACAGGCAGGTCAGGGGCAAATTTTCACTCGGGAGGATACTCAGCACCGCGCACTCCAATCCAGCCCAGCTGACACCCAACCCAAGCCTTCCCTTCCTTTCCCTCCTTCGCTCCCTCCGCCCCTCCGCTGCCTGGCGCCGGCTCTTCCTCCGTCCCCGTGGAGCTGTCCTTCCTCTTGGTGCTGAATCGTCTCCCAATCCTGCCACCAGGACTCGCTCTTAGCAGCTTCGTTCCAAGAAGACCCCCCCCACCCCCCCACCCCCCGTGCGTGTATTTTAACACTGCTAGAAAATAAAGCGTGCGGGGCGGGGTGGGCTGGGCGAGTCGGAACAACAGGATAGCAGAAGGAAGTGTCAGCCCCATTTGGGCTGAGGGCTCCAGGGGAGAATGAGCCCTAGTTATTGGACTTTGGACAGAATCCCCTCCTCCTCTTCCCTTCTTTTAGTTGCTTTTGGAGCTGCGAGTCCCCTTCGGCTGAAGCAGCTTCTGCCCAACCCTTAGATCCATCCTTTTTTTTTTTTTGGGGGGGAGGGTGAAACTGGGGAGAGGGGTTAGCATCTCTTCTCCACGGGGGTTTAATCCATGCTTGGTTGGCAAGACTCAGAGCTGTCCATCTCTCCGGGATCTCGTTGAGAGAGCCAGAGGCAACGAGAAGTCGCTGAACAAGCTCGGAAGAGAAGTACCGAAAGGCGGAAAGTGATAGTTAGAGCAAGTCCGCAGGAAGCCTTGTTCTCCGGACTCTTATGGCTTGAAGGTAAGGAGGCAAAGAGCGGCAGGGTTTATTCGTCAAGTTTTGTGGATGAGTTTGCATTGCAGAACAGAAAATGTCTAGAGTTTGGGCTGGCTGGCTGGAGAGCAACGGAATATCCGGGATGCACAGATTGCCTTCCCTCCTCTTTCAAATGTATATTGTACAATAATTTACCCGCAGATAATGTCATTCAATAAATGTCAGATGGAACCATTTCCCGAAATAGGTGGAGAAATGCCAGTCTATCAAATTTCAAATTTTAGAACCGCAAACCTCCTCCCTTGTCAAGTCATTTCTTTAACTGTCTGAATAGGTGTGAGGATAGATTGGCACCGAGGCTGTGACCATTGTAGAATGCTGATACTTTCCTTTGCCTTGTCGAAGGTAGGGATTCTGTGTCCTCTAGTACCGATATAGGAGAGGATCACAGCCTTTTCTCCCTGTTAGGATTTGTTGTCACTAATCTTTTTCTTTCATGGGAATGAGGTAATATAACCATTGGGCCAGCCCAAACATCTTTAGACAGGCTAGGCGCTGAACGCAATCCTCTTTATGCACTTGTATCTATTCTCATTAAATGTTTATACCCAATGATGCTGCTAGATTTCTCCAAGGTTTTAGCTGTTCAGTTTGCTTTGCTCAATACTCTCCAGAGGTCATTGATCTTTGTTCCCATTCTGCATAGGGATAACTTTATTGCCAACCCATCTCTCTGGTACTTATATCCGGTCTACCACTGCTTCTTTCTCTCCAGAAATCAGGAGAAAGTTGATCGCAATTTCCATCTATAGGGTAAAATAAGTCTGGCCCAAGTCAAAATATCGCAGTCCTTTTAAGAAGGGGTGTGTGTGTGTGGGGGGGGGGTTATTTTGTTCATTGTATTTTTTTAAGTAATTCTGCTTGGCTACCAGCCTTGACTACTTCTGGGAAAGCCCACCGGCACAAACGGTGCCACCTCTGAGCTGAGTGGCCATGAGAGTTTCCAAAACTATTGAGAAAGGGCCACCTTGCAATGCCATCTGTAGCCCTGTCCCATTCTTCCAGTAGGGTGTTCATCTATGGGGCTGGGAAGATTGCCTGAGGCAGAGTGCAGGATGCCTTAGCATAGCGACACTTTTAAAATATTCTGATACAAGATGGCGTGAAAATGTGCTGGTAGAATTGAAGAGCCTAATTCAGAAGTCACAGAAGTTCTGGGGCACAGTGAGGGGAGTTTCTAATCAGAAGTAGCTCTCTTCTTTGCAGACACGCAGTCATTTCTGTGGGAACATCTCTAAGTATCTATTTTTTCATGTAAATATAATCACACAAAGACTTTTTACAGCATAGCCATCCCCCATTTAAGGATGTTTATGGGCTTCAGGCGAATTTTTGTGGGTTGCTACTGGCAACCTAAATTCGTGGCTTTTGTTTTGCCCTTTTGTTAACAAAAAAGGAAATGTTTGAAAAATGTTAGAAAGCCTAGAACAATGATTTCCCTGGAAGACTGGGGTTTTCTGCACTTACATACAGCAAGAGACAAGATTTGTTTCCATACCTGGGATTTTTTTCACATTATTTTTCATGACGCTTTAAAGGAGTCCTGTCTTAAATACCAACTCAATCAGTTGTTGTTTGCAAGAATCCAAAATTATACCAAACAGGAACATTGGAGCACAACGAGAAAATGGAAAATGGACTCTTATCGACCTAGCAAAGTTCTCTATAAAACAAAACTTCACCTTATAGCCAACCATGCCATCTGAAAGAATGGCAAAATGAGAAAGATGACAGATTATTTGATGGATCCTTTTTGGTGCGGGCAGGGTATTTTGACATCAGGAATTCTTGGCTGCCTTCACACAAGTCAGTCAAAGTAAAACAAGGTTAATTGTGGCACAGCATGTTGTGGAACAGAGGTATCGTTTCGGTCTGTTTGTGCAAATAAGTCTATTATGTTAAGCCATAACCGTGTTGATTTGGCAATATACATATTTGGACAGAAGTGTATTTTATTTACCTGGGTTTAGATTTTAGCATGTTGTGTAAGCCCAGCCCTTCAGTTATGTGCCTTCAGTTTTCTGGGCGCTGGCTGATTTGATTTGACAGGGCCTCCTTCCCAAGCCCAAAAGGAAGGAGACTCAACCTTTGGCCTGTGAAAAAGGACAGCTGATGCGAGTCGCAAAAAAGAACAGAAATGTCAACTTTTTACAAAAGCAAAACAAAATTGGAACTCGGATGCCGAGTGACTTAAGGCAAGCAGGTGAACAAGCACCCCATAAAGAGGATTTAATGCTATGATGAAACAATGCGACTGTAGGGTGCAAACGCAGAAACGATTGCGTGAAGCTGAAAGTCATGTAATGTGGCTTATGTAAGGACCAGGAAAAACCAGAAGGCTTCATTGCTATCAGCTTTTAAGTAATAAGCCAAAAGGCTAAAACTTATAAAGAACGGTTGCTAGAATCGGGTAGGACTAGGAGTGACATGATAGCCGTGTTCCAATATCTGAGGGGCTGCCCCAAAGAAGAGGGGGTCAACCTATTCTCCAGAGCCTCTGAGGGCAGGACAAGAAGCAATGGGTGGAAACTCATCAAGGAGAGAAGCAACCTAGAACTAAGGAGAATTTTGCTTACAGTGAGAACAATTCATCAGTGGAACGACTTGTCCCCAGAAGTTGTGGATGTTCCAAGCCTGGAAGTTCTTAAGAAGAGATTAGATAACCATTTGACTAGAATGATACAGGGCTTCCTGCCTGCACAGGGGGTTGGACTAGAAGCCCTCCAAAGTCCCTTCTGACTCTGTAACTCTGTATCTCGAGATTGGACTGCCACCTGTAGGGTCTCCTGCTTGGGCGGGGGGGGTTGGACTAGATGACCTCCAAGGTCCCTTCCAACTCTGTTAATCTGAATCTGAAGCTCAGATGGCAGGGATTGGGGGTACCCTTCAGAATCATAGCTAAGGGGATATATCTCCACCTTTAGAAGCTTCAGTAAGTGCCAAGTATGACTTTCTTTGAACCCTTTGCTTTTCCGTAGAGTTCCCCTAACGCCCTGGGCAAGCACCCAGGCACAAATCTGCTTCCCACATCTCTAGGCCTTCCCTACTCAATACTTGTTTCTCTAGAGGTGCTGGTTGGCACCAGTCTATGCCAGGGGTCTCCAAACTTGGCAACTTTAAGACCTGTGGACATCAACGTTACTGGCTGGAAAATGCTGGGAGTTGAAGTCCACAAGTTGCCAAGTTTGGAGACCTCTGGTCTGTGCAGTGAAGATAAGATTCTGGTGTCCTCTGTACCTTCTGCTCAAGAAGCTTGTAAACAGGAACAGATGGGCTTGAGTCATATTTATTCTCGGTGGCTTACATGGACAAGCCTGTTACAGCTTTCATAGCCATTGTGTGGAAGTATCGTTGCATTCTTCCTGGTGATTGTCTGATTTTTTGCCCCCAGTTTGGCTCACAGCCCTGGTCTCCTGGTGGTGACCCATCCTCCTTATCTTCCCTAGGCTCCAGGGCCAGATGAAAAAATCAAGTGGCAATTAATTAAAATGCCATCAAATTAAAAACCAAACCTTGTTCCTATTGATGTGTTTTGAAGAAAGGGCCGCTTTAAAGGCCTACTTGACTTTTCACAGGAGTTAAAATGAATCTCACCATAAATCACACTTTCTCACTTAGCCCCAGAAGCCTCCCTATTACCATAATAATGGTTTCAGGTGCATACTGATTGCTCTTCAATAATCCAAATACCTTATTAATTAAACGAAGGATACAGAACTATTGTACCTAACCCGGTTTCTGGAGGAAGCCCCCGCTGGCTCAAGACCTCACTCATAATTGAAATAATTTTAATTTGCCAATTGATTGCTTCCCCTAATTCCAGCAACACAGGCTGTTAATAAGACTCTCAGGGCAGGCGAAGGAACTGCTGTCAAAGTAAAACAGCTCTGGCTGGTAGTTAGTAAATATTTAAAGAGTGCTGTTCTAATAGATCAGGTTTAGCGAAATACAGCAGGAAAAAATCCACTTCTTGTCCAATTGATGTTAACAGCAGGCTGGTGGAAGAATCAATGGTTGCGTTAGGTAGCTCTTCACACAGGAGAATTCATGGGCACACCTTCGACATCAGGACTCAGAGTAACAGAATAACAGAGTTGGGAGGGACCTTGGAGGTCTTCTAGTCTGACCCCATGCCCAAGCAGGAAAAACCTATACGATTTCAGACAAATGGTTGTCCAATCTCTTCTTATAAAGCTCCAGTGATCGAGAAGGAAGGAAGGAAAGGAAGGAAGGAAGGAAGGAAGATAGCAATAGCATTTGACTTATATACCGCTTCACAGTGCTTTACAGCCCTCTCTAAACAGTTTACATAGTCAGCCTCTTGCTCCCCAACAATCTGGGTCCTCATTTTACCCATCTCAGAAGGATGGAAGGCTGAGTCAACCTTGAGTTGGTCAGGATCAAATTCCTGGCAGTCGGCAGAATTAACCTCCAATACTGCATTCTAACAGGAAAGAAGGGAGGAAGGAAAGGAAGAGAAGGAAGGAAGGAAGGAAGGAAGGAAGGAAGGAAGGAAGGAAAGGAAGGAAGGAAAGGAAGGAAAGGAAGGAAAGTCTAGCAATAGTACTTTGACTTATATACTGCTTTATAGGGCTTTTACAGCCCTCTCTAAGTGGTTTACTGCATCAGCCTCTTGCCCCCAATAATCTGGGTCCTCATTTTACCCACCTCAGAAGGCTGGAAGGCTGAGTCAACCTTGAACCAATGAGGATTGAACTCCTGCAGTCGGCATAGTTAGCCTGCAATACTGCATTCTAACCGAAGGAAAGGAAGGAAGAAGGAAGGAAGGATAACAGCATAACAGAATAACAGAGTTGGAAGGGGACCTTGGAGGTCTTCTGCCTTGCCCAGGCAGGAAACCCTCTACCATTTTAGACAAATGGTTCTCCGACCTCTTCTTAAAAACTTCCAGACTCAAAACAAGGCCAATGTCATAATATCAAAGCACTTGAACTTCCCCAGACACCAAATTATGGATTTGAAAGTAGATGGGTTGGGAACAAAGATTATTTTACCAGTGCAGTTGAGTGAGTGAATGTGGATTTTATATATGTAGAAAGATGTTGCTCTATCTTAGGAAGCCTCAACAAACATAATGGTGGTTTTTTTTTAACTCTTTACAACAGTTAATTAACAAGGTTCTTGTGACCTGCTTCAGTGTATAATGACGCTTCCTGCCAGTCTGCACTGACCAGCCTTATCCCAATTTAAATCCTAAATCCTTTTAGTCACTCTGGGCTCCTGATGAAGTGAGCTGCGTGGTCTCTACAGAAACTAACGCCTTTTAAATACCAGAGAGTAGTGAATCTGAAAAGATGCGTGCAGACTCTTAATATTTCCCCTGCACACACACGCCACAGGGCAACATGGCTTCCCTGCTGCTAGGGCAGAATCACAGACCAAGAAAGGAGTTGGCCAAGCAATCGCCCTCCGCTTGTGAATCTCTGATGCATGTGCGCTTGAGGTTTCTCTCCAGCCTTTGATCTGTGATGACTGGAGGCTGAACCCACGTCCGAGGCTGCTAAAAAGGCTTTGATGTGACGTGACTGATGGGTCTGTTGGTGGAAGGAAGGTTGGAGGCAGCTGGTGAACGTGTGCCAGATGTGGCTGGCAGTCAGGGCCACCGTGATCACGGAAGCCTGTCCCCAGCAAGGCCCTACAGACAAGGAGCCCTCTCCTCCTCTCCTTCCCATCTGTTCACCCCACTGCCCTCTCCAATCCCTCAGCCAAGGCCCCTCACCAAGCTCCTTTCCTGGTGGGGCTGCTCTGGTTCTCCTGGCTTTACTTCCAATTTTTCCTCCCATCCGTTTTATAAGGAAGGCCATGGAGACCGAGGCTGCTTTCTCCCTAGACTCAAAGGGCTCACTATAATGATAACTAGGAAGCCGTAGCCCCAACCTAAAATAATCCATGGCGCTCCCATCTCAAAGTCTGTTGCAGGATAGTCTTGGCAAGACTTGCCATTCCTCCCCAGATATCATGTTTCCCTGAAAATAAGACCTACCCTGAAAATAAGACCTACCCGAAAATAAGACCTACAAAATAAGACCTGGTGTTTTTGGGAGCCAAAAAAAATATAAGACAGTGTCTTATGTTAGGGGAAACACAGTATGTGATTTGTTCATGGTTTCGTACATGAATAAATGTACATTGTTCTACATGAATATGGTAAGTGTTTTTTTTCATTAAAAAAAAATATAAGACCTACCCCGAAAATAAGACCTAGTGTGTTTTTGGGAGCCAAAACATATAAGACAGTGTCTTATTTTCGGGAAACACGGTAATTGCCTCCTTGTAATGTTTTCAAAGACTTCAAGAAAGCCAACAGAGTAGGCAAACGGGAGGGAAGGGGGTAAAATCTCATCTTTGGAGTCAGGTCTTCTACGGAGTTGGGGTTGCATCAGCAAAAGTCCTTTTTCGCCTCCTGTAGGATCTCTTTACCTGGACCTTATAATTAGCTATTCAAAAGGGCTTCAGTCCACCGGACAGAGAACCTCATGCTGTGAAAGCAGAGCGTTAGAAACTCCTTGGATGAAGAGCGGCAGGATAAAAGAAAGGAAAACCTGAATGGCTGGATGGTTCAGCAAGTCTTTCCCTAACGATGTTGGTCCAAGCAGCAGAATGGGAGAGAGAGATAACAAGGTGGCCTCTTTGAAGTGGGCTCAAAGGACCTTTGCTTCACCTTTGCCTGGATTGGCCTATTTCAGGCTGCAGATGGCAGACGGGCCGGCTGTTTGTAGTGATCCTCCTATAAGATTAAAAAAAACCCTCCACCTTCCTGCATCTGGAAATCTAGTCTGGAAGAACAATGCCCCATTTGCTTGCTTGCTATATTCAGGGGAAGCTTGATATGTGGGCATATGCATGTTTTGTGGGTGTGTTAGAAAGAGAAACAGAGAGGGAGTGACAGAGAGACAGACAGACAGAGAGAGACAGAGAGACAGAGAGAGAGAAAGACACACACAGAGAAAGAGAGAGAGACAGAGAGAGAGAGACAGACTGGGACAGAGACAGAAAGAGACACACACACACAGAGATAGAGATAGAGAGAGACAGAGACAGAGACAGACACACACACAGAGACAGAGACAGAGAGACACAGAGAGACAGACACAGAGAGAGAGACAGAGACAGAGACAGAGACACACACACAGAGAGAGACACAGAGACACAGAGAGACAGAGACAGAGAGAGACAGAGAGAGAGAGAGACAGAGAGACTGGGACAAAGACACAGAGAGACAGAGACAAAGAGACAGACAGAGAGACAGAGACAGAGACAGAGACACACACAGAGAGAGAGACAGAGAGACAGAGACAGAGAGAGACAGAGACAGAGAGAGACAGAGACAGAGAGACACAGAGAGACAGAGACAAAGAGACAGAGACAGAGAGAGAGAGAGACAGAGACACAGAGAGAGAGAGAGAGCAGAGAGACATAGAGGGAGACAGAGAGAGAGAGAGAGACCATTTAAACTGTGACCTTCCATTTGCACCTGGCTCTGAAATGATGCCAGGGCATCAAGATAGAGATGTCCTCTTTCAATTATACTGAATAGAAAGAACACAATTTTTTCCTCCATTTTTCCAAAGTTGACCCTCCTTGAGAAAGTCTAAAGCAGTTCACTATTGTCAACTATTCTTGGCACGAATCCCCTTCTATCCCAATTGTTCGTCCTCATTGTATTTTCTTGGCCTCCCCCCCACCAAGTACTTCTTCCTTCGCTCTGTCTGATTCTAACACCACCCCACCCCTTGCATGCACACACACACAAAAACACAACTGCAGGAGCTGCCAGTGCAACGGGAGCTCTTTATATGCCTCCCTAATTACCTCCCCCACCTTCTCTCTCCCCAAAGCAATATTGTATTTTTGATTCCCCAGCCTTCACCTCCTACGCCTTCCACGCACGCACGTGGGAAGTACAAATTTGTGATTAGCCCATTCAGAAAATGTAAATGCCTTGCCCCCCCTCTCTTCTAGCATGAGTGGCGTGCAGGGGTGGGGTAGAAGAGAGGAACAGAGAGAGAGAGAACCCATAAAGCAGTCACAGACAGAGAATGTCGTTTTTTTAACAGCACGGAGGACTTTAAACAACTGGGATTGCAATGTCTCCAAGCCTTTGCAAAAGCCAAAATAAGGGAACCAACCACTGAGGTGCAGCTTATCAGCTTGAGCATAATGGGATCCCCCCAGCACACACCCCAATTCTGACAGCCTTTAGGATTATTGCATCCCCTGTCGCCCTTATCTGCCTGCAAGATCCTTCATTTACCTTGTTTCCTGAAAGATGCTGGGAACATCCACAGCTGAGTTGGTGCTGCCTGAACCGTGGATGATTATCTGTTGCTCAAGGTTGGGTTGTTGGGTAATCAGAGTTGATTGCTTGCTCAAGGTTTGGTGGAGGGATTTTATTTTATTATTTTATTTTAATTTTTTTGGTTAAGCGGATAAGCTCAAACAGGGTCCCCCATCGAACCAAGAAATGTGGGCAAAAGAATTTGGCTACAGGAAGCAACAGAGTCAACCCAATGAGCAGTGAGTTTGAAGAGTTTCCTTAGAAGGAAAAGTTGACATTTGGGCAGAAGACCACGAATGGCATGCCTTCCTCAAATATACAGATCAGGCACGGTTGGAAAAGGTTTCCTTCTGGTCTCCTACGGTTATCCCTTGCAGCCATGCAGTGATGGCTACACATCCAATTGCTTTCCTACTGGGAAAAAGAAAGGGGTGGCTGACTTCTTTTTTTTATAATTTATTTTTAGATTCTATTCATAAACATTTTTAATACAGCATTTTGACTGGGTATATTATTTACAAAAACACAAAAAACATAGCTAATACTATAAAAATATTGTCCCATTTACTACTACTACTAATAATAATATAATAACACATAAGTTAACAACTCTAATAATACTATGATAGTTCCCATACAGTACAATTCCCATTCTTTGGGTTTAGTTCATTCAGATTTTTAGTACTTATAACAATTATAGTTATAAACCATCCCTGCTTTTGATGAGATCGTTCATCGTTGTTCTTCCTCTAACTTCTACCCTTTGTTTTTAACCACTCGTAAAATCTATTCCATGTCAAATAGTATCCTGAGTCTTCTTTTTCTTTTCTTTTTAAAGTTACTCTGTCCATCTCAGCACATTCTAGGATTTTCCTGATTACCTCCTCATCTGATGGGGTATTCTCATTTTTCAGAATTTTGCATAACTAATCCTTGCTGCTGTCAGAATATGTACAACTATATAGGCAGTTTCTTTATCATAACCCTAAGGGGCAGCTGACTGCCAGTCAGGGGTCGGATTCTACTGGTTGAGCCCGGTTCAGGCAAACTGGTAGCTCCAAAGTTCAAGGTATTTCCTTTTCCCCCACTGATCAGCTGTTTTCCAAAGATCAGCCGTGCTGCATGATTTAGATTAGCTAGAAAGCAGGAAATTGTCAGATTTCTTGTTAATCTAAATCATGTGGCACAGCTGATTCCCCCCCCCTCGCTTTTGTACTGCTTCACCCAGGAGGCCTCCCTGAGGCCAAGTTGGCCAAAAAACAAACACCCCATGCCCACCCAGTCACATGACCACCTGGCCATGTCCACCTAGCCATGCCCAGAGAACCAGTAGTTTAAAAAATTTGCATCCCATCCCTACTTCCAGTGGGGTAGGGGATAGAGCCATGGATTGTCAGCAGTGATTTCCCATAGCTCTCCAGGTTCAGGCAGACCATTTTCCAGACATCCTTGGAGATGCAAAGAAAGGCCTTCAATCTGCCCTTTTTGAGTTTTTATAGCTGGGCCGCTTCTCTTCATCCCTCTGCTACAAGGACTGGAGCAATTCGTGAGGGTCTACATGGTACCTCCCAGATCAGGGCCAATCTATCTCTGAATTCCTATGGGTGGGAGCAGGTGGTCCATCACTCTAATCTTCTGCAGTCAGCCTCATGTCTTGAAGGAAGCAACAGAACCATCGTCCTATTCATCTGCTGCCCAACGGGAGGAACTCAGCAAGGTTTTTCCTAGGCCCTCATTGAATGTCCTCGCAGTGGAAGTGAGGAGGGGTCTATGAACTCTGCCACATAGAAGCACCTACAGAATTTCTTTTGTGGTTAGGAGCATTTTCCTACGGAAGCATGAATTATTCAGAGCAGCTGGGGAAAAGGAAATCGCTGTGCTTTTACATCATACGACCTATGATCTTCAAGCCAGAGATTGTTAAAGATGAAAAGGGCTAATCCAGTGTGAAAAACTGAAGCCTTTTTAAGTGAGCAGCCCAAGGATAAAATAATATCCTCTTTGAGGATATTTTGCTATGTGTAGAAAGGGACGTTAGGAAGACTTTCTCTTTCTTCTGGCACAATGTCCATTTTGAGAGGATGCTGTCCATGACCCCTAATCCCAAACAGCTGATCGACAGAAAGACCATGATCCTAGAACAGGGGCCTCCAGCTTTGGCAACTTTAAGACTTGTAGACTTCAATTCCCAGAATTCTGGCAGTTGAAGTCCACAAGTCTTAAAGTGGTTGCCAAGGTTGGGGATCCCTGTCCTAGAAGATAGTGGCACCCCACCTTTTAAGGCAAAGCAGGCAATGCAAGGAGGAGAGGAATCTGGGTAAGGTAATCATGAAAAACGAAACTGTCAGAGCTTGTCCTCAGACATTTGTGCATTGCCTGAAAGATACCAATGTTGGGCCCTGGCCAAGTTCTCCCCACAGCCTCCAGACGTTGCTTATGACATCTGAGGACACTGATGGGTACCTTGATGAGGCAAATATCACTTGCTACACACAACCTTCTGTTGATCAGTTTCTGGAAGTGGAACCACTGATCGCTTTTGGGATGGATTCAAATTCCAATCAATTGTGGGGTCCTGGGTGTTCAGTTGTGTCAATTGTGGGGTGCTGGGTGTTCATTGAGTTTGGTTCTTTTCTTGCAGGTGTTTCATGATCAACTAGGTAGCTTCATCAGTGCTAGAAGGGAATGGGGTTTGTGGAGCAGCAGAAGGAGGACTGTGGGGTCCTCAGTATGCACTGAACTTGGTGGTTTTCTTGAAGACATTTCATTACCCAACTAGGCAACATCATCAGTGGCTTTGCTCTCTGTTTTTATGTAGCTGTAGAGGGGGCTGATAATTATCATTCCCTTCCCTAGCTTCATCATATTAGAAACCTGGAGACCATGAGATCTTGTCTGCCTTGGGCATGAAGGTGGTGGGGTGACCTTGGGCCAGTCCCTCTCTCTCAATCCCAAGAAGAACGCCAGGACAAAGACGAACACTTCCAAAAACCTGGCCAAGAACCCTGTAGGCAATCATGAGGAGGCCACACTGACTTGAGGTTCCCAAATTGTTCCATATCTTATGAACTTGCGATGTGGTTCTTGAAGTCCCTTTGCAAGAGGAGCAGGTGAGCAGTTCCTCCTCTTTGTTGTTGTTGTTATTGTTATTATTTGCAAAGTCATACCCGATCCACCATGACCCCATGGACCACGTTCCTCCATGCCTTCCTGTCCTCTACCATCTTCTGGAGTCCAGTTAAGCTCACGCCGACTGCTTCAGGGACTCCATCCGGCATCTCATTCTCTGCCGTCCCCTTCTTCTTCTTTTGCCTTCAATCTTTCCCAACATCCTTCTCTTCTTCAGTGAGTCCTTCTTTCTCATGAAGTGGCCAAAGTCTTTGAGTTTCACCTTCAGGATCTGGCCTTCTAAAGAGCAGTCAGGGTGGATCTCCTCCAGGACTGACCGGTTTGACCTTCCTCCTCTACCTTAAGGTTAAGGAAGCTTCACAACAATGTGGCTGCAGCAGTGAAATGGAGGGCTCTTCAGTTTGCAATTAAGCCAAATGGCCTGCTTGAAGCTTTTACCACCTCTCCTTCTTTGGCTTCAGCCTCTTGTAATAACAATTAAAGCTTTTTCAATTAGCTTGGCTCTCAGAGGGCAGCCAAAAGTCAACATGTTCTTTCCAATGCAAATGAAGGGCTCTGCCAACTGGATAATCCTTAATGATTTGCAGCTGCACCGGAAAGAGTAGACCTGGCCCCATTTCGGTAGCGTTGAGTCTCCAAGTTGTGTCTGGAAAGAGGGATAAACTGGTTAGCCATCATTGCTTTCTATGAGATCTGTGACGTCATCTGGGAAGGAAAAAATGTGGAATGCCTTTCTTTCTTCTTCTTTTTAATGGGAGGAGTTAATACGCAATGGCTTCTCCATTGTTTGTGGGCTGCTGTTTTTCTAGACGGCTGTCTGGTTTTCCACGATCCCGGCTGGAATTTCTGTGTCTCCCACCTGAATTCAGAGCTTTGTATTACCATGTCTAGTTACATCTGTTTTCCAGTAAATCAGCTCCAGACTTGTTCTCTCTGTATACAGAGTAGAAATCAGAAATAGGAGATATACAGTACATATATTATATGTATACATGTACATACACATATACAGAGCTGTGGTGCCACAATGGTTAGAGTGCAGTACTGCAAGCTCCTTCTGCTGCCTGCTGGCTGCCTGCAATTTGGCAGTTCCAATCCCACCAGGCAACAGGCTGACTCTGTAAACTGCTTAGAGAGGCTGTAAAGCACTGTAAAGCAGTATATAAGTCTAAGCTCTATTGCTGTTTTCCTTCCTTCCTTCCTTCCTTCCTTCCTTCCTTCCTTCCTTCCTTCCTTCCTTCCTTCCTTCCTTCCTCCCTCCCTCCCTCCCTCCTTCCTGTTAGAACACAGAATTGCAAGCAAACTCTGCCTACAGTCAGGAGTTTGATCCTGACTGGCTCAAGGTTGAATCAGCCTTCCATCCTTCTGAGCTCAGAAAAATGAGGACCCAGATTGTTGGGTGCCAGAGGCTGACTCTCTAAACTGCTTAGAGAGGGCTGTAAAAGCACTGAGAAGTAGTATATAAGTCTAAGGGCTACTGCTAATAGATTGAAAAATGGGTTTCTCAGAGTCCATTTGGTTTTCAGACCTTCCATTTGAGAGAGCTGACTATTGAGGGAACATCTGCTTGGTAATTTGAAGCCAAGAACCCCACTTTTGCTCTGCCCATGTTTTTCCCTTGTTCCCGTGAAGAGGAGTCATTCCTGGCAGCAGAATAAGGTCCAGATCCAGCCAGTTCAAGCCTCTCCTTCTCCTTTGCAGGCTCCCACCCTCCCACCTGTGGCTTAGGGCCCACACAGTCCTCATGTTTAGGCGATTCAGCAAAGATTCCAGGCTGGGTCCATGGATATCTGGCACATCGGTTGTGTGTTGACTTGTGGATTTCAACCTGTCATTTGCTTCACCTGGATGGGGAGCCAGAAATGTAGCGGGCATCCTCTGTGACTTTAATTAAAACAAGGGTCTGTTAATTACATCGGTACCCCGCTGCAAAGTGTTAGCTTCTTTCTCTTCAGGTAGCCGACACGTTGTGCTAAAATAGAGGCAGGGACAAAAACAGGAGGCCAAGACTCTTGGCAACATGTTGTGAGACTCACAAAAAGGATGCAAAAGCAAAATCGTGAGTCCGGATTTAACATTTTAATCTTCTGAAAATCAGTAGTGGCTGAGGAAAAATAAAACCAGGGGCTGCCCTGAAATCCAGGTGACTCCCTCTCTGGGCCAAAGATGGAACATCCTGGCAGTCAGACTTACCGGTACTTTTTGGCTTTCTCAGGCAAATGCTGGGAAGGTGGGGGGTGGGGGATGGCAAGAATTAAGTAGAGGGATGCCTCTCATGTCATGCAAGAGCAAACAGAAATTGAAAGAGTGGTGAGATATAAGAAGCTGACAATATCTCAGGAAAGAAGCAGAAGGTCCTGGAAGGAAAGCAATTTGGAGTCTTCTCTTCTCTTCTCTTCTCTTCTCTTCTCTTCTCTTCTCTTCTCTTCTCTTCTCTTCTCTTCCCTTCCCTTCCCTTCCCTTCCCTTCCCTTCCCTTCCCTCCTTCCCTTTCTTCTCTTCTCTTCCATTTCTCTTCTCTTCTCTTCCATTTCTCTTCTCTTCCCTTCCCTTCCCTCCTTCTCTTCTCTTCCCTTCCCTTCTCTTCTCTCTCTCCTTCCTTTCCCCTTCCTTTCTCCTCACCTCCTCTCCTCTCTCTTCCTCCCCTCCCTCCTCCTCCTCCCATACCCTGACAAATGTGTTAGTCCTAAGTTGCAAGTAATGGATATTACAAGGCCTTTATTGAAATGAGATCCTCAGAGCATAGCCCCAAAAGTCAAGATGTTGACCCAATGGTGTGTCATGCATAGAAAAACAGGCACAGCTTCAGTTGCACCATTTGTGGTCACCTTCTTGACTTTTGAGGATAGTTCTGATCATGGCATACCAGATTTGTGCCTCCAGAAAAAAGGTACCCCTTGAAATCTTTTTGTAAATTTGTAAATCGGATTGACTCTTCTCTCATCCCAAAACAATCCAACCTGGGTTGGGTTGCATTCTAGAATAAAACAAATTTTGGTTCAAAAGGAATGGAGAGGGACTCACTCCTGTCCAAGGGGTGTGTGTAATGCTTTCAAACTACATTCCTTGCAGGCATTTACAAGCTTGTTAGCCTCTTTTCTCGATTCTGCTTGGTGAATTGTGTGAACTTTGTTTCCTATTCTGCAAGAGTTTTTTTTTCTAATTTACTCTGTAGCCAGTCCGTGTGTGTGTCCCATTGACTGAAGTACACATAATATTTTTGCAGAATTGGATTTCAGTCTCTGAGTTTTTGTCTTGAATTCTTTTCCATAATCTTAGTTCTATTTGCCCTCTATATAGTTGGGAGCTAATGATGTTCTTGTGTGATTTTGTAATGGATTGGAAAACCTGGGTCATTTGAGACCCACATAAGCAAGGCGTTGCGTATTCAGAGCACAGACATTCATTTCTCATTTTTGCTAGACCTTCATTCCTAATTTTTCCTTCCCACTCGGGTTCAGATTTGCAAAGAATAAATAAACTGGAAGATGCCTGTTAACCCTGCTGTGAAGAGTGAAAACCGTCAGACGACAATAGAGCGGTATCTTGAGAGTAGCTGGGTTGTCACGATGAAGACAGGCCCACACAATTGACGCATGAGACAATGGTTCTGTCTAAGTTGATTGTTGCCAGGAGAGCATTTCTGTTTTGACCCATCAAGGAAGAGCAATTGGAACATAAAGGAAGGTGTCTGTCAGCATGTCAATGTTAGTAACAACTCAAGACTTTTGTCTGCCTCTCTTTGTAGTCAAAACAACAATTTTTGACACCCAAGAAGAACAACAGAATTGGAAGGGACCTTGGAGGTCTTCTAGTCCAATCCCCTGCTGAAGCAGGAGACCCAATACCATTTCAGACAAATTATGGTCCAATCTCTTCTTAAAAACCTCCAGCAATGGAGCACTCACAACTCCTGAAGGCAAATTGTTTCACTGATTAATTGTTCTAACCACCAGGAAACTTCTTCTTCTCTCCTTGATTAGTTCCCATCCATTGCTTCTTGTCCTGCCTTCTGGGTGCTTTGGAAAATAGGTTGACCCCCTCTTCTTTGGGGGAGCCCCTCAGATATTGGAGCACTCCCATCATGTCACACACACCCCAGTCCTTCTTTTCATTAAACTAGACACATTCCTGTCCATCTGAGTCTACAATATGTATTCTTCATAGCCTATTTCCCAAGAAGCAACCTTATTGACTAGAATACTTGGCATTATAAAATGGGCTCTCAACTCTTGGGATGGGAATTAACAGTGGATTTTGAGCTTTAAAGGTGCAGCAAAACACCTGGGAACCACCTATGCATGGAGAAAGATTATTGCAGGTCTGATATGAATTAAATTGGAGCTTAAGAAAAAATGCAAAATGTAACGACATAAGGCCTTCAATAAACTCCTAGACCCATGTGGTGAATCCTATGGCACTCATTGTTGGCATTCCAGAAAACCTTCACTCCAACAAATAACTCTGTGACAGGCACCTTCTCAAAACTTCTGTTTTATTCGGATAGTAAACTGGCACATCTGGGAAATCCTGAATCTGAAAGTTGCGGGTTTCCTTACAATAAGTAAAAACTACAAATCCACCCCCTGCACCCATCATCGCATCACATGCCCCAATCACCATCCATCCCAACTTGAGATGTCCTCTCACCCAGGTGCAGAAATAACATGACCTTGACTTAGAAAAAGAATGCTATTATGTCTAACCACATACACTCCAAGAAATTCCCCCCTCCAATTTCCCCAGGCTCAAGAATATGGCAGTGTGGAATTGTCTAGTGTCAATATGGCTTCCAAAGTGACACTCATGCCACAGGTGGCATGCAGAGCCCTCTCTGAGGGCACGCACACCGTTGCCCCAGCTCAGCTCCACTGCGCATGTGCGCACACCTCCCACCAGCCAGCTGGTCTTCAGACCTCTGCCATGCATGTGCAGGGAGTGAGGTGTATGTGGGGGGGCAGGGCGCATGTGCAGGAGAGCAGGGCACATGCACGGGGCGTATGCGCATTGCATTTTGGGTATGTGCACATGCACTTTTGGTACTCAGTGCCAAAAAGGTTCGTCATCTCTGTCCTAGACTGACCCAGCCCTCAATGAGGATCCCATGGTTTGAGACCGATCTCCCTGCTCAAAATCCTTTAGGCAGAAAAAAGAGACCATTGACAGAAATTGTGTTTCTCCTTTGCGTCATTGTCTTTAATGCAAAACTGTAATGAAGTTGGCATTCATTGAGTTCCTCTCATCCAGAATGCCCACCTTCTTCCATGCAAGCTCTCACCTCCATCACACGCACCCTAATCCACCTCCCGTAATTAAAAACATTAATGTTCCAGTTGACATCTGGGTGTGAAAGATTATACTTCCCCCAAATAATGGGGGTGGAAACTTTCAATGAATATATAGAAGCTCATTAGGGACTTTTTGGAATTAAGTGAAGACAGAGCCGGTTTTTCCATCTCTAGACGGGGAGATGGAGATGGAGATGGGGGGCAAAGTTCCATTGCTTGAATCCTTCCACACAATGTTAGCTTCACATCCTCAAGATACTAATTTGAAATTAATCAGTGTAATGGTCTGTTCTTTCTCTCGTTCCACCGCTTGAAAATGAATGGTTGCTGACAGCAAAGACTTCGTAATTATTTGTTTTTAAAAGGCTTATTGAGAATTGGAGAAGAACAAAGAATTTTTTGATGAGGCAATAAAATCAGTTGGGCTACACAGTCACTCCAATTCTCCTGCTGACCCAGGACAATTTGCACTGAAGGATACTGCCCCATTAAAATGCAAAATTAAGCCCCTTCTTGGCTGGGTAGAATCATAATTTCAGAATTCAATATAGACTTTATCGCATGTTTGCACAAATGGATGTGCATACCAGATGCTGGCGCCTTGCTTCCATTTCATGGCCATTATGTTTGAATTGGTGTTGGCACCACTGTGACAATTATGGAATGAGAGTTTTCGGGTGTTCGGTTTGTGTGGAAATGTATATTTTGGTCCTTAAGGTGAAATTGCAGCCTTTTCTGATTTAAATATACACAGTGTTGAATTTGTAGGTCAAGGATGCTGAGTAGGCAAGTCTTTGGATGTTGGTCAGTGGAAGCTCTCAGACATCCCCATTATTAGCCAGGTTGGTTAGGAAGTGTCATGGATTCCCACTTATGGCCAGGGTTAACATCATACACCAACTTATTCAGAGACTTTGGGTAGGCTGCCAGAGATTACCATATCTTCTTATGGATTCATGGCACATCATCTAATTCAATACAACTTCTTCCATATCTACTCAAAATGGATGGCAGGAGAGCATAAGAAACATCTATTCATGCAATTAGAATATACTGATTGGTTTCTCTAATGATTCCTTAACATGCTGCATAGCTAGACTTGATGGAAACCTCAGATTTTATGTAGATTCTATACATTTCCAAATTACAGAAAGTGCTAGAAGACCGGGTCAACTTATTCTTCAAAGCACCCAAAGGCAGGACAAGAAACAACAGATAGAAACTTAACAAGGAGAGAAGCAATGTAGAACTAAGGAGAAATTTCACGACAATGAGAACAATTAATCAATGGGAAAACTTGCCTTCAGAAGTTGTGGTGCTCCACCACTGGAGGCTTTTAAGAAGAGATTGGGGAGCTATTTGTCTGAAATGGTATATAGGTCTCCTGCATCGGCAAGGAGTTCCAACTCTGTTATCCTGTTACCTTTCTGTTATGTGTTAGAAGTCTATAGGAACCATTTCTTCAAAGAGCCTGGCCCATCTCTCTTTCAAGGGAAGTCCATTGCTGAAATACACCTTGGGAAAGCTAGCAGGGCACTGCAGCTCCATTGCTTTTATCATCCTTCAGAGGGGTGAATTATGCTACAAGATTTGTGGCTGGGGAGATGGTTGTTAGGATACAGCCAGCCCATGAATCTTAATTGCACTTCCTTGTCCTAATGAGGCAAACAGAGAGAAGGCTGAGCCAAGTTTATTCAGCTCTCACCAAGACGTGACTTTCCTAGAAATCTGAGCAGATACGAACCAGGCAGGTCCACCTCTTTCAGCCTGGGCAGGAATGAGAAGAAAGTTCTCAAGGTATGAGAATAATTTTGAAGATGAATTTGGAATTACAGGTGGGAGGCAGATATTCACAATCACATGACATTGGGCAACAATCCTAAGTATGAGGAACAACCATTAATCACTTTTTAAAGTGCTGTTATAACTTTGTACCATTGCTAAATGAATGGCTGTGAATTGAGTACTTTTTGCAGAATAACTTTCAGAAGAGCATAATTATTTGTACCTCAGGGAATGTATTGATAGTCTTCAGTTGCAAGAAAGAAAGGAAAACTGCTGTTTCATCCTTCCCTCAACACAGAACCTCCTGAAATCTGGACTACAACTCCTGGAATTCCCAGTCAGGGTGGATATTCAGAGTCCTGGAATGGCAGAGTTACAGTTTTAAGTTGAAATGAGAGAATCTCTTGGAGGCCTTCGACTTTTGAAGGATTTGGACAAGGATTTTAAACTGGACTCCCTTCTGAAATCTTGATGATTCGTGTGGCTTTGAAAATGTGGCAACTTCTCTTCACAAACTTTTACTGCTGTTCAGTAGATTAAAAAACAACAAGCCATCACTCTTCCTTTGACTCTAATGATAGTCCAAAACACAATATTTTGTGAGGGAAATGTTGCATCAGATGAAAGACCTCATACTGGCTGGGAATTCTGGGAGTTGAAGTCCACATGTCTTCAAGTCACCAAGGTTGAGAGACCCTGCTCTGGTGAGATGTCCTTCTAGTTGGTTTCTGGTCAATGGATAAGGACTTGTGCTTGGCAGAGATGGGGGCTGCTCTCCTGTCCTTTAATTCATACAAATTCTTGGATGAGGTCTGAAAAAGGAGAAGTAGGATATTCCTTCAGTGGTTTGGATGATCCCTGGATGTTCACGTCTGGCCCATTTTGGCTACTGAATCCAAAGTAGCCAAATGCTGAGTCTCCTTAGGTCATCCATCCTTTCTGACCGAGGAAGATTTGTTCTGTAGCAGTGCTGGGATTCAAAAAATTTTACTACTGGTTCTGTGGGTGTGGTATGGTGGGCATGGCAAGGGAAGGATATACTGCAAAATCCCCCTTCCCTCCCCACCCCACTAACCTGCTTTCCAGCTCTGTTCTCCTGTGCAGGGCAACCAAAGGAGACCCAGCCAATCAGCTGGGACTCGATGGGAGGCAGAGAAGAGATGGGGCTGGTGGGGCCAGTCAGAGGTGGTCTTGGCCGGTTCTCCGAACTACTCAAAATTTCCACTACTGGTTCTCCAGAACCTGTCAGAACCGGCTGAATCCCACCTCTGTTCTGTAGGCATCTAGAGTTTGACGACTTCAAGATCTCCACTCAGTCTGAAAATTGCCCACTAAGCCTATTTCTCTTCTACTTTTCTTGTACTGTTTGGACCGTGGTGGGTTGGGCTCTGGAGAATTCTTTCTGATGACACTCAGAAGGTTTTTCATCCCCGAACAATACAGACAAAGCCAGAAGGGCCTTGAGTGAACCAACACTTACATATACAACATTTCCCCAATCATTTCCTGTAACCTTTCAGTGCTTTGCTTCAAGGAAGTGAACTTGTATTATGGAACAAGACTTCCTTGGTTGCAAATGATTGCAATTATCCAGCAATGAACTACTGGAGCTGGCTAAATATTGTGGCATTCGTTAAACTGAGTTACGTAAAGTGTTCCTAAGCATTGAGTCTTTCTCAGAGGCTAGCAGTAATAATCTTTCTTACATTTTACTGGGGGTGGCTGTGCTACTCAGCTTCTTTGGGGTGGGGGTACTGGGTATTGCACCCTAGACCAGAGAAAAAGAGCAGTTTTAAGCAGTGGTGGGATTTAATTTTTTTTACTACCGGTTCTGTGGCCGTGTCTTAGCTTGGTGGGTGTGGCTTGGTGGGCATGGCAGGGGAAGGATACTGCAAAATCCCCCTTCCCTCCCTACCCCACTAATCTGCTTTCCAGCTCCATTCTCCTGTGCAAGGCAACAAAAGAAGACCCAGCTGATCAGCTGGGACTCGATGGGAGGCAGAGAATAGATGGAGGCAGGGCCAGTCAAAGGTGGTATTGGCCGGTCCTCCAAACTACTCAAAATTTCTGCTACCGGTTCTCCAGAACTGGTCAGAACCTGCTGAAGACCACCTGTGGTTTTAAGGAAAAGGAGCTGGATAACTTTCGCAGAGCTAGCTGGTCCAAAGAAGGCACCCCAAAATTGTTGGGAATGTCAAGGTTTTTTTCCTCCTATTTCAAGCGACAGTAACATCTCCTTGTTTGATTGATTGACTGATTGCAAAGCTGCCTGTCAGAAGACTTGAGGGGACAAGCAAGGCACCACCACACCATAACAATAAAAGAAGAACCAAATAGCAAACAACCATCAGGGGATTATAAAAATGAAAAACAGTCATAATGTTCTCTTTTTGCCTGATTAGAGAGAGGCACCTTTAAGTTCTCTTTGATGTGAGAAATGAATCTTCTTGGATCAGCGCACCCAGCATTGTTAAATGATGTTGCTTCAAGGGCAATTAGATTGGATTTCTCAACTGATAAGGCTTTCTGGATTAAATCAGAATGTTGATTCAAACAATCCAACAGAAGGCCTCCTCATTCATTCTAGAGGCTTCTGTGCATGCCCAGAAATGCCTTTTTTCTTGTAGATTCAGAGATTCAAATGGAAGGACTTGACTCAAACACCCAAATCCTGATTCATATACATTGTGCCCAAACCCATTCTCTTGGGAAGCTCACTGGCCCAACAGAGGCACATCTCCCCGCCACACCATGAGTTGTGTCCAACTGAACCCTTTCTTTGAGCATGGAAGGGCATCTAAACCTCTTAGTTCAACTGAGTAAAAGCCAGAGCCTTCCTTTCTAGAGAACCAAACCTTTATATTTTGTTGGCCATGACTGTAGATATTCCTCAGGCAGGGTCCTTCTCCATCATAGGTCTATGTAGACAGGATACGTACCAGGGATACCCAGCCAGCCACTCAGCCCCAAATTTAAATGTAGCACCTTTCTAAAAGTTGTCCCTGAACAGCCACATTTCTGATTTCTGCTTCTCAGCCAATTTTTTTTCCTGTGGTGGGAAGAAGAAACAGTCATACTTTGCAGAGAAAACCTATTAATCATTTTAATGAAACCCCCCCCAATCCCCCCTAGTTAGCCACTGATCTACTCCCCGTCTCAAAAAAGGCAAAGCCCACCTTTGCTGTTGGTATGCAAACAGCAGAGTTACTCCTATTTCAATCAGGAAGTTCTGAGAAGTAGGTGGAGACCGGGGGTGGGTGGGGGTGGAGCTACCCCATCAGCCTCTCCTCCCCAGTCCTGGTTCTCTTCCTTGGTGGCAGATTTGCTACTTAGAAGGAGAGGCAGGAGGGACTGCAGGTGTTTTATGGCTGCTGCACCACCAGGGCTTTAATCCAAGATGCGGCCACCATCTTGGCTTTTTCAAATGCATATAGGAACACAGACACAGATGTACACACAGCTATTGTGTTGCTACTTAAAGAGAGGGAGGGAGTGTTGAAAGAAAAAAAATCCAGGTCCAGTTCTAAGCCGGGAATAAAATGGAGGCTGATTGGAAAGAAATGTTGGTTTATTGATGAAGCAGAACGACCAACAGCATGTGATTCTGGGACAGCTGACAAAATGGAGTTGAGAATAGAGTGGGTTTTATACCTTTTGGATCCCTAAGGGGTCATGCAGGGGTCATGGCTGGCTCTATAGGCAAAAGGGGAAATGCAAACCCTGGGTGTTTGTCTGAGTTAATCTTGTCAATCTTTGGCTGGTTGCTTATCTGGAGTATCTGTCTGACCCAGTCTTTCTGAATGGATTACCAAATCTGCATTTCTCAGAGCTGGCTGCCTCAGTATCTTCTTGGGGCAGGGAGACTGGTGCTGGTTTCTGCCTCCCTTAAGATTTCCCCCCCATTTCTCCTATAGGGGAAATATTCTATCCTGCCTTTTTAATATTCCCCAAAATATTTCATTCTCTAGGAGGGTGGGAGGGTGCTGACTTTCTACAAGAGGGAGAGGCAGGAGGGTCTGCAGGGGGTGTCAAAAAACATCAAAATATTTCTATGTCTTTTGCAGTGCAGAGGGTTGAATCACATGGTTGTGGCCCTAATCTTGACTTTCTGGCTCTCCATAAGTGGTCAGGACCTGTTGAATACCATCCCTGACAAAGGGTCCCATGGAAATCTCTAGGAAGGGAGAATCTGACTCCGCCCTTGAAGCACCCACTTTTCCAACATGGTCTACACAAATATTCCCTTTTCCCAAGAAGCCTCCCCACATCCACCCTCTGTCTCCTGGAGGCATGAAAAAGCCCAGCAGCTTTTGCAAACTCGGACAGACTTGTCATGTGAGAAAGGCGAGAACCCAGCTGGTATTTAATGGCAATCTTGCCTTATTTAAGCACCCAGAGTGTCTAAATGTCAGTGCCGACCCTGGCCTACCTTTGGTCCGATCAAATAAAAAGGGGCTTTGAGTCCAACGGCTTAAGTTAAGTAGCTGCATCTCATAACCTTTTCTCTACCACTAATTCCCCTCTGATTTGGTGTGGTGGGGGAAAGGCAAAGAAAGCGGGGGCAGCAAACAAAGTCAGGATGCAGCCTCTGAATTCTACCCACTCCCCAATTCCTGCATTGGCCTATAGCCTTCTCTAAAGGAATTTTTTTGAGGTTGCGATTACCATATCAGCATATGCATCCTGTTTCAAGTAGAAGTGGACTGTGTTTGTTTCCCTGAAAATACAACCTACCCTGAAAGTAAGTCCTAGCTTGATTTTTACATGTGTGCCCAATATAAGCCCTACCCCTCCCAAATAAGCCCTAATTAAGATCCCACCCACTCCAGAGTGCACGGGTTAAAAATTAAGCTAGGGTGTGGATGGGGGGGTAGTGGAGCTGCCCTACTGCTTATCTTTGGACAGTTGTAGCCAGGCCTCACACACCCCAACACCTGCCTTGCCGGCCCATTTCTTCTGCTGCCAGCAAGGCTGGCAAGACTTTCCTGAAGGCCTCTGTAGCTGAGAACAAAGCTCTGGATCGATCCAGAGTGCCGTTATTGGCTGCAGAGGCCTTCAGGAAAGCCTTGCTGGATGCAGAAGAAGAAGAAGAAGAAGTTCCTGAAGGCCTCTGACAGCAAGAAGAAAGCCGGGGGGGGCAATGTATGCAAGTGAAGTTAGTCAGTGGATGACATCCCCCGAAAATAAGACCTGGTGTCTTTTTTCGGTGGCAAAACATATATATATAGACTGGGTCTTATTTTTGGGGAAACACGGTAGAAGCCATTTCATATAGATGGAAGATGATGTGACATCATCATTCCTTTCATTTCCACAACGATATCTCGACACAGAAGGTGTCATTTGAGCCTTTGAGGTTATCCCTTTGGTCTTGCTGGACAACAAGTTGTTTTGTGATGAGATAATAGGTTGTAGGAGGGGGGAAAAGAGAGAGAATTTTGGACGTTGTATTTTAAGCCCAAGAGTGAATTTGCAGAGGAGGCCTCCAATCTCGGCCGACTCTTCCACGCACAAGCTGGGAGGAAGAAGGCATCTCTTGAGATCTGCTTGAGCAGAAAACTGATTTCCAGTGTTGCAGAACTGTCTTTCTTGAAAATCCATCTCCTCACCCTCATCTTGCCCCGAGAGGCTCCGCTAGTAATGGATTTGGATGTATCTTGGTGCCAGAAAGCAAAGAAAACCTGCTGTTTAGCTAATCAGGCTAAAGGAACTGCTGTAAGAGGCAACTCCTCTTTCTCTTCCCTCTCAGCTTCCTCTGTGTTGCATCTGAGAGAAATCCGTGTTGGAGGGGAGAAGCCCCTGAAATGCATCACTTAGGTCCAGCCTTCTCTTCCAGTCACTTCCCCTCTCAGAGGGATTCAGACAAACAGGATTAGGCTCCAAGAAAAGTGACAATGAAGAGGATCAGGAGACGGACGAAAGACTCCCTGGAGGAAGAGTAAGCTTTGGGAAAAGGGGACGGTTGCGCTTTTCAGTGATCTGAAAGTAGAAACCAAGTTCTATTTTCCAGGTGTCTCAAGTGCCCCAAATAATGGTTATAGGAAAGCAGCAGGTTCCCTTGCTGGCTGGGGAATTCTGGGAGTTGAAGTCCATGTGTCTTAAAATGGCCTCCTCACGTTTCCCCCTCCCCATCCACAGCAATCCAGCTTTTGGCCACTGCCCAGTGAAAATCAGTAGTCAAAGCTGGGGGTGGAGAACAGCATCAACCAGCTGTAGCAATGAGATGGCCTGTGGGTGTTTGGCCAGTTTGGAGGAGCTGGAAAGGAAAGCACACACACACACACACACACACACACACACACACACACGGTGCATTTCTTGCTTTTCCTGTACTGGGATGAAGCTTTCGTATCCAAAAACACAGGTATGAAGCCACATTTGCGGTCTGGGATAAGAGGGGTGAAGAATATCAACCATGAAACTCTCTGAGCTTCAGGGTCTGCCCAGCACATGGGAGATGGGTGGAGTTGAATCAGTTGATGGCAGAGTAACAGGGAAGAGGAAGAAGATGGTAGAGGAATCAGTTTAGGAGTTTGGACTGCTCATCTTTGCTTAACCCAGACTATCCTTGATGGAGAGTTACTTTTATTCTTCCTCACTCAAGTGGCAATAAGTCCCATGTCAAAGACAGAGGTTCTGTCGTTGGTCTCTAGGATTATGGAACTTTTCAGCACAGTTCCTCTAATATTGGCCCCTTTGCAGCTTGGCTGAGTTTGTGCTCCAACCGTAAATTGATCCCAAGGCAAGAACTGGAAATGAGAACCAATGTTGAAAGTGCCAACAAAATGACAAAGTTCAAACTCAGCCTTTCAGTACAGGGTAGCCTCACCTGCTTCCCACCTGCCTGCTCTTTCTCCATTGGTCAATTTCTACCCATCTTTCTCCCAATTTTCCAGTCTCCTTGGCAACCATTGCTGGGGGTTGGAGGAGGAAATGAAGATGATTTGAACCTTTCTTTTCCATGTCCATCGTCCTGGTGGATTTTCCTGCAGTAGCCTCCAGATTTTTGGAACTTGTTCAAGACACCCCGAAACCCACCAGGTTACAGAGTCCCAAAAATATCCCAGCAGAGATTTTATTTATTTTATTTTGTTTGTTTGTCAAACATGTACAAGATAATAAGTATAGGTATGAACATAAACAAGAACAAAGGGAGTAAATACAGATAAATGGGGACAGTAGGACAGGGACAGTAGGCACGGTGGTGCGCTTATGCATGCCCCATTTGAGAACCTCTTAGGAATTGGGTGAGGTCCACAGTAGACAGTTTGAGGTTGAAGCTGTGAGGGGTTGAGGCTGTAATAACAGAGTCTGCACAGCATTCCAGGCGTTGAACACTCTGTTGCTGAAGTTGTATTTTCTGCAATCGAGTTTGGAGTGATTTTACCTTGAGTTTGTATCAGTTGTTTGCCCATGTATTATTGTGATTGAGGCTGATGTATTATTGTGATTGAAGAAGTCATTGACAGGCAAGACGCTGTAGCAGACAATTTTGTGTACTATGCTTAGATCGGACCGCAGGCGACGCCGTTCCAGATTGTCCAAGCTATTGCCCAGATAAACAATTTGGCTTTCCATTCTGGGTTTCTTTCTTTCAGTTTATTACTTTCTGTTGCATGCTACTGTTCCTCAGTTCTGCTTTACTTCTTGGATTTTCCAAAAGTAATTTCAGGTCAGGGTTATAAACAGTAGCATTTTGTACGTGCGTTGGGTGTTGGAAACATGTGTTGATAAAACACCAGGGCGGGGAAGAAAATGCTGCTTTGATTTTATCATAGATAAGATCCCCTCACTAATGTGTGTGTGTGTGCTCTGACTGATCACTATTGGATTAGTCGTGCAAGTGACTAAGAGTTGATCGAATCATCCAGAAAATCACAGGAATGTTGCATTTTCCTGCAGTGTTCATGATTCGTGCATTTATCGGGAGAAAAGACGTCAGCGGACTGATGGAACTAAACGTGACACCCAACTCGATGCGCTCAAGCCACCTGGCCCCAATTCTGAAATGAAAAAGAAAAGCAAGCAGGTTTCAAATGTTCAATTCCCATTTTGGAAAGGAAGCTGACTAATTTAGACTTGCACCAAGAGCATTTTGGAAGAAATCAGAATGCAGAATAGCATGTCTCCTCTAACTGTTGATTCTGACCTCTGGAACGAAAACCGTCCTATTTTTCTTTGCTGCACAGAAGTATCCTCAACATTTTGGAAAATAATTCCCCTTTGGGATCTGCAGGGAGGAGGGAGACAGAATCTCCCCCACCCCTCAAGTCAGCAGTGTCTTAAGCCGCAAGGTGCAAGCAATGTCTTAAGCCGCAAGCCACTTTCAGCACCAGCGATATAAATAGGAGGAATATTTCCCCTCTCTCTGTGTTGCACTGAAGCATACTTCTAGCTGTCCTTCCCTTCAATGAGAATTGCTTTTAACTGTGGTTTAAATTTGCCCAGGTGGGTTGACACTGTGGGTTTGTCCACTCTGGGAATCAAAAGATTCCCCTGGTGGGCTTCTGCACCACTCCTGTAGGTACCAGACCCCAACATTTAACACCAGGGCATGCCGACAAGGCACCTGTTCAGAAAAGGTGTACCAATGTTCACATGTCTGGCAAGAACCAGTAAGTCTTGGTGTTTGGGGGGATTAACTTACACCCCACTCTGCAGCCCTACATCCATGGATACATTGTTGGTTGGCATTTGACAAATTGGCCCTTGACTCCTACTAAAATAGACCTAACCAAGTTGGCCCTCTGTCTAAAGCAGTGTCTCTCAACCTTAGCCATCTGAAGATGTGTGAACCTCCACTCCCAGAATTCAACATGGTTGGCTGGGGAATTCTGGGAGCTGAAGTCCACCCATTGTCAAGTGGCCAAGGCTGAGAAATGCTGATGTAAAGATAATCGAACCATGGTGGATCCATCTCCAGGTGCCCAGAGCTCTTCTCAGAGTTCAACTCCAGCAACTCCAGAAAGGCCAGCTTTGGAACGGAGGCCCATGGGGCTGTGCGCCCCCCCCCCCCATGGCATTATGCTTTCACAACCTCCAGGTGTGGAGTCAGGGAGGGGATGCGGTATGGGTGCAGCACCTCTGGATCTCTCTGCTCCAAAGGTAAAGCCAATGCAGCATCTTCTCTTGGCGTTCAGTCCCCCTGTCCCGCCCTCGGTGCACTGAATCATCCGAGCTAACATTTAATTAATTTGTGACACTTTGACAGATGGCAAGGAGATTAGGAACTCTGTCACTGGAAATACAATTGAGCAAAGCTTTTTGGAAGTTATCAGCGGTTAACATTTATGTGCCACGTCGTTTCTAAAAGGGTGCTGTATTTGTTGGTTCCCTGACAGAGCTACCCAAAAGCCCTTCAGAGACCCTTCCTTACTAACTGCAGGATTTGATATTGGCAAATGTTTTGCTGTCTTTATGCATCTTTATGTATGCATGCACACTCACACATGTGCTATGTATGTGTGCTTCATTTTTATTTGTATTTGCTGAAACTTGATGTATTTCAGTTCCTAAGTGCAGATAAATAAATACCTTGATCATGGTGACCAGAACTGGATGAAGTCTTCTGTGTGTGGCCTCATTAATGCAGTATATGCTGACTCTGTAAACTACTTAGAGAGGGCTGTGAAGCACAATGAAGCAGTATATAAATCTAAGTGCTATTGCTACTATACAGATGTCATTAGCTATCTCTGCTTGGCCAAACCAAAACCATTGCTGTCAAAACTCCTTTTTCCAAACAATAACTTTGCCAGCCACCAGCCAGGGCACGAACTCAAAATCATCTTTTGGATCTTCAACCACGGATGGTCTTAATTTCCAAGACTACCAACTTCTTGTTAGAAGGCGGGAAGTCCCAATTACAGGCATATGTTCCCTTCAAAAGCCTGCCTCAAAGTAATTCTTTTCATCCCCTTTGATTCTTAACCCGAGCAGGAAAAGATCAACCACAGCTCTATCTGGCTCTTGCAGGATAAATACATTCTACTTGTTCCCATTTTGCTGAAGTTGGAGGAAAATGCTAAACAGTACGCCATGTTCTAAATTATTCAGAATTCTTTCCCCAAGACTTTTGGTAATACTTTCCTCCAATTCTTTGCTTATTCTGTCATGTTATTTTTTACTATTTGATTTATTCACAACATTTCTGTCCTGTTCCATTCCCAATGGTTTAGAATAGCATATGCTGGGGGGAAAAGAGAGCAGAAGATTAAAAATAATAACACTAGCAGGATGCTTTAGAATAACATTGATCCTAAGAACTTCTGCTGGAGGGTCTTTTTTTTTTTAATGAGATAAGATCATATCTGGAATCTTGCAATCAAAGCCACACACCCTTTTACATGTGCTACCCATGTAAAAAATGTGTGGCTTTAGTAGCGTGATCCTAGTCACTGCTTTGAACTTTTTAATCCTTTGCTGACCAACTTGTTGGGTTATTAGCAATTGCAATAGCACTTAGACTTATATACTGCTTTACAGTGCTTTCCCTCTCTAAGCAGTTTACAGAGTCAGCCTATTGCCTCCAACAATCTGGGTCCTCAATTTACCCACCTGGGAAGGATGGAAGGCTGAGTCAACCTGGAGCCTGGTGAGATTCGAACTGCCAAATTGCTGGCAGCTGGCAGTCAGCAGAAGTAACCTGCAGTACTGCACTCTAACCACTGCGCCACTGCGGCTCTTAACAATACATACAGACCATCTGGTGGTTTGGGAGGGGCAACAGGTGTCCCTCAACTCCTACCAGTTTGCATTTCTACTACCAATGGAGTAGCCATTGCTCTCTCCTTGTCCTGTTGTTATCCTCAAGTGAGGACATGTCAGAATTGCTCACAAAGTCGACTTTTGGTTTAAAACAAATGACCACCATGGCAGTTTCTGTCACTGAGATGAAGTATTACAAGTATTGGAAATTGGCCCATATTTTTATAGTTGCTACTCAACACTGAAACAATTGTTTTTCTCCCTGTTGGATGAAGGAGCCTTTCTTTATTGGCTGGTTGGCAGGACAGAGATCCTAAACAGCTTTTGCCTGTCAAATGTTTGTGATCTGTGCATCAAAACTCTGATTGATGAATTAGTCCTCCCACTGGGACTGGAGGTGTTGTACATTCCCACAAATGAAGCTCAACTCATGGTGGCTCCATGCACCAATCAGACCATCCATATCAGTGGTGGGATTCAAAAAATTTTACTACCGGTTCTGTGGGCGTGGCTTGGTGGGCATTGTGTGGCTTGGTGGGTGTGGGTTGGTGGGTGTGGCAGGGGAAGGATACTGTAAAACAAGGGTCTTCAAACTTGTGGACTTCAACTCCCAGAATTCCTGAGCTAACAAGACTGGAGGAGGAATTCTGGGAGTTGAAGTCCACAAGTCTTCAAGCTGTTTGAAGACCTGCAAAATCCCCATTCCCTCCTCACCCCACTAATCTGCTTTCCAGCTCCGTTCTCCTGTGCAGGGCAACCAAAGAAGATCCAGCCAATCAGCTGGGACTCGGGAGGCAGCGAAGAGATGAGGTTGGTGGGGCCAGTCAGAGGCGGTATTGGCCAGTTCTTTGAACTACTCAAAAGTTCCACAACCGGTTCTCCAGAATTGGTCAGAACTGGCTGAATACCACCTCTGATCCATATAGCTTTCACAACAGCTGTAGAGAGCAGCAGTTAAAGTTTGAAGGGACTTGAGAGAAGGTTAACTTACCAACGAAAGAGAATATTTGTAGCTCAGTGTTGAACTATGGGATCCTTGATGCTCTCTAAACTTGGTTGTTTGTTTGTAGACATTTCATTATCCAACTAAGTAACATCATCAGTGCTAGGTGTTAAGCTGTGGGCCTCCAGTTTTAGTGGCTTCCCACAGGCAGCTCAGTTCTTTAGGAGGACAGATTACGGATCATAAACTTCATGAAAACTGTCCTCCTCCTGTCAAATTCACCCCTCCCAATGTTAAGATGTTCTAGACTTCTTTTTATGTCTTCCATCTTATGACAACCTTCTCCATTCCCGACATCTTGTCAGCATACCTCTTTTTAAAGTACCCCTTTGTTTTTTATTCTCTTTGCATTGCAAAATACTGCTTTATTATTGTAAATTGCTTAGGTGTTGTTGGTGAGGAGAAGTGCTTTGCAAACGCTTCCATCAATTTAATGAGGAAATAATAACCATTTTATCTCCCACAGTTTAGACGTTTGATCCGCCATTTCTTGCTAACAGAATCATTCCTTTAAAGAGCAAAGCTCCTTGTACATTTGTAGGAGCTCTGGGGTGAAGTGCTTAGTGTAACTTCAAGAAACACAAACATTACATCCAACTGTTATCTGGCTATCTGATCCTTTGTTTCACGCCCTGCCCGACGCTTCATATGCCAGCTCCCTTGACAGCTGAACTTGGAGCAGAGATGCAATTAGATTGCAAAGGAGATGTGAACAGCAGCACAATTTATTAATTCAAGAGAAAGTTGAGAGTCGTCTCGGTAAGAGGAAGGTTTCAAAGGAAGGTTGGTCATGCAGCGATCCGTCTATTATTTATGCAATATTTTGAAAGACCAGCTGAAGAAGGGAATGTGGCCATTCTGGAAGATATCTTGGATGATGTCTTGGATGAGGGACGGGACACCAAGACAGGCTTCATCTAGTGGGACCCTGCCCCCCAGGGTCCTGGCATTGGTTCAACCTGGGAAAGGTCCAGCCAATGCTGGGTCCAAGTTGCTTTTCTTCAGGGAAGATCTAATCCCATTTGGAGCAAAATGAACAGAGATGGCTTTTCCAATCTGATCAATCTGCATGGAATTTCTCTTCGCCACAGCAGATATTTTCTACGTATCTGCCCAAAGTCACTCCAGAAGCTTCCATCCAGAGGGAGGGAGGGATACAATGGGGGTCTCCTCATCCAGCACTTTGACCACTGCACCATACTGCCTGTCAAAACTTCTTCTGAGTTTTAACCCAACAACCTTTTTCATAGTATGGGAAGAACTTAATTGCTATGCCTTTACAGCACGATGGGTATTTTTATTCTTTTAATCATTTCTTTCTTCTTTTTACTAGCCCCATACTAGTAAAGTACTGTATGCATTGTTTTTAAAAAACACTGTACCAAACGGAGTTGATTGCTAGTGCTTCTCTGTTCTCAAATTGATGTCTTCCCAAAGACTAACAGATTTGTTATGCCTCCTGATTAACTGGACTGCGGTGTAGAAAAATAAACAGAGTTTGTGATCCTACTCCTTTCTCAAAAGCAGCTCCCCACCCATCAACAGAAGCTGTAGAATTGCAAATAACAAACTGTACTCCTCTCCCCTTCCTGATGTCTTATTATGTGAAGGCGTTGAGTGTCATAGCATCAACCTTTGGAAAACAATTTTGTTTAATGACTAGTGCTTAATTAGTGCTTGAACTCATCAAAAGCTAACTAGAGTTCAAGACAGCATCAAACTTGGGTGGCAACATCTGTTGGCCATTATGTCAACTTCTCAAACTCTCAGGGAGAGGATCTGCTGGCAGACTTTTCTGAACAGAAAGAAAACTTTAAAAAAAAAAGGTTTCAATACTTCTTTCTTTCTGACAAGACATACCAAAAGGATTGGAGCATTTATTCATTAAATGCAAAAGCGTTCCCTAAATTCTGGTTGTGTGCATACAACACTATAAACTTGCAAAGGAGTCGTCCCAAAGGTGCTTTTTCAGGAGGCAACTGGACTCCCTTGTTTTCTTTCTGTGAGAATGTTTCATTTCTCATCCAAGAAGCTTCTTCAGCTCAGACTGGATGGTGGGGAACAGAAAGATTTATATTCCTTACAGGCAGCTGGTCATTTGCATCCTTTTAGAGAGTTGTTGAGGCCACGGAAGTTTATCTGTATCCTCAGGGTCAGCTGAGTAGTGCAAATGGTTTCTATAGTCTGCAATTTTTCCCTCTGGGAATCCATTGCTACTCCCACACCATTCAAAGGGGAGGGTTCATCCTAAATTGTCTAGCTAAAAGTTTTTGCTTTTGCAAAGAAGTATCAAGATTTTACAGATTTTCTAGCTCACACCAACAGGAGTAGGAGTAATAGTAAGTAGTAATAATAGATGTGTGTGTGTGTGTGTGTGTGTCTCCTATGACTTCACTGGTCTAAACACTCAAAGAAAAGTCCTTAGGAACTGAAATTAATGAAAACTTACTCTCAGCTACTCACTAGTGATAAATTAATGCAATGCATTAAAACCATAATTCATAACTTAACAAAGGCTTAGTGGCTGCTTTCACTCAGCTTTGATTAGGTCATGTGAGTGGAGTCTGTCCAGTTGTGTTGATGGTTTAGTTAGTGGCTTGTACGCATCCAGAAAATGGATTCAGTAACTTGCTTCAGGGCTACATGAATGGAACAAATATATAAATACATGTAATAATGATTATTATTACGGGTGATCGCGCAGTCAGCCAGATGTTCAGACTGGATTTGGCATTTTTATCCTCCTCCTGAGACCTTCCCAAGGACCCGAGATAGGTAGACATTTTTATTTGATGGCGTTAGCGATACTATTGCAGCATATCAGCTGTTCCAGGTCAAGCTGCCTTTTGCAATGGACCGAGGGGGATTTTGTCAATGCTGCTGATGTTCAAGTGGTGCTCCAGATGTTTGGGGATTATTATTTTGGTCTGTCGCACAATCAGCAGATGTTCAGACAGGATTTGGCATTTTTTTTAATCCATCTATTAAGTCCTTCCCAAGGATTTGGAATAGGCAGATTTGATGGTGTTATAGATATTGTCGCAGGATGTAAGCAATCCAAGTAGTCATGTACAATAATTACACTCTGGGATCTTTGTGCCCCAAGAAAGGGAGAGGCTGTGTTTGCTCATGAATAGAGACCTGCCCAGTTTTAGCAGATTAACAGAGTTGGAAGGGACCTGGTAGGTCACCTAGTCTAACCCCTTGCCCAAGCAGGAGACCCTACACCATTTCTGACATATGGCAGTCCAATCTCTTCTGGAAAGCCCCCAGTGATGAAGCTCCCACAACTTCTGAAGGCAACTTCTGTTCCATGGGTTCATTGCTCTCACTGTCAGAACGTTTCTCCTTATTTCTAGGTTAAATCTCTCCTTGATCAGTTTCCATCCATTATTCCTTGTCTGGCCTTTGGGGGCTTTGGAAAATAGTTTGACCCCCTTCTCTCTGTGGCAGCTCCTCAAATATTGGAAGACTGCTATCATGTCTCCCCTGGTCCTTCTCTTCCCTAGACTAGTCATGCCCAGTTCCTGCAACGGTTCATTGTATGTTTTAGCCTCCAGTCCCCTAATCATATTTTTTGCTCTTCTCTGCACTTTTTCTAGTGCCTCAACCTCTTTTTTTATAGTGTGGCGACCAAAACTGGATGCAGTACTCTAGGTGTGGTCTTACTAAGGCTTTATAGAGTGGTATTAGTACCTCCCTTGATCTTGACGGCATCCCTCTGTTAATGCAGCTTAGGATTGCATGGGCTTTTAGGCTGCCCTTGCACACTGCTGGCTCATATTTACCCAAACACACCCTGACTTATTCCTTCGTCTCAAGCAGGTGTCCAAACCGAGGGCGCTTCTTCTCCATGGATTTCCCAAATATCTCCTGGTACAACGACAGCTATGAAAACAGGACTCTCAACGGCTCCAGCCTGGAGCAGAAGCCCACCCACTACAACTACTATGCCATGCTGCTCACCCTCCTCATTTTTGTCATCGTCTTCGGCAACGTGCTGGTCTGCATGGCTGTGTCCAAGGAGAAAGCCCTGCAGACCACCACCAACTACCTGATCGTCAGCCTTGCTGTGGCTGACCTGCTGGTGGCTACTCTGGTGATGCCATGGGTGGTTTACATGGAGGTAAGAAGGCCACGATTGCAACTTCTGGAGGCCAGGCAGATGTCCATTGTAGGCATTCCATGAGGGTTTCTTTGGAAGCAGGAAATTCCATAGAGAAAATGTGGGCAAGCAAGAAAAATATAACGGTGATGTAAAATGTCTCTTGAAGGCTGTTGGTTAAATGTCAGGTCTGCACCCACGGAAGTTCTCCTTGGGAGAGAAAGACTAACTCCAGAGGTCAGGTTTCCTTCAAATTGAGCAGAGCCTCTGGTGAATTCAGGCAAACCTTTCTTGACAGGATTACGTGACCTAATTTTTGGGACTTCCCAATCTAGCAAGCAGGCTGGGATTTCCCTGGGACAGTAACCAGTCTTCAGAATGCTAACCTTATTCAGCTTCCAAGCCCAGGCAACGTTTCCTGGGGCCTCCACCAGCTGAGACTAATAAAGCATCCGTACCCCAAGCCCACTCACAACCATTCCACAAAGGATTGTGCACTTTCAACTGTAGTTGTTCCTTGTCAGGAAAATGCATGCTGGGATGGCTTGGTTGCATTCATGAAGCATAGTGAACATGGATGTGGTTACGTGATTAGGAATGCATCTGTTGGAGACATGCAGGGAGCGAAAACGACAGGTTCATTGCCATAAGCAATTAACATTCTGCTTTTCTGCTTTTCAAAAGACCGGGTTTGCAAGCCATATTTGCAAATCAGTTTTTATGAGAGCCTGAAGCTCTAAACAAGAATGGGATGGCTTCTCCCTTCTTCTTCTTCTTCTTCTTCTTCTTCTTCTTCTTCTTCTTCTTCTTCTTCTTCTTCTTCTTCTTCTTCTTCTTCTTCTTCTTCTTCTTCTTCTTCTTCTTCTTCTTCTTTTTGATGCCTTATCTCCATGGCATGGCTGGTGAGGGGGAGATGGGCTCCCAGAGATGGCAATGCTGATCAAAGTCAAAGGCACCCCATGAACCAAAATGGCCCATTTTCTGGGGACATGGGCAGAAGGCAGGCCAGTGGGAGGGCGCTTTTGGCAGGGGGGGATGAGGAGGTCCTGGTCCCTCATCACATTCATTTCCAGTGACCGTTAGAGTTGCAGGGCAGAAACTCTTTTGTCCAGCCAGTGCTGGTAAAATATTTGCCTGAGGCTGCTGGCAGGATTGCAGCCGAAGTCAGGAATAAAAGATTCAGCAAAAGGGAATGAGACCCCCACTTTTGCACGGACACGGGCATGCACCCCCACCCACGGTTGATCCACACTCACCCTCTTTGAACTTTAGCCTGATGGTGCTCCTTCGTTCCTTTCTCTTCTCTTTCCAGGTGGTCGGTGAGTGGCGCTTCAGCCGCATCCACTGTGACATTTTTGTCACCCTGGATGTGATGATGTGCACAGCCAGCATTCTCAATCTGTGTGCCATCAGCATTGACAGGTGAGACATGCCCTCTGGGTCTGCCAGGCCAGGCCTCCAGCTTCTCCCACTCCTTTTTTTCCCTCTCCTCATCCTTGCCATGTGCTTGCTTTCAAGAGGTGGGATGTGCTCCCCATGTCCCCTCTGTTGTCATGTCCTTTCCCACAGGTACACTGCGGTGGCCATGCCCATGCTGTACAACACCCGCTACAGCTCCAAGCGCAGAGTCACTGGGATGATTGCTGTGGTGTGGATCCTTTCCTTTGCCATCTCCTGCCCTCTGATGTTTGGGCTGAACAACACAGGTATGCAAGAGGGCAGGATACTCTCTCGGGGTTGAATTCAAGTTCCCCATAGGGGGTTCCGGTCTCTGTCCTGAATATTGCATGCTTTTCTCACTGAACCGAGAGAAGAAATGCTGTAGAAGAGAATGTGCAGAGAGGAAATCCCCAGAGCCAGGAAAAAATCAAGACTCATTTGGAAGGTGTTCAGTAGTTCTTCTGAGTCCTTTGGTCACACCGGGCTGCAACTGGCAAACTCCCGGGTGTCCCCCGCCAGGCGCCTTTTACCACCACTCGCTCTAATCCTCTCAAGTTGAAAACGCAGCTTGATCCAGTCGAAGATATTCTTATTCTAGGTTTACGTTTAGTTGAGATCAGTGTAAATGATGCAGTGGGGGTGGGGAAGGGGCACTTTCCCTTGTCCAGCCATGAAAGTGTTGGGAAACTGCCAGCCTGGCTGGAAGGAGGAGTCAAACGAGGATCTAGTTTGGAATCCTTATGTAGCTGCAAGTGGCATAGGCTTGATCTTCCCCCAGATGTATGAAGCCTTATCTGGATGTTCCCAGCGGAGAGCAAGCAGTCTGGTGGGGTTCTTGTAATATAGGTGGTAGACAATAAAGTTGCTGATTTTAGTTTTGTTGTGGCCCTGGTGGCTTGCATCTGACAGCAGGTGATGGGCTCAAAACTTGGGAGTATTTTGCCACCCCTTACAAAGCCTTATTTGTGAGTAGGGGAAGCTTTCACCCCCTCCCCCAATTCACCGTTGCTCTTTATTTAAACCTGAGTAAAAGCCGTAGCTGTTCCACAGTTCTTTCCCTCAAATGGAAACATCTCATCCATTCCTCAGAACAAAGGGTGAAGATGGGATTCCATCTCCAAAGGAACCTCTGTTGCCCTACTTGCACCCACAGCTCACTGGACACCCAGGCTGACTGTAGCTCCTAATGGCTGGGGCAACATTCCTGCCCTCTCTTGTGTCTTCCAGAGAAGAATGAGTGTATCATTGCCAATCCTGCCTTTGTTGTGTATTCTTCTATCGTCTCCTTCTACGTTCCTTTCATTGTCACCCTGCTGGTGTACGTGCAGATCTATATAGTGTTGCGGAAACGCAGAAAACGGGTCAACACCAAACGCATCGCCAGCCACGTGGGCCCGGATGCCGACACGCAGGCTCCGTTGAAGGTAACCCCAGCTGTCTCTTCCCAATTCCCATCTTCTCGGCCCCACTCCTCGAATTGCAGTTTCCACCCTCAGGTTTCCTCACTCTTCGGTCTCCTCCCCAATCAACGGTGTTTCATGCAAGGAGATGTTTCTCTAGGGCACAGAACAGGCAGCAGCCATGCATGGAAATGTTGGCTTCAGAATTAAATAGGGTACTTTGCCAGACTGATTAATTGTCTTATCTCTAGCATTGTTTCTCCTTGTGGGGAGAATTCTTCCCTGTTCATGGCCTTCTTTCCTGATTTCCAGATCTTTGTCCTTGGTTCTATTCTGGGTAATTGCTGTCTTATGCCAACCATCCCTCTCTTCTTTCTCCTTCTCTCTTTCTCTTTCCTCTTCTCCAGGAGAAATGCACTCATCCAGGAGATGTCAGGCTCTGCACTCTCCTTGTGAAGAGCAATGGGAGCTTCCCTGCTCACAAGGGCAAAGTGGTGAGTGTCCATGCCAAGCACCCCAGGTCTACACAGATGCTGCATAAAATATTGGCTTTGAACATTTTATAAGGGTCTTCTTAAAGCACCAACCACAAAATAGGAGCTGGTGGCATATCCATTTGTATACAAAACTGTAACAAGCCTTCAATGTCTAGGGGGACTTTGTGCCGTACCCATGACAAACCTCAGTTTTTCCCACAAACAATCATGGGTGATCTCCCTCATGTTCCCCCAAATCTGTTTGCCTTTCTGGAGCCCAATACAGAAAAGAAAATAGTTTAATCTTTCTCCCTGCTGTGTCCTTTGATGGCTTTCTTTCATTCATACAGAGACCCCATAGAAAGACCTCATGCAGATGACCCCAAAGCTCAGATTATTGTGTTGCCTTCAATCTCCTTTTCTGCCTAAGTGCAGAGGAAACTGGCACCTCTAAAGGTTTTTTTCTATTTGGGTCCCCCAAAACACTGGGAGGAAAAACCAGAGACATTGGTTCCAGGTTGTTCAAAAGTTTTCCATTTCTGCTATTCATATTTTTAATTCCAGAAGTCACAGACCTTCACTGATGTCATTGAGGACAACTTCCAACTGGGTTTGACCCTGCTTTATTTATTTTTGAACAGGAGTCCCCTTGTGACTAGTGTGCTCTCAACAGGTCCATTGAATTGGCACTGTTTTGCTGCTACATTTCCACCATTATTCCTTTCTATTAGTCATGTTCTACTTTGCAACTTGGTAAAAGAAATTTGCATTCATTGGCTTCCTTGAAGAAGATTTTCTTTGTTCATATTTTTCTTTTCCTTGTCTCAGTATTTATTTAATGTTGTTTGGTGTTTGATTATACAGCCCAATGTTTCTGATCACTATGCAGGAGGCCATGGATCACATGGAAGAGATGGAGATGGCTACCAGTACCAGCCCACCAAAGAACAGTGTTCGGCCACCTCTGCCAAGTGACATGGAACCAGCTGAGCCAGCTGCTTCCATCCCCTGTGCCAATTTAACTCCACCATCCCCTGAAAACAGCCCCCTTGACATGCAGAAGAACGGGCATACCATAGACAATTCCAAAACAGCCAAGGTCTTTGAGATTCAGACGATGCCCAATGGCAAAACCAGGACTTCCCTCAAAACTATGAGCAGAAGGAAATTTTCACAACAGAAGGAAAAGAAGGCCACTCAAATGCTTGCCATTGTGCTTGGTAAGAGTTTGATCCAACCTCCCTTGTGGAAGCTACAGCTTCAGTATTTCACTGCATTTATAGACTGGCAAATTAGAAATCTGAGACAGGGAGGAGGAAGAGTTTCCTACTCCATAACATAAATGAAGAACTTCATCGCTAGTTGTTACGTGGAATATTTGCTCAAACAAATGTGCCAGTTTCCAATCCCAAATCATTGGCTATTGTTGCCTATTGTAGCTATGATGTCTCCAAGTAGGAGGTAGGCAGGGAGATGCATTCAACAGTTGTGTCAGGCTTGTCCCAGCTTGGACCTTTAAAAATGTAAGACCCTCGATTCCATTTGTAGCAAAGGCATACTTTTACTAAAGCCAAGTGGTTATAGCATAAGAAAAGCTGGATCTGGCTATTCCCGCATAAACCCTGCTTTTTCCCCATCTCCTAGATCCTCCCCTCATTGACCAACTCATTAGTGTCCAATTGTATTCAGAGTAGGTGTTTTGGTAACAGTCTTAAGATTTGGCACCTCTTTGGTAGACTTTTGCATTCCATTCTCATGCTCATGTCCTTGGATTTGCCAGTCTGTTCCAGATTGGCACCTCTGGTTCCTGTCAACCCCCTCCCTGCATTTATGTCAGGATCCCAGCGAAGCGAAGCAGGTTCAAGTGATTACGATGGCAGACCTGACCGGTTGCACTGCTAACATGGCCTCTTTTCTTGGTCCTCCTGCAGGTGTTTTCATCATCTGTTGGCTCCCTTTCTTCATCACCCACATTATGAACATGCACTGCAACTGTGAAATCCCACAGGTCATGTACAATGCCTTCACGTGGCTTGGATACGTGAACAGTGCAGTCAATCCCATCATTTACACCACCTTCAACATTGAGTTCCGGAAAGCTTTTATGAAGATACTTCATTGCTAATCTCTGCCTGAGGATCAGTCGTCTGAATCCCCCGGCCAGATTAAGGCCATGTGTTGGAGCACCCAGTTTGAGAGTGCCATGCCAATATATTTTTACAACTGGGGTACCACAGCTGTCATGGTCCAAGATTGCCTTGCACTCAAGGAAGCATTGAAACTCGGGGAGACTCGGTTGGGGCAGTTTGCTCCAAATGCAACCTTTGGGTTCGGCTGAAAGGAGAAAGCCAGCAAGCCAAGTCTCACCACCAAGAGTTGCATAGGGTGAAGAAGATCTCCATGGGATTCATCACCAATTTTAGCTGAGCCCAAGAAGGAGAGACCATGACTTGCTCACGCCTTGCTCTTACGGTCCATTTCTCACCAAAGATGCACCCATTCTTGTCTGCTTCGCACCAGGAGGAAGACTCCTTCGTTGAGGAAGAAACAGCTTTCCCAGGAATCATCTCTGTTGGAGTTGCCTTCAGACTTCAGGGACACCGAGGAGTCCATCAAACTGCCGAGGCCAAATCATGCAGCTGCTGTCATGGCTTAGAGTAGTTGCAACACCATTGCCACCAGACATGTACAAGGAAAGGGGAAGAAGAGAAAGTTGTGAGAGAATGAAATCTCAGGGCAGAGGGGAGAAGCAAAATTGTTTTTTTCTATGATGCCAATGTACATACAATTAAATAGAATGAACTGAGCAGAAGCCCAAGCCAAAAAAAAGTGAAAAACCAATCAATCTTATTTTGCATGGAATGCATTGTAATTAAAAAGCCATCTCTGCTCACGTACACCAGCATATATGTGGTTGACAGAACCTTCTCCAGTTCCAGGAATGAATTTCGTGGAGAAGAAATCAGATCTGACAGGGAGGGAGGGAAGGATGGATGGAAAGATATGGACTACAAGGCCCTTGTCAGGCACTTAATACTCAATTAACATCTGGAGGAATCTCATCCAAGCCAAAGTGTTAACTCAAAGGTAGACTATGTGGTTTGCATATATGCAGAAGATCCATGTTAACCCCAAGTCGAAACCCCGTGGATTTAAATGAATTGGTTAAAAAAATGGAGAAGAAAATTCTCTGCCTGAAATTCCAAGGAAATTATTCCCAGTAAGAGAAGGAGATCTTGGCAATTTAAGTGCAAGGTAGACCAATTAGACAACAAGCCATCTTTTGAATCAACTGTGATTAAAAGGAATGCAAAGGATGAGTTTTCCTTTCTCTCCTGGGTTAGGCTTATATCTGGGTTGTGAAAACCCACTAGATGATAATAAAGAGAGTTTTCTGGGTTGGTTTTTTTTTATGAACCAGATATGGTTTTCTTCGTTCTAGACCAGGAGTCGGCAATCTTAAACACTCAGAGAGCCACAAAGGTCCTAGCCAGAAGCCCCCTGTTCAATTCTGGAGCTGACCAGAAGTCTGGTTCCCCCACCATAGAGTCTCCTCCTAGCATGGTGACTTTTTCCTCTACTTGTTGTAACCGAAAACCCTATCAATTGTGGAGCTGACCAGTGATAGGGAGCCACAGCAGAGGGATGAAAGAGCCACATGTGGCTCCGGAGACATGAGTTGCCGACTTCTGGTCTAGACTATCTTAGATTTTATTTCTGTCCTAGGGAATCTGTCAGAAGGAAGGATTAGAAGGGGTGACGCAGATGGAGAGACCTGGCCTCCAGTGATATAATGTATCCTACATCTCTTGGATGATCAGAAAAGATCTAGCTGGCATCATCTGCACTGCTTGGTAGGCACACCTGTTGAGACAGGTGACACACTGACACATTTCAGGATTCCACTTGCTTTGTTCCCAATGTAGTGCAACTTTGCAAGTCAACCACACAGGAGAAGAAGCCATTGGAAAGGTTATTTTGATGAAGCTGCCTCAGACATGATTTTTGTTTGGCGTGCTGACTTCACTTCTGTCAAGATTGTATTTCCCTTAAAGCAGAACATCTGGGCCTTGGTGTTTTCAAGAAGTTTTTCAGGAAGAAAATTGAGACTCATTTTCTTTAGGGCAGAAAAATCTAAACAACACAGTTGCAGGTTGAAGGAGTTCTATTTTGTTTTTTCCTCTCTCAGATCTTCTGTTAAATTTTAAGAAGTATTGACATCCTTCTTTGACTTTCCAAATTGTTGGCACAGGGAAACCAAATAAAGATCCATGTAGATCTTCCACGTATTTCTATCTTGAATGCTCATGTGATAGCCAGGTCTCCTTAGATGTCTTATCTTTTCTCTACAAAATGGTGGCTGACAGTTAGGATTGAAAAAATCCATGTGGTCTCTGGTCCATTAGACCTGGTTGGGGTGATGGGAAACTTACTGCTGAAAGCTTTTCAACCTCTCCCTCTAGGAAAAAAAAACCCATCGTCAAGTCATCAGTGAGAATGGTCAACCCATCTGTGGCCGATGCTGTTATTGCTATCCTTTACCAAATTCACAGTATTTTTGTAAGATGCTGCAGAAACTGTACAAGCCAACTAATAAAACAACATGGAAATGGCTTTTCCTGAGATTTTATTTGTAAATCTGAGGGGTGAGTAAGAGTGGAGTCTAACCATGGCCATCTCAGGTGCTCTTGGGAAGAACAAACTTGAAGGCTCTTGTGCAACTTCTCCATTTTCCAAGTTCCTCTTCTTGTATGATGTAGAATCAAAGCTATGGTTGATCTTCCTCAGATGGCTCTCTCCCCTAGATTGTCTCCAACCTTTAGAACCTCTTTGTACTGACGGTTCCTCCATTATACTTAATGGGTTCAATGGGTTAGAGCACTTTGAGTAGCATGGCCACAAAATATGGTTTGCTGGATCCAGGCTGTTCTACCTTGGGTTGTTACTTTCAAGAGCAAATGCCTCAGCCATGGCCAGAATCAAGTCAACGCCACCCAATCATTTGTGTTGTGGGATCACCTACATTTCCCAGTTTTCCAAGAAAAAAAAATCTGGACAGAACAAGCACCTCCAAAGCCACCTTAGAGAAAGTGGGACGGAGATGGCCACCAAGAATACAAATCTCTCAAATCCTGGTGAAGTGCAGCAGTGAAGCCATGCTCTCTGCCTTTGCCTGGACAATGAGAAGGTCCAAAGATACCCCAAAGCTTTACCATGACATTCCTGGTGCAAGCATCCAGGCACCTGAGTGAGGACTCTCCAAAATGATTGATTCTTGACTCTAAAAGTGATTGTGTGCTGCCAAAACCATGAATAAGGAGCTTAGATTAACTAGCAGGCTGACTGAACTCAGGCTGTTATGGGAATAGGCCCACAACAGGCTTAACCAGTTTCAAACTGCATTGAAACCATGGCTTATAGATTATGCACAAATCCAGGCTGTTTGGCCGAATGTTAACTCAGTATATTGCACAAACCCATATTATTTTTATAACCAAGAATTAAATGCTTTTTGTGAATTCAGAAATTTAAACCTTTCTCTAGGCTGCCCCACTTTGATTCTTTTCCATAGCAAAGAGGGGGTGTTGTGTGGCAAATCTGAGAACGCTATAGACACACAGCCTCATTTCCTTTGCAAAATATTGAAAGGTCTACATTTAAGAATTTTAAAAAGTTCTGAGAATTGCGTACCCACCAACTGGGAAAGTTTTAACAGAATAACACAGTTTGAAGGGACCTGGGAGGTCTTCAACCCCTTCTTCAGGCAGGAAACCCTATACCACAGTTTTCCAGGACCATCTATTGCCAAAGCCCTTCTCAGAAGAGAGAGAGAGAGAGAGAAATCAAGAGTCAGCCTTGACTGGGAGCTATGATTTGACAATGTATATGGTGACCAAGTTTTTCTTCCTGTCGCCTCTGAAAGCTGAATCATCTCCTCTGTCCCTTGGCTGACCTGTCTCTCTTTGGAGCCAGGTGAGTAAACCCCCAGGAGTGGCTGGGCAGGAAAGGGGTAACACTGCCTTTGCTTCTGTTGCAAGAAGACAACAAAGCGCCTTGACATTCATGGTGTTTGAGTCTTTTAATTAAGAGGGTGGCAAATTGATTTGTAGGGTGGAGTGCATCTATTTAGACTCAAACAAAACCTGAACCAGACAGCTGGCAAGAACAAGATGTTTCATCTGCCTCTTCAGCTCTCCACAGATTTGGCATTTCCAGTTCCTGATAGGAAAGGATTTGCCATTTTCTGGTGCTTGTGGAAGGAATTAATCTTTTGGCTCACATGTAATCCTAATTAGTGGCCGTCTACAAAAGGCTGTCTAATTGCTGGAGTCCTTTTCCACATGGTGCAAACCCATTGTTGATCTTTCATACTTGGCGTCTCGATCCTTTTCCAAGGAACAGGTGGCAGAAGGTTCAAAGATGTTCTTAGATACCCTCAAATTGGTCTTGGCTGCAAAGGGCCACTTGAGGGTGGCTTTGTCTGACTTGCTAGAATAAAGCAACTTGCTTCTCCCTCCTAGCGAGATCGTGACTATATTTGTTTCGTTTACGTGAGCAAGGTGTCCATGAACACAATGCTTCCCCAATGACATCTGTCTAAGTAGATTTTTGCCCTAAGAAAGTCCAGATGTGGACAGTGGTGATCAAAGAAAAGTAAGAAAAACAGATGAAGTGACTGCGGAGGGCATGATTTCACCTTCTGAGATATTTTTGGCCTGGATGATTGAATCTTCATATACACATTGCCCGTTCATTTTGGGGAGAAAGCCCTTGCAATCTGTATGGCAAGAGCTTGTTCTTTCCAATAACTCTCTGCCTACCCAAATCTTCATTTGGACTGAAGACGTCACTTGGATGAGTAATGAAACATCTCCATTTTAATAAACTTTGGTCCAGTTGCCACAATCAAACCTTTCTAGATGCTTTTCACTTGGATGATTGAACCAAAGGTGGTATTCAGCTGGTTCTGACCAGTTCTGGAGAACCGGTAGTGGAAATTTTGAGTAGTTCAAAGAACTGCCAAACGCTACCTCTGACTGGCCCGCCAACCCCATCTCTTCTCTGCCTCCCATCGAGTCCCAGCTGATTGGCTGGGTCTCCTTTGGTTGCCCTGCACAGGAGAACAGAGCTGGAAAGCAGGTTGGTGGGGTGGGGAGGGAAGGGGGATTTTGCAGTATCCTTCCCCTGCCACGCCCACCAAGCCACGCCCACTGAACCAGTAGTAAAAATTTTTGAATCCCACCACTGGATTGAACCTTCATTTACATGTTAAAAACAACCTGGTTTTTTTGGGGGGATAATGTTGAGGAATGGTATTCTTGTCACAGACAACATCCAGTAGCAGTGGTTGGTTTAGCCACTGGCAAGGGATTATGGGAGATGTAGTCCAAACCAATGGCTTCTATCTCTGCCTGGATGACACAGGCAATCCTCCAGTTTAACAAATCTCTTCCGTGGGTCTCTGTGAGCAGAAATAATCCATTGGGAAGCTTCTGCTGTGATGTATATCCTTTTCTAATGTATTATAAGGCCCTTCAGTGTTTTTCACGCAAAACAGGGATTTAAAAAAAAACCCCATTGGAAACAAGCACTTGGTTTAGTAAAACAGTGGAAACAATATTAATAATAATTTTCATTAAAATGTAGCCTGTGAGTTAATAATTAATGCTGCATAATGTATTGGCTTCAAATTGCAATCAATTCCATTTTCATGCTTTTTCTGGCTTGTTTTTATAGCTTTTAATTAATGTTATGGATAGACTCACATTTAGTGCGTCTTTGTTGGGGGCAAACAGGAAAGCGGGTACGTAAAGATATTTCCTGCAATAAACATGTCGAGAGGCATCCCAGAATAACTCATGAGCAGCAAGGAAAAAAGAAAAGAGATGATAAAAGTGTTCAGCAGCAAAATTCTGAAACAATGAAAAAGATTATTTTACCAGTTGGTGAACTTCTATAGCGAAGAATGTAAAAAACGATCTATTGGGCTGAAAAATGCACCTTTTCAAACTCCTTCATTTGCACATTCTCTCTCTTCTCTCTCCCTCTTCTCTCTCTCTCTCTCTCTTTCTCTCTCTCTTCTCTTTCTCTCTTCTCTCTCTTCTCTCTCTTTCTCTCTCTCTCCTTACGCACACAAATAACACTCCCTGGACACAAAAAAGGACTTAAGGAAGACCTGTAAAGCACTATGAAGCGGTATACCGGTAGTCTTCAACTTACGACTACAATTGAGCCAGACTTTCTGTCGCTAAGTGAGACATTTAAATGAGTTTTGCCCCCCCCCCGTTTTATGACTTTTCTCACCCTGTTTGTTAAGCGAATCACTGCAGTTCTTAAATTAGGAACATGGTTGTCAAGGGAATTGGGCTTCCTCATGGAATACAGGTAAATAAAATCCACTCTAAGAAATTGGTGGGGACACTTCAAAGAATGGAGTTGAGAATGAATGAATGGATGAATGAATGAATGAATGAATGAATGAATGAATGAATAATTTTTAAAAATCCACTCTAAGAAATTGGTGGGGACACTTCAAGGAATGGAGTTGAAAATGAATGAATAAATGAATAAATAAAATCCACTCTAAGAAATTGGTGGGGACACTTTAAAGAATGGAGTTGTAAATGAATGAATGAATAAATAAATAAATAATTTTTTTAAAAAAATCCACTATGAAATTGGTGGGGACACTTCAAGTAATGGAGTTGAAAATGAATGAATGAATGAATGAATGAATGAATGAATAAAATCCACTCTAAGAAATTGGTGGGGACACTTCAAAGAATGGAGTTGAGAATGAATGAATGAATGAATGAATGAATGAATGAATGAATGAATGAATAATTTTTAAAAATCCACTCTAAGAAATTGGTGGGGACACTTCAAGGAATGGAGTTGAAAATGAATGAATAAATGAATAAATAAAATCCACTCTAAGAAATTGGTGGGGACACTTCAAAGAATGGAGTTGTAAATGAATGAATGAATAAATAAATAAATAAATATTTTTTTTTTTTAAAATCCACTATGAAATTGGTGGGGACACTACAAGTAATGGAGTTGAAAATGAATGAATGAATGAATGAATGAATGAATGAATGAATAAAATCCACTCTAAGAAATTGGTGGGGACACTTCAAAGAATGGAGTTGAGAATGAATGAATGAATGAATGAATGAATAAAATTTTAAAATCCACTATGAAATTGGTGGGGACACTTCAAAGAATGGAGTTGTAAATGAATGAATGAATGAATAAATAAATAAATGAATAAATAAATTTTTAAAATCCACTCTAAGAAATTGGTGGAGACACTTCAAAGAATGGAGTTGTAAATGAATGAATGAATGAATGAATGAATGAATGAATGAATGAATGAATAAATAAATATTTTAAATCCACTATGAAATTGGTGGGGACACTTCAAGGTATGGAGTTAAAAATGAATGAATGAATGAATGAATGAATGAATGAATGAATGAATGAATAATTTTTAAAAATCCACTCTAAGATATTGGTGGAGACAGAGACATCCTATTTTACAGGAGGAGAATATCTGGCAAGCAGGCATAGGGCTTCAGATCAGCTTTGCATCTCGGTTTCTTTGAAGTGCTCACAGCCCCTCCCCAGGCCCCTCAAACCCCCCTCCCAGTTCCTCAGCTCCCCAGGACCTCTCCTGCATTGCTCCTTTTAAACCTGACACGCAGCTGTTTGATGGAGCCCCAAGGTGCCACTCGGTTAAATACGGGGGAAATTTATGAATCATGTAATTAACAAGCAAGCTTTAATGAACTGCCACTCATTTATTGAATATGCACTTTAATTTATTTTTTAATGTTTTCCCTATTCCACCCCCGCTTTACCCATAGGAAATGGTTTTGAAGATGGGGGTGGGGAATACATCCAAAAGAAAGAGATTAAAATTCTCTCACCAACAGCGTAAGGTTGACTTTTTAATCAAGGAAAATGCGGTGATAATGTAGCACTTAATTTTTCAATTACGGGAAATTTTGCCAGTTACACAAGGAAGGTGCTTGAAATGAGAAGTGCCTCTCTTTCATTGTGCAACCTCAAACAAGGGGCTGAGCTGATATAAGTCAGCTAATAATATAAGCTAATAATGCTGGGGAAGGTGAGTCAGCTCTTTTTGGCTCAATGAAAGATTATTTTACCAGGCTGGCCGGGGGTTGTTTTAATATTTTAAATGTTTGTTAGTGGGTTTTAATGATTATTTGGTCGAATTTGGTTTAATTCCTTTTTAACTTTTGAAATTTGTATGGTTGTTTTTATGTGAGCTGCCCTGAGTCCTTTGGGAGAGCGGGTGGCATATAAGACCAAATAATAAATAAATAATAAATAAATAAATAAAATCACATATACAAAGTGATGGCAACGTTCCCACCCACATCAGTTCAAACTGTCCATCCAATTAAAGTTGTATATAATGTCATGTGGGGCATCTTCAGGTGAAGATGCAGGCATCTGTCTGCTGACCTTGGCCTATTTTGATAAAGAGTTGCGCTTGCGCATAGCACAGCAAAGAAGCATAAACAAGAAACTTTTCCCCCACAACTTATACAGTTTATTCTCAAAACCTCCAGCTCACTTCCCACAATTATTTCACCCCTCCTTCCCCCTGTTACTATGGCAGCCAAGAGATGCAAAGCAAAGGAAGAAATCTTGAAGGCTGACAGTTGCTGTGCATTTAGACTTCCTGGGCATTTCCTCACCCCCACTACCTGTGTCTCCTACTGCAGTATCGTGGAAACAAGTTGGAGGCTGGTTGACTCCTACAAAGAAGAAGAGGTCCACCTATTCTCCAAAGCAGTGGTCTCCAACCAGTGGGCCAGGGACCACTGGTGGTCCATGAGAAAATTTTGGTGGTCCGCAGAGAAATGTCACCCCCAAAGCAATTAATCCAGGCTGCATGGGAACACAAGGCTGCGCTGCCCACATGGCCCCATGGGAACACAAGGCTTGCATCGCTTGCATTGCAAACAACACAAGGTAGTGAGGGGAGGGGGAAAGGGTGGAGGGGGGAACTTGTCCCACTCATCCCACGTGCCTCACCTGGCCACCAGGCTGCTTCTTTCTGCTTCTTTCTTCTTCTGCATTTGGCTGCACACAAGGAAAGCAGCAAAAGTCTTTCTCCCCTCCAAACTCTGCCAGAAATGAGTCTTTGGGACCCTGCAAGGCCTCCTGCTCCAAGAGGCTGCGCCGGCAAAGACTCATTTCTGGCAGAGTTTGGGGGAGAGAAGGAAAGACTTCTGCTGCTTCTGCTGCTTTCCTTGCATGAAGCCAAAAGTCTCTCTCTCTCTCTCTCTCTCCCTCTGAGAACGAAGCTGGAGACGGTATCCTGCGATCCCAAATAAAGAACGATCGATCGGTAGGAAAATGGGGTGGGGAATTTTCCTGCAGACTTTTTGGGGGATTTTCCCAGGGTCTCTGGTCCGCAGGATTTAAAATTATGAGTTTGGTGGTCCCTGAGGTCCAAAAGGTTGGCGACCCCTGCTCCAAAGCACCTGAAAGCAGGACAAGAAGCAACGGATGGAAACTAATCATGCAGAGAAGCAACCTAGAACTAAGGAGGAATTTCCTGACAGGGAGAACAATGAATCAACGGAACGATTTGCCTCCAGAAGTTGTGGGTGCTCCAACACTGGAGGTTTTCAAGAAAAGATTGGACAACCTTTGGTCTGAAATGGTGTAGCGCTTCTTGACTGAGTGGTGGGTTGGACTAGAAGACCTTCAAGATCCCTTCCAACTCTGTTGTTCTGTTATTCCTACAAAACCTCACTGAATTCTCAACCCATCAAGCCTGACCTGAGAAATCATTGCAATAATTAGAAATAAATAAGTATCAGTAGATTGGGGAAGATATCCTTGTTTGAAGATGGTCTTTTACGGAACACAGGTTCCAATGAACACTCGTTGAGTGAAGACAACAGGATTTAAAGATCTTTGGCACTCTGTCTCACAGTTGATTGTCACTTGCACTCTCAAGTTGAAACTTTGATTATTGCTTTCCAAAAAAACCCTGCACAGTAGTTATTTTTCCTGGCTCTTCTCCTTATCTGCTCTTATCTCTTTCACCAATACGCCAGGGAATGTGTGTTCATAAGATACAACCTGTGCTCTTCTTCTTCTTCTTCTTCTTGGTTGTTACATCTTTCAGATGTTGTAAAAAGCCAGGAAATAGGCTTGCTGCATGCATGTAGATAATAACACATTCACACACACACACACAAATCAAATACAGAGGCTTCTAGGAAAACAGACACAACTGGATGGCAGGAAGGAAAATTGCCACCATAAAATTCAATGCTTCACCTACTCAGCAGACTTTCCAATTTTATTGGCAGAATTTTTTTCCCTTTCATCTTGGCGTTTGAAATAGGTTGTCTTTAATCGTTTCTAAAACTGTAGGTTTGGGTGGTATTGTTGGGTGCCTTCACATAAAGGACAGAGAAATTGCATGAAAAAAATAAGTGCACATTGCCATAATTCCCATTTGTCCATTACCATGGCAGAAACAAATCTTGACAGCATCTTTTCCCACGGGGGACCCATAAAATTGCTTTCACACCATCCACAGCCTATATAGGAGGCCGGCTCAAGACTCCTACAGTTGCCTCGGTGTTAAATTAGCACAGATACCCCTTGACTTACAACAGTTTGTTTAATGACCATTCAAAGTTACAACAGTCCTGAAGAAAGGGAGGTTTTTTTTCACACTTCTGACCGTTGCAGCATCCCCAAGGGTCACGTGATTAAAATTCAGGTGCTTGGCAATGGACTCACACCTATGATGGTTACAACCAATGCAACAGAAGTTGCCTTCAGAAGTTGTGGGAGCTTCACCAGGGGAGGCTTTCAAGAAGAGATGGGACTGCCATCTGTCAGAAATGGTGTAGGGTCTCCTGCTTGGGTGGAGAGTTGGACTAGATGACCTACAAGATCCCTTCCACCTCTGTTAATCTATTTTTAAAAAACCTTCACTTGTCTGCAGGCTGTTTTTGGGGGTTTTCTGCACAGCTCCGGAAAGGAAATGGAAGGATTATTCAATGCAGAGGCTGGGATTTATTTGCTAATATTACTTATTCATAGAAAGCACAGCACTAAAACATCCGTGAGCAGTAATTTTTTTTTAAAAAAAATCTAAGCTCTTGCAAACTTGGGAAGTAACTCTCACACTTTTCTTTTTATGGATAGTGTGAGCAATGTAATGCTCAGATAATGCTACAGCATCATTTCTGAACCTGTGCTTCCATTTTTGGAAGGAAAAAGACATTCTTGACATGCTCACCTGTATTGGACAGGCTCCCATCTAGCAAAGTGTCAACTCATAAAATATTTCTCTGGTCTTTTAGAGTTGCCAGAAAAAAAGGAGGGGGAAGTGGTACAGCAGCTTGCAAAACCAAAACTGCATTCCATAAATGTCCTCATAGATAGTTTCTAGGCGACCAAAGTTTCTGCCAAACAGACATCTAACTGGAGAGCATGATTGATGACTCTTGGCTATGGATGTGTCCCATTGGAGAATATGAATTATGATACACCCAGAGGGTGGGGGAAAACCTGGGTCAAGGGTGACAATGAATGATGTGTCTCAGAGTCGGCTACACCCAGGTAGCACCGGCATGTTTATTCCTAATAAATCTTCTTTAAGCCTTTGAAAATCCGGCTAGAGACTCATGATTTAAATGGGGGGTAACTATTGGAGCCCTGACACAAAGTTTGGCTAAGACCTCATTGTAAAATGACCACCGAAGTGAAGTCTATGCTATAAAAATTCCATCACTGCCTCTTTCAGGTCAATCAAGGATGAAGAGCCAGAGTAGCCAAGAGGAAAAAGAAGTAACATGCCAGGGCCCACAGCATGGCCAAGGGACTCCGCTATAGTATAGATGCCAGTCTCAGACCACGAAAGCTATCAACATAAATTATCCTGACTGACAGCCAAAGCTAGACTGACCGCAATGCTCTTTTTTTCCATGTAGGACAAATTGAAGAAAGGGCTTGATGGAGTTCCTTGGTCTGGTTCCTTTCCCAACCATCACTTACTACTAGGAAAACCAACCACTGGATTGTCCACTTAATGTGTGGTGGTGTGGGACTGGCTAGTGTAGGTGAATGTTTTGAGTGGTTGATGTACCCTCAAGTCTGCCCAACTAACCGTTCTTTGGCCGTGATTGGCCAAACATCTCAGAGAAGATATTCTTGGCTGGAGGGACACATTTTTGTTGCTGTGGAAAAGGGCAACCAGTACAGATGAAGAGAGATCATGTCAGGCTGCCTCCGTTCAAATCCCAAGAAAGAAACTCCCCAACTCCATTGAGGTACAGACAGGGGTAGCTTCAAAAAATTTAGCAAAGGGTTCTCTGCCCTGTTGCTGGGTGGGTGTGGCTATGGTGGGTGTGGCCTAGTTGGCCTCCTGCACCACAGAGGTGGAGGGGGCATTTTTGCCATTCACCCACTGGCAGGGTGAAAATGGCCTACCCTGGCTCCGGAGGCTCTCTGGAAGCTGGAAACGGGCCCATTTCCATCCTTCCTGAACTTCTAGGAGGTCCATTTTTCGCCCGCCCCAAGTCTCTATGTGCGCCCTGCATCCAAAACAGGTTGCATGGGGACTCCTGGGAGGGGCTGGGTGGGCGGGCCCAGCCAGGAGTGGGATTTGGGGGTTCTCTGAACTGTGCAGAATCTTAGCTAGGGGCTCTCCCAAACCCCTGCAAACCCACAGCAGCCCAGCCCTGGGTACAAAAGAGGTACTTTGACTGAGTTTGGAATGATAGCAGCAAAAGCAAGACAAGATCTGATTCAAAAAGCGTGAAAATTACAAATGGAAAGTTTCCCCAAATCGCTCCCCCCAGGGTCCCTTGCTGAGTGTCTGATCAACATCCAGTGTGATGTTGGGTGAAACTCATCTTCAAGTATTCAGACCATCTGGAGTCCTAGATGGTTGACCTTGACCGGGTGTAAATAACCCCACTCAGCAGCGCAGTAATTCTTGAGAGCAAACCTCCCTTTCAGTTCACATGGGACTTCACCTCACCAGCTCACTTCCCCAATCCAAATGCCATGCCCCCCCTCCCCGTTACTATGGCAGCCAATAGCAAGCACGCATCCAAGGAGAATCCCATGCTGGAGATCTGGCTGACAGTTCATCTGAGGCTGCAGATTCAATGTGCCCTTTTCCGTTCTTGAGTGACAAAAAAAAAACCCTTGATACCAGTTTGGGTACATGTTGAACTTTTGAAAGAGTCCTTCCAAGCAACCTGGTGCTTATGGAGTCATATGAGGTGGGATCTGAAGGTGTGAGATGTTGATCCACCTCTAATGGCCGTTTCATGTTCCCAGCTGAAGTAGCACTCAAGGCCTCTTCAAACTTCTCACCAGGCAGGATAATGGGGGTCAATGAACAGGAGGGTGATCTTCAGTATGAATCATTAGCATCAAGCTCAGTTGAGGTGAGTCCTTGAGATCTCAAGTAGCTTCTCAGCAAGGGAGAAGCAAAGGACTCTACCCAGAACTGGAAAGAACCTTGAAAAAAAATGCTCAGCAATTTACTTGGAGGGAATAACATCTCCACCTTGGTTGGACAGATGCACCTGGATAGATGCAGTACCTGAGACAGTTGTAGATGATAAGCAAAGTAGAATTGTCCCTCCAAGTTCTTCTGAAGGAATCATAAACATCTGAAATTCTTCCTTAAGGTTCTTATTCTGTAAATACTTGGTCTGGTGGCCAACTCCTTTAATTGACAGGCGAATAGCTTAAGGGTTGACTTGTGTAGTCCAAACAGACTACAAGATTTGGGAAAGCACCGAAGAATGATTAATGTAACGCAATCCTTATCTGTCAATGGAAGATTAGCGTCTTGTTCTTGAGCAAACCAGAGCCTGCAAACTTTAGTCTGTCGGATGATAAACAGACAAACATGAACTAAACCAGAATTATCCCAGATGAGTGGTAAAGCCCATATCATTCAAAGATGAAAGTCAAACTAAAAGATAATCTCATCCATATCTTCTCTCTTTGAAGCCAAGAAGTCCTTGGTGGTTGGTAGAACTTCTTCAGGAAAGCTTTTATCTGCTAACCAACGGGACAAAAATTAATCTTTCATTAACTCACAAGGGTTGAAATATTTTTAGTAGCAGGAACAGGAAGTCTGTCCTACTTCTCCCACTATTTGACGCTGAGCGAGGACATTCTTTCCATTAAAGGTTGTTTCTCAGCTGAGCCCATTTTTCTTTAATCACTCTTCAGCGCTTTCCCAACCTTGCAGAAGACAATCTGTTTGGATTCATGTTTTTCAACCCCTGCAGCTTTAAGATCTGTAAGCGTTGAGTCCCAGAATTTCCTGGCCAGCTTTAAAGTTGATGAGGAACACTGGTTTAGACCATTGTGGATTGTCCATTCTTTGCTGAGCATCCTGTCCAAATTTCAGCGCCCAAAATAAGACAGGTCTGAGTATGATAATGTTATTTTTTGAGACTTGAGTTGATTGGGAGTAGAAAGAAACCCAACCAGCTAATGCATCTTTGCGGAATGCAGTTATCTTCAAAAGAGGCTTATTTGCAAAACTGGTCTCTGGGAGTCGCTGAAAACACCGGCTTTGATGAAATGCGCTGAAACTAATGGACTTGAAACAATGAGATTGTGGGTAATATGCTGGCTGTAGAGCAGCAAAAGGTAAATAATAGACATAGATTGCTTTTCTGCATCACTTTTTTCCACAATGCAACATCTTTGACCTTTGAACCTGGGGGTTGGCTCAGAAAGGGCCCAGAAGGCAAAATAACTGTGGGAATCGGCAGGGGTGGGATGCAAAAATTTTAACTACCGGTTCTGTGGCCGTGGCTAGGTGGGTGTGGCCAGGTGCTCATGTGACTGGGTGAGTGTGGGGTTGGGGTTTTTTTTTTTGCCTCCTGGGCCCCACGGAAGCCTCCTGGGAGCAAAAACGGGGCAAGGGGGCAACTCTCTGGAGCTGTTGGAATGAACCATCCCAAACTCCGAAGAACAGAAAATCTGACCACAATTTTAGATCCAAGCTGCCGAAATTGGGATGACCACTAGATAGCAGCCATGAGCTGAGGTGTGTGTGTGAAGGAGGTTTCCATGCATCTCTGCTGCCATCTGGTGGTTGCCCCCCAGTTCTGCAGCCCAGGTTGGGTAGTTTTTCCATGAAGAGCTGTTCCATCCCAATTTCAGGGGTCTGTTTCCAGGCAGGAGGCCCGAAGAGCAAAACTTGGTTTCCCAACATTGGTGTGGATTTAAAAAATAAACAAACCAAGAGAAAATGAGGACAGATGATGCCTCCCCCAGATTCTCTGTTTAAAAATATGATGAAGCTCTTTCGCCACCAGATTTCTTCTCCTCCTGCATTATCTCCAGCCAACACTTTTACTGAGTGTCCTCATGGGAATTCCAACGATCTCACGGAGAAAGGATGGGGAAAGCAGGGAAAGAGAGAAAGGAAACACGCTGGCTTTTCCCTGTCTATTTTCTTCTACCTGATTGGGCTGCAGCCACTTATATGGAGACCGTCAAAATATTTACCCAAAGAATATTTACAAGGGGGCTGGGAACAGTCTTCTCAGTGCAAATATACCACCTGCGAGGCCTTTCAAAGGTATTTCAAGAGGAGGAGGGGGAGAAAGGGCAGTCCTTGGCTTCTTCTCCTCTTCCCCAATTCAGTTTAATTACCTCTTTCCCCAGTGGATGAAATTTGCATTTTTTGTGCATTAAAAGAACCCAACATCCTCCGTGTTCAGTGGAAAGAGGCATTTATCCGACCCGTGGAAAAGAGGCTCCCTCAACCCTGCTCGGAAGAGACAAGACTCTCCCACCACTGTCCCCATCCCAACCCTGCAGAATTTCCCTCCAGTGCCTGTCCTAATGCCCCGAAGCAGCTTCTGATAAGACACCTCTCCCTCCCTCCGTCCCTCCCTCTCTCCCTCCCTCTCTCTCCTCCCTTTCTCTTCCCTCCCTCTCCCTTCCTTCCTTTCTCCCTCCCTCTCCTCCCTTTCTCCCTCCCTTTCTCTCTCCCCCCCTCCCTTCCTCTTGCTCTGGTATTCAGCACCAGACTGCACACAAGGGCCCTGCCGGCTCCTTCAGCAGTTTTTTATTTATTAAATTTATTTATTTATTAAACTTATATCCCGCCTCACTTCCCCCAACTCTCAGGTTTGAGAGTCCATGAGAAGCATTACGGTTAACCTGGCGAATCCCGTCCCTTGGAGCGGTCCCCCAAATCAGCTGACGTTGCTGCTGGTGCATGAAGGGGGCCCCGTCAAAGGAATTAACCAGACCCTCCTTGGTAAGGGTACTTGGGGCAGATTGGGGAGAAGGGGAGCCCACAAGCATGAACACAAATCTCTGGCATCTCTCTGCCTCTCCCAATTCTGTTTTAAGAGAACCCCCTTCGAATGTTTTATTTGGATTTTTCTTTTTTCTTTTTACACAAAGCCAGGTGCTACTCCATACTCCCAGTCTGGGGTCTCTTCCTACTGAGAAAAGTTTGGACTTTTTTTTGTGTGGAAATGGCCTCTTAAGGTTCTTTACCTCACTGCGTTCTTTAAGCAGCAGATTTGCCATCTAGTGGTGGCCGAGCAGCCCCTCTTCAATCAGTCGATTAACATAGAGCTAGAAGGAACCTCAAAGGTCTTCTAGTCCAGCCCCCTGCTCAAGCAGGAGATCCTATACCATTTAAGGCAAGTGGCTGTCCAGTCTCTTCTTAAAAACCTCCAGTGATGGAGCGCCCACAACTTCTGAAGGCAACTTCTGTCCCACTTGTTAATTGTCCTCCCTGTTAGGAAATTTCTCCTTAACTCCAGGTTGTTTCTCTCCTTGGTTCATTTCCATGCATTCTTTCTTGTCTTGCCTTCAGGTGCCTTGGAAAATAAGTTGAGCCCCTCTTCTTTTGAGGCAGCCTCTCAAATACTGGGATACTGCCATGCTGTCCCTCTGGTCCTTCTCTTCACTAGACTTGCCAAGCCCAAATCCTGCAACCGTTCTTCCCTGTTTTAGGCTCCAGGCCTTTAATCATCCTAGTTGCTCTTCTCCACACTCTTTCAAGAGTTCAGACAACAGATAACCATAGTTGGAAGGGACCTTGTAGGTCATCTAGTCCAACCCTCCGCCCAAGTGGGAGACCCTACACCATTTCTGACAAATGGCAGTCCAGTCTCTTCGTGAAGGTCTCAAGTGATGGCGCTCCCACAACTTCTAAATGCAACTTCTGTTCCTTCAGTTGATTGTTCACACTGTCAGAAAATTTCTCCTTATTTCCAGGTTGAATCTCTCCTTGTTCAGTTTCCATCCATTATTCTCTGTCTGGCCTTGAGGTGCTTTGGAAAACAGCTTGACCCCCTCCTCCTCCTCTCTGGGGCAGCCCCTCAAATATTGGAAGACTGCTATCCTGTCTCCCCTGGTCCTTCTCTTCAGTAGACTAGCCAAGCCCGGTTCCTGCAACCATTCTTCATATGCCTTAGTCTCCAATCCCCTAATCATCCTGGTTGCTCAACAATCCTCATTAACTACTCTTGTCAAGTAACACACAGAATTAATGTAGACCCTCCCTTGTAGAGGTCAAATCAGCAGCCCCACACAACAACGCTCTCTTCCCAGCATGCATGCCCCTAACTTTAAGCCCGGAGCAGTGGCAAAGCACAGGAACCCTGGAACCCAGGAGATGGAGCAAGCAGGCCAAACGGAAGGGCAGTAACGGCAATCCTGCTCCTTGGAGAAGCTCCGTGTACTCCAAGCCGTACTTCCTGTGAAGTGGAGTAGATTAGCACACTCATCTGCTGCTCCCGGGAAGAGATAATGACATACAATTTCACATCTGCTCGTTCTGGCATAATGGCCGCTTCACAAGAGCCAAGGAGGGAGAAGGGGAGAATCTATTTGAAATCAAGTCAGATGCTCTTTCTGTTGCTCTCTCTCTTTCTCCTGCCGAGGTGGGTGAGTGATTGCGCCGCAACCCGATTAGGAAGGCAACAAAGCTCAACTCACATATCAGAATAACGGAGTCAGAAGAGACCTTGGGGGCTCTTCTTGTCCAACCCCCTGCCCAGGCAGAAAACCCTACACCATTTCAGACAGATAATTCTCCAATCTCTTCTTAAAACCCTCCAGTGTTGGGGCACCCACAGCTTCTGGAGGCAAGTCCTCCCACTAATTGAACAAGCTGTTCCACGGGTTAATTGTTCAGACTGTCAGGAAATTCCTCCTTAGTTCGGTTGCTTCTCTCCTGGATTAGTTTCCACCCATTGACTCTTGGTGCTTTGGAGAATAGCTTGACTCCCTCTTCTTTGGGGCAGCCCAGGGGTGGGATTCTATCAGTTTGTACCTATTCACTAGAACCAGTTGTTAACATTCTAAGCAGTTCGGAGAACCGGTTGTTAGAAGAAATTACTGGGCTAATCCTGTAAGGAAGGCAGGAGGGAAACATTCTGGTGTTGCTTACAGAAACTGCCTCTCCGTTAACCCTTATTGCATTCTTGGCAGGACTAGACTTCCTGTCTCTGGAACTTCTCTGGAGTTTTTTTCCTCCTTTGCTGGTACTTTGCTTGTGTGGAGTGACCATTCAAAGTTACAATGGCACTGAAAAAAGTGACTTATGACCATTTTTCACACTTACGACTGTTGCAGCATCCCCACAGTCATGAGAGGCCAGGCGAGGAGATGTGTGCCTTGATGTGAGTGATGTTGAGTTGGCCATGCCCAGCCAATAACATGACCACCAAGCCATGTCCACCCAGTCACATGATCACCAAGCCACGCCCACCACCTAAGCCACACCCACAGAACTGGTTGTTAAAAATTTTGAATCCCAACCCTTGGGCAGCCCCTCAAATATTGGAACACTGCTATTATGTCATTCCTAGTCCTTCTTTTCACTAGACTAGACATACCCAATTCCTGCAACCGTTTTCTGTATTTTTTGGCCTCTAGTCTCCTAATCCTCTTGGTTGCTCTTCTCTGCACTCTTTCTAGAGTCTCAACATGTTTTTTACATCGTGGCAACCAAAACTGGATGCAGGATTCCAAGGGTGGCCACACCAAGGCCTCATAAAGTGGTATTAAGACTCCACTCAATCTTGACTCTATCCCTCTGTTTATTCAGCCTCGAACTGCGTTGGCTTTTTTGGCAGCTGCAGCACACGGCTGGCTCATATTTAAGCAATTGTCCACTAGGAGGGGGACATATTTGAAAGCAAACCTTGGCCTGAAGCTGCAATCTATCCGTACCCATTAATTCGCAACATGAAACACTCAGAAACAAGATCCCCAAATACTCAGATCCCAAGGGATCTAGCCAGACTGGGTCTGTGTGACGGCCCTACCTCAAGTAATGCCTTCCCCTAATTTTTAAATAGGCTCCTTTTGAAAGTGACAATTCCTACCCGGATAAGGAATTGGTTCCTAGAATTGCCAGTGCAATTTTAGAAACAGAGGGAAACCACTTTAATCCAGGCATTCTTCCAAGTGCTTTATTAACTCTGATACGTATTTTTATGACCTTCTCTCTCTCCCGCTGCCCCACCCCATTTTAATCCTCTTTACTGCAAAAAAGAAGCACAGTTCCAACCCGAGACCGGGGGGGGGCGGGCTGGGCACAGAAACCCTCTCTGGACCATCTGCGGGCATCCTAAGGGCCTGGCATCTTCCTGACGGAAGCACTCAGGGCTGCCATTCCATTCAGCTCCCGCAGCCGGCTGGTGTGCCTGCAAAGACAGCAGAGAGACAGCAAAACCAGGTCAGAGATGCTGGTGGGACAGAGCTGAAGGCAACAACTTCAGAACAAAGCTCTGTGCAGATTTGTCGGCAAGCAGAAACGGGTGGAAGACTGTGCTGTCCAGCCAGTTTAGAGTTAATGGGATTTGGGATAGGTAGTTAGGAATTGAGAGCTGTCCCCTTAAGGGAATGCATCATGGTAAATGTAGTTAAGGTGTCCTGGGAAATGTAGTCCATGTCATGTGGTCACATCTGTAACCCTGATTGGTTACTGAATTGACCCTTGGTGGGTTGGGAGAGGTTTCTTCTCATTTGCCTGAACACACAGCCTCATGGTGGCAGCTGTACCCCCTGCCTCTATGACTATGGGATGAAATATAGAGATGAGAATTTAATATCTTTCTACATCACGATTCAGATATGCAAAGGATTGGACATTAAGAAGAACCTCATCGTAACTGTGAGTTGACAGGATGCCTGATGAACCAATAAAAAAGACTTTGAATAGATGCTTTGTGGAGTTGCTCTGTTTGCTTTATACCCATCTAGAGCGTAAAGCAGAACACGGACATTTCTACACCTTCCATCCCAGAAGTACCAGAAGGACAACATGGGACATATTTCAGACTGAGGGGAGGACTTCATTTCCCCCCAAAGGTTGGTGACTTTATCTTCTCAGAAGCATTGCTGTGGAACCTGCCCTCCTTTAGGCAGAACTTCACTTTTGATGGGTATCCTTAGATAGTGTTTCTCTTTCCAAATACATTGAAGTACCTCCATCCTTCTGCATGCAAGGAAATCTATCTCAATTCAAGCAGGGTGCCAAAGAAAAATGCCAATGGTGAGCATAAATACCAGGTATCCACTGGCTTGGAGGGTGGAAGGGCTACTAGGCTGAAGTCAGGGGTGGGATTCAACCGGTGTTACTACCAGTTTTCTGACTACATTTACACACTGTAAAAAAACCTTAAGCTGTGCCGCCCGGACAGCTGAAAAGCACTGCGCACCAGTGTGCAGCATTTGAAAAGCCTCTTTTTTCCTGCCTTTTCAACCTCAGCTGTGCTGCGCAAAGCAGCTGAGATTGAAAAAGCAGGAAATAAAGGACAGGTAACAGCCTGGGCAGGCGGGTGGGCCAAACAGCAGCAACCACAGAACCGGTTGGGTGTCTGCTGCTCTTTAGAGCTACCAGCTCTATAGAACTGGGCAGAACCGGTAGCATCCCATCTCTGATCAGTTCTGGAGAACTGGTAGCGGAAGTTTTGAGTAGTTTGGAGAACTGGCAAATGCCACCTCTGACTGGCCTCACCAACCCATCTATTCTCTGCCTCTTGAGTCCCAGCTTATCAGCTGGGTCTTCTTTGGTTGCCCTGCATGGGAGAACAGAGCTGGAAAGCAGGTTAGTGGGGTGGGGAGGGGAGGGGGATTTTGCAGTATCCTTCCCCTGCCACGCCCACCAAGCCATGCCCAGAGAACCAGTAGTAAACTTTTTTGAATCCCACCACTGACTTGAGTCCATCAATGAAAGTTCTCAGAAACCCAAAGGGGTGGGGACAATTCCTGGCCAGCCCACTCAGAAGAAGACTTGCCTGGCGTCCGCGGTGCAGAGCTTCCCTAAAGCTATGGCGGCGTTCTCTTGCACGTAAGGCCTTTGGGCATTGCGAGTGGTGGCTCTCAGGAGGACTCTGACCACATCCGTGTCGAGCAGAGTCGTGGCTGTTCCAGGCACCTCTAGACATTTCCCCAGGCAGAAAGCAGCGTTCCCTGCCACCACCTCGTCCGGCCAGGACAGAAGCTTCAGCAACAGGCGGCATTCTGGGGAAGAGACCAAAATGGGCCCGAAGAAGATCCGGGGAGGAGCAAAAGCTATAATGGGAGGTTAATTCCCTCCGTGCCAAAGGGATTTGTGGAGAAAGGCAAGAGGGAAGGAGGAACGGCTCAATTTTCTAGATGGGGAGGGGGGAGAAGGAGGCCATGCCAATTAAATTCTCCACCCTGGAAAAGAAGGCCTTCGAACCAACCAACAAAGAGGTCAACTGCCTCCAGAAGCACCCTGAGGAATGAGGTTGCAAGATGATTAGAGCAGGCCAGGAAGCCAGCTGGCACCAGGACTAAAAAGGAGTAAAGGTTTTGGCTGGAAGGGGCCTCTTGTTTGTTTATTCATGTCAGAAGCATCACAATTAAAATAAGGCACACTCTACAACAGAACATTTAAAATATAAAACCACAAGATCGTAATATGTGCAACTTAAACCATCCTTCCCGGAAACTAGCAACAATAATTGCATTCTCTTGTGCTACCAGGATGTCCTGAAGTGCACACTGATGAGGACACAAAGGGCAGGCACACACGTGTGTTATTTTCTGCATGCCAGCACAACCGCAAAGGGCAGAAGAAGCCAGCAGAGAGCCCCGTTTGTTCAGGGTGTCTCTATGACAGTTCGCCATGGCCAACTCGCCATAGCCAACCCAACGTGGGGCAACTTGCTGCGGGACAAGCATTACGTTTAATATCAAAGAAATGGTGGAATGCAATCATTAAAGAAAGGATGCAAAAGGCAGGACAGAATGAAATGGGAATGGCAAAAATTAAAATAATTTTTATATGTTGTAATTAATTAAATAGAATTGTTAAATTGTCCCTAGGCGAGTTGGCTGTGGCAAATTGTCGCATTCCTGCCTCTGGATCTTGCTGTACCCATGTCCTCTTGCCAGGAGAAGGGAGAAGCAAGCAAAATCCGAGGGCTCTCCCCCTTTTTCTCTGTCCGTAATTTGAAGCTCCTGCTCTAAGGAAGAGGAAGCAATCCTCTCCAAGGATGACCTGAATAGCAGAGATACTTCAAAGGTGTCCCAACCTACAACAAGCGCTTTTTTTCTAAGGCAGCCACAGAATTTTGCAACGATTTGATCCCGGAGGAGCCCTTGATTTTAGGCTCTTGTGGAACAAGTCAGATAAAAAAACTTAATGATACAATTCATCTCTAACCTACGCAATCTGTGTTTTGCAAGAGCAGGTGGGCTGGTAGCTGAATCGTGGAGCGTACAGATTCCCAGGGCTGTGAGCACTAGAACTGCACAGTGGGCAAAGTTTAAAATAAAATGTATATTTAATTTTGGCAATCATGACTTCTTGTGGAACCCCAGCTGAGAAAAACTGCTCTAAAGGAAGGGGACCCATTTTGGCCAGTCAATCCTATTTCTCTGGAACTGGGAAGATACACAGTTCAAGGAATACAGGATGGCCTCTGCTCTTTCAAGGTGGGGTAACTTCTGCCCCACAAAGCTGTATTTTTAAGAAAGGTAAAAGGTAAAAGTTCCCCTCGTACATATGTCTAGATGTTTCCAGCTCTAGGGGACGGTGCTCATCTCCGTTACAAAGCCGAAGAGCCAACACTGTCCGAAGACGTCTCTGTGGTCATGTGGCCGGCAGGACTAAACACCTTTGAAGGCGCATGGGACACTGTTCCCTTCCCACCAAAAGGGTCCCCATTTTTCTACTTGCATTTTTACATGCTTTCAAACTACTAAGCTGGCAGAAGCTGGGACAAGTAACGGGAGCTCACTCCGTTACACAGTGCTAGGGATTCGAACCACCGAACTGCCGACCTTTCTAATTGACAAGCTCAGCATCTTAGCCACTGAGCCACCACATCTCTAGTTTTTAAGAAAGGGAGAGACATAATCCAGAGGCCACCGTATTTCTTGCCTTCTGTGGTGGTTGCCTTAGGTTTGTGTTTCTCAACCTTACCAACTTTCAGGGGATGGGTAGGCTTCAACTCCCAGAATTCCCCAGCCAACCATGCTGGCTGGGGAATTCTGGGAGTTGAAGTCCAGCCCCTCCAAGTTTAAAAAAAAACCACTGTCCTAGATTCAGGAAAAGGCAATCGCACTTACTTTTATCCAGTTTCACAATCTGCATCGGAGCCAGCCGGCTACTCTTGGCACAAGCTGCAAGGACCTTCATGGCATAATTGGTTGTGGTTTGCCCGCCAGCCTAGATTGAAGACAGGAAAAGACCCCTCCCATCAAAAAGCAGAAACCTGCCTCCAGAAACCCTTGATACTGTAACAACAAGAACAGGGAAGACTTCGCATTTTAGGCCCCTGGAGACTTTTTATGTTGTGAGTCTAAGCATCTGCAAGGAGGGAAGAAGCTAGAACAGGAGAGTTGGCTCATGAGAAAGATTGGCTTTGTGAGCTGAGACCCACCCAAGGTCTGAAGCTTTGCAGGTATTCCTGTGTTCGGGCGGGAAGCAAGTTAATGCTAGGCAGGGATCGAGTCAGTGCTTCTCAACCAGGGTCGCTTGAAGATGTGTGGACTTCAACTCCCAGAATTCCCCAGCCAGCCTTGGAGTTCTTCAAGAAGCTTGCAAAACACCGGATTAAGTGCTTAATGAGACAGCGATGGAATCCTTCAGGAAGGAGCTCTATCTGCACCTAGCAGCATTTACACCTAAACCTCTTCCCTCCTCCCACTGCAAAACCAGCTGCACCACGTCTCTCCTCTCCCGGAAGACCCCAAAAGCATCTATTTCACATTTTCTCTTCCTTTCCACCCCGCATTTTCTCTTCCAGCGTTCTGCCTCGGGCAGTGTATGAACCTGGAATCGAGATGGCCCTTTTTTCTGCCGCCCTGATGCGCCAGGGGCCCATTTGCATCTTATCTCCTGGGTATCTACTCGGCTGTCCACTTCCCCTTCCTGCTCTGACCACCCATCAATCTCGGTTTCTTTGGAGAGAGAGGGAAACGGCTGAGGAAGGAAATCCTGTTCCGCAGCCAAGAGCGCATTAAAGATGCATGGAACAGGTCGCTCCGTTCTGCACCGCTGGCTCGCGGAGTTCGTCACCGTGAGCTGATCGAGGGCTCAGGGGACGGCTGAGTCTCTGAGGAGAAGGTCATCCCTGCCCCAAGGCAGAGAGGGAAGCAGGGCTCACGACACTGGCAGAACATACCCCCTGGCACCTCCAGCCGAAAGGCTGTTGGGAGGAGAAGATGGTAAGAAAACGTTTCGGAAGCTGCTACTGATCGCCAGATACATTACAGGAGGTAGTCATGTTCTTCTGTTTTGACCAAGACAATGAGAAAAACTGTAACAGCCACTGTGTGGGACAGGGGTCCCCAAACTTGGCAACTTTAAGCATAGCTAGTTGAGGAATTCTGAGAGTTGAAGTCCACAAGTCTTAAAGTTGCCAAGTTTGGAGAACTCTGGTGTAGGACAAACAGGTAGAAGAAGACTGGTGGAGTGTATCTATGAACGCCAACTAGCAGTCAGAAGATTGCTCAACACACGGAGGGCCTGAGCAATAGATTTAATCGGAAAACTGTGAACATCCTAGACTAAGCCAAGTCCAAAAACACTATAGAGAACTTCTGGAAGTTGGGCAGTCAGGCAAAACAGCCATCAACCGACACATAGAGATAAAGAACATCTACATACCATTTAAAAGAGACGACAACAACAACAACAACAACAACAACAACAAAAGAAACAAAAAGACCAAAACACTTCATCGGCAATCAGCAGCCAAATGAGCAGAGGTTAATACCAAGACTAATATTAGGCCAACAATCAAGCAATAAACAACAGGTGAATCAAGGATCTACCAAGAAGAAAATAACACCTCACACTGACCGGGTGAACAACTGAATATAAACAGAAGGTAATCCCTCTCCCTTCTAGCACTGATGGCATTCCCTAGTTGGGTCATGAAACATCTGAAAGGAAACAACCAGTTGTTCTCCTCCTCTTCCACTCTGCAAACTCCCCCTTCCTTTTAGCACTGATGATGTTCCCTAGTTGGGTCATGAAACATCTGAAAGGAAACAATGCAACTCGGGGAGCACCAAGGACCCCACAGAAAGACTCAGCCAGATGCTCCTACTGTTTGATTCTGCAGAATTTAGATGAAAGGAGGAAGGCTGCAGAACAGCTAAAATCTGCAATGTGCAACTAACCCCAGAGAAGATGGAAAACAAGCCGATTGGGCCTTCATGCTCTGTCCGTCTGGCATGGCACACGGCAGAGTTGTCTGCTGACGCATTGGGCAGGAGCATTTCAAGGCCACTGGGATGGAAACAATGGCTCCGAAATAGGCAGTCGCCGCTGGAAATGGCAAATTACCTTCAGAAACCGGATCATTTTCCTCACCACGTCTTGTCTCACTGCTTCTTCCAGAGCCCCCAGACTTGCCAGCAGGACGTGACTCAAAAGCCCCACAGCTCTCTTAAAGGAAAATGAAAAAGAAATGGGGCACCACAGGGAAAGGGGTCGGGGCGCACGTTTCTCCAAATGAGTTGTCAAGTTTGTTTCTCTGGTTCCTGGGCTGGCTGGCCACGTCCATGGCAAAGGGACACGGCCAGGTCTCTGCAATCTTGCTTCCTCCAGGGTTGAAGGAACAGGGAGCGCAATCATGGGAGCCTAAGACCTAGGGTGTTCCAGTATTTGAGGGGCTGCCACAAAGAAGAGCGGGGGGTCAACCTATTCTCCAAGGCACTGGAGGGAAGGACAAGAAGCAATGGAGGGCAGCTAATCAAGGAGAGATGCACCCTGGAATCAAGGAGAAACTTCCTAACAGTGAGGACAATCAACCAGTGGAACAGAAGTTGCCTCCAGAAGTTGCGGGTGCTCCATCACTGGAGGGTTTTGGGAAGAGACCTATCTGAAATAGTATGGGGTCTCCTGCTGGAGCAAGGGGCTGGGCTAGAAGACCTCCAAGATGCCTTCCAACTCTCTCATTCTATGTCCTTCTCACACTCACAGAGATGATCCTCCCATCGGGGCTGTTGAAGAGAGACATGCACGTGTCACAGATTTCCTCCGCCAGTTCCTGAAACAACCGCCAGGATTAGAATCGCCAGTGTGCAAGAACAGAAGGGCAGCTTCATTAAGACACGGGAGGGCAAACCCAAAACCAGTGGCCTTCCTTGGACAGAAGGACGCAGGAAGACCATGCTGGGCTGAGACCTGCTCAGACCCAAAGCTTGGGGGGGCAGAAGCTTGACCCAACCCCTCGCTATTTCACAGCCCATCTTATCTCACAGGGATGTGATGTAGATGAAGGGACAACGTGTGACTCCCTGAACCCCACCGGACCCATCCAGGTCAAAGAGGAAAGTCTTCCCAGCTCAGAGTTCTTCAAAAGAGGCTTCCCAAGGACTGACTGGCACGGAAAGAATTTCTCCCAGAGAAGAAGTTGATCAGAGGAGAATTTCAGATGTTCTGAGACCTCAAAGAGATGCAGGTTTGTAAATCACCTCAATGACTGAGTTGGGTTCCAGGGAGAGGTTCATCATAAGGCCTAGGACTGCATACAAACACTCAGGATATCTGATGACGCTGTTTTCGATCCAGCATTGATTCTACGGAAGCAGAAAACAAAACCTTGTTACGAAATCAGCCAATCCCATGGAGGATCCAAAATTGATTGGTTCCCTTCTGCTCTACCATCCCTTGTACATTTCCTGTATCTGAATCCCTTGGTAGCATCTCCTGATCAAAGACACCTCGCCAAGAAGGTTCTCTCCCAGGAGAGGCCAAGGTCATTATGGTAAAGAAGCAACAGGTGCTGGCGACTCCAACTAGACCTGGATTTGGGTCTCTTTCTTGGTGTCAGGCTTGCCCCAGCCCGATCTCTCAGGAAAGAAAGACCCTCGACTCCATTTGGTTGATGTGATAGGTTCGTGTACTAAAAGATGTTGGTTGCAGTAGAGTCGGGCTGGAACTAAATTTCCCATGCTCAGAAAATATAGAAAGTTTCCCCACACTCCAGCCCTCCCCTCATGACTAGTCCATCTCCAGCCAATAAGAGCCCACCTAGGTGTTTTGAGAACACTGAGATGTTATGGGTAATTCACATCCTTTCTCAGGGTGCACGGCCTTGGATGATGACCCAAACCGGTTCCGAGCTCTCTTTCTCTTCGTCAAGTTGTCATTATTTCCCCAATTTCCCATCATGGGACCACATGCAGGCTGATTGTCCATTTGTTCCCCTCCCATGCCCTCTTCCTCTCTCTTAGCCTTTGATGGCAGGACGCCAGCAAGGCGCCAAGCCGAAGTTGGCAGACCTGACACTTGGTGAGAAATTCTGGAGACCTATGGCCGGTAAGTTTGTTGAGGAATGAACTAATGTGTTGGCCTGACTGAGATCAAAGCCACACTAAGGGAACCTTTCCGTTCATAACAGCAAAGCAAAACCACCACCGAGAGGATCAATGTGGTTAAAGAAGGACCAGATGGCCACAAAGAGTCATTTCTGCTTTAGGGCAAAAAAAAAAAAGTGATGACTCAGGAGATTTTATCTGTCAGCTGAGCTTCCCACCTCCCACAGGCTAATGGAGCAGAAAGGAGACAGGCGGGGCGTGAAAGAAGGGAGCAACCGAATGGGTAATAAACCGACAGCAGCAAATGGCAAGACGTACCACGAAGCTTAAGCAAGCTTGCCAGCATTCCTGATTTTCAGCCATCTGCATCCGGATGACCACGTCTGAGCAGAGATCTCCCAGGAGGGCAATGCACTGGCTAAGGGCTGTCTCATTCAACGCCTTGGGGGAGCTCTTGAGATAAAAGGAGGACAGCTCCGTTAGGGCACCCCAAAAAGACATTCAGCCGAGTTCAACACCACAGGCAACTGCGATATTAAAAAAATAAATTCCACCTGATGGATCTACTTTTCTGAAGCGTTCAGAAAGTGTTCGTGCTTAGAGAAGAGTCAGGTTTCTGTCGGGCGGTGTTGAGAAATCAACAGGAGAAACAAAACCAATAAAACAAAATGAAAGATAAATAGGGGAAAAGGAAGGAGGATTGGGAAAGCCTTCAGGAGCTCAAAGCAGACTTTGAAATGGATTCTGAGCCATTTCTCAGGGAAAGAAACCCAAAGGCATGTAATTCTTCTGTGGCAGTGCATGTAGGTCTGGTAAAATTAGACCCAGGGCTAAAACCATGCTTCTGAAAGACTCAGAAAGAGTGAAAGAGTCCTATTTCCAACCTCAGCTCCCGCAGAAGGAGGTGGGCGAAGAAGAAGGCAGCTCCAGACAATTCAAGATGGGGAAAGGGATGGGTGACAACCATCACTAACATCTTCTCAACCCATCTCCGCAATTCTGGGATTGAAGAGTGGACCAGAAAACACCTAAACACCTAAACTTCCTGTTATCCTTTCTCATAAAACCTCTGTCTATTTTTAGTGCTGGGTCCCACCAATCTGGGTCCTTGTTGTGGCCCAACAGATTTGGACAGTGAGGAGGTTGGGAAGGAACATGGGCCAGTCCTGGAGTCTGGGGAAGGCTCTGATGGGTGCTCTGCCTCGGAGTCAGAGATGGGGCCAGGGCCATCTGACAGTTATCAGCTGCCTTTGGAGTCAGAGATCAGTGGGGCAGAAGAACAGCTGGAGCCTGTTCCCAGTGTGCACATGCACAGAGCTGCCAGATTAAGGGAACAGCTGAGGAACAAGGGCCATCTTGGGAGTAAAGCCTCAGGTGGACAGTGAATGGCCCTTCCCCTATAAAATAAAAGAGGAGCAAAAGGGCTGTGGGGCTTTTCAGGAGACAATTGGTTCATTCCAGCATGCTTGCCAAGTATCACGGCATCTGAAAGATATAGGCCTGGCCCCTTCAAGCCTGATAAAGGTTTGTAATTGGGAACTATCATGAAAGTCTGTTGGCCATGTCAAGGCTTTCTCTGCGACCATTTTCAAAGGCTTGAAAAACCTTGTTTCAGGGAGTAAAAATTCTTCAAGCATCCCTGCTAATTAGAGGTGATAGACCGTGTTTTTCTTTGCTGTCAATGTTGATAAAAATTAGACCCAGAAAGTAATCTAAAAACATTTTTATTTATAAAATAAAGAAACCTACACAGAGCTACATGTTTGCAACCTAATCTCCACCAAGGCATATAGAAAAAGAACAAAGGAAAATTACAACGGAAGTTACAAAGGAAGTGAAGTATAAACTTTGTACACATGCGCAGTGGATCAAAACATCACAAGACTTTCTTATCTCATTACTATGGAGACAAGATAACACAGTGCTGGCTAGCAGACACCTGCTTGCTATAATATGAGCTTTGGAGCTGAAACAGACAAACCAAAAACAAAAACAAAAATGTAGTGACAGGCCAGGACTTTGTTGGGGAGGAAATTCATTGTAAATCAAATAAAAGGGGTTTATCGGGGCAAGGACTCGGCTTCGTGCTGTTGGGAAAGCCTAGGTTAGAACAGTCCTTGGACTATCAGTGAAGCAATGCCGAGAAACAGAACCCCAAGTGAACAAATTTCAGGAATAAATACGGTTTGCTTACCAGCAACTGAATAAAGATTGGCAAGGCTTCCGTGGACAGTTTAATACGACACTGGATTTTGAAGCTGTAAGCAAAGTAAGACAGAGAGTTAAGACATTTGAGTTCTGGTCTTCAGGAGACCGATGTGGACACCCAAGATTTAAACCTTGCCTTTTACAATTTTATACCCAAATCAGAATTCTATTAAGCCTCAATCTGGACCCCGAGGAGCTGGAGAACGTCACTCACTTTTCTTCCAGGATTAAATGGGTCAGCAAATTCATAGCGCTGTCAGCTCTGCTGTCAGCAACTTTAACTAAGGATATCAACGTCTGTAGCCACCTGGAAAAAAAAGAAAGGAAAAAAACCCCCACATTCTCTGGGGTCTACAGAGCCTACAAACTCATGGGCAGAAATCGTAGAAAACAATGCAAGCATTTTGCAGCCCCCTCCTCCCCCAGGGGAAAAAAGCAAAAGAGCTCTGATGCCTGCCCAGTGCTGCCAACTGGCCTTTAAGGGATCCCCCTTGGGGAACTGGAGAGGGGTGTGTTAAAAGATTCACTGGGCTCCACAGATAAAATGTTATCAGCTGCAGGCTTTTCCACAGAAGTGGGCAAAAGGAAACTGACTCATGAAAATACTTGCTGACAGCATCAGAAACAACCCCCCCCCCTCTTTTCCTTTTTAAAAACCAACCTTTAAAAAAAAACCTTGATGATATAACCTAGTCATGGCGTAACATCCTCTTCATCAGAAAATATGGGTTGATGGTTTTTCAAAGGGTGGTATTTCAATGTGGGTAGAAAAGGAGGAGGCTAACGGTGGGGACCTCAGAATTATCCTAATTTCCATGATGTGGATAGATTCTTGCTAACTCAGAAGGGGATTTAAAAAGCAACGACAACAGAAGCTCTAAATCAGCATTGCCCAACCGCGCCAACTTTAAGACCTGTGGACTTCAACTCCCAGAATCCCCCAGCCAGCCATGCTTAGACCTTTCAATTGAGGTCTTCTAAGTTTTTTTTATTTGTAACTGAAGACCATTACAACATATTTTTACTTGAAGTCAAAAGAGTCATCAAACTATATGTACCAATAACAACTCCCAAAACCAGAAAAAAACAGATTACCCATAACAATAAGGAAGCTTCAATCCAAAAAGATTTGTGCGAAAAAAACAAATCTGGTCATGTTGCTAAGTTCAAAAGCCAATACAAAAATTTATGCCACCAGATAAAGACTGAATGCACCAATTATCACATTAAACAAGAGGAAAACCTTCTACGCACCAATTCCACCCGCGCTTTCTACAATTTTGTAAACAAACTAAAAGACTCAAGGTCCATCCTCAAGGACCTAATGGTAAAGATTGTAATGATGACACCATTAAAGCAAACCTCTTTAACACATTCTTTGGCTCAGTATTTGTAAACAGCAATGGATCATGCCCAGTATTTCCTAGTCGAACCACAGACAACTACAATGATCTAATAAATATAGATTTTACAGAAGACAATGTTGAAAAAGCACTATGCAATCTAAAACCATCTCTATCTATTGGACCAGATGGAATATGTGCCTACTTCTTTAAAAAGCTATCCGCTGCCATAGCCAAACCTCTAAGCATAATCTTTGAAAAATCTTTCAGGACCAGCTCCTTGCCAAACCTATGGTCACTAGCCATGGTCATCCCCATTTTCAAAAAGGGAGACCCCAGCCTAGTTGAAAATAACAGACCGATCTCCTTATGCTGCATCACCTCTAAAGTCATGGAATCAATTACTAACCAATCCATTATCCTCCACTTAGAGACAAACAACCTACTCTCTAATAAACAATTTGGTTTCAGAAAAAAACTATCTTGTAATCTGCAACTCTTACACTGCAAAAACATATGGACTACACAACTCGATCAAGGCAAAACAATAGACGCAATCTACATAGACTTCTGTAAAGCCTTTGATTCAGTGGACAAACTACTATTAAAACTAAAATCTTATGGTATCTCTGCACACCTGCATAACTGGATAGAAGCATTCCTGTCAAACAGACAACAAATGGTCAAAATTGGAAACGTCCTATCAAATTCTGTACCTGTCAACAGTGGTGTCCCTCAAGGCAGTGCTCTAGGACCAACTCTCTTCATACTCTACATTAAAGACCTCTGTGATCATATTAAGAGCAACTGTGTTCTCTTTGCTGATGATGTAAAGCTATTCAACACCACAGAAAATACTGCTACCCTTCAAAAAGACCTTGACTATGTATCAGAATGGTCAAACAAATGGCAACTTCAAATCTCAACAAATAAATGCTCTGTCTTACATATTGGCAAAAAAAATCAGAAAATAAAATACAAGCTGAATAGTCAAGACCTTGTTGATGATCCAAACTCTGTCAAGGACCTTGGAGTACTCATCTCAAATGATCTAAGTGCTAGAGCCCACTGTAACTACATAGCCAAAAAGGCATTAAGAGTTGTTAACCTAATCCTACGTAGCTTTTTCTCTGGTAATATCACACTACTAACTAGAGCATACAAAACATTTGCTAGACCAATACTTGAATACAGTTCATCAGTCTGGAACCCACATTACGTATCTGATATTAACACAGTAGAGAAAGTCCAGAAATATTTCACAAGAAGAGTTCTCCACTCCTCTACTCATTGCAGAATACCTTATGCCACCAGACTTGAGATTCTAGATCTAGAAAACCTAGAACTACGCTGCCTTCGGTCCAATCTAAGTATAGTATATAAAATCATACATTGCAATGTCTTACCTGTCAATGAATACTTCAGCTTCAACCATAACAATACAAGAGCACACAATAGATACAAACTCAAGGTAAACTGCACCAAACTTGATTGCAGGAAATACAACTTCAGCAACAGAGTGGTCAATGTCTGGAATACTCTACCTGACTCTGTGGTTTCTTCCCCAAACCCCAAAAACTTTAACCTTAGACTGTCTACTATTGACCTCACCCCTTTCCTAAGAGGTCTGTAGGGGGTGTGCATAAGCGCACCAAACGTGCCTACCATCCCTGTCCTATTGTTTCTTTTTATTTTCTTATATGTATCCATGTATTTGTAACTATGTTTATACTTATGCCTACTATCTTGTAAGCAATTGACTAATCAAATAAATAAATAAATAAGTACGTAAGTAGGTAAGTAAGTCTCAGTCCGCTCTACTACTCTACAACAGTGGGGATGTCCAACCCTTGGCAAGTTTAAGACCAATGCACAACAACTCCCAGAATCCCCCAGCCAGGTATAGGGTATCTCCCAGCTTTTGATTTAGAGGAGGGGTGTCCGACCTTGGCAACTTAGAACTAAGGAGAAATTTCCTGACAGTTAGGACAATTAATCAGTGGAGCGAATTGCCTCCAGAAGTTGTGGATGCTCCAACACTGGAAGTTTTTAAGAAGAGATTGGATAACCATTTGTCTGAAGTGGTGTAGGGTTTCCTGCCTAAGCAGGGGGTTGGACTAGAAGACCTCCAAGGTCCCTTCCAACTCTGTTATTCTATTCTATTCTATTCTATTCTATTCTATTCTATTCTACTCTACTCTAATTTCATTTCCTTTCCTTTCTTTTTTCCTTTCCTTTCCTCTTTCCCTTCTTTTTTCCTTTCCTTTCTTTTTTCCTTTCCTTTCCTCTTTCCCTTCTTTTTTCCTTCCCTTTTCCCTTCCCTTCCCTTAACTTTAAGACCTCTGCTCATTAGGCCAGCCAGCCAGCGACAGCCTCAGTAAGTTTCTGAGGTGCTCAAGGGCTTCTCTCTGCTTCAGCAGGAAGTCCCAGTTGGGGCACAGGGCAGGGGAGGGGGTGTCAGCCACGTCGTAACTCTCTGCCATTTACTTGGTGGTGTTCAGGTGCCTGATTAAGAGGGCCCTCCCGTGCTCCGACTTGGCGTAGAGACACAGCAGAGCCATGCACTCTTCCTGGACTTCGGGCGACTCTGAGCACAGCAAGGCGGGAAGCTGCGCGTTGACACTGGGATGAGTTAGAAGCAGCCGCTGGTTCTCTTCTGGGTGGAGAAGGAAGCAAAGGCAGAAGGAAGTGTCAGCCAGAGGGCTGCACCAGCCTCTACCAGCCCTCGTCCTAATCCCCTCTGCCTTTCCCCCAAATCGTGCAACCACTGGAACGTTCTTCCGTGCCCCAGTGGACAGATCCATCTGTCTCCAGGAGCGACGGCAAAAGAAGGAACATTCTGTCTACAGAACCTGAACCTCTGACTTGCTCAGTCCTCCGAAGGGCAAATTATGTCTCACGCACTGATGGGAGAAGCAATCCATGCCTCACGGAGCGACACCTTTCAAGCCTCACTGGACAAATGTGGATTAAGGCAACTCTGAACATCCGCATGCCCAAGAAGCTAAGTTAGTCTCCTTGATGCAGCCAACCTCCTTTCCTCCAGATAGCTGGTGGCTTCAGAAGGCCTAAGATAGAGGCATCCAAACTTGGCAACTTTAAGACTTGTGGACTTCAACTCCCAGAATTCCTCGGCCAGAAAAGATGAGGAATTCTGGGAGTTGAAGTCCACAAGTCTTCAAGTTGCCAAGTTTGGGGAACCCCTGCTCTAAGGCAACCTGTCTGCCAGGAAGGCCTGTAACCTGGGGTTACTTTACTCCCAAGCAGGGGTGCGATTCTACCGGTTCGGACCGGTTCAGGTGAACCGGATGTTAAATTTGCATCTGGTTCACCAAATGCATCTGGTTCACCATTTGAACCAACCGGCTGGCCCCGCTCGCCCCTCCGCTTCCCTCCCAGGAGTCCTCACGTGGCCCATTTTCCATGCAGGGTCCGTGCGGAGGCTCTGCGGGTGGGAGGGGGAAATGGGCATTCCAGAAGTCCAGAAATGGGCCTGTTTCCAGCTTCCAGAGGGCCTCCAGAGCCTGGGGAGGCTGTTTTTGCTCTCCCAGAGGCCCAAAGGAAGCCTCCAGACCCTTGGGAATGCGAAAAACAGCCCTCCTGGAAGTTCTGGTAGGCCACGCCCACCATGGCACGCCCACCCAACAACTGGGCAGTGAACTGGTTGCTGGGATTTTTGAATCTCACCCCTGCTTTACTCCCAAGGCAGGCTGAACGCTCAACAGATGCCACGATGGCTTTCCCACACAGCTGCAATTTTTACAGGCAGAAAGACCCTGGATCTTGGTCAGGGCAAATAAAATCCTTGCGAAGGAAGACGGATCTTGCCAGAGGGCTGGTTATTATTCAGCAAAGAGGGCCATGACAGAGAAGAGTCCAAGGACGGACAGACAGACACCCACACACACATACACAAAGGCCAAGTTGCCTCCAGGGGCCTCCAGGGGCTATCGGACGTACTGGGAGGCTGAAGGAGAGCAATTTGCCACTCATATAAGAAAGGGGTGTGGAGCAACCCACAGGTTTGCTACCAATGCTGCCCGTGCCATGAAGACCTTTGACCTGTCACTCTTTCAATCGTGTATCTCAGCATGATTTGTGCCCTGAAGAGCTGCCTCTCCGAATATTCATGAACTGGCAGAGACATGGTTAACAAAGTCAGCCAATGGGAGCTGAATTGGGGGCTGAGAGTCTGGGCATGACTTAGCTCCATGCTCTCAATTCTGAAAGTGAAACAAGTAATTTGTTCTGAGCTCCTGAAGCTGCTATTTGTATTTTGCTTATGTTACGTTAGAAGAAACTACTGGTATTGTAAATGTTACTTTAATAAGTTATTATGTATATAAAGAAGTTAATGAATCCTGCTGAATCAGTCATCTGTGTATTTTCTGGACTTGAATTTGCTGCAAATTCTCACACTGTCCTCCTCCCTGGAAAGATGGACGGACTCAAAATTAACATGCACGTCTGCGCGCGCGCACACACACACATGCACACACACACACACACACACAGAGGGAAGATTACCATTCCCTTTGCAGACGGCTTGCCAGAGGAGAAGCAGCGAGCAAGCCAGCTCCAGTTCAGCAGGTGAGTTGATCTTGGCGCTGAGAACCCTGGGGAAGAAAAGGTGGATGGTTGAAAGGTGAAAGGACGGGCCAGCTCCTGGCTGCGGAATGGCTCGCCTTCCCAGGATAACAAAATCCAGGCTGTGGATCTGGCCTCTAATTGGGGCACTTTGAAAGAATCTTTTGGTGACTTGCAAGAGACAAAGCTGGGGCGTCCGGCAGAGAAAAATAAAAAGCTGCCAAGCCTGGCCTTGAACTCACCCTTCACGGCAAAACCTGAAGATTGAAATAATGGGATAAACAAATAATGGTGCCAAACTGTGTCAGATTATGGATGAACTGAGCATTTGTCAGCAGAGATGGGAAAGGAAGAGTTTCAAATAAATAACATTCACACCTACCGCTCTATGACCTTGTTGTCACTGATGACGCCAAAACCACCGTTTGTCCTAAACAAGGTTTGCTCGGTGCCTGCAACCGAATTCAGAAAGAGAAAAGACCTCCAAAGGGAAGCAAACATCTTGCTTGAGGCTGAAACCCAGGGTGAAGAGTTGAGGGTGGAGCATTTCCTGGGGTCTGGGCAAGATCCTTGTGTTTGGCCCTTAGTAAAAGGGCCTTTCTGGTAACCCCTCGTGGGGCACTGGGGAAATGGGAGGGGGCTGCCTCTTTTATGGGGCACTCACAGGCTTGAACCAGGTCAGTCAGAAGCTGAAGGCCTCCTGCGTAATACAAGGGGTCCTGATCCGGTTTGCTGAGTTTCTGGAGCATCTCACTCACGGCAACGGCGGTGAGTTTCCCAGTCTTCAGATCCTCTGACGCTGCCTCCTCCTCACGGAGCCTTTTTTCCTCCAGGTCTATTTCATTTATGCAATCTGGAGGCGGGAAAAGGTAGGATCGACAGGTGGGAAGAGGAAGAAGCTGGGACGAAACGAACTGAGGATAACGGCACGATCCTGACTCAAAGCAACCCAGGGGGACAATGGACAGTCCCCGTTCAGAGGTAGTATTCAGCCAGTTCGGAGCAGTTCTGGCGTACTGGTAGTGGAAATTTTGACCAGTTCAGAGAACCGGCAAATACCACCTGACCCCCCGTTACCTCTCCTATATTTCCTTGTTTTTTAGCTCAGCTGATTTGCGTGGCACAGCAAATTGCCGCGCCTCAGCCTCAGCTGAGCTAAAAAACAGGCAGCTCACCAGCATTGACAGAAGTCGGTATTTCAGCCCTGCACATGCACAGAACTGGTAGGAAAAAATCTGGAAATCCACTACTGGTCCCATTATTTGGGAAGTGCATTTGGTTTTTTGGTGTGTAGCCAAACAAGGGCAGTGGGGTGACGGGAGGAAAGACCTGGCGTCCTACCTTTGCACAGCTTCTCCTTCTGGGAGTCAAATTTCAAAATCTTTAGGTAGCTTTCCCTGGCCTGGAAGCAGAAGGGAGAAACATCAGCAAGAATGAACAGAAATGAGAAAAAGATGCAGAAAGAGACAATCAAAATAAGGCTGAAATGACAAAAACTTACTCTATTTTTTATTTATTTTATTTATTTTTATTTATTTTTTAGACTTTCTACTATTGACCTCACCCCTTTCCTAAGAGGTCTGTCTGTAGGGGGCATGCATAAGCGCCTACTGTCCCTGTCCTATTGTTTCTTTTATTTCTCTTATATGTGTTCATTTCTTATATTCACAACTATGTTTATCCTTATAGCTATTATCTTGTAAGCGATTGACAAATCAAATAAAAATAAATAAATAAATAAAAATAAATAAAAATAATCTCATATTCACACCATAAAGGTAGCCCTTGACTTACCACTGGTATAGCAACTGTTCAAAGTGACTACAGCAGTGAAAGAAGCTACTTATAACCGGTCCTCCGTCTTACAGCCATCACAGCATCCCTATGGCCATGTGATCAAAGTTAAGGCCCCGGGGAAAGCCAGATTCTCTTAATGACCAGGTTTCGCTTAACAACTGCAGTGGTTCATTTAACCACTGTGCCAAATAAAAGGTGGAACGGCTCACTTAACAATCTCCTTGCTTAGCAATGGGAATTCTGGTTGTAAGCTGAGGACTACCTGCCATAACTTGGCACGGTGCAGACTCTGAGCTCGGCGAGGCCTCACCTGCTGGAACTGCTTCTTGGCCAGGTACGCCTTTCCCATGTGGAAGAGAGCCTTGGTGCATTTCTCATCGCACTGCGTTAAAGAGAATCACTTAGCAGAATCCACAGATTCCCACGTCCCTGTTAAGGGCTACAATAAGGGCAACAAGGCCACTGGTGGCTGGTGGCCGGGGGGGTGTTAAAATATCAAGATGGGGGCTACAGTTGAAGCCGGGCAAGGCAGCTGTGTAAAAGGGGGACTTGGCTTGGGGTTCTGACTGCCTTTTCTGACCGCCTCTGCAGCCAATTCGCCATGGCCAACCCACTGTGGGACAAGAGTTACACGAATACCAAAGAAATAGTGGGAATCACTAAAGAAAGGATGTGAAAGGAGGAACAGAATGAAATGTGAATGGCAACAATTAAAATATTTATTTCAAATAAATAGAATTATTAAATTGTCCTGCAGCGAGTTGTCACATGGTGAGTTGGCCACGTCAAGTTGGCCACAGCAAGTTGGCCATGGCGAGTTGGCCATGGTGAGTTGGCCATGGTGAGTTGGCCATGGCGAGTTGGCCATGGCGAGTTGGCCATGGCGAGTTGGCCATGGTGAGTTGGCCATGGCAAGTTGGCCATGGCGAGTTGGCCATGGTGAGTTGGCCATGACAAGTTGGCCATGGCGAGTTGCCCATGGTGAGTTGGCCATGGCGAGTTGGCCATGGCGAGCTGCCCATGGTGAGTTGCCCATGGTGAGTTGGCCATGGTGAGTTGGCCACAGCAAGTTGGTGATGACAAGTTGGCCATGGTGAGTTGGCCACAGCAAGTTGGCCATGACAAGTTGGCCATGGTGAGTTGGCCATGATGAGTTGGCCATGGCGACTTGGCCATGGTGAGTTGGCCATGGTGAGTTGGCTACAGCAAGTTGGCCATGACAAGTTGTCCATGGTGAGTTGGCCACATGGTGAGTTGGCCATTCTGACCTCTGACACCTCCTGTGGATACCCTTCAATGCTAGCAACTTGTTACTGAAAACCAAAGGTATTTCAGCCCTTTTAGAAAATTACTATTTATTTTATATTGTCCAGCAGAAGACCATATAGGCCATAGCCAATTCAGGCCATTGCCAATTGCCGTTTTGTCTGGATGCCACCTTGCCCTCAGAGCCCATGGGCCGATTCTGCCCCTCTCATGGAGGGCAGGGAACAAAGGTAGGCGAGTCTTACCCTCAACGCCCAGCTGCAGTCATCAATGGCTTTCTCGTACTTCTGCAACTTGATGTAGGCCTAATGTAAAAATAAACCCAGAGAGGCACGTTAAGTGGAGGTGGTGCTGTGTCCTTCAAAATGCCAGGCATTCAGTCTGGGCTTTCCTGGCAGAAGAACTGAGTCATTCACCAGCCAAACTGCTGGCCTAAGTAAACCTGGGTGGGCTGGTTTCAGTTAGCAGCCACGGTGGTCTCAGCGCTGGCTCAAAAGGTCGTATAGTATTCTCAGAAAAACATATTTAGGAGAAAATAAGATGGAACGTTGTGGCTAAACTACTGCAAGTCCAAGTCTCCAGGGAAACTCGTTCTGCTTCACTTAGAGAAGGCCAAGAAATGAAATTTTTTCCCCTTCACAGGTTTGCGGGGAAATCTAGGCCCAGGGATTTCTAGAGGTTCCCTTTTCCGAGGTCCAAACTTGTGGGATTTGATTCTGTAAAGGGGCAAACATCTTGATTTGGGCGGAACTTGGAGGCTGGAAGAATTTGGAGGCAAAGAACGCACAACGAGGGTAGCCCAATTCTGTGGAATTTGTCAGTGGAAGAATTGCATCCAGGCAAAGGATCGCTCCACAGAAACCTTTCAAGTGGAAGAGAGCTAAGAGAGATCCAAGGATGGAATCCTAACAGGCACTTTTCGGGGAAGGAAGCTTGCCAGCGTCCGATGGAGAGCTTCAAAGGGGCCAGAAAAAAAAGCAGGAACAGGAAGAGGGAGAGAGAGACCACTCTGTCCTATGGATCTTTAATATTTTCCCATGTGATGTAACAGACGCCTTCGTATCGACCTGGGGAATGGCATGCAATGCCTTTTACATCCCTGAGAGAAAGGAAGAGCCCATCGGAATGGGACTGATTGACAGGAACTTTTAATTGATGTCTTTTGCTACTTGGAGAAAGGGAATCAACAGGGAAGGGGCCTTTGCACGACACATCAAAGCAGCAGCCGTATCCTGAAGGCAGGGTCCCCCAACAGGAGCCAGCAACTAGGGTGCCAAGACCCCGGAGGAAGGGGCCGCCCCCTTTCAGCAGACCCACGCAGGCACACTGACCTGGGCTCGGTTGGTATACAAGGCTGGCATGTCCTTCTGCTTCTTCAGGCCCTCCGTGTAGTTTTGCACAGCCGAAGCGTAGTCCCCTTGGCTGAAAGCGTCGTTCCCCTTCTCTTTCAGGGCTGCGGGAGAAGCGGAATAACCAAAGGCATTTTTTTAAAAAATTCAAATTATTGTAGCTGAGAAGGGTCTTGAAAGATAAGGGGGAAGAGCTGCCACCGAGGCTGGGATCCGAGAAATGAGAAAGCAGTTTATGGAATCCCCACCCTGCTTAATCCACATAAATAAGATTAAAAAGGGGGTGGGGGCAGGGAAGCTCTTTTAGCCGTATAACCTGTATAGGTTCTAATAAAAATAGCTTTAGGTTCTGCGTAAGCTGTCAGGACTCCGGTAGTTTCTCCTCTTTAAATCATGAGTCTCTAGCCAGATTTTCAAAGGCTTAAAGAAGATTTATTGGGAGTAGACATGCTGGTGCTACCTGGATGTAACCGACTCTGAGGCACATCATTTATTGTCACCTTTGACCCTGGTTTCCCCCCCCACACCCCCTGGCTGTATCATAATTCATATTCTCCACTGGGTCACCTCCATAGCCCAGAGTCACCAATCATGCTCTCCAGTTAGAATTTTGCGCGGCAGAAACTTTGGTCGCCTAGAAACTATCTATGAAAACATTTATGGAATGCAGTTTGATTCCCCAAGCT